>BSBN01000213.1:26247500-27537500 GCA_027924645.1 Cunninghamia lanceolata | reverse complement strand
CTCTCCAGCTTCCCAATCATGTTAAGGGGTGAATCCCCATGAATGATATGATGCAATTTATCTTTAAATTCTTGGGCATCTACTGAAGTTGTGTCTTCTAGATCCATGTTTGTGCAGGCCCTTAGTACATCATTTAGCCAATATATTACATCCAAAATTTGGGCTCTAGCTGGTTCGGATGAATTCTTGGCCCTGTCAAAGACTTCTTTTCTTAACCCTATCAACTCTAGCCAATTTTATGGCATGTGTAATCTGTCCTGATTCAAAATATTTTCTACTAGTAAGGTTTTATCTGGAAGATTACTCATGGCAAAAACCCAAGGATGTATATGGGAATAATAATCATCATAATTTTTACAATCACTGACCACATCATCCCATTCTGATTTCAGAAGACATAAATCCTTATGAAGTGCTACCGCCACATCTATCACCTCACAACCCTCTGCATACACCTTGTGGAACCATTCCTTTGTAGCAATTACAGTAGTTTTTATGCTGTCAAAAATCTCTAACTCCTCCTTAGAGAGAAGAGAAGGTGCAGTCTCTAGCTCACCATCCGAGGACATAGGTTTTATTAAATATTTTATACAGGCCCTCAATTCCTCATTCTGTTGCCTCAGTTGTTGTTTGGTCAGCTCATCTTTATCCAAAATATTCAAAATATTAGATACTGAGCCCTTAAATTCATCAATCTCCTAGGTTTTAGATGTTGGCCCTAGATTAAGTGTTGTTACAGTGTAATCCTCTAGCCTAACATCTTCCTTATTGTCCTGTTCAAGAGGGACTGCTACTTCTGCTATGCAAGACCCTATAGCATCCTTGTAAATTCTAGACTGTGTTTTGGCCTTTTTCTGCTTCTTCAGCTTCTCTAACCTGGATAAGAAACTATCCAAGTCTAGGGACATAATCTTGACCCCGGGAGGTCAATTATTTAGCCTTTGTTGCAGCCATTCTAGAGCTATAGAAGAATGTGTTGGAGGGTCAATGTGACTGTCCTCCTTATTCAAAGAATCACTAGCATGAATATTTTATGTTTCTGGACCTTGTTTTGTCCCCTTATCATTTGATTTACTCAGCTCTTGTTCCCCTATATCCTTAGATTCAATTTTCTTAGCAGGTGATTCTAATTGTTCTATATGTTGTAGGTTCTCAATCACCACTTGTTTTGCAATTTATAACACTGAATCACTAGCTATTTCCTCCGATGGGCTATCTTCTATATTCACTACTTCTATTGTGTTGAGGTTTGTCGAAGGCTCATATGTTGCATCTTCAATGACTACCTCTCCCTGTGAATCTAATTTAGCACACATCTTTTCGATGCCAAGTAGTGAAGGGAGTGGAAGGGCTTCTAGCAAGGGCACTTGTGAGGAGTCATTAAAAGGTTTAACCAAAGAATTATTTATTGCAACCAAAGAATCAATAGCAGATGAGGGTAAATATAATCTAGATAGGTTTGCAAATGAAGTAAAACCTGTGAAAGGAGAAGGAGGAGATGAAAGAATAGAAGAAATAGTGAGTGGGGTGGAAAGACTTAAGGATGGAAAGGTGAAAGGAGGTGGTGAAAGGATGGTTGAAATGGGAGGTAAGGATGACGATGCAAAATAAATGGATAGGGAAGAGGAAGCAAGAACAAGAAGACTCATAGATGCAATGGCAGGGAAAGTGGATGGAGCAATGGATGATATGGGAATTGCAGAGATGGATGGCAAAGAGGAAATGGAAGGAATGGTTGAGGAAGTGGTAGGGATGGATATACTTGCACTGACTGCTATGGAAGACATGACTATAGTAGTAGATGAGGAAGCAAGTAATGAAGCACTAACTGCAGTAGAGGATGAGACAATAATATCTATATTTTGTTGGGGAGCAACAGATGCGACGAGAGGTGGAGCCACAGGAGTTTGTTTCTTAGCCTTCTTTGGCTTTGAAGTTTCACCCTTCCCACTGGGCATATCTTTTCTCTTTGTGCTTCTTATTCTTGAAGATGGAGGGTTATCTTTATTCTACTGTTTGGGAGGGTCTTTCTTTGCTTTCCCCTTATTAGCTAGAGGAATGTCATCTTCACTATCTCCTTTTGGTGCATCTCCTTGGGCAGCTTCTTTCTCTGCAGTATCACTTATCTCTATAGGTTCATCTTCTTCATCACTGCTAGTTATGTCTTGTTGTTGCCCGGTATAGGTAAGGGATACTCCTTCTTAAGTTGGAGTTGCAATTTGTGCCCTTACCCAACCCTTACTATATTTAATAGGATTCTTCATTTCTTCATCCAAAGAACTCTCCTCTGAATCTACTCAGTTGGGTAATGGAATTGGCTAATTGAATAAAACTTCGCAAGGCCCTCTTTGAATCACATTGTTGTCTTCTGTCACTTGGTCAAGGACCTCTATGATATTGACTCTCCTAATAAAACCCAAAGATAGTCTGGAATACCTTCTCCTCAACACCTCTAATCATCCAAACAATTGGCCTAGAAGTCTTTAAGGTGCTCCTTATGAAACATCTTTTTACTCACATGTCTTTTCATTACTCCAAAGGGATCGAAATGAGTCCTTTTGTGATAAAAATGTAGATTCAATAATTGTAGTTCTATGTCTAAATGTTCTGCTTCTCCCATGGTGGTACAAGAATAGTTTCCCCTCCCCAAAAGTATAGAAAACTTAATAGAATCTCTATGCAGATGCTTCAATCTCTCTACACAAGTAAGAAGTTGTCTAGTAAGCTCCAAAAGCACCACTTTATATGTTGGATACCGAGGGAGTTTGTAGGGTGTTCCAGTGAAACCTTGGACCCTCATATATGTAAACTTTTGAAATTGGATGTACCATCTCCCATACATTTGTACAACATTTTCTGCCTCGAGAGATAACCTCCTAACCATATCATTCTGTAGGATCTGGGTAATATGCATGGTAAATGCATCATTGACCCTCTTGTGGTGTACCTATGATTGTGAAATTTCTAATTAAGTATAACACTCATACACATTATACTAGTCCTCTCCATTACCAATTTCTCCTAATCTTGAAAGGTCGGGATATACACCAGTTCTAGCCAAAGCATATACAACATAGGAGGTCCACCTAAAAGTTTCATCAGTATTAAAAGCAACAAAGGCCTAATGAATGTTATTGCTTATTATTTGGGTCCAATATTTCTTTTTGTCCTCATGTAAGATTTCCTCTATATAAGGGAACATCCAACCTTCAAATGTAGAGGCTGAGGGTGGCCCCATGATTCTTCTCAAAAGGGTGACTAGGTCTCCTATCTCCTCTTTAAAGTCACTTTTGTATAAAACTTGAGGAACCTTTGACATAGCTGACCTCTTATTCTTCATCCACCCATCATTTATTTTCATCCTACATGTTTCTGGATCCTGCTTGTACAGCTTTTCAGCTTCTTCCTTATCCATCATGGTCAGGACAGGAAATGGGGGAATGTCAAAAGTTTCTGCCAGTGCCAAGGCACTGAGATCTACCAGTATCTGACCTCCTTGTGTCTGTATGGTCCTAGTCATCTGATCATAGTTGTTGGCACATGCCACAATTAACTCAAGGCATTGCACTAAGGTAGGAATGCAGCTGCCTGAGCAATCCCATTGTCCCTAATCCTCTTGGATTTAGGTGTTGGATTAGGACCTAAGACCCTTAGTCTAAAGTCTTCAATGTCAATATGTCTGAGGTCTGTATCTCCAATGTTTTTCCATGCTGAAGTGATCTTTGTCACTTGGGGGATGCCTTTAAATTCACACTTCACATTGATAGCTTAGGAAGACATCTAATTTGCAGGATAAGAACCTAATGAGTAACCTTTGTAGTTTTGTTGTCCTAATGGTCTAGACTTAGGTTTTATGATTGCAAGATAGCTTAGAAGTGTAATACTTATGTGTTTTCAATTATACCTAAGTTAAAAGTCTAGACCAAAGATAACACTTAATTAGCTTACATTGAAATCTATGATCTAAATCAACTCAAGAAAACAAAATATTTTCATTATGTTCCATCCCTTTAGCATTTATCATATGAAATCATAAGCTATAAGCAGAGAAAACAGATCAGTGGGCTTTATACCCACACTGGATATGTGCAATAAATGCTAAGTTAAGTGCATGACATCACAAAATTTAGAAAATAACATGTAAATATCAATTAATACCATTCAATTCATCAAATTCACTAATCAAATACCTTCAATTTCCTCGAAAAACCATCTTAATATCCCATTTCAAGCTTTTAGTGGAGTTAGCAGGGATTTGGGCTATCACTGGATGTGGCAGACTTTTATGCCCTCACTGGATATAGTGGGGTTTTCATCGCTCATAGGATTTATGTGGATTTCACCGCTTACCGGATATATCCGGCAGAGAAGGATTCTAGCGTAAACAGGTCCTTAAGGTATTAGTGGAGCTTTTGGCCTTAACAGGATCGGTGAGACTTTTGAAGACTACATGATATGTCTAGTGAAGGAGTATTTCAACGCAAATATGGTGACGTCAACTTTTAGCGCTAAGTCAACATGGGCATCTAATTTCTTAGTCTGTAGAGTTTTATGGATTGATGGGATCAGTGAGGCTTCGGGGCTTCACCGAACATGTCTGGTGAAGACAAGTTTTAGTGCAAAACACCTATTCAAAGTCTTAGTGGGGCTTCTACTGGTCAATGGACTTGCGGAGTTTTTAGCCATCATGGGATATGTCTAGTGGGGACACTTTTTAGCGCAAGTTGGGTGACATCATACTTTAGTGCTAAGCATGGTTTATGTGGATGTTTTGTTTTCGCAGGGAATTTTAATAGGAGTGGATAGTGGGGTTTTTAGGTATTGGTGGATATGTCCACTCTCCCTGATTCTCAGTGCAAAATGACTTCTGGGGTTTAGTGGGAGATTTTGATGGAAGAGGATAGCAGAAATTTAGGACTTAAATGTATATATCCACCTCCACTAAGTTTTCACACAAATGTCATTTGGGGTTTCAACAAGGTAAACACAAGATGTAACAGGTAGCGATTTTAAGGCATTTCAAGCATGTAGATTCTAAGGGTACTAACTGTAAGTGTTCAAGGCACCGTCAAAGCATTTAAATGAAATATTAAAACCCTTTCCATGTTGACATATACACACTCATATATATACACACCCCCATTTTGTACAGAATCCAAATTAAACCCAACATCGACTATTCTGAAAGATTTTCATTGAAAACTAAAACGAAACTGAATAAAAGATTTCAACTGTGTAATGCCCAATCAATGAACAATATTAAACCCTAGACCATATCATACTCAACACAAAAGTAAGTTAATGGCACTGACCTATGAATGCAAATCTCAAGAGGAGAAAAGGATTGAATGCGCCATCATCAAATGTGCTCCAAGATCAATTAAATTTGTAAAAATCGCTTAGTCTACTCTAGAAAATGCAGAGCTCTCAAATGCTTGAATGCAAAATAAATCAAAAATGAAATATTTCAAGCGATTTATATCCCTGTCAAATCGCCATTAATGTCAGGTACAAGCGACAAGGTGTTCCGCACTCTACAGAGTTTCGCCACCAGACAAGATTTGGGGGGTTTTCATCAAAGATTGGATATGTCTGGTGAGGCATGATTTTCACACAGATCCTGTTAGATGCACTTTTAACGCAAAACCTAGGGAAAGGTCTGTGGCAGAATATTTACTCAGCACCGGACTAGTGGATATTTCGGCTACAACCGGACATGTCCGGTGAGATCCATTTTTATTGCAAGCCTAGTGAACACCATTTTTAGTGCAAAGCCATTCCTAAGGAGGTTCAGCATTGATATCCGGTGCCACAGGATATCAGCGTAAATGCTGTGAACTATATTTTTAGCGAAGGCACCTTTAAGGACTTAAAATCTCAACCCAAATTGTGAAATTTAATTAAGACTCAATTTTCAAAGGTACCAAAAGAGGTCATCATACCAAGTTTATGCAATCAAACTCAAATATGTATGACTTCAACCTTGTCAATCAGGGCATTGAAACATCACTTCTCTCAAAATTAACTGAGACCTAGCCGAACCAAAAGAAAGGGGGTCTCCATTTGGTGAAATGGGGTGTGTGTGCAAGGCACAACAAGTAGGAGTGTTTTTATTGGCGTGGCTTCATGGATTAAAAAATTAATAATTCAACAAGGAGAAGATCCTTCCCATCATTACATTTGGATAACCATCATCATTAACAACTAACTCATTGGTTTTTGCCATATGTATTCCTCCAATGGTCCTTGGGAACACACTCGTTTTTTGTAATTGACATGGGTGATAATGTACATTTGTGAATTGGCTTGTTGGAGGTGATTTCAATATAGTGAAAAATAAAGCATATAAAAGTTAGATAAGCTCTCATAAGTTATCTCCTAACGAATTTGGGGTTTGGCTATTTTGTAGAAACAACTTTGCCATACATTACCTAATGTATGGTAAACATATCAACCGTGTTTCTCTTTGGTTCACTTAGTTAATCTGCAAATCTAGAATTTAAAGAAAACTCATCTAGCTTGATAGATTCTATCTCTTATAAGCTTCTCATACCATTAGTTTAAGGGAATTCTATTTGTCTTGACCTCATAGCTACTCTTTCTAATCACCTTCCCATAATTGTGGATATCTCCTCCATTTGTGAAGACCCCTACAATCTTCATTTTGATCTCAATGTTTAACACCTTCATAATGTTAATTGTCTATACATGGTCTCAAGGCTACTTAGATAGCTGAATCAAGATCCAAATGTGATAGTTAGATCCAATGGTGGGAGATTGGTCTTGTGAGGTGCACCTACGTGTTTTGTCTTATGGTGAAAAATAGCTTGGGATAAAAAAGAAAAGAGAAATCTTTCCAGGGTCCTCCTAAGGAAGTATATAAATTTCTTTTGGTACACCCTTTGGTTGAAAATATTCAAAAATCCATGACAAATACTAAGAACCATATACAAGAATTTGAGATGTATAAAGGCGAGTAAGCTCATATTTTCTCTTGCCTCAATTGGATTAAAGAAGGTGACAAGGAATCTAAGGTTGTCTTTGAATACCTAAAACACAAAAGCTAAAAAGAAAGCATACCATTCATTCTAAATCAATCTAGGAACATTTTCTCTTCTTCAACTGAGATCGTAGAAGTGTTTTGTATGCATTATAAAGAGTTAGCCTATAATGAATCAAATAATGATGTGAACCAACTAGAGTTAGAGAAAAAACTCAACCTAAATGGAAGTGCAAATTCAAAGACTCTAAGTGGCAATCTCTCAGCAATGCTTTGTGGAAATCCAATCTTGTTTCCATGTCTCAATTAACTCGTGTGGGTATAATGTGCAAAGACTAGGGAAGGCTCAACCATGCAAACCCTCATTATAACAAGAGCATTAATGGTGTGATTTAAGGCATGTCACTCAAAATGGTGGTTGACTGCCATAGTCCCATTGTGTAGGAATAACTTATTAGATCCTTGTCTAGCAAGGTAATTAAAGTGATGGATAATCTTTAACTAATTATTATTGATACTTTCCAACCAATCAAATTTTTTTTAATCTATTTTATTTTTTTATTGTTGACAAAGTAAAACATATATATTTTTTAATGAAAATAACCAAAATATCATTTATCTCAAAGACTATTGGATCAAAAAGTTGAGTTCTTACAACCTTCAAGAAAATATTAATAATGACTTTTACAATGCAATACAAAAATGACAAGTATCTCAAGTGTCTCAAACATCATTTATTGGCAATGTCATGGGATGTGACTCATGAGAAGCCACATCACCATTTAAATATAAATATTACTTACTATTATCTCTTTTATGTTATGATTAATAGGTACCTACTGCATTCATTATTTGCCCAACTTTTTTATTTTTCTAATCTAATATTTTTTTTGTCATGTCAATATCTTTTATTAATTATATATACTATAAATATTATACTAATAGTTATTATCTAGTATTTATATATTTCATAATATTTATAATATTTATTAATAATATTCTATTTATAAATCTAATTCATATATGTCACATAATTAGATAATATTTTATTATTATTGTGGATAAGGGTAATACTCATTATAAATTTGGGTAATTTGACAATTACATAATTAAAGTCTTAGAAAATTATATGACAACCACAACATATATTTGCAATACAAAATTTCTCATCTTGACACTTAATTTAAGCAAATAAATTAATCAACTTTTTGTTTAATAGAAAAGTTATTATTCCCATTAGAGTAGGTGTGATAGGTAAAATCATATATGCAAACATAAATGAAAGATAAACCAAATAAGTACAATTTACCTATCTTTCGCACAAACAAATTGCCTACATTGATTGAGTGTATTGAAGTTGCACCCAAACTCAATTGATTGCTCCTTGCTTTTGTTATGTGGATTGCTCTATTTCCTAATAATGTAAATATTGATCTCCCAAGGAATGAAGATAACAACATAAGTTTACTAAAATGAGAGATCATTAGAAATGGAGAATGAAGCTTAATTTATAGACATGTGAGACAACAGATCTACAGTTGAGGATGATAAAAAAGAATAGTGGTTGAGGATGGTTGAGAGAATGTGCGCGACTCAGAGAAGGACAAGTGTCCTTGCTCCTTCATGAATCATGGGAGTTAACATAATTGATTGGAGAGTTGACTAAATAGATTGATCAGATGACTGGGTTGATCAATTTGTTAACAAATTAGATTGATTTGTTAACTTATTTGATTGAATAGATGACTGAATTGATTGATAAGTCAGCTCTTTTGATTGATCTATTAACTGATTTTGATTGGAGGAATTTATGGTGGGTGAGGATAAAGGGGAAATTAAATAAATAATTATTTAATTTCATGAGAACATGGGATAATTGAATTAAATATTAAATTTAATTCATTTTGGAGGAAATAGATTATTTAAATAAATATTTTTGAATTTATTTAAAGTGGAGGGAAATTTGAATTATTTAAATAAATAATTTTGATTTTATTTATTTAAATTGGAAGAATAATGATTTAATTAAACAATTTGGATTATTTAATTAATTAGAGGAATATGATGATTTAATGTGAATTTAATAATTAGTGTGGAATGATGAGAATTAGGTGATTTGATGTGAATTAGTGCGAATGCAGTGTGATGACATGAATTGTGCGATGGCGAAATTCAGGTGTCTACAGTAGGATAACAATAACAGTCAATAATTGCTAATATTTTTAATTGATTATTATTAATTTTAATTTCCAACATGTTCAACTACAAAAACTAATCACTATGCGATACTTATTTACTTTGTTATTCCACTTCACTTTCTTTCTTTATGAAACTTGTATATTCTTTTGGTTGTTTCTGTGAGTCAATACCTTTACTTATTAAGTTGATTTATATTGAGTAGATGAAGAGCTACTTTGTGGCTAAGTTATTTATACTTGTGGGGATATAACATTAAATGTTTATACTTAAGTATCGTGTATTTTCTTTTTTTAATAAATTAGTTAAATTTGTTTTTTTGGGGAAAACTTTACACTAAGGTCAAGAAAGGCTAACATATAAGGTTATCTCAAATGCAAGTTCCCATAAAAATATACGTATGGAAGAAGCATGTGTGAAAATTTTACAAGATAATAGAGAAGAGAATGACTTTAAGATTTTGATTAAAAAAGGTTAGGTTACTAAGAGATTACTTAATGTTGAGGTTTAATTATTTGTTGAAATTTGTGGATTGCAAAGGAAAAATGTTTATAGATTTAAATGTTTGTTTCATTCTTTTTATCATATTTTTTATTGGTATGAGTATTGACTTGTCATAATTTTGGTATTTATGGTGTTTGTTCTATTTCCTTTGATAACAAAGATAAGGTCTCCCATTTAAATTCTTTTGGAGATGAAAATGAATTCTCCCATTTCTTATATTGAATTAAAGCTAATTAGAAATTACATATAAAAGATTACAGATGTAATGCCCCGCCATGAAACCCTAGGGAACAGCTCAACTATGCTATACAAAGGAGCAATTCTTATATCTTTGTCCCAAAACATAAACCAAGCATGAACTATCACATTCTCATCATGATGCATTTACAACACAAAATACACATCATTTCACATCACACAGAGCAAGGAATTATCCATCTTGCATAGTCATCATAACCACATGAATAGGTACACTGAGCAAGGCATTATCCATCTTGCACATGTATCATACCAACATGAATAGGAGGCAACATTTCAAGAATGCATTTCATTCAACTCACATGATGCACACAGAGCCAACCCCCACACAATCATACCCTCCTAGGCCTCTGGAAACAACTTCCCCAAAAGACACAACACTTGACACCATTAAAAATAGAATGGTTTCACATCACATTCACTCTCAAAGCACATCATAAACTAATACCCTTCAACAATTTTTTTTAAGGAATTTAACATTAATCCAAACAAAATAACCCAAATGCCAAACAATACCTGACACAATGCACGGTCGAAAGCATGACCACAATGACAATGATTAACCATTATGCCCATACAGACAACACTGACTGGGTGCAAAACTGGATACTCATCCTTTTCAAGGATGATGGCTAACTAGGGGACCACATGTTATCTCCGTTCAACAGTTTCCATTGGGTTTAAGGCATGCTCAGACCTGTCAATTCAGGTGGAGTCGATGCCTGGTACCTGCATCCTGTAACAACCAAAAAATTGAACAAATAAACACATATATATAATCATATAGTCAAATACAGCATGAAAGGGAATCGCAGTGTAGCAAGGTACTCATGCATGAGTAATGTGACACTGTCCCTTTCACCATCACATCAAACACATAATCACAACACACATAACAATCAGTTACTGAATGACTAAATAAGAACCATCATCAGATAATCGCATGATACACATAATAAATTAATCCACACAAAACATCACAACATAACATCCTATGATACAGAATTAATCACATAAAAATCAATTCTAACATATGACAATCATAGTAAGATCAACATCATAATCACCTAAATGTAAAACAATGTCAGAGCATATAAATTATCAGTGTCGCAACAAATATTATCGATAAAACATACTATCATATGAAACCAGATGAGGATAATCAAGAATGTCACTAACATGAATGTAGCATCTACCAACATCATATAACATACAACATCAACTATCTAACATATCCTAAATATTCCTATTATTTTACCTTCACCTTCACGCTCCTTCGCCAGACCACCTACACATCCAAGGTGAGAATGGAGGGGCACTACATCCTCCCCCCCTAAAACTTGACTTACTCTTGGAAGTCACAGACTAGGGTGGAAACATAACATATTAGTATTGCAATTTTCTATTGCCAACATACACATCCATATTAAGCAATTGTTCATAAGACAGGCACAATCGTTCAATAAAGACAAGAAGGACATCAATTCCCAACCTTAAGACGTATCATGTGATCTACTTATAACCAATCACACATATTTTGAGAATTTCATACAATTTAGAGAATTGCATTCACATATTAACAAGGAAAAATACATCTCATCTCTTATTTCCACTATGGTTCCAACTAATTACCAAACATGCAAAGTATAATTCTCTATGGAGTCTTCCCTTGTACATACTATCAGAGGCTCGAAATGAACATGATAGAAACAACACTTAGCATGAAACAGGGCCAATAAAAACAAACATTCAGAATAGCCACCATAAAAATTAAAAAAATGCAAACCCAAGTGGGGAAATAATTAAATTCAATATTAAGTCACAAAATGCCAGCAATTTTCAACAATAATTCAAGTATAAAGAAAGGAGTTTTGGTGGCCACTCCTATTATAAGAGAGTTCAAAGAAAACAAATTCAATGTTAGCCCACCAACAACACATGAAACAACTATCAAAATTCCAAAACAACCAAATTACAAACAAATCCACATCACGATGTCACTAATTAAAGCCACAAAAGGGAGTATCCTCTACACAACACCCCAGGACTCAAAGTCCATAATGCGTTAGAGAATGTACACCAAACACATGGACAACTAAGTTTTCTACATCTTCATATCTAAACAACTTTTATACAAAAATTTAAGGTAACACAGTCACTACAAAAATTTTCTATCATTAATGCAGTACAATTTCTTTTTTACCAAGCTATGAACATATGCAATTACTTCCTTATGCAAGAAGACATTTACAGAGGAAATGTATGAAGCCACACACAAGAGTAATTCAAAACTCTAATTGACTTACAGTATCACATTCATGATCTCATGGGTCCAACACAAGCTCCAATTTGATCTCTTGCACACAGTTCTTACATAGGCATACACAATGTTAACTTTCACAAATCACAACAGAACTTCCTCATGAGGTCATGGCCAACTAGGAGATAGATATCAGATTATCAATCAACCACCTTAAGATATGACAACACCACATAACCACATGACTTGCGATGCATGATGTTACCAAATGATTAAATCATTCCAATACTTATACATATACAAAAACAATGCAATTAACATAAAGATGGTATAGTGCTTCCACACCCATAGCTAAACATAACCCCTAGGTATGATTACTTCACCAAACTAGGGAACACAAAACACCACTGGCCTTTCACAACACCCCACACAGAATGGGTACAGGATATTCACATCACTAGAGGGGGCAAATACCACACTCCTAAATGCATGCACTAATAGTAACCATGCTTCTTTCTTCTAAAGCACTAGAGACCACAAGAGGAACTCAAGGCCTCAACAAATCAGCAAGCACTAACATTCAGGAAACACATATTGTCAAATACATCATCACATTTTCAAAAAAGGAGGGAGAACACATAGTAGACACATAAGTAAAACAAGGCATAAAGAATTTATTTCTTCCATAATCAAAGAACAAGTCTGTAAATTTATCAATGTTCTAACATCATACTAAGGCACATAGGTGAGAGGTACTATTGCCAACTCACCACAAGTAGAAAATGCTTAACCTAGAGCAACAACAACAATCCAGAGATCCCGGTGTTACAACCTAGGATCTGATACCAAATGTACTGCCCTACCACGAAACCCTAGGAAACAGCTCAACTATGCTATACAAAGGACCAATTCTTATATCCTTGTCCCAAAACATAAACCAAGCATGAGCTATCACATTCTCATCATGATGCATTTACAACACAAAATACACATCATTTCACACCACACAGAGCAAGGCATTATCCATCTTGCATAGTCATCATAACCACATGAATAGGTACGCTGAGCAAGGCATTATGCATCTTGCACATGTATCATACCAACATGAATAGGAGACAACATTTCAAGAATGCATTTCATTCAACTCACATGATGCACACAGAGCCAACCCCCACACAATCATACCCTCCTAGGCCTCTAGAAACAACTTCCCCAAATGACACAACACTTGACACCATTAAAAATAGAATGGTTTCACATCACATTCACTCTCAAAGAACATCATAAACTAATACCCTTCAACAATTTTTTTTGAAAGGAATTCAACATTAATCCAAACAAAACAACCCAAATGCAAAACAATACCTGACACAATGCACGATCGAAAGCATGACCACAATGACAATGACTGACCATTACGCCCATACAGACAACACTAACTGGGTGCAAAACTGGATACTCATCCTTTTCAAGGATGATGGCTAACTAGGGGACCACATGTTATCTCCGTTCAACAGTTTCCATTGGGTTTAAGGCATGCTCAGACCTGTCAATTCAGGTGGAGTCGATGCCTCATACCTGCATCATGTAGAAACCAAACAATCGAACAAATAGACACATATATATAATCATATATTCAAATACAGTGTGAAAGGGAATCACAGCGTAGTAGGGTACTCACGCATGAGTAATGCGACACTGTCCCTTTCACCATCAAACACGTAATCACAACACACATAGCAATCAGAAACTGAACGACTAAATAACAACCATCATCAGATAATCGCATGATACACATAATAAGATTAATCCACACAAAACATCACAACATAACATCCTATGATATAGAATCAGTCGCATAAAAAGTAATTCTAACATATGATAATCATAGTAAGATCAACATCATAATCACCTGAATGTAAAACAATGTCAGAGCATATAAATTATCAGTGTCACAACAAAGATTATCGATAAAACATACTAACTATCATATGAAACCACATGAGAATAATCAAGAATGTCACCAACATGAATGTAGCATCTACCAACATCATATAACATACAATATCAACTATCTAACATATCCTAAATATTCCTATTATTTTACCTTCACCTTCATGCTCCTTAGCTAGACCACCTACACATCCAAGGTGAGAATGGAGGGGCACTACAATAGATGTGTACAAGCATAGTCAATACACTATCAAGCAAACTACTGAAGAGAAGAACATACAATTGCTACTAAATATTAATAACAGTAGGGCATTTGTAGATCAAGGCATGAAATGAGTATAAAACATGATATTATAGGTAAAACAAAACAAATTGAAAGTTCTAACCATCTCCCATCATAGGTAGAAGACACAGAGATGCTAAATAAATACTAGATTAGAAACAAAGGAGAGCCATAGTAGTAGTAGTAGTACAAATAACAAACATATACTAAAAGTTGAAACCTCCCTTTATAAGTGACATACATAGAGCTACTAAATAGAAATGGATAGAGATAATCTAGGAACAAAGGATGACAACCTTAGTAGTGCCAAAATAGAGTTGGAGATGATCCGTGTAGAGAAAATTATCATTGAAAAACATCAACAATTAGCTTCCAAAACATTATTTCCAACTCCTTTCTTCCCTTCAAACACTTAGAGATAGGATTGCAAATTGTGCACAAGCCTTTCCAAATTAGTGTCAATCCTTAGTTTTTCTTGAAGCACAACAAATAGGTTAGAAACCTAAAGAGATAAATTGGCACAAATCATTTGAGTTTCAATCTAAAGGGGGAAGATTGTGGAGAAAATTAAGCAGTAAAATTTTAATATGAATTTGATAATCACATGTCTGCAGGTTTGGGTGAGCATATTGTGGGAGGGAGAAACACCAAGAAGGGTATATTTCCACAACCAAGCCTATGTAAAGATGGTGGGAAATGAGGAAAAAATGGATAACTGTAACTTACGAGCATGAGTACAAAGCCAAAAGGCATGCTTGATAGACTTGGGTTTAGCACAAAAGGATAAGTGGGGGAGGGATAGAGAAATTTGAGGTGGCTACCAATCAGTAGTTTGGCATGTAGTTGTTTCCATGCCATGATTTGGGATTGAGCATCAGATTTTAATTGCCAAATTTGAAGACTAAGTTTATTCAACCTTGATTGATTGAACTTACACTTCCATTTGGCATTGAGATAGAGTGAGAGGGTGATAGGAGGAATGGTCTAACTATAGATTGCTTTAACTGGAAAGAACTAGATGATATAGGCATTAGGCCATCTCCAATCTTTCAAAAAAATACATGATAAAACATGGATAATAAATTAGAGAGTTTGGGTAGGACAAACTATTGAATTTCAAGAATTGGTTGTTTGTCAAAGTGCAAAAGGTTGAATTGGGTTTTGAGTTGTTTCCAAGATTTCCAAGATTTCCAATAATGTGTTTCTTTCACCTAGAAATTAATTTTTGATTGAAACAAATTATTGTACATACTAATATGTTTTGGAAACAAAATTGGTTGAAACACATTATTGTATACTAATTTGGTTTGAAAGCAAAACTAGTTGAAACACATTTTTGTATACTAGTCTGTTTTGAAAACAAATTTGAAACATAGCTTGTATATAACTATGAAATCTACTTTGGTTGAACAACTAACAAACATTTACAAGTTAATTAGAAACATTAACATTAACATTTACAAGTAATTTTTTATCCCTTCCTCCATTTGAAAATTATTATTTACAAACTTCTAGTTCGTTAGAAAGCATTTAAAAGTTATTAAAAAGTGATCTTGTTGTACTTGGGAGTTCTTATTTATTGTATGAAATTCAATCATTCTTACATTCTTGAATGGTTGTGGTGTTGAATATATTCTCAATGCTCAAAAAATGAATCTTAATGCATTTACAAGTATTGGTGACCTTACATAGATTATCTATAATTTAACTAATCGAAATAGTTATAAACAAGATAGGCATAAATTTATTAGAATATTTTCACCATTAGTTTTAGAATGGACCTAGTCATGTATACAACTACATAAAGGCTAATGAAACAAGATTGAAGGTAAAGATTCTTAAGCATTCATCTCGCCAATGTAGCAACTATTGGGACTTAGGTGATATTCACCTGGAAGAGTGCTCATAGGAAGAGTTTATTTGTAGTTTTCATTGTGGTGATTTTTTAAGTATTGCAGTATAGTAAACATAGTGGTTTACATATTATAATGGTGTTGTAGCTCTTGTAGTACATCATATATGGTGTTCCACATGTGGTGGTGTTATGACAACAATTGTAAGGCATCTAGATGAAGAACTCACAACTGCAAGACATCTATATGAAGAACTCACAATCACATGTGTTTAGTACATGTTGGAGCATGATCAATGATGTAGGAGAATTTGTGAAACAACTGATGAACATGCAGCATCATGGACTGAGGGTTGGATAATGTCTTGGAAGATGACACAAGGCACCACAAGCAATTAGGAGATCAATTATGCTTGTATATGCTACAACAAGTGAAAATATGGTAGTGGTGGCTATACAAGAAACATACTTGTACTAACAGTGTAAAGAATGTAATTATTATTTCATAGCATGCAATAAAAACAAAGTTTACAAGGTGATTCTTCATGAGGAAACATCATATTTGGTGGTAAGTGCGATATGCTGATGTCACATATGTATGGAGTATGGTTGCATGACTCTTGGTATTCTACAAGTTAGTTATATAGTTGGCTATTTGGTATTCCATGAATTTGTCTATATATAATAGTTTGTATAAATATTCCAAGGTTACCAGAGGTTATGAATTCATTGTATAGGCATTGAAAACATTGTGTACATTATTGGTGTGTAAACACTTGAGTGATTGCAGAAGAAGGGTATGATGTAGATTGAGACTCTATAAAGGGTTGTCCAAAGAACTTGTTGTATTGAATCAGTGTTGATTCTGAATAATACAATTATGAATGTCTTTTTGTGGTGGGTTTTCTCTCATAAGGGTTTCCCACATAAAATCATTGTGTCTTGTGTAATCTTGTCTACATAATGTTCTAGTACTTTCATATGTGTTGATATTTAAATTGGCTACATGTTGTTGACTGTTAACTGAACACACAATCTTAAGAACTTTTTATTTTAGTTTTTTGGTCCATTGCAATAGGGTGAAAATCCCTAACATTTGGTATCAGAGTAAATTTAGTTGTTTGGGTGGTGTTTACTTCGTTATAGTGAAAACCCTAGCATGTGCGGTAGAGTAACCCTACAACAATTAGAAAGTTACAATTGGTGTATAACTAGAATTAAATGGAATCTTTGAAGGATTTTTTGAGTAAGCACAACATTAAATCTTTGGTGAGCACATCGAGGTCTGAAATTGACAAGTTTAATGGGAAGAACTTCAAACTATGGAAATTAAAGATAGAGGATCTTTTAGTGGAAAGAGATCAATGGACTATAGTATCTTCTTCAACTAAACACTTGGGTATGTCTGATGAAGAATGGGTAAAACTAGATAAGAAAGGTAGAAGTATAATTTAGTCATGTCTATCAAATTCTATGTTAATGAATGTGTCTTGGGAGAAGACAACAAATTCATTGTGGAAGAAGTTATGTACTTTATATCAATTCAATAGCCTAGTAAATAAACTCGTTTCGAAGAAAAAAATATATTCTCTTAAAAAAAGGGAGGGAGGTTGTGTAACTAATCACTTGAAAACCCTAGAGTCAAGGTCGAAGAAGAGGGAAAATGCATTGTATTACTTTATTCCTTACCAAATTCATGGGATAACCTTGTAATGTCAATAAGTAGTAATGACACAACACTTAAACTAGAAAATATGATTAGCATTTTTTAAGTGAAAAAAATAGAAAAATGTCCACAGATGATAAATCTTCCAATGCCCTTGAGGTAAGAGGCGGGTAAAAAGACAAGAAAGATGAGAAGAAGATTAGAGAGAAGTCTAAGGGTAATGATAGGTATAAATCTCTAGGTAAGTCTAAGGTAAAATGCTAGAATTGTGGAAAGAAGGGTCATATAAAGGAGTGTAAGGCCAAAAAGAAGGATGACTTCTCTAATAAGTCCTCTGACATTGATGAATATAGTAGTGATGCCTTTGTGGTTTCTAATGTTGTTGGTGATGATTCTTGGTTGATTGATTCAAGTTCTTCTTTTCATATGACACCACACAAGTAGTACTCAGAATATACTGGAATTAATGAAGGGAAAGTGTTTCTTGGTGACAATAGTTCTTTGAAGATTGTTAGTCAAAGAAATGTCAAAGTATTTTTCATGGATGGTAAAGTACGAACACTCTTGATGATGTACTGCATATACTAGGTTTGGCAAGAAACCTTATATCCATGTTTAAAATGGTTGATGCAAGAGTTCATGTAACTTTTGATGTGAAAGGATTTAGATTAGTAAGAGGTAATTTGGTGCTTGCAAAAGGAGTGTGGTATGGTACTCTATATAGGCTAGATGCATCAACTTTATCTATTTGTGCTAATGTTACATCTTAATTAGGTTTATTGTAGCATTTTTGGTTAGGTCATTTGAGTGAAAATGCTTAAAAACCCTGGTAAGTAAAGATATGGTGGAAGGTCCTAGTGATTGTTCTATTGGTATTGAATTTTGTGAGCATTGTGTGCTACGAAAACAAAATAGAGTGTGGTTCAACTTTGGAAGCACTAGATTAGAAGAGATTTTAGAGATGATACACAATGATGTGTTTGGTTCTATGTGTTGGCAAGAGACACATTGGAGCTTCATGATTGTTTTCATTGATGGTAACAAAGTTCATCCCACACATCCACAGGACATGGTGTGCCTATACCAGAAGTCAAATTGAAGAGTGTTGTGGTCCGGTAAGCAAGAACAAAGTATGTGACAAGGTCCGATAGTCAGGTCCGGATCTCTCAAAGGAAGTATCCTTGGAAAGTGCAGACTTGGGGAAGTCAAGAGAAGTATCTTGACTGATAGATTCCAAGAATTGAGCCTCCGGTGATGAAGGAGTAAAAAGATATAAGCATTCAAGTATTGGAGTCCGGTTTGGTAGAACAAGCAGAGGAAGAACTGACAGGCAGAGCATCAGAAGGTATTCCGGATGAGATGTCGATGGTGATAAAGATTCCTAAGGTATCATTCATGATTGGCTGACTTGTTAGATAACTTCTATAAGTTTCTTTCTGATCCGCATTACTTGGAAATCAAGGATTCAGCTGACAGACTAGAGTTTGGGAAATGTTAACTATTCCGGATGCCGACTAGAAAGAGGATGAAATCCTTTGTGCGGATATATATATACCAAATGAGTTTCGATGAGTAGGTGTGTGTGGTGTGTGTAGTGTACGAAGAAAAGCAGAAGTGCAGAGTGAAAGCAGTAAGGAAGGTCCAGTATGTGAAAGGACAGCAACACAAAAGAAGAGGAAGGATGAAGTGCAGTAGATCAGTGTATTGAGCCTAACCGGAACTGAACCTCAGCATATATGGATGCTTCTCATTAGTTCAAGGATCTTGTTATTCTTCCTACAACTTGTAGACAGTGAGTCTCTTGTAGGCAGTGAGCCTCTTGTGAGCAGTGTGCTCGGGTAGTGTGCCCTAATTGGCAAGTGCCATTTGTATCTCTATTCTTTTAACAGAGAATATAATCTTGGGTTAATCACCCCGTGGTTTTTTCCCTTAACAGGGTTTCCACGTCTAAAATATTGTGTCATGTGTATTTCCATCTCATGGTTATGTTTGCTTATTTGAATTGATGTTGCATTAATTAATAAGAAAGTTTAGAAAGTTGAAATAATTAAGATAACTGATTCACCCCCCCTCTCAGTTATCAACAATTGGTATCAGAGCCAAGTTCCTCCCAACTGAGCCTAACAGCTTGAGGAAGATATGGGAATTCAAATGGATGTGTACGGTATGAGGGAGCAACTTAAGTCTGCCCTAGATGATCTTGAGCAGTCAAATTCTGAAGTCAATGAATTGAAGGAAAGACTCAAACAGGCTGATGATTTCATAAATGAATTAAAAGAGAAATTGAGTCTCTCTATGAAAAAGAGAAAGGAGCTACTTCAGCAACTAGCAAGCCAAGGTGAAGCCAATGATACAAATGGAGATCTGAAGGAGAAAACCAAGTTATGTGAAAAATTATCAAAAGAGATCATTATGGTAAGACATGAAATGGAATCAGGAGTTATGAAGTTTACCCAAGAAATTGAAGAGAAAAGAGAAACTGAAGATGATCTAAGACAATCTCTCAAGGAGAAATCAGAAGACTGCCACAAGATGGATAGAATAATCAGACATCTTGAATCTGATCTTGAAGATGCTAAAGATAATGAAGAAAAACTTGAGGATCAAATTGTCTCTCTTAAAAGGGATCTTCAAACAGCAAATGAATATAAAGAGAAATTCAAGATAAGTT
This sequence comes from Cunninghamia lanceolata, assembly GCA_027924645.1. NCBI lineage: Eukaryota > Viridiplantae > Streptophyta > Pinopsida > Cupressales > Cupressaceae > Cunninghamia > Cunninghamia lanceolata. Next base: position 27,516,857 of record BSBN01000213.1, on the reverse strand, counting down.
CTACTCAACTTGAAGTTCTTCTTGAAAGCCAAAAGAGGGTAGATGACAAGTGTGGTTTGGGATATGAGAAAGGAGAAAGCTCTGGATCCGATCAGAAGAAGTTTGGATCAGAAAATTCAAGGAATAGGCCTAGAAGACCTCCGGTAAGACAACCTAATGCTCAAAGATATCCATCCTTCAATGGATACTACCACAACTCCAATAACTTTGGTCACAAAGATAATCAGTGCAGAAGGAGAATGAATCCAACTAACACATCCTTCTCCGGACAGTGTTTTAACTGCAAAAGGTATGGTCACAAATCTCATGAATGCAGAAATATGCAAATGAACAATTCATTCAATGGTAGATGCTTTGCATGCAATAGAATGGGTCATATGGCTAATCAATGTAGATCAAGAGGACATCAATCAAATATGCCAAGAAATGTTGTTTGCCACAATTGCAATAGATCCGGTCATTTGGCTAAATTCTGTAGAAGCGGGAATCAGGACAAAAGAGGTCCGGTATATCATAATCAGAATCAAGTCAAGGGAAAAGGAAAAGTAAATGCGGATGAAATTAAAAGTGAGATGAACAAGATTTGGGTGAAGAGAAGTACAGAAAGTGTAGGGGATGGATCCGCACCAGAATCTGGTGCTGATATTCCTTCCAAAAATTAAAAAGTGAGCTCTAGCTCAGGGGGAGACACAAGGAAAAAAAATTTCTCCCAGCCAGTCAATTGGTGTCAGAATTGGCACAAGGAGAGTTGCGGATCAAAGGGTTCATAAGAGAAATATCTAAATAAACTATGGTTAAAATATGAAAGATCTGCAAGATGTTTAGAACAAGATTGATGCAGTTCATCAAGTCATTGGAATAAGGAAAACTGGAATGACTTAAGTTAAGCATTTATTGCAACTTGGTATTAGGGTTTGCGGAATAATATAGGGGTTTTCCTATCAAACACTTGTTCATTATGCATTTGAGAAGAAGTGAAAGAGAGCTCTGCATCAATCTCCTGAAGCCCATCAAAGGTCATCTACAGAAGTCGATTCATCCAGCGAATCATTCCGGATCTCTTCACGAACCCTAGACACGCAAAAGGTACTTTCTGTTATTGAATATCTCTCTGTAAGTCTTTTTGAAGATGGCTACACCGAATGTTGTAAAGATCACTGAGAGGCCACACCCTAAGTTCAAGAAACATCCATATAAATCCCTAGAAGTTGATCCCCTCGACGCCTTTTCAAGTATTCCGCATGGAGTTCTGCATGTAGAAGATGTTAGGGCATATATTCATGCGAATATTGAAGAATTTGGGGAATCTAAGCTGGTTGATATCTATCACAAACATTTGATAGATGACTCATTTGAACTCCAAACTCAGTATAAAGGTATCCAGGACAAACATTTTGCACAGTGCATTCATTTCCCCTATTTTCTGGAAGATGAATGGGTCCGGTATATCTTGAGCAGAATGAATGACAACTTCATGTGGTTGAATAGGCCATTTAAGATCACTAAGGATGCCATTAGGGCAATAACTGAATTACACTCAATCGGTGAAATGCCTACACTCAAATCTATCAAAAACCAAATTGTTAGTGAGGCTACCAGATCAAAGTTTGATAAAAGAGCTATGACTATTGAGGATATCACAGATCTGGATAACAAGTTTGCATCAATGATAATTGGATATAAGATATATCACTCCAGCAGGGAGAATTCAGTTTCCGGAACTACTATATATACTGCTTATGAAATGTTGAGGAAGAATGCAGACTATGATCTTTGTGAGCTCCTTCTGAACCAACTCTTGGAGAATCTACAGAAGATAAAGAAGGATAAGAAGAACTCCTTCAAATATAGTGGTTTGATACTCTGTCTATTCTTTTATTACATGAATGAGCTTCTCGGATCCAGTGGCTGGGTATGGCAGAATGATAGACTAGTAGCCATTCAGATCAGAGATTATATACATGGGCTTGGTGATGCCAAGGCACAGAATATAGCTCTCTGGGGCTATTTCAAGAATTTTTAGAGCATGATGCAAGCAAGAGAGAGAATCCCTCAATCTGTAGTTGAAAAATATAAAGATACAATATGCTTTATGGTAGAAACTGATCAGTGCCTAATGGAGGCAGTGGAACCTAGAACAGTGTGGATCATGCCTATGGGGTATGAAGTGGATGAGAAAATTATGGAGCTGCATGTTCAGCACATGCTAAGTCAGCCCAAGGATCCCAAAGCAGAAAGATTTGGAACCTTTAAAGAATTAAGTGTGAAGATCCATGTGGAGTTAAGACAACCGGATATGAAGAGAAAAGTGAGAAAAGAAGTAGAGAATGTTGCCAAAAGATTTGGCATATCAAAAGAAGCACTTGATGCTAACAGGGAGAAGAGTGAAAGAGCAGAGAAAGAGAAGGAAGGTGCTGAAAAGGAAAGTGGTGTGGTAGAAGCCTCCACCTGGACAAGATCCTCTAAGATGTCCGCTCCTACCACTGACAAGAGCTCAAAAACATCAAAACTGGAAGCAAAATCATCCGGTAAAGCAGAGAAAAGAACTAAGACAAAGGCCACAAGGTCTTATATCAATCAGAAAGATGAAGAAGAGACAGAATCTGATGAAGAAATCAAGAAGATGAAGAAGAAGAAGAAGAAAGTATCCGGTGAAGATAAGGAGGCAGAGGTAGAAGAGTTTGTTAAAAGGCCCACTCTGTCCCTAGATGATGTAGTCAAAGCTGTTACTATGGATGGGAACCTGCAACCAATAACAGAATTCTATGATGCATATAATGATGCAGATAGAAAAATCTTGGAGGAAGCCACAGTTAAGTACTTGAACATATACAATAAAGCTTTGATTGAAATAATTTCTCTAATTCCTAAAAGTTTAGAAAAGGAACTTGAAATGAGAAAAGAAAATGCTAAGGCTAAGGACTTAGAGATTAGAGAATAGATAGCTATTAAGCTCTACCCTTCAATTACTCCAAAACAAATGGATATGATCTTCAAAGATTGCAAGAATGAGTTCCGGAGTAAGACTAGAATGAATCAGCTCATGCTTGGAGAAACTGATAAAGTAGCAAAAGAAACAGAAGAAATCCTGCGGACTGCCTATAAAAGATTCAATATTCTTGTTATAGAGGATTTAGGTAATGATCCCTCAGGAATAGAAGAAACTACTGAGACAGTAGCAGAAGAGGTAAAGGAAAAGGATTCCTCTGTTCTGGAAGAGGAAGTTCAAGGAGAAATAAATCTGGATTCCCTAGCAGTCTCTAGATCTAAAGGAGAAGTAAGAATAGAGGAGAAAGTAGAAGAAGTAAAGGAAAAACAAGAAGGTCAAACAGAAAAGACCACAAATGACAGTGCTAAGGCTACAGAAGAGAAGAAAACCATGTCACCGGCAAGGGACACAGCAGATGTAGTCAAAGATTTCTTGACCAAGGAGTTGGAATTTGATGAACTGGAGTTGCTTCAAGGTCCATTCAATTTTAATTCCCTCTCTTCGATGCAAACTATGAAGCTAGCTTCCTTCACCCAAGCAAAGGCAAAAGAAAAAATTCTGAAGTCTCACTTGGTAGACTATGAGCTCATAGAAGTTGCATCCGGTGTTTTAGAGAAGATTATGCCTTCCTTCCAAAAGGACTCTTCGGCCTCCACATCTAGTAATCTCAAAACTCTTGTTAATTTTGTTAGCACTCACTTTGAGTCATTTGAAAAGTCAGTTGAGGCAAAAGTCCGGAAAGAATTTTTGGATAAGAGATTCTCAGAGTTACAAGGCTTAATAACAAATGATAGGAGAATTATGGATATTGTAATAAAGAGCTTGGAAAATGCTCTTAAAGATGGCGGCGATATCTACAATATTTGCTTATCTTGGCCTAAAGTGACCAAGGATTTTGAGAAGAAAGTAAAAGAGCAAGAGGATAAACTGACAAGTTTATCTCAAAATTTTGATCCTCTCTCCTCTTCTATAGTAAATCAGGAATGTCAAACTATTGTAATCATGAATGAGATTAAGAAGCTTGAGAAGGAGAGGAAGAACATAATAAGCAGAATGGGTGAGCTTAGAGGGATGATTATCCCCAAATTAGAGGCCATACATGAGGTCCTAGCAGATGCCCATACCACAGCCCGGACCAGTGATCCGACAGATCTCAAGAGGGCAGAAGCTTTTGCATTCCTATTGAGTGGTCACATCTCAATTTTGGATAGAATAAAGCAGAGTTGGGCGACACAAGTTGTACAGCTGAAGACAACCTTTGCAGACATATTACAATATATGTAAGTATAACCTGTTTATATACTTATGCGGCCAAGTATAATAAATTTTTTGGGCAATTTTGGTGTGCAGACCCTACCCTTTGCCATTGATGTCAAAGGGGGAGTGAGGACAAGTGAAAAATGTGGAATCCAGCTAAGGGGGAGCTCCGGTAAAATGTACATTAGAAGAGAGCATCAACCAAGGGGGAGTATAGTATAACACTTAGTCATTTTTCACTAAGTGTTGCCATCACCAAAGGGGGAGATTATTGGCAAGAGACACATTGGAGCTTCATGATTGTTGTCATTGATGGCAACAAAGTTCATCCCACACATCCGCAAGACATGGTGTGCCTATACCGGAAGTCAGATTGAAGAGTGTTGTGGTCTGGTAAGCAAGAACAAAGTATGTGACAAGGTCTGACAGCCAAGTCCGGATCTCTCAGAGGAAGTATCCTTGGAAAGTGCGGACTTGGGGAAGTCAAGAGAAGTATCTTAACTGATAGATTCCAGGAATTGAGCCTCCGGTGATGGAGTAAAAAGATATAAGCATTCAAGTATTGGAGTCTGGTTTGGTAGAACAAACAGAGGAAGAACTGACAGGAAGAGCATCAGAAGTTATTCCAGATGAGATGTTGATGGTGATAAAGATTCCTAAGGTATCATTCATGATTGGCTGACTTGTTAGATAACTTCTATAAGTTTCTTTTTGATCCGCATTACTTGGAAAGCAAGGATTCAGCCGACAGACTAGAGTTTGGGAAATGTTAACTATTCTGGATGCTGACTAGAAAGAGGATGAAATCCTTTGTGCGGATATATATATACCAATTGAGTTTCGATGAGTAGGTGTGTGTTGTGTGTGTAGTGTGCGAAGAAAAGCAGAAGTACAGAGTGAAAGCAGTAAGGAAGGTCCAATATGTGAAAGGACAGCAACACAAAAGAAGAGGAAGGATGAAGTGCAGCAGATCAGTGTATTGAGCCTAACCGGAATTGAACCTCAGCATATATGGATGCTTCTCATCAATTCAAGGATCTTGTTATTCTTCCTACAACTTGTAGACAGTGAGTCTCTTGTAGGCAGTGAGCCTTTTGTGAGCAGTGTGCTCGGGCAGTGTGCCCTAATCGACAAGTGCCATTTGTATCTCTATTCTTTTAACAGAGAATATAATCTTGGGTTAATCACCCCGTGGTTTTTTCCCTTAACAAAGTTTCCACATCTAAAATATTGTGTCATGTGTATTTCCATCTCATGGTTATGTTTGCTTATTTGAATTGATGCTACATTAATTAATAGGAAAGTTCAGAAAGCTAAAATAATTAAGATAACTGATTCACCCCCCCTCTCAGTTATCAACACTATGAATATCCTATCAATTGGTAAGTCTATGTACTATTTGTAATTCATTGATTATTATTCTAGGTATACTTGGATATATTTTCTTAGGCTGAAGTCTATAGTATTTCTCAAGTTTAAGGAGTTCAAAGCTCTAGTTGAGAATCAAACCGATAAGAAAATAAAGGTGCTTAGGAAAACTAATGGCAGTGAATTATGCTCAAAAGAGTTTGATGAATTTTTTAAGCATGTTGAAATTGTGAAGCAAAGACTACTCCATACACACTGTAGTAGAATGGGATAGCAAAAAGGTTAAATAGAACTTTGCTAGATCAAGGCAGGAGTATGTTGAGTAGTGTAGGCCTAGGAGATGAGTTTTGGGAAAAGGTGGTAAGTACCACATGCTACTTAAAGAACAAGTCTCCCACTTTTGTACTAAAAAATAAGATGGCATATGAAGTTTGGACTGGAAGAAAACTAGTGGTGACACACTTGTGGGTATTTGGCAATGAGGCATTCGTTTAGGTGCCTAAGGAGTAGTAGTCGAAGTTGGATCCCAAAGATAAAAAGTGTATTTTCTTAGGTTATGGAGAAAATATCAAAGGCTTCAAGCTTTAGAATTTAGAAACCTTGAAAGTTCTCTACTCAAGAGATGTTACATTCAAGGAACTTGGTGTGAAGCCAAAAATTGAATAGTCAAAGGATACTAAAATTGAGAGGGTGCATTTTGAAACATAAATGGAGTAGAAAAATGTACCAGAATCTTAATAGAATAGTGGACAAAGCAATTTGGAATAGGATGAAGAAAGCACATCTAGTGGTAACTTTGAAGAAGAACAAGGTGTAGATGCAACAGGAAGTTCTTAACCACCAATTATGCAAAGATATACAAGGCAATAAAGATCACCTGAGAGATATAGTATACTAGATTTTTGTTGTGTCTTTTCTCTTACTTGTATTGAAAGTGAATCAAATCTTATGGAAGAAGCTCTCACTTCCAAAGAGAAAAAGTCTTAGAAGAATTCCATGGATGAGGAGATAATGGCATTGAAGCAATGTAAGACTTGGAATTTGGTTGATCTACCTGAGGATAGGAAACCCATTGGCTACAAGTGGGTGTTTAAGAAGAAGTTCAGAGCAGATGGATCTCCTGAGCAGTATGAGACACATGGTTGGTGGAAAAGGGTTATTCCCAATTGAGGGAATAGACTTCAATGAGATATTTTCTCTTGTTGCTAAGTTGAGTTCCATTAGAATGTTGTTGTCTATATATGTGGAACTTGTTATAGAGATTGAGTAGATGGATGTTAAAACAACATTCTTGTATGGAGACTTAGAGGATGAAATTTTCATGGAGCGGCCTAAAAGATACAAGGTGAAAGGCAAAGTGATACTAGTTTGTAAGATGAATAGGTCTTCTTATGGGTTAAGGTTGTCCCCATGGACGTGGAACTAAAAGTTTGACAAACATGTGCTAGAATTAACTTTTGGAAGAAGTGATGCTAATCATTGTGTATATTTCAAAAAGATAAATGATCATATTTTGATTATTGTTTTATATGTTGATGATCTATGCTTATTATTTGAGACAATAAAACATTAATTTAGGGACTTAAAACTCAGTTGGCTAGTAATTTTGATATGAAAGACTTAGAAGTTGCTAGATACATTTTGGAATGAAGATGTGTAGGGATAGAAGCAAAAGGAAACTATGGATAAACTAGAGGAGGCATCTTGAGATAGTCTTGCAGAGGTTTGGAATGCAGGATAGTAAACTAGTAAGTTCACCACAACTAGTTGGCACAAAGCTGAGTGTGGAACAATGTCCTAAATCTATGAAGGATTTGGAGGACATGAGGAAGGTTCCTTACGCAAGTGTAGTAGGAATTATCATGTATGCAATGGCCTGCACAAGAGTAGACATTGTCCAAGAAGTGGGAATTCTAAGTAAGTTCATGGTGCAGCTAGGTAAAGAACATTGGACACATGTAAAAAGGGTGTTCAAGTACTTAAGGGAAATTTGAATTATTGCTTAGTTTATCATGGCACTAATGATATTGGCAAGTTGTTAAGTGTACATGGATTTTTTAACTTGAACTAGGCTAGAGATCTTAATAATTAAAGGTCTACAAGCATATATGTGTTTATTTTGTTTGGAGTGTTGGTAGGTGGCGACTGATCAAGAAAGTACTATACACTAGCCATGTATCATCGCCGGGGTTCGGGGTCAGGCCGAGCCCTGAGCCGGGGTTCGAGGGCGGCAGCCCCCAAAAAAAAAATTTGAGCCAACATAAAAAACCCTATTTTTGTAACCGACATAAGGCTTGATAAAAGTGGCTAAGGGTTAGGGTTTTGGTTGATATTGTATTGTAACATTTGAAACAGTATTGAGTTGCAGGGATTGCTGGTTGTAATCGGTTTGATTTGCTGGGTAATAATATTGGACTCTCTGTTGGTGGATGTAGCCCGAGTTTGGGTGAACCACGTTAAAACTTGTCTCTCGCTGTTATTATTTCTGTGTATTTTTCATTCCTATGTTTAATCTTTATTTACATTTAATTGATATCTTCTGCCGGCTAACTCTAACAAGCGGTATCAGAGCGGGTTGTGTTCGATTATCATCTGCAAGAAGGTCTCACGGTTGAGTGGGAGCAATGGCGGATGAAGGTAAATTGAAGGTCGATAAATTTAATGGGCAGAACTATCAGTTATAGAAGATGCAGATGGAGGCTTACCTCTATCAAAAGGATTTATGGAGGCCATTGGAAGGAGTAGCCAAGAAATCAGAAACAATGACTGATGAGGATTGGAATCTTCTTGACAGAAAGGCACTGGAAACCATTCGGTTGTGCCTGGCACCATCGGTGGCATTCAATATAACGGAAGCGAAGACAACATATGGTCTGATGAAAGCTTTGGCTAAATTGTATGAAAAACCCTCAGCCTCAAATAAGGTATTTCTCATGAAGCGTTTGTTTAATCTGAAAATAATTGAAGATGGATCTGTGACAGATCATTTAAATGAATTTAATATGATTGTCAATCAATTGACTTCTGTAAATGTAAAATTTGATGAAGAAGTTAGAGCTGTCTTGATATTAAGTTCTTTACCTGAAAGCTGGAATAGTTTGGTAATGGCGGTTAGTAACTCTGTTTCTGTTCAAATACCCTGAAATTTGATGATGTTGTTGGTGTTATTATGAGTGAGGAAATTTGTAGGAAAATCTCAAGTGGATCCACATCAGGTAGTGTTTTGAATGCAGAAAGCAGGGGCAGATCAAAGGAAAGAGGAAAAGGTTTTGGAGGTCATGGGAAGTCACGAGGAAAATCAAAGGATAAGAGATCCCAATCCAGAGGACAGAAGGACTACTGGTACTATGGGAAACCAAGTCATCTAAAGAAAGATTGTTGGTCTCGGAAGAATAAAGAAAGAGACAAACAAGAAGGCAATAAGGAGGCAAATGTGGTAAGTAATAAATCTGAAGATGATGCTTTGATTCTTTCCCTAGATAATACTGATGATTCATGGGTTTTAGATTCAGGGGCCTGATTTCATGTTATGCCCCATAGAAGTTATTTTCTTGCTTATGTCCAAGGGGATTTTGGGCTAGTTTATTTGGGAGATAACAAACCCTGTCAGATTGTTGGACAGGGAAGAATCAAGATTAAGTTGTAGAATGGGAATCATTGGCTACTACAAGAGGTAAGGCATGTTCCAAGGCTCAGTAGGAATTTAATTTCAGCAGGGCAGCTAGTTGAAGAAGGTTGTATTGTTACATTTACTGATAAAAATTGGAAGGTTTCAAAAGGTGCCTTAATAGTAGTAAAGGGTGTGAAAGTAGGCACCTTATATCTTTGTACAGGTCATACTATTCCTTCTACTTTAGCTGTTGCAGAGAAAAAATAAGCAGGTTTAGGAACAGTTACTGCAGGTTCGCAGGAAGAGACTGAAACAGTTGTTGCAGGTTCTAAGACAATACTGTGGCATAATAGACTTGGGCATATGAGTGAAAAAGGTATGAAGGTACTTCATTCTAAGAAACTTTTACCAGGTCTGAAATGTATTAATATGTACTTCTATGAAAGTTGTGTGTATGGAAAATAAAAGAGAGTCAGTTTTCTTAAGGATGGGAAGCAAAAGAAAGATGAAAAGTTGGAGCTTCTGCATACAAATGTATGGAGACCAGCTCAGGTATCTTCTCTTGGTGGCTCTCGGTATTATGTTACATTCATAGATGATGCAACTAGGAAGGTATGGATTTATTTCCTTAGGCAGAAATCTGATGTATTTGAAACATTTAAGAAATGGAGAAGCTTGGTTGAGAATGAGACAGGTAAAAGATTAAAATGTCTTAGATTTGATAATGGCGGTGAGTATTGCAACAAAGAATTTGAAGATTATTATTCATTTAATGGAATCCGTAGGCAGAAAATGGTTCCAGGGACTCCACAGGAGAATGGAGTGGCTGAACACATGAATAGGACAATAATGGAGCATGCAAGGACCATGAGATTGCATGTTGGGCTGCCTTTAAACATGTGGGCAGAGGCTATCAACACTGTTGTATATTTAATTAATAAAGGTTATTCAGTTCCTTTGGGTTTTGGTATTCCAGAGGAAGCATGGACAAGTAAGAAGGTGAGTTATTCTTTTCTGAAAACCTTCGGTTGTGAAGCATTTGCACATGTAGATTCTGAAAATAGAACCAAGCTGGATGCAAAATCAAAAAAATATACTTTCGTGGGATATGGCGTTGATGAATTTGGTTATAGGCTTTGGGATTTTGAAAATCAAAAAATTGTGAGAAGCAAGGATGTTATATTCAATGAGAAGGTGTTGTACAAAGATCAGTTGTAGCAGCATGAAAAGAAAGAAAAGGATTATGTGGTGATAGATGATACTCCAAATAGTGATGTTCCAATGGTCCTTCATGCTCCACAACAACAACAAGAAATATCATAAACTCTAGTGAATGTTAGATGGTCAACAAGGCTAAGTAGACCTCCTAAAAGGTTTTCTCCCTCTTTGTATTCTATTTTTTTAACAGATGCTGGTGAACTAGAAGGGTATGATGAAGCTATGCAGGTGGATACACAGGTTCAATGGGAGCTTGCAATGAAAGAAGAAATAGACTCCTTGCTGAAAAATTAGACTTGGGAATTATGTAAGTTGCCTGTAGGTAAAAAGGCTTTACCAAACAAATGGGTTTATAGGCTGAAAGAGGAAGATGGAGGTAAGAAAAGATTTAAAGCCAGGTTAGTAGTAAAAGGATTTACACAGAAAAAGGGCATTGATTTTGATGAGATATTTTCTCTGGTTGTCAAGATGACTTCTATTCATATTGTTTTAAGTATTGTGGCTGCTGAAGATTTGCATTTGGAACAGCTATATGTGAAAACTGTCTTTCTCCATGGTGATTTGGAGGAGGAGATATACATGGAACAGCCCCAAGGATTTGAGCTCAAAGGTAAGGAGAAACTGGTGTACAGATTGAAGAAGAGTTTGTATGGCCTGAAACAAGCACCTCGGCAATGGTATTTGAAATTTTATGGTTGAGCAAGGCTACAGCCGGTGTAATTCTGACCACTGTGTTATTTTAAGAGGTTGGATAATGATAGCTACATTATTTTATGTTTATATGTTGATGACATGCTTGTAGATGGGTCTAACATGGATCACATAAGAGAGTTAAAACAACAGTTAGCATAGTCATTTGCTCTGAAGGATTTGGGGGCAGCAAAACACATCCTTGGTATAAAAATTTGCAGAGACAGGAAGAACAAAAAATTGACTCTATCTCAGGCTGATTATGTTGAAAAGGTGTTGCAGAGATTCCATATGGAGAATACAAAAGCTATCAGCACACCTTTGCCTAGTCATTTGAAATTGACTAAGGAGATGTGTCCTAAGATACCAAAGGAGGAAGAAAAAATGTCCAAGGTACCATATGCTTCAGCTGTAGGAAGTTTAATGTATGCCATGGTATGCACGAGACCAGATATTGCACATGTTGTAGGAGTCGTCAGCAGGTATATGAGTCATCTCGGATTGGAGCATTGGAATGCGGTAAAATAGATTCTCAGATATTTGAGAGGTACATCCAATAAACACTTATGTTTTGGGGGCTCTAATACTGAGTTAGCAGGTTATGTAGACTCAAACTTGGCAGGGGATATTGATACCAGGCGGAGTACTATAGGTTATGTCTTTACTGTAGGTGGGACAGCGGTGAGTTGGATTTCCAGGTTGCAAAAGGTGGTTTCTTTATCCACCACAGAGGCAGAATATGTAGCTGTAACAGAGGCAAGCAAGGAGATGATATGGTTGCAATATTTCATAAAAGAATTGGGCAAACAATAGGCTAACAGTTTTTTGTATACAGACAGTCAGAGTGCCATACATCTTGCAAAGAATTTTGCCTTGCATTCAAAGACCAAAGACATACAGTTGAGGTATCACTTTATTCGGTCGGTGTTAGATGATGGACAGTTAAGGCTGGAAAAGATACATATAGATAAAAATCTAGCGAATATGTTTACAAAGGTAGTGACAAGGGAGAAGCTGAGCTCTTCTTCAGCTTCAATTGGTCTTCAAGACTGAAACATTAAAATTAGAACAACAGAGTCCAGGGTGCTTATTTCCAGTGGGAGCTGCACACGCAGCGGTGTCGTCTAGGATCAGTCTCCAAGTGGGAGATTATTTGGTGTGGAACCTAATCAGTCTCCAAGTGGGAGATTGTTGGTAGGTGGTGACTGATCAGGAAAATATTGAACACTAGCCATGTATCCTCGCCGGGGTTCGGGCCGACATAAAAAAACCCTATTTTTGTAACCGACATAAGGCTTGATAAAAGCGGCTAAGGGTTAGGGTTTTGATTGATATTGTATTGTAGTATTTGCGACGGTATTGAGTTGCAGGGATTGCTGGTTGTAATCGGTCTGATTTACTGGATAATAATATTGGACTCTCTGTTGGTGGATGTGTTGGTGCCTGATTTCACTGTCAGTTTCTGAGCAATTTTCATGCAGGCACCTTCCCAAAAAATCTAAAAATATTCTAAGTGTTCGACCTCCTCAGCAATTTTCAACAGTAGCATCATATTTTCTTCCGAGGTGGTCAACATCATCATGATTTTCTGTCGACCTGGTTATCTATCAGGATCATCATGTTTCAATATCGGGTGATGTTTAGACATCATCCCGATCCTGCAGTAGAGCTACAGTGCACCCTGATATTCTTGCGGGGGGTGATAATTCAAACATCTGGTGATCTTCCAGATATCATCCTGCCCTGATATGATGATGATGTCACCCCGATCTGTCGAAGGGGTCATTTTCTAAGTTGTTCAAATCTGACCTGATGTTCTTTGAGTTAAATGGGTCATCATCATCATCTGGTCTACAGTGCATCATGATATTCTGTATGGGGGGTGATATTCTGAAATATCAGGTTATCTTACTAATATCACCCCGGCGCCAATATGGCGATGACGTCATCCGGATATGAGAGTTGCGCGGTATGCAGACGGGTGATGGTGACATCATCAGGACATGATGATGACGTCATCAGGATTTTTGAAGGCATCGGCGAGACCATGGGCATCGGCAAAGGAGTTTTACTGGCCCAATGGTCTATCTCTGGCCGATGGAGCGGATTGTAAGGTAGGCATCGGCGAGACAATTGAGATCGATGAGAGATTTGTGGGGTTGGCCGATGGCCTAAGTCTTAGTGATGGGCTTTTGGAGAAGAAGCGTGTGTCGAGCGTGGCAAAAGCGCTCGACGCTTATCATACATGCGGCTATGTTTTTAAAGTGGCAAGGGGTTCCCCGCACCGTGCATGTGGGATTAATCTCCCTGTATTATCTTGAACCTACGAAGGAGCATTTTGGCGGGAATATCCTTCTTGAATGTTGCGACAGTTTTCGAGTAGCTGCGGGTGGTTGAGGCCCTTAATGGCGACTGTAGCAGAGGTATGGGCAATGGTACAAAAGGTGTGGCTACTTGATTATGAATGAAGACCCTAGCTAGCAGCTCATGGCTCGAGAACCTCTTCTGTCCCCTCTTCTACCTACCGCATTCAATGCGTTGAGTGCCATTTTTCTGATACTGTGTATCTGGCGAATTTTGACTTTTGCCATGTAATTAATCTTGGGAACCTTCCTTGCTGTATATAGCAGGTTGTGTTGCTCATTTGAAGGTTGTTGAAGGCCTAAGGCATTTTTGTGTAAATAATGAAGGACAGGGCATGATCTTGGCTGTTTTATCCCATTTTGGAGTTTATGAGTTGCAACATGAATGTATTTTGCATATATTTTCAGTTTCAGTGTTAATGTTATATGAAAAATGCTTATTGCATGTGTCTATCTGCTTGTCTCCATTTGCTGCATGTTATTCTCCTTCTTTTGAATCTGGTTGCATGTCAGCAGGGATATCTGTAAGTAGAGGCAGTTAGATACCCATTCTTGGGTGATGTTTGTAAGGCAAGCATCAGTCCAACCCCCTGAAACTTGAGTGAAAGTTGCAAACCATCTGTTGTATACGTCTAGTTGACTCCTTGCCCAATGGATAGGCACCAGTCTGCTCCTGGATTAGTAGTTATGAGCCAAAACCCCTCGTCTTGCATCCCGGACATTATGTCTGCCCATTTCATCACTTCCACCTGTTAGTTGTAGGATTAGGAGTAGGAAAACCCCTGCATGCTCTCATACCCGACCAGACATATATGTCCAAGAACATTGCCCACCTTGTGATCTATCATACAGATCTTGGTCCATACATGAGAGTATTCTGCCTGTTATTGTCAAGTTAGATCTTTCTATCTTTGAGCTAGTCAAGGTTATATCTTGAGTTATAGGGACACCCCCCTTGGTGCGGCAGAACCAGAAGTGAAGGGGAGGAGCTCACGCAACCTCCTGTATTAGTTGGCTGAATCTGCATGTGCATAGGAACTGGCAAACCCTGATGCTGATTCAGAAGAAAAATCAACAGGATGTAGCCCGAGTTTGGGTGAACCACATTAAAACTTGTCTCTCACTGTTATTATTTCTGTGTATTTTTCATTCCTCTGTTTAATCCTTATTTGCATTTAATTGATATCTTCTGCCAGCTAACTCTAACATGGAGGAATAGTAAGTTGGATGAGCAAGAGGTAGCAGACAGTTGCCCTATCAACTGTTGAAGTAGAATATATAGCTGCAACACATGCTTGTAAGGAAGTGGTATGGTTGAAGAGGTTAAGCAATAGTAAATTAGTTTTAAGAGTCATGTAGTGTTGAAGTGTGATTCACAGAGTGCAATTTGTTTGGCTAGGAATCATGTTTACCATGCTAGAACAAAACATATTGATGTGCAATATCATTTTGTAAGGAAGATGGTTGAGAATAGGAATGTATCAATGGAGAAAATTGACACTCAAGTAAACACTACATAATCTTTGACAAAACCTATAAGTACTACAAAATTCATGTGGTGTAGAGATGATATGGGGTTATCCCATTCTTGAGCATGAGGTTAACTTCTTAGGTTGATATACCGCATTCTCTCCTATGATGAATATCAAGTTGGAGAATGTTGGGACTTAGGTGATATTCACCTAGGAGAGTCTTGGTAGGAAGAGTTTATCTGCAATCTTCATTACAACATGAGTTTTCTAGTATTACAATATAGCAAACATAGTGGTTTACATATGATAATGATGTTGCAGGTCTTGTGGTACATCATATACGTTGTTCCACATATGGTGGTGCTATGAAAGCAACCACAAGGCATCTGGATGAAGAACTCACAACCACATATGTGTTTAGTACTTGTTAGAGTGTGATCAAGGATGAAAGAGCATTTGCGGTAGAACTGGTGAACATGCAACATGGATTGAGGGATGGATAATGTCTTGGAATATGACGCAAGGTGTCACAAGCAATTATAACTACAGTTATGTTTGTATATTGTACCACAATTGAAAAGTTGGTAGTGGTGGCTATATAGGAAACATACTTGTACCAACAGTGTAAAGAATGTAACTATTGTTTCATAGTGTGCGACAATGACAGTTTATAAGGTGATTCTTCATGAGGAGACATCATATTTGGTGGTAAGTGTGGTATGTTGACATTACATATGAACAAAGTATGGTTACATGACTCTTGGTATTCTACAAGTTAGTTATGTGGTTGGGCAATTAGTATTCCATGAATATGTCTATATATTATAGTTTGTATAAATGCGCCAAGATTACTATAGGTTATGAATTCACTGTATAGACATTGTGTATATTGTTGGTGTGTAAACACTTAGTGCTTGTAGAAGAAGGGTATTTTGTAGATTGAGACTTTGTAAAAGGTTGTCTAAAGACCTTGTTGTATTGAATTGGTGTTGATTTTGAATAATACAATTGCAAACGTCTTTTGGAGGTGGGTTTTCTCCCATATGGGTTTCCCATGTAAAATCTTTGTGTCTTCTATAATCTTGTGGTTGCATACTATTCCATTAATTTCATATAAGTTGATGTTTAGAATTGATACATGTTAATTGTAAAATGAACACACAATCTCAAGAACTTGTTATTTCAGTCTATCACTACAACAGGGTGAAAATCTCTAACAATAACCCTTATCCTAGTTTCCAAGATAATCACAAGTGAATCCAAATTAACTATGATTATGAAAAACATTCAAAGTTTTGATTAGGGGAGAGGTCCTGACAGTGGTGTTCCCTAACTTTAAGGGTTGACATGGCCATGTACATGTCATGTTGGCACAATATTTTTTATATTGCCACATACACAGGGATGTGGATAATTAAATCTTTTGTTCCACCATGAGTATGGAATCATGTGATGAGGTATAATTAACCTCATTTCATAATAAGCCATATAACCATTTCTGTGTCATCAAAATTACCCAAACCATGCCAATTTACTAATTTTATGAGCAACATTTGTTTATTTTTGATAGAATGATGTACAAATCTTGTTTTCTAATTGGTTGAAGTTTTCCACTAATGTTGACATGATCGTGTGTAAAGGTCTATGTATTAATGCAGGCTTTTATGAAGTGCCTAGTGGAATTTAAAAGCAAATGAAGCCAGCAGCGCCAGAATCTCAAGGCGTCAGAAATCTAGGCATACATGATCAAAGACTTGGTCGATAGTTCTTTCATTTTCTATTAAAGATACTTAAGACATTTTATGACTCCACTCAGAGCTTTAAATGTGTTGAATCTAATAGACATCTAGTTTAGTTAAAAGTCTAGGATTTTGATAGTATAGATTATGAGTAATCTCAAAAATAGTTATGTTGTGTTATGTTATGTTATGTTCTAATAAACAATACGAAAGTAATGTTTAGCTATTATGTTTTGTGATAATTTTCTATGGAAGAAAACAACTGAGTTTATTATGAGTAATATATTCTCAGCAATGGGAATATGAATGAGAATGTAGTTATTTTGGATATGCTGAAGATAATGCATGTGATTTGAATCAATAAGGAAAAATCTTGAGAGATGGCCACTCGAAGGATATAACATAGATAAGTGTTTTATTGTTATGCAACTATGTTGTTCAAATCTGTTTAGTAAATGTTTTTGTTTAGATTAATTTAACTTTCTATTTTAGCATTGTTGTGTGTTCCTGCAGGATATTGTGTATAAGATAACAATCTTTCAGTTTTGCTGTTATGCTAAGAGTTTCCAAAGCATCTGCTTCATCCATAAAATCTATTATTAATTGTTAGCTCAAATTTTAATATGTTTTTAGTTAATAGTTAGCTTCCTTTTTTTTAAAACTCATAGTTAAAAATGCATGTGTTGATTCCTAGTTAGTTTATATGCTTTCTAGATTAAGAATTCAAATGCTTTCTAGATTAAGAGTGGTATGCTTTCTAGTTTAGATTCATTTTGTTAAAGGCTTGTTCAAAAACTTAGAAAACCATTGCTAAGATGAGATGTCCAAATTCATTCCCTATTGTAAACTGCCTTGGACACTACTCGGTCAACATAATTGACATATTTCAACTAAAGTGTTAGGACCTCACGACAACTTGTCAGCATGTAATATCCACTACATTAACTTATAGTTTGATAGACCTCATACTAATTGTGGAACAAAAGATTACTGTCAGTGCATGATTGTTGAGTAGCTATGAATGGAAGTTAGATTGCTCAACTTTTGTTCCACCATGAGTAATGAAAGTTTGAAAAGGCATACTAATGGTGGAATGAAAGATTATCTTGGGTGCTGGATTGTTGAGTACCAATGGATGGAAGTTCTAGACTATTCATCTTTTGTTTGGCCATTATTAACTTACAATTTGACATGTCATACGAATGGTGGAACAAAATATTATCTTGGGTGCTAGATTGTTGAGTACCTACAAATGGAAGCTAAATTGTTCATCCTTTGGTGCACCATTCTTAATGGAAGTTAGATTACGTAGTTATAAAGTTAAATTGTTTGTTGAAGACCTTACTTTTCATTAAAATTTGTCTATACCAGAAGTCAACATATGGACCCCTAGTTGTCCAACAAAATAACATGTTATATGTTAATGTGGGCTTGTTTTGTTATTATTTTGGAATAGTGAATTTCACATGAGTAATACCGTAGAAACCTAACAAACACATGAACTACACATTATGTGCCAAGGGGAACTTATGAATCTTCAACTAAACAATAACATCAAACTTAGTCTTACTAATGGACTAGTATCAAACAAGTCCATATCTATCTCTAATCAGCAAAATTTACATATGCATTGGATGCCATGAACAAACATAACCTTGTGTGTGTGTGCATGTGTGCATGCATGTAATAGTATCAACAAGGTTGGGATATGGTATGATTGCATTATAAATAACCTTGTACGTTGCATTAAACATGTTTAGGGTAAAAATGTGAAGAGGGTTTGTTTTCAATGGTTTGCCTTGATCCTCCTTTCACCACTAAACATTCAAGGACATTAGTTGAGTAGATGAACCTACTACAGGCTTTTTATCACTTGGAACATAGGGGAAGATTGGAATTGTGTGATTTAGTTGTTTAATTAAGCCCAATTATGTTCAAACCCCTAATTATGCAAATTTGTGAACAAATGGACAAATTACAGAAAATGATCACACACAGAGATATCAAGTAACAATCAAATGCGTATCAGATTTCAAAGTTCGGAAAGCAGAAAAGTTAGGGACTAATGAGCGAGTGCCCTAGTCCAGTGCCACAATTTTTGTCGAGATCTAGAAACCTTGTCTACAACCTATTCTTGTTGTTCTGAAGATTTTTTTGTTGCAGGATCTGGAGGACTAATGAGCGGGCACCCGAGTCCAGGTCCCTATTTTCTTCTTTGATCTACAATTCTGACAGTATGCACTACTCTCCTACAACTCCACTTTTTCTGCTTTCGCAACATGTAACCTGCAATCACGGAAAAATAGGTTAGGGGTTGTGGTGTTTAGAGGCTTGCCTCAGTCAAGCCCCAGAGAGACATTCAAGTCTTCTGAACACTGTTGTTAGATAAAGAGTGCGTATCCTTGCAGGATAGAGGCAAAATCCAAATGATAAATGATTAAAAAACACAATTGATAACACCTTGTAGTGAAGCTCTCATGGAATGAAGAAGCTCTTCATGCCATGAGGAGATGGCTGCCAAATCTGCAAATACAAACACGAACAACACAAATTCTACTCTGCAACACACAATAAATGCCTTGAATCACTTTCACAAAAGATCTTGAATCAAAAATGCCATCTAGTTTACAAATGAATGCCTAAACATGCTTATATATGCAACTACAAACATTCCCGCTAAGAATTTCATAATTCAAACTTACCGTGTCGACATAAGACCTAAATAACGGTCATAAACTGACACTTTGAAATTGGTCCTGACCTGAAATAGGGCAGGACTAGGGCACGGGCGCCCAAGTCCTCCCCCCTATTTCAGGCAAGATTTATGTCAAGTGTACCCCCTAGGTCCCATTTGCCATGAAACTTCAGGGTTTTCTCATCGGGATGTCAAATTAACATGCAAGATGCTCTTAATGCATTCTAAAGACCCGAGAACTAAACCTTAAGAGGGAAAAGCCCCCAAGGGGTCATTTTTTGACGTAACATTTAGCCCCCACTTTAATGTATGTATAAATGCAAGGCCAATACATGCATTAAAGTATGGTCAACAAGCACAGCAAACACACCAAGTATGCAGAAGACATGCCAATCACAGAGAAGATAGTAACAAGCACGCAAAACATGGAGAAGATAGTTACAGTCACGCAAAAAACAGAGAAGACAATATTGAAGACACATAAAACATAGTGAATACAGTGAATTTAGTGAAGACAGTGATGATTTTCTTTTTCTTTTTCATATATATGAAATGTAGATGCAAGTCAAGGAAAGTAAACACACCACCCATAATGCAAGAGGGACTCATCGCCACCGGTCTTTAAGACTGTATATGGGGCAACACATGCAATACATGCCAAACAAAACAAGCACGCCATACAAATCCCAAAGCATAGGAGGGACTCATCACCACTGGTCTTTAAACTATGCTTGGGAACAAACACGCAATACACACACACTTAGAAGATACAGAGAAAACATAGCAGACAAGCAATGGAGTGTTCCTATTTCTAGGTTCATCACCATCTCAGGCACATTATAGGCACACACCAACAATTGGGCTTCGCCACAACAATCGCTGAAGACATGCTTAAGGGTTGAGTTAGTCACAGAACTACTCCCCGCCTCCGTAGAGGACTTTTTGAAAATGACAGGATGTGCACTCTCCACAAGAAATACACCATCCCCACCTCGTGATAAGGGTTTAAGAGAAAGGATGCGATATCCCACCTCCGCAGAGGGCTTAAATGATTGCAAGTTGATTTCAAACAAATCTCAGAGTGCAAGAGGGACTCATTGCCACCAATCTTCAAGACTACACCTAAGAACAAGCACATTGCTAACATCTAAAATAGATAGCTTACCTTATATATGCCCCCACCTTAAGGTGGTTGATATCAGGTATCGATATCAAGCACATTAAGGTAGGAAGAAAACACACAAGGGAACACAAGCTCTCGCAAGGCCCATGCCCCCCGGAGGTGACATGTACTTTACGATCGCCAAATGTTCCCACAAACACATTCCTACAAAAAAAGTGTTAGTGTCCATATAATCATGATAAACAACAATGCATATGATCATTCACACAAAGAGCCAAGGTTATACTACGAATTCAGAGACTGAGTATAACCGTGCGGCTATACCATGAAAATCTCAAAACTGAGTGTACCCAAGGCAAGATTCAAAGAGAAACAAAGTGCACAGAGCAGCAGTATTGTTATGTTTTGTAAGTGCGATAAGACAACATCAAGATCACATGGAGTGATTCTACTAGCCAAGCATTGGATAATATATATCAACCCCATCGTCATGTATGGACTTGGTCCATTTTTTGATTTCTCGTTGAAGGGACACTAGGTCCATATCAGTATAAAATATTTTTTGTCATCCACCCACTAGATAGAAACACTGGAGGAAGGGAAATAATAAATCGAGAGAGGAGAAACAAGTGCCCTAGGGACAGTCATGTAGGAGGGTGCCCCCAAGTCACCAACTACAATGCTATGTCCATAAGACACAACACACAACAGTGAAAAGTAGAGGAGAAGCAATATAGAAGAATGATGATACACATAGAAGAAGGGTCACAATAGAGGCAGTCTCCTGCCATCCTAGACCTTACAAGAGAGTCAAGGGTCATCTCAGGATGCCTAAACAACACATAACATATTACGGGGGAAACACAACACGAGAGATAAAGGGTTAGAAATACTTACCTGGTAGGGGCCATCGTACTAAATTTTATAACTTGCGAACCTCTTGGAGAGGTATTTGATCAGGCTTTGTGCAAAGGTCGAGTGGTTCTTGTGAGGGTCTTGTTTATTGTCAGAAAATCCACGTAATGCTTGTTTCTCAAATTCTTGTGTAAGTGAGACCCTTTGTTGCTTGTGAGGAGGAGAAACACTATTATTTCTAACTGATGATAACCGTCTTACTCTTTTTCAATTTTTAGTGAGTTTTCATTGTTGATTTCATCTACCATAGTAAAAAGAATCATCTTGTACTCTCTTGCTCTTTTCTTTTATCATAACTACTTGTATTGGTTGTTCTATTTGTCTTTCTAATGCATCTTGGTTATCTCCCAATCCTTGCAAAGATAACGAAGGAGGAACCTTAGCATAAACTCCTTTTCCGCATGGATGAGGTGGGTTATCCAACTTTTCCTTATCCACTTCTATTATACCCACGATGTTATCATATTCCAAATAATCCTCATCATCTACTTCCACTAAACCATGTTCCATCATATTGTTATCAGTATGCTTAGGGAAAGGATTAGTAAAGATTTGTAAATTCTGATTCGATGGAGCAACTAACTTATTTCCATTGTCATTCACACTCGATACCTGTATAACATTCTAATCAATGAGGTCTTGTATTTCATATTTAAGATGCATACATCGTTCAGTATCATGTCCTTGTGTCTGATGATAATGACAAAAGTCATTAGCGTCAAAATAAGGTCCTTAAGTTTTGTTAGGATCCAGAGGCTTAATCGGGGGAAGCTTCATAAGATTATTGCTCACAGCTTGATTCATGATAGAATGATAGGACTCAGATATTGGAGTAAAATTTCTTTGCTGATACGGTGCCTTCTTCGGATTAGTGATAGAAGACACTTGGGAAAAGTTATTCGAATTTGGTCCATTAATCTGGATGAAACTCCTATTATTATTCCTCTTCAAGTTGTTTTGTGATGGTCCACCCATGGATTGACCAACTTGAGCCGATGAGTTTTGGTTTTCATATTGACTAGATGAAAGTTGATAATCATGAAGGGCAGTACATAAATGTTGAAAGGAGTTATACTTCATCAAGAGGAACTTATCATGGATGTTAGGTTGTAGATTTATAATAAACACCTTCTAAACATCCTCATCTTTCATCTGATATTGAATTTGAGCATATAAAGCTTGATACCGACTAATAAACTCAATCAACTTCTCTTTCGGACCTTGCTTGCAATGAACTAAATCAATCAAAGAGACTTGAGGTCCAATGTCTGCTTTAAAATGTTGTAAAAATTGATCAACTAATTGCAAAAAAGAGTGTATTGAATTCAGAGGTAAAGAGCAAAACCATTCTAAAGCAGTATCTTTGAGAGATCATAGGAAAAGTTTTGCTAACAAGTCCTCTTCAAAGTAGAAATCACTACACATAGCCATGAATGCTACCACATGAGTATTAGGATCACCTTTTCCACCATATTTTTCAAAGCGAGGGGTCTCAAACCTCTCAGGCATAGTAGTTCTCAAAATTGCATAAGATAGGGGATTACGAGCATGATAAGTTGGTATATTAGGTTGTGAAGAATTTGTTAAATTTGTCACCTTTTGTTGTAAAGCAGTCATGCCCTATAGAAGTTGGTTTAAGATGGCATCATTGGGAGATGCAGTTTGCTGCAAGGAATTAGAACCAAAGTGAGGGGGTGATTGAGCCTAAGTTGTGATAAGTGGAGGCTGTGAATAGTTCAATGGTGGTTGGACATAGTGATAGGTGGAAAGTGGTTGTGAATAGGTAATAGGTGGTTGAGAATAAGTGGAATGGATAGGTGGTTGAGAGTGATTATTCATAGAAGAGCTCATCTTAGGAACCAAATTCTGATAGTTAAATCCCACAACTTTGTAAGTTTGTGAATTAGTTCCATTAGATACTCCAATACCAGTGGTAGTATTACTACAAGCATTTGCATTAGTTGTTAAAATTATCGATGTGAATGTAGATATTCCAGTAGCCGGTATAGGTGTCGATCCTTGCGTATGAGACGGTGATGATATGTTTTTGATATCATTCGCACATTCAGTCGCTGTCATGACATTATTGTGTACAATATGTGTTAAACCTCAGATGACATCAATGCCATCTTGTCCTTCTTTTATCAATTCTCTTACGTGATGAATCACAAGTACAACTTCTTCTGCTATTCTTTTAGTTTCAATGAATGCTTGAAAATTGGCTAATTCTTTATCAAGATTGTTTATTTGCTCATCAGGTACATGTGCGACCACCTCAATAGTGTCGTCAACATCATGAATTACTTGATCATCCATAGTGGTTGTATGAGGTATAATATCTTGCAAAATTTGTGTCTCTCCTTTTGTAAAGAAGGTATTCAATGGATTTTCAGAGGTCTGAATATCATTTTCTTCAAGGGCACTAGATCCCATGAGTCTTCTTCTTCTTAAAGGAATGTTTCTATTAGGGCAGCAGGTCATAAGACTCATGCAAGAGCATGCAACACAGAATGCACAAACTAATAGAACAAACCCTAGGAGCAGGATGTAACATCCACGTTCTAAAAACATAGTTAAAACCAAAAATTTCACCATAAAGTAAATTTACAAGGTAAAAATGAGATAGAGAAAATTTTTCTTTTATTCAACATATAGTCGAGTAATTACAATTACAAGATATCTCGTTACAAATTCAATAAACCATATTG
Source organism: Cunninghamia lanceolata (assembly GCA_027924645.1). NCBI lineage: Eukaryota > Viridiplantae > Streptophyta > Pinopsida > Cupressales > Cupressaceae > Cunninghamia > Cunninghamia lanceolata. The sequence goes on along the minus strand of BSBN01000213.1, from coordinate 27,492,710 downwards.
TCTTTCTCAAGTACAATGTTTACAAAACTAAATCAATTATAAATACCTGAATCAGATAATGTTTTACTTAATTTCAATAAACACAAGTCTCAGAGATATACTGCATCTGAAAATCTGACATCTTTATCGCAAGCCTCGGCATGTCTTCTGCTAGAGAGAGAGAGTATCTTTCCAGTGATTTACCTCCAACCATAGACCGTCGCTCTCCCGCACTCCTTCCTAACCGGAAGTGGCCCTTCCCTTCACGAGAAGTATAGACCAAGGTGACCAGTGGTAATTTACCTTTCTGAGTACATAGTGTTGTATCTTACACAACTCTATCTATCATACAACCCTAGATACCCTCTAGCTAGGTATGATTCCCGATAGGATGTGCATTCCAGATACAGTGAACCGACAATGCATGCAGAGACATGCATTACTATGGCCATAGTTTTCAATATAAATTGACGTTCGCAATGAACGATGTCGTAATGTTCACCCACTCAAACTCGACTTGGATACTATCATTTTCCTACAGTTCGACTTGGTCATCTATGTTTAACTTAAGAAGTTATGACATTTGAACAATTGAGTCTTCCCGACCCATACATGTTTCCTTACAATGTCTATAATCCATAGACCCGTTCAACTTTCTTTCTTTATGAGGACTCTCATTGCTTCATCGCAATTCCTGAGGTCCATGACTTATTGTCTCATAATAAATATAGATAGATTAATTACGACTAAGATGATAACCTTAAACTAGGTTAAGCATTATAGTCTAGAAATCTAAATCACTTCTTGCAAATAAGAATAATTACGCATAGTCAGGGCATTTGACCCTTCATTCATGATCTAAATAATGATCTCAATGTCTTAATATAATAATTTCCATATCTAGGTTAAATTTAGATTCAATTTATGAGTTTTGCCTAACTCAAACCTAGTCTTTCTGACTTAGGTGAATTCACAAGACACTGTCGTTGCTCGATTATTCATTATGGATTGACTATCCATTCTTAGGTATCTCTCTTTGCATCTTTACAACATTTGAGATTCACCCCTTGTCGACAAGTAATAGTGTAAGAGGAGTTGTGACCAAAAGGTATATTGATTTTAATGTTTGACTAATCATTTAATGGTACCTCTTAAATGCTTGCAAAATCTGAGGCTTACGTCTTGTATTTTAAGTCGACTTGTAGCCCAACACATGGTTCTTCCCTTCCTAGGGTTAAACATTATCGATTAGAAACAAATCTCTTTAATAAGATAGCTATGTACATTTACTAAATTAGGGTTCATGACACATTAATGTCTACTCATGAAATAAGTTCACCTACTCAAATTAATCGCATTCCAACTGTTACCTATTTATATGTTCTATATAACAACCTCGTTAACCTCAAGGTGTTTGAAATTCATCATGCATTAACGCATGGCATTGATGTTTACTCTTCTCTCTACAAGCTCATGGGAACCTCTCCGTCTTCATGATAAAAGAACAGTTTCCTAGCATATAGATTATTCGGATAACGTTTTGCATTGCTACAACAATCTCAAATTATCCCATTGTTTAATTCATCCATTCTTGAGTGGGCACTAATCCCAACCTTGTTTTCGGAAGGAGATTACGATATAATCAATTTATAGAACATGAAGATTACAAGACCCTAGGTTTAAAATTAACCTACTAAGGAATCTTCTTTGACTATCGATTCTTTGACATAATTTCAACTTTGTCTTTAGGAAGGGTTTCTCTATGAGTCAATTTAAGAAAACAGTGTTCGAAAACCCTACGTTGAAACTCACGACGTACCACTTCGACGTGTCAACTTCATTGACATAGAATAATCTTGTCAAACTATTCATTGGATAGTCTTGACATAATGTTTCTTCTAGCAAAATGGATTGTATGAAAATCTATACTTGAGACTTAGCAAAAGGCTCATTATTTGTTTGCAAAATCTTCATAATAATGATTTGGATTAAGAATAATGTCTTTTCTTGAAAAGAAAACAATAGTTAAAATGCTTCAATAGCACATGCACTACCTTCAAGGCATATACTCTAAGTCTTGTTATTGCTCACAACTAGTAAACAATTTTTCCATGGTCAAACCAAATCGTTTTATCTCTGAAAAAGAGGATGATTATATCGACTTGCATGTTAAGTCTTTCACATCTCACCCATAACAAACCTCCGTCGATGGTTGACAAGACAAGCTTTTCACTCTGTTGTTTACTGACCTTTAGAGTCACAGTTTTGCTGACTATCGACAGAGATCTTATTCTCCGTCAACAAGCGTTATGGTATTACAGTTTGTAGGCTGTGAGACGTTTATTATCCAACTCCTACTCAGATTGCATTCTAAGATAATTACAAACTTTGTAAAGCCAAACCGTGGGTTTCCCTATCATTTTTGACCTATCTCAAAACATATTAAAACCTGCGGTTTCTGCACTCTAAGTGTGGCGTGGTGCAGTGCAGTAAATTATTACAATGCTTTTGTTTCAATGGAAATAGCTTACACAGGCAACGTTTATCAATAAATACTACTTTGTATCTTCAAACATAGTCTAAATTCATTTGCATAAGTTCGTAAAAACATCACTTATAACCAAGATTCTATGTCTGCGCTGCAGGGTGAGTCAATGAACCTATCATTATCCTCAGGGTTTCACCTCAACTGATCCAATGCTTGTTGTTCTCTCAGCGCTACCCTTGAAGCTCCTTGCTCCCATCTTCTTGCATGCTTCGTATACCATAAAACCCTACTTCTACCACTATTTTTCCATACAACTACCGAAAACAGACCCTTACGTTTTCCCAAAACTGCCCACGGCAAGGAGATTGATCGCATTTACCTCCCCGGTTCTCAATTTCTTCTCCACAGAAAACTACCTCTCCACCCCCCACGGTAAGGAGGATAATGGTCTTTAACTCTCCATTCCAACCCATGTATATCTCCTATAACTCTCCACTCTGAAGGAAGTTCGTGGTATATAACTCTTGGTTTCCCACTTCTTAACAGAAAAACTCCTGTCCAAAAGCGCCCACTATGATGGAGTATATCTGGCATTTATCTCACCGTTAACTTTAACTTCTAGATTACCGCCTCTCTACTTTTTACTCCAGAAAGTGGGAACGTGGGCGTCTAACTGCCATCTCCTCCCAATCCACGACTAACTAAACACATAAGGATCGCCATGCAAGATAGCTCCACGACCTCCACTACCAGTTTGATACCAAATACGCCCTCCTTAAGGCCGCGGTTACCTCTAAATGCATGCTGACATAAACTCTTAGTTTCCACCTGCATGCTTGAGGGATTCGTGGTAATGAGGATCCACTCAAACTGATGGGACTTAATCCTCTAAATCATGGCATCCACCTTAGTGTTTTGAAACAACTACCTTAAATAGCGATGACTCTCCGTTCACAATGGAGTCCCTATTCTCAAACTCCCACAATGTCTAGATAACCACTTACCTGAAAAGCAATCACGTCCTACAAGGCTGTGAGCAGTGTGCCATTAAAAGCACAAAGATCATTTAATGAATTGAGAAGTGTTCGCTGCTTTAGAAGCACCAATTCACGTCATAACAAGCACTACTAACTCTTTAAATAACGACTTAAATTCGCTCCTAACCACTCTCGTCCACTCGGAGTTGGTTAAAACAAGTGCCCACAAATTGTGGACTTCTCCTCAATGAAAGACATGCATTTCTTGTGGAGAAAGTGTGGGTAGTAATTGCCTCTGAAAATGTTTAAAGATTCCCTCTTCAATTTCGCAAGAACATAATAGATAGACATGGTAATAGAGAAGGTGGTTATCATTAATTTGACGACCATATAAATTGATCACCAAAGCTTATGGATAATGTGAATGGGTCGAGTTTGTCTCCCCATCACAATCCATCGATAATAATCGTATATCAATGATTTCGACGAAAACGTCTTATCTTTTACGAATCACTTAAATATGTCAAAAATCTTAATAGTCGTAACAAGACTAGCATTTGATGACAAAAATGTCGTAATATTTACGTTAAACATAAATAGTTATAAAACAATCTCGAACGACATCGATAACACTATTAATGACTAAGACAACTTAATATGGCCTAGCAAGTTTTGCCTATAATATCGACTATCTGTCGATTTGGTTCAAAAGTAAACTTGGCAAGACAAAGCTTACCTCTTATGACACTTCAGTTCATGTTTTCGGTAAACACCTTATACTCAGTTTGGCAAATAGACCTCTCGTATTCCAGGGTCTATATCTCTCTTCTCAAAAGATACTCTCTCTCTCTTATCTGAGAGTCGATAACCTGTAATCCTGTTTCACTTGTCATCAAACAATAAGAGATCAGTGCATCTTTATTCGATAAATTCAACTAGTAAATCAAATCTTATAATACAGTTATTAAATCGACCATAACATAATCATTTCCATGATTTCATAATTGATATTCAATATAATTCCATGTCATATCATGTCTTAAGTTTATAACATCTCAACAAATTTACTTATGCCCAAGTAAAAATTAAAAGTATAGCAAGTCAGAAAATAGGGATGTAACACAGGATATATTTAAGATCCAAAATGCTTGATTTTTGCAACTTGTTCAATGCAAATAAGTGAAAGAAAAGGTGTTGTAAGGGAATTGGTCAGGGGAAAAAAATAATATGTCTGATATCAGTCCAATAAAGTAATAATATCCTTCACAACACACTTTTGATGCAAATCTAGAGTGATGACAAGTCACAACCTAGTGAAAATACACTAAAATATGCGATTTTTCACAAATTTTCAATGCAAAGACCACATAAAAAGGGCGTTGTAAAGAATTTTAGGAGGTGCAACAGATTATAGTAGTAATATCAGTCACCTAAAACCATAAAATCCATCACAACATGTTTGGAGTGCAAATCTAGGTCAAACCCTAGGGAAAATATAGCCAAAATATGCAAATTTTCACCAAATTTTCAATGCAAGGGCCTAATAAAAAGGTGTTGTAAATAATTTGAGGAGGGGCAGAAGATAATAACCCTAATAGCATCTAATTAGTGCAAAAAAATCCTTTACAACATGCCTATGGTGCAAATCTAGAGAGACGATAAGGCCAAAATCTAGTGAAAAATCAAGGTTTTCAAACCCTAGGCATGAAATTTTGCAAGGAAACCATTATGATGAAACACTACAAGTATAAATTAGTCCTAATGAGTGTTTTAAAAGGGTAGTAAAATCTGAAACAAGATTTTAACTACAAACCCTAGCTAATGCAAAACTAGGTTATATGAAAAATGCACAATTTCAAGCAATTTCCAACAATTTAAGCATGAAAATGCACTCTAAATGAATGATGAATGATGAATTTCTATATTTTAAATCAAATCTGGTGATAATGACAGAAATTTATTGAAATTAAATGCCAACTAATTCAATTTATATGGAAATACAAACTAAAATGCCAATTTTTTTAAATTTTTTTAATTTTTCAATTTTTTTGTAATTTTTCAAATGCAATAAGATGAACAATGAAATGAATGAATGAAATGAATGTAAATATAAAGCACAACACTCAGCAAGGTGCAAAATTCAAAAGAACACGGGTTCACCAAAATGTTTAGGGTAAAAATATGAAGAGGGTTTGTTTTCAATGGTTTGCCTTGATCCTCCTTTCACCACTAAACATTCAAGGACATCAGCCAAGTAGAGGAACCTACTACAGAATTTTTGTCACTTAGAACATAGGGGAAGATTGGAATTGTGTGATTTAGTTGTTCAATTAAGCCCAATTATGCTCAAAACCCTAATTATGCAAATTCGTGAACAAACGAACAAATTACGAAAAATGATCACACATAGAGATATCAAATAACAATCAAATGCATACCAGATTTTGAAGTTCAAATAGAAAATTTGGGGACTAATGAGCGGGCACCCTAGTCCAATGCCACAGTTTTTGTCAAGATCTAGAAACCTTGTCTGCAACTTGTTCCTGTTGTTCTGGAGATTTTCCTGTTGCGAGATCTAGAGGACTAATGAGTGAACACCCGAGTCTAGGTCCCTATTTTATTCTCTGATCTGCAATTCTGACAGTCTACACTACTCTCCTGCAACTTCACTTTTTCTGCTTTCGCAACCTATAACCTGCAATCACAAAAAAATGGGTTGGGGTATGTGGTGTTTAGAGGCTTGCCTCAATCAAGCCTTGGAGAGACATTCAAGTCTTCCGAACACCATTTTCAGATAAAGAGTGTGTATCCCTGCGGGATAGAGGCAAAATCTAAATGATAAATGATTGAAAACACAATTGATATCACCTTGTAGTGAAGCTCTCATGGAAGGAAGAAGCTCTTCATGCCATGAGGAGATTGCTGCCAAATCTGCTCAACACACAAGAACAACACAAATTCTACTCTACAATACAACGAATGCCTTGAATCACTTTCACAAAAGCTCTTGAATCAAAAATGCCATCTAGTTTACAAATGAATGCCTAAACATGTTTATATATGCAACTACAAACATTTCTGCTAAGAATTTCGTAATTCAAACTTACCGTGTCGGCATAGGACCTAAATAACGGTCATAAACCGACACTTTGAAATTAGTCCTGACCTAAAATAGGGCAGGACTAGGGCGCAGATGCCTAAGTCCTCCCCCCTATTTCAGGCGGGATTTATGTCAAGTGTACCCCTAGGTCCTATTTGCCATGAAATTTTAGGGTTTTCTCATCGGGATGTCAAATTAACATGCAAGATGCTCTAAATGCATTCTAAAGCCCCGGGAGCTAAACCTTAAGAGGGAAAAGCCCCCAAGGAGACATTTTCTGACGTAACAAAACATTACACAACCATAACCTAGGGTTAAAGAAAACACATCAGAAACAAGAAAGTGTAACTTCTAATGAAAGTATAGACAAACAAGGCAATAACCTTTGCATCATGAACATGCAAGACATATCCTAAGGTGTGTTGACCTTGAATTGAATTGCCAACAAGCCATAACTATCACCAAATGGTCGTTACAATTGAACAATAATAGATATGCACCTGCTAATACAATAGGTAGCAAAATGTTGCCAAAACATCTCTTATTGCTCATATATGACATGGTTTAGTATTCATCTATAATTTAAATTGCTTGTTACCTGATTTTTTTGTGTACTCTATTTTGTTGAAAAATATCATCAAGATATGTTAATTATCGGTATCAACCATTTTATTTTGATTGATATTTTAAATACCAATCAATAGTCAACATATTACTTATTAAAATAGTTTCTGACCGTCCACTATAAGAGATACTATTATCATCAAACATGTATATCCTTACCAAAAAGACCATGTCAATTTTAATTCCTGTCAAACACAAATATACAAATATAATCTAAACTTACATTAAATATACCATTTTCAAGCAACTATAAATATGAAATAAGGAAATGTATGACAAATAGAAATAGTTGATGATGTTATGGTAGATAGCAGACTAGAAAAACTATACCAGGGTGTAGAAAATTTTAATATGAAGTTGTAGAAAAAAGCTAGTAGAGAACATGATGTATTCATAGGCATGTCATCCACTAAACTTACTGTTGATTATTTGTGCACTTTCATTTGATTGGATGATATTCAATTGTGTTGCATCATTTCATTGGCCAATACCATAAAGTTAGGATTTAAGCATGTAAGATAAAGGAATGAACAGATGGATTTGAAAATGTTTGAAATATGCTGACAAGTTTGAATGCATTTATTTGTTCTTGTTGTTTTTTATCTTTTCTAATTTTTTTGATGGCTTGATTGGGGAGCTTTACAAATTTGTTATGGTTGGAGGCATTCATGGTGGAAATGACCACTTGTTAGGAAAATATTGCTTAAAATGTTATGTTCATGTTGAGATTTGGAACACATTAAGTTTCTTTGATGGGACCACTGATATACCATATTGTTATAAAAGGATTATAACTCTCCAGTACATTCTTATTTTGAGTAACAACTCCATATGTATTTGTCACAATTACTATGTAACTATTTTATATCTACACTTTATATCAGCATATATCATGTCTATTTTGTAGAGAAAGAATGTGTACAATTTATATCATATCACATTATTAACAATGAGTTTTAAATATTTGAACTTTTTGACATCTATTTGATAAAACATGTTCTATTTATTAAACATTTTGAAACCAAACAATAATTACATCTATTGATAAATATTTGAACCTTACAATTTAATTTGTAGTTGAATAACTAATAAACATATATTCTATTTTAATTTTCTAAATAATTAATGGGTCCCACTTTGTCACTTTCTATACCAACTAGAGGATCCCACCACTGTTGGGCCCTCTCCCCTATTCATTGCCATCGGCACTTGTAAAGAAACTCATGAGATTCCCTGAAATTGCCGTGTATGTGGGCTAGTGTACAAATCAAATTAGATATTTCAATTATATTCTAATGGTGAATGGAAAAGATATAAATGGACGGACACAATCACCTTCTTCCTCATATTTTCTTTAAAAAACATTATGCATTTCAGAGTTAACCTTTCAAAAAGAAAAATAGAAAGAAAACACATACACCAGAAGCAGAAGCTAATCCAATCACTCAAGCCACTATGATTACTGGCTTTGATATTATATTAAGAAACATGGTCATACCAGAATTCAAGCATAGATCTGTCAACACAGAGTTTTATTAAAAAAAGTCTTGGTTAGTTCTCTAGGAGCACTTGTCAGTCCCATGAATTGATCACTCCTGCAGGAGTATTTCCAGTTTTATGGATACTAGGTACTCAACAGTTAAGAGAATCCCTAATCTGTACTAACTAGAATACAGTCAGTTGTGATATGACTACTTACAGTTTGTATATTTATGAAGAAATAGAGATAGAGAAGAATTTGAAACTAAAATCCATTTTCTGGCACCTGTATGGTAAATAAAATTTTCCTTCTGTTCTAGGACCTAATTGAAAATAGACTTGGGTTTGTAGTTAGATGTTTTAACTTGTTTGAATAGATTTTTCTTGTAAGTTTCCCTGCCTCACATCCCTATGGGCTGTTATCAAGACTCAAATCTGTTGTTTTTGTTGCACATTCACCTGTTATTTTCTGCAAGGTGTTTTTTTTTACAGTCTTGGTGCAGATCCAACTATAAGAGCAGAGTTGTCTGTATCAGAACTAGCTCTTTTTAAAACAACATCCTCTCTTATACAATAAGACATGGATCCCATGGAAGGGGTTGTAGCTCGGCTTATTTTGTCTCTGGTAGTCTCATGCTGCTAGCCTGCTACAGAACTGTAAAACCTCAAGAAAGAAAAAAAACATCTTTACCCAAAAATTCCCAGTGGAAGCTGCTTCAGATTACGATTTCCAGAGATAGGTAGGATGGGGCACTAAAGATTTGCAGCAGCTCTAGAGTATTTATCCTTGGTAAAATGTAAATTGTTTCTTGAGCACCCATTATATTTTTCTTGTCTAGACTTTTTGTTTGAATTACCATCTCCCTAAATTTTTTCCATAGCTTCAATTCTAATTTTGTTTTAAAGTTCATCAGAATATTTAGCAGCAAACAATTCCAGAATTATAGGGGCGGTCCCTGGTGAAAAAAATCATATAGTTTACTCCTAGTGTCATCAACCATTAGGGACACCATTATCCAAGTCATATATTCAATTATTTGAATTGCAAGAGAGTTCACAACAATTGAGACAACTTCATTTAAAACAACCATATTCATACCATTATTATATTGCAGTTCAAGAGAACCCATGAATTAGATTGGAGCATTGGGAATGCAATTCAAGTGGAAACCATGAACAACCAGTGCAGGTGCCTCCTTGACCCAAGTTTGAGAGGGTAGGACTTAAGGCTCAAACACTAACCCACACTTATAAGGACGACCCTGAGTTCAAAGCTCTGTAGGAAAAAAATTCTCCAGCAGGGAATACACATGCCATCATCATGATCCAGGCCCCTGCCATTAGATATAATAGCAGAAAGGGTCAGCTATCCCTGCCAATAAAACTGTGCAAGGGCTTCAAGGAGATTGGAGCCTAATTCCACACAAGAGGTGGATTAATTTTCTTGTATATCCCCACCAAATTGTGCTCAATTCAACATATGGGCTGAGGAAACTCTAAATGCCTGAAGCTTTCTAGTCAAGTCATAAAACCTCCAATAGTGATGCTTCTTCTTAGATCCTGAACTTTCCCTACCATTAATGTATCCAGGAATCATCACCTGAGAAGAATTCTTTGGTAATCTAGCCTTTGGCTTCTTGTTGCAGAGGTCAGGACAAATGCCATGATCCATCAATGATTTCCTGCTCATGGGCAGTTCTTTTCCATAAGCTGGATTAGCAGTTCCCCAATGCACAAGCTCAAGCTGTTTTAAAAGTGCCACAAGCTCATAACAATCAAACAAAGAGCTCCCACAAATCTCTGTCTCACATTCCACAGAGGACAAGTCACGAAAATTGATGCACCCAGTAACAGAATCTGAATCTGATCCAACTGAATCCAGTATTGCAAAATTATTTTTCATCCAATTGTTGTTGTTGAGAAGGCCCATTGACTCAAGCTTGAACCTTGTGGGTCTACTTTCATTTAGGGATTGTTGCCTAGGTTGCATATTGGATTCTTCATTGTGCTTAGATTGTGCTCCGGCTCCACGCATATACCATGCCCAAGCAGCTGCTTTTACATAATCCTCATGCTCTGTAATAGATCCTCTCTTCTCCTTGCTTTTTTTCCACATTTCAGAATTTTGGTTGGTTCAGAAATTCCTGGCCTAAATTACCTACATAAATTTATCTCATTATCTATTTTTTAACGAATGCAGACTATGGTAAATTGAGAAGCAAAACCCAAATAAAATTAGCATTTCCTGAATGTTGTGCTGCAGACATTGTAGTGGACTTAAATATTGAATAGTTCTAGGATATTTGTTTTGAATGTTAACGTGGCAGATCCGATTGAAATGAATAAAGAGTCGGCAGATAAGTGTGTGGAGGGAAAGCAAGAAAAGTCTTTTTCAAAAGTACAGGTAGTTATTGGAGCGGTGAAGGGCCAATAATTGATGGGATGTTAGATTTTGCCAGATTTCCTTATGAATCAGATTTTTCTAGATAGAGGCTCTACCGAGTTGTCTTTTGTCTCTTTATGAATTTGTGCCCTCTACTGCAAGGGACCCTCAAGTTGTACATGTTCCAATTATTGAGAGGGTATATTTCTTATCTTTGAAATCGTGTAATAAATATAATTTTATTACTAAGTTTTATTAGTATAGAGATTTTAAATATATTTATTTTAAAATATTATTTTTTATTATTTTATTTATTTAAAAGTTATTTTTATTTGAAGAGTAATTTTATTTTTGTATGTAACCTTTAATTATTTAAGAGGCCTAAGTGTCCTTTACATAGATTTTTCTAAAGATAGGTATGTTAGTTTTAATAATTTTGTTATTTAAATTTTATTAATCTAATACTTTATATTTTTTCAAAATTATTAATTTATTATTTTTATTTTGTAATTGTATTAATTTTATAAGTTTATTTATTTTATTAGTTTTATAATTTTATAAAATAGATATTAAAAATGATATTCATAAAAAAAAGGCAGGGGATGTGGAACTCATTCTACACACCCTTCAAGATGAAGGTAATCTAGAAAGGGAATGGTGTCATTTCTTGGGACGCCTCAAAGGAGGACCTCTATAAGATATTTCTCCCATTTAAGCTCCTCTATGAAGATGGCCAGGGCTCCAAGGTATGACCTAATTGAGTATATCAAATTAACATTTCTAACTAAGCATATAAAATTAAATTAAAGCTAATGACTAAATTTAATAAATTATAAAAAATTAAAAAATTAATAAATTAATTACTTTGCTATCAAGAAGAATACCTACTACATTCATATTATTTGAATAAAATTTAAATATTACTCGATTAGATAATTAACAAAAAAAAATTTAAACTAATAAATAAGACGTTAATTTAAAACTAATCACCCAACAAAAATCATTCAACCAAACTACTAAATTTCTCCGTTTAATTCTTAATTAAATCCTTGTCTTACATTAATATTCTATGAAACAGACTTACATAATCACAATGATCATCCATTGTTAGACTCTACATATTATATTTTAATAAACTAAACAATTTTTTTTTTCAATAATTTAAATTCTTTATTAAATCTTATAGTAAATTAATAATTAATTATTCACTTCACTAAATTATAATAAATAATTGACATCCTCCGTGGGTGGATGGGCGGGTGTCCTTCCACACATTAGGGTGTGGAAGGACCAGGGACATCGCTGCAATGAGCCCATTGGGGGTTGGACAATTCAACATCCGGGTCACAGGCGGCTGCCAAGTGGACAAAGGCTATTTAGCCATGGTGGTTCCAGTTGGTCTAGGAGGCTAGTGAGGGGTTCTTTCCATTTTAACAAACACTCATGTTTTTAAGAGGCCGAAATCATTCAATCATTAATTTGCACGGTCCTTCTCCAGTGAGAATTGCTAGTTGGGTTGGCTCTCACGCGTGGGCGATGATTTAGAGAATACAGACAGGTTGGATCTATTAGGGATTTGACAGTTGCTATTATTTGGAGGCATGCCTTCAGTGCAGCGGCAGTTTTATAACGTTTCATCTCCATTATTCCTAAACAGCTTGGAAATGTCTGCTAAACCCAAGGTTCTTCTATTCTCAGTGGATTGGTTAAGGTGAGGAGGTATGGATACCCCCATCTGTCTGGTCAGTGCCAAGAGGCAAATGGCTTTTTTAGGAGGAATCACTGATCTACGCCTCAAGCGTCTTCTGAAAAGCCAGGATGAATTGGTTCTGGGGGCGGTAAAAATGATTTTGGGAAAGGATTTTGTGGAAGGCAGCGAGCGTTACCGAGTTGATTCTGATGTTAGTTCCCAGTTTGTAGCTGCAATGTTGGATCTGAACGTTGTGAAGACATGGGTTGAGCTGGTGTCATGAAGACTTTTCATCCCCAGTGTTTTGGGTGGGCTGGAGGAAACCCTGGAAATTGCAACTTTCAGAGTCGGTCTGCCCCATCCTAGAGACATTCCCCTCCTGCAACAGCTAGGTAGCGTCGTGAAATATTTTCCGTTCATTCTGCATTTGAGGGGGGATTTGGTTTGGTATAGACAGCATGCTCAGGTTGGGGTTAACTTTCTGCTGAAGTTTTTCAAGATTCTAGAGACACATGGTAATGACTGGGTGGAAGACTTCAATATAAAATTGCATAACTATGAGTTGGAGGCGTGAGGATGGATGGTTTATTTGTTAGCTGTATATAGGGTTTGGGGTTTTGTTATTTACGAGTCATGAGTTTTGGTCTTTTGTGGCTATGGGATCTTTTGTTTCTAATTTAGCATCTGTTAGTTAGTATATGCACGGCCTTGCATGGCAATATATATTATAGGCAAGTGATAGGCAAGGATTGGGGAAGTATGGGTACAGCCATCAGGCTGGTTTTGGAAATCTATGAAACTGTAACTCCTTGTTTTATATATCAATATAGACAGAATCTTATTATGCAACAAAAAAAAATTTGACATCCTCCACTAATTTTATAATGATAAAATAAATTAATTTGTTAATTTACCCTTAACTATTATATTATTAAATCTGGTCGTGTGCAGACAGAATGTTGAAGAGAATGAGGAATTTTATCTGCACCATGGGGTGGTTTGGAGATTCAACAATTTGTGGTTGTCCTTGCGAAACCTTAATAAATGGGTCTTAGAATCCTGTAAACCTTTGGTGGAGGCTAAGATTGAGCTCTTCCCTTGTGCCAGAGGCTTCTTTGTGGTGACCTTTTGCTTCCTCGAAGGAGTAGGATATTGTGCTAAACAATCAAGTCTGGTTGTGGGGAGTGCATTCCCTCTCCATCAAACCTTGGTCTCGCTCATCCAACTCTCTTACTGAACATCTCAACATCAAACCTATCTGGGTTAGGCTCCCGAATCTCTTGCTCTAGTTCTGGGAAGATTCATGCTATGAGGACATTGGTAATACCCTTGGCCGCTTCCTTATGGTTGACTCCACAACCTCATTCATAGGGCACTCCATGTTGGCCCGTATCTTGGTTGATATTGGTATTTCCAAACCCCTACAAGGAGAGATTGTTTAGAAGGTGGGTGATAGGACATGGACGCAACTGCTGGATTGTGAAGGCCTCCCATTCATATGCCAACGTTGCTTTGCTACTAGCCATTTGGCCTCCGCTTGTCCTCACTCTCATCGTAAGGGTGTGGTACTTGGTGGAAGAATGCTCTCGACGGCCACTTAACCATCAGTTCTTTTGTCCCTTTGGTGGATTCTTTGGATGTGGAGCCCTCACATGATGGTGTTTCCTCTTCCCCTGTGGTGTTGGTGGGTGATGCTCCCTCGCCCCCTACAACCTCTCTCCCGATATTGGATTAGATGTTTGGGTAAGTGCAAAAAGATGGGGGGCCAAAAAGTGGCCAAAATAATTTCAAAAAAATTTAAGTCATAACGCGAGCGCGTTATGGCTTGGTAATGACAAGCCACAGGCTCGTCATTACCGAGCCATAACGCGAGCGCGTTATGGCCAACTATAAATTAAAAAAAAAGCAAGTCAATTTCATTTCACTCCCATTTTCTCCTCTACCCGCGGCCTCCAAACCCTCAAAAACGCGCTCGCGTTCTGCAAAACGCCAATCAACACAAAAATCTTGTCAATTCATCGCCAAAATGCCGCCGCGACGTCGAGCACGCCAAAGAGGTGAGTTATCTTTGTTTTTTTGTTTGAATTTCTTTCTATATAGGTAGGTTTTTGTTGATTTTTGATGTATATTTCGTTAATTGTCAGGAAATGTTAATGCACCTCCTCCTCCTCCTCCTCCTCAAAATCCACAAAATCCTGAGGAGGAAATACCTGCAGAACAACAACCTCCTCCATTCATTCCTCGACATGCCCCTGGAACACAAGATAATATAATAGGGCAAATTGAAAACAACAAAAAACAAATTGAAGATATAATTGCAAGGTTGAAAGATCCTTCCACTTCAACCTTGCATAGGTCCACGCTTGCCGAATCTCTTGAGTCTATGTTAACCAATGTAAATTCAATTAGCAAGCAAATAACTAGTTGGACCGATAAAAAGAGAGAGTTTAAAGATTACTATGCAGATAAATTATCATACCAAGATGTCAAAAAATTACAAATTACAAAATTAGACTTGTGTTCAATTTTTACAAACCCACAAACAAATCAACCTCCACCCATTACATGCAAGAGGTTCCCTATCCATTGGTGCAACAACCAAGCGATAAGGGACAATTTCAGGCAGAGGTGGTGGATGGTTTTTGACCATCCTCCATACAATAATAATGAGGTCCCGCAATACTTTTTGAGGAAACTCTACTGCGAGTTTGTCCTCAATAAAGTGCCAAACTATTTTGATATGCGGGACTTCCAGGGTAGAGGTGGGGGCTCAGCACAGGATAGACCAGGGGCACGTCTTGACCCACAGCGGGTAGTGAGACGAGTAATTAGCAGACCAGCCCACGAGCATGTTTCTATCCCTTCCATTGTGAAGGAGAGTGTTGAGGTCGATACACTGAGGTCGATTAGTGCCTTGACCCAGAGCATCATAGAGCATGCAGATCCTGCAACACAGAGTGGGTTGGGAGATAGTGCGAGGAGTAGGGTCCCACCACATACTTGCCAGGCTTGCGGGTCAACCTGTGGTTATGACCCCATGGACAGTCAGGACGCAGGTGCACAGGCTACATCTGCAACTGAGCAGATGGTGATGACAGATACCCTCCTGAGTGAGACTTTCGGCCTTGATACTCAGGTAAATATTAGCAAGTTCATTGAATTTAATTTATTAAATTTTATTTTTGAAATACAAGATTAACTAATTTAAATTGATGATTTTAATGAAATTTCAGGGTCATAGCGTCGATGCAGTTTTCAGTGGTTCTCCACCTACATTTTTCACTAGATCATCTACTGTCGAGGTATGTAACTAGTAAACAATTATAAATATTACATGTGAATAGCATCGTTATATGAATGGTATTCTAATTTTTGATTTTGGATGTTGAATAGGTTAATACTGTAGATTTCATGGCAACACCTGCCAGCGGTGGTGGACTTCAAAGCTTTACGGAGGTAATAAAATAGATAGTTTAATAAATGAATTGTACTTACTAAATTTTTGTATGTGATTTGTGTGTTTTATTGTGTGTACTTCCATGTTTAGATGAACGTGTGTGTATGTTAGGAGCCATGATTTGCATCACTATTATAGTTTTCGTAATTGAATAATGTTGTTTTATTTCCAGATGATGCAAGCTGCGGAGACACCTCCCCATGTTCATAGGGCAATGGAGCAGGGTGTGACCTCTGTGATTCATAGCTCTATGGCATTGACAGGGGTATGAGGCAGATTAGTAAATTTCAATTTACATTCATTGTTATAGTTGTCTATTTTTGAAAAATCAAAAGATTATTGATTTGAAGTTTAATTTCTATCTGGATGGTTTCTATAGGACATGACATCACCAGGGCCTATTCCTGCTACTGAGACAAGCGAGGAGACAGATTATATGTTAGCGGTAAGTGATTATTTTGTTAAATGTTTCATTTTTTTATAACATGTAATTTCTATATATTAATGTCTATACTTTTTTTTGTAACAGGTAAAAGTGCAGGAAGAACTAAATAGGAGGAGTAGCCCTCGGGTTCGTAGTAGACCACCCACATGCATGTCTCCATCCCCTAGAAAATCAAAGGTTGCTCGTGATTTATTCTCTTCACCAACCAAAGGGGAATGACTTTTATTGTGTTTCTTTGTTGTATGCCTATATGGCATTTGTGGACATATATTTTGTATTGTACATAGTTGACATTATATGCCTATATGGCATTCTTGTAAGCCTATATGGCTATTTTGTATATATGTTATACTTATATCGACAGATATTGATGTATGCCTATATGGATATTTGGTTAATACAAATTTTTTTTATTGATGGCGTCCATACTTGCATTATAAATCCACTTTTGAATGGATATTTGTAGATGGCTACTTCAAATATTTAAAGTCTGATTGTATTACATAGGATGTTTGCATTTTCTTTGATAGGCTTGATAGGCCATGGATTACATGATGGTGTTTGATAGAAAAGTATGGTACTAGAAGACTCTAGTTCATTCTTAATAGGCTTGTGATTGATAATATCTTTGCATAATTGCACTTGATCTTGGATCATGGGCATGTTGTTAGGATTTTGATTGCATTGTGATGTTTGATGGATAGGCATGGTGTAAGATACCCAACTAGTTCTACGAAAATTTTTTCTTACTTAAGCAATTTTACTTGCTATCAATTCATTAACTACTTCAACAACACAAAGATATACATCAAAGATAACTACTTGAATGAATCAACCTTAGAGTTGGGTACTTGTCTAGTTATTTGACTCAATCAACTTGCAATGTCTTATTACATGGATAATGCTTTCAATAGCATGAAGTTACAACTTATTCAATGGAGATACAAAAGAAAGGCCTTGAAGCCTTGATGTTTACAATGGCGTCTACACTTCATCAACTCAATCAAACTCAATGATGTCAACTGAATGTCAACACCTCACAATATCACAAGGGAGCATCACCTTGCTTGTTGCATGGATGAACATCATAGTTGCAAGACTCTTAGTATTAGGCGCCAACTGAAGGTAGTAGAGACCAGACTAGGCGCCATCCTAAGCTGGGCACTTCCTTGAGGTGGTAGAGACATGGATGAATGTCTGGTGGGGTTTGATGACTCTATATTGACACTCAAATTCACTTAGGCGCAATATTAGTGTTCTTCTAACTAGGCGCTAGATAGGAGGATTCTCAGGGGTTTTGGCGCCCAGGTTACAACTTATCAATTTCTCAAAGAATCTTTGAAACACTTGACTTCCAAGGATTATCATCTTACCCTCTGATGGAGCGTCTTGTTCCAAAATTGGTCTTGGGGACTTGCATCTCTCTTAGGCGCATGTTTGGAGTAATGTCAACTGGTATCAGCGCCTATTATCTCAATTCACACTTGACATCAAACTTTTGAAGCTCTTTTACCCTAGTGCCTTTATCTTCTATCAAGCGCCTAACATTCTAGAGGTGAATTCCATCTTAATGTAAGTCTTCAAGGTACTTCCTATTGTGACCAAAACACACATCACCCCATCGGACTGGGGACCCCCTCTTTTTTGAGCTCAGATGCTTTGCATTGATTTATGCAATCTCATTCCAAGTTGTCAGGGTCTTGAATATTAATGATGTGGAGGATTAGATTGTCCATGAGTTGGCACCTTAAAGTGACTTGAGCACCTTCAGTTGCCTTGAAGTTGGTGTTGGCGCCTAAGGAAGGTAATGAGTCTAGATGAAGCACCTTAGATGGGTTGATAAAGAAAGATGATGCACCTTAGGAGGAATTGGCACCTTGAAGGATGATAAAAGGGCTCTTTGAAGTGGTAGAGAGCATGAAGTAGTGCCTAAGCAAAGGTAAGTGACTCATGCCCCTTGAATGCCTTGTGTCAATCAAAATCAAACTTCAAACTTCCATCTAGCGCCAGGATGAAGATCAAGTGGAAATGCGCCTTGGAGTTAAGGTTGGTCCATTTTAGAGTAAATGAGCGCCTAGAAGCATAGGCCATCATCAGGAAAGGTTTGGTTGAGTTGAATTTGCGCCTAAGAGTAGAAGCGCCTTACTAATGGAATGAGAGCGCCCTGCTGATTAAAGTCTCTAGAGATGAATGCCTTAACCAATCTAGCGCCTTCAAGAGGATGGCATTTAAGGAGTATTCTTGGCATGTTGAAGTGACTTGGGCGCCTTGATGGGGAGAGGTCTTGATGAAGAGAGTAAGGTTGAATATCTAAGGGTAATATGCGCCACAGATGATAGAAATTGATCACCTTAGAAGGTAAAACACTTCAAATGTTTTCAAGGAATTGGATAAGTCATTTAGCGCCTATAGTGGGAGGTATTGTTTTGGCACCTTGGACAAGATTGGGCATCCGGACAAGATTTGCTCAGAGTACTCACTTAGCACCCTGGGGCCAACTCAAGTAGACATTGCACCATCTAGATCAAACCTTGAAATGCGCCTAGAGAAGACATGAAGAAAGATATGTGCCCTGTGTTGGAGGAATCAAGTTGGATAAGTACTTGAAGAACTTGAAGAACTTGCATTAAGTGTTTTAGCGCCTTGGATGAGGATATTAGCGCCTTGGTATGGTTTGGAGCGCCTTTAGCCGTGCCTTGAGGAGATTTTCTTACATCTTAAAGGAGGTTCTGACACCTTGCCCCCTTTGGTATCTAGTGCCCTAGTGGCTTTAACCTAACGCCTTTGGAGTCCAAAATGCGCCTTTGAAAGTTGAAGTGAACCTTGATAATTGGAGTCTTCATAATGAGCGCCTAGGTCTTGTTGAGTAGAATACCCCACAATGTGCGCCTAGGTCTTTAAGAAGAGTAATGATACTTGAGATAGAGCACCTTGAGGAGGTAGTTGAGCGCCCTGGATTGAATAATTGGAGTTCAAGGAAGGTTTGAGCACCCAAGGCATATGGCTAGAGAAGTTGTAGAAAAGACCACTTTTGGCGCCTTAAAATTTTGAATGCTTGGGGAGTTTTTGCAAAGATCTAGTTTGAGCGCCCTTATGCCCTAGGATCATCTAGTTTGTGTGTCTTGTAATGAGGAGTTCATGTAAGTTTGGAATGAGCGCCTTGAATAAGTGTAAACTAGCCTAGAGAAGGGTATGTGCGCCTTGAGCATTCCAGAGATAACTGTGCGCCTAGAACAATATGAGCACTCATGATGATGATTAACGCCCTGATGAGACTATGAGCGCCTTGTTCAGGAGATACCTTGTTTGATCATAAAATGTGCCTTGAGTCTTGAAGGTTTTGAGCGCCTAGGTGATTTGGATGTTGGGATGTTGGTATGCGCCCAAGATTGAGGTAAGTGAGCGCTTGTA
Source organism: Cunninghamia lanceolata (assembly GCA_027924645.1). Taxonomy (NCBI): domain Eukaryota; kingdom Viridiplantae; phylum Streptophyta; class Pinopsida; order Cupressales; family Cupressaceae; genus Cunninghamia; species Cunninghamia lanceolata. The sequence goes on along the minus strand of BSBN01000213.1, from coordinate 27,472,677 downwards.
ATGGAGGAGAGCAATGAGATGGAATGTCTTGTAGAGATTGGCGCCCAGAGACCCATTTTTGTGCCTTTGATGATGACCATTTTTGCATAAGAGTTTAGCGCCTTAGAGTTGTAAACTTTCTCTTTGGGCGCCCCTGAGTGAATGTTGGTGCCTTGGACAACTAAATACGCGTTTGATGGAGTGGAGCCCAGAAGGGGAGTAGGAGGAAACCCAATCTTCAAGATTCATCAAGCTTCAAAGGCCATCTACAAGGAAGGTGTTATCATCTACACTCCGAGAAGGTAATGTCAAAGGCCATCATGAAGGATCACTTCACCAACTTCAAGTCCTTCAAGTTCAAGTCCTTTCACCTAGCAAGTCCAAGAGAGATTTCTACTCTGATTCATGAAGTAAGCTTATATCATCCTTATCTACTCTGCGAGAAGAAGAAACATTACAAAGTCAATCAAATGAGTTACAAGTACCATACATCCAATTGCAAGGAGTGAACCACCTTAAGGAAAAATAGTTCTCTTGAAGTTACTTGAAATGTCAAAAGGTTTAGCGCCTCAAAGTAAGGTCAGAGGTGAGGTTAGAGGTGAAATGTGCCTTTGGACCATTCTGGTGCCTTGGATGAAGAACCTATATCTTGAGCCCAAGAGGTAAAATTTGCACCTTAGTGGATTTGGAGAGTTACAGATATTAGAGAAAAGCACCTTGAAGACAGAGTTGAGCGCCTTAAAAGAGGTAGCTCATCAAAGTTGAAGAAGAGCTTCAGGATTCAATTGATAATGCTCGAGCTATCATAAGATAAGGTGCCCATTTTGTTCACCACTTGTTCAAGGCACATGTGTGATTTGGTCAAAAACAGGCACCTAGAGTGAATAGGCTTTCATCCTGACTTAATACACTGCCTCCTTCTGACGATTTTTGGGGCAGCAGAAAACCTTTCACCACGGGCAAATGCCTCAGAGCTATAAAAAACTGAGAGAGGTTATTGTAGAGGCACTCTACGTTATCGCGTTGCCTCAAACAGAATGTTTCTAAGTGACACAGTTTTCGAGTAACATCTCGTCAAAGATTGCTGCCTTTTTGCACTTTGGACTCTTCAGGGATATCGTCGGTACAATGTAGCTCCGACTGTTTCGACATATTTGGGTGAGAAATAGGACCATGCCTAGCGTAAATGTACCCATTCAGACGCGTTGGAACAGTCAGTTTGGTCACATCAGGAGCAGGACGAAAGTTACACCCCTTTGCAACTTTACACTGCCTCCTTCTGACGATTTTTGGGGCAGCAGAAAACCTTTCACCACGGGCAAATGCCTCAGAGCTATAAAAAACTGAGAGAGGTTATTGTAGAGGCACTCTACGTGATAGCGTTGCCTCAGACAGAATGTTTCTAAGTGACACAATTTTCGAGTAACATCTCGTCAAAGATTGCTGCCTTTTTGCACTTTGGACTCTTCAGGGATATCGTCGGTACAATGTAGCTCCGACTGTTTCAACATATTTGGGTGAGAAATAGGACCATGCCTAGCGTAAATGTACCCATTCAGAAGCGTTGGAACAGTCAGTTTGGTCGCATCAGGAGCAGGACGAAAGTTACACCCCTTTGCAACTTTACACTACCTCCTTCTGACGATTTTTGGGGCAGCAGAAAACCTTTCACCACAGGCAAATGCCTCAGAGCTATAAAAAACTGAGAGAGGTTATTGTAGAGGCACTCTACGTGATCGCGTTGCCTCAGACGGAATGTTTCTAAGTGACACGATTTTTGAGTAACATCTCGTCAAAGATTGCTGCCTTTTTGCACTTTGGACTCTTCAGGGATATCGTCGGTACAATGTAGCTCTGACTATTTCGACATATTTGGGTGAGAAATAGGACCATACCTAGCATAAATGTACCCATTCAAACGTGTTCAAACAGTCAGTTTGGTCGCATCAGGAGTAGGACGAAAGTTACACCCCTTTGCAACTTTACACTGCCTCCTTCTGACGATTTTTGGGGCAGCAAAAAACCTTTCACCACAGGCAAATACCTCAGAGCTATAAAAAACTGAGAGAGGTTATTGTAGAGGCACTCTACGTGATCGCGTTGCCTTAGACGGAATGTTTCTAAGTGACATGATTTTTGAGTAACATCTCGTCAAAGATTGCTGTCTTTTTGCACTTTGGACTCTTCAGGGATATTGTCGGTACAATGTAGCTCTGACTGTTTCGACATATTTGGGTGAGAAATAGGACCATGCCTAGCGTAAATGTACCCATTCGGACGCGTTGGAATAGTCAGTTTGGTCGCATCAGGAGCAGGACGAAAGTTACACCCCTTTGCAACTTTACATTGCCTCCTTCTGACGATTTTTAGGGCAGCAGAAAACCTTTCACCACGGGCAAATGCCTCAGAGCTATAAAAAACTGAGAGAGGTTATTGTAGAGGCACTCTACGTGATCGCGTTGCCTGAGACGGAATGTTTCTAAGTGATGATTTTTGAGTAACATCTCGTCAAAGATTGTTGCCTTTTTGCACTTTGGACTCTTCAGGGATATCGTCGGTACAATGTAGCTCCAACTGTTTCGACATATTTGGGTGAGAAATAGGACCATGCCTAGCGTAAATGTACCCATTCGGACGCGTTGGAACAGTCAGTTTGGTCGCATCAGGAGCAGGACGAAAGTTACACCCCTTTGCAACTTTACACTGCCTCCTTCTGACGATTTTTGGGGCAGCAGAAAACCTTTCACCACAGGCAAATTCCTCAGAGCTATAAAAAACTGAGAGAGGTTATTGTAGAGGCACTCTACGTGATAGCGTTGCCTCAGACGGAATGTTTCTAAGTGACACAGTTTTTGAGTAACATCTCGTCAAAGATTGCTACCCTTTTGCACTTTGGACTCTTCAGGGATATCGTCGGTACAATGTAGCTCCGACTGTTTCGACATATTTGGGTGAGAAATAGGACCATGCCTAGCGTAAATGTACCCTTTCGGATGCGTTGGAATAGTCAGTTTGGTCGCATCAGGAGCAGGACGAAAGTTACACCCCTTTGCAACTTTACACTGCCTCCTTCTGACGATTTTTGGGGCAGCAGAAAACCTTTCACCACGGGCAAATTTTTCAAAGCTATAAAAAACTGAGAGAGGTTATTGTAGAGGCACTCTACATGATAGCGTTGCCTCAGATGGAATGTTTCTAAGTGACACAGTTTTCGAGTAACATCTCGTCAAAGATTGCTACCTTTTTGCACTTTGGACTCTTCAGGGATATCGTCGGTACAATGTAGCTCCGACTGTTTCGACATGTTTGGGTGAAAAATAGGACCATGCCTAGCGTAATTGTACCCATTCGGACGTGTTGGAATAGTCAGTTTGGTCACATCAGGAGTAGGACAAAAGTTACACCCCTTTGCAACTTTACACTGCCTCCTTCTAACGATTTTTGGGGCAGCAGAAAACTTTTCACCACGAGTAAATGCCTCAGAGCTATAAAAACTGAGAGAGGTTATTGTAGAGGCACTCTACGTGATAGCATTGCCTCAGACAGAATGTTTCTAAGTGACACGGTTTTCAAGTAACAGCTCGTCAAAGATTGCAGGCTTTTTGCACTTTGGACTCTTCAGGGATATCGTTGGTACAATGTAGCTCAGACTGTTTCGACATGTTTGGGTGAAAAACAGGACCATGCCTAGTGTAAATATACCCATCCGGATGTGTTGGAATAGTTAGTTTGGTCACATCACAAGCAGGACACCAAAAATGCAAAAGTTGCTTTGTGCAACTTGACAACATTGACACTTTTTTGCAACATGACTCAAAGACTCAAACTGACCCCAAATGACTCAAAGTGACTTAAAATCACCTTGATTTGGTGCCCAATGTACATTATAAAGGTCGAGGCACTTCTTATCATTCAAACATCTTAGATGAGTGCATAGGAAAGGAAAAAGCTCTAAGTTTCATCATCATGAGCGCCTAATATCAAGAGACTTTAATGCATTGATTTGGCGCCCTATATGTGAAGGAAGATCTAAAGGCATGAAAGTGGATGTCATATTGCAAGAGTTTGGATCATCAAAATTGAAAGAAATAAGTCTATTAAGCTTGGGCGCCCTTGGTCTTCTTTTCATTCATTATGAGCGCCTTGGGAGAATGGTATATAGGTCGTCATCATGATTGGGCGCCCTGGATCCAGAGTGTTGGAGAGATCATCAAATGATGTCTAGTAGGGTGAGTTATGAGTTTGGTCGCATCAGGAGCAAGACACCCAAAATGCATAACATGATGATGTAAAAATGTGTACATATGTGTAAAAATGCAGGAGGAAATAAAAAAAGACAAACCTTACAAATTAATGTGCATACTTACAACTCAATGTAACATAACTTTACAAAATCAATGTGAATACTTACAAATTAATCCAATGAACCATCCGGGTCTACTCTACTCTTTATTGTGTCAAGTATTGCTTCATGGTCAGACTCACGCACCTTCCACAATATTTTGTTCAAAGGTCTACCCCGATACTTTATCAAATGAACATTGGATGCCACAACAAGGTTCGAGTAATGAAGAATCTTCCGATGCATGTCAAAGTCCTGAAATAGCTAAATATTAACACTCTTATGTGGGTACCTTCTAAGCCATGTTCCAGTAATAACCACTGATCCTGTAGGGTATTCGATGTTTTCTCCATCTGTAACAGGGGCCTCCAATTTCTTTTTGGCCTCAACACAACGACATAAGTAATAATCTGTTCCCTCTTCATTATCTTCATCTGTAATAACTGCATATATGTGTCCTACATTGATATGTGTAGCAAATTAGATGAAATTAGTCAACCTTACAAAAACACTACAAAGTAAGATGACATTACCTAGTTGAACTAGATGAAATTAGATGCATATACATGCCCTATATTGCCTAGTTGAACTAAATCTGATATGTGGTCAAAGTCAACTGACGATTCCATCTGTGTTAGTACCAGTGCCGTCGGGGGTCGATACGTGTCAAGTGGGCTAAGATAACTTAACTGCCATTCGTCAACCCACTCCTTTGACTTGCACTCATCCCAGACTTGAATTGTACAGGAAGAACAAAAGCATGACATCTTTCGTGTATGGATACTCCATGAACCTGCAATTGAGCTTCTGAAAGAGTGCATCTCATTTGATCCTGTCAGTGTACAACAATCCTCATATGGTGCAATGTTAGTATCATCTATCAACCAAAAAAATCTACGAACTAAGGACTTACCTTCATTACCTGGACCCATGGAAGCATTACACCACTCGACAATCAATTTTGCATCTGTCAACTTTGCATTGTCTTTATACTTTAACTCTTCTCGTGCTATGGCTCTTTTGATACATGCTCCTGCACCATCATGCTCCCCCTTTCCATGCCTGGCCTCACAAAAGTTCCACATATGTTGAATACCTGTAAAATTATGCCTCCTACTCAGCCAATAGAAATTCCGCGAGTTCTTGAATTGTGATGCACAATTATCTGACCATATGATATGTTGACTGAACGATATGCCCCTTCTAGCCAAATCATTGTAGAACACCTGAAAGCAACCTTGCACGAACTCCGTAGAATGCGTGCGATCATCACTAATATAGAAATTATACTCCCTTATGATCTTTCTGTCATCCTCTGTACTATCATTCGCATGAATGAGTGCGATGTGCACAAATATAGAAACCTGTGTGGAGTTGTAATATTGTGATTGCACCTCACGTTGTGGCTGTAGACTGTAGTTCTCTGCAAAGTCAACGACTGAAACAATGCTACCAACCGGAAATGTGTCCTTGCATAACTTGAATTGCAAGTCCAACCATCGAGCTCTATGGGCATGTCTTGCATACTCATACACTATGCTGTCACGAAATATAGGCATAAACTGATACACTGGAATCTTTTCAATAACTAATTCACACCTCTTTGCTTCTTTACCATCTTTTGTATTGTATGCCACTGTTTTATACTTGCCAAACTCTACTAGTTCATTTCCAACCGCATGTGTTATTTCCATATGTTCACATATTGGCAAATGTTGCAAACCACCGCAACGATGACATGTGCCATCCAAGCATAATTTCTTGTAGAATATTTGACCTTCCTCTCTTTCACATAAAATTCTTGATATGAAGTCTCTTGAAGATGTTGGTGGGGCACATATGGCACAACCCTGCAAATCATTGTTAGTATGCATATCTAAACATATAGACCTATAAGCATCAAAATGGTTAGAAAATTCAATATGTAATCTACAACAACAAGTAGTGCGTGTGTGATTTATCTTAACATAGAAAGGTTTTAGCATTTCAAAATATCTTTGACAAATTTTAATTTGAGGATACTTCTCTAGAAATTTACCATAAAACTGTGTTTGAGTCTCATCCAAAAAATGCTTTGGATGTGGCTCGCGGTTCTGACTACCAATTCTCCTTTTTACCACATCCCTTTGATTCGGAGATACCCTTGTGTAATTCTTCCAAAAGTCTTCAATTAGTGATCTCAATGCTTCAACAATTGGTTTATCTTTTCGTGGTAGTCTCCCCGAGAACACCCATAATTCATTGGCATTAGTGTCCTCAATTCTTTGGCGTCTTCCAACGGCTCTTGATAAAGTTTTCCTATTAATTCTCAATTCTTGACTTGTCTTTCTAATGAGACGAGCTTTCCTCGTTTGACTACTTACTATAGTCGATGTAATCACACGCCGTGTTGCATTACTATCTTTTGTGCGTGAGGTGTTACCCACACTCTCATACGCACTCATTAGATTCTTGACAATAGATTTTTCACTTGAAGCCTCTGATGTTCTCAACCCAAGAATCTTCATGATAGACCTATACTTTATACTTCGCATCATTTCAACGAATAGTTGACATCTTGCAGTCTCATTTAACTTTTCAAAGAACAATCTCCAAATCTTATTAGCATATCTTCTACAAGTGCGTTTTGGAATCTTACCTTCCATTGGCTGCAAAATATTCTCATCAATATCAATCAAATACTTTGGCTTTCTATGCAAAATTCTAAGTGGTGTCAAGTTAGGTAAATTCATCTCAACATTAGGAATTTCATCAATATTTAAATGAGATGGGTTAGATGGCATACCTTCGATCGAAGATGGAATAGATGACATACCTTGAGGTTGAGGTGGGAACGATGGCGTACCTCCTTCATCATATGTGAGTGATGATGTACTCTCAACTTGAGATGTGGTAGATGGTGTCCCTACATGTTGACTTGCGGTAAAGGATGTGTCTCCAACTATGGTATTCAAATCTCTCATACCACGAAGTTTTTGCATTCGTTCTCTTTGTGCCGCCAATACCATATCTCTTTGTGATGGTTGTGGTTCCTCTTCAATTGGTATGTCTTCATTTATCGTGTCTAATTTCCTCTTCTCACGAAGTTCCCTCATAGCCATTGCTTTCTTTGCATTCTTAGCTTCTATCTCTTCCTGTGTTGGTTTAATTCTTGATCGTTTCCTCGGCATGACGGAGAATTTATCTGTAGCATGATAAAGAGACCAATATTAGTTCCTAAGAAATGAATACATGATAATAGTGGGATTGTATTTTTTTTATGTTGTAAGGATTTATTCTTGTATAGTCTGACATCATGGTATGAACTAAGGTTTGTTTATTACACATAATTATTAAAGAGCCCAAGTGTAGAAAATATACATGGCATCATGTGAGATTATAGGTTGCTTTCTTGATTGGGAATGTGTCTATTTTAAACATGTATGATAAAGCATGATAAAGTAATTCAATCCGAAATAAGGAAAATGTAAAGAACATGCATGTAAAGACTTGACATACCTAAAAAATGAAGATTTGAATGGAGAGAGTACCCAATTATGTAGTGTTTTTATCTTCTTGCATCAAACTCCTCAACAATTTGAGTTTTTCACCACTTGCTTCCTTTTCAATGTTAAATTCTTAAAATTGAATCAAAATTAACATTGCAATACTACAAAAATTGAAACTTGTATAGATATATATCAAACTTGGTTTGAAAACTATGTTATTTCCTCCTTCTCAAGTTGGCAAAGCAGAAAAGGTGGTGGAAAGATCATGCAAAGGTGGTACAATGTGTCAAATGTGCATGTGAACTTCCCAATAGCATGAAAGCACTTCTTTTTTGTCGGAGCACATGCAGAATCAGTAAGAAAACAGAGCATGTGGGCCTGGATCACGGGGGTAACCATTTTTTTACCGTTTCAGTAGAAATACAAAATGCGAGCACGTTATAACGCGAGCGCGCTATAACGCGCTCGCGTTTTGTCCTGCTATAGATCCCTAATCCCTAAACCCTCAACTCTGATCCCTTGACCCTCAACCCTCAATGTCAAATCTTAATCCCTCAACCCTATCCCTAAACCCTCAACCCTCAATGTCAAATCCTAATCCCTCAACCCTCAACGTCAAATCCTAATCCCTCAATGTCAAATCCTAATCCGTCAACCCTCCAACCCTATCCCTAATCCTTACAACCCTCAACCCTAATCCCTCAACCCTTAACTCTGATCCATCAACCCTCAACACTATACCTTAAACCCTAATCCCTTCAACCTCAACCCTATCCCTAAACCCTTGACCCTCGAACCTCAGCCCTCGACGTCAAACCCTAATCCCTCAACCCTTAACTCTGATCCCTCATCTCTCAACCCTAACCCTAAACCCTCAACCCTCAACATCAAACCCTAATCCCTCAACCCTAATTTGTCATCCGTCATCCCTCCACACTCTACTTTAACCCTAATTCCTCGACCCTTGACCCTCGAACCTCAACCCTCAACCCTCAACATCAAACCCTAATCCCTCAACCCTTAACTCTAATCCCTCGACCTTCAACCCTGATCCTAAACCCTAAACCCTCAACGCCAAACTCTAATCCCTCAACCCTAAACCCTATCCCTAAACCCTCAACACTATACCTTAAACCCTAATCCCTCAACCCTAACCCTAAACCTTGTCCCTAAACCCTAATCCCTTCAACCTCAACCCTATCCCTAAACCCTTGACCCTCAAACCTCAGCCCTCGACGTCAAACCCTAATCCCTCAACCCTTAACTCTGATCCCTCATCTCTCAACTCTAACCCTAAACCCTCAACCCTCAACATCAAACCCTAATCCCTCAACCCTCAACCCTAATCTATCATCCGTCATCCCTCCACACTCTACTTTAACCCTAATTCCTCGACCCTCAACCCTATCCCTAAACCCTTGACCCTCGAACCTCAACCCTCAACCCTCAACATCAAACCCTAATCCCTCAACCCTTAACTCTAATCCCTCGACCTTCAACCCTGATCCTAAACCCTAAACCCTCAACGCCAAATTCTAATCCCTCAACCCTTCACTCTAATCCCTCAACCCTAAACCCTATCCCTAAACCCTCAACACTATACCTTAAACCCTAATCCCTCAACCCTAACCCTAAACCTTGTCCCTAAACCCTAATCCCTTCAACCTCAACCCTATCCCTAAACCCTTGACCCTCGAACCTTAGCCCTTGACGTCAAACCCTAATCCCTCAACCCTTAACTCTGATCCCTCATCTCTCAACCCTAACCCTAAACCCTCAACCCTCAACATCAAACCCTAATCCCTCAACCCTAAACCCTAATCTATCATCCATCATCCCTCCACACTCTACTTTAACCCTAATTCCTCGACCCTCAACCCTATCCCTAAACCCTTGACCCTCGAACCTCAACCCTCAACCCTCAACATCAAACCCTAATCCCTCAACCCTTAACTCTAATCCCTCGACCTTCAACCCTGATCCTAAACCCTAAACCCTCAACGCCAAATTCTAATCCCTCAACCCTTCACTCTAATCCCTCAACCCTAAACCCTATCCCTAAACCCTCAACACTATACCTTAAACCCTAATCCCTCAACCCTAACCCTAAACCTTGTCCCTAAACCCTAATCCCTTCAACCTCAACCCTATCCCTAAACCCTTGACCCTCAAACCTCAGCCTTCGATGTCAAACCCTAATCCCTCAACCCTTAACTCTGATCCCTCATCTCTCAACCCTAACCCTAAACCCTCAACCCTCAACATCAAACCCTAATCCCTCAACCCTCAACCCTAATCTATCATCCGTCATCCCTCCACACTCTACTTTAACCCTAATTCCTCGACCCTCAACCCTATCCCTAAACCCTTGACCCTCGAACCTCAACCCTCAACCCTCAACATCAAACCCTAATCCCTCAACCCTTAACTCTAATCCCTCGACCTTCAACCCTAATCCTAAACCCTAAACCCTCAACGCCAAATTCTAATCCCTTAACCCTTCACTCTAATCCCTCAACCCTAAACCCTATCCCTAAACCCTCAACACTATACCTTAAACCCTAACCCTAAACCTTGTCCCTAAACCCTAATCCCTCAACCCTCAACCCTAATCTGTCATCCGTCATCCCTCAACTCTAATCCCTCATTCCTAAACCCTAAACGCTATCCCTATTCCTAGACCCTCAACAGGCTCGATACTATACCTTAAACCCTAATCCCTCTACCATCGACACTCTTATTTAACCCTAATCCCTTGACCATTAACCCTATCCCTCAACCTCAACCCTCAACCCTCAACCCTCAACTCTCAACATTAAACCCTAATTCATCAACCCTAAACTCTAATCCCTCAAACCTAAACCCTATCCATAAACCATCAACCCTCAACACTATACCTTAAACCCTAATCCCTCAACCCTCAACCCTAAACCTTATCCCTAAACCCTAATCCCTCAACCCTCAACCCTAATCCCTCATCCCTCAACTCTAATCCCTCATCCCTAAACCCTAAATGCTATCCCTATTCCTAAACCCTCAACAGACTTGATACTATACCTTAAACTCTAATCCCTTATCCCTAAACCCTCCAACCCTATCCCTAATCCTTATACCCTCCACACTCTACTGTAACCCTAATTCCTCGACCCTCAACCCTATCCCTAAACCCTTGACCCTCGAACCTCAACCCTCAACCCTCAACATCAAACCCTAATCCCTCAACCCTTAACTCTGATCCCTCGACCTTCAACCCTGATCCTAAACCCTAAACCCTCAACGCCAAATTCTAATCCCTCAACCCTTCACTCTAATCCCTCAACCCTAAACCCTATCCCTAAACCCTAACCCTAAACCTTGTCCCTAAACCCTAATCCCTCAACCCTCAACCCTAATCTGTCATCCGTCATCCCTCAACTCTAATCCCTCATTCCTAAACCCTAAACGCTATCCCTATTCCTAGACCCTCAACAGGCTCGATACTATACCTTAAACCCTAATCCCTCTACCATTGACACTCTTATTTAACCCTAATCCCTTGACCATTAACCCTATCCCTCAACCTCAACCCTCAACCCTCAACCCTCAACCCTCAACTCTCAACATTAAACCCTAATTCATCAACCCTAAACCCTAATCCCTCAAACCTAAACCCTATCCCTAAACCATCAACCCTCAACACTATACCTTAAACCCTAATCCCTCAACCCTCAACCCTAAACCTTATCCCTAAACCCTAATCCCTCAACTCTTAACCCTAATCCCTCATCCCTCAACTCTAATCCCTCATCCCTAAACCCTAAATGCTATCCCTATTCCTAAACCCTCAACAGACTCGATACTATACCTTAAACTCTAATCCCTTATCCCTAAACCCTCCAACCCTATCCCTAATCCTTACACCCTCCACACTCTACTTTAACCCTAATCCCTTCAACCTTAACCCTATCCCTAAACCCTTGACCCTCGAACCTCAACCCTCAACCCTCGACGTCAAACCCTATTCCCTCAACCCTTAACTCTGATCCCTCATCTCTCAACCCTAACCCTAAACCCTAAACCCTCAACCCTCAACATCAAATCCTAATCCCTCAACCCTAAACCCTATCCCTAAACCCTCAACACTATACCTTAAACCCTAATCCCTCAGCCCTCAACCCTAAACCTTATCCCTAAACCCTAATCCCTCAACCCTCAACCCTAATCTGTCATCCCCCAACTCTAATCCTTCATCCCTAAACCCTAAATGCTATCCCTATTCCTACACCCTCAACAGAATCGATACTATACCTTAAACCCTAATCCCTTATCCCTAAACCCTCCAACCCTATCCCTAATCCTTATACCCTCCACACTCTACTTTAACCCTAATTCCTCGACCCTCAACCCTATCCCTAAACCCTTGACCCTCGAACCTCAACCCTCAACCCTCAACGTCAAACCCTAATCCCTCAACCCTTAACTCTGATCCCTCGACCCTCAACACTATACCTTAAACCCTAATCCATATCCCTCAACCCTTAACCCTTAAAACTTAAACCCTATCCCTACACCCTCAACACTTGACACTATATCTTAAGCCTTAAACCCTCATCCCTAAAGCCTCAACCCTCAATCCTTAAACCTTCAACCCTAAACCCTATCCCTAATCCCTCTACCCTCAACACTCTAACCCTAACCTCGACATTAAATGCTAATCCGTCAACCCTAAACCCTCAACCCTCAACACTATACCTTAAACCCTAATCCCTCAACCCTCAACCCTAAACCTTATCCCTAAACCCTAATCCCTCAACCCTCAACCCTAATCCATCATCCCTCAACTATAATCCCTCATCCCTAATCCCTAAATGCTATCCCTATTCCTAAACTCTCAACAGACTTGATACTATACCTTAAACCCTAATCCCTTATCCCTAAACCCTCCAACCCTATCCCTAATCCTTACACCCTCCACACTCTACTTTAACCCTAATCCCTCAACCCTAAACCCTTGACCCTTGAACCTCAACCCTCAACCCTTAATGTCAAACCCTAATCCCTCAACCCTTAACTTTGATCCCTCGACCCTCAACCGTAATCTGTCATCCCTCATCCCTAAACCTTAAACGCTATCCCTATTCCTAGACCCTCAATGGGCTCGATACTATACCTTAAACGCTAACCCCTTATCCGTAAACCTTCCAACTCTATCCCTTATGCCTTAACCCTCATGATTAATAGCCTTGAATGTAAAAAAATTTAAGTGGGACATAACGCGAGCGCATTATAACGCGCTCGCGTTATGTCAAACATGGCAAAAGACAGACTTGCGGGAAAAAAATGTAAGGCAAAACATAACGCGAGCGCGTTATAATGCGCTCGCGTTATTTCTTGCTTTGGGAATCCCAAGCCTTGGGCTTGGGATTTGCTTTGGATTTCCAACCCAAAGGCTTGGAGTGCCTTATGAATAGTCACAGACGTGTTTTTCTATATTCTTCAAAATTTTACATAATTTCGTTCGTGCTAACCCTCAGATTTGCACGTGTTTCAAGGTTGAACAAATCAAACACATGGGTAATGTTAGGCTTTCTCTTAGCTATTTGACGATGTGATTTTTTTCACATTTTAACAATGTTAAGCCTTTCATCTTTAATTTCTTTTGTTTGTGTGTCTGTTTTTATGCAAAAACCACTGTTTGGTCTTTTTTTCATTGTAAAATAACTATTTTTTCAAATTTCAAAAAAATTACATATTTAGAAACTAGACTCCATTCTACAAATATTAAAAAAATAAAAAAATGATTTTCAATTAGTTTTCAAAATTTATAGGGGTAGCACGGCCAAAATTCTGTTTTTTAGGATGTGTCCACTTTAAAAATTAGTAAAAAATCAAATATTCATCAAAAAATTATCAGAAAAATCGGGCATAAACTACATGCTATTAGCTAATTTCTCATTGAAGCGATTTTAAAAATACCAAAAAAAAGTTGACCTTTTGAGGGAGCCACAAAACATGCTATGTTTTTTTTTTTTGACAGAAACAACACCAATTTCTGTGGCTCCCTCTTTTGAACCCCTTAATCTATGCCATTTTCAAAACAAAATAGTAGTTTAGAAAGTAGACTCGGAGCACTACGAACATTGTTTTGGTTGCATCTCCAAATTTTGAGTGTAACTATGCTCAATTTCTCATCCAAGGCCAGTATTTCCTGATTTCAGAAAAAAAGTGGCCACTTAAGACCCCTTTTTGGCCCCCCATCTTCTTGCACTTACCTGTTTGTTGCCCCTTCCAGCTCTAGAGGTGTGGAGATCTTAGCTTCAGTTCCATTAGTGATCCCAGTTTCATATGTGGTCCCAACTTCTTGTTCTAATCCATCCCCCTCATTACGAGATTTGTCTTTGGTGGTGGAGTCAGTTGTGGACTCCCCTCATTCTTCTGGGTTTGTTGATTTGGACTCAAGGTTGGTTTGGACCATTGTCTAAAAAAGAAAGAAAGGACTCCCTAATCGTATCGAGGGAGTTAGATTTGATAGGTCGAGATCTGGAGTTGTCTAGCTCTCGATGTTATTTTGTTGCTTCGCAGCAAGGTAGTCATCTTTGTGTTGTTTGTTGGATTTCTCTTAGTACTTGTTTTAGTGTTGTTTCATCGATCTTTCTTCTCATGAGACTTGTCTTATAGCCTACATGACAACTTTTGTTATGGGTCCAGACCCTTCTCATGTTACTATAAACAAAAAATATTATATTTAATTTACTTAAAACTTATCATCTCACCATTCATAAAAAATAAGACTAACCATAAAATTATTAATAATAAAAAAATAAAATACAATAAAGATTTAGTTAGAGCTTATTTTAAACTTGAATTAAAAATAAAAAGATCAATTCAACCTTTAAAATGTCTTGAATTGTATTTAGTTAAAAGATCATTATTCTTTGGAACACGATGAAAACAAAGCTACAAGAAAAAAAGAAAGGATGTGGAGCGGGATGGACATGTGGAGCGGGACGGAATGGAGGTCACGGGGTGTGTAGGGTTTTGAAGCAGACTGATCCTCGCTTGGCTTTAGGGCTGTGAGCCTTTTTGGGTCGTGGCTTGGGCCCCTATCTCCTCTCGAGGTCCTTATTGGTTGTTGCGCCCTATAGGGTTTGTTTGCATCTCCTTTCTCTTGCAGATTTGTGACTTTGAGATCTTTTCTCTGATCTTTGGCGCATTGTTTTTTGATGCTGCATGGCAACCTTTAGGGTTTGGGAGAACCCCCTCCATTCTCCTTTAAGGAAGCAATGTTGGGAGGTGAAGCTTCTTCATCTGGACATGCAAATGTCATTCATTTCCTCTTGCATGCTATAGAGGAATCAAAGAATGCTAATGCTCAGGGGTTTTCTTCAAAACCCAATGGCTATTCAGAAAAAAGTAAGGATCATCCAGTGGTGGAAATCAATTCAGATGCGGGTTGCCAATGATGTTTTGTATTTGACGGAGCATGCTTTAATCTACAAATTCATGGGGGTCCGTATCTCGCTACTTTTCTTAGAGGCTTGGGCAAGAAATAACTGGAATCCGAAGGGGGATATGGAAATCATCCTGGGTGCAAACGACTTCTTCTATGAAGTGTTCTCCTGGCTTGCCAACTAGAATGTGGTTTTTGAAGGAGGCCCATATTTCCATAACCAAGTGGGGATTTTTATTAATCCATGGCACTTAGGGTTTGACCTCACGGAGGAGCTTCCGACGAAGATTCCTATCTGGGTTCATCTTCCTCAACTCCCAATGGAGTTTTGGCAACAAGATGTCTTGCATTCCGTCGCTTTTGTCTTAGGGAAACCCCTGGGTTTGTCACGTCAAACCCTTGATCGTAAGGTAGCCTCTTTTGCTCATCTTTGTGTGGAAATTAATTTAAATAATCCATTGCTTGAATCTCTGGAGATTAGATTGGGTAATATGAGCTAGATTCAACAGATTGATTATGAAGCATTACCTTTCTGTTGTCATACATGTCATGAGTATGGACACTTGTAAATAAATTGTCTAAAATTGAAGGCTAAACTCATGCAGACTCCGGCTGAGACACATGCAGCCAAACCAAAAGCAAAAGGCAAAGCCCCGAATCTTAAAGAGGGGCCAGATTCAAAGAGGTTTATTCCGATGAAAACTCGTTCTAAGGTGAAGGCGGCTCCCCGTCAAAATAGAGGCAATTACAGGAGGGCTTTTGGCAACAGATTTGATGTTCTTGATAATTTTGAGGATTTGGGTGCTATGGAGCATGATCACTTTTTAGGGGGTCAAGATTTGCAAGGCATGGATTCTGATAGTCAGCTTCCCTTGGCTCCTAATTCAGTATAGGTAACGCATGAGGTTCCAGAGGAACAAGCAGTTCCCCCTTTAGATCTAGTTGAGGCAGGTGCCAAAAATTAGGATTCATCAAGGATTCAGGATGTGGAAATGACTACCAACCCTTTGTATGAGACACAACTGGGATTCCAGAGATTGAGGGGTTAACGGCTCTACTAATTAACTCTGGGGAAAAGGAGGATGGTAAGCAGAAAGTTCCTGCTAGCTTGGGGCTTCAGCAGAAGATCCTAAAGAAAGGAGGGTCAGACAAATTGTCCAAGGTAGGGAGGAAAAAGGATCAAGAGAAGATGAAGATAATGGGAGAGTCTTTGGTTGAATCTGGTGTGGTGAAGACACTGGATACACACTTTGCCTCTTCCCAAAAATGATTGTGCTCTCTTGGGATGCAAGGGGTTTGAATAGCATCCCTTGACAAAAAGGTGTTCAAGATTTGATTCAAGTTCACCTACCGGATATGGTTTTCATTCAGGAATCTAAGTTGTCAGTGGAAGGCATGACTAGCATAGTTCCTAAAGTTTGGAGAAGAGGTTAATGTCAATGCATAGGAGCTCAGGACAGTGCAGGTGGTGTTGCTTGTTTATGGGACCCGTGTAAGGTTTCCCCTCTATGGTTGTTCTCTGGTAGATTTTCTATTTATGTGGTAGCTTCTAGTTTGGAATCTAGAGAAGTTATCCTCTTTACCAATGTCTACGCTCCAGTTGATTTAGTAGGTAAATCTCTACTTTGGTCACATATTCGATATGTTTGGTCCTTAGCACATTTTTATCCCTAGATTTTGGCTAGAGATTTTAATGCTATTACCAATCTTGGGGAAAAGTGGGGGGGGGGGGGGTGTGGCAAAACTTGAGCCTTCTTCCATTCTTCTTAGGGATAATACTTTCTCATGAATTTAGTGGACATCAAGCCTAATAATGGTGTGTATACTTGGAGTAACAGAGATGTGGTGAGGATTCTATTTATGAATGGTTAGACAAGTTTCTAGTCTCTATCTTTTGGGTTGGTGATAATTAGGTGACCAATTCAGAGATCTTGGATTGGCGGGGGTTAGACCATTGGCCTATCAAATTTTCAGCTACCTTGTATGGCTTCACAAAGAACCCTTCCTTTAAGTTTCATCTTATGTGGCTTCGAGATTCCTCCCTACAGGATCTTATGGCAAGATGGTGGAGCGAAGGTAAGCATGCCTATGGTACAACAATGTATTCTTTTGTCAAGAGGCTATAGTTTGTGAAATTTCAGCTGAAGAAGTGGAATAGGCAGTGTTTTGGTAATATCTTTATGGCTAAGAATGATGCCCAACCCCACTTGGATACTATCTCCCGTCAGATTAGGCACCATAGCCTCACTAAGAAGAACCTTCGGGGGGAATCTATTGCTATGAAAGAAGTGGTGGAATGGGAGTTGCGAGAGATCTTCGAGAGGCAAAAGGCCCGTATTGATTGGCTTTAGGAAGGAGACAAAAATACAACGTTCTTTCACAACTTTGTCAAGGATAGAAGGCATGGGAACATGATCACTTCTCTTATGTCTTCCTAGGGAATGTGTTTAAATTCTCTCCAGGAGATTTCAAGGGAGGTTTCCCAGTTTTATTCTTCCTTATTCACAGAGGATTCTCCAATAGCGGTGGATGAAGAAAATCTCATTATGGATTTTATTCCCTCTTTGGTTTCTAATGAGATGAATGAATCGCTTATTAAGCCCATCTCCTTTGTTGAATTAGAGGAGATTGTGTTTCAAATGAAGAAGGGAAAAGCCACTGGGCCATATGAATTCCCAATTGAATTCTTTCATGAATTTTGGGAGATTATCAAGTCTGATCTATTGGAGGTGGTTCAGGAGTCACATAGGAACAAGCAGAAGTTGAGAGCCATGAATGTTACGTTCCTTGTTTTTATCCCCAAACAAGAGGGGGCTAATTCGTTGGATTTTTTTAGACCCATAGCTCTTTGCAATGTGGTTTATAAGATCATCACTAAGTTGATCGCAGAGAGGCTTAAGCCATGGCTTAATGGATTAATTTCTAAAGAGCATGGTGGTTCTGTTAATGGTAGGCAAATTTTGGATGGGGCAGTAATTGCAGCTGAGGCTCTTCATTACATGACATCTTCTAAGGAGAAGGCGATGTTCATCAAGCTGGATATGGCCAAAGTTTATGACCATGTCAAATGGGATTTTCTTCGTAAAGTCCTATTAGATTTTGGGTTTGGAGTTGACTGGGTTAAATGGGTCATGAGCTATGTTACTTCAACTTTATTCTCGGTGCTTGTCAACAATGAGCCTTCAACTTTGTTTGGCACTTCTAGGGGTCTTCAGCAAGGTGACCCTTTGCCCCCTATTTGTTTATTCTGATGGTGGAAGAATTGGGCAGAGTTATCAGTTCTTATGTGCGCCAAGGATGGAGCTAAGGTAGTTGTATTCCTCCTCACTCCCATTTACAGTTTGTTGATGACACTACTTTAATGGGATTAGCCAAAATCAATGAGGCAGTTAACTTTAGACGGATCTTGGATATTTACCTGGCTACATCAAGGCAAAGGACAAATGAAGGAAAGTCTTCCATTTTCTTCTTCAATACCCCTCGACTTATTCACCTTAGGATTGCTCAGATCCTCAGATTTCAAGTTGGGTCTCTTCCATTTGTTTACCTTGGCATTCCCCTTTCTGATAGACCTTTGCCCAAAGGGACATGGTAAAATGTGTTGGATAAGTTTTGGAGGTGAGTTAGTCATTGGACTTTCAGGTGGCTTTCTACTACTGGCAGAGTGGCGTTATTGAAGTTTGTGGTCTAAGCTCTTCCCATCTGTAGATGATTTGTTCAGGCTGACCCTTCTAGCTTTATTAAGGAATTTGATGATCTCTCCAAACAATTCTTATGGGTTGGTAATCTAGAATCGAAGAAGTGGAGTCTAGTTAAGTGGGAGTCTATCTATAGACCAATTCAGGAGGGTGGGCTTCGCCTTCGGCAAGCTAGTCTCAATGGCCAGGCTCTAGCGGCTAAGCTCTATTGGAGATGGTGTACTAACTAGGATCAAGCTTGGGCCAAGATCCTCACCTCAAAGTACCTACAAGGAGTGGAGAGTGGAGATGTTCCAAGATTCTGCATCACTGGTAAGGGCTCTATGATCTGGGACACTCTAAAAAGGGGTGCTAATCTTATTAAGTGGGTGTTGTTTCAGATTTGTAATAGAGGTTCAGAGGCACTTTTTTGGTTTGATTCTTGGGACAACTATCCTCCCATCATGTCCACGTATTTGCACTTGCACTCCCTATGTTCTAGTTTCGTTGATGTTGGCTGGAGTCGGGTTGAGGGCTTCAAATCTACTCACTTCTTGGGTCAAGTTGAGGTGTTTAGATGGAAGGACCCACATGAGTGGCTGTTGGGAGGCTCGACTAAGGTCATGAAGAGCTAGCTTGGATTCTTGTTGGGAGAGTTTACAGTTCTTTGATGGAGAAGGATATCCTAGCTTGGAGCCCTAATCGTAAGGGATTGTATTCGGCTGCCTCGGGTTATTAGGAGTTAGATAGACAGAAGTACGGGGATTGGCGCTCCCTGGTGGAGGAATGTGTGGAATAAGTTTGCTTGGCCTAAATGCAACTTTTTCCTTTGGCTAGTGGCTCGAAATAGGTGCCTCATGTGGGAAAATTTGCGGAAGAGAGGATTTCAGGGTCTGTTTATGTGTCCTCTGTGGTAACAGTGAGGAATACTCTTCTCATTTATTTTTCCAATGTTCCTTTGCTAGGGTGATTTGGCACTTTTGGTGGGGGCTTGGAAACAGTCATGTGTTCATGCTTCTTCGTTGGTTGAATTTTGGAGATGTATGGGGAGACCCCCAGCCAAGGCCTTTTTCTTTCAGGTAGCTTGGGAAATTGGCCCCTCATGCATCTTATGGCAAATCTAGTTGGAAAGGAATCATAGAATTTTTCAGGGCAAGAGAATGGTGGTTCAGCAACTCTGGCAGAGGATTATTGATATGCTCTAGAAAACCTTATCTGCTAAATGTGATTTGTCTATTCCTCCAAATCTAGGTGATCTAGCGGGGATGCAAAGTTTGAGATTAGTGGAAAGTAGTGTGAAGTCTTCTTTGTCAAAGGGATGTCGGCACCCTATTAAGAAGACTCAGAGGGATGGTTGTTGGTCTCCTCCACCTACAGGTGTCTTCAAGATCAATATTTATGGGTCCTCTAGGGGGAATCCTAGGCATGTTGGGATTGGGGGAGTTGGGAGGGATAGCTCTAGTGATGTACTCTTTTTCTTTTTCATTTATAAGGGATTTCAGGCTAACAATTTCATGGAAGCCCTTGCTATTATTTATGCTTTGGAACGAGGGTATACTCATATTATGATTAATATGTTGAAGGGGCAAAATTTTGACGGGGTGAATTGGCAGTTGGCTTCAGTGGTTAAGTAGATTCTTCATCTGAGTAACTCATTGGAGTATGTTTCTTTTGTTCACATTCCTAGGGAATAGAATAAGGTGGCTGACTTCCTGGCTAAATGGGCTTTAGAGAAAATAGATGATTGGAATGTGGGAGACTGGGAGCATCTATCCTTGGATCGCTCTCAATGCTTAGATAAGTTAATTATGGAATATATGGCTTGGTAATTGGAGGTCTCGTTTAGGGCTTTTGTGGGACGCAACTCTCTCTGGTTGTGGTGGGTCTGGATGTTTGCTTGTTGGGTTTCTCTGGCCCTCTGGTGGACTATGTGGATTTCTATAATCTTTGATCTTTGTTGTTAACTTTTTTATTAATAAATTTTTACCCCCTTTTTTTAAAAAAAGGATCACTATTCTTTTCTTTTGCCTTATTTTGAACTCAACTCAACAACCCTCTTCCTCTTCCTCTCTCAAATTTCTTGGAGGTATAAATTTTTATTTATTTAATTTAATTTGTGTGTTTATTTTTATTTATCTCTTTTTTCTTTTAAAGCCATTTTCATGGCTACTTGCACATAAATAGAAAGGTTTATTCCTTCTTTTCTTTTTTTATGGACATCATTATTTTTTTTAAAAGCAAGGTTATATTTGAATACTTTTTTTCTTACATTTTTTTGTCTATTATTTTTCAAAATAAATATTAAATTTTAAAAAATAAATAAATATATTTATATGTGTATGTATATTATGTATATACATATATAAACATATATGCATATATAATTTCAATGATTTATGTATATATTTATACATATACATATATGTATACATATTATAAATATACATATATGTATATACACATTCATCAATATATATATATATATAATAAGTATTTTTGCGTGGAATAATATAAGATAGAAATTCACATTAATATATATTTTATATGTATATACGTGAATATATATTTTTTGCAATGATTTAAAGGGATACACACAAACTTTTTTTTTTGCATAGTATAACCAACAACTCATGACACATTTTCACACTAAATTTGACACGTGTAAACGAATATGTGTGTGTGTGTGTGTGTGTGTGTTTGTGTTTGTACATCCTCTAGTATATATACATACTTATATTTAATATGTTTTATTTTACAATAAAAATAAAATTAGCAGCTAATAATAAAAAATGGGTATAGAATGACTAGAATCTGAAATGAGATTTTGTTTTCTTTTTTTATAAGAGGTAAAATCAATTGTTTACATGAGCACATTGAGTAAGAGAAGGTTAAAGAATAACAATGATAAAAACTCCCTTTCTATTTTTTTTCACAATGAAATACCCTAACAAACTACAACACAAATATTTTTCCCACTTATAAGTCTGGGTTACATATAAAACTCCAAAAGACACGGATAATTCTTCCCTTTACAATGACGAGTTTTAATACTCCATAGGACTCATGAGAAACAAGTCTACAAGAACCAGATAACTCCACTTGACAAAATATTTCTCCTTCATGTTTTCAAACTTGCAATTTACTCACATGAAAGACAAATGCCAATGGAGGTGCTCACCTCCCAACTATAAGGTTTGAAGCAAACTCACCCCCCAAACTAGGAGGCCTTCTAAAACTAGGCAGTCATTATATAACAAAAAAAAAAAAAACACATGCATAAAAAAACACATAAAACCACAATCACATTAAATGACACTCTTGAATCAATGAGAGATTTATAATAAGGGATAGTAGAGGGAAAACTTCTATTTGCACAAAGAAACACTTTCCTATATACCCTCAATACATGACACATTCATACAATAAACAAGAATAGAAAGACATTCAACCACACATAATAAAAGGACAACCACAACAACATTCATACAAATTTCTAAACAAACATATTGGAGGAGGATGGAAGCCCACCTCTAACATGGCTTCTGAGAAGGTGAACCTTCCTCCTCTCAATCTTCCTCCTAGCAAGCTCTCTAACTCTCCCAATTCTTTCCTCTAACTCCCCGTTGCAAAAATGAGCAAAAAAGCCCCCTTCTAAGAGCCATACGAGTGACTTATAGGGAGGATGACATGTCATCCATCCTCACCCCATACAATGAGGACACATGGCATCGACATCCATGCTCTTCAATCTTATTTTTACATTAAAAAAAGACATACATTCCCATGCACAATCCACATGGCTAGGCTTGGTTGAGTGGAGGGTGGAACACTCCTCTCTTACACTAAGCCCTTGAGAAGAGACATGTGAGATGGACTCCAAATCCACATCTATCTCCTATTTGCCAAAAGATGGCATACTCTTCCCAAGGAGTTAAGTGGGCACAAAACCTGCCCAAAGCTCCATAAACCTATGTAAAAAATGGACTCTTTCCCTAGGTAAATATCGAAGAGGGCTTTTTATGCCATATAATTTTTAAAAATATCTTTTAAAAATTCTCCTTAAGTGCAAATGTATGTTTGCATCATTAAGAGACCTCCAAACCCACATTACATGCGTAACTCAACCTATAATAATAATCAAAATCAAGGCAAATAATTCAACACATTATAATTTGTACAATAATCAAGATCAATACAAATAATTCACATATTACAATTTTAATAAATTGACACAAGGAAGGCCTTAGTCCCCTCATGGGATAAACCTAAGGTGTAACCGAGAAAGATGTAATCAAGCTTTTAGACAACCTAAAGTGATTTTTCATTGGCAAATTATATCCACCCGCACACTTAAACAATTGTCAAATACAACTAAAAGATAACCAAAGCAATTTTATCACAAATTATACATAACCATATACCATAAGAAATCTATTCATTTACATAACTATCACAATTCAGCCTACTAATGTACCTTAATTATGCAAATCAAACCATTCAATTTCTCATACAACTCATAATGTTAGGCCATGCAAATTTGTGAAGTTTGCCAAATCATACTTATCAAATTGATTTAAAAATTTAGATTAAATAATGCATCCAAACACACATATCAATTGTCTACATTTAATTCAACCATGATAAAAAAAAAATAGAGCAAATATAAAACCTCATCAATTAACATGCTGCAAGATTAGTCTCATGAGAACATAATCATCTAATCCCAATTGTCTATCTAACATAAGAATAACAATTATTAACCATAAGTATCCACTAATCTAGATCACATCATATATTCATAAAATCAAACTATTTTGACTATAACCACATTATCCATGCTAATCTATTCTTATGAACATAATCAACAATATATGTGTGCATTTTTTTTCGAAAATGCCCTCCCCCGTTCTCGGCTTGATCCAGGTTGTTGTTGGCTCGGTTGGCCTTGGTTCCCTTGCTTTAGGCACTCATTGGTGAAAGGGCTCGCCTATCCATTGACTTGTTCCATCGTCCGTGGAGGAATTGACTTGCATTCCAAGTTCTTCTCCTACTTTGGCTTGAGTTAGTTCTCCTACGCTCTGTGGGTCTCTCTCAACCTCTAAAGGGTGCAACTCTTTTTGTGCCCTTTTTCCAGAGGTTGAAGACTTTGTTCCTAGGCGGCGATCTTAGGATATACGAAGCAATGCTAAATCCTGTGCGATTGTAAAAAGTACACATGTCCTTGGTCACCCTTCACAGAATGCCCTGCTTCATTCCTTGTCATGCGTGCATCCTCCCCTAGTTGTGGTGTGTGAACAGGATGTATTAGAGAATGAAGGGTTTTATTAGAAATACAGGGTGATTTGCAAGTTTAATAACTTATGGTCATCTCTACCTAACCTATATAACTGGGTCTTGGCTTCATGAAAACCCCTTGTGGAGGGTAAGATAGAGTTATTCCCCTATGCAAGGAGCTTCTTCATAGTTACTTTCGCATCCACAGAGGAGAGGGATTTGGTGCTTAATGGTCAAGTTTGGTTGTGGGGAGTGCACCCCCTCTTCATCAAACCTTGGTCTAACTCTTTCAACCCACTCACTGAATTGCTCAACATTAGACCAACCTAGGTTGGGATTCTAAATCTCTCGCTCCAATGTTGGGAAGACTGTTGCTACGAGGACATCGGTAATGCTATCAATTGCTTCCTAATGGTTGACTCCACAACCTCATTCATGAGACACTCTACGTTTGTGCGTATATTAGTTGATATTGACATCTCCAAACCCCTTCATGGAGAGGTCATTCTGAAGATTGGGGAAAGGTCTTGGACTCAACAACTAGATTATGAGGGCCTCCCCTTTGGATGTAGACAATGCTTTGCTACTAGTAACCTGGCCTTATTTGTCCACTCTCGTGTCGCAAGGGTGTGGCTACTTAGTGGAAGAATGACATTGATGATCACTTGACTATCGATGCTTCTAATACTCCGGTGGATGGTCCTGTGGACACCTAAAATTGACTTGCTCCAAGCCAATTTCCTATATCTCTACACTACCAATCATCACTCCTATTAATTAAATAAATCTAATTTATTTAATTAATTTATCCCTAATCATCTACCCTTAGCCATTTATCTATCCTTTGTAATCAATTAATTCATTTAATTTATCACTATACCTTATAACTATATCCTCATTGATTAAATAAATATTCTCAATATTTATTAGTTAATTTCTCCATCTCCTAATCTTGATTAATTAGATAAATCATACTTATTTGATTAATCTACCCTACTAATCAACTTAAACCTAGCCTAGTTGATTAAACAACAATTATTTAATTAGCTACCCTAGCCTACATGACCCCTAGACCTAAATTAATTAAATAAATCATTATTTAATTAATTTTAATCCTCCATTAGCCCACTAACTATTTTTTCCAGCCATATTAATTAAGTTAATCCCTTGATTAACTTGGTCAAACTTTGTTTAACCCATCCTCCCACACACTTTGAATAAAAAATCATTTTTTTATTCAAAAGGTCACATGAGCCTTCCAACTCACCTTTCTATTTTCATGTTAAAACATTCTCCATGAAATTAGCTTACAAATGTAAGGCCCCAAAAATGTGCATGTGTCACATATCCTCACACTCCTCAATAAAACTTAATTTTTTATTCAAACACTCCCCCACAAAAATGAATTTTTAATTCATTCACAAGTCCACA
Organism: Cunninghamia lanceolata; assembly: GCA_027924645.1. Taxonomy (NCBI): domain Eukaryota; kingdom Viridiplantae; phylum Streptophyta; class Pinopsida; order Cupressales; family Cupressaceae; genus Cunninghamia; species Cunninghamia lanceolata. The sequence goes on along the minus strand of BSBN01000213.1, from coordinate 27,447,057 downwards.
TCATCCTCACACTATCCCATGAAAATAAAATTTTAATTCATTCCTCATCCTTCCCAATGTGAATTTAAAATTCACATTTAATATCAACCCTTCATCTTTGTTGATGAGATCACAACCCTTGATCTTATCCTCCCATCTCAACCATTGATCTCTACTTTGAATCCTAGCCATTGGATTCAAATCCCCCTCAATTAGCCTATAAATAGAGCCCTCACCCAAGCCATTTTAACAACTTCTTCATAGCATCCTTACTATGCCCAAATTCCTCCAAAATATCTCCATCATGCCATCATAATGCCAAAATCTCCATAGCCAAACCATCTCTCATCTTCTTCTCTATCAAATCTTCTATCAATCTATAGCTAAATCCTCATCCTATTGTGTTGAAAGCTAGAGAAATCCACATATTCTATACATTCAACATCAACTTGGGTAAAGTTAGGAGAGCTCTTGGGTGCACTCTCAACCTTATCAAGGAGTCAAGGAGATTTGGAGCTTGTGAAAGGTATAAATCTACTTGTTTTTAGTTTCCTTTCTTGTTATCTTGTCTTCTAATCTTCTCCTCATCTTCAAGTCCCTCCTAGGATGATGAGCCCTCTCAAGATGTGTCCTCTCCACCTATTCCTGGTTCTGTGGGGGTGTTGGTGGGCAAGACAGATTCGTTCCCTCCTATGGCTTCCCCTGTTCAGGCTCAGATGAATATTGTCCCTTCTTTTTCGGGTGGTGTGGAGCTCCTAGCTCTAGTTCTATCTTCGGCCCTCCCAGCTTCTAGTTCAGGTACATCCCTGTATGATTTGTCACTGGTTGAGTCAGTTTTGGACTCCCTCCATTCCACCCATTCTGACGACTTGGACTTTGAGTTTTCTTGGATGGTTGTTCAGAGAAGAAGAAAAAGACTCCCTATTTGTGTCTTTGCTTTGCACCCTCGGGTGAAGGAAGTGAGACTTGCTATATCTGGTTTCGATGTTGTCTAGATCTCAATGTTTTGTTTTGTTTTTTTGGGTCGTGGTTACCATCCCTATGTTGTAACATATCTCATGGTACTCGTTCCGTCTATCTTTTCGTTGTTTTATTTAAGGGTTCGGGCCCTTTCAAAAACCCATTTTTTCTCTCTTTGTATAAGGGTTTGGGCCCTTTCAAAATCCCTATTTTACCTTTATCAAAACAATATACATGTGCAAATCAATTAGTATCAATGTCCAAAATAGGTATAACAAGTGCGAATGAGATTGTAAGAAGTGAGCCTCACAATATCTTCCCAAAAGTAACTCTTGATTTAAATGCCATTACGAATACATGTGAAAGGATAAATAATAAATAATTTTGCCTACCACATGTCACATATTGTGATAGCCCACTTTCATGCTAAACATGGTGTGGGGCAAAATATAAATAAAAAATAAATTAAAGAGACATTTAAAAACATAAAAAGGAGACAATAGGGGAAAATTTATGAGGCATGGGTTGCGTAGACTAGTGAAGAGGGTCTGCAACTCCATTGACTATGATATGGATCTGATGTCATGGACATTAAATGGGATAAGCCAGAAGTTTGGTGGGGAGTTGTGGACCAAGGTATGGATATCCATCAATGCATAAAGGATAGAGGAATATCGACAAAGAAAGAGGCAATTTCATTCAATGAAGGGGAGTGGGAAGTGAGACACAAACAAGGAGAGGGGTTTGCTAAATATGATTGGAAGATAGAAGAGGGCAAATAGGCAAAGGATGTAGGGAAAGAGGATATGGTTTTGGGGATAGAGCTTAAGAGAGAGGGGAGAGAAAAAGGAGCAGTTCGCTCCCCTTCACTGTCTTGGTTATTGATTTGTTGCTTCAACCATGTCTAGGATTTGAACATGGGACCTTTGCTTTCCTCCTCCAACTCTATGTTTTTGCGTTCCTAAGTTATTGTTGTTGCAACAACATACAATAACATTTTGGGATGCTCTTCTCTCCCTTCCCTCAAATTTCTTGGATGGGATTGCAGACTTGGCTAGAGGGAGGTAGATTTGTGCCCTTGTTACCAAACATTTTCATTGGTATGGAGCTTCTACTAATGTTTGTGGGAGGGCAGTAAAATCCTCTATGTTTTAGTTTTTTTGAAATGCATTTGTAAACTCAATTTAGGGACCATGTAAATGCACACCTCTTAAGGCATTTTGTTGCAATACACCTACCATGTTCTTGTTCTTTAATTGGTTGGAGTTTTCAGCCAAATTGATGCAAGCTTTGTATGCACTATAGTTTACATACATATTTACCAAGGTAATTATAATGTCAATTTCCAGCAAAATTCCCTTATTTTTAGTGTGTGAGGAATGTCCAAGAAATTATGAATAGTTATGTAATTGGTTGTAATCTTTGTTAAACAATGGAATCTCTACAAAAATCAAAATAAGATGATTTTACCTTGCTAGAAACTAAATGCAGTATATATATATGACATTTTGTTAAACTCATATTCCTTGTGCAAGCTTGGACTCTTTAAGATAATTGTCAAACAGTTCATGTTCCCTATGCATGCATCTACATTTCTTGGAGGCATTTTGTTAAACAATCCGTGTGTCTTGTCTATGCTTCAACATCTTTCATACATGTCTACAAAAAGGTGTTCCAATATCCTTTATTGTTCAATAGTTGACCATACTCTCTATTAAAACTTAAGTGATAGGCATGTGTGAAATTAAATGGTGATTGTTAGATGATATTGGTTAACACTTTTATACATTGAAATGAGAGAGATCTTGATGTTCATTTGAAACCATGAAATGATGCTAGAAAATACTAGTTATATTATGACATGAGGTTGATGACACTATAAGATGTAAATAATTAGATTTCTATTTTGGGAACTTGGTAAGCTTTTTGCAAGGTATCCTCCATGTACTATTATGCTCCATAATGGGTTGATGAAACTCATGGTGGAATACTTCTAAAAATGACATCCAATCAAATGGGTTTGGAGATTGTTATTGTTTAATAGTTAATGAGGGTGGACTATGGTATTTTCTTTTATTGGTAGTAATGAACTAGGATCACAAAGTTATGATTTTGAAATTGGGTTCTTAACATAATGTGGTGCATGCAAGAATATGTTTTGGATATTGTGTTGTATGGAGCTATCTCTGTTCAATATATTATGGTACCTAAGATGTTGATGTAAACTAGACACATACAACATTGAGCTCCTTTCCATATGTATCGATCATTTGCTTAAGAAACCTTGTTGGGGGTATGAAATGGTAATAAAGGAATTTTGAGATTTGTTGATGTGCATTGGTCAGTGACACTAGTTGGTCTTAATCCTTTCTATGGTTTTCTTTCTATAGTAATCTTTCTAGTCCACTTCCATGAGTAAGGTTACAAAAGTGGTTATGAAACCTTGGGTAATTGACTACATGGTCAACTCAACTAAAATTTGAGTATAAGGGTCAATTTGCAAACCTATTGTTGCCATATGGAATCATTGGTTGTTGACCATTATGGTCATAATTAGCATAAATGGCAAGTGTGAATACTATCTATACCATGATATGGACTGTTATAAGAATATTGGGTTACACCATATGGTAATTGAAATCAAAAGGTTAAAAATTATATGGTATTGGTCGTAATATGAATGTGCGAACATAGAGAATAACATGTTGGTAGGTAATCAAGCTGGCCTTTGTGTTAATGAGAGGAACCTATAAGGATTCTAGCATATTTGTTGAATTACAAATAATAATGGTGAATAGATCTAAACTTGAGATCTTGGTTTCCTTGGGTGGAAGATTTTTAGTGCAGGTTTGCTATATTGGGAACTTAGTTGGTTTCCCCTTCCTACAATTAAGCATTACCAATTGATGGGAATCTTTAAAAGGAACCAAGTTAGGATATGCGATACTAATTAGTGAAACTCTATGAGTTATGGCCTTGTTTTAGAATGGGTATTGGTAAATGGTTGTTTGTTACACTAGTTGGTGTCAATCCCTTTTTATGGTTCTCCTCCTATAGTATTCCTTCTATTTTACTTCTATAAGGAAAGTTACTTGAGTGGTTAGGAAACCCTCGATATAGGAACCTAGGTTTATGTTCCTTAAGAGATTAAGGTGAGAAGAACTACATGGGACTTCGATACCATTTAAAAGCGAGTATGTAGGAAGTCTTTAAGTGAAGGATGCCCTTGGACCCAAGTCCATAGGGGAGGGGTTTAAGGAATTTGCTCCAAGGTATGGGGTGTTCCTAGACTTGATCAACCTTCCCTCTTTAGTATGTTTAAGCTTGAAGCTAAAATTGCATTAGATGGTTGTGAACTCACCTTCCAATTAATATGTCCTTACTATGTAGGCCTAAGCCAATAAAAAACACTCCATCATCAACCTTATCTACTCTGAGGTTTGCAAAGTTTGCCTTCCATAATTGACTTCAATCTTGGATGAACTTTTAAAGTCATTGTCATCACAGTCTATCTCTAATGTTAATGTATAAGAGTGCCTCTAGATTTGTCTAACTATAGTTATTAGATTTTTGTGTGTTGAACACTATGGCATTGTGGCAAGGCTCAATGATAAGTACAAGAAGGTATGAGTTAGCCTCAATGATGCAGAGGTAAAACGCAACGGGAGCTTACAAATGGGAAGGAGGAGTCATTAACACAATCGGCATGTTAAAATCCCTATCGGCTTAGCATCATCATCATATTTCCTGCAAACACAAACAACATCATCATATTTCAGACGAGCATGAAATATCCTCCTGCTGACTACTGTTCACTTCCTCCGCCTTTCGCCTTTCGCCTGTCAGCAGCATCATGATGTTCGGCGAACACAATTATCCTCCTGATGATCACTATTCACTTAGCGCCAAACTCCATCGGCAGCATCATGATGTTTAGCATCATCATCACCCTTCGTCAGCAGGATATGAAATATCCGGTTCCCCCGATATATCCTGATGACGACCGCTTCCAGCACCTTTCCCTCGATGCTTACGTCACCCCGATATCCGTCTACACAAACAACAGCATCATGATATGACTTATCCGGTCATATTGAAACATCCTGATGATGTTACCCAAACTTTATGCCGATGACTTACGCCGATGCTAAAACACTTAGCGACAGCAGGATAAACTTGCATAGGGTGATATTCGCAATATCCTGATGACGATGACGTCACATCCTGATGACGATGACGTCACATGCACCTGATGATGATGTCAATGCACCTGATGATGATGTCATCCGGATATAAGATCCTTATATCTTCCACAGCATGAAAATGAATATCCTGATGACCTTTTCAATATCCTGATGATGACCTTTCGGGTACTTAGCCAAAAAATGAACTTTCACTTCCGCATGCGATAACGATATGCGGATGATGGGCACACACGAAAGATGATCCTGACGACGATATACACACTGAGTATATATCCAACCTATATCATCCTGATGCACTTGAAACATGCAAACTTCATCAGCTTCATAACCCGATCCGGATAGCGATATACTCACAGTTGACGATGCGATTCACTCCGACTGGAAAAGCACATGCAGACCCCTGTATATCCGTCCGCTGCATGCAAACTCACAGAACCGCACAATTTCACAAAGGAAATATGATGATCGGGCCGGATCACCTTCAGATCAAAACTTAACAATTTATCTTCCTAGACCTAGCACATGAGGATGCTAGGTTGATTCACAGCATGCTACTAACTGATCTCTCAAACAATGAAATGCATAAACAGAAAACTAAAATGCAAACTAAGCTATCATACATGACCATTCCACCGATTCACAGAATCAACCGGTGGAAGGGTTGAAAGAATCCATCAACCTGTGATCAGAACAGAAATCAAAACACAAACAACTGATAAACCAGATAATGCAATTGATGAGATCTTATTCAGATGAAACACAAATGTCCTGTTTCTACAATACTGTCAAACAACAGTGCTTCTCAATATCTGGACTGTTCTCCTGAATCTCAACTCAATCACTAACACAACACCATAACATAACACAACTAACATGCTAAACCCTAACAGATCGAAGGTATATATAGCAATATCCTACGAGTACTACCAACTCGATTCCCAGCGGCTGGGAGCTTCCAAGCGGCTGGGAGAGGACAGCTCAGACTGCCTGATCACGATCTCTAACTGCCTGCACACTCTCCTAGGCTGATCTAATACATATGCATTGGTCTAATGGACCTTATTACATGATGAAGTCAAACATGCTAAAAATAGACTAATGTCCTGTCATGCGGACTATATCCTATCTTGTAGGGGTGCTCCTGCACCATACTCCCCAGAAGAAGAGATCTCAAGTCCACTTGAGATGAGAGTATGAAGATCTGTACCATGTTTCTGGATCTGCTCTTCAGTCATCCATACTGCTTCAGAATTAGGTTTTCCCTTCCAAGATACTAGATACTCCAAGTACTGTTTGTTCCGGGTCTGTTTGACCACTCTGGTGTCCAAAACCTTCTGCAACTGTGGAGGATCATGCTTGGGAATGTCATCATCAACTGTATCCTGTAGGAGTTCCTGATCTGCATCTAGATTAGACTTGTATGGAGTTAAATCACATACATTGAATATAGGGGACAAACCAAGATCAGGTGGGAGTTATATCTCATAAGCATTCTGTCCATGCTTGTGCAAAATCTGACATGGTCCAACTTTTCTTTGCATAAGTTTAGTATATTTTCCCTTAGGAAGTCTGTCCTTCTTCAAATGAACCCATACCAAATCTCCAACATCAAACTGTACATCCTTCTTCTTTTTATCAGCATATTCCTTATACTTCAAGGTGGTTTGCTGCAGTTGGGTCTTGACTTGATTATGAACCTCTTTTATGGCTTCAGCAAAAGCTTCTCCTTCTGCACTAATAGGGTCTACTATAGGTAGATCTCTCAATTCCAAAATTCCTCTTGGATGCATACCATAAACTATCTGAAAAGGTGATTTCCCTGTGCTCCTATTGACAGTATCATTATATGAAAATTCAGCTTGAGATAGAATATTATCCCACTTTTCTCCATGTTGTTTTGTCAAACATCTAAGCAAATTCCCTAAGGAACGGTTCACTACTTCAGTCTGTCCATCCGTTTGAGGATGATATGCAGAGGAAAAAGACAAATTTGTTCCAAGTTTCTTCCAAAGAGTTCTCCAGAAGTGACCAATAAACTTCACATCCCTATCTGACACTATACTCAATGGCAATCCATGGATTCTGACAATCTCCCTGAAAAACAAATCTGCAATGTATGAAGCATCAGCAGTGGTTTTACATGGCAAGAAATGTGCCATTTTACTGAATCTATCCACTACAACAAAAACACTGTCAAATCCTTTCCTTGTCCTTGGTAAACCCAAGACAAAATCCATACTTATGCTTTCCCATGGTCTGGAAGGAATGGGTAAGGGCTGATATAAACCTGCATTAGTTGACCTGCCTTTAGCTTTCTGACATATCACACATGTCTCTACAAATTTTCTGACATCTGATTGTAACTTAGGCCAAAAGTAATGCCTTCTGACAAGATCAAGAGTCTTATCTAGACCAAAATGACCTGCCATAGCTCCACAATGTTTCTCCTTGATGATATTTAACCTCATAGAACACCTTGGAATACATAACTGTCCACCTTTGAACAACAATCCATCCTGAATCAAAAATTCAGAGAATTCAGCATGATATTTCTCTCCAAAAGAAGTACATACATGATATATCTCTCCAAAATCTTCATCAGACTCATACATGGTCTTTAGTGAATCAATGCCAACACTTTCTAACTGAATCTGGTTGACTGTTAGAACTCTCCTGCTCAAAGCATCTGCAACTTTATTCTTGACTCCTTTCTTATGCTTCAATGTAAAAGTACAAGCTTGTAAGGTTTCTACCCATTTCATGTGTTTGTGGTTCAGCTTTTCCTGGCTGTTTATGAAACTCAGAGCCTGGTTATCTGTGAATACTATGAATTCCTTTGGCATCAAGTAATGCCTCCATTTCTTGAGTGACTGGACTAAAGCATACATTTCCAAATCATATGAGGAATACCTCTTCTTAGCATCATTGAGCTTCTCACTGAAAAATGCAATAGGTCTACCTTCTTGGTTGAGTACTGCTCCAATGGCCATGTGACTGGCATCACATTCTACCTGAAAGATTTTGTTAAAATCTGGAAGTGCAAGGACTGGCTGCTGTGCCACCTTCTTCTTCAATGTTTCAAAAGAATCATCTGCTCCTTGAGTCCAAACAAATCTGCACTTCTGTCCTCCTTTGATGGTATCAAGCATGGGTGCACAAATATGACTAAACCCTCTTATAAACTTCCTGTAGAAGGTTGCTAACCCATGGAAACTTCTGACATCATTCATAGTCTGTGGGGTTGGCCAAGACAATATGGCACTTACCTTCTCCTTATCCATTTGTAACTTTCCTTGTGAAATGACAAAACCCAAATATGTGATCTCCTCTTGCATGAACAAACACTTGTCTAAATTTATCATCAGCTGCTCTTCATGTAACCTCTTAAGAACCAAATCTATGTGTCTGAGATGTTCTTCTTTTGTGTTGCTGAAAATCAGAATGTCATCTAGATATACTATGACAAACTTACCAATGAACTCTTTCAAAACCTCATTCATCAACCTCATAAAAGTACTAGGTGCATTAGATAAACCAAAAGGCATAACCTTCCACTCATATAACCCTTCATTAGTTTTGAATGTTGTTTTCCATTCATCTCCTGGTCTAATCCCGATCTGATGATATCCACTCTTCAAATCTATTTTTGTAAAATACTTAGCACTTCCCAAACAGTCAAGTAAATCCTCTATCCTAGGGATTGGAAACCTATACCTGATTGTGATCTTGTTAATAGCTCTGGAATCTGTGCAAAGCCTCCAAGTACCTTCCTTCTTTGGTGCTAGTACAGCTGGTACTGCACATGGACTTAAACTTTTCCCAATCAGACCTGAATCCAATAATTCTTCAATTTGTCTGGCTACTTCTGCATTCTGTTCTGGAGTTAGCTTATAGGCTGCTTTGTTTGGAAGTGTTGACCCTGGAATTAAGTCTATGCAGTGACTAATATCTCTTACAGGTGGTAGGGATCTTGGCATTCCCTCTGAGATGATACCTTTGTACTTATCCAATAGCTCTTGGATAGCTGGGTCTATGAACCTTTGCTTCTTCTCTTCCTTGACTTCTTGCTGCTGTTCTTTATTCACTCTCATACATGGGATTAGGGCATATGCAACTGCACCTTCTGCTGCTACTTCTTTCATGAACTGTTTGCCTTCCATCAGCATTACCTTCACCTCTTTTCCTTTAGATTTCTCCTCCTTCTCTGTCAATGGTAGTAACTTTATATCCTTACCATCTTTAGTGATTTTATAGGTATTTCTAACACCATCATGTTGTGCCTTCAAATCATACTGCCATGGTCTACCAAATAAAAGATTGCAAGCATCCATCTTGGTAATGTCAAACAACAACTTATCCTTATATGCTCCAATCTGAAATTCTACCCAAGCCTGCTCTTCTACAGTTGTCTGCTGACCTTGGGTAAGCCATGAGACTTTATATGGGGATGGGTGAGGCAATCTCCTAAGCTTCAGCTTTGTCACCATTTCTTCAGACACAAAATTTTCAGTAGAACCAGAATCAATCAAAACTTTACATGCCTTACCTCCTGCTTTGCAAATAGTCCTGAAAAGAGACTTTCTTTGAGGGGATTCTTTGTCAGGTACCTTCATGGTATTCATTGTTCTTCTCATCATTAGAGACTCTCCACTTTCTGGGTATCCGTAATTATCAGGAGCATTCACACTGTGAAAATCATTAGAGCCTGTCATACTTTGATTATCAGGTTCTTGGATCAGATTTGTTCTCCTTTCTCCTGTTGAGCTTGTGGCCTTTTCTGGACATCTGCTGGCTATATGGCCTTCTTTGTTATAGTTATAACATCTGATGGATCCTCTGCCCTGGGATCTTCCTCTGAAAGGTCTTCTACCTCTGAAGTTTCCTTGCTGACTGTAATTTTCCCTCTGGTTCTGACTATTGTTTCCCTTACTATTGTCATGACTGGATTCTCCTTGATATCCATGTCCATGTCCTCTACCTCTAAAAGGACCTCTTCCACCTCTTTGTTGTCTTCCTCTTCCTCTATTGTGTTGTTCCTGTTTTCTCTTTAACTTCTCTTCCACTTTCAATGCCAACTGAAAGCATTTCTGAACTGTATCTGGATTATGCAGACTTAAATCTTCCTGAATGTTGAACCTCAATCCATTAAGGTATCTGGCTACCTTCTCTTCTTCACTTTCCTTTACCTTTGTTTTCATACAAAGTTTCATGAATTCCTCTGTATATGAGCTGACATCTAGCTCCTTCTGCTTCAGGTTTTGCTTCCTCTTGTGTAATTGGATACTGTAATCCAATGGGACATAAGCTTCCTTTACTAATGCCATCATCTTCTTCCATGTAGCGACTCTACGCTTTCCTTCCTGTACTCTATCATCTTGGACGAAATTCCACCATGTCAAGGCAGCTTCTTTCATCTTTGACTGGGCTATTTTCACCCTCTGTTGTTCTGGTATCTCCTCTGTTTCAAAGAAATTGTTCAAGCAGTCTATCCACTCCATCACTGAATCAGGTTCCGTCTTTCCTGTAAACACTGGCAAATCCAGTTTCACATCCATGGTTCTCCTCTCCATGGCCTTGAGGGCGTTCAACAGTGGTCTCTGGTCTGCAGGAACGACCTCCTCACTCCAATTAGGGATCTCTTCTTCTTCCCTATCTTCTTCTCTACCAGAACCTACTCTGCTCCTCAACTTTGCTAACTCATCCTTCAATTCCTGATTCTGAGCCTTCACGGCCTTGCTCTCTGCAATCTGTTTCTTCACCAGAACTGCCAACTCAACGTTGGTCATCCTTGCCGGAACCTCAGATGTTCCTTCGTCACCTGACATCCTGCTATATCCTTATCTTTTCCAGAAGATCCTTCATTTGCTCTGATACCACTATGATGCAGAGGTAAAACGCAACGGGAGCTTACAAATGGGAAGGAGGAGTCATTAACACAATCGGCATGTTAAAATCCCTATCAGTTTAGCATCATCATCATATTTCCTGCAAACACAAACAGCATCATCATATTTCGGACGAGCATGAAATATCCTCCTGCTGACTACTGTTCACTTCCTCCGCCTTTCACCTTTCGCCTGTCAGCAGCATCATGATGTTCGGCGAACACAATTATCCTCCTGATGATCACTATTCACTTAGCGCCAAACTCCATCGGCAGCATCATGATGTTTAGCATCATCATCACCCTTCGTCAGCAGGATATGAAATATCCGGTTCCCCCGATATATCCTGATGACGACCGCTTCCAGCACCTTTCCCTCGATGCTTACGTCACCCCGATATCCGTCTACACAAACAACAGCATCATGATATGACTTATCCGGTCATATTGAAACATCCTGATGATGTTACCCAAACTTTATGCCGATGACTTACGCCGATGCTAAAACACTTAGCGACAGCAGGATAAACTTGCATAGGGTGATATTCGCAATATCCTGATGACGATGACGTCACATCCTGATGACGATGACGTCACATGCACCTGATGATGATGTCAATGCACCTGATGATGATGTCATCCGGATATAAGATCCTTATATCTTCCGCAGCATGAAAATGAATATCCTGATGGCCTTTTCAATATCCTGATGATGACCTTTCCGGTACTTAGCCAAAAAATGAACTTTCACTTCCGCATGCGATAACGATATGCGGATGATGGGCACACACGAAAGATGATCCTGACGACGATATACACACTAAGTATATATCCAACCTATATCATCCTGATGCACTTGAAACATGCAAACTTCATCAGCTTCATAACCCGATCCGGATAGCGATATACTCACAGTTGACGATGCGATTCACTCCGACTGGAAAAGCACATGCAGACCCCTGTATATCCGTCCGCTGCATGCAAACTCACAGAACCGCACAATTTCACAAAGGAAATATGATGATCGGGCCGGATCACCTTCAGATCAAAACTTAACAATTTATCTTCCTAGACCTAGCACATGAGGATGCTAGGTTGATTCACAGCATGCTACTAACTGATCTCTCAAACAATGAAATGCATAAACAGAAAACTAAAATGCAAACTAAGCTATCATACATGACCATTCCACCGATTCACAGAATCAACCGGTGGAAGGGTTGAAAGAATCCATCAACCTGTGATCAGAACAGAAATCAAAACACAAACAACTAATAAACCAGATAATGCAATTGATGAGATCTTATTCAGATGAAACACAAATGTCCTGTTTCTACAATACTGTCAAACAACAGTGCTTCTCAATATCTGGACTGTTCTCCTGAATCTCAACTCAATCACTAACACAACACCATAACATAACACAACTAACATGCTAAACCCTAACAGATCGAAGGTATATATAGCAATATCCTACGAGTACTACCAACTCGATTCCCAGCGGCTGGGAGCTTCCAAGCGGCTGGGAGAGGACAGCTCAGACTACCTGATCACGATCTCTAACTGCCTGCACACTCTCCTAGGCTGATCTAATACATATGCATTGGTCTAATGGACCTTATTACATGATGAAGTCAAACATGCTAAAAATAGACTAATGTCCTGTCATGCGGACTATATCCTATCTTGTAGGGGTGCTCCTGCACCACTCAAGACCTCAAAAAGGTCTATTCTTTCAAGTATTAAGGGCCTAATAAAATTGGTCATGACATGGTTATGAATGAGTTATGGTACCTTGTTAACTTTGCATTTAATGATGATGTTGAATTAAGCCAGTATGATATGAAGGTGTGAACCACTCTTAATATTTGTGGATAATCTGCCTATTCTAAATATGTACCTAGATATATGTTGAGTTAGGATGTAATTCATTATGATTGCCTTTGCCAAATGTGGACCACTTACAATAAGTATTAACAAATATGGTAAAGTGTTGTACCTTTATATTTGTTTGGTGGATAATTGTACACTAAGTTATAAGATTGGTAATAGGCAAATGTCATATACTCAGAAGTAGAACATTGTCTAATAAAACTACTGTGGGTTTGACTTCTATATAAAGCATACTATGTTTCCAAGTAACAATTTAAATGTATTGAATGGCCTTTAAGATTACTTTATGAGTTTGTATTTATTTATGCATGTGTGACTAGATAGAAGCCATCTCATGTGGGTTTGATGTGTTACTTGAGTGTTGACCAATAATTTAGACCCCTAGACCCATAAGACCATGTGCCTAGTTTTATGGATCACTCTATGTGGTATGTAACTAGGTCCACTTGACCAATATTTGTGAGTCCTTGTGATATTTTGATTGTGTACCTGTCTATAAGATGACCCTAGATGTCAGAACCAAGTTTGATACAGGTGTGAATAGCTGGCTGTCACCAGTACCGTGCAGGTGATAGATGCCAAGTGTTATCTGTCGTATCTTAAGATAGTCTTTTGTCGCCAGTAGCATGAAGGTGACAGATTCTAGGAGCTATCCATGTTATGATACAAGAGTGATTTAGCTAACTGTCTCCAATACTGTGCAGGTGACGGAATCAAGTGTTATCTGTCGTATCTGAGGGTTTAGCCAATTGTTGCCAATAGCACGAAGGTGATAGATGTCAAGAGCTACCAAGTGGTATGATAGGGCTTAGTTGTGAGGCCCACCCCTGTGTGACATATTTATTTGCACTATTAGATTTGATTATGTGTTGATACACCTGGATTTTGGATATTGTATATGGACTTATGATTCTTTTTAGACTATATTAGTTATTGAGGTTGGACTAGAATAGTTAATTTAATTGCACACGCAAATGAGGATTTTATTAAAAGATAGTTGTCTTATTATTCAAATTATGAATGAGAGTACATGTCATAATTGGATAAATCGAATATCGCTCAATTGTGTTTGGGTAGGATCCATCATCTTAATTGAATTGTATTACAATTAATTGTGTTACATTCCAATTATACATGATAGATGAATGTCTTACCCTTTTGATTATTTCAGTTATGATTGAAAATGAATTCCAGTGATCTAAGTGAAATTGATATGTTATATCTATGAGTATATTATCAGACTCATGATGTTGATGAGAATTGAGTTAGGAATTGAATTGAATTATGAACATGTCTTAATGTGTGAAATTGATAATATTTCATAATGTGAACACTTAGTTGCGGTGTGACTCTATGTGTAATTTTAGTTTAAGTTGCTTCGACTATTTATGTGTTGGATATATTGATGTGTGCATTGGAGTGTGCAGTTATTTCCATACCCAATAGAAATTCGAAGGTCTGTCAAGTAACCCTTATGAATTAACCCCGTGACACCTAACCTAGTCCCTAAGGTGGACTATGGTCTTGCTTGATTTTTGAATGATAATATGTGTTGAATATTTTGTAAATTTAAATGGTTTAAGTGTCCTAAGGTTGTCTTAGGATGAGTAGGATGATGTGTTGTCATCCTTGTTCAATTTCAAACTTGTGTTTAAAGGGCTTTTTAAAAAGTGTTATTTGGTTATTTTCTTCTTTATTTTATTGTTTTTAGGGTCCTAGGTTAAGTACCTATGGTATAGGTACCTTTTGGACCAAAGAATTGACCCTCCCAAAAATCCCTGGGGAAGAAGGTGATGAGATTAGGGTTTTGGGAAGAGAGATGGATGACTTATCATCATTTCATTCCCACTCTCCAAGGTTCATGTATGGACCTGGGATGATCCCAAAGCCTCACATGTGTGAGCACACAATATAAGACTTTCATGGAAAGAGAGCCCAAGTACTTCCCACTCCTCAATGTCTCACAAATGTGTAAGAGCATTTGTGGGGAGATGTGCTCTTAAGGGTGATTTGAATTTGTAACCATATTTATCTCCCTCTTTAGGGAGAGAAAAGAGTTTTTTGTTATTTTTGGATTTATAAGGTTTTGCATTTGGAGAGAAGGATTTGTTGCAAGAGTTTGATGGGGAACTTGGAGTTGGACTCGAACATCATTCTTTGGGAAGCTTGAGAGGTAGGATTTCAATATTTCTAAGTCTTTTATATATGGTATATACCCTTTTTGTTTTTCTAGTATGCTTGTGAATGCATGTTGTATTGCATCTTTGGTTATTATTCTTTTGTGTTACAGGTAAGGGTTGTGAATGGTGTGGTCTCTCTATGTGTAGGAGCATGCCTTGTGTGGGGTCTTGAGAGAGGTGTGAACCTCTTCGGGGGAAGACCACTCCTTGAGAGGATTTGGTAAACAAGTATACCTTGTTCTTAGTGTTTTGGGTATCATATTTTGTAGGCAAGAGTGTCTTAGTTCTTTGGAAGTTATAAGTATGTGAAGTGATAGCAAGAGGTTATGGTGTTTGGCATTGTGTTATGAAAGAGGTTTTGTTGCAAGTTACATATGTATTTTTTCCCCCTTGTAGGAGTGGTGTCCTCTCTCTCCCTCTATTAAATCCATGCAATGGGTTTGGTTTATGTGAGTCTCCTTGGGTTGGGAGTGTTTGGTGTGTTTGGTGTGTTTGAAATGGTTCCCTTGTGTGAATGTGTGAACCCGGGTTATCTTGAAGGCCTCCTTGCTCGGGGGTGGCTTGCAAGCAAGCCTATGGTTGGGTGGTGAGTCCTCCATTTTCCTAGTTGGTGTTGTCTTGTATTTTGCAGGTTTTGTGTAAATGATAAAAGAGAAGGAGAAGAGTCCCCCTTGAGAAAATTGGTTCAATGTTTTGAGGATCCTATTGATTTGTAAGACTGTAAAAATCTAGAGCTAGAATGCTCTTTGTATGTGGGAAGGGTTGAAAAAGTTGTTTATAATCTCCTTAGTTAAAGATTTATTTTGTCTATGTATTTGCTTAAATGATTGTTTACTACTGTGGAAAAGGAAGAACTAAATGTTTATTATTTATTGTTTTATCATCTTGTGATTTCACTATGGAAAGGAGAAAATGCATCTTGCTCTATAATCATTTGAAAGAAATTTATATTATCTTCTCTCTCTTTCCCTCTACCTTAGATTTATTCAAGAAAAGAAAATTTATGCCCCTTTTGGTATTTAAGAAAAAAAAAGAGATAATAAATAAATATGTATTTCATATTCCTTCTAAAACTCTTCTTTTTAAAGTTGTGGTTTATAATTAAAATCAGCAAATTAAATCTTCGTTGGTTGTGTTTATATATATATAGTTTTATTGTATTGTAATAAAGAAAAAAATATATATTTATGCTTCTATCATATTTTGAAAGTTATTTTGTATTAAGACAAAATATTAAACTTGGGTATTTGTTCTCACCATATATATATATATATATATATATATATATATATATATATATATATATATATATATATATATATATATATAACTTTTGTTAAACATAAATCAAATATTAATAAATATAGAAAAATAAATTGAAGTGAGTTAAATTTGTCAAAAATAAAAAATAAAAGGGCGCACTTTATATTTTAGGATGAAGCCTTGTGAAACCCTGACCCCGCCGCCAAGGGTGGGAGGGGGGCTCCACCCCCAGCCCCAGTCCCAGCCTCTGTGCAGGTTGCGGGCATGTTTGGGCCGCATTCTGCATAGGGGTCGGCCCCTGTATGTTCCGCCCCTGTCACCTCCATGAGTGCCACCCCTGCATGGTTCAACTGTTTTTTTTTTTCAAAAATTAACAATAAAATAAAACAGTTTATTCGCTTGAGTTTATCATGTGGCTCAGTCCTTTATATATATTTTGGCATGTTTTATATTTTTCATCCCTGTTTATGATTCAACCCTATATATATAGAGTATGGTGGTTATCTTTGTTTTCTTTTTTTTATATAAAAACAAAGAGCTTATTTCAATAAAACTGAAAGTTTATTATATTTTAAACAAAATGTATATTTTGTTGATTTTATAGAGAGAGCTTTTCCATTCTGGTTCAAACATTTTGGGGGAAAACTTAGAAGTAAAATATAGGTTTTTGGAAAACAAATAGTTTTAAACAGAGAAAGATTTAGAAAACCAATTCAAAACATTGTTAGAGAAATTATGGAAAAACATGCTACAAAACTTCATCAAATCTATGTTAGAATAAATGAGAAAGCTTAGACAAGATTAAACAATTTGGAGAAATAAACTTCTCCTTGAGAAGTGATTTCTTGAAACTTGATTCTTCCTCCATCCTCCAAACAAAAATATGTGAGATATGAGAGATAGGGTCACTTGTATATCTATTTTCCTAAGGCTTTTGAGGAAAAATATGTGAGACATGAGAGATAGGATCACTTTTATATCTATTTTTCTAAGGCTTTTGAGTTGCCCTACTGTGTTAGCTAACCTAGTCTTATGATTAATTAATCCTACTTAAGGATTATTAATCTCTTTTAACTTGTTATATAGTTTAGAGTTAATTTAAGGCTTGGAAAATAATTATGTTAGTCCCTAGAGGATTAATTTAAATGATTAGACCTTTTATTTGCCAAACAAGGTTACTTTTAATATTGGTTATAGTTTAGAATGTATTGATTTATTTCTTCCCAAAATTCGTAATAATTCATACATGTTATTGTTGAAAGATTTAAATTTTCCCGAAATTATTTAAATGTCGATTTTAAGTTGAATTTCAAATGCGAGTTAGTGCAAATTAAATTATTTTATTATTCAAGTGATTTTCCCTGATCCCTTGGATGTTATTAGTTATTTTAAATGTCAAAATTCTATGGATCTACTTTAGAAAAATTAAAGATTAGCTAAAGATATTATGTTTCCGCAATTTAATTAATTAATTTATTTTAATTAGTTAGGGTTTGAACTTTGGTTTACGTGTTAGGTCTCGCCCTTAAGGCGAGACTGTATTTCTGCAACATCTAGGAACCTTAGGGGTTTATCACCTCGGAAGGGGACTCCCCTCGTGGCGTCGCATGTCGCATTGCCAAACTATAATTAGGTTAACCTCCATATCGAAGGGGTATGAAAGGAGTTTTGTACCAACCTCATCTCGCTTCCACCTCCCCACCTTGGTGCGACGTGCCAAACATACATTGCACATGCAATGATGTTGTGTTCGCACGTTAAACGAGCATGTATTAGTTTTGGGTTTTATAAAAATTTTGTTAGTTTGATTTTCATGTCCACATGTAGAATGTGGGCATGACATTAGCCAAATTTCACTAGTATAATGCAGGTGATAGATGCTAGAAGCTACCCCATACCAGGTTGGACTAACTTTCGCTAGTGGTATGGAGGCGATAGATGTCAAGATCCACCAACTCAAAAGGTTCAACGAATGAAAATCTTATTAATAGCCTCATGTGTTGTATGTTGATATACTTACACCTTAGCCGGTGATGATCGCAAGTAGTATGGGATGTTTTCTTGTTATCACAGTTGGTAGTGAACCAAGAAAAAGGATGGGACCCTTAGTGTAGCATGAGATGCACTGACATTCCTTTTTCTAGTTGGGATGTACTAAAAGGGGTAAGTGTTAGTGAACTAGGTGATGGGAAGATGCATGCAATAGGTTGCATCCACTTCCTATTGCCGATTGGTCAGCATGTGTGTGAGTCAATCACTATGTACATGTGTATTGATTGCCTCGTGTATTGTGCATTGTCACACTTGTGCCCTTAGCGAATGATGACAACAAGTAGTACGAGATGTTTTCTTGTCATCATAGTTGGTAATGAACCAAAAAAAGGATGGGACCCACGGTGTAGCATGAGATGCACCAACATTCCTTTTTCTAGTTGGAATGTACTAAAAGGGGCAAGTGTTAGTGAACTAGGTTATGGGAAGATGCATGTAGTAGGTTGCATCCACTTTCTATTGCCGGTTGGTCACTATGTGTGTGTGAGTCAATCACTGTGTACATGTGTTGATGGCCTTATGTGTTGTGGTGTTGTCACACTTGTGCCATTAGCCAATGATGACAACAAGTAGTATAGGATGCTTGCTTGTCATCACAACTAGCAGTGAATCGGGGAAAAGGATGGGACCCACGATGTAGAATGAGATGCACTAACATTCTTTTTTCTTGCTAGGAGGTATTTATGGGCTTATGAGCTAATGGACCAAATAATGGGAAGATGCATGTAATAGGTTGCATCCACTTCCTATTACTATTTGGTCACTATGTCTATGTAAATCAATCACGGTGTGCATCTATATTAATGACCTTATGTGTTATGTGTTGTTACCTTTGAGCCCTTTCCTGTGATGACCGCAAGTAGTATGGGATGCTTGCTTGTCATCACAATTGGCAGTGAACCGAGAAAAAGGATGGGACCCATGGTGTAACATGAAATGCATCAACATTACTTTTTCTAGTTGGAATATATTTGAGGACTTATGGTTTAGTGCATCCAGTAAAAGGGGAAGATGCTTGCAATAAGGTTGAAACCATTCCCTTTTGCAAGCTATTCACTATCTGTATCTATGATGTGCATATGAGTCAGTCACATTGTGTATATGTGAGGACCACACGACCTTTTCACATTGTGTTAATGTTATGTGCATGTGAACCAATCACATTGCGTATGTGTTGTATGCATGAGCTAGTCACTCTGTGTGCATGTGACACATACATGAGTTATTCATCTTGTGTAAAGGGGATTTTTTTTTAGCTAGTCACTATGTGGATTTGTGTATATTTGTACTCTGATGTTGGCATTGAACTATCATTTGATTGGAATGTTTTTGCTAGCATACTATTGCGTATGGATTGAATTGGAATCTTAAGATTCACTTAAAGGCTATGATTTATAAGTAAGATCAAAGATCTCATATCAAAGGAGAGGATAAATTCTCTCTATTATTGGTGTACAATATACTACGAAGCCTTTGATTCCCAAGAAATGATATGTAGGCATGGCTATTACAAATGAACCCTCAAGGTTTAGGTCTAAGTCTAGGAATGATCCTAACATGGGGAGCTTGCCATATTTAGTGTGAGTATATGAGTGGTGGCACAAAGTTGTTGCCATGGCTATGGTTGGTAAGGCTCGGAAGATGGCACTTCTAAATTGGATAGAAGATGCCTGGACAATAAAATTTGTACTTGATATGTAATGAGGGAGAAAAAATTAGTAGTAACCAAGGTAGTTATTACACCACCTAAGAGGGGCATCGAAGTCTACTCTCTCCATGATTCTTGGGGGCATAACAATTTTTATCAACAACAATAACTAAATACAATTAAAATGTGTCTAGGGATTTAGAAGGTGAATGACACTTAATCCCAACACATTGGACAAAATTTGCTATAAAACATAGTCACGACTTCATCAAGCATTTCTTGAAAAAACAAACTTGTGTTTTGGAGGAAGATCAACCATTTTGGTAGGAGATTTGAGTTAGCTGCCTCCTGTTAGTGACAAACCATCATATCATAGTAACAAAGACAAAAAATTACTACGGGAAAAATTTAAAATAGTTGTTACTTCAGATTAAGGTATTTAGATAGGAAGGTGAAAGTGATGACCAACAAAGGTTTCATCAACTATTGACAAATATTAGAGATGCACATTCGACAATTGATGATTGGAAATTACTAATGAGAATAACAAATGTTGCATTAGATCCAATAGTTAGTTAGGGAAGAGTTTGACAATAATATTCATCTACTTGCAACAAATGATAATATATATAATCATAATAGAAGGAAATTGTATTCATTGAAAAAATCGATAGCCCTTAGCATTGCAACCAAAGAAAGGAGTATCAATCCATTAGGAGGTCAAAATGATGAGCTTGATGTTGAGTTATTAATTGCCAAGGATGCAAGGGTCATGTTAACCTCTAATTTGTAGATAGAAGTAGATCTCTTAAATGGACCTCTAGGATATATTCGGAACATAATATACAAACTTGGAAGTGCCCCGCCAGAACCACCAACATATGTTATGGTGGAATTTGACAATTACTCTAGAATGCCATTTGAAGATGCATCTCTAGAAACGATTCCAAGTGCACCAATATAAAGGGGATGCACAAGTCAACTATTGTTACGATTAGCTTGGGCACTAACAATACACAAATCACAAGAATTGAGTCTTCCCAAAGCAACAATTGACATAGGACAAAGAGAAAGAGCAAGGTTAACATTTGTGGCTATATCATATGTTAAGTCCTTGGATGGACTAAGAAATTTGCCACCATTTTCATATAAAAAATGAAAATAGGAAAACAACTCTCCAAAAAGAAAGCTAAGGAAGAAAGGCTCATGTATTTCATGTATATTAACATATAATTATTCTATCAAACACTTATTACTCCTTTAATGTCACATACATTTTGGTTTTGGATATATATGAAATGCCTCATTAAATGCTTCAATAATGTTCAATAAATGTCATGTATATTATACATTTGTATGAATATGATAGGCTTCTTTATTTGTCAAAAGAGAATATAATTTTTTTTTTTTTTTTAAATGCTCAATTAACACTTTAAATGTTGCACCGTAGATACTACTAGTGTAATATATTAAATACATCAATCTAAGAATTGTTTGGCGGGAAGATTGAGGGAGGTTCCCATATTAATATCCAACGCCTACTTGCACTCTTCAAATTGTAACGGCTCTTTCTATTATAAAATAAAGTCCTCATGTTTCACCCTCTTACCATTTCGTTGTGGCGCCACCGAACCTGTCATTGAGCTTCATTGGATATATTCAATTAGCGGCAGCCTGAGCCAATTTATTTTCTTAAATTATTAAGGTAATTAGCCTGAACAAATTCATCCACACAAAACCAGACCAACAAGGTAGATAGCCAGTGTAAATCATGATGTATTAAAGATAGAAAATACGATTTTGGTTCCTAAAGAGTAAATTTCTGGAATCTTGCAGTCTGGTGGAATTCGGTAAGATGGCAAATCGACAAAACCCGGCAAAAGGTTAGTGGACCTTTTTAGTTCCTCCAAATTATAGATTATTATCATAAGTTACTTATATGGAAGTTGAAGAGACTCAGACCAACTTCATTAGGTTGAGGAGATTTATGGTTTCCCTTAAGTCTCCTCAATCTGAGTCGGAGTGACCTGGTGTCTGTTCAGTTTCTACAAAAAGGTCGAGGAACATAACATGTTTATAGAGGCTGAAGAGATCCACGGTATTTTCCTAAATCATACCTATTGACTTCCAGTATGAGCCCTACCCTCTCATTATAACTTGTCTGTATGGAAATCTAAGAGATAGGTAAAGGAGCTCCGACAGAAATCAATGAGATCGAGGAGATTTTAATTCTCCTCAAGTACATTGGCTTAATTTCCGATTGAGTCTTACAAGGCTGCGGAGATATGGGAATTTCCCAAATCTGTTTGAGCCTTGATCTAAAGGTCAAATGCATGCCACTTGAGTGACTTAACCTATTAAGTTGAATTAGCCTATCGGTCCCAAGGAAGTCCTTAATCTATTCGTTCGGAATAATTGAGAATAAACTACATCAAGAAGGAAGGTTTCATAGTGCTCAAATTTTAATGTAGACCGTCTTGATGCAGAATCAATTGCTACATGCCTTTTGAATAACCTTTTGTCCTCCTTTGTCCTTTGGATGTTTGCAATTGCTCAAATATATAAAATTAAAAAGCACTTCTTGTTGCAGAAGTTCATAACCAGAAGGCCTCACAGGCAGAAGCCCGTAACCAGAAGGCCTCACAAGCAACAAATAGGGCAGTTCTGGCAGATATTGGAAATACTGTGGCAGATACCAATACCAGATTGAATATCACCAACAAAGAAGTCAATGGGTATATTTATTAATTCAATGAACAATTTTGTTGATACAAGAGGACTTTTATACGGGTTGATAGACATGTTTTATGAATTTAATATATGATGGTATTTCCGTTTTACAGGAAACCTGTTCAAGGCCGTCGCCCCATAACAAGGTTTGTCATCTATGCTTCACAACCAAACAATGCCTATGCCAATGGATTCTGAGGAGTTGAGGCCTGCCGTTTATGGCAAACATATAATTTATCTGCAGATCCAATAACTTTTGATTGATTTTTGCGCCTTTTTTTAACAGGAGTTATGGAGCTCAATTACTTGCCAATGCAAGGTCTGCTGCAACTAATAGAATCACTGCCACTGATAAGGTGATATGTTTATACACTCTGACAGAACATTTTGTATGGTTATGCTCTGCTCTGTGTTTTCTGATGCCCCTCACATTATTTTTCAGCATCCTAAGGCAGAGGTCATGAATAAACTAGGGAAGACTAAAAAGTGCAATGATCTTCCTCGGACAATTGTAGACATAAAGGATAATGCAAAAGTTGAAGTGTTGGCTGCTAAACAGCCACCTAGGGTACAATCAACTAGCAACCACAATGTCCGAGCTGCAGTAACAAGAAAAGGGAGGCCTCCAACTCTAACTGCAACTCTCGTAGCTCGAAGTGAAGTGAGTACAGTTTCCCTCATTCTTTTAAAAGAATTTGTCCTTGCCTTGGAATTGTACACAGAATTTTATTTCATATACATTGTAGAAAGGCATTGTTTCTCTATTCTTTTGCTCCGTTAAACTTGGTTGAGGTCATTGGTTAAAGTGGGGTAATCGTGGAATTCAAATTTAAGATCTCCAGATTTGAACGACTAATTGTTACTCAACATATCAGCTTAAATTATGGACTGCCTTATTGCACTTAGGGATTTGAACTTGGGTCACACTTTAAAGAGTTCCCTCTTCCCCCCTGCCCTCATCCCCCATTATCACTGCACCTTTAATGAAGTGTCCCTTAAATTTCATTCTGTTAAGCACAAGTATATTCAAATAATTGATAAAACATGAGTTGCTCATGAGTAGAGTGTTTTCAGGCCTTTTGTGGCACAATGGATGCTGAAAGGACTGAGGCAGAGAGCCTCTTGCCAAACATTGATGAAGGAGACCATGGGAATCAGCTCGCAGTGGTTGAGTATGTGGAGGATATTTACAAGTTCTATCGCAAAATTGAGGTACTTCTGGTCACATTTCAAAACAAGATGTTGATATTTGAATGCTTAGCTACAGATAACTTATGACTTATCTATTCTCAGAGCAAGAGTTGTGTGCCAAATTACATGCCCTGTCAATCAGATATTAATGAGAGGATGAGAGCACTTGCAATCGACTGGTTGATTGAGGTAAGTACTTCTCATATGCCTAGAATCATTCTTAAA
This sequence comes from Cunninghamia lanceolata, assembly GCA_027924645.1. Lineage (NCBI taxonomy): Eukaryota > Viridiplantae > Streptophyta > Pinopsida > Cupressales > Cupressaceae > Cunninghamia > Cunninghamia lanceolata. The sequence goes on along the minus strand of BSBN01000213.1, from coordinate 27,422,847 downwards.
AGTTCTTGGGATTTAATTACATCGATAAAAATGTTGAAGTTCCTCTGTTGGGTATCTGATTTGGCTAATCTGAATTGTAGGTACATACGAAATTTGAATTGATGCCAGAAACATTATATCTTACCACAAATGTGTTTGATAGATATCTTTCCATTGAATTCGTATCAAAGAGAAATTTACAGTTAGTGGGTATCACCGCAATGCTTTTAGCTTCCAAGTATGAGGAAGTATTGCCCCCAGAGGTAGGCTTTAGATTAATACTAAAAGAGAGTTCCTTCATAAAGTAATAAGGTGTTTACAAGAGTGGATTCATGTTTCTAAAGGCTTCGATTTTGATTACAGATGGATGATTTTGTCTCCATAGCAGAAGAACAATATACAAGACAGCAGATACTGACTATGGAAAAGACCATGCTCAACAAGCTCAAATTCCATCTCACAGTCCCCACTCCATATGTATTTGTCATTAGGTTTCTAAAGGCAGCTGGCTCTAACAAAGAGGCAAGACCTGACATAGGCTCGAAATCCTTTATCTTTACAGTTTCTGTCGGTTACCTTATTAGACTACTGCTTTTCTCCCATCTAAAAGCATGTTTGGTGTAATTCACAGATGGAAAATGTGGCATTATTCTTGTTGGAGTTGACCTTGCTCCGGTATGTGATGATCAAGTTTAAACCATCAATGCTTGCAGCTGCAGCTGTATTCACTGCTCAGTGTGCTTTGAAGAAGGAATCAATCTGGAATGAAACACTTAAACGGTATACAGGCTATACCGTAGCAGACCTCAAGTAAGATTCCTGGCCCTTTTCTTTGGGATTCAACTAGCTGTTATAAAATGAATATTAAAGATCTCAGACCAAATCCTCATAATTGAAGAATTGGAGTTTAACATGTTCAGAAACAAAGTTTGAGATGCTTTCTTTAGGTTTGCTGAAGTTGCCTTTATTGTGACATAGGGCAGTTCATAGAATAGCTAAAAATTATTTATTACTAGCAATATGAATGGCATTTTTCTTTGTGCAGAGAATGTGCTAGATTGATTGTTATATTTCACCAGAATTCAGCACAAAGTGAATTTGAAATGGTTCACAAGAAGTACTCCTCACCCCAGTTTGACAGTGTGGCCCTTATCAGTCCTGCCCAGCTTCCTGCATAGACAAAAAATTGGAATTCTACAGTTGCAGATATAGTAAATAATCACTAGAAATAGGGGGGCTATTAAATGTTGTGACTCTGGAAACGGGTGATTGTTATGTTGACCACAGAAGATGATCTCCATTAATCACTTTTATGAAAAACAATTATATATTTTTTCTTTCGATTCATTATTCTTTGTTGCTACCATCATAAATAATTTCAGGGTTGAAAAACAGAATAATGGATTTGATACCTTCCATCACATGTGTGCCACAGTATCCTGTCTTAGAATTATGGCATGGCCTTTTTTAATTGCAACACTTTAATAGGTTAAACTCTAAGTTCAATAGAATGCTTTTGCCTGGTTGTACATGCATTGAAATAATGAGCTTGATTGAGCAATCCTTTGTGCCCATTCAAATAATGAAAGTGAAAATGATTTTCTCCCATTATGTTCCATGGTTGTGTTTAGTCTTGCTTTACTATACAAATAAATCTCATATGTACGCTCATATTGATCCTGGTAACTCGGTAGTTTTGTGGTGATAGATTGCATTTATTATTAGCTGAAGTGTAACAGGCCAGTTCCACTGCGTTAAATTGAACTTATTCCACAATGAATATGTGCAATTGATTCTTCTTGTTTTATTGGTGAATAAGGCATCACTCAAATGATTTTGTTTTTTCCATTACCAATTTTATTCTTGTGAGATTTAAAGATGTATTTTATTATTTTTGAGTATTTATGTTACCACTCTCCTTTTTCAGAGCATGGTGTAGGTGTATAGGGTAGCAGGTATGGCTTTATCTATAAATTTCTTATGTAAAAGGATTTTAAAATTATTTCAGAAAAATTCTTTCTTTATGGTTCTATTAGTTATCTCCTTTTTCAGAAAAAAGATTCTAGTGTTTCCATTAAACTCCATAATCCCTTCTGTCCTTGGGAAATATAAAGATCTTATGATGAAAGCATTAGATCTGTAGGTCCATAAGCTTTGACCATCTGATATTGAATTTTTTTATTAGATCTTCAGAACATTATATTCTAATGCAAACATTTTTATTCCTGCTACGGAGGAATGACAGAGATGTGGTAAACATGAGCTGCTTCCAAAACCTCATGAAGGATGATTGATCTTGATATCTTCTCTTCTTTTAGGATGAACATCTTTATTTGGTCGTGCCATAATTTTTTCTACAATGGGTTTCTCCGAAGAATGCTTTTTACAAGTGCTACTGAAGCTTACTAAGTTATGTATAATGTAGACAATTAAATTGAGCCCAAAACATACAGCAGGAAGGGAGGAAACAAGATTCTATAAGAGGTTACCATAGCCAGAAATAAACATGAGTTTCTGCAAATTTGGAAGGAATCCAGCAAAGGTTATCCTAATAATCTCATAAATTTGGTCAACATACAAAAAAAATTCCTATATCTGCCTGAACGATATATATTATACAACTTCTGAAAAATATGCATAGCTAAAGATATTCTTTGCATTGTACAGACTCACAGATGTCTGTCCCTGGGGAAGGAACATTACGAAAATTATAAGGTTGCACGGAGACCCGTCTCCGACCCCCTGAGACGTGTCTCAGAGACTGGTACACGTCTCCCGCCTTGGAGACTTGACTGGGTACGTCTCCCTTCACAGGGGACTTTTGGTCGCGTCTCCCACTCATCTCCAGGGACCTTGCATCAATAAAAAGGCGCCTCCACTTTTTTTCTTTTTCTACCTATCAGTTTTTCCATTGTTTTCGCACAAGCTCAGTGGATTCTTACTCCTATGGACTTCAAAGCTCAATACTAGTGTCTACAGTAATATACATACATTAAGCTATATTAAATTGTTACAAGTAAGCTATAAGCCTACAAGTAATATATATATATATATATATTAAATTGTTACAAGTAAGCTATAAACTTAAACTTTACCAGTTCTCTTGTTTTGAAAGTTCAATGTCATGATATTTTCTGTTTTAATGTTAGCATATTAATAAATTAATAAAATTATTAAATTTTATTTTTTTAAAATGGCATCTCCAAGTACCCACGTCTCTTATTTTTCAAAAACAGACGTACCGGTACCAGTACCAGTCTCTCGTACCAGTACCAGTACCAGTCTCCATGCAACCTTGGAAAATTATAATATGTTGATGTACATGGATACTCTTTGTATGGATTACAGGAGTTGTAATGATACACTGGCCGTGAAGGATGAGCAGCATGCTTTCTTCCAACTAGTTTGTGGAAATCAGTTCATGAATACCATATTCACTATAATCATTCCCAAACACCATGGCAAGTGTTAGATCAAGATTCCCATAAACTGTAACCATTTAAATGCAATCTGCCTAGCCAAGATTCCTATACATTATTCTGAATGAAAAGAACTTACAAAATAGTTGTCCACAAAGTGAAAATCAAATCAATATGTTGGAAGTAGCATTGAGCTGAAATTATTTTGTAGTTGTCTCTTAGATGCCCATTTATTTACCTTTCCAAATACAATAAAGAACATATCCATTCAACAAGGTACACTTGAAAAAATTGCTATCAGTATAAGAGCCCTGTAAGTAATTGATTTACCTTGAGCCTTGCCAATTGGTTGAAAACTTGAAACCCAAAGAAATTTGAATAATATGTAAGGTAAATGGAAGAAAACTCCTTGTGAGCTTCTAAAAAGGAGCTTTCATGCGCCAAACTGACATCTAGGATGCCTGTGACCCTAAAAGTTACATTGAACCTTTTTCATGCCTACCGTCCCATGAAAAATTCCCACATGTTGTCCCCATTTCATTGAATCCCTTTTTAATATTTTGATAAGTCTAAGTTCGTTTCTCAAAATTTCAAATTTTAGTCTAGCTATCCCATTTTGTGAAAAAGGCCAAGTTCTAAAATCTTGAGGAGTTCAACTTTGTAAGCTTGGTCGGAGTTTTGAAGGTAAGATGAAACTTTGGTGGCTGAAGAAGAGGTTGTCACAACTATGGCAGCTGACAAGGTTATTGCAACCATTCAATTTCCCAATGAGAACAAAGAGGCCATTTGAATTTCTTTATGTTTGGCAACTAAAATGTCTTTAAGTAGTGTGTTGGCACCCGAAGTGGTTCTCACAACCCCATCAAGGGCCAAAGAGGTTCCCACAACCTCTATGTCTATATCAAAAGAAAAGCGGCTTTGAACACTTCAAGCCTTCAAACACTTTTCCACCATCAGCGAAGGGATGGAGTTTTGAAAGGCCCGTCAAGAGCCAACAAGGTTGTCACAACCTTGTCTTAAGTTGATGCATTTCCGCGGACAAGTGAGTTTTGACAATTTTAAAGAAACTGGAAGAATTAAAAGATTGAAGTTCTCACCAAGGCTCACAAACAAATAAGTTCTAAAAAGTACATCAGCTCCCAACTTGGTTCTCACAACCTTGCTTGCATAAACCAAAGCTCCCACCAGATTTAACAAATTCAAAGCAATTTGAAACCCTAACTTGCACAATCCTTCTATTTTCAAAACCTCCCAAAATGAAATACGAGTATCAAAGGTTCAAGTATATTGCTATATTGGAGACCAACATTCCGGAGGTAGGAGATACCAAGTTAGAGCATATAAAATTTTGGAATAGAATAGTGAAAGACAAGAGGTCTCCAATGGCACAAAGCACCTTTGAAAGTGGGTTAGCTCATGCAATTGGATTCCCAATTGCAGTACAATGCACTAACCTCGTGCTGGCTTGTGTAAAACATTACAAACTAGACACCCGTGAGATCAAGACCGCTGATGATACACTCATTGCCAAATTGGATGGCCCATCTCTTGGAATCACCTTCAGGTTGCCACAGAGAAGAATATACAAAAATGAATAAGGAGATTGCAGATCGATTATTCCAAGAGAAAAAGGATACTTGCCTTGCCAATATAGCTAAATATTGGATGAAAGTACTTAAGGAAGGGAAGTCCCAATTACCTAAAAACGTGTATAGGTCCCATTTTAATGAAGATATATTAGATACGAGCACCCTACTTAACAAAGTAATGCGACATGAGGAGACCAATTCCTTTCACTACTGGATGTGTCATTTTATCACAATAATTTGTTATGGCCAACAATATAATGAGTGGGGCAAAATCATAAGTGATAACCCACATAATCAATTAGTGAACTTCTTGACAAACCAATGTTTTTATATGTCCTTTTATTTATTCTATGCTATTGCAAACATAAAGGCATGGCTAGCCCTACAAACATGAGTGTACAATGCCACTATGCAAATCTGTGATTTTTACCCACAACTACAACTGGAGATCAGCAATAAGAGTTTTAGGTGGGTAAGTGATGCCTTAAAAATGCTGACAATCAGAGAGTTGGATGGAAATGTTGGGGTAAGAATATCACCGAGGCGGCAAACCTTGTCACAAAGTATGGGAGTTACTTCATCCATTTCCCAATAAGATTCCTCATTATGTAAGCAACAAACTCATCCTCGTTGAGGTCTGCAGGCAGATAGGAGCAATAAATAAAAGGTGCATGGAAAGGAAGAAGGCATGTATCTCCTTCCCTATTGGCCTCAATTACTATACATGTAGAACCTCTATCAATGCTCAAAATAATGAGAGGTCTATGTCTAAATTGACAATGTAATTATATGGAGCAAGATTCCCATTTGATAGAAAAAAATTGTCAGAGATAATTTTATCCTCGGACTAGGGTATTGTCATGCCCCTCATCTAGAGGATTTTTGGGAAGATTGTAAGGATGATTTTGAAGCAAGGAGAAAGGATTGGATGAGATTGACTCTAGGTCAAGTGCAAGTCTTCATCTAGGCTGGGATATATGAGTTGAGGAAGATGGCATTGATATGGTAGATCCAATCTTCATTTCCACCATCCAGGTATAGCCATTCCCACCCATCAATTGAGCTCATAAGGAAGTAAAGGATATCCATGAAAGGGCACTCTTTGTAAAAAAAAAGACAAAGAGATGGCTTGATGCAAAGATTGTTGAGTATACAACTTCAATTCCACCTGCCAAAGATCACACTCATAAGAAAGGCAAACAAGGTGATAAGCAAGGTGAGACCTCTTCAAGCCAAACCTTTGCTTCTGTTTACACTACAAGATCAAGAACAAGTGCAGCAAGAGGAGGTGATCAAGAAGATCCCAAAAAAGGAGCTAACTTAAAGGGCACTTGTGGTGGGGGAGATCTTGAGCCTAGAAAGAAGCTGGATATTAATAAACATTTGGACTCATCATATCGACAAAACTACACAATTCAAACTAGAAGAGCAGGGTGTGTGCTATGTGCCAAGTGGAAGAAAGAGTGCAACAATTTTTTTGGCCTTGTTAGGTTGCGCAAGTGATCTAAAGTTGTATATTGTCACAATATGGTCACATGTTTGTTGACCTCCTACATTGAAAGGCGGTGACTACAATGGATTTACGGATGACCAAGCAAATTGGCAAGGGAATCTAGAACACTGCAATTTTGTTTGAAGATGCAGATGCAGGGTTACTTCAAATGATAATGTCTCCAAGATTTCATTTTAATATTTTCATAAATTCTCCTTGTGAGTTGGCCTTGGGCTCATATTTATATGGTAAATTCTCCATGGGGTATACCATGCCTAATATGTTGGATGTATTATATTCAATTAAAACACTTTATCATCTCTTTGGGATTGTTGAACTTGAGATTCCAGTTTGCAAGCTTTAATGCTTTTACCACTTGAACTCATCACATTTGATGATGCCTCCATTAACCTAGAAGAACATCAAAGTCTAAAGTTGATCTCCCATCTCATATTAGATAGATTGCACGTATTAAAGAAATATATGGTTCTCTAGGTGTAGGTGCTAGAGCTAACCTATGTAATAACCATCGTTGGTTAATGCTATATATATATATATATATTACTATCATTTTCATTACATCTTAACATAATCTTAATTAACCAATCAACCTATTGGATTGTCCACTTGAGATTGTGGTGCCAAGTATTTCTATAACTTAATAATTTATTCCAATTTAGAAGATTTAGCTTCATAACCTTACCAAATATGACAATGACAACACTATGCCACAAACTCATATTTTTTCACAAAACAGGGTAAGCTCTCATATTATGACAAATCCCTAGACCCAAACCTATTCCTTGAGGGTTCGTTTGAAATGGCCTTGCTTACATATCCCTTTTAGGGAATCAAAGGCTCTATAGTTTGCACCATAAACTTCCATCCCTTTCATTTAGAATGGATTCACACAATAACAACCATGCCAAGTTAACAAGTCAAGTAAACAAATAATTATTGATTTACATCTCAAGGACTTAGCACAATAGAGACTACAAATCATGCCCAAGACAATGTTCCCAATAACAGGCAGTAGTTCCAACTTCTTGGAAGAATACCATATCCATTACAAAATTGTAGAATGCAAGACCAATCCATGACCTTATCTATGTACATAAACTAAATAAGCATCTTTGACTTCAACAATGCTACACAAAATATCAAGTTAGTACCCATTGATGATCATATAGACTCAACACCCTTGAATAATCTCATATTACATAATGCAAGACATCATTTTATAGTCAATTACTTTCCTAAGAAATGGTTTTAACATTCTCATCCAGCATTTAACTATCATGGAGATAACCAACTTACATATAACACCAATTGTGCCAAGAACTTGAAATATGAATTACTTACAATACACACACGGGCGCAGGCGCGCGATGGGTTTTTTTGTAATATTATGTGTGAATTCCTTACAATTTCAAGTTCTTGGCAATAGCGTCAATTTACATAATAATGTCATACCCATCGTTAGCATCATGGTTCCCAATTCAACATAGATACCCCCCCCATTCTCAACAACTGCTCATAGCTCACATTCACCTCCACAAGCATAGGCTATCATCCTTCCATAATTGAACATATACTTAGAGTGATGATATTACTAATCAGCTATCCATTTATCATTCTTAAGGTATAATTTAGAATTCAGCATGACAGATAGAATTTACTTCCTTCTTATCATAATATAGTTTGGATGGCCTCTAATAATAGTATTACTTCATACTACCATGCACATAAGTTAATAGTCTAGGAATGAACATAATTTCATTCTAACTACAATAAGAACCCCCATATCTAATCGTTGGGTTTTCTCACTTCTCACACAGTTATAACACAATAAGAACATGGTCGGGACTAAGAAACTCGATAGAAACCCGACATAGATATTAAGGTGCAATCCTATCAAAAAAGAACATCACAAGGATTCTGTTGGTGCCTGATTTCACTGTCAGTTTCTGAGCAATTTTCATGCAGGCACCTTCCCAAAAAATCCAAAAATATTCTAAGTGTTCGACCTCCTCAGCAATTTTCAACAGCAGCATCATATTTTCTTCCGAGGTGGTCAACATCATCATGATTTTCTGTCGACCTGGTTATCTATCAGGATCATCATGTTTCAATATCGGGTGATGTTTAGACATCATCCCGATCCTGCAGTAGAGCTACAGTGCACCCTGATATTCTTGCGGGGGGTGATAATTCAAACATCTGGTGATCTTCCAGATATCATCCTGCCCCGATATGATGATGATGTCACCCTGATCTGCCGAAGGGGTCATTTTCTAAGTTGTTCAAATCCGACCTGATGTTCTTTGAGTTAAATGGGTCATCATCATCATCTGGTCTACAGTGCATCATGATATTTTGTATGGGGGGTGATATTCCGAAATATCAGGTTATCTTACTAATATCACCCTGGTGCCAATATGGCGATGACGTCATCCGGATATGAGAGTTGCGCGGTATGTAGACGGGTGCTGATGACGTCAGCAGGATATGACGATGACGTCATCAAGATTTTTGAAGGCATCGGCAGGAAATTGTATATCGGCATAGGTTTGAGATGCTGGGCCGATGGTGGTCGTCTTGCCAAGGAAGGTGAGGTTGTTGAAGGCCCATCGGGGTGACTTGTGTTGTCGGCGAAGGATCTTTTGTGCTTGCCGATGGCTTTAGTCATACCGATGGTGAAGTATGGTGTTGCGGTCGACGAGACAAGTGATGTCGGCGAAAGTTTTTTGAAGTGAGCCGACGGTAGAAGTTTGGCCGATGGGCTTTTGGAGAGAAGCGTGTGTCGAGCGTGGCAAAAGCGCTCGACGCTTATCATACATGCGGCTATGTTTTTAAAGTGGCAAGGGGCTCCCCGCACCGTGCATGTGGGATTAATCTCCCTGTATTATCTTGAACCTTCAGAAAGTGCGTTTTGGCGGGAACTCCTTTTTTGAGTGCTGCGACGGTTTCCAGGTGGGCCGCAAGTGGTTGAGCCATCAATGGGCGATGGTACAAAAGGTGTGGCTGCTCAATTATGAATGAAGACCCTAGCTGGCGGCTCATGGCTCGAGAACCTCTTCTGTCCCCTCTTCTACCTACCGCATTCAATGCGTTGAGCGCCATTTTTCTGATACTGTGTATCTGGCAAATTTTGACTTTTGCCATGTAATTAATGTTGGGAACCTTCCTTGCTGTATATAGCAGGTTGTGTTGCTCATTTGAAGGTTGTTGAAGGCTTGAGGCATTTTTTGTGTAAATAATGAAGAACAGGGCATGATCTTGGTTGTTTTATCCCATTTTGGAGTTTATGAGTTGCAACATGAATGTATTTTGCACATATTTTCAGTTTCAGTGTTAATGTTATATGAAAAATGCTTATTGCATGTGTCTATCTGCTTGTCTCCATTTGCTGCATGTTTTTCTCCTTCTTTTGAATCTGGTTGCATGTCAGCAGGGATATCTGTAAGTAGAGGCAGTTAGATACCCATTCTTGGGTGATGTTTGTAAGGCAAGCATCAGTCCAACCCCCTGAAACTTGAGTGAAAGTTGCAAACCATCTGTTGTATACGTCTAGTTGACTCCTTGCCCAATGGATAGGCACCAGTCTGCTCCTGGATCAGTAGTTATGAGCCAAAACCCCTTGTCTTGCATCCCGGACATTATGTCCGCCCATTTCATCACTTCCACCTGTTAGTTGTAGGATTAGGAGTAGGAAAACCCCTGCATGCTCTCATACCCGACCAGACATATATGTCCAAAAACGTTGCCCACCTTGTGATCTATCATACAGATCTTGGTCCATACATGAGAGTATTCTGCCTGTTGCTGTCAAGCTAAATCATTGTGTTGTTGAGCTAGTCAAGGTTACATCTTAAGTTATAGGGATACCCCCCTTAGTGCGGCAGAACCAGAAGTGAAGGGGAGGAGCTCACGCAACCTCCTGTATTAGTTGGCTGAATCTGCATGTGCATAGGAACTGGCAAACCCTGATGCTGATTCAGAAGAAAAACCAACAAAATGGCGACTCTGCTGGGGAGTTGATTTAAAAAGAATAATATTTGTGACCCATCCAAGTCACCAACAAAATGGCGACTTCGCTGGGGACAAAATTGATGAAAAAGTGTTATATCTTGTGACCCATCTGAGTCACCAACAAAATGATGCTCTGCTGGTGGAATGAACTTGGAAAAGTAGCTTTCAGCTATTGAAAATTTTGTCCTCTCTGGAGAGGTGGCGACTCTGCAAAAGATCTAAATGCACATGAAAGATGGATGTATGTGACGTGACAAAAATGTGTTGTTCATATTTCTGCATCTGAATGAGAAAAGGTACCTTGTTCCTTCCCCTTTATATATTTACTGTTTTGCTGCATAGGTTAGATGCCAGGGGAGGTTACAGGTCTTAGGCAGACAAAGGATGTCTAAGAGTAAGTTTTTTATGAATCCAAGTATGAATTATCCCGTACTCAGTGGTGAAATGTTAGAGAAAAGAATAGAAGAGGTAAAAAATAGGTTGATATTCTTAGAGGCTGAGCAGGCCCGGTTAAAAAGCAATAACCCTGTTATGTCTGCCAGTCAGAAGGCTAAACCTCTTCTCAGCCCTTTTGATCCTTTGTATGACCAACTGGATTTGTCATGGGTTGATTATAAAGTAGAAACTATGTCTGCTAGGATATACTGTCAGATGCCTAGATTTGGTGGTCACAGTGTATGTGATGGGAATGCACATATCCAAAATTTTCATGAGTTCATGGGAAAATATTCATTCAGAGATGAGGATATGTGGATGAGGTTTTTTGTTAGGTCCTTTGATGCAAAAGCAAAAGACTGGTATTTGAGCTTTCCAAAGAGATTCTTTGCCTGTTGGGATGAGCTTGCTGACTGTTTCAAAAAAGAATTTGCAAAAGAACCTGCTGATCTTGTTGCAGAATTGATGAAAATCAGAAAATAAGATAAAGAGCTATGTATTGATTTTAGTCATAGGTTTGCAGTAGCCCTTTCACAGATCCCAGAAGTCTTCAGACCTGATATTTCAGCCTATGTTGGCATATATTTTGAGGCTTTTGAGGAGGGCTCTAGTGCAATACTGAGGGATTTCAAGGTGACAAGTATGCAAGTGGCATACAAGTTCGCCGAAAATATAGAAAAATTCAAAAATGGGCGCCTGTTGATATCCCTGTCCCCAGGCCTTGGTGTGAATAATAGTTGTGAAGCTGCAAATGACCAAGTAATTAAGGCATCATGTGAAGATGAAAAGATGAATATTGAAGGTGCCAGTGAAAGGACTAACGAGGATTCCCATTGCAATGATGAGGCATCTGACCATGAAAACAATAACGAGGTTGTGGATAGCAATGAGCAAAATTTTGAATGGACATGTGGAGACAATTGTGAGTATTGTGCTCAAGATAGAGAAGAAATAAGCATACAGGCTGATACTCCTCCACAGAGGGAATCCATTGGTGATGAAGATGCATGCTCTGCTGCCCATGAACAAATGGCATACTATGAAGAAACTGATGCACCTGGGTCACCCATTTTTGACACATATGGTGATGAGGATCTGTCTGAGTACGGTGAGGATCTTGACGTGGTTTTTGACTTGGATTCTGTTTCTCATCCTGATGAAAGAGAGACCAACATACATCAGGTAAGTGATTGTAAAGATGTGCCTGATTGTAAAGAGGTGCCAGAGCCTGATCTTTTCCAGCTTGGTGTACCAGATGGTTGTGTACATGATGTACACAATTGTGATTTTGAAGGCTTTTCTTTTGATGTGCCAGCATATGATACAATGAGCTCTGTTTTTCCTAGCTGTGTGGTGGACTTTGAGTGTTTTCAGTTTTCAGTCCAGCTAGGAAATCATTTTGCAATGCATAGTGATGATAACATGTGTTCTATGCCATATGGGTATGCATTGCCTGATACATTCTGCATCCACTTGTTGCCGGATGCTGAAGGTTGTCTGCATAGGGGTGACAATGACAAGCCAAATCAGAGGGTTGAATATGCAGATGACAAGGTTTGTTTGTGGGTGGATCTTTGCAGTATCTCCAAGCTTGACCCAGTGCATGCAGATGAAAACAAGATATTTGACAAAGGGAGATACATGTTTTTCCTTTTCTTGGTGGCCTTAGGCCATCAAGTGTGTTTGGTGATGTAGATTAATGCAGTATTTGACTCTGTGCCCAATGGATAAGGGACTGGTCTGCATCCCAGAGATCTGGGGTTCTCGCTGCAGTCTTGCACCTGCACGTCCCCAGACAGAGCCACTGTTGGTGCCTGATTTCACTGTCAATTTCTGAGCAATTTTCATGCAGGCACCTTCCCAAAAAATCCAAAAATATTCTAAGTGTTCGACCTCCTCAGCAATTTTCAACAGCAGCATCATATTTTCTTCCGAGGTGGTCAACATCATCATGATTTTCTGTCGACCTGGTTATCTATCAGGATCATCATGTTTCAATATCGGGTGATGTTTAGACATCATCCCGATCCTGCAGTAGAGCTACAGTGCACCCTGATATTCTTGCGGGGGGTGATAATTCAAACATCTGGTGATCTTCCAGATATCATCCTGCCCCGATATGATGATGATGTCACCCCGATCTGCCGAAGGGGTCATTTTCTAAGTTGTTCAAATCCGACCTGATGTTCTTTGAGTTAAATGGGTCATCATCATCATCTGGTCTATAGTGCATCATGATATTTTGTATGGGGGGTGATATTCCGAAATATAAGGTTATCTTACTAATATCACCCCGGCGCCAATATGGCAATGACGTCATCCGGATATGAGAGTTGCGCGGTATGCAGACGGGTGCTGATGATGTCAGCAGGATATGATGATGACGTCATCAAGATTTTTGAAGGCATCGGCAGGAAATTGTATATCGGCATAGGTTTGAGATGCTGGGCCGATGGTGGTCGTCTTGCCAAGGAAGGTGAGGTTGTTGAAGGCCCATCGGGGTGACTTGTGTTGTCGGCGAAGGATCTTTTGTGCTTGCCAATGGCTTTAGTCATACCGATGGTGAAGTATGGTGTTGCGGTCGGCGAGACAAGTGATGTCGGCGAAAGTTTTTTGAAGTGAGCCGATGGTAGAAGTTTGGCCGATGGGCTTTTGGAGAGAAGCGTGTGTCGAGCGTGGCAAAAGCGCTCGACGCTTATCATACATGCGGCTATGTTTTTAAAGTGGCAAGGGGCTCCCCGCACTGTGCATGTGGGATTAATCTCCTTGTATTATCTTGAACCTTCAGAAAGTGCATTTTGGCGGGAACTTTTTTGAGTGCTGTGACAGTTTCTAGGTGGGCCGCGGGTGGTTGAGCCATCAATGGGCGATGGTACAAAAGGTGTGGCTGCTCGATTATGAATGAAGACCCTAACTGGCGGCTCATGGCTCGAGAACCTCTTCTGTCCCCTCTTCTACCTGCCGCATTCAATGCGTTGAGCGCCATTTTTCTGATACTGTGTATCTGGCGAATTTTGACTTTTGCCATGTAATTAATGTTGGGAACCTTCCTTGCTGTATATAGCAGGTTGTGTTGCTCATTTGAAGGTTGTTGAAGGCCTGAGGCATTTTTTGTGTAAATAATGAAGAACAGGGCATGATCTTGGCTGTTTTATCCCATTTTGGAGTTTATGAGTTGCAACATGAATGTATTTTGCACATATTTTCAGTTTCAGTGTTAATGTTATATGAAAAATGCTTATTGCATGTGTCTATCTGCTTGTCTCCATTTGCTGCATGTTTTTCTCCTTCTTTTGAATCTGGTTGCATGTCAACAGGGATATCTATAAGTAGAGGCAGTTAGATACCCATTCTTGGGTGATGTTTGTAAGGCAAGCATCAGTCCAACCCCCTGAAACTTGAGTGAAAGTTGCAAACCATCTGTTGTATACGTCTAGTTGATTCCTTGCCCAATGGATAGGCACCAGTCTGCTCCTGGATCAGTAGTTATGAGCCAAAACCCCTTGTCTTGCATCCCGGACATTATGTCCGCCCATTTCATCACTTCCACCTGTTAGTTGTAGGATTAGGAGTAGGAAAACCCCTGCATGCTCTCATACCCGACCAGACATATATGTCCAAGAACGTTGCCCACCTTGTGATCTATCATACAGATCTTGGTCCATACATTAGAGTATTTTGCCTGTTGCTGTCAAGCTAAATCATTGTGTTGTTGAGCTAGTCAAGGTTACATCTTAAGTTATAGGGATACCCCCCTTGGTGCGGCAGAACCAGAAGTGAAGGGGAGGAGCTCATGCAACCTCCTGTATTAGTTGGCTGAATCTGCATGTACATAGGAACTGGCAAACCCTGATGCTGATTCAGAAGAAAAACCAACAGATTCCAAACTCCAAAACAAGGTTACACTGAACTACTGCTATAAATTCATGAAAGCAGGGTTCACCTGCCACAGTGCATATAACAACCTTGTCCACCTCTTGAGATTGACTTTGCAGTCTTCTAGAGTACAAAGGTCTTATCAAGGCCTCAAAAAGACAAAAGAATACCAAGAACCAATTTTATGGAACCCTATGTTCCAGTAATATAATGCAATGCCAAGGTAAGAAGAAATGGCAAAATTTACAGCTCATCCCTAATGTAATATTATACAATAATAATTTCCATAGTTAAACCTAATTATATGAAGCAGGCGTTAACATCACAATCATTGTATTGGCATCAACATTCTCTTAATGAACTAGGAGTTAATGTCACGAATATCTACCTAATTGGCAAATTGGTCAAGATGACATTTGCTGCCAAGGCATTTGCGTGACCCGAAATAAATCAAGAAACTATAAGAAGTATAACAATTCCAAAACTTTTTTCCCTATCATAGTTAAGTGTCGGCCATTCCCATTTCTAAACATTTAATCTACATCCCCTAAATATTATCATTCAAGCATTTCATTCCACAATAAATATAGCATTAACAGCTGGAACAATACCTAACTAGCATCCTCCCAGCTGGTGCCAGAAAAGGAGTTTGGAATAGGGTAATGACATTCTTTAACACATCAAGGATAGAGGAATTTGACAGATATTGTCATTGCAATTGCCCTAGTAAACATGTATGCATAAATGTAGAACCGTGCACAAGGCACGTTAACTGTTTGACAAAATGCTTCAAAGAAAATGCTAAAAAGGCCTTAAAACTTTTAAACAAATGCCATTGGCAGTTGTAAAGCCAGATTTCCCAAAGATTTACAAGTAAATGCAACTAGCGGGTGCAAAGCTAGATTCCTCCCATTTGTTGTTGAGAACCTAATTTTGTATCATGACGCTGTAAAAAACTTGTGCTTACTAAATTTTATTGAACCAGTTGACTGCCATGTTAAATGCAAGAATCCCTGGTCACTAGGCATAGCTTCAAAATCGTTCCACTCACCAAATAACAATTATGCAACAGATTACTCTTTGAATGTGGCTTGGTGTCAAATTAATATCTTAAAAGGAATCTCTTCGACAATCATATAAGACTATTTTTGTAACCTATGAAGGATTAATACCTTGAAAAACGACCATGAGTAGTTGCACCAGTAATGGTTGCCACAGCTACAACCATGCCTTCCCATTCTTTGGAAACTCCATTCACAGCATCCAAGGAGAACGCACAAACCTCCCTTTTTACCTTCAAATCACCACCCTTTTAGATCATTCTAGCAAGGTTTTTATGCTCCCCTCCATTTTGGCCATTCGTAATGAAATGTTATTATTTAATGCATTTTTACTTCAGACAAGGCGTCGCTCCTCCATTTATTACCAACAATAGTTTCCACCTCCCATCCTCTCCCTTCCTCTGCCACCACTAAACATTTGTCTCTCATTAATCTTATTTATACCTCTGCCGAGCTCTCAAAGAAACTTCCTTCAATTTGTTTTCTCATTCTTATCTATACTATTTAGTAATGTGTTTTTCCCAACGTGTAGTGTGCATATTCATTCTAGAGAGCTTGGAACATGTTATCTAAAGCTTGGAGTGCCCGTACACCACCGTACCTTATGTTTGACCAGAAAAAAGGAGACACTTTAGGGAGATTTTGTTTTTATTTAATGAGATTTGTATAAGGATATATAGGGGAAAGGACCCAATAGGTGGGATAGTTCCAATCGCTGAGACAGTGAATGTGCATTTAAGGTCCAATATTTTTTAAGTTAAGGCCCAATACTTTTAAAGTTTAGTACTAGTAGTTGTGAGTTTAAGGTTGTTAGTGTTATTATAAGGACTAATAATTGAATGAAATGTGCCATTTAGATTTAAAAAGCAACCAATCATGTGATGCCAAATCAGCGCACCATCAAAGGGGGTCTTAATTCACACCTATTGGTCCACATTTTTTTTTGGGCACTATTTGACACCTCAACAAAAAGCATGCTGATGTGGCATCATACTTGATGATGTGGCCTTGAAACCTTAGTTATAAGCAGGGGCATTGCCAAGTAAGCTACTGTAAAAATTTTGAAGTGATTCGAAATTGCCATGTATGATTTTGAGAGGCGTGAAGTTAGGGTGCACAACTACTGGGTCCTCTCCCCTACTAGCAATCACACTAAACGTGCAATGGGCCTCTAGGTATATGCCAGAAGTGTTATTTTTTTCAAGGTAGAGAAGAACAATAGTAGAAAAAGAATATTGTATTGGGGTTTAAAAAAATAATGCAATGTACACAATTTCGAGCTGAACGATTCAAAGTGCACAAATGGATGTTAATGCTATGGAGTCGAGGCTTCAAGGGCCATGAGACGAGCCTCTCCCTTTCCTTAAGAGTTACATATGCATTGTCTTGCATGTGAGCATATCACTAGAAGGTAAAGGCGGGTGAGATACGAACATCTAGCAAACACCTGATATGGGAGACAACAGTGAAAAGCAAACCTTTGCATTCAGTAGACCTGATGTCTATTATGACCTTGTCAAGTGTAAGTCCACGGGCTTTATGGATAGTCAAAGCCCATGCCATTTTGAGGGGAGCTATCAATGAGAAGCACGAGTCACAAGAGCAATTGGCACCAAGCACGGGTCATGCGAATCCCAAGGCGGGCCTACATAGTTATCAAACGTAACCATGATGAAGCTCGACAACCTAGGAGGGCTGATACCATTAGCATAGACAATAGCCACAACAATTCCTAATGCTCCATTGACAATTCCAGTAGCAACCCATAGATTTGAAGTGAGCATCACCTTTTGGCCAACACACAAAAAAATCATGGAAGGCAACTACTCATTCTCAAGGTTTGTATTAGATCTTCCCCTTGTTTGTTCAACATTGCACAATGCAATGGGCACCCCTAACAACCTTAACATATGTTTGTTATCTTGAGCAACCAAGGCATTTGTTGGAAACAAATATATGGAGGAGTGGAATGCAGCAAGCTCATCAAGGTTAAGGAAAGTATCAATACGTGACATAAGGAGTTCCCAATATGATGATCATGGATCTGTATTTCTAAGATTAGCTAGAAGTTGTCGAAACTGGATCTGTGATTGGTTACTACCTTCTTGATAAAAGACATCATTCAATGTAACTATTGTTTCAAAGAAATGCCACAGGGTTGCCTTGTACAAGTTGCTTGCATAGAAGGGAATGTCTCTAACAGGTGACAACTAACCCAAATCACCAACAAGAATAACAAAACGTCTACCAAAGGGAACTTGGCTACACATTGGAAATGCTTCATGTAAGCACCTATCAATACAAGATAGAAGCCTTGATCTAAAGCTCATTTCATCAATTAAAATGTATTGAACGAAGTATATGCTCTCTTGGAATGTTGCCAATGGTTGCCCTTCGAGCAGGTTCATCTCTTTCAACAATATCCAGAGGGTGATGAGGCTATGTTTTGTTATGTTTCTCTTGCTTTAGTTTATGTTTTTCAAAGACATTCCCAGACTTTTACATATATTGTCTATGCCTATAATCATTATTAAGACATTGAAAGCATTAAGATTAGTATATGATATGTTGGTAAATGATTGTGTATGAATTGATGATTGCTCATAAAATATGATAGTACTTTTTATTAATTTTAGTAGTTGTGATCTGTATAAATATCATATGATGAACTAACCCCTATTTAGTAAGGACGTGGCTACATTTCATGAAGACCACCTGTCAGCCCACAGCAAAGGAGGTGTTCTCATCTACAGTTACCCGCAACCAAAGGAAAAGGACTCTGAATTGATTGGGCATGAGTTATCCATAACTCCCCACTCTTCGACGGTTATCCTTCGACAGTTGACATGGTCATGAATAATGAAGGAAGCTTAGATCATGGTTCAAGTTCTATCTCCAGTTATGATTGTTTTCATAATGACTAAGAAGAGTTATAGTAGGATTGTACTCTCTACATTATCTTTATGGTAGTTTAGTTTCATATTCCTAGTTTGATTAGTAATAATGTCTTCTCCCTATGTTGTTGGGGAATGGGCAAGTATTGTTTAGCAGTTTTGTTCAATTAGGAAAACCCGATCTTGTCTATATATGTTAGATTTCTTATACGACAGAAAGGTTAGACAGAGATTGTGTTATCAGAGTTGTTATTCTATTTTTCTCAACATTCAATAAAGGAACACATGTTTTGAATTCAGTCAATGGTTTAAGTGATACAGTAGAGATCTAGTTAGATTTTGTGGAGATCACAGTCACTCAAGCAAGGTCCACTTGAGGTAATTGTATCTCTATTAGATGTTCATGTGTTTAGTTTATGTTACTAGTTTTTGTTTGTGTGATTAATGCATGTTGTGATGAGTTGATGTCATGTAGATTGATTAGATATTGATAATATGTATTGTTGGGTTAAGGTGATCACCGACTTAGTTATTAAATTGTTCCCCAATTTTTTTGTTATGTAAGCGTTGGAGGTCACAAGGGGGACCTCCTCCCCATCAACATATCCACTTAACCAACTTAATCAACTTAGAAGCCACATAGAAACCACATGTTACTTTGGGGGATTCAAACTTGGATCTCCATCATGAGAACCTTATGGCCTTTGCCATTCAAGCACAACCCCGTTCACCTAAAAATTTTCCCCAGTTTTGATCCACATAGATTGTTTTGATTTACAATCAACTGAATAGCGAACTAGTTATTTCTTATCAGCATTACTTACTCATAGTACTTGTCAATTCTTCCAAAGTAGAGTTTGTTTTCCTTTCAATAAGTTTGTTTGTATGCACAACTTCTAGATTACAATTCAAGAATCCTTGACTATACACATAGTACGGGCACCATCCAAGAAGAATACGATTCCTTGGTTTGACAATTTAAATGTAACACATTATAGCCAGTAGGTTGCTTGATATAGGATCCGTCGGTCCGTTGAGTTATGTGCATGCCCTTTTTGCATCAATGTATTGGTTAATAATGGAGTTTGACATTTTTGGCGCTGTTGCCGGGGATGGTGCTAAGGTTTAGAGTTTTTGAGTTCTTTTTGATTCATGTTTGTATTTGCTTTCATATGTGTTGATTAGTATTCAAACTTTTTGCTAAGGCATGTATCCTTTATTTTCATTGCCACTTCCTTTTCCTTTCTTATTTCCCTTAGTAATTTTACCCTTTATTTTCCTTGTCTAGTCAGCGATCTTCCTTGTTTTTGAACCATAGTTGGCAGGTTCAAAAGTTCATGAACCGCCCGACTTCCCGACTTGCTTTGGGATCTAGTGTCAAGTTTTCTTGTGTCAGTCTTAATCCTTTTTCCTATAGTCTAGTTAGGAGGTCAGAGATTTTCTGAACCTCTGAACTTCAAAGTCATCAGTTTAAAAGTTCATTTCCTTCCCAACTTCTCGGCTACAGTGGATCGTATCTCCCAAGGTACTTTCATCCAAGCTAGTGTATGGTACAGGGAAATGACAGATGTTGTGCCACATTTAAGTTGAAGTACGTGCGAACACTATGGCACATTTTTCGGAGATAACTTATGGCATATTGAAGGATTTTCGAAGATTGACATGCCGCCAGAAATTAATGCCATTTATGAATGTTTCATGAGATGTGACATTACAAATTTAAACCAATTCACTATCTCATTTGAAGTGTTCGTCTTTTCATCAAGGGAGAAGTGTTGCGGAGTGAAGGGAAATAAGTCCACTACATGCGAAGAGTGTGCAAGATTCAAGGTTCACAAGTTAGCACATTTGGCCATTATTTTTAGTTTCTTTCTTTCTGATATATAAAGCACTACATTCTTTGGAGGTGAAAATCACATAGCTTCATGAATCTGTGTTGCGAAAACCCTGCGAGTCCTTTGCATTTCTCTATTTCACCTACATTTGCCTCTGAGCTTCTTGTGAACTGGTTTCTAAAGTTATTAAAGATGAAGTTTAAGTTTCAAGGAGCTCCCGTAGGTCCTGTGGTAGAAAACACTTTGTATGGGGTGAAAGACACAGAGATGGGACACATTAATTTTGATGACTTTTGGCTAAGAATGCAACCTGAAGGATGGTTAGTCTTAGCTACCAAAATTATGAATAGTGGCCTGGACAGAGCTGGAGGTTTTCCACCTGCAATGCGTTGTCCCGAGTTGGTGGTCGTGTGTGTAAACATCTACTTGCTAGTCATAGGAAATAAGAGCTTCTGACGGTTTTGTGGTTGCAAAGATTGATTCTGCGTCAATTGCTCTTGCTTTGAATCTGGTTGAGTATGAGGAGAATGCAGATGTTTTTGTGTCATCAGCTTGAACTTATTACAATGAGAGAAGAGATTGGTGCCAGAATTGCATTGCAAGTGGCTGGTTGGAGATAGGGAGAAAGGGGAAGTCACGACTTCCCGCCAATCTCAAAAGAAGCCATTTTAAGGAGGAAATTTCAGACATGATTACATTGTTGAATCGCATGGTGGGAAATTCTCAATCTGTTACTTTCTCTTTCTGGATGTGCCGTTTCATTTTATTACTTTGTGGATATCATCAGATTGATTGGGCCAAAATAATTAGAGATAGTCTGCATGGGCAATTGATAATTTTTTTGAGAAATAAGGAATTTTACATGGGTTCACAGTTGATATATCTACTGGCTCACAGAGAGGCTGCTTGGCCTGGCTTAAGGTCCCAAGGGTTACCCGTTGTAAGCACACCTATGTATGACACTTTCTTTCAACTTTGGAAAGAAGAAGTTACCAAAGATTTTTGAAGAATTAATGATGCTTTTACAATGTGGTTGACAAAAAGAATTGATGGCACATTGGAACAAAGGTTCTCAGTGGGTGCAACTGCACTTGTTATGAATTTTGGAAGTTTTTATGTGCAGTTTGATCATTTTTCATACATAAGAATTAGGGGTTATGAAAATGCCCCATTGAAATTGCCGCGGTATCCGTTTGACTATCTCGTGCTTTTGGAGGTATGTAGACAAATGTCTTCTATGAATTTGAAATATCATGCCATGAAGAAAAAGGGATATTCCTTCCTGTTGATGTGTTTTCCTTTCACAAACAACGCAACATAAAATACTTACGTATTTTATCCTTTCTTGAACAAAATCACTCAAATGCTGAACTTTGTGATCAAATGAGTAGACTCCAAGGTTCCTTATCTTCAATTCTCGATTTGAGATAGCTTGTTTGGCAAAGATGTGATTTGTTGTCTTAACAAAGGGACTTACACTCACTATTCAATGGCAGGAAAATACCGTTTACACTCACACAAATAATAACAATTGGTTCAAGGCTACATGCTATGATAAACTTATGATATGACAATTCAGCTCTTGATCCTACTCCTAACAATGTTTTTAAAAAAAGTACAAAAGATATGGGTTTAGAGAAAATATCCGATCTAAGTGCAATCTATCATCATCAATTCATGGAAATCTCAACCACGGTTTGCTTTGCCATGAGACAACAACTCCACAAAGGTGATGCAATCTTCTAAGGATAAGCTAAAGGTTTTCAAATTGCTCTATGAGCAATCGAAGTGAAGCTTGTAATGTGTTCAGACTAACCTTACACTACAACTTGCCAGCGATAAATCATAAAAGGTATGAACATATAGAGATTTCACCAAGAAATTGAAAGACAATGACTTCCACGAACTAAAACTAACAAACTTTGAAAGAAATAAACTAAGTTAAAACATCGAATGCGAGTGAGTACTTAGCAACCATGCAACTTGCAAAGAGAACACAATATCACCATGAATGGCTCAACAATGAACTTGTATTAATCTTAGCAAAGTCTTAGCAACAGCTCTAATTAGCTCAAAACTCATCATACAAAATGAAGAGGAATGAGGTTTATATAGACCTCAAAATACAATGAATGTCCAGGATCAATTTAGATTCAATGGCCCAGATCATGCCACATAAAAAGTGGTTATAACAACTTTCTATTATTAGAAATATTAAAACCTTCAATGGCCCAGATCATGCCATATTAAAGAAGCAATAAAAGCATGTTTTCCAAGGTGACACCTTGGCACCTATGTGGACTACCCACGTGGCATTTCTTTCTTATGTTTATTCTTTTCGACCAATGCCACGAACTTTGGAACAACCTTCACCATATCAACAACTGGTACACTTGGTGCATTTCAAATGGTTCCTTCTGCCTTTGTCACATCTCGTGTATGCTCATCAATTGTTCTCTCTCACTTAGCAATACCAACCTGTTTACCACCAACAAATGAGATCAAGGAGTAGATGTTGTTCAGATGTTCACCAGAAATGAAGTGAGTAGTGTTGAAGTAATGAGAGTGTATGTAATTCTTCACATCATGGAATGCAACCTCTCCTGAGAGATCACACATATCATCCATTAAACTATCTAATTATGAGCCCTCTGAAGCACACTATCTACTCGAACACAATCTATTTTAAGTTTGTCAAGAAGCTGCTCTCTTATGTACATAGTGAAGTACCAAGTAGAGAAATCATACGATGAACCTTCTTCAACCATCCCTTCCTCTATCAATGTTGATAGTGGAGTGTTCATCAAATCTTCCAAGTGTGGCATGTATTCTCTCTTGACACCATCAAATTTGGAACATGCTGCTGAAACTGCTTGAAGTCTTTCCAACAACTGCGCAATGGTTTCATACTTTTGGATAAGTTCATCAATGAATGTATCTATTTGATTTCTAACTCTCCCTATCCATCTTTTCAGTTCTTGGGACTGTGATCTCATACCCTCTAATTGAGCAACGGATTCTTGTGAAAGCATGGGAGGTGGAGTAGACGTCCCTTCACACTATCGAATTGGATTCATCAACTACTGGATATATTGCTTGAAGGCGAGGTTTTCTTTCTCCAATCGATTTCCTCTTTCCCTTTCATGCTTCCATCTTTCTTTGACCACTGAAACTAATTCCTCCAACTCTTCAAACTCTTGCTCTTCTGTTGTTGGTCCCAAATCCATAGTAGTTGCATCGTATTCTTTAGGAACAATGTCATCAATTGTTTTGTCTACCTTAGGCACTGCAATGTGTACTTTCCTGGACCCAGAACTATCTCTCGTAATCTTGGAGAGTCTAGTCACCTTTTCTTTTCCCTTATCTTGCCTTGTCCTACCTAACAACTCTTGTATGTTAACCTCTGGCGTTATTTCCATGATTGAAGTCCCTTTAGTCTCTTCCTTAGCCAATCTGGCAAGGCAGACAAATCTTCTTGAACACCTTGTTCTTGAGCTCTAGCTTCTAACTCTAATGACAATGCTTCCTCATCAGACATTTCAATGTGCATATCTATTTCATGTGTAACAGCGTCTTGATTCTTGGAGGGACTTGATCAAACTTCTTCAGCTAGAACCTCATGCATGTTTGCTTGATCTAATGTCTGTGGAGCTCCTTGGTTTTCTCTTTCTTCATTCTCCACTACTGATGTCACATTCATATCTTGAGAAGGACCACCTCCTTGTCTAGAAGAATTGCTAGTCTCAGTTCTTGAACTCAACTTTATCTTCTTCCAACTACTTTCTCCACGTGAGTCGTCCAGATGCTTCCTCTTGCTAGGCTGTGTTTCTTCTCTAGAGCTTACACTATATCCACTAGACTCATTGTGATGTTTGCTGCTAGATTCACTATCATCCACTTCTTGTGATTGTTGCGAGTCAGCTCCTCCCATCAAGTCGTATGTGAGATCCTTGTTTGCATTTTGGAGCTTCTGAACTTGACGATCTACATACTTCTTTGTGATATGTATGACTCGCTGTATCCAATCATCATGGCCAATTTCTCTTTTAGCCCAATTGATAGTGATAGGTCCTTCCTTGTCAAACATCCTTTGCACGAGAAACTTTTCAGTCTCTTCTAGCTGATTGGGAATAGGCATTATATTACATGATCTCACCAAATCCCAAGTCATTCTTGAACACCTCTTCTCTCTAATGTGCTCTTCATCATCTGCATCTGCCCAGTGATCCTCTTAATGCTCTTGGTGTCTAAACCTCTTCCCAAATGCTTTCCAAATCATGTTGAATGGATCAAAGTGGTCTTGACTCGTGTCATGAAGCATTAGATTGTAAGCTTGGAGTTCATATTCTGAATGTTGTGCAACTTGCAGTGTTGGGCAAGTCTCCAACTTTCCAACTCCCATTGGGATACTGATTCCGACTTTCTTCTTATCTTTCTGAATTTTGTCCCAGGCCAACAGTTGCCTCGTCACCTCTAGTAGTACCATCTTATCAGTAGGATACCTCGGCAAGCGGTAAGGATAAGATGAAAATCCTTGGATCCTCAAGTAGGTGAACTTCAGAAATTGGATGTACCATCGTCCAAATTTGCCAATCAATCTCTTTGCATCCTTCGATAACCTCTCATTCATATTTCGTTGAAGCTTCCTTACGATGAACATGAAGAATGCATCATTCACGCGCTTGTAGTGGGCTATGGACTTTAGCTGCAATTGCAGGTAGCAATCATACACACCGAATTGTCTGGGGCCATATCCTATATCACCTCTGTAATTCAATCCATCATACTTTCCACACATTGCGAGGATATAGATGACATATGAGCTCATGTAGAAGGACTTAGTCTCCTTTATCTTGATCATCTGCTCATGAATATTGTTGCTTATGATACTAGCCCAATCAATCATCACCTCACCCTTGACGATCTCTTGCATGAATACGAACATCCACGCATCGAATGTTGATGATTGTTGACAACCCATAATTCTATTCAAAAAAATTACCATGTAGCCATACTCTATGATGAAATCCAATTTATGAAGCGTCTTCAGCAACTTGTTGTGATGACTCCTTGGTTGCTTTACACAATTGACGTTTATCTCTTGCTTAAAATCACTTATCGCTCCTTCAAACACCCTTTGAGCTTGCTCTCGAGTGTAGATAGTGACCTTCCTATGCTTTGGGACGTTGAATGTTTCGGCGATGGCCTCCCTCCTCAAGTGAGCTAAGACTTCTCCATCAGATGTTTCAATGCATCTAGTCTCTTGGTTGTAATGACTAGCGCATTCCCACATAAGCTCGGAACTCGGCAAGGCGGGCGGGAAGCATGTGGCTTGGACAATTCCATTGCGGAGCATCTCATGGATGACCTTTGAGTGGGTTGTCTTGTAGAGCTATTTCTTGATCTCCTTCATGTCAATGTGACCCAAGTTGGTGTCACTTGCGTTCCTCCACTTGGACATGATCTTCGTCTCCAGCATGACTCCTTGCTTATCACTCTTGATCAAGGCTTGTCTTTCTTTCGCATTCATCATCTACCTCCTCCTACAAGAGAAGACACCATGTGTTACTAGGCTGATGTGACACTTAAAATAAGGATTTTCTTAACATCTATATTATCTCCTCATGCATGTGGGACAAAAAATAATGAATTTTAAAACATACCTTAGAAAAATCAAAATTTATGAATAAAAATCAGAATTTTAGAAGACTTGATTTTTTGAAAACACTTGAATTTCTTGACTTGTCCTCTTGTAAATTTGCTACTCCTTTTTGCTCTAAACCTGCTCTGCTACAAATCAGAAGTAAATTTGTTTTGAATTTG
Organism: Cunninghamia lanceolata; assembly: GCA_027924645.1. NCBI lineage: Eukaryota > Viridiplantae > Streptophyta > Pinopsida > Cupressales > Cupressaceae > Cunninghamia > Cunninghamia lanceolata. Next base: position 27,396,412 of record BSBN01000213.1, on the reverse strand, counting down.
ATTAAAAATGCAGAAATAAACTTCATTTTATACCTAATGCTGCCCTTCTTTAAGGTAGGTCGGCCTAGTCACAAGTGGTCAGCCAAAACAGGAATAAATTTTATGTTTTTTAAAACTTTCCACGCCTTCATGCAATGAGTGTCCAACTTGAGCAGGTTTGAGAGTGGTAGGTGGATAGTATGTTGTGATGAAAATGTTGTCCGGATGAAGGGCTCAAGGCCACTCAGCATGGGCAGGATTGGGAGGCTAGTAAGGATTTTCATCACTTAGTGATTTTTGCTTATTTTGACAACATAGAAACCCTTGCTTGTGTTATTGATTTTTTAACCTCCTTTAATGCTATGTAAAACTCTTAGAGCATGGGCGGATTTAGAGTGAATGTATGGAGTGTTTCATGTGAAAGAGATGCATGAAGGTGGGAGTCTCTTGACAAGGTAGTCCTGTGAGTGTGTGTGGATTGCTTCACTTTGCTCATTCATCTCCTCATGAAGACCTTTCTCTCCAACACCCTTAGGACTTAGCCAATTTTGAGGTGTTTTTTGAAGTTGAAAAATACATCATGGATATTAAGTGATGATGTTGTCCACCTGTCATGATGAAAACCGCCTAGGAAGGGCGGGATTGGAGGTGTTGTTTAGATTTTGCAACTTAGAATATTTTGCACCCTTCTAGACCTAATTGCTTCACCTATGAAGTGCTTCATTTTCATCAATTCATTGATCTCTTCTTGCAAATTGCATTGTCTTCGCTCTGAGCGGCTTGGAAGGCAGTGTATGGAATGCTTCATTGTGAGACATGACAGAGTTCAAGACTCCCTCTTGAGACCGCCAAGGTAGGGTGGGTTTGAGAGGTAGGTGTGGAATGTTCTTGTTTTGACAACTCTTACTTGATCTTGATATGATTTTCCTAGACGACTTTCACTTCTTGCTTGGATTTGCATGTTGGGGTAGTAGATGAGTGGAGTTTGAAGGTGATTATGGAGTAGTTCATGTGAAGATCTAGAGAATCAAAGCCCTCATGTTTAGGCCGCCCAGGGAGGGCAGATGTGGAGGTGAGGCTTGGACTTTCACTTAAAATCCTTCATGTGTGTTCCAAACTTGCAAGTTATCCATGTGTTTGTTCAAAACTTAGTGTTATTCATCGCCTTCTTCTCTCTATACTTGCAAACTTTCATGTCATTTCTCCTAGGCGAGTTTGAGTGTGTTGTGTGGAGAGAGATGTATGAGGAACATGGAAGAATCCAAGACCCCCTCTTAAGGCTACCTAGGAAGGGCAGGTTTGGGAGCATGGTGTGGATTTTCCATACTTGAACATCTTTCCTAACCTTGATGATCTCTCAAACTTGTCTTTGCATAACTTAGTGTCGGTGAATGATTGATTGAAGTCAGAAGACAAGTTTGGAACGTTTGATGACTTTATCCATATGCCAAGGTGAAATCTGCCTAGGCTAGGCGGTCTTGAAGAAGTTGTGTGCTCTTAAAGCTAGTTTCTTCCCTGACAATTTCACCTCCCTAGGTAAACTTACATATCTCCAAGTGGATGGCGGATTTAGAAGGGGTGTATGGAATGTTTCATGCGGGACAAGACACAGTCCATGGACACCTCTTGAGGCCGCTCCTCAAAATGCCTTAAAATACATTCAAACCTATGAACTTCCATCAAATCCTCATGATCTCCTTGCACTTCAACTCAAAATATTGCAAACTTGATAGGTCTTCTCCTTGAGCGGGTTTGAGGGTGATGTCTGGAGAGTGTGATGTAGAGGAGGTGAGTTGTTCAAGTGTAGAGCTCAGGGCCGCCTAGCATGGGCGGCTTGGGGGGTAGGGTGTGGATTCTTTCTCTTAAAGTTCATTCCTCTCCTCATGAAGATCCCTTTCTCCAACTTCCTTAAGACTTAGTCAATTTTTTAAACTTCCCTCTCTTTGAATGATCCCCTCAAGGATGTGAAGCATCATGATGAGTTAGAGAGTCAAGATAAGGTAGCTGCAATGCTTAGACATCAAAACTCCAATCTCACCTGTCTAGGCCGCTCAAGTAGGGCGGGTTTGAGGGTAGGTCTTGGATTTTGACACTTAGAAACTTCTTACTCCTTGAACTTGACTATCTCATCCTTGTGGTGTCATCTTGATCGTACTTATCAAACAAACTTTGCAATTTGTGTTGTTCTTCACCTTGGGCGGTTTGGAAGGTAATGTTTGGAGTGCTTCATGTAGAAGATGATATAATCCACAAGGACCTCTTGAGGCCGCCCAGGTAGGGCGGCTTTAGAGGTAACCCTTGGACTTCAACCTAAAACTCACTTAATTCTTTCAAGCCTTGAAGTCTCCATCAAAACTTCATCATCTTTTAATGCTCTATGTTTGAAACACTTCAAAACTTGATCACTCTCTCCTAGGGCGGGATTGTAAGTGTTGTCCGGAGAGTGTCACCTGGTGGAGATGAGGACATCATCCATGACTTCATGCCAAAGACGCTTAGGTAGGGCGGGTTGAGGAGTGACACTTGGAATGAACTTTGACTTCACTCAAACTCACAAAGCTTGCTTACTAATCATCATATCTCAGTGCTTTGTGCATGAAAATCTCAATACTTAACCATTTTTTCTTCTAGGGCAGTTTTGAGGGGCAGTGTCTGGAGAGATCCTCTTGGTGAAGACATTGTCCATCACTCCCTTATGAGGCCACCTAGGTATGGTGGGTTGAGGAGTGACACTTGGATTCTCCTTTAAAATGCACCCAAACTCTTTCAAATGTATGAACTCTCCTTGTAATTTGATCATCATCTAAGCACTTGCATACTACAAACTTGGCAATCTTATTCCTAGGGCGGGTTTGAGAGTGTTGCCTGGAGAGTGTTACCTGGTGGAGAAATCATCCATAAACACCTTGTGAAACCGCTTAGACCAGGCGGGTTAGGATACCACCCTTGGATTTTCATACTGAGAAACATTTAATTCATCTCAACTTGATCACCTCACCTTCTGAGTATCACCTCCTTCATCCTTCATCAAGTAAACTTGCCAATTGTTCCATCTACATCCCTGAGTGGTCTCAGAGACAGCATGTGGAGAGTTTCATGTGGCAAGAGACAAAGTCCAAGACCCCCTCTTGGGGCTGCCCAGGTAGGGCAGGTTTGGAGGTGACCTCTGGATTTTGCCTCTTGAAGCCTCAAAATCACTCAAACTCATAAAGTCTAACATGGAATTTATCAATCTTAAGTCCAAAAACATTGCAAGCTTTCATATCAACCCTTCCATATGGAGACTCTGACCGAGGAGATGTACCTTGTTAACTCTGGTCCTGATCACTCAAAGTATTCTATGAAACATTCTAAGGTGTGACATGTGTTTGACTTATCTAGTGTCCCTCTTTACATGTGTTTTGAACTAGAACTTAGGCTAAGACTCGAAAACCAAACTAAACCTAAGCAAAAATTAGGGGGTCCCCATTTGCAATGGGGTGATGTGTGATGAGGTCACAAAACTTCCCTGTGACTCTATCATTTTATTCTTGTAAAAGTAATGAGGTTGCAAGAAATGTAGATAAGGCTTTGTTTGAATTTGGTCTTCAGAGTTTATGGACTAGAGCATCTTTTGATAGTAAAAAAATTGTAAAGGAGAATATGCATGGAGGTGGGTCTTATCAGCACAAGCCTCAACTAGAGGATTACTGGGAGGATTGTCTAAATGAAAGAGAAGTCCAGAGGAGAAGTTGGATGAGATTGACAATTGATCAAATTTGTGCCTTTAATCTCCCCATGCAAGTGCCCGATATTGTGGATGATCATTCAGACATTTTGGATATCAGATTTCAAGAAGTTTTATTGCAACCTCTACCTCTTGTGAAATGGTTGGAGAAAGAAGTTACTGACATTAAACTTCGTTCTTTTGGTGTCATAAGGAGAATGAAGAAATGGCTGAAGAGAAAGTTTAGAGAGCAAGCTGGTTCAAATACAGCTAAAGAATCATCAACTCAGAGCCAGGGTAGGTCCAAAACTGTGCATTCTCAGAGGAAGACATCTAGATCAGACCCAACTACACAAGGAGTTGGCTCACAATCAAGCAGGGATGGCGAAGGATCCCCTGAGGAGAATAATAAGTTGAAATCCATGTGTGAGCTGGATGGTCAACTAGTAAAAGATGACACCAGATTGGTTGTTTCTCCACAGAGAGCAAACCATGTGCCACTAGTTAACTACCCTGTTAATGATAGTGATTCGTTGATTTTTACACAGTTGGGAGAAGATAGTATTTTTCAATCTTTGTTGAGTGCTCAAAATTCTCCTAGTTCGAATAATCCTCCTGCACTTGATTCTTCATCAGTTCAGGTTGATGGTATTGCAAGTATGGTTAATGCCACTAGTATTTCTCCTCTTCTCCTTCTTGGTTGAAGAAAGCGGTTGAAAAGAAAAAGAGATATACTCCAATGGTGGACAATGGTGTTGATACAGTGGCTAAGTTGCTACAGGAGACTCCAAAGCCCAAACATGCCAGGAGAATGTCGAGAATGGTCATACACCATACTACAAGCAATCAATTCCTTGAGATTGCAGACCCTATGGGAGATAAGAATGAGAGCGAAGTGACTGAAGCGGACTTTAACGTAAGTAGAGTAGATATGGGACCCTCTATCGTTGAAGGGGATATTTATCATGCAGAGTATTCAGTCAGCAACTTCTCAAAGAGGGTCAAGAAAGAACAGGAGGAGAACCAAAAATTGTGCACTCAAGTAAGTGCTTTATCTTCTTTTATTCAATCAGTTCTAAGCATTACAATGTCCTTGTTAGATGCAATGCCAGATTTAAGTGCAAGTGTACTAGATCCCAGTATTTTGTAACAAATAAAACAGTCTAGGGCTTTGAATGATGCCGTGAATCAATGGGTAGAGAAGGTAGTCTTTGATGGTCTCCTATTTGTTGAAGAAGCTGTTAAGTTGTTTGACTCTATCTCTAGTAAAAGAGAGGTCTTAATTACAAAGTTTCAAAAGGCCAGGAATGATCATAATAGTCTCTCTTTAGCTTCAATGGAAACTAAAGAAATGGCAAAAATGGATGTTAAGGTCCTAATAGTTGAACAAATTATAAATGCCCCAAATGAGTTTGATGTACCATCTTGGATAGACATCCTCGAATGGAGATTAATTATGTTGACATTGGCCGAGAATGATATGAGGGATGCAATAGCAACTTACTATGCTGAAATGAGAAATATCAAGGTTAATTTTGCTATCTTGGAAATTGAAGCGACTACGGAAAATGAGGACAAATTATTGGATGTTAAAGAAACAAAGAAAAACTTTAAGAAGTTAGTGACAAAGGAGATAATGAACTATAATGTCATAACCAGTGAATCACTTGGGAAGATGGCAAGGACTACTGCTTACATCAAAACTATCAAGAACGGGGTTGGATGAGATTCATCAAAAGATTAATGATATAGATAGGGTGGTTCGCAAGAAGAAGTGCAGGATTAGCATGACTGGTACTCCAAGTGGCATGTCTCTCTCCCCTTTTCTCACCAGGTATCAAGCATACAAGGCTAGACGAAGGGCACAAACAGCTCAAGTGGCACAAGAAGACACGAGTAAGGAAACTAAACAGGTGGAAGATGAAGATGCGGCACAAAATGATGATGATGATGTTGGTGATGAGGATGTGGCAATCCTCAATTAATTCTCTTTTTATGTTTTAGCAAAATATTTTACATTCTCTTGAACTATTGGCTCTGGAGGGCCCTTTAAGTATTTATTATTTAAACTCTCTTTTAAATCAGTTGTCACCAAGAAGCCGTTGGGGTTAAAGACAGTTATCATATGGCTTGCTATAAATTTGATGTGCAAGTCTATGTATGGATCTTTTTGGCAAACTTTGTTTTGGTCATAGAGAATTTTGATACTTCTTGTTTTCAATTGCTTTTATGCATATAATGAAAATCAATGCAGTGGAGATTTAAGTGGTCATAGACTTTGTGTTATGTTTATTTGAATTTACGTTCTTCCTACGTTGAATGTATTACTACTGGTGTTGGTAACATTTGTGCATTGAAGTGGTTGGATATCTTTAGTTTGGCTCACTGTTGTGGATGATTTATCTGTTGATATATTGTTTAGAGCAGTGATTATATGGTGTATGATATCATGTTTATTTGAGTTTCTAAATATTATGGTGGTGGAAGTCTTTGTACTTCTGATTATTTGAAAAACAAATTTATGCCTTTATTGCATTCTGGTTAAAAGCTCTGCCTTCATTTTTGCTTTCTGGTTAAAAGCAATCTTGATTTTTCATTCATAAGAATATCTATCGAAGGTAGATGTGCCTTGTAAAATAAGTAGAGAGCCTTTATAAAATATCAATATAATAGGCTCAACTGTTGATTACATTTGTCATCTGTCTAGGCGTGAGAATATAGAGTTAGGTGACAAATCTGTTAACCAACAGATTTTTGGCGACTCTACTGGGGACATTTGTAATATTAATTTTAGTAAGTTGCTTTATTATTGCATGGTTCTCCAAGGAAGATGTGCACCAGTTTTGTAGCCTAATGTAGACTGGTTAGTTGGTGATCAAGAAGATATTATCACTGGTCTGCGACTGGTTGCCTGGCAAACCAGGAGGACAAATCAGCAGTATCATTAAGTGAATGAAGTTCTTGAAGAAGAAGAGGATCTTGGTGATACCCTAAGAGAAAATGCATGTCATTTTGGTCAGGCTCAAGAAGTTGTGTTCATTGAAGGAGTTATTCTTGTGCCCAGAAGAGAGAGACCCTTCCAAATTCAAGAATTTCCTAATAATAGGAGGAATCTGGTCGTTAGAGGAGAGAACCAAGTACGTAACCAACTAGTCATTCATCGAAATAACCAGTAAATGGTTTGACGACTCTGCATTGTTTTATTTTATATATTTATGAAGGTTGGCTATGAAAAGATACGCTCGGGGTGATGGACAAAAGGGCATTTCTGATACTGATTTTGATTTACTTCAGTCCCTAAACTTTGCTCCTTTCCCTCCTACAAGGAGAGTTAAGTCTTTAAGTCATCCATCCTCTCCCCCTCCTGAGAGACAATCTGCTAGTTCATCCTGTCAATTTCTCACTCTTGACAGAACTCTTCTACCATTACAAGCTAATTTCCCACTCCATACTCCCTTCAATATGGCTCAACCTGCACCTGTCCCATGGGGTGCTTCCATTAGACCTTTAAATCTTGGAAGAAATTTACATGACTTACCCAAGGGTTCGGGAAAGATTGTACCTAAGTTTAAGGGTGATGGAAAGGTCACTCCTGAAGAGCATATAAATGCTTTCTTTGCTGCCTGTTCTATCTTGGGGGTACAACATGAAGATGTGTCTATCATACTCTTCATTGAGTCACTCACTGATGTTGTTGCTGAATGGTTCTATCACTTACCAAATGCATCCATTAATGATTGGGCTTCTATGAGGCACCAGTTTGAAGATAGGTTTAAGACCGCTGATAATGAACATACATTGGTAGCCCAGCTCTCCATAATGAAAAAGGAAATTCATGAGCAAATGAGAGAATTTGTAGCAAAATTCAACAAGATTGCTAACAAAATCCCTAACAATGTCATGCCTGGAGATGGATTATTGAAATGTTTCTTTATCAATGCACTTCCTTTAGATGTTAGTTATGCAATAAAAAGGGAAGGTGTTGCCATTCTGGCTGAAGACCAGACCAAAGCCATCGTAGTAGAAGATGACCTTATAACTGCTGGTAAATGGAAAAGAGAATTACTAACAAGTAGGCCATCAACCGTAAATTCTACTAACCCAGTTATTCATAGATTAACCAATGATATTATTAAGTTGAATTGGCAGATGCCTAAGGGTCATCAATGATCTTTTTATCCTGATGTGACAAGAAAAGATCATAACCCAGTGGGAAATCTAAATAGATCTCTTTCCTTACCTGATCCAACTCAGTGATTGGCAATTGAAGGACCATTTTCCAGTAAAAATAATCACATGATGTGCAATTTTCACCTTACATCAGACCATGATGGAAGTTATTGCCCTAAGATGGGGAGATTTATGCAGATGCTTTCGATGAACGAACATGTGGAAGAACCTTATGTAGAGGAACCTTCTACACCTGGTGATGCTAGTATCAACTTCTTCCAGTATGAATCAGAGGATGAGGATGTAGAAGATGTTTATACCGAGGTTGGCAATCCAAATTGTGTAGTATTCACAAGAGGACAACAGGCCCAGAAAGGATATGACCCTAAGAACCAACCTAGCTCTTCCTCTTCTACTCCAAAGTACATTCTGACTAGGTAGAATAATTTAAGTTATAAGAAGATGGATAATACCACCACTAAAGCAACATTTGTTGAGGTACCTTCTACTTCTTCTCCTGAAGCACTTGTATCTAGTTCTTTTGATATTGTTGACTCATGTAAGAATACAAAAATTCAAATTTTTGAGGCTGAATATCTAAGACTTAATCCTTCAGAACTAGATAGATTGATTAAGTATGTGAAACAAGAACCTTCCCCTTCTCATTGCAATGCCCAGGTGTCGAATGTTAATGAAGCTCAAGTTGAGAAGCAAAATTGTTCAAACCCTCACTCCCAAGAATCAATACTTTAAAACCCTCTTGAAAAACTAGAACCCTTTTACGTGTCGTTGTATATTGTTGGGTATAGATTGAGTAATTATGTATTGATTCTGGAGCTTCAGACAATGTAATGCCAGCCCAAGTTGCAAAGGCCTTAGGTTTGTCCTACACGCCCTCCCATGGTAAGTGTTTTTTTATGGATGGTTCTCCCGTGCCTATCCTTGGTCAAATTAAAGATGCACAAGCTGCCCTAGCTACTTTCCCTAAGAAAAGGATGAAGCTAACTATATTGGTGGCTGATATACTTGCAAGCTATGGAATGTTGCTAAGTCGCAGTTTCTACAAAGACTTAGGTGGGGAAATCCAAATGGATTGGTCACATGCTTTGATACCTGTATATGGGAAGAAGGTCTGCCTAAACCGAGAACTGAAGGCCAAGTTTACTGTACTAAAATTTGGAGATCCTAGGGTAGCTATCTTGATTGTAGAAATTGGGTCGGGCACCTATATGTGTATGTTAGAAGAGGATAACAATGCAAGCCTGATCAGCCCAAACCTGGCAGATGAGATATGGACTTTAGAATTCGATGGTAGTTGTTCTTCTACTGGATCCAAGGCTGATTTTGTTTTGATTTCTCATGACCGTTTTGTCTTTCCATTTGCTTAGAGGCTTGAGTTTGAAAACACGAACAATACTGTAGAGTATGAAGCCTTGTTTTTAGGCTTGGAATTGGCTAGAGAAAAGGGAATTAAATAGTTAAAGGTCAAGGGTGATGTTGAATTGATTGTGAAACAAGTAAGGATTGTACATGGTTAAGAATGGAAGACTGAGACATTACCGAAATCGAGTGTGGGACCAAATTGAAGTTTTTGATGCCTTTTCTATAGAAGCAATACCCAGAGAACAAAACACTAGAGTTGATTCCTTAGTTGTCTCAGCTTCCCTCTTCTTACCTCATCCTGACTTCAAGGATAAGCCATATCTAATTGAAGTGGTGTATAGACCTAATGTTCCAAATAACGTTAACCATCAGCAAGTGTTTAATTCTGACCAGCAGATAATTTCCTTTCTTGAAAAAGCAGAAGCCTTTGCCAACATATTTTTTGAAGGAAGTGAAGATGAGAGTAATGATGTATTAGAAGATGAAATTGTTTCTCAAGATGGTCAAAATTTTGAAGTCATTCAGTTGAAAGGAAATAAAATCCCTAAAGGTCTGGTCTCATTAGAAGACCTTTTTAATCGACATGATCAGTATCTTAAAAAGAAGAACAAAGTTTCAATCAATTCATCAACTGATTATGATAGAGTTAACATAGGAACCAAAGCTAATCTGAAGATTGTTTGTATTGGAAAATGATGTTCTCCAAAGGAAAGGGAACGATTGATTTCTCTATTGATTATATATAAGGATGTTTTTGCATGGTGCTATGCAAATTTAAAGAAGTTTAGAAATGGAGAAGTATAGCACCATATCCCATTAAAGCATGGAGCTTTACCTTTTAGACAAAACCAAAGGACTTATAATCCAAAGGTGGCAGAAGCTATTTTCAATGAGAGACAAGATGTTGAAGGCAAAGATCATTTATCCTATCCACCATTCTACCTAGGTAGCTAACATGTCCCAGTTAGGAAGAAGAATGGAGAAATTTGAATTTGTGTTGATTTCAAAAACCTAAATCAGGCATCTCTGAAGGACAATTATCCTTTGCCAGTTATGGATCATATCTTACAAACAATATTTGGTTCTGAGATGCTGTCCATGCTTGATGGTTTTTCAGGTTATAATCAAGTTGAGGTTGCTCCTGAAGATCAGCACAAAATAGCTTTCACCACCCCCATTGGTGTTTTTGCCTATAATAGGATGCCTTTTGGCCTTATCAATGCAGAGGCCACATTTTAGAGAGCGATGGATTTGACCTTTGGAGATCTGAAGAACAAAATCATTGTTGTTTACCTAGATGATATAATAGTCTTTTCTAAAAAGAGGGCTAATCACCTGCATGATTTGGAGATAGTTCTACAATGCTGCAGGGAGAATGGTATTTCCCTCAACCCTAAGAAGTCTATTTTTGCTATTACTGAGGGGAAACTGCTAGGTCATATTGTCTCTAAGAATGGAATAAAGATTGATCCAGAAAGAGTCAGGGCAATTCAACTAAGCTTACCTACCACCAAGAGCAACACAAGGTCATTCTTTGTTCAGGTGAATTTTCTGAGGAGATTTGTTCTAGATTTTGCTGAACTAACTAGGCACATTACTGAGATGATGAAGAATCACCCTATTTTTAAGTGGAGTGTTGAAGGTAAGAAAGCATTTGAAGATATTAAGATAGCTATTGCTAATGCGCCCACGCTTGTGCATCCTGATTTCTGAAAGGATTTTATCATTTATTGTTACGCTTCTAAACATACTTTATCAGCCATTCTACTACAGAAGAATGATCAAGGGATAGAGGTTCCAATAGCTTTCATGAGTGTGCCGCTGAAGAAACATGAGTTGAAATACTCTGCTTTGGAAAAACACGCGTATGCAGTGGTGAAGCCCCTTAAGATCTTCATATTTTATATTTTACATTCACATGCAGTTGTTTATGTTCCCGAATCTGCAGTTAAGTGCATACTTACACAATAGGAGATTGGATGCAATAATAGGGGGAATTGGATAGCAAAAGTTCAAGAATATGATGTTGAAATTAAGCCCACCAACCTGGTGAGAGGTAAAGGGTTGTGTAAGATGATTGCAGAAAATCAAGTGAGTGAGAATGAAGAAGTGCCATTGGTCTTATTTACTAGTACAGTTGATGAGTGGTTTTTCAAATGTTGCTTACTTCCTAACTTATGGAGATTGTCCTCCTCATCTCTCTGCTAAAGGAAAGAGGAATCTAAAGTCAAAGCCTATATAAGAGGGGAATAGATGGCACTTTTCTGAGATGTGTTGATAAAGAGCAGCAAAGGAAGTTGCTAGAGACATTCCATATCAAGGCCTGTGCGGGACATTTTTTAGCCTCAGTAACTGCCTTTAAGATATTGCGACAATGTTTTTATTGGCCAGGCATGTTCAAAGACGCTTATAAATGGGTATCAAAGTGTGAAAAATGTTCAAGATGTGTGAGCAGACCTTAGTTGGCTACATTACCTCTAAAACTAGTGGTAATGGATGAACCCTTTTAGCAATGGGGATTAGACTTCATTGGACCCATTAATCCCAATTCTAGTTCTAGACACACTCATATCTTGACAGCTACAGATTACTTCACTAAATGGGTAGAAGCAATTCCTATGAAACACATGACTTTTGAAGTTGTCTGTAGTTTTCTGAAGGAGAATATACTAGTTAGATTCGCGGTGCCTAAGAAACTTGTAGCTGACAATGTCTCTAGTTTTTCTTCTTCTGAGTTTACTCTTTTCTGCTATGATTATGGCATCAGCCTTGCTCATTCTTCTGATTATTACCCACAAGGTAACGGACAAGCTGAATTGAGTAATAAAAACCTCATCATGATTGTCAAGAAACTAGTCGATGAAAATCAAAGGACGTGGCACAAAAGTCTGTATGATGCTCTTTGGGCTGATAGGATAACTTACAAGAGAGCTATTGGTATGTCCCCATTCTAGTTGGTGTATGGTATTGATAGTGCTATTCCCATTCCCCTAGAGTTATCTGCACTAAATTTGCAGAAGGCAATCGAGGATGAACAATTTCAGATAGCTCTGGAGAAGAGGGTAATGTACCTGAGTCAGTTGGAAGAACTGATGAGTGCCAGGTAGCACCCATAATAATACACCTTTTTACCTCTCTTTTCCACCCTTCTTATTCCATTGTCCTGATAATTGTACCAAAGTAGACTGATAAGATTTGTTCTAATTATATTAATGAGAGATGAATTACTGAAAGTCATGATTTTTTATTGAAGGACTAATGTGCAACAATTTAATGGAAATATGCAGAAATTCTCTCTTTTTGAATCTTCAGGTGCAGTTGTTCGGGCAAAGGCAATTTTGAGCATCTCCAGAGATGGTCCTAATAATCTCCAAAGCTGATATGAAGGATACCATGCCAATCTCCAATGTTTTCCAATATGATTGGAGAGATTTTGAGATAAGAGGACCAAGGGTGAATCATCTCCAGAGTAGGATAGAAATCATAAGCACATCTCTGGAGCTGCAGACAAACAGTACACACCTTCGAAGCCCTCCTTAATGCACTGCAGAGTTCCAATGCCGCTATCAGTCAACACTTCCAGTGGCAATTGGAGTGCTCCATGGATTACTCAGCCCACACCTGAGTAATTGAGTGAAGACTCTAGTTATCTACTAGAAGTTAAATTCCTCTTTTATTGATTTTGCACGAGTTCTTGACAAACTGATTAAGTACCTATATTTCAGGGCCTTGCTGCCCAACTGTTATTTGAAACTAAGACTCCAGATTTAGTGGGACTATTGTTCCACTAAAATCTATTTCAATTGCATGATTTTACTTTGCAGTTAAACAGTTGATAGAATAAGAGATTGATGCTATCTCATAGATAATTTGGTAGTTAGAGTAAGTGATATCTCATCGCTGGATTTGATATAAATATATATAAGGTAGAAGAAGAAGAGATATATAGATTATTATTATTGCAATCTCATTTGGATATAGATACTTTTCTGAATACAAAAGGATACTGATGGGATTAGACTAAAGAAGAATTGTGATATTACATTCATGTACTGATTTTTGCCTTAATCTTCAGTCCTGAGGGTGAGGAGCAAGGGCCCACTTCTGCCATCAAGACAGAAGGCTAGTATTTATTTTATTTATTATTCTCTTTCAGATTCTGCTTAGGAAGATAGTTATTGTTTTCTCATAGATAAATGCATGATTTAGTTGAATGGATTAGAATAGATCAATGTTAGCTATTTATTGTTTCAGCTTTGTTTCCATTATTCTTAGAATTTACTTTCATAGCAGATAAATTAGCAGCATTAATTTCGATAGCAAATAAGATTAGCAGAATTAGTTAAATGGACTGGCAACTATATGATTCGTAATTACAGATAGCCAAGGACACAACCCTAGAATTAACACATGAAAACATGATTAAATACCGAGGACCAGCGACCCTTGTCAAGAACAGAGAGAAGTAATTGTGGATAGGATAGCCAAGCATCAGCAGTCTATTAAAAAGATCTTTAATAAGAAGGCCAGGCAGAGAAGTTTTATTGAAGGGATTTTTATGCTTCTGTGGGATAAGAGAAGGGAACCAAAAGGAGCTCATAAGAAGTTTGATTCATTATGGAGAGGACCTTTTAAGATCAGACAAGTTATTGGAGAAAATGCATATTTATTGTCTTATCCTAATGGAATGTCATTGCCTCTTTCTTATAATGGGCAAGACTTGAAGTTGTTCAATTGGTAACTTCCTAGTGTCCTACCGTGTACCATAGTTCTTTTATTTTCCCTCCTTTCTTGTTTTGGTTGTGGTTGTGTTTTTGGTTTGACTCTGTCGCCCTTCTGGAATAAGGCTTTGTTGCCATGGTTTGTCAGGTTTCTCTTCATCCCTCTTGGTCCTCGTCCCCAATCAGAGCTTGTTGCTGCTTAGTATTCAAATTTTTTGCTAAGGCATGTATCCTTTGTCTTGACTGCCACTTCCTTTTCCTTTCTTATTTCCCTTAGTCATTTTTTCCTTTGTTTTCCTTGTCTAGTCAGTGATCTTCCTTGTTTTTGAACCATAGTCGGCAGGTTCAAAAGTTCACGAACTACACAACTTGCTTTGGGATCTAGCATCAAGTTTTCTTATGTCAATATTAATCCTTTTTCCTATAGTCTAGTCGGGATATCAGAGATTTTCTGAACCTTCGAACTTCAAAGTCATCGGTTCAAAAGTTCATTTCCTTCTTGACTTCCCGACTACAGTGGATCACATCTCCCAAGGTACTTTCATCCAAGCTGGCGTACAATACAGGGAAATGACAGATGTCATGCCACATTTAAGTTGAAGTATGTGTGAACATCATGGCACATTTTCCAGAGATAACTTATGGCATATCGAAGGATTTTTGAAGATTGACATGCTGCTAGAAATTAATGCCATTTATGAACATTTTGTGAGATGTGACATTACAAATTTAAACCAATTCACTTCTCATTTGAAGTGTTCATCTTTTCATCAAGGGAGAAGCATTGCAGAGCGAAGGGAAATAAGTCCACTACGTGTGAAGAGTGCACAAGATTCAAGGTTCACAAGTTAGCATGTTCGATCATTATTTTTAATTTCTTTCTTTTTTATATATAAAGCACTACACTCTTTGGGAGGTGAAAATCACATAGCTTCATGAATCTGTGTTGCGAAAACCTTGTGAGTCCTTTGCATTTCTTTGTTTCACCTACATTTGCCTCTGAGCTTCTCATGAACTGGTTTCTAAAGTTAGTAAAGATGAAGTTTAAGTTTCAAGGAGCTCCCATAGGTCCTGTGGTAGAAAACACTTTGTTTGGGGTGAAAGACACAGAGTTGGGACACATTGATTTTGATGACTTTTGGCTAAGAATGCGACCTAAAGGATGGTCAGTCCTAGCTACCAAAATTGTGAATAGTGGCCTAGACAGAGCCAGAGGTTTTTCGCCTGCAGTGCGTTGTCCCGAGTTGGTGGCCGCGTGTGTAAACAACTACTTGCCAGAGTCACGGGAAATAAGAGCTTCTAACGATTCTGTGGCTGCAAAGATTGATTCTGTGTCAATTGCTCTTGCTTTGAATCTGGTTGAGTATGAGGAGAATGTAGATGTTTCTGTGTCATCGGCTTGGACTTATTACAATGAGAGAAGAGATTGGTGCTAGAATTGCATTGCAAGAGGCTGGTTGGAGATAGGGAGAAAATGGAAGTCATGACTTCCTGCCAATCTAAAAAGAAGCCATTTTAAGGAGGAAATTTCAAACATGATTACACTGTTGAACCGCATGGTGGGAAATTCTCAATCTGATACTTTCACTTTCTGGATGTGTTGTTTCATTTTATTAATTTGTGGAGATCATCAAATTGAGTGGACCAAAATAATTAGAGATAATATGCACGGGGAATTGATAAATTTTTCAAGAAATAAGGAATTTCACATGGGTTCATAGTTGATATATCTTCTGGCTCACAGAGAAGCTGCTTGGCCTGGCTTAAGGTCCCAAGGGTTACCTACCGTCGAGACGCCTATGTATGACGCTTTCTTTTAACTTCAAAAATAAGAAGTTGCCAAAGATTTTCAAAGAATTAATGATGCTTTTACAATGTGGTTGACAAAAAGAATTGATTGCACACTGGAACAAAGGTTCTTAGCTAGTGTAGCTGCACTTGTTATGAATTTTGGAAGTTTTTATGTGCAGTTTGATTGTTTTCCATACATAAGAATTGGTGGTTATGAAAATGCCCCGTTGAAATTGCCGCGGTATTCGTCTGACTATCTTGTGCTTTTGGAGGTATGTAGACAAATGGCTTTTGTGAATATGAAATATCATGCCATGAAGAAAAAGGGATATTCCTGCCCTATGACTATCATTTTATTAAGAAATGTAGATTAGGCTTTGTCTAAATTTGGTCTTCGTAGTTTATGGACTAGAGCATCTTTTGATAGTAAAAATTTTGTAAAGGAGAATATGCATGGAGGTGGGTCTTATTAGCACAAGCCTCAACTAGAGGATTACTGGGAGGATTGTCTGAATGAAAGAGAAGTCGAGAGGAGAAGTTGGATGAGACTGACAATTGATCAAATTCGTGCCTTTAATCTCCCCATGCAAGCGCCTGCTATTGTGGATGATGGTTCAAACATTTTGGATACCAGATTTCAAGAAGTTTTATTGCAACCTCTACCTCTTGTGAAATGGTCGGAGAAAGATGTTATTGACATTAAACTTTGTTCTTTTGGTGTCATAAGGAGAATGGAGAAATAGCTGAAGAGAAAGTTTAGAGAGCAAGTTGGTTCAAATATAGCTAAAGAATCATCAGCTCAGAGCCATAGGTCCATTCTCAGAGGAAGACATCTAGTTCAGACGCAACTACGCAAGGAGTTGGCTCAAATCAAGAGGGGATGGCGAAGAACCCCCTAAGGAGAACAATAAGTTAAAATCTATGTGTGAGCTCGATGGTTAGCCAATAAAAGATGACACTAGATTGGTTGTTTCTCCACAGAGAGAAGACCATGTGCTAGTAGTTAACAACCTTGTTAATGATAGTGATTCGTTGATTTTTACATAGTTGGGAGAAGATAATATTTTTTAGTCTTTGTTGAGTGCTCAAAATTCTCCTAGTTCGAATAACCCTCCCGCACTTGATTCTTCATCAGTTCTGGTTGATGGTATTGCAAGTATGGTTAATTCCACTAGTGTTTCTACCTCTTCTCCTTCTTAGTTGAAGAAAGCAGTTGAAAAGAAAAAGAGATATACTCCAATGGTGGACAATGGTGTTGATACAGTGGCTAAGTTGTTGCAGGAGACTCCAAAGCCCAAACTTGCCAGGAGAATGTCAAGAATGGTCACAGACCATACTACAGGCAATCAATTCCTTGAGATTACAGACCCTGTGGGAGAAAAGAATGAGAGCAAAGTGATTGAAGAAAACTTTGACGTAAGCAGAGTGGATATGGGACCCTCTACCACTGAAGGGGATATTTATCATGTAGAGTATTCAGTCAGCAACTTATCAAAGAGGGTCAAGAAAGAATAGGAGGAGAACCAAAAATTGTGCACTCAAGTAAGTGCTTTATCTTCTTTTATTCAATCAATTCTAAGCATTACAATATCCTTGTCAGATGTAATGCCAGATTTAAGTGTAAGTGTACCAGATCCCAGTCTTTTGCAACAAATAAAACAATCTAGGGCTTTGAATGATACTATGAATCAATGGGTAGAGAAGGTAGTCTTTAATGGTCTCCTATTTGTTGAAGAATGTGTTAAGTTGTTTGACTCTATCTCTAGTAAAAGAGAGGTCTTAATTACAGAGTTTCAAAAGGTAGGAATGATCATAATAGTCTCTCTTTAGCTTCAATGGAAATTAAAGAAATGGCCAAAATGGATGTTAAGGTCCCAATAGCTGAACAGATTATAAATGCCCCAAATGAGTTTGATGCACTAGCTTGGACATACATCCTCGAATGGAGATTAATTGTGTTGACATCGACCGGCGATGATATGAGGGATGTGATAGCAACTTACTATGCTGAAATGAGAAATATCAAGGTTAATTTTGCTATCTTGGAAATTGAAGCGACTGGGGAAAATGGGGACAAATTATTAGATGTTAAACAAACAAAGCAAAACTTTAAGAAGTTAGTGATGTTGGCAAGAGACACTGTGTGGCTTCATGAGTGTTGTCATTGATGGCAACAAAGTCCATCCCACACATTCGCAGGACATGGTATGTCTATACTGGAAGTCAAATTGAAGAGTATTTTGGTCCGGTGAACAAGAACAGAGCATGCAGCAAGGTTCGGCAATCAAGTCTGAATCTCTCAGAGGAAGTATCTCAGTAAAGTGTGGACTTGGGGAAGTCAAGAGGAGTACCATGACTAATAAATTCCAAAGATTGAGCCTCCGGTGATGAAAGAGTGAAAAGATATGAACACCTAAGTGTTGGGTTCCTGTTTGGCAGAGAAGACTGAGGAAGAATTGACTAGCAGAGCATTAAACCTTAATCTGGATGAGATATTGATGGTGATCAAGTTTCTTGAGGTATCATTCATGATTGGCCGACATAATTGATGACTTTTATAACTATATTGTTGATATGCATCACTTAGCAAGCATGGATTCAACCGATAGATCAGAGTTTGGAAATATCTTGAGTTTTCTGGATGCCGACTAGAAAGATGATTGAAATCATTGATGCGGATATATATACCAGATTAATTTCGGTATGAAGGTGTGTGTGGTGTGTTGTGTTGTGTGAAGAAAAGCAGAGAGTAGCGTGAAAGCAGCTATACAGGTCTGGTATGTGATAGGACAACAACACCAAAGAAGAGGAAGAATGAAGTGCAGTAGATCAATGTATTGAGCCTAACCAGAACTAAACCTCAACATATGTGGATGCTTCTCATCAGTTCAATCACCTGGTTACTTTCTTTATATCTTGTAGACAATGAGTCTCTTGTAGGCAGTGAGCCTCTTGTGAGCAGTGTGCTCGGGCAGTGAGCCCTAATTGGCAAGTGCCATTTTGTACTTCTATTATTTTAACAGAGAATACAATCTTGGGTTAGTCACCCCGTGGTTTTTCCCTTAACAGGGTTTTCCACGTCAAAATAATTGTGTTATGTGTATTAATTTTATTTCCATTTTCATGGTTATGCATACTTATGTGATTTGATGCTACATTAGTTGTTAAATAAGAATAGAAAGTTAAAGTAATTAAGATAACTGATTCACCCCCCTCTCAGTTATCAACAATTGGTATCAGAGCCAAGTTCCTCCTAACAGAGCCTAACAACTTGAGGAAGATCTGGGATTCTCAATGGATATGTATGGTATGAGGGAACAACTTCAGTCTGCCCTAGATGATCTTGAGCAATCTCACTCTGAAGTCAATAACCTGAGGGAAAGACTCCAACAAGCTGATGATTTCATAAATGAACTCAAAGAAAAACTAAGTATCTCAATGAAGAAAAGAAAGGAACTGCTTCAACAATTAGCAAGTCAAAGTGAAGCCAATGATACTAATGAAGATCTGAATGAGAAAACCAAGTTATGTGAGAAGTTATCAAAAGAGGTAATTATGGTAAGACATGAAATGGAATCAGGAGTTATGAAATTCGCCCAAGAAATTGAAGAGAAAAGAAAAAGTGAAGATAATCTAAAACAATCTCTCAAGGAGAAGTCAGAAGACTGCCACAAAATGGATAGAATAATCAGGCATCTGGAATTTGATCTTGAAGAAGCTAGAGACAATGAAGAACAACTTGAGAATCAAATAGACACTCTTAAAAGGGATCTTCAAACAACAAATGAATACAAAGAGAAATTCAAGATAAGATCTGTTCAACTTGAAGTTCTTCTTGAAAGCCAAAAGAGGGTAGATGACAAGCAAGGCTTGGCGTATGAGAAAGGGGAAAGCTCTGGATCTGGTCAGAAGAACTCTGGATCAGGAAATTCAAGGAACAGGCCTAGAAGATCTCTGGTAAGGCAACCAAATGCTCAAATATATCCATCCTTCAATGGATACTGCCACAACTACAATAACTTTGGTAATAAAGTAAATCAGTGCAGAAGAAGAATGAATCAGACTAATTCATCCTTCTCCGGTCAGTGTTTTAATTGCAAAAGGTATGGTCACAAATCTCATGAGTGTAGAAATATGCAAATGAACAATTCATTCAGTGGTAGATGCTTTGCATGCAATAGAATGGGATATATGGCTAATCAATGTAGATTAAGAGGATACCAATCAAATATGCAAAGAAATGTTGTTTGCTACAATTGCAATAGATCTGGTCATATTGCTAAATTCTGTAGAAGTAAGATTCAAGACAAAAAGGGTCCGGTACATCATAATCAAAACCAAGACAAAGGAAAAGGAAAAGTAAATGCTGATGAAATTCAAAGGGAGATGAATAGGATTTAGGTGAAGAGAAGTACAGAAAATGTTGGGATGGATCTGCACCAGAATCTGGTGCTGATATTCCTTCCAGAAACTAAATAGATGAGCTCTGGCTTAGGGGGAGTCACAAAAGAAAACAAGTTCCCCCAGCCAGTCAATTGGTGCCTAAAATTGGCACATGGAAGGTTGTGGATTAAAAGGGCCCTTAGAGAAACATCTAAATAACCCTTGGTAAAGATTTGAAAGATCCGCAAAGAGTTTGAAAAGGTTAATCATCCAAGATTAATCCAGTTTTACAGTCATCTGGCAAAAATAGGACTTTCACAGTTAGATCTGGTATAATTCAAAATTGAAATATTTGGATTTGCCGTTAGATGGAATGATTGGAGAAAGGGAGATACATTGTAAGTTATCATTCTAGGTGCATCTCAGTGATCTGGAAAGATCTATCTTAGAACAAGGAAAACAAGGCAACGGGAATAACTTAGGTTGTGCATTTATTGCAAAATGGAATTAGGGTTTAGGCAAAAATAAAAGGGTTATTTGATTCATCATTTGCACATTTGCATTCGAGAAGAAGAGAAAAGGAGCTCTGCAACTAAATTATCTCAAACCTCTCAAAGATCAACCACAGAAGTCGATTCATCCAGCAATCCGATCCGGCTCATATCGTGAACCATAGAAGCGTAAAAGGTATTTTCTGCTCTTAATATCTCTCTCTGAATCTTTGAAAGATGGCTACTCCAAACGTTGTGAAGATCACTGATAGGCCATGCCCTAAATTCATAAAACATCCCTATAAATCCCTAGAAGTTGATCCCCTAGGGGCATTTTCTAGCATTCCGCATGGAGTTCTGCATGTAAAAGATGTTAGGGTTTACATATACATAAACATTGAAGAATTTGGGGAATCCAAGTTGATAGATATCTACCACAAGGAACTGATAAATGAATCATTTGAACTCAAACCTCAGTACAAGGCCATTCGGGATAAGCATTTTGGACATTGCATTCATTTCCCCTGTTTTGCTGAAGATGATTGGGTCCGGTATGTTATGAGCAGAATGCATGACAACTTTATGTGGTTGATGAGGCCATTCAAGATAACCAAGGATGCAATTAGGTCGGTAACTGGATTGCACTCATCCGATGGGTTGCCTGCTCTCAAATTAGTCAAAAATCAAATTGTAAGTCAGGCTATCGGATCAAAATTTGTTAAGAGAGCAATGACTATAGAAGATATCACTGATCCGGATATCAAGTTTGCATCTATGATAATTGGCTATAAGATATATCACTCCAGCAGGGAGAATTCTGTATCCAGAACTGCAATCTATGCTACTTATCAGATGTTAAGGGAGAATGTAGATTATGATCTTTGTGAGCTTCTTCTGAGCCAACTATTTTAAAACCTACAAAAGATCAAGAAGGATAAGAAGAACTCATTCAAGTATGGTGGGCTAATATTGTGTTTGTTCTTTTACTTTATGAATGAGCTACCCGGATCCAGTGGTTGGGTATGGCAAAATGACAGACCAGTTGCCATTCAAATCAGAGATTACATGCATGGGCTTGGTGATGCCAAGGCTCAAAATACAGCTCTCTGGGGATACTTCAAGAACTTTCAAAGTATGATTCAAGCCAGAGAAAGAATCCCCCAATCATTGGTTGAGAAATACAAGGATACAGTGTGCTTTATGGTAGACACTGATCAATGCCTAATGGAGGCAATGGAACCGAGAATAGTATGGATCATGCCAATGCGGTATGAGGTTGATGAGAAAATCCTAGAGCTGCATATCCAACACTTGCTGAGTCAACCCAAGGACCCTAAGGCAAAAAGGTTTGGAAGCTTCCAAGAGCTGAGTGTAAAAGTTCATGTTGAACTAAGACAGCCTAAGATCAAGAGAAAAGTGAGAAGGGAAGTAGAAGAACTCGCCAAGAGGCATGGAATATCAAAGGAGGTAGTTGCTACCAACAGAGAGAAGATGGAAAGGGCAGAGAAAGAAAGGCAAGAAACAGTAAAAGAAAGTGCTCCGATGCAGGCCCCCTCCTAGACCAAATCCTCCAAAATCTCTGCACCTACCACCTCCAAGAGCCAAAAGGCATCAAAACTGGAAGCCTAGACATCTGGAAAGGGAGAGAAGGAAACAAAGAAAAAGGCAACAAGGTCCTGTACAAGTCAGAAGGATGATGAAGAAACTGAGACCGATGAGGAAGTCAAGAAAATGAAGAAGAAGAAGAAAACATCCGGTGAACCCTCTACCGGTCATAGCAAGGAAGAAGAGGCAGAAGAGTTTGTTGAAAGGCCTACTCTGTCCATTGATGATGTAGTCAAGGTAGTCACTGTGGATGGGAATCTACAACCAATGACATAATTCTATGATGAGTATAATGATGCAGATAAAAGGATATTGGAAGAAGCTACAGTTAAGTACCTAAACATATATAATAAAGCATTCATTGAAATCATTTCTCTAATCCCCAAGAGTTTAGAGAAAGTACTTGAACTCAGAAAAGATAATGCCAAGGAAAAGGATATAGAGATCCAGGAACAAATAGCTATTCAGCTCTATCCCTCCATCACTCCAAAGCAAATGAACATGATCTTCAAAGATTGCAAGGATGAGTTCCGAAGAAAAGCAAGAATGAATCAGCTTATGCTTGGAGAGACTGACAAAGTGGCAAAAGAAACTGAAGACATCCTCCAGAATGCCTTCATGAAATTCAATCTCCCTGTTATAGAGGACTTAGGTGATGAACCTTCTGTCATGGACGATAAAGGACTAAGTACATCAAAGGTAGATCCTACAGAGAAAACTGCAGAAGAATCAAAGGAGATAGGTGAGGAGAAAACTAAGAATCTAGATTCCTCTGCTCTGGAAGAGGAAGTCCTTGAAGAAGTAAACATCTCTCTTCCAGATCCCCCTGCTGACTCTGGAACTAAAGGAGAAGAAAGAAAAGATGAGAAACGTTGTCAAGAAGAAGAAGAAGTCAAGGGAAGAGAAAAAGATCAAATAGAGAAAACCCCAGATGACAGCTCTGAGGCCATAGAAGGGAAGAAAACTCTGTCTCCGGCAAGAGACACTGCAGAAGCAGTCAAAGAATTCTTGACAAAAGAAACGATGGAATTAGATGAACCAGAACTGCATCAAGGACCATTCAATTTTGATTCCCTCTCCCCGGTTCAAATAATGAAGATAGCATCCTTTGCTCAAGCAAAGGCAAAAGAAAAACTTCTGAAGTCTCACATGGAAGACTGTGAGCTGATAGAGATTGCATCCGGTGTATTGGAGAAGATCATGCCATTCTTTTAGAAGGATCTTTCAGCCTCCTAATCCAGTAATTTGAAATCTCTTGTTAATTCTATTAATACACATTTTGACTCTTTAGAGAAAGCAGCAGAAGAGAAAGTCCGGAAAGAGTTTTTGGGTAAGAGATTCTCTGAAGTACAAGGGCTAATAACAAATGATAGGAGAAATATGGATATTGGAATAAAGAGCTTAGAAAATGCTCTTAAAGATGGCGGAGAAATATATAAATTTTGTTTATCCTGGTCTAAAGTGACAAAGGATATTGAGAAGAAAGTGAAAGAACAAGAGGATAAATTGTCAAGTTTATCTCAGAATTTTGATCCTCTCACCACATCCATAATAAACCAAGAATGTCAGACTATTGTCATTCTAAATGAACTAAAGAAACTTGAAAAGGAAAGGAAGAATATAATAAGTAGGATGGGTGAACTTAGAGGGATAATTATCCCTAAGTTAGAGGCCATGAATGAGGCCCTAACTGATGCTCAGACCATAGCCCGGACTAGTGATCCGACAGATCTAAAGAGGGCAGAAGCTTTTGCATTCCTGTTGTGTGGTCACATCTCAATTTTGGACAGAATGAAGCAGAGTTGGGCAATAGAATTTGTCCAGTTGAAGACAACTTTTGCAGATATACTTCAGTATATGTAAGTATGATATGAATATATATTTATGTGGCCAAGTATAGATTATTTTTGGAAATTTTGGTATGTGGATCCTACCCTTTGCCATTGATGTCAAAGGGGGAGTGAGGAGTAGTGAAAAATGTGGAATCTAGCTAAGGAGGAGCTCCAGAAAACTGTACATAAGAACAGAGCATCAGCCAAGGGGGAGTATGCTATAACACTTAGTCATTTTTCACTAATTGTTGCCATCAATGCCAAAGGGGGAGATTGTTGGCAAGAGACACTGTGTGGCTTCATAAATGTTGTCATTGATGGCAGCAAAGTCCATCCCACACATCCGCAGGACATGGCATGTCTATACCGGAAGTCAGATTGAAGAGTATTTTAGTCCGGTGAGCAAGAATAGAGCATGTAGCAAGGTCTGACAATCAGGTCCAGATCTCTCAAAGGAAGTATCTCAGTAAAGTGCAGACTTGGGGAAGTCAAGAGTAGAACCATGACTAATAAATTCTAGAGATTGAGCCTCCGATGATGAAAGAGTGAAAAGATATGAACACCTAAGTGTTGGGTTCCTGTTTGGCAGAGAAGACTAAGGAAGAACTGACTGGCAGAGCATCAGACCTTAATCCGAATGAGATATTGATGGTGATCAAGTTTCTTGAGGTATCATTCATGATTGGCCGACATGATTGATGACTTCTATAACTATCTTGTTGATACGCATCACTTAGCAAGCATGGATTCAGCCGACAGACCAGAGTTTGGAAATATCTTGAGTTTTTCGGATGCCGACTAGAAAGATGATTGAAATCATTGATGCAGATATATATACCAAATTGATTTCGGTATGAAGGTGTGTGTGGTGTGTTGTGTTGTGCAAAGAAAAGTAGAGAGTAGCGTGAAAGCAGCTATACAGGTCTGGTATGTTACAGGACAACAACACTAAAGAAGAGGAAGAATGAAGTGCAGTAGATCAGTGTATTGAGCCTAACCAGAACTAAACCTCAGCATATGTGGATGCTTCTCATCAGTTCAATCACCTGGTTACTTTCTTTATACCTTGTAGATAGTGAGTCTCTTGTAGGCAGTGAGCCTCTTGTGAGTAGCGTGCTCGGGCAGTGAGCCCTAATTGGCAAGTGCCATTTTGTACTTCTATTCTTTTAACAGAGAATACAATCTTGGGTTAGTCACCCCGTGGTTTTTCCCTTAACAGGGTTTTCCATGTCAAAATCATTGTGTTATGTGTATTGATTTTATTTCTACTTTCATGGTTATGCATGCTTATGTGATTTGATGCTGCATTAGTTGTTAAAGAAGAACGTAAAGTTAAAGTAATTAAGATAACTGATTCACCCCCCCTCTCAGTTATCAACAAGTGACATAGGAGATAATGGACTATAATGTCATAACCAGTGAATCACTTGGGAAGATGGCAAGGACTATTGCTTACATCAAAACTGTCAAGAACGGGTTGGATGAGATTCATCAAAAGATTAATGATACAGATAGGGCAGTTCGCAAGAAGAAGCACATGATTAGCATGACTGGTACTCCAAGTGGCATGTCCCTCTCCCCTTTTCTCACTAGGTATCGAGCATACAAGGCTAGACAAAGAGCACAAGCAACTCAAGTGGCACAAGAAGACATGAGTAAGGAAACTGAACAGGTGGGAGATGAAGATGTGGCACAAAATGATGATGATGATGATGTTGGTGATGAGGATGTGGCAATCCTCAATTAATTCTCTTTTTATGTTTTAGCAAAATATTTTACATGCTCTTGAACTATTGGCTCTGGAGGGCCCTTTAAGTATTTATTGTTTAAACTCTCTTTTAAATCGACTGTCACCAAGAAACCATTAGGGTTAAAGACAATTATCATATGGCTTTCTATAAATTTGATGTGCAAGTCTATGTATGGATCTTTTTAGCAAAATTTGTTTTAGCAATAGAGAATTTTGATACTTCCTATTTTCAATTGCTTTTATGCATATAATGAAAATTAATGCAGTGGAGATTTAAGTGGTCATAGACTTTGTGTTATGGTTATTTGAATTTACGTTCTTCCTACGTTGAATGTATTACTACTGGTGTTGGTAACATTTGTGCATTGAAGTGGTTGGATATCTTTAGTTTGGTTCACAGCTGTGGATGGTTTATTTATTGATAAATTGTTTAGAGTGGTGATTATATGGTGTATGATATCATGTTTATTTGAGTTTCAGAATATTGTGGTGGTGGAAGTCTTTGTACTTTTGATTATTTGAAAAACAAATTTATGCCTTTATTGCTTTCTAGTTAAAAACTCTACCTTTATTTTTGCTTTCTGCTTAAAAGCAATCTTCATTTTTCATTCATAAGAATATCCATCAAAGGTAGCTGTGCATTGTAAAATAAGTAGAGAGCCTTTATAAAATATCAATATAATAGGCTCAACTGTTGATTACATTTGTCATCTATCCGGGCGTGAGAATATAGAGTTAGGTGACAAATCTGTTAACCAAAAATAAGAGACAAGATTCTTTTTCAGCAATTAGGATCACTTAGATATTTAATCTATTTATCTACTAACATGGTGCAGGATCGGAGCTATTAGCTTATGCATCATTGCATGCGGTGGAAGAGACTAGTTGGGGAGATATATTCCATCCAGTTCAACAAAAGAAGGAGAGGACCAATTAGAACCACCCCTTGGACTAAAGGACGTTGTAGACTTAGAAGATATTGCCACTTGGCATCAAGACACAATGACAAAAGAAGCAGTAGAAAATCCAGATGAGCCTATTACCTTTGCATTCCCTATTACAGACTAGGTAAGAGCTAATACCCTGAAGAACATTCCTCCTTCGGCCCTACCAAACTTTCATGGGCTAATCATTGAGGACCTAGATACCTTTCTTTTTGAATTTGTTGTACTCTGTAGAAGCTATGACTACACTACAGATGCATACAGACTCAAACTCTTTCCGACCACCCTTAAGGATGCTGCCTTACGATGGTTCATGGGGTTGGGACAAAATTTAGTAACAAATTGGGGTATCATGAAGGAGAAGTTATTGCAAAAGTACCAGGACTATTGTCGTGGTAGAGATATGAAAGGAGATGATATCTTTAGGATGTCACAAAAGGAAGATGAACCTCTGGAAGACTATGTTGAAAGATTTCAGTTTTGCCTCAAGAAGTCAAGACAAAATCATCTCTCACCAGAATCACTCAAGTTGGTCTACTTAAGAGGTGTGAGTGAAGAATGCATGGATGCACTGAATTCAATTAGAGCAGGGGACATCTTTCAACTCAGGTTTGATGAAATTTGTCAAATTTGTAGAAACTATTCATGTTCCACCTTGGAGAAAAATAGAGGCTTGAGAGCCCTGCCTTCCACTAAATCATCTACTGGAGTCTCTAGAGTAGAGCTCAACAATCTACTATCAAACATGAAAGAGGACATCATAAGCCATTTGGAAACACAACTGAACACTCTACACATAAAGAGGAAGCAAGAGGCAGCAAAGGCATCTTTGGTTGAATATTGTCCACATTGTCAACAAAAGAAGACCAACTGTAAGTGCAAACGTATTGCCATCATTTCTGAGGAAAGGAGTGAGAAAGCGGATTTCCAAACCATTAAAGATGAAGAAGGTCAAGTGTTTACATTGCACAACACAGGCCTTGGTAGCAAATATAAGGATGAAGATGAAGTGCTTTCCAATGTGATACAAAACACTTATGGGCGGGACCTACAGCAAGACTCATGTCTATTATGCCTTACTTGCCCACTGCACAATATTTTGCCTTCAATCAACACACAAGCCTATGCTTCCACTACCCACATGTTTCATCATCTGCTGCCCCATAGTTGTAGCCTCAATTTATCAGGACTAGATGTTGCCTCTATCATGGTATTTTCAACACCAGTTGACATTACACTAGGCAGGACACTTAATATAAATAGTGAATTGATAGTTGTTCAGAAGACCGAACTGGTAAAAATGCTGCAAACTCACAAGACAACATTTGCATGGGACTATCATGATATGAATGACATTGACCCTAACCTATGCATGCATAGGATATACATCAATGAGGGATGCATGCCAGTTAGGTAGCCTCAGATGAGAATGAACCCTGTTGTAAGAGACATAGTGAAGAATGAACTGCAAAAAATATTGGTTGCAAGATTCATATATCCCATATCAGATACCCAATGGGTATCCCCACTAGTCATAGTACCAAAAAAGGGAGGTAAGTGGCAAGTTTGTGTAGACTACAGAGAATTGAATACTGCCACTAGGAAAGATCACTTCCTTCTTCCTTTCATTGACCAAGTATTAGATTCCTTGGCTGGGAAGAAGTATTTTTCTTTCCTCGATGGATTCAGTGGTTATAACCAAATCAAAATAGCCCTTGAGGACCAAGATAAGACTACATTTACATGCCCATGGGGGACCTATGCCTATTCAATCCTTCCATTTGGACTCTGCAATGCACCTGCAACATTTCAAAGGGTTGTTTTAAGCACATTTTCTAATTTTTCCCATGACTCTATGGAAGTATATATGGATGATTTTACCACTTATGGAGATTCTTATGAAGAGGCACTTAAAAACCTTGAAAAAGTCCTCCAAAGATGTCTAGATCATAACCTGTCTCTTAGTCATGAAAAATGTTTCATGATGATGGAAGGAGTAGTGCTTGACCACTTTGTGTCCAAGAAAGGAATTCAAGTGGATCCAAATAAAATTGAAGTCATCTCCACATTGTCTATTCCTCAAAAATAGAAAGATGTTAGAAGCTTCCTTGGCCATGCAGGATATTATAGAAGATTCATAAAGAATTTCAGTAAGATAGTTGCTCCCCTATTTGTCTTACTCTCTAAAGATGTGGAATTTAATTGGACAGCTGACTATCAGACATCCTTTGAAAATCTAAAAGAATCATTGACAAAGACACATGTACTCAAAGGGCCTAATTGGGAAGTCCCTTTCCATATCCATGCAGATGACTTTGACTTTGTTGTAGGGGTTGTGTTAGGGAAGAAGGAAGGAAATTTGGAATATGCAATTTATTACATCAATAAGAATCTACAAGGTGTTGAAATCAACTATACTATCAATGGAAAGGAAATGTTAGCTATTATCTATGCAATTAATAAGTTTAGACATTATATTATTGGGTATCTTGTTTTTGTTCATACTGACCATGCAGCAATAAGGTACCTGATGAACAAACTGGAGTGGTAAGTGGTAGATTGGTTAGATGGTTACTAATTCAAGAATTTGATATTACTATGGTAGACAAGCCTAGGGAGGCCAATGTTGTTGTTGATTTCCTCTCTAGGCTACCTACTTGTAATGAAGATCTAGTTATTGATTATTCATTTCTAGATGAGCACTTATTTGCACTGATTGTACAAACTCCTTGGTATGCAGATATTACAAATTATCTAGTTGTAGGGAAAACACCTCCACACCCCTCACCAAGGGAGAGGCGCCACCTAGTTGAACGCAACTTTCCCTATTCTTGGGTAGCTAGTTACCTCTTCTACATAGGCCTTGATCATGTCATGAGAAGATGTAACAGAGAAGATGAAGTATATGACATTCTCAAAGCAAGTCATGATGAGCCCTGTGGAGGACACTTTGTAGTTAAGAGAACAACAGTAAAGGTCTTAAATACTGGGTACTACTGGCCAACTCTGCACAAAGATACAGCTCTCTATACCATAAGATGTGACCACTATCAAAGGATGGGTAGACCTACAAGAAGTGATGAGATTCCCCTATAGCCACAATTGGTGGTCACACCATTTGACAAATGGGGCATTGATTTTGTTGGGCCCATTGATCCTACCTCTGATAATAAGGAATATATATTGGTTTGCATTGATTACCTAACAAAATGGATGGAGGTGAAAGCTCTAAAAGTTTCCATAGACAATGAGGTTGCCACATTCCTATATGAGGAAATATTTACAAGGTATGGAGTGCTAGAGGAAATAGTTATAGATTAGGGACCATAGTTTACATTAGCCCTGATTGCTAGTCTCATTCAGGAATATGCAATCAGACATAAGAAGTCCACTCCCTATCATCCATAGTCAAATGGCTAGGTTGAGGTCACAAACAAGGAAATTGAGGCAATATTAACAAAGACATTTGCATTACATAGAAAGGATTGGGCAACAAGACTCTCAGAAGTAGTTTGGGCATATAGAACTACATGGAAAATAACAACAAGGTATACACCCTATGAACTGGTCTATGGCAAGAAGGGTGTCCTTCATATTGAGTTTGAATACAAAACATTAAGAACTGCTATTCAACTTGGGATGCATCTATCAACAACTCAACAAGAAAGGTTGCACCAGCTTAATGCCTTCGAGGAGCTAAGGATGGAAGCAGTCCACCACACTAAAATAATCCAAAAGCAAAGAGTCTAATGGCATGAATAGTACATCAAAACCAAAGAATTTCAGGCAGGTGACTGGGCCCTGCTCTATGACTCCAGGTATAAAGACCCTAAAGGCAAATTGCAGACGAAATGGCTGGGTCCTTATGAAATCAAGGAAGTTTTTCCCAATGGTGTAGTCCAACTGACAACAATTGATCTAGTAAGATTTTCATTAATGGTTAATGAACACCATTTGAAATTGTATAAAAAGCCATTGGATAAGGCCAACTTTCTCCAGCAATTAAGAGAACATATTGTTGGATTAGGCCTAGACAACTGAGAGGGGGGGTGAATCAGTTGTCACACAATTTAAACTTTTCTACCTTTAATCTTCCTTTACAACTTATAATCAAATCAATGATATAAACATTTCAGCATTAATCAATAACACATGAGCAAAAACATAAATAACACAATTGACACCAAGATTTTTGACGTGGAAACCCGGTTAAGAGAAAAACCATGGTGGGGTTAACTTACAAAGATTATACTCTATTAAAAGTATTACAATGGGGAATGCACATGCATTCAGGCTCACTGTCCAGAGTTCACTGCTCAAAGGAAGGCTCACTGCCTGCAGGAAGAGAATTACAATAAATTTGAACTGATATTTAGCATCTATCAATGCTGGAGTTCAGTTTTGGTTAAGCATATAAAACTGACTTGACACACTTCATCCTTACTCTGCTCTTATTGCTTTGCTAACATCTAAACTTTTGATCTCTTCTCTTTTCACAATTACATCATAGTTGCAACACACACACCTCACATCGTCCTCATCCATTGGCTATATATATAGCCGCAACATGATTTACAATTATTTTTCTAGTCAGCTTCAGAAACACTTATAACTTGTTGAGTATTTTGCTCTGTCGGCTAGATACATGCATAACATGAGATGCGGACCAGAAATTGCACTTGCAAATCATCACTTATGTGAACCACTATCACAGATCATCACCAATTGCCCAATAAACAGCTTCAATACATCCGGAGCTAAGATCATTTACAAGGTCGGCCTGTTCTTCTTCTATCTGCTCTATCAAATTGAAACCCGATACTCAGAAGCTAATATCTTTTAACTCCTTCATAATCAGAGGCCAAAACTCTGGATTTAGAATGCCTTGACAATGCTTATGACTACTTCAAATCTGCAACAAACCATGACTTTCCATCGGAGAGATTCAGACCAAAATATCAGACCTTGTCACCTGCTCTATTACTGACTACCCGGACTTAGTTAAATTCTGATTCTGACTTCCGGTATGAACAAATTGTGTTATGCGGATGAGTGGAATGGTCTTAGTTGCCATCAATGACAACACCTGTTATGTGAGGTAGTGTCTCTTGCCAACAATCTCCCCCTTTGGCATTGATGGCAACACTTAGTGAAAAATGACTAAGTGTTTAATGTAGCTCCCCCTTACTTTGTACACTCATGCTTTTCACTAGTTTTAAAGCTCCCCCTTTACTGGATTCTTCATTTTTCACTGTTCTTCACTCCTCCTTTGACATCAATGGCAAAGGATGGGGTCTGCAAGACAAAATTCTCCAAAAATTTTGTGTATAGTGCTGCATATGTACAACTAATCATTAAGTTCTATTCACATGAACTTGAGAATGTCTGCAAAACTATTTTTCAATTGCACAAGTTCAGAGGCCCAAGTTCCCTTCATTCCATCCAAAATTGAGATGTCTCCACTCAGTAAAAATGCATATGCTTCTGCCTTGGTCAAATCTGGAGGATTACTTGTCTGAAGTGCAGTCTGAGCTTCTGATAAAGCATTAAACATGGTTGCTAACTTGGGAGTAATCAATTCCCGTAGTTCACACATTCTCTTCATAATGTTACCTTTTTCTTTAACGAGCCTTTGTATTTCATCTGTCAATTTAATTACTTGACACTCTTGACTTATAGGCGAAACTGTTAGATGATCAAAATTTTGAGAAAGATTTGACAATTTCTATTCTTGCTCCTTTATCTTCTTCTCAATATCCTCACTAACTTTGGGCCATGATAGACAGAATTTGTACATATCTCTTCCATCATTTAGAGCATTTTGAATACTCCTTATGCTAATGCCAAGTATCATCCTATCATTTCCTATTAGATTTTGTACTTCACTAAATTTCTTATCCAAAAATTCCTTCTAAACTTTTGCCTTCGCAGATTTTTCAAAAGACTCAAAATGTGTACTTACAACATTCACAAGATTCTTTAGGTGACTGGAGGGGGAATCTGATGGACTCTTTTGGTAGGTTGGCAATAAATTTTCCAAGACTCCGGTTGCAAGCCCTAATAGTTCACTATCCTCCATGTGAGATTTTAACAGCTTCTCTCTGGCCTTGGCTTGAGTGAAGGATGCAATCTTCATCACTTGTACCAGAGAGAGAGCATCTAGATTAAATGGTCCTTGGAGTAATTCAGGTTCATCAAACTCAAGTATCTCTTTATCCAGAAGACTTTTCACTACATTTGTAGTGTCTCTTGCAACAATTTCTGGAACACTTTCCTCTTCTTGGATTTTCTCCGGACTATCTTGTTTGGGTGCTTCAAAATTTGCACCATCTTCTTCTATTTTCTCATCCATACTCTCTTCTTTCTCTTTCTCTACTTCACCTTTCTCTGTATCATCTGTAGGGGGATTCTCTCCTTTGTCCTCTCCACCTAAAATCTGTTCTAGAGGATCTAGTGTGGCAGCAGTATTCTCAACAGTATCTTCCTTTTTTGATTGGACATGAGGAGTCAGAGCATCACCTGCATCATCAATTTGGTCCACCATCTCTGTATCTGCTTTGTTCATTTGCTCCTCTCCCGGAATAGAGGAGTCATCAATCTCTGTTAGTTGCTCATTAATGTTCACTTCTCCAACAACTGGAATTGAAGAATCAATCCCATCACCTGTCTTCTTATAGGTTTGTTCCGGAGGATCTAAATTAAGACTTTGGTTATCAATTTCCTTGTTAATCTCTTCTTTTGGAGCTTCTTGTTCCAGAACTAGAGGATTGACTTCTTCTTCTTGTTTCTCTAAAATAATATAATATTTATCTTTGTCTAAAGCCTTTCTCAAAATTTCTTCTGTTTCTTTTGCAATTTACTCAGTTTCACCAAGCATTAGCTTGTTCATCCGGACCTTGCTTCTGAATTTTTCTTTAACTTCTCTGATGATTTTATCTACTTCTCTTCTAGTCATTACAAGACACAAAGTGGAGAGGACATACTCTCTAAGTTCTAGGTCTTTAGCCTTGGCTGCTTCTTTCCTCATTTCCATTACTTTCCATAAACTTTTAGGAAATTCTTGTAAAATTTCCAATAGGGCTCTATTGAATTTATTCAAATATATGATAATGGCATTGTCCAAAATTTTCTTATTTGCTTGATCAAAATTATCATAGTAAACTCTGATAGGCTTTAAATTTCCATGAACAATGATTATTTTTACAATTTCATCAATAGTCATAGCGACCTTACTAGTTACTTGTTTTTTACTAGCGTTATTGCTTCCAGAAGGCTGGTCTTCAGAAGTCTTTGAAGTTTTGGCTTTCTTGGATCTTATTTCTTTTACTTCTTCATCTATCTCTGTCTCGTCATCATCTTTTGTGATCTTGTGGGTTCTTGTGGCCTTGGTTTTCTTTCTTTTCCCTCCTTCACCAGATGGAGTGGCTTCCGGTTTCTTAGTGGAAGTGGACTTGGGTTACTTAGCAAGAGTTGTAGAACTCCTTGTCTTCCTTGAGGAGCTTGGTGGGACTTTCAGAGCGACTACTGGCTCACTTTCTGCCTTTTCTTCTGAAGTCTACTTAGTGCTTTTCTTCATCTTTTCAATCCTTTCTTTGTTCTCTCTCACTGCCTCTTTTGTAATCCCAATGCTTTTTGCATACATCTCCACTTTCTTGTGCACTTTTCTTTTTGTTTCCGGCTATCTAAGTTCCACATGCAACTTTAAGCTTAGTTCCTTATATGTTCCAAACCTTTCAACAGAGGTGCCTTTAGGTTTTCTCAGAAGATGCTGAGCATACATGTCCAGAACTCTCTCATCCACCTCATAACCCATTTGCATTATCCTATTCTTGGTTCTATAGCTTCCATCAAACATTGATCTGTGTCGACCATAAAACATATCTCATTCTTATACTTTTCTACAACTGAATTAGGGATTCTTTCCATTGCATGCATCAAACTAAATTTTTTTGAAATACCCCTAGATTGTAGTCTTTTGTGCACCTAAATCTCCAAGGCTATATAAATGCTCTCTTATCTAGATTGTCATTGGCCTGTCATTTGTCCAGTGCACACCTTGCACTCTAGGCACTTCATTCATGAAATAGAAAAACAGGCATATGATCAAAGAACCATATTTGAAAGAGTTTTTCTTGTCCTTTTTGATTTTGTTCAGATCCTCTACCAGTTGATTCTGTAGTAATTCACACAAATCATAGTCAACATTCTCCTTTAACATCATATAAGCTACATATATTGCAGTCTCAAAAATTGAATTTTCCCTGCTGGAGTGATAGATCTTATAGCCAATGATCATAGAAGCAAATTTGACATCCGGTTCTATGATATCATTTATTGTCATTGCTCTTTTGTCATACTTCACTCTATGATGAGTGCCAAATAGCACCCATAAAATACATCTTTTTACCTCTCTTTTTCTCCTTTCTGATCCAAACTTCTTGATGTCTGCACCCAAATAGGCTAGTAAGATTGTTCTAAATAATGATTAATTAAAGATAAATTACTTACGATTATGATTTCTGATTAAAGGACTAATGTGCATGGAATTGATGGAAATATGCAGAAAAACTTCTCTTTTTGAATCAACAGGTGTAGATGTTCAGGATGGTAATTTTGTACATCTCCGGAGGTAGTCCTAAATATCTCCAGAGACAATACTAGAATACCATGACATCAGAAGTTTTGAAGCAAGAGGAAGAGCCCTCCCGGAGTTGGATTGAAGTCTGGAGCATCTCTAGAGCTGAGCAAGAAGGCCGTAATTATATCTCTGGAGCTACAGACATATCTCCGGAGCTACAGATAGAGACATACATTCCGGCACCTCTTTAGGATAGGGTAGATTTTCAGTATAGCTATCGGTCAGGCACTTTTAGCGGTGATCGTGATACCCCTCATATTACTCAAATCATCACCTGAGTGATTAAGAGCCATCTTTAGTTAACTACTGGGAGTTTTTATTTCTTTTTAAGTTTTTGCATGAGTTACTGATGAAACTGATTTAATATCCATATTTTTAGGGCCTCACTGCCCAAATGTATTAAGACTCAAACTTAGAATTCAGAGTGGACTTCTGTTCCACTCAATCTATTTTTATTACATGGTTATTTTTCGTAGTTAGACAGCTAGTATAATAAAGAGATGGATGCCATCTCATAGAAGAACTGGTAGATAAGATAAGTGATATGTCATCACTCATTTTATATATACTTATAGAAGCAACAGAAAAGGAGACTTATTATTATTCTAATTTTCTGTAATCTCAATTGGGATATCAATATTTCTATGAATGCAAAGCGAATGAAATTGGACCAAATTTAGTTGTGATCTTATTCTTTTGTGTTGATTCCTTACTGTAGCCTTCGGCCCTAAGGGTGTGGAGCAAGGGCCCACTCTCACCACCAAGGCAGAAGGCTAGTGGTGGTGCTCACCTAGGGTTAGGGTTCTGAAATTGAGTTTGCAGGTTTCTGTTTTTATCCCATCAAACCCTTAGTGCCTTAGGTTAAATTATTCCTTGACCCACATGCAATGTTTTACCGCTTGTTCCTGTCGCACTTAAGAAAAATTCTAAGTTTTTATATGTACAAGTGCAAATGTATGTTGGCGGGCTCAAAAAATGCACATCGGCTTTCAAAAAATGGTGAAGAAATGAGTTATATGCATTTTGGAATGCATATATAGGTGCATATACAAGGGGGAATCTATCACAGATTCCTGGGAATATTCTGCACTTGTATATCGGCTTTGATTGCATATTTGTGTTGTATGTTTGAACATACAATGACTACATACATTAGAAAACATGCAATGAAAAGATGCATTGGCGGCATACAAGGAGGTTACTGTGCTGAATGTATATCGGGTTCACTGTAGCTGATGCATATGGAAATATACAATGGAAAATATACAAGGCGCAGACATGCATTTGCTACAGTGCAATGTATCATTGGCCGATGCATATGCAAGGAAGGAATGTGCAAGGGGCCGATATACAAAGTGGTGGGGCCTGCGGATATACAAAGCCAATTGTACATCAGAAATATGCAAGAGGCACATACAAAGAAAAGCTTGCGTGCAAAGGAGAAGGGCAAAGGGTTGGGCCCACCAGTTGCATACAAAGGCAATTGTATGCTGGCGCATGCAATCAAATATGTAAGGCCTGGACCCAAGGAGTTTTACATTCTACTTGATGCAAGTTTGAGATCCGGATTGCATGTATGTTTTATTTGTATGATCAAATATACATTCCTGATGTGCAAGGGGGAATCTAAAGAAACATGCAATCCGATTGATAAAGGATAAAGTCCGCTGCTTGTATGCATATTTTTACTTGTATATTAGCGTTGTACATACCAATATACATTCAAAAGATGCAAGAGTAAAGTGCAAGCCGGATTTGAGAATTGTTTCAATCCGATGGATAAAATCGCTGGGGTCCGTTGTATGTATATCACATTTGTATGATGCGATATTCAAGGAAATGTACAAGCAAGGAGATGCAAACCGGACCTGATTTGAATTTTAAGGCATCTCATAGTCATTTGAGGTCCGCAGCGTGTATATCGTGCATTGTATATGCCGATATACAATGCGATGTGCAGGGAGAGATACAGCCTGGATTTCAAAGCATTTCCAATCCACTGTATAAAAATTTGAAATCCGCAGAATGTATATTGCGATTGTATGTTTGCATATACAAAATGAAGATGCAAAGGTCAAAATGCAAGATGGACTTCGAAGCGATTGCAATATGCTTCATCATAATCTGAAGTTCCGGGCTTATATGTAAAGTGTGTTGTATATGTCGAATGTGCAAAGGGGAGATGCATGCAACCCGAACCCGAGTGCAGGTTCAAAATTGTTTTGTAACATCTTGGGGTCTGGCTTGTATATAAGGCGATTGTATATGCATTTGAGCATGCATATACAATGGGTGAAAAGGACAAAATAGAGAAGGGAAAAGTCAGCGATGACAAGGAAGCATCTGCGTGGCACATTCTCATTAGCTAGCGACTTGCCTGTTTGTTTTGAACCGTAGAATTGGGAGGTGCAAAGAAGGATCGACGGCTGTGTTTAAATGTTCGATGGCGAGGGTTTTCCCATGCATATGCAGTGGCATTCTTGGCAAGAAAATCATTTATGCATCTGCTGCTACGTTTCCACGGTAGCTGCAAGTTGGTATGCCATTAATGGTAGGATTGCAGACAGGTATGGGCCGAAGGGACATGTTAGCTACCACCTTCATGTGGAAAATCTTCTAGTGGCGGCACAGGGCTTGAGTTCAACTACTCCTTGCCCTTCTTCTGCTTCTTCCCGTTTTGTCTTCTGCTGCATTGATTGATTTGGATGCCATTCTTGGTGCATTGTAATTGGCAGAATTTTGATTTGACTTTTGTGCGATTCTGTTGAGGGCACACTTTGAGTATATCTGAGGTGTGTGCCTCATTGTTTTGTTGTTGAAAACTGGACAAATTTTGGTGTTGTAATCATATCCAATCTCATTGGTGGCTCTGTTCTATGTATTTTGTGAGTTTATGAATTGTATGTTGAATGTCTTATGCATAGAATTCATCAGTTTCATGTTGATTTAAATGAGTAATACTTTATAGCATGTATTTTGTTATTTGTCTCCAAACTGAATGTGTTCTTCTTCTGAATCTAAACAGCTAAGGGGCGTTTGGAATTCTAGAATATGGGTTTGCTATATTGAATGCTTAATCTTTTACTTCTACTCAAGGAGTAGATTAAATGTTTTGGGTTAAGTATTGAGAAGAGTACACTGCGGTAAGGATGTTTGTAAGTAGAAGTAACTGAATACTTTGTCTTGGGTATTGTCTGTAAGGCAGACATTGCGAAATCCCCTTGAAATCTGATTATTGTCTTAAGTCTATGATAAACACCCATATATATATCTATTGACTCCGAGCCCTGGATAGGCACCAATCTAGTTTTGTGTTGAGGTTACAACCAAGGTCCTAGTTTTGCTTCCAAATACAAATCAAACTCAAACTTTTAATACCAACCTTTAGGACATTAGAAGTAGTTTTAGGATCAAAATCCTCTACCTCACAACTAAGTATAGGCCCAAAGCTAGCCCCTTTACACTTATTTTATAGTTTTGGTCTACATAAAGGAGGATTCATCTGCTTTGTATCAGCATCCCAGTCAGTTCATAGTCACATTTCATGGATGTTGAATAGGGAATACCCCCTTGGTTCTGCAGAGCCTAAAGAAGAAGAGGAGATATTTATAGAGTCTATCTCCTGTACTGTTGGCCCCTGGCCTAGGAA
Organism: Cunninghamia lanceolata; assembly: GCA_027924645.1. Classification (NCBI taxonomy): domain Eukaryota; kingdom Viridiplantae; phylum Streptophyta; class Pinopsida; order Cupressales; family Cupressaceae; genus Cunninghamia; species Cunninghamia lanceolata. Next base: position 27,357,370 of record BSBN01000213.1, on the reverse strand, counting down.
TTCTGTTGATCAATGATGGCTACTTTGTAGGGATAACTGGGAACAAGCATCCAGTCTGGGAAAATAAGCAACAGATGTTGGCGACTCTGCTGGGGAGTGCTTTGTGAAAGAACCTTGATTTGAAAAGAAAACAATTCCTAGTTATAGGTGGCGACTCCAAACAAATCTCCCAACCGGTAAAGTAAAAATTTGTATGCAAGGGAGAAGATCCTTGCATAATCCTCTATTTGAAGAGTTATCCATAAAAATGATGTACAAGAAAAAAGGTCTGTTCAAGCCAGTTGAGAGGGTTCTCCTAGAAGTAATGATAATATTTAGGACAATCCAGGATCTTCAGAGCAAACAATACCTTATTTCTCAAACACTGAGGCTGAAATTTGGAACATATATGAAAGACATCAGGGTGGTGGATTGAGAATGAGGTCAGAGGTGCTTCAAGAACGCCCTTTCCTTGATTCCATTGATAGATTTGAAGAAGCTGAATCCCCAAGGGATAATAATGATGATCAGAATATAATGAAACCATCCTCTTCTATGCCTAAAGATGAGGAATTAGCCGAAGAAATCAAACGTCTGAGGGTAGAACTAGAATTTCTGCAAGCAGTAAAAATTAGAGATGACATGAGATAGAAAGTGCAAGCTTTGAGAACTGCTCAGAATGATTTAGTTCCCACCCTTGAGAATATAAATGTGCTAAGGAACCAACACAGAAATGAAGTTCAGGATTAGCATAATGATCAAAGACAGAATGCAAATAATGCTAGAGTACCATTTAATAATGTAAGAAATCAGAATGCAAATAGAAATGTAAATGCAAATTAGTTTGATAGACAACCTATGCAGCTGGATAGATTCAAACAACTGGTTTTTTATGGCATTCCTAGGTACCCCAATCCTATTGACAAACATGTGAGGCCGCAAGTGCCAAAGTTTTCAGGAAATAATACTGTGTTAGGAGAAGACCACTTAAAAGCTTTTTAGAATATCATGGACAACTTTGAGGTTGAGCATGAGGATGTTTTTATGAAATTATTTATGCAATCCTTAGTTGATGAGGCTAGAGAATGGTACAAGGGTCTGCCTGACAGGAGTATTTCATCATGGGAGGATTTCAGAAGAATTTTCAAAGAACAATATGGTGACAAAACTGATCCAAGTTTCTTCATTAATGAATTCACTGGCATTACCAGAGGATCAAATGAACAGGTTGCTGATTTCAATGCTAAATTCACTAAGGTGTTGAATAAATTGCCACATCACCTGAGGCCTAATGAACCTATGTGCATAGTGTTATACATAAATGCTTTTGATGCCAAAACAGCCTATGGGTTAATGGATAAAGGTCCTACTAGCCTCAGAGATGCTTTCAAAATAGCAACAAATATTGAAAATAATAGAAAAGCGTCTAGTAAGACAAACAAAAGAAATGATGTAAAAATTTTACAAAATCCAAATACTAAATCTCAAGGTGTTCAAGGCAATGCATCTACTTCTGAGGATAAATTAGATAAATTGACAACTATTGTCAAGGACCTAAGTTATAGAATGGCTAAAAATGAAAAGGGGATAGGTCCTGATAGACAAGTTTACCAAAGGCAAGAAAGAAGACCATCATTACATGATATGCCATATAACACTAATTGGCATAATGGTAAACCCATTCTCCCAAACAACAACACAAATCCAAGGAATCAAAGTGTTAAGGAAACACATGACCCTTTAAAGAAGGCTATTAATATTGTTAATGACACCCCATGGTGCATAATATGTCAGATGCCTCACTCACGGTCACAATGTATGATTGCTCAGTCGTTATATAATAATGTTGTTGCCTATGATGAATGTAATGAACCACATTGCATGGAAGATGACAATGTCAATATGCTGTCTACAAATAGGGAGTATCCTTCTCATGATGTTGATGCAAGCACAAATAATGAGATTCAGGTCTGCCAACAGTTTCCCTGTGATGAAGATGATGAGGATAATTGTGCTTATGCTCAGGATTCACATATCTTTTTGAATAACTTGAAGGGACCTTCTGATGAAGAAATTAGAGCCCTCATAGTTGCAGCAGTGGCTCAAGTCAAAAGAAATTACAATCTCAGGGGTAAAGCCCAGGTAAGTAACTCACACCAACTAGAGAATACTTTTGTGAACCAACCAGTGCATAGTCATAAAGGGACTGAACCACAAAAGAAACAATGGAGCAATAATAAGCAAAATTTTAAGCAAAAAACAAGTCATGATTCTCAAGAATCAGAAAATAGAATTCCCTAGGTTGAGGATCAAAACAAAAAATTTCAGATCAAAGATGACAGTCAGAGAGCCACAAAAATTAAAGCTGGATCATACCAAGATAAAAATAAAACTGTAGATCAGGCTGCAACTATTATACAAAATTATGCTCTGTTTGACATAACTCAGGTCTTGTCCTAGGTAAAGGTTTCTGTTCCATTGATGGAGCTGATGAAAGTTGAGGAGTTTAGAAATAAAACATTGTCCCTGATTTCAGGAGTACCCTGTCAAGCTAATCAGAATATTGAGACTCAGGGTAAGAAACAAGCTATGTGTATTGATGAGGATGAGACTCCTTAAATATATTTGGGGGTGACCATGACAAAATGCCCTTCACAGGTTGAACCATTTTATGTCTCCCTTGTCATAAATGGAAAAGTGATTAAGAATTGTATGCTTGATTCAGGGGCATCAACGAATATCATGCCTTTGGCCATCATGCAACAAGCTAGGTTAAAGATAGACAAGGCATGTGGAAAATGCTATGCCATGGATGCTAGAGATGTACCAGTCATTGGAATCATGAAAGATGTGGATTTCAGACTGGCAGCATATCTTGAAAAGACCTACAAAATGAATATAACAGTTGTTGATATCAAGCCACAGTATGTCATGTTGTTATCAAGAAGATGGGCAACATTGATTGGTGGGAGTATGCAATTGGACTTGTCATATGCTATGATCCCTATGAATGGCAAGGATGTCAAATTGATTAGAGAAGAAAGGTCATCAAAAATAGTTGAGGATCAAGAGTCAGAGGAGCATGTATGTTTTGTAGACATTGATTGTGATAATTTCAGAGTTGTCTCAGATGATCAAGAGGGTAAAGGGAGAGATGTTTGCATTCAAGGGCTTGACCAACAGGGTCTATGGACCATGTATTTTGATGGAGCTTGTTCAAAGGAAGGCTCTGGTGCTGGAATTGTATTTCTGTCTCCAACTGGTAAGCTTCTAAAATTCTCTTTCTTGCAGAAGTTTGCTTGTACAAATAATATTGCAGAATATGAAGCCCTGTTGCTAGGATTGAATGTTACTCTGAAGCATGGAATTAAGATGATAAAAGTATTTGGGGATTCAGAGTTAGTTGTTTCCCAAGTCAGAGATAAGTATGCATCAAAGAATAAGAGATTAAAACAGTATAAGCATGCTGTTTGGGATACAATTGAATTGCTTGATGCATTTTCAATAAGCTGGGTAGAGAGATCAAAAAATGTCATGGCAGATTTTCTAGCCAATGTAGCCATAAGGCCAGATGATATCACTCTATCAGATGTCACAAATGTTGAAGTCAAACTCAGACCTGCAGTACCAGATAACGTATCCAGCTGGCAGATGTTTGATGATGAAGATTTGCTGAGATTTCTACATTGCATTGATGAATATGAGAACCAAGAAGTGGATTTTTAGAACTTTGTAGAAGTTGTGGATGGGAAAGAAACTCTCTTAGGGAAGGAGGTAATTCAACTCAAGAAAAATAAAATCCCTAGAGGGTTGGTTGCATTAGAAAGAGAATTTGACAATAGGGACCAATTTGTTACAAAGGCATCTCCAACAAACAAGAATGATTTAGAAGAGATAAACTTGGGGACATCTCATGCCCCCAAAAAGGTATATATTGGCAAACAACTCAAACCACATATCAGAACTATGTTGATTTCATTACTGAGAAAATATAAGCATGTCTTTGCCTGGTCATATGAGGACCTGAAAGCTTATAGAGAGGATTTATTCCAGCATGAAATCCATTTGAAGCCTGGAGATAAACCATTTAGACAGAAACAAAGATCTATCAACCCAACTTTAGCTCCAAAAATGCAAGAAGAGTTCATCAAGCTTAGGGAGGCTAGAATAATTATGCCCATTAGACACTCAACTTGGGTGTCCAACCTTGTCCCAGTTAGAAAGAAGAATGGTGACATAAGACTTTGTGTAAACTTTAGAAATCTGAATGTATCTTCTTTGAAGGACAATTATCCATTGCCAAACATGGAAGCCATGTTGCAGAAGGTGACTAGCTGTGAACTTTTATCCATGATGGATGGATTTTTAGGGTACAATCAAGTGAAAGTAAAAGAATCAGAACAGTTCAAGACTGCTTTCACCACTCCATGGGGAACCTATGTATATGTGAGAATGCCATTTGGACTAACAAATGCAGGTGCTACATTTTAGAGGGCTATGGATGTTGCTTTCACAGGATTGATTGACTCAATCCTGGCTGTATATCAGGATGACTTGACAGCTTATTCAAAAAAGGAGCAACATTGCATGCACTTAGAGCAGATCTTTATTAGAGCATTGGAATATGGCATCTCACTCAACCCAAAGAAATGTGCTTTTGGGGTAATGGAAAGAAAATTGCTTAGACACATTGTTTCCAAGGATGGAGTCAGGATTGATCCTAAAAGGGTGGTTGCAATTGACAAAATTCAGATCCCGAGAATAGTGAAAGGTATTCAGTCCTTCTTTGGGAAAATTAATTTTGTTAGAAGATTTGTCCCTAACTTTGCAGAGACCACAAAAGATATCTCTAAAATGTTGAAGAAAGGTGCAATTGTCAAATGGGAAGATGAAGCAACTAAGTCATTTCAGAACATCAAAGAGGCTATAAATATGGCTCCTGTGCTAAAGTCTCCTGATTTTTCTAAACCATTTCAGCTGTTCTCATTTGCTTCTTTCCATACTATTGCTGCATGCTTATTGTAGAAAAATGAAGAAGGTTTTGAACAACCTATAGCTTTCTTTAGCAAGTCATTGCAGGTTGTTGAGTTGAAGTATGACATCATGGAGAAGCAAGCATATGCACTGGTTAGAGCAGTCAAAAGTTTTAGGCCATATTTGGTAGGCTCTCAGATAGTTGCATATGTGCCTCATGCAGCAGTTAAAGATATCTTTACTCAGCAAGAGGTAACTGGAAGAAGATGCAGATGGATAAACAAATTGCAAGAGTTCAACATTGAAATACAAATCACAAAATTGGTGAGAGGACAAGGTTTGGCAAAATTGATGACACAGTCAAATCTAGAGGCATGCCAAGTAAATGTAGTGCATAGTGAAGTTATAAATATGTCAGAATCTGAATGGTATAAAGACATAGTCCATTATTTGTAGAATTTGAACTGCCCTTCCCATCTCAGTGATAATCAGAATAGGACCTTGAAGCTACATGCTATTAAATACATCATAGTTCAAGGAGAGTTATATTGGAAAAATCCTGATGGTGTATTACTCAGGTGTGTGGATGAAAATTAGGCCAGGGATATTCTAAGTGACATGCACAATGAAGTGTGTGGTGGACACTATACTACCCAGACAACAGCCCACAAAATTCTCAGAGCAGGCTACTGGTGGCCAACCCTCTTCTCAGATGCACAAAGAATGGTGAGAAAATGTGATTTTTGTTAGAGGTTCTCAAGAAAGCTAAAATATGAAGGTGCATTGCCCCTTAGGACTATAATTGTAGAAGCTCCATTTCAGCAATGGGGAATTGATTTTATAGGGAAAATCTCAGAAAAATCAAGTGGAGGGCATAGCTGGATTTTGGTTGCTGCTGTTTACTTCACTAAATGGATTGAGGCCATTCCAACTAAAAAAGCTACAAGCAAAGTGGTGATGGATTTCATTCTAGAAAATATTGTTATCAGATTTATAGTACCAGCCAAAGTGGTCACAGATAATGTAATGTGCTTCAGGTCTGGTGAATTTATTAATTTTTGCAACAATTATGGAATAAATTTGTTACGTGCATCACCATATCATCCACATGGAAATGGTCAAGCAGAGTCAAGCAACAAAAGCCTCATGAAAATTGTTAAAAGGATGGTAGGCAAAAACAAGAGGGCTTGGGATTCAAAGCTGAAAATGGCATTGTGGGCTAATAGAGTGACAGTGAAGAAAGCAACTGGAAGGTTGCCTTTTGAACTAGTGTACAGTGCGGCAGCTAAATTTCCTGTGAATAACCTCCTACCAGTTTACAAATTCATTCAAGAAAATGAGGAGGAGATTGAGGACTCAGTAACTGAAAGAATAAAGCAGCTGGTTGCACTAGATGAAATGAGAAGGGAGGCACAGAAAACAAACATCAAGAGACAACAAAAGGTAAAATATTTGTTTGATAAAAGGGCTACAGAAAGAAAGTTTCAGATAGGTGATTTGGTCCTTGTATGGAATGCAAGGAACCAGGATAAGGGCAAGCATGATAAATTTGAGCCCTTATGGGTAGGCCCGTACCAAATCAGCAACACTCATGGAGAAGATTCCTATTTTCTCCAGGCCCTAAGTGGTGAATTACTGGAATTGCCTGTGCATGGTCAGTTCCTGAAACCCTACTTCTCATAAATGGGTAACTTATGTGCACACTGTAAACTAGATGTAAATATTTTGTACATGCTTTGTATAGTTGGTCATGTTTTGAGTTTGGTGTTTTGTTTGGTCTGCCCCGGAGTAGTTTGGCTCTCGCTGCAGTCTCACGTCTGCATGTCCCCAGTCAGAGCCACTAGTGGTGCTCACCTAGGGTTAGGGTTCTGAAATTGAGTTTGCAGGTTTCTATTTTTATCCCACCAAACCCTTAGTGCCTTAGGTTAAATTGTTCCTCGACCCACATGCAATGTTTTACCGCTTGTTCCTGTCGCACTTAAGAAAAATGCTAAGTTTTTATATGTACAAGTGCAAATGTATGTTGGCGGGCTGAAAAAATGCACATCGGATTTCAAAAAATGGTGAAGAAATGAGTTATATGCATTTTGGAATGCATATAGAGGTGCATATACAAGGGGGAATCTATCGCAGATTCCCAGGAATATTTTGCACTTGTATATCGGGTTTGCTTGCATATTTGTGTTGTATGTTTGAACATACAACAACTATATACATTAGAAAACATGCAATGAAAAGATGCATTGGCGGCATACAAGGAGGTTACTGTGCTGAATGTATATCAGGTTCACTGTAGCTGATGCATATGGAAATATACAATGGAAAATATACAAGGCGCAGACATGCATTCGCTACAGTGTAATGTATCATTAGCCGATGCATATGCAAGGAAGGAATGTGCAAGGGGCCGATATACAAAGTGGTGGGGCCCGCGGATATACAAAGCCGATTATACATCAGAAATATGCAAGAGGCACATACAAAGAAAAGCTTGCGTGCAAAAGAGAAAGGCAAAGGGTCGGGCCCACCAGTTGCATACAAAGGCAATTGTATGCTGGCGCATGTAATCAAATATGCAAGGCCTAGACCCAAGGAGTTTTACATTCTGCTTGATGCAGGTTTGAGATCTGGATTGCATGTATGTTTCATTTGTATGATCAAATATACATTCCTGATGTGCAAGGGGGAATCTAAAGAAACATGCAATCCGATTGATAAAGGATAAAGTCCGCTGCTTGTATGTATATTTTTACTTGTATATTGGCACTGTACATGCCGATATACATTCAAAAGATGCAAGAGTAAAGTGCAAGCCAGATTTGAGAATTGTTTCAATCCGATGGATAAAATCGCTGGGGTCCGTTGTATGTATATTGCATTTGTATGATGCGATATGCAAGGAAATGTACAAGGAAGGAGATGCAAACCGGACCTGATTTGAATTTCAAGACATCTCATAGTCATTTGAGGTCCGCAGTGTGTATATCGGGCATTGTATATGCCGATATACAATGTGATGTGCAGGGAGAGACACAGCCTAGATTTCAAAGCATTTCCAATCCACTGTATAAAAATTTGAAATCCGTAGAATGTATATTGTGATTGTATGTTTGCATATACAAAATGAAGATGCAAAGGTCAAAATGCAAGATGGACTTCGAAGCGATTGCAATATGCTTCATCATAATCTGAAGTCTGGGGCTTGTATGTAAAGTGTGTTGTATATGAAGAATGTGCAAAGGGGAGATGCATGCAACCCGGACCTGAGTGCAGGTTTAAAATTGTTTTGTAACATCTTGGGGCCCAGCTTGTATATAAGGTGATTGTATATGCATTTGAGCATGCATATACAATGGGTGAAAAGGACAAAATAGAGAAGGGAAAAGTCAGTGATGACAAGGAAGCATCTGCGTGACACATTCTCATTAGCCAGCGACTTGCCTGTTTGTTTTAAACCATAGATTTGGGAGGTGCAAAGAAGGATCGATGGTTGTGTTCAAATGTTCGATGGTGAGGGTTTTCCCATGCATATGTAGTGGCATTCTTGGCGGGAAAATCATTTATGCATCTGCTGCTGTGTTTCCACGGTAGCTGCGAGTTGGTATGCCACTAATGGCAGGATTGTAGACAAGTATGGGCCGAAGGGACATGTCAGCTACCACCTTCAAGTGGAAAATCTTCTAGCAGCGGCACAGGGCTCGAGTTCAACTACTCCTCGCCCTTCTTCTGCTTCTTCCCATTTTGTCTTCTACTGCATTGATTGATTTGGGCGCCATTCTTGGTGCATTGTAATTGGCAGAATTTTGATTTGACTTTTGTATGGTTCTGTTGAGGGCACACTTTGAGTATATCTGAGGTGTGTGCCTCATTGTTTTGTTGTTGAAAACTGGACAAATTTTGGTGCTGTAATCGGATCCAATCTCATTGGTGGCTCTGTTCTGGGTACTTTGTGAGTTTATGAGTTTGTATGTTGAATGTCTTATGCATAGAATTCATTAGTTTCATGTTGATTTAAATGAGTAATGCTTTATAGCATGTATTTTGTTATTTGTCTCCAAACTGAATGTGTTCTTCTTCTGAATCTAAACAACTAAGGGGTGTTTGGGATTCTAGAATATGGGTTTACTATATTGAATTCTTAATCTTTTACTTCTACTCAAAGAGTAGATTAAATGTTTTGGGTTAAGTATTGAGAAGAGTACACTTTGGTAAGGATGTTTGTAAGTAGAAGTAACTGAATACTTTGTCTTGGGTATTGTCTATAAGGCAGACATTGCGAAATCCCCTTGAAATCTGATTATTGTCTTAAGTCTGTGATAAACACTCACACATATATATCTATTGACTCCGAGCCCTGGATAGGCACCAATTTAGTTTTGTGTTGAGGTTACAACCAAGGTCCTAGTTTTGCTTCCAAATACAAATCAAACTCAAACTTTTAATACCAACCTTTAGGACATTAGAAGTAGTTTTAGGATCAAAATCCTCTGCCTCACAACTGAGTATAGGCCCAAAGCTAGCTCCGTTGCACTTAGTTTACAGTTTTGGTCTGCATAAAGGAGGATTCATCTGCTTTGTATTAGCATCCCAGTCAGTTTATAGTCACATTTCATGGATGTTGAATAGGGAATACCCCCCTTGGTTCTGCAAAGCCTAAAGAAAAAGAGGAGATATTTATAGAGTCTATCTCCTGTACTGTTGGCCCCTAGCCCAGGAATCCTATTGATTAATGATGGCTACTTTGTAGGGATAACTAGGAACAAGCATCTAGTCTGGGAAAATAACCAACAGCTAGTACCACTATTTTGTTGTTTCAAATTTTGCTGTATCAAATACTTACTGATTTTGATAGATAGGTGCATGTTGCAGTTTATGGATTTGCTTTGAGTAATTTACTGTTCAATTCTATTTTCAACATTCTTTGAGTTCATTTCGTAAGCAGATAGGTCAATCTCTTTAAATTAGTAAAAGCCATTAGAATTAGTTAGAGAAAACTGGTAACTGTAGAATCCCTATTTGTAGATAGCCAAGGACATAGCCCTAGATTTTGACATCTGAAATATGATTAAATGATGTATAGTGGTGAGTATTCCTACTTGTCAAAATCCAGGGTTGTGTCCTCAGCTATCTGCAAATAGGGATTCTACAGTTACCAATTTTCTCTAGCTAATTCTAATGGCTTTTACTAATTTAAAGAGATTGACCTATCCGCTTACAAAATGAACTCAAAGAATGCTAAAAACAAAATTAAATAGTAAATTACTCAAAACAAATCCATAAACTGCAACATGCATCTATCTATCAAAATCAATAAGTATTCGATAAAGCAAAATTTGAAACAACAAAACAGTGGTACTAGCCTTCTGCCTTGGTGGTGATTGTGGGCCCTTGCTCCACACCCTTAGGGCCAGAGGCTACAGTAAGGAATCAACACAAAAGAATAAGATCACAACTAAATTCGGTCCAATTCCATTCACTTTGCATTCCTAGAAATATTGATATCCCAATTGAGATTACAGAAAATCAGAATAATAATAAGTCTCCTTTTTTGCTGCTTCTGTAATTATATATAAAATGAGTGATGACATATCACTTATCTTATCTACCAGTTCTTCTATGAGATGACATCCATCTCTTTATTATACTAGTTGTTTGACTACGTAAAATAACCATGCAATAAAAATAGATTGAGTGGAACAGAAGTCCACTCTGAATTCTAAGTTTGAGTCTTAATTCATTTGGGTAGTGAGGCCCTAAAAATATGGATATTAAATTAGTTTCATTAGTAACTCATGCAAAAACTTAAAAAGAGATAAAAACTCCCAGCAGTTAACTAAAGATGGCCTTAATCACTCAAGTGATATTTGAGTAATATGAGGGGTATCACGATCACCACTGAAAGTGCCTGATCGACAGCTGTGCTGGAAATCTGTCCTGTTCTAAAGAGGTGTCGAAATGTATGTCTCTATTTGCAGCTCCGGAGATATGTCTGTAGCTCTAGAGATATAATTGTGGCCTTCTTGCTCAGCTTCAGAGATGCTCCAGACTTCAATCTAGCTCTGGGAGAGCTCTTCCTCTTGCTTCGAAACTTCTGATGTTGTGGTATTCTGGTATTGTCTCCGGAGATATTTAGGACTACCTCCGGAGATGCACAAAATTGCCATCCTGAACATCTACACCTGTTGATTCAAAAAGAGAAGTTTTCTGCATATTTCCATCAATTCCATGCACATTAGTCCTTTAATCAGAAATCATGATCTTAAGTTATTTATCTTTAATTAATCATTATTTAGAACAATCTTGCTAGCCTATTCGGGTGTAGACATCAAGAAGTTTGACTGAAAAAGGAGAAAAAGAGAGGTAAAAAGATGTATTTTATGGGTGCTACTTGGCACTCATCATCCCCACTATACCTAAGGTTTAGCAGGTCCTCCTGCTTTTCACAATCTGGATTTATTCTGGCAGAGTAGCCTGTTAGTCAATTTGTAGTCTTGTGCATAGGTAGACCAAGTGGTGTGGTTGGTATTACCATTTCCCCTGTATTGATCAACCTGCTTTAACCAGTCTTGCAATTTCTCTTCTTCCATCTGCTCGGCCCAGACAAGGAGTGGTTCAATTATGAGAGGGGGCCTGAAACACCCACCTATCCACTCCTATTTATGCTTATCCATCATTTTGGATATTAACCTTGCCTTCCTCATAAATAACCTTAAGTTTGCAGGGGTGACCACCTCTCTTATTTTCTGCTCTGAGGTCAGAATATTCCACCTTTTCTTTGCTATTGCAAGCACTGGATTAGCTGAACTATTCATAAAAAGACCAAAATCAATGAAACACTCTTGCAAATTTTTCAGGTATAATGGCAAAATTTTGTTCTGACTTTCAGGGTGATAGACATATGCCCTAAATTGGGTCTCAAAAGCTTGAGGGTTGGGACATTCTTTTCTGATGAAAAGATTTTTTTCTATATCCTTCTTGAGGTGAGCCTCCATTCACTCATTCCAAATCTAATGATTCCTCATCATTGACATGAATTCTTTGAGCTGTTGATCACCTACAAAATAATTAAGAAGGAAGGTCATATCGTCAACACAGAATCCATGCAGATATAATTCACACAGAAAATTTTTGTCTTCATCAGAGCTCCTTGTATAGGCTTCCATGAACCCCTCTGTTGTTTCTGTGTTCTTAGGTAGATCAGACAGAACTAAAGATAACCTTCTTTGCAAGACCCTTTCTTGTAAAAACATTGCATAACTAGCACTTGGAGGTCTGCAAGATAAAATCTCAGAAGAGATGGAGGCCATCTGAATGACTCTTTCCTCCAGGGTTTCCACTATTTTAACTGACCTCTGTAGTTGCATCATAGGCTTAGAAGCCTCATATTCTCTACATCTCCTTTCCCAATAAAATAGGGCCTTAGGAATATCAATGGGGATTGGACCCACACATGGATCTGTTTGTACTTCCTGTTCACTCGTTGCCCTTGGACCAGCCAACTCTTGAATATACTCTTCTTGATCATCTATTTTGTTGTTGGCCCAAGTCAATTGTTTATCTTGGCTCTGTACTCTCTCAATTAATGCTACAATTACTATGAGACCATTGTCTCTAGCTTTGGTAAGATCAGAGATACTTTGTACTGCCTCTATCTCCTTTTCCTTCATGATTTTAGATGTCTATGTCTTCTAGGCTTCCAGTTCTGCTTCCCTCTCTTGAATTATTTGGTCTTTACTTTGGAGCTCTGTTTGCAGTTTTTCAATTATTTGTTTTTGCTCCATCTCTATTTCCATTCTGACCTTCTTGAGGTCAGTGATAATCTAATTTTTCCCCCAAAGTAATCTTTTTAGATTATCAATTTCTTCCAACAATTGCTGCTCTTTTGAAATCTCAATATCCTCTTGATCAGAGGGATGAGAGAAAGTTCATGTTTCTTCTTCTGTTTGCTACACATTAGGGTCTATTTCATCTTTTCCTATACCCTCCCTATCCTGAGGTTCTTCTAGGGTTTCCTCTGTTTCTACTGGAACTGATGAAGGCCCAGCTTTTTCCTCGGAAGTTCTGAAACCCAGAAGCACTTCAGCTAGGAGAGCAGTATCTTTCTCAGTTTGGGAGAGCTACCTTTTTCTTTTTCTTGTCCATAGCATAGGTGGGGCAGGTGCCTCCAGAGTAGGTGTCTCATCCTCAGAATCTGAAGAAATAGTAAAAGTTTGCTTGTGTTCTGTCTCCAGAGTAGGAGATTGTTCTGGGGAAACTTCTCTCATTCTTTTCTTTCTCACTAGAGGGATCTCATCGGAATCATGGGATGCTTCTTCAACCCAATAGTGTTCTCTAGAGTCAGCTTTCTTTGGGGTTTTCTTTGCTTTGTGCCCTGACCTCTTCCCTATTAGTTCCTTAGGGAAAGATTCTTTAGCCAGAGTTATCTTCCTCCGGGATGAGCGAGTCATGTATGGAGTTTGCTCAAGAGCAAGTTCTTTAATTTCTTTGCCTTTCTTCTTTTTATCAAAAATAGGAGCTACAGATGAAGTTGCTCCAGTGAGAACTTCTTTCCTTTTTGAACAACTGTAGAGGAGGTTGAAGGTTCTATCTCTTCTTCTTGCTAGGTAGAGGAATCCTCACCCTCTGATTGTGCCCTCTCTGGCTCTCTGCCCTAGGGATTTTGTTCAAGAAATGTTTGCCATAATTCTTCCCCATCAGATTGAGACAGAAAGTGGTGTTTCACTATCAGGAAAATGAGGCCATGATGTTTCATAGGACCCTTGTTTCGCTGATATTTTTTTGCAGTTTCCCTAATGGCAGAGTATAGGAAGTTGGGAATGTTTATGCTGTATTCAGGGTGTCCATTCCCATGTCTCAGAAAAATCAACATTTTCATTATTGGTCCTAAAACTAAGGAAAATTGACCATCACATGTGAAATATTTCATCATCCATATAGCTACAGATTGCCAAGGGTTTGGAAGTGAGGACCTAAGAATTCCTTTAACCTCATTTTTATTTAAATGCAATTGTATTGCAGTTTCACCTTCAACAGATAAATTCCTAATCAAATCAGCATATAAGGTTTTTAGATGATAGAACCTCTCACCTTGTTTAGGCAACCCAAAAATATGACTGATAGTGGTAGTAGAGAGATTGATTTGGACTCCCCTTATAGTGGTCTAATTATCCCTCAGGTTTCTTAGGAACTCATCAACAATATCTTCTTGAAACCCCTCAAATTTTTCTAGAAATGCCAGCCATCCTACATTCCTCAGAATGTCTGCTGCAGCTTCATCCTGCAAAAGGCCTATAACATTTTCTGGTTCTGATTTCTTCTTAAGCCCCATACCTAAATTCTTTGCCTATTCTCTGTGCTTACAATCCTTTCTTACTTTGTAGGCTCCAGAGAACTGTTTCAGCTGACTCTATTCTTCAGGGTATGTTACAGTTTAAAGGAGGATTATGGTAGGAGGACGTGTCATAATGACGGCACCCAAAAATAGAAAGACAAGACAGTTGCTATTTAATGCTTAATTAAGATAAAATTACCTGAACCATTTTTAATGATGAGACGTGATGTACTTGGCTGAGATGCTACGACGTTGATGAGACTGGACGCGACGTGGCACCTGAGCAGCTTTGTGTGGCTTGAGATGACGTCAATTAGCTTCATTGTCATGCAACCTATAATCATTCCTGCTCCTGCTAAGTGGTTCGAGAATCCATGTATTTTGGGTGACGTCAGTATAGTCTTTGCAAATACCTGTGCAAACGAGAGTAATGATTTCTCGCGAGATGCATGTTGATTTGATTTTATTTCTTCCATAAAGTAGAGGATGAGTCATGATGACCTCATCAAATGATGTTTCTATTTTATTGCGTGGAGAGGTGGGTCCCCTCCCACTTATTATGGTTGTAAATAACCCTTTATTGGTGGAGTGCCGGAGATGCTCCTAGTTTGCAAAGTGCCGGAGGTGTATTTAGTAACTCCTGGCACCTTGTCACCTCCGTAGCTTGATTATTCTCAACTGGTATGAAGAAGGGAACAACTATTTTCTAGTTTTCAATTCCCTTGGTCAAGAAAGACAACCATTTACTAGTTTTACATCTTCCTCTCTTTTTTTTTAGAAGGCCACCATTTGTTGGTTTTTAACCTTTTTTTTTTTTCAAAAGGCTGCCATTTGCTGGTTTTCAACCTTTTTTTTTAATCCAAAACCGGATAGAGGAGGTATCCCCTGTATCAAAGCACAAATCATTGATGAACTCTTCTTTAGTGGATGGCCTTTTATAGAGTCTGATTCGGTGGCCATTCACTAAGAATGTGTTTGTACTTCCAACAATAGGTTCCAACAATACTGTTCCATTTTCAAAACTTCCTTTATTTGATAAGGACCCATCCAATGAGTTTGTAATTTCCCTTTGAACTCCTTGAATTTAGAATCATAAAGAAGAATCCAATCACCTTGTTGAAATGTCTTCCTCTTGATGTGTTGGTCATACCACTGCTTCCTTTGATACTGAACCAGTTCTGTTTGCTAAATGGCCTCTATCCAGATTTCATCCAACTCATTGAGCTAAAGAATTCTATTATGTTGGGCTATGGACAATGGTAGACCAATATCCAATGCAGTTTTAAGTGTCTAGAGTTCAAATTCTATAGACAGAATAGGCTTTTTCCCATAAACTAATTCATATGGTGAGAACTTTGTTGTGGATTTCTAAGTGGTATTGTAAGCCCAAACTGCTTCAGGTAATCTGTTAGCCCAATCTTTTCTGTTCATTGCTACTGTCCTTGTCAGAATATTTTCAAGTTCCCTATTAGTTACCTCTACCTGCCCATTGGCTTGAGGATGGTAAGGTGAATATTTTCTGTGCTTGACCTGATATACATCTGTGAATGCTCTGATTACCTGTGAAGTAAAGTGAGGTCCTCTATCTGAAACTATGGATCTTGGTGCTCCAAACCTCAAAAAAATATTATTATAAAGGAAATCAACAACTTTTTCTTCTCGTGCAAATTGCAATGCTTGAACCTTAGCCCATTTAGTAACATAGTCTGTGCATACTAGAATATACTCCTTGCTTGATAATGGTGGAGAAATTGGTCCCACAAAGTCTAAACCCCGCTGCTCAAACGATTCCATCATGACTTGAGGATGCAGTAACATCTCCTGGGTGAAGGTTGGTTGTCCCATCCTTTGGCAATGGTCACACTGCTACACATACTTCTTAGTATCCTTATGAAGAGAGGGCTAGTAGTAACCAGCTCCCAGGATCTTGTGGATAGTTCTATGGGAAGAGTAATGCCCACCAGATGGTTCATCATGAGATGTTCTTAATACATAAAAAATTTCATCAGTTTTCAAATACCTGCGCAAAATGAAATTAGGACCACATTTAAACAACAATCCATTTAACCATTTGTAAGATAAGTTTTCTTTAACTAAACATTTTTTCTGTTTTTAAGTAAAATGGGATGGATACAAGCCTGTAGCTAAAAGATTAGCTATGTTAGCAAACCAAGGTACAGTAGAGGAGATAACAAAAAGATGTTCATCTGGGAACCTGTCCTCCACTAGTTGGTTTTCTCCTCCTGTATGCAATCTTGACAGAAAATCAGCAACCAAATTAAACTTGCTTGGATTATTAACTATGGTAATATCAAATTCCTGCAATAGCAATAACCACCTAATGATCCTTGCACCTACTACTGGCTTATTCATTAGGTACTTGATGGTTGCATGATCAGTGTGCACAAATATTTTATATCTAGTGATATAATGCCTAAATTTGTTTATAGCATAAATGACTACCAAGAATTCTTTTTCAGTTGTGGTGTAATTTCTTTCTGCAGATGTAAGGTTTTTGCTGATGTAATAAATGGCATGCAGACTCTCTCCTTCCTCCTTTTGTCCTATAACTGCCCTAATGGACTCATTTGAAGCATCAATTTGTATGTGAAATGGTAAAGTCCAATTAGGTCCTCTCAAAATTGGTGTGACAGTAAGCTTCTCTTTCAAGTTTTCAAATGTTGATTGACAGTCTTCTATCCATAGAAATTTTGTGTCTTTGTTAAGCAGGGTAAACAAGGGGGCAGCTATTCTGCTGAAATTTTCTATGAATCTCCTATAGTAGCCTGCATGACCCAGAAAACTTCTAACATCTGTCTGATTTTTGAGTGAAGGAAACTGTGTGATCACTTCTATCTTGTTTTGATCCACTTTGATCCCATTTGTTGAAATGTGGTGTCCCAATACAATTCCTTCCTCTACCATCATGAAGCACTTTTCATGGCTAAGGGATAATTGATTTTTCTCACAGCATTTCAATACTTTCTCAAGGTTTGTGAGAGCTTCTTCAAAATTATCCCCATACACAGTAAAGTCATCCATATAGACCTCCATGCATTCATTAACTAGTTAAGCGAAAATGACTAAAACAAGTCTCTGAAATGTAGCTGAGGCATTGCATAGTCCAAATAGAAGAACTTTGTAAGAAAACATTCCCCAAGAGCAGGTGAAGGTGGTTTTATCTTGGTCTTCAGGTGCTACTTGAATTTGGTTATACCCACTGAACCCATCTAGAAAAGAAAAATACTTTCTCCCAGCAAGGTTGTCCAGTACTTGGTCAATAAATGGTAAGGGAAAGTAGTCCTTTTTTGTAGCTTTGTTTAGCTCTCTATAGTCAATACACACCCTCCATTTCCCATTCTTTTTAGGCACTATGACAAGGGGTGAGACCCATTGACTATCTGAGATTGGATATATAAACCCTGCTTGCAGTAATTTTTCTATTTTAGTTTTAACAATTTCATTTAAAGAAGGATGCAATCTTCTCTGGGGTTGTCTGACAGGTTTAATATCCTCAGTGTATATATGATGGGTACAGATCTCAGAAGGTATGCCCTTCATATCTTGGTATTCCCAAGAAAAAGTTGCTGAATGGGAAATCAGAAGTTGGATAAGTTTTTCTTCCTGATCTGTTGTTAACTGAGTATTGATATTAAGTGTTTTCCCTAGTAAAATCATGACCTATTTTATGATTTGATCCATAGATGTAGTTAATCCATACACTGGAGTCAGGGTATTGAGGGGGAAAGATGTGGAACGTGGCTAAGTCTCTGTAAAAGGTTTCCCCACAAGGAATGATGTTTGTGAGGGTAGAATGAGAAGAAGTAAGAAGTTCTCTCCTAGAATCTTGGGCAAGCTCCATCACATCCTCATTGATTAGGATGTGGGTAATTTCTTCTATTGTATCATAGTAGATTTCTTCTTCCAACTCTCCCAGATGTTCCTTGATGGTTACCATAGTTATTGAGGCACTGTTGTCATTTTTCTCTGGTTCATCCACCCATACTCTTCCTGTATAATGTATTGATGGTTTAGTTGGAGGATACAAAGATATTTTCTTCAAATCTATCCCATTAGAAATGACCATATCCCCAGTCTGACAATCAATAGATGCTGCTGCTATAGCCAGCCATGGTCTTCCTAAAATTAGAGGATAATCATTTCTCTGGTTTCTCTGTTCTAATATCAGGAAGTCAACTAGAAATTCCCATGATTCTATCACAACTGGTACATCAGTGATTACTCCTTTCGGAACAGCTACTGACTGGTCAGCAAGTTGAAGGATTGTAGTTGTGGATTGGATACCTAATAGAGATAATTTATCCATTGTATGAACCGTCATCACATTAATTACTGCTCCCAAATCAACCAAAACATTTGAAATTTCTACCCCTGAGATGAAAACAATTATGACAGGATTTCCAGGGTCTCCATATTTTGGGGTATTGTAGAATGAAAGTTTTTCTTCCTGCCCTATGTTTTGACACAATGTTGTTTAATGAATTGATTTAGTTCTGGTACATCTCTGATTGCTTGGAGGAGAGGAATTTCAATGCTTAGTTGCCTAATTTCTTGTAAAAGTTCTAATTCTAGGTTGGGTTGGACTTGTTTTTGTAAGACCTTTTTCTGGGGGACATGCTGTTTGAGCTGTTTTAGGTACAGTGCTAGCTTTTCCATCTCTAGAGCATCTCCAGAGCTTTTATTAGAATTGTGTCTGGGAATGTTCTCCAGAGTCAATCTTTTAGGAGAAACTCTGGAGTTATCCATGGATGATTCTTTTAGCACTTTTTCGGTAGTAATCTCCTTTGGGAGTTGAGTGGATGAATTTTTAGGTTCCTCATCATTGGTTACTTCAACTATAGTTGGAGGAGATGGTCTTGGGAATGCTTTCCCAGAACACAACTAGAGATTATTTGAATATATAGCATTAATTCCAGCCATGTTTTCTTGCTCTGTCATGTAAACAGCTGCTCCCTATTTATTTCGTGGGTTTGGTATAGGTTCAGCTGGTAAAGGTGGTTGGCTAACCAACTCATTTTGTGATTGACCTTATGTGTTGGAGGGTCCAGTTAGTAAAGCTTGTTGTTGAGGTTGGAAACGTCTAGGTTGTCCCTGGTATTGTTGATTATATCCCTGTTGAGGACCCCATTGAGGTTGCATGTTTTGAGATCCAAACTGTGGTGGCCACTGTTGATTTCCCCAATGCTGATTTTGCCAATTTTGGTTTTGCCAATGTTGATTTGACCAATCCTGTTATCCCCAAGGAGGATTATTCTAAGGCCCATGCCAAGTTGGATTCCATTGATTATTTCCCCAATTAGAAGGACCCTTGTAAGAAGGCTGGTTTGGATACTGATTATAAGGGAAATTCCCCGCTTATTTTTGTCCCACATAGTTCAATTCTTCTTCTATTACGGCATTTTTCTTACTCAATCTTTTCAAGGCTGGAAGTTGAATACATTGACTGGTAGGATGTTCCCTATCATAGATCTAACAAATCTCTGATTTGTCTAAAGGGTATTCTCTCAACAAATGCTTGTTTCTACACCTAGGACAATAGATGGAGAGTGGTTCAGTTGTTCTATTTTGATCAGCTATTCTAGTTTTTGCCTGAATCCCATCCAATGTGGTATTTAATTGGACCAAAATATCTATTTTTAGATTTGCAATCTCTTCCATTAACTGTCCTATTTCATTCTTCCCTTTGAAAGTTTTGGATGATCTCACTCCATCTTGGTTCTAGAATAGTTTCTGTAGAGTTCTTCTATAGCAGGTATATCCATTTTATTGATATTTCCTTTTCCCATTAGATCTAGTGGCTGTTTTAATTCTTTATCCAATCCTTTTACAAATAGGGTTCTGGCTAAAGAGTGATTTACTGGGTTGCCATACCTTCTCAAGGCAAAGTTAAACCTGTCCACATAGTCCTCTAAGGTCTCTTCCTCTCCTTGTCTAATTTTAAACAATTCCTCATTTTTATTACTAACTCTACAGTAATCTTGGTACTTTCCTAAAAACTATGTTTCCATCTAATCCCAAGAATGAATAGAGTTCTGGGGTAAACCCATAAACCATCTCATCGTAGAATCTTTTAGGGTTGAAGGGAACAGTTTGAGTTTTTGGTTATCTGATCCATAATCATAAGTTTGGCATACTACTTTGAATTCAAACATAAACTGATCTGGATCCTCAGAAGAAAGACCTCTAAAATTTGGCAAGTGTGCTAGTGATATATTTTTCATAGGAGCATTGTCTCCAGTAGCCAGAACAATGGGATATGAGAAGGTTCTTGGAGCCTGATTTTCCTCTTCTTCATGATTATCATTATTATCATCCATGTTTAGTACTAGTTCTTCTCCCTGAGGTTCTAGGAAATTAGGTTCTATCAAAGGATCTGCCTGAAACTTTTGTTGTAATTCTTGGATATAATCAGTGAGTGGAAGATTTGGAGGATCTAAGGGATTATTGATTTGAGGTGCACCTTCCAAGGTAGGTTCTAGGTTTCTTTCTTCAACGAGATCTTGTGCCACCCCACTACTCTCTCCTATAGCTTGTTGATGGGGTGTCTGTTTTATGTATCTTCCTTTTGAATCTCTAGCTCTAACCATACAAATCTAACCTAAAAACTATTTAGCTAAGTTTCCCTAATTGACACAATTGTCCTCAGCAATGGTGCCAAAAATGGCAAGGGGTCATTGTACCTCATCATTTAATCATATTTTAGATGTTACGATCCAGGGCTATGTCCTCGGCTATCTGCAAATAGGGATTCTATAGTTACTAGTTTTCTCTAGCTAATTCTAATGGCTTTTACTAATTTAAAGAGACTGACCTATCCGCTTACGAAATGAACTCAAAGAATGCCGAAAACATAATTGAACATTAAATTACTCAAAGCAAATCCATAAACTACAACATGCATCTATCTATCAAAATCAGTAAGTATTCGATAAAGCAAAATTTGAAACAACAAAACAGTGGTACTAGCCTTCTGCCTTGGTGGTGAGAGTGGGCCCTTGCTCCACACCCTTAGGGCAGAAGGCTACAGTAAGGAATCAACACAAAAGAATAAGATCACAACTAAATTCAGTCCAATTCCATTCGCTTTACATTCATAGAAATATTGATTTCCCAATTGAGATTACAGAAAATTAGGATAATAATAAGTCTCCTTTTTTGCTACTTCTGTAAGTATATATAAAATGAGTGATGACATATCACTTATATTATCTA
This sequence comes from Cunninghamia lanceolata, assembly GCA_027924645.1. Taxonomy (NCBI): domain Eukaryota; kingdom Viridiplantae; phylum Streptophyta; class Pinopsida; order Cupressales; family Cupressaceae; genus Cunninghamia; species Cunninghamia lanceolata. The sequence continues at coordinate 27,335,853 of BSBN01000213.1, read as the reverse complement.
CCAATTCTTCTATGAGATGACATCCATCTCTTTATTATACTAGTTGTCTAACTACGAAAAATAACCATGCAATAAAAATAGATTGAGTGGAACAGAAGTCCACTATGAATTCTAAGTTTGAGTCTTAATATAGTTGGGCAGCAAGGCCCTAAAAAATATGGATATTAAATCAGTTTCATCAGTAACTCATGCAAAAACTTAAAAAGAGATAAAAACTCCTAGCAGTTAACTAAAGATGGCCCTTAATCACTCAGGTGATGATTTGAGTAATATGAGGGGTATCACGATCACCGCTGAAAGTATCTAACCGACAGCTGTGCTGGAAATCTACCCTATTTTAAAGAGGTGCCGGAATGTATGTCTCTGTTTGCAGCTCCGGAGATGCTCCAGACTTCAATCCAACTCCAGGAGGGCTCTTCCTTTTGCTTCAAAACTTCTGATGTCATGGTATTCTAATATTGTCTCTAGAGATATTTAGGACTACCTCCAAAGATGTACAAAATTACCATCCTAAACATCTACACCTGTTGATTCAAAAAGAGAAGTTTTTCTGCATATTTCCATCAATTCCATGCACATTAGTCCTTTAATCAGAAATCATGATCTTAAGTAATTTATCTTTAATTAATCATTATTTAGAACAATCTTGCTAGCCTATTCGGGTGCAGACATCAAGAAGTTTGGATCAGAAAGGAGAAAAAGAGAGGTAAAAAGATGTATTTTATGGGTGCTACTTGGTACTCATCACTTTGGTTGCATCAGTAATAGTTTGATTCTTCACAACTTTCAAAGTAGGTAATCCACCAGTTGCATTCAGCCCAGCCACAATTTTGATAACATGTTTATTGATCTTAAATGGTTTTAGTAGCCAAATAAATTCATCATGCATCCAGCTCAACACATGCTGAATCCATTCACTTTCATCAAAAGACAAAAATTCAATCATTTGTAGAAAATGTTTACATTCAAGGGCTTCAAATTTAGGTTTCAGTTGGTAATTGTCATCTTTTAGATGGCTCCTAAACAACTCCAGCAGTTTCAGATTTCCAAATTCTTCTACATTGCAATGAATGTATGCCCTAATGTCTTCAACATCTAAAACCCCATATGGAACACTCAAAAAAGCACCTAGCGGGTCGACTTGTTCCGTAGATTAGGGTTTTTGCTTGGAGATCCTTTTCGCGCTTTCAAATCTTGAGAATTCTCAGCTCTAAGCTCGTTCGCTTCTTTCTTCTTGCTTTCTCCTGATGCAAAGTGATCCAAATGAGGAATGAATGACCTTTTTAAGCTCCGCAGTACCTAATTTGCCTTTGTAATAAATGCTCTACCCTAATACATCTGGTTGCTCTGTTTCTTGGGTAATCTCTCATGAATCACTCCGTAATTTGCCATAATCACTTCCTTTCTTCCGAAAATCCTTTTAGATATTTTGAATCAATCCAAGGTACCTTTTTTTATTGTACCAGATCCAGGCACTCACTCATTGGTTGGGGGGAATTTGATTTTAATGCTGCTCCCCCTGAGCTAGAGCTCCTAATTTAATTCCCGGAGGACTTATCAGCACTAGATTCTGATGTAGACCCATCATTATGGTTCACAGTTGTTTTCTTGACCCATGTTACACCCATTTCATTCTGGATCTCATTCTCTTCAATTTTTATTTTGCCTTTGTCTTGTTTTTGCTCATCCAGTTTTCTGTTTACCGAACCCCTTCTTTCATTAATCCTACTTCTGCAGAATCTTGCAGAATGACCGGATCAGTTACAATTGAAGCACACAACATTTCTTTGCCCATTTGATTGATTTCCTCTTGATCTGCATTGAATGGCCATATGTCCAAATCTATTGCATGCAAAGCATTTTCCATTGAAAGAATTCCCATTTCCTCTATTTGATGAGTTATTCATTATCATAGTTCTGCATTTACTTGATTTATGACCATACCTCTTGCAATTGAAGCATTGTCCGGAGAAGGATGAATTATTTTGATTTACTCTACTTCTACATTGAGTGGCCCTATGACCAAATTTATTGCACTTGAAATATTTTCCATTGAAAGATGGATACCTTTGAGCATTAGGCTGTCTTATTGGAGGTCTTCTAGATCTATTTTTCTCATTCCTTGGTTGAGAGTTTCTTTGTCCAGATCCGGAGCTTTCACCTTTCTCATATCCAAGACCTTGCTTGTCATCAACCTTTTTCTGACCCTCAAGTATTTCTTCAAGTTTAGTTGAACTTATCTTGAACTTATCCTTGTATTCATTTGCAACTTCTAGGTCATGTCTGAGAATGACAATTTGTCTTTCAAGATCTCTTTCATTGTCTCTACTTTCTCATATATCAGATTTTAGATGGCCAGCTATACTGTCTAATCTATAGCATTCATCAATTCTTTCTTTTAGAGTTTGATTCAAGTCTTTTTCAGTCTTCTTCCTTTGCTCAATTTCTTTGGTTAGCCTCATTGCCCCAGATTCCATCTCAATTTTCAGGACAACAACTTCTTTTGACAGCTTCTCACATTCCCTTGTCTTTTCTTCCAAAGCTTCATTCATGCCATTTACTTCAGTTAAACTGGATAACTGTAGAAGTAGCTCCTTTTTTCTTTGCATATATTTCTTTAATTTATCTTTTAACATTTCAATGGTGTCATCAGCATCTTTAAGTTCACCTCTAAGATTACTAATTTCTGCTTTAGACTGAACAAGATCTTCTAGGGCCAACTGAAGTGGATCTTTGAGTGAACCCATTAAAATTCCTTCCAAGATCTTTCCTTAATCTATTAGGCTTCTCAAAGGAACCTTGCTCTGATACCAATTGTTGGATTAGGCTTGGACAACTGAGAGTGGGGGGTGAATCAATTGTCACACAATTTAAACTTTTCTACCTTTAATCTTCCTTTACAACTTATAATCAAATCAATGATATAAACATTTCAGCATTAATCAATAACACATGAGTAGAAACATAAATAACACACTTGACACCAAGATTTTTGACGTGGAAATCCAATTAAGGGAAAAACCACGGTGGGGGTTAACCCACAAAGATTATACTCTGTTAAAAGTATTACAATGGGGAATGCACATGCATTCAGGCTCACTGACCCTGAGCCCACTGCTCAAAGGAAGGCTCACTACCTATAGGAAGAGAATTACAATAAATTTGAATTGATATTTAGCATCTATCAATGCTGGAGTTCAGTTCCGATTAAGCATAGAAAACCGACTTGACACACTTCATCCTTACTCTACTCCTCTTACTACTCTGCTAACATCTAAACTTTTGATCTTTGCTCTTTTCGCAATTACATCATAGTGGCAACATACACAGCTCACATCATCCTCATCCATCAGCTATATATATAGCCACAACATGATTTACAATTATTTTTCTAGTCGACTTCAGAAACACTTAGAACTTGTTGAGTATTTTGCTTTGTTGGTTAGATACATGCATAACATGAGATGCAGACCAGAACTTGCACTTCCAAATCATCACTTATGTCGGCCACTATCATTGATCATCACCAATTGCCCAATAAACAACTTCCATACATCCGGAGCCAAGATCATTTACAAGGTCGGCCTATTCTTCTTCTGTCTGCTTTGTCAAACTGAAACCTGATACTCAGAAGCTAATATCTATTAACTCCTTCATAACCGGAGGCCAAAACTCTGGATTTAGAATGCCTTGACAATGCTTATGACTACTTCAAATCTGTAGAAAACCATGACTTTCCACCGGAGAGATCTAGACCAAGATACCGAACCTTGTCACCTGCTCTATTCCTGACTACCCGGACTTAGATAAATTCTGATTCTAACTTCTGGTATGAACAAATTGTGTTATGCGGATAAGTAGAATGGTCTTAGTTGCCATCAATGACAACACCTGTTATGCGAAGTAGTGTCTCTTGCCAACACATATGGGTACCCAAGTTTTACAATAGTCTACACCAAAGAAAGCATGCATACCAGTCTTAGATGCTCCTAGCACTCCAGTAGTAGATCAAGCCACCAACTTGTTTGCATTACCTCCTTAGGTATGATTTCTATAAACTTTGTAAATAAATCATCACATTCAGGCTCCATCGAATCTGATTCTCTATCCAGTTAAAGATTACTCTGGCCTGCAGCCACCTTACTCATGGGACTTGTAGCCAAAGGATATCTATAGTATTAAAAGATTTGTACAATTACACTTGCAACAACTAAATTGGTCATCATTCCCGAGGAACTTGTAGCCGTTGCACCCACAACCAAAGCACATGGGCCTTGTTCACATCACATTTTTGATTGCGTGCATGCAACCACTCTAGCCTGCAACACCTTTTCTCATGGCATCCACATGTTGCCATTTCTACTATACACTGTACCTTCCAACTACATATCACAATGTTAACACCCATTCATTCCACACACTTCTTCAACATCAAATCCATTTGATTCACTTTGACACATTCTTCGAACACATCAATTCCAACTACCATGTCATCATCTTCCCATGCAACATTTCCATGTTCGTTAGCAATCCACATGGTATTTCTCTCACTCCTACTTTTTATTAACATTTAATACTATTTATTTTATGGCAATCTTTCTTCACAAATCATTAATTCAACTATTGTAACCAATTGGAATTGCTTTCAAGTCTCTCATCCATACCTTTAACTTGTCATTTCATTTGAGGACAAATGTCACCTTAGTTGGGGGGAATTCCATATGCAGGAATTATTTCACGTACACTGAAACCTCTCCCTTCATAATTATGACTATTCGTGCCACATACCATACACAATCTAGCATGATAGCAACTGGTAATAAGTGACTAGTAAGAGCATTGGCCGAAGAACAGGGGATTGAATTGAGGGAATTGAATTTGCAGAGTGAAATTTTTGTTCATTAATAGAGTATCACGATGGGTGGAGAACCAATTAGGAGAGAGCCTACTGATCACACAACATTATTGATGGACCTATATTATAGGCCTATCTTCTAGCAAGCAGGGTGGTTAGATTATTTTCTTAAGTTGACAGAATATAACGAAGCCATGAATCAGTAGTTTGTGAGAACATTCTAGAATAATGAAGCTACAGTTAGAGGCTTGTGGGTTGACGCATCTATAGCTGCCATTACCAAGGTAATAGGATTACGAGCAGTTGGAGAAGAGTTCCCTGTGAGAGTCAACGCCATTACAGAAAGGGTTGAATTCATTCTATCAGGAGAAAGAATATAATCTACATCACAAGGTACAAAACGAGTTTCTTTACCCTGGTTATGGGCTTCTATTGCTACCTACATTATTAAATATCTTACCTGTGATGGGATACAATCTTTGCTTTATACTGTGCATTTCAAAATTTTAAGTCATCTCCGTCACGGGAGGGTTGTGAATGTTCCATATTTCTTATTCAATTTGTTAAAAAGAATGTCTATCGAGTATAGAAGGAAAAATAGTCAATCTTCATTGTTTCATGATGGCTTGGTTGTGCTATTGATAAAAAGGAGTTTATCTATTTAATGCCCCAACATTTCTTGGGAATGTTTTTTTTGAAATTAATCTTATTGATGAGGGACCTTTAAGGGTTGAACCAAAAGGGGAAGAAGAGGCCATGTGGACAGAAAATGTATAATCAAGGGAAGAAGAGGAAGCACCTATAGCTTCTTCCCAACTAGAGGCTTCACCTACCCACTACCATGCAACTACTGCAAAGCACACAACTACAAGTCATGATAACCCTGTGAGTGAACCTGCAAGGTCTCCCACACCTATAGGTTCACCAGTGTCAACGCCCTTGCCAGAGCATTCAGCCTCGCATACCTCTAGACACACAAAGAAAAATGCAATGCAAAAATTGCAACCTAGAACTACTAACTCACCACCTGCAGCACCGAAAGCTTTTTGAAATATTCCTTCTACTTCAAAGCCTACTAAGAAGAGAAAAGCATCCTCTTCTTCTTCCAGAGCCAAAAAGAAACATAGGGTGACCACTCAATCACGCAGGTGCTTAGGCTGCCTGAAGGAGAAAAGAGTTTCAGAAGGGAAAATCCCTCTTGAACAAAAGAATGTGGTCGATGTGCATACTGATATAGACTCTAAAAGAGAGCATCTTTTTGTTGATAGGGAATAGAGAGAGGTGGACAAAACACTTATCTTGGAGACTGACATAGAGTCAGAAGAGGAATACTTATATAAGCTAGGAAATGACATCAACCTCCCCCTAATATTGAGAACCTAGACTTGTCAGCTTCTCTAGATGAAGTTCAAATAGAGGAATTGTTGTTGGATTCTGAGGAACAATAGAGGAAAATAAGGATGAACTATAGGTGGCTCTATAAAAAATGAGAATTGGAAAAGTAGTTGAAGGACTACCAACAAAAGGAAACAAGGTTAAATGAAAGAGTTAAGAGGTTGGAGGATCAACTACATGTTTACCAGCAAAAGGGAACATGACTAGACCATTTGGCCCAATTAGCCATTATAGAAATTAATAGAAGGAATCTAGAGCCTGTGCAACAAGAAGAACAACCAGGGGAACCTATACCATCAACCTTGTTAACAGTTAGCTTGCAGTTGTGGAATAAGATAGATGAATTGGTAAAAAACATGATGAATTGAAGGAGAAGCATAGCAAAGAGATTGAGGTTAAGAATACAAAAATACATAAACTAAAATTCAAAATGGATAGGATGGCAGATATGACTGTCTAGCTAATGAGGTGTCAGCCACCTGCAAGGGTTTATGCCCTCTATCTACAGGAGCAATATTTAAGTTTTCAGTTTAGCCAACTTTATAGTGATGCCCCTGTTTCACTTTTTACACCTACTTTATTTTTAACAGCCTACCAACAAGCTACCCATGAAATGTAGAATCAATTGTGTGAATTCTACCTACATGAGTTACCTATTCCTTATGATACCAATTGGAATCCCCTAATTGTTATTGGGGATGTGCAGTTGAAGGCCCTAGTATCATTCATCCAGAATGAGCATAGGAGAGGGGATCTACAACAACAATATAATGAGAGAGAGAAATCAATCCCTTCAAAATCAGGGCAAAGCCCCTAGATCCCAATAGGATAGTGGTAGAATGGATTAATTTAATTGAACATCCTGAGGTGGAAGTAAAACTCCTAGATTGTAGAATAGTGGATTATAAGAAATTCAAGGAATTAGCCTAGGGGATAGGTAAGGAGGCTTTGGGGTTTTCAAATAGTAGGTGGAAAGAGTTGACACCAACATTGCAAAGGAAAGAGCCTCACTTAGTGTTCAATCTCTCAGCAACAAGATCAATAGGGCACATAAATATATTAGATCAGCCAATGAACATGAAATTACTTGGCTACCTTTGGTGTTTCATCCTCCCCTGCTCCTTTATCCAATTCCACATTGGTTGGAATAGAATACAAACCAGGCAGTAGAATGGGCTAGGTGGAACATATTGGTAGAGTAGAAGGGTTTCTATCTCAAACAAGATAGAGGAGTGGAAGAACCTACATATTACATGGAGATAGCTCTTCAATATAATCAGAGGCCTTGGTTGCAGGAGGACCATCAACATGTTTAGTTGGGGGGTGTGATGAGGCTATGTTTTGTTCTATTTATCTTACTTTAGTTTATGTTTTTCAAAGACATTCCTAGACTTTTACATATATTGTCTATGCCTATAATCATCCTTAAGACATTGAAAGCATTAAGATTGGTATATGATATGTTGGTAAATGACCATGTATGAATTGATGATTGCTCATAAAATATGATAGTACTTTTGGTTAATTTTAGTAGTTGTGATGTATAAACATGTGATGAACTAACCCCTATGTAGCAAGGATGTGGATACATTTCATGAAGACCACCTGTCAGCTCGTAGCAAAGGAGGTGTTCTCATTTTCAACAGACAATGTAGTTACCTGCAGTCAAAGGAAAAGGACTCCAAATTGATTGGGCATGAGTTAGCCATAACTCCCCACTCTTCGACAGTTATCCTTCGATAGTTGGCACAGTCATGAATAATGAAGGAAGCTTAGATCATGGTCCATGTTCTGCCTCCAGTTATGACTATTTTCATAATGACTAAAAAGAGTTATAGTAGGACTGTACTGTCTACATTATCTTTATGGTAGTTTAGTTTCCTATTCCTAGTTTGATTAGTAATGTCTTCTCCCTATGTTGTTGGAGAATGGACAAGTATGGTATTTATTGCTTAGCAGTTTGTTCAATTAGGAAAACTTGATCTTGTCTATATATATTAGATTTCATATACGATAGAAAGGTTAGATAAAGATTGTGCTATCAGAGTTATTATTGTATTTTTCTCAGCATTCAATAAATGAACACAGGTTTTGAATTCAGTCAATGGTTTAAGTGATGTAGTAGAGATCTAGTTAGATTATGTGGAAATCATAGTCACTCAAGCAAGGGCCGCTTGAGGTAATTGTATCTCTCTTATATGTTCATGTGTTTAGTTTATGTTTGTGTGATTAATGCATGTTGTGATGAGTTTATGTCATGTGGATTAATTAGATATTGATAATCTGTATTGTTGGGTTAAGGTGATCATCGACCTAGTTATTAAATTGTTCTCCTATTTTGATTCACATAGATTGTTTTGATTTACAGGCAACTGAATAGCGTTAGTTATTATTTATTAGTACTACTTACTCATAGTAATTGTCAATTCTTACAAAGTAGAGCTTGTTTTCCTTTCAATAAGTTTTTTCTATTAACAACTTCTAGATTACAATTCAAGAATCCTTGATTGTACACATAGTACGGGAACCATCCAAGAAGAATATGATTCACTGGCTTGACAATTTAAATGCAACACATTATAGCTAGTAGGTTGCTTGATATAGGATCTGTTGGTATGTTGAGTTGTGTGCATGCTCTTTTTGCATCAATGTATTGGTTAATAATGGAGTTTGACAGAGGGCAGCATGGATCATGGATGCATTGATATTGAATGTTGCAACACCAATTGGAGTAAGCAACAACAATAGTGATTGAGATGGGGGAACAACATGAGAGAGTGCATCCCTTAATATATGAATTAAGTATGACTTTCAAATACCAACAATGCCTTGTACAATCATCCTAAATGGAGACTTAATTCTTGTCCTTTGAAAATGTAACATAACAATATCAAGCACAACACACTACCCCATAAACAAGCTACCTAGACTAAGGCCCATATTATCCCTATTATATGTAGGATAGTAGGTTGTTTGGCTAGCATCAATGAAATCAGCTACAACAAATTGTAAGCTTTGGGGGATTGTACAACTATTCCAATTATGGGCAATATCAAAGTCACACCTATCAAGCAAGTCAAGGTCATTAAAGCCAATATCAATGATTGAGTATAGGGAAGAAAGAAGTTGCCTCTCTTTAGTCATGGCCACATTCAATGCATCTATTTCACCAAGGGGGCCCTCATCATCAGAACTAGATGAACCATCTAGATGTCTATGAGAAACATGCCATGCATTGTAAGTCCCTTCTAGCTACTCCCACCTCTTCACAATCTCATCTACAGATGAGCCAATATCATCTACAATGGATCAAAATTCTTTATACAAAAGAAGATCACTCCAACATAAGAAAAAAAAGTTTCAAATCCCCTAGCAGGAATGTTTGTGATGTGGAGCTTCACTTGTACCATTGCAAGGATAGGATAGCTCATCTCTTGATTGTTTGTGTGTGAAGCTATGAACTTCTAGTTCTTTGCAGCCTCAATCAATGTCACTGATTCCAAAGTTACTGGGTGGGCCATGTATGTAGAAATAAATATTGAAATGCCAACACTATCTTCATCAAAAGGATTGACGTGACACAAATGTTTCCTATTCACATTCAAGGAGACAAAGGGCCTACTACACACCACCAGCAGGAGTTTTAACAATAAGTGATAACACTCCCAATCACTGAAATCATGGTCAACCATGGTCTCTATCGGAACTTGTGAAATGCAAATACAGTAGGTCTATTAGAATCAACACTATCACAGATACAAGAAAGCATATCATGGTAGGTCTCTAAGTGGAATTCAAAATTTGTATCATATTTCACAATATAGTTGAGGATTGCATGGTGAAACAAAAGAGGTTGGCAATCCACATTTTCTTGCAATATGGAAAGCATAGCGTGGTTATGAATATTCAATCTATCATCGTTACGAGTAGGGACGTACTTGACATGGCCATCATAAAAAACAAGCATAGTTGAAACATGTTGCAAATCCCAAGGAGCCTTGTAGAAGCACGAAAGAAAGGATTCTTATATAAGCATGTATCCTTGGTACATTTGGTATGGTGCTCAACATGATTGACTAACTCAACATAGTCCATGAAAACATTTGTTGTCAAGATTCTCTCTGTGTCCAACAAACAAGGGTCATCTAGAATGGATTGATGCAACAATGACATTCTCTCCCTAATTTCATGTAGGTTCCAGGTAGAGACATAGTTGTTTATGTAATCCACAACACCTTTGACAACATCTTGGTCCTTCTAATCAATTGTCTCAATGGTAGGTGCATGTTCAAACCAAAGGAAGCCATGAATGTGAGCAAAACCTCTATGTTGCCATTCATACCTAGCAAAAGAGAGAACAAACTATTATGTCAGAAAAAGTAACTTTGGAGGCTTTTTCCTCTTAAGGTTTAGCTCTCAGGTCCTTTAGAATGCATTTAGAGCATCTTGCATGATTTTGAGGACTCCCGATGAGAAAAACCTGAAGTTTCATGGCAAATGGGACTCAGGGGATGCACTTAACATAAATCCTGCCTGAAACAGGGGGGGACTTGGGCGCCCGTGCCCTAGTCCTGCCCTATTTTAGGTCAGGACCAATTTCAAAGTGTTGGTTTATGATCGTTATTTAGGTCCTATGCCGACACGGTAAGTTTAAATTACGAAATTCTTAGCGGGAATGTTCATAGTTACATATATAAGCATGATTAGTGATTCATTTGTAAACTAGATGGATATAGCGAACTTGTGGCTTGTGTAAAAGTGATTCAAAGGCATTCATTGTGTTGCAGAGCAGAATTTGTGTTGTTCTTGTGTTTGTATTTGCAGATTGGGCATCCATCTCCTCATGGCATGAAGAACATCTTCCTTCCATGAGATCTTCACTACAAGGTGATATCAATTGTGTTTTATATCATTTATAATTTGGATTTTACCTCTATCCCGTAGGGATACACACTCTTTATTTGACAATGGTGTTTGGAAGACTTGAATGTCTCTCCAGGGCTTGACTGAGCAAAGCCTCTAAACACCACAACCCCCAACCCATTTTGCTGTGATTGCAGGTTACAGGTTGTGAAAGCAGAAGAAGTGGAGTTGCATGAGAGTAGTGCAGACTATTGGAATTGTAGATTAGAGAAGAAAATAGGGACCTAGACTTGAGCACCTGCTCATTAGTCCTCTGGATTCTACAACACAAAAATCTCTGGAACAACAGGAACAGGTTGCAGACAAGGTTCCCAAATCTTGAAAAAAACTATGGCACTAGACTAGGGTGCCCGCTCATTAGTCCTTGACTTTTCCTATTTCCGAACTTCAAAATCCAGTACACATTTGATTGTCATTTGATATCTCTGTGTGATCATTTTTCGTAATTTGTCTGTTTGTTCACGAATTCATGTAATTAGGGTTTTGAGCATAATTGGACTTAATCAAAAAACTAAATCACACCATTCCAATCTTCCCCTATGTTCCAAGTGACAATAAGCCTATAGTAGACTTCTCTACTTGGCTGAATGTCTTTGAATGTTTAGTGGTGAAAGGAGGATCAACATAAACCATTAAAATCAAACCCTCTTCATTTTTCTCACTAAACATTTTGGTGAACCCATGTTTTTGGAATTTTTGGCACCTTGCTGAGTGTGGTACTTCAGATTTACATTCATTTCATTCATTCATTTCATTGTTCATCTTTTTTTTTTTTTTTTGATCAATGAACGGCCGAAGCCTTTGATTATATTAAAAATAAAATTTACATGTCCTCCGTTCAAACGGGCACTGGTAGGAAAGAACGGGGAAGAAAACCTCCAGTCTTGCCCAGGATATTAGTCCAATACATACAAATAAAACCTAGGGGCATACCCCTGTTTATATCTTATTCACTATGCTACAATTACACATGTTGTGAAGATGTTGTTACATTACATTATTTCACAGAGGCATTCCCCTGGTTGTATGTTATTCATAATTGTACAACGAATGGTCCTTTAACAGGAGATACATATTCAGAAAATAATGACATTACTCAATGATGACTATTGGTGTACAAGTCTTCCTTTTCCTGTCCTGCATTAGAAATAAAAGGCAACCACCATCCATTCTAAAAGAACACTTATTTTACATGTTAGTCAAATTAAAGGGTTAGTACAAAGGGTATAAGATCAAGAACATAAACCGATGGCCACTAATAGAAATAAAACAAGACTATTACTCTACTACTAATTACCTTAAAAATGCGTGACATACTATTCGAGCTACTCCGGAAAGTAATCTAAAAGAACACTAAAAACTATATGTGAGTAAGGGCCTTATAATACTAATCTAATTTGGTTATCTGATTTCTTTATAAATCTAGACTAAATGAAAGATAAAGACCTTAGCAAGTTTTTTAAAAAATCATGTAATGTCCGAACTGACACAAAAATCTAATTTTGTTTAGCATTCTTACCTGAGAAAATTTGTGTGTAAATGATAGAGCCTGAATTTAAAAATCGGCAGAGGGATGATATTTGTGGTCAATAAGAGGATATAAATTTAAACCAACAAGAGGGGAGGGGAGTGATAATGAAGAAAAGGTGACTACGAAGGGTTTGTGGATTTAAGAATGTCTAACCCATCCGCACCAAGGTTAGCAAGATTGTCAGCTTTTTGATTACCTTCCCTGAAGATGTGGTTAATTTGAAAAGCTTCAAATTTATCTAGAAGTAGCAGGATTTCTTCGAGCTTTGAGTGGAGAACCCAGTTCGTGGTTGATCTATTGCGCAATGCATTTAGAACTATTTGGGAGTCCCCTTCTATAATAACTTTCGAAATACCCATTTTAAGACAAGATTTGATACCTTCATGGAGGGCCTCAAGTTCTGCCATATTGTTTGTGGTTGGGTCTATATTTTTTGCTCTTTTGAAAATCCATTCCCCTTTATCATTATTGATAATACATCCAATACCTAATTGGCCTGGATTGCCACGGGAGGCTCCATCAAAGTTGAGTTTGTACCATTCAGGGGGGGGACAAGTCCATTTATAGTTTTTCCTTGCCTCAGCGTTTTTCGTTTTATAAACTTGGGGGGGTTGATAAGTTTTGTCCAATTTTCTTTAATCTTACAGTCCCACATAGAGAGGGAGCCTTCTTCGAAACTAGAATTCCTAATGTGGGAATTGAGGGTTTCGGTAATGCATACTTCAATTTTGTTAGTAAGAGTATCAACCTGCATTTCTAGATTTTTGAAGATCCTTCGATTTCTCTCCTTCCAAATTTCCCAGGACATAATAGCCGGGCAGATATTCCAAATCTTACTGTAAATACCTTTGGATAGGCCCTTGGGCCATCCACTCAGGAGATCCTGGTAGGTTTCTGGCAGAGCGGTTATCCATCCTAATTTAAGTTTTAGCCAATCCTAGCAATGTTTGGCATATGAGCAGTTATACAGGAGATGATCAACATCCTCGGTATTTTGTTTACATAGAACACAACGGGAGGGATCATGAATACCTCTTTTTTGAAGGTTATCAGCAGTAAGGATCTTATTTTGAAAGGCTAACCAGAGGAAAAAACCTGCCTTAGGTAAACAGGCTTTGTCCCAGCAGAGATGTAGGCGGATATTAATTTCTTCCCATCTCTAAGAATTGATTATAGATTTATAGCCCTCTTTAACACTATATTGGCCAGATTTGGCAGCGGCCCATACCAATCTATCATCCCTATTAATCTGTTTTGCTTTCCTCTGATTAATCATTTGATTGTAAGAGGTTATTGAGGCAGGATCCAGATCTAATCCTTCTAAAGATTTCCATGTCCATTCATGGTCGTTAAGAAGGGTCATATAATCTTTGACTTTATTACCCCATATTTTAGTGAGGAGATTTTTACATTTTTGAGGAAGATTCAGAGAATCTATGGGTGGTAATCCATCCCAAGAATCTTCCCAAAACAATGCATCTTGTCCCCTGCCAATATCCCAGGAAAGATGATTAGTAATAATGTGCCTATTGTTAGCTATGAAATTCCAGCTGCTCGAGCCTTTAGGAAGGGTTTTCATTCGAAATAAAGATTCAGGTTTATCAGCATCCAGATATTTGTTATATAGAATTTTAGCCCATTTTTGCTTGTGTTCTTTAAATAATCTCCAAGATAATTTAGCCCCGAAGGCTTCATTTTGCCAATTTAAATTCTTTATCCCTAAACCACCATGTTCTATCAGTTGTCTAATCTTATCCCACTTGATGAGGGCCATCTTTTTACTTTCTTCACAATCTGTCCACAGAAAGTTCCTAAGCTTAGTTTCAAGTTTGGAATTAATGGATTTTGAGAGAGGGAGACACGAGAGAGGATAGATGGGTAGAGCTGTAAGAACTGATTTTATTTTAGTTATCTTGCCTGCTTTGGATAGCCATTTATCTTTCCAGGTTCCTATCTTGGAATCTATTCTTGTCAAAACCTGTTTCCATACTTTATTGTGTTTAATACCACTTTCTAAATCTATTCCTAGGTATTTACATGGGAAAGTTCCTTTCTTGAAACCCAAAATACTACAGATTTGATTTTCTGAAGTAGAATTAGTATTTAAAAAGAAAATTTCGGACTTGTTTGCATTGATATTTTGACCAGAAGCAACCGCATAAGATTGTATAATGGTTTTGATAGTTTTTGCTTCAGCTATAGTACTTTCACTAGGAAGAATTGTATCATCTGCATATTGTTGGTGAGTTATATTTGGAACATTTTTTGTAACTTGGATACCACTGATTTTCTTTTCGATTTGGGCTCTTGAAAAAGCTCGGCCAAAGGCTTCCGCCATGATCATAAAAAGAAAGGGTGAGAGTGGATCTCCCTGCCTTAAGCCTCTTGAGGTCTCAAAGAAACCTTCTGGCGAGCCGTTAATTAAAAGGGAGATTTTAGTCATCGAGATACATTGAATTATTAAATTAATCCATTGATGGTTAAAGCCAAATGCTTCTAGTGTTTTACAAAGAAATCTCCAATCTACCATATCATATGCCTTTTGAAAGTCAAGTTTAATAAACATGCTAGGAGTTTTTCTTTTGGAAGCTGAGTGGATTGCTTCTTGGATGATCAGGATACCATCTAGAATGGAACGTCCTGGTACAAAGCCAGTTTGTTCTTCCGATATAAGTTTAGGTAACAGGAGCTTTAGGCAGGAAGAGAGGATTTTGGAGTATACTTTGTAGATCGTATTACAAAGCGCAATAGGTCTGTAATCTCCTAGATTAACAGGATTTTCAGTTTTGGGTATTAAAGTAAGGAATGTAGAGTTAATTTCAGATAATAAGGATCCGCCGTTTCTAGAAGCTTCTATAGCTTTCCATAGATCTGTCCCAATTGTGTCCCAACTTTTTTGGAAGAAGAAGGCCTGGAAGCCATCAGGACCTGGGGATTTATCGGGATTCATGCTAAATAAAGCTGACTTAACTTCTTCCAATGTAATAGGTTTATTTAAATTTTTATTATCTTCTACCGTTATGAGGGAGGGGATTGAACTCAGCATTTTGTCCTGGGCTATCAAGTTGGAGCTCTCAAAATTATTGAGAATTTTATGGAAGTGATTCACCATAGTTTCAGCAATAAGATTTGGGTTTTCTGTCAAATTACCAACCTCATCTTTGATCCTTGTTATACTTTTAAAGGCTCTATTCGCTATTGTGCTATTGTGAAAGAATTTTGTGTTTCGGTCGCCTTCATTGAGCCATTTCTCTCTGGATTTTTGTCTCCAGAATGTTTCCTCTTTTGCTAAAATGTCTTCTTGTTTATGTAATAGTTCTTTCTCCAATAGATAAGAATTATTGTTCATGCCATTTTAAATAATTTCGGAGTTGAGATTAATTAATTCTTCTTCCAAGTCTAATTTTTCTTTAAAAATATTCTTGAAATGTGTTTTGTTCCATTCTAGGATCCTTTTTTTAGTGTGTTTCAATTTTGAAACGAAAGTGAACATTTTTGAGCCTTTGAAGGTTACTTCGTTCCACCAAAGTTTGATTAGATTCATGAAGTTATTGTCCAAAAACCACATCTTTTTGCATTTGAAAGGGTTTCTATGTGGTTTTTTTGGTTCTGTTAAGGAAATTTGGACTGGAAAGTGATCAGATCCGGCTATTGGCAAAATCTGAGAAGAGATATCAAACTGGTAGGAGCTACGGTCTCCTTTAAAAAGAAATCTATCTAATCTTTCAGCTATATAGTTAAAATCCTTTCTCCTATTATTCCATGTGAAGATACCATTATTGGTTGGGATATCTTCTAAGCAATGAACATCTATCCAATTTTTAAACTCTATAGATGCTGAATGTATATGTTTTGTACCTCCAGCTTTTTCTTCTAAGCTAATTATTGTATTAAAGTCTCCACCAATGATAATAATTTCATTGATATAATTGAGGAAGAAATTACTTAGATCTGTCCATACAGCTTTTTTGTCAAAATTAGAAATGGGACCATAAACATTAATTAGCAGGAATTGAAAATTAGAGACGGTACTTTTGACTTGACAGCTCATCCAGTTATGCCTTGACTCAATGATCTCAAGGCTTACCTTCCTCTGATTCCATATAAAGCCCAAACCTCCTGAAGCCCCTCGTGATTCCTGAAAGTGCAAATTCCAATAACTCAGTTTTTTTCCCAGTTTCAGCCCTTCTTCTGAATTCAGTTTTGTTTCCTGTATCATAACAATTTCGGATTCAAAGGCTTTTAAGTTCTGTCTTAAAAGCCTTTGTTTGCTAGAGGCATTTAAGCCTCTAGCATTCCATGTAGTGACTTTCATGGAGCCTTGGGAAGGATCTTCCCCTTCCCAACATTGAAGATATCACTGATCTTTGGTTGCTCTCTAACCTGACCATCTGCTTCTCTCAATTCTTTTAAAGATTTCCTTCCCCTTTTAGCTTTGGCAGTCCCATATCTAGGGGATCTGATACCCTCTTGGTTCATGCAGATCCCCAATTGACTTTGATTGGAATGACATGTTTCCTCGATTTGATCCCCTTCCAGCAAAGTTTTTTCCTCTTCTGCAAGTGCTAAGAGGATCTGCTCATTTAGGGTGTTCTGTATCTCATCAGGTCCTTTGATGCCACTATCAATCTTTCCATCAGGACATTCCTCCAGATTTGACCTCTGTATGTGATCTTCCTGTTCTATTCTCATTAAATTTCTCCTTAGATTGTCAAAGGTGTAGTTTTCCCCACCTAGTTGAAGGACTCTTTGTAGAAGATTCTCTTTCTGCAGGATGGTACTTTCATTGTGATTCTCTGGATTGAAGACGTGGAGTAATTCTTCAGTAAGGAGGTCTATCTCCTCACTTTCTGTATCATCTATGTTTACGTCTTCATTGGTGCTGATTTCTTCATTCAAGAATTTGCTGAACTTGTGGGATAATTCTTCAATTTCCATATCTGTGTTAATTGAGCCTTCATTGCAACCTTTAATGCTCTTATTCTCCGGAGTTTGCCAGAATTTGTTGACTTTAGGTGTGACATCAGAAGCTACTTCTGGAATTGAGACTTGAGCTGCTTTACTTGCTGCCAGTTTGGGAAAGTTGTTGATAGGTTCCTTGATTTCTTTGTTGTGCTCTGTTTCTTTACTTCTTTCGTTTTTGAGTATAGCAGGGGAAGTCTTCTTCTTTGACTTTTTTGTTTTTTTGATATTTTTCCTTTTTGTTCTGCTAAATCTGATTTTCCCAGGCTGCCCTTGTTTGTCCTCGTGACTCTTCTGTTGAAGGTTCATTTCCTTACAGATAGGAAGACCTTCTGGAATAGCTTCTGTGTCAGGATTTAAATTTATGACTGGATTGGGGTACTCTGAGTATCTTGACTTGATTGCACTTTTTACACTGTGCTTCAGAAGGTTTGGGCTGTTCTTCTTTTGCCTGTTATATTTAATCAAAGGGAGGGCCTTCTCAAGATCCGAGGTCAGTAGCATAGAATGATTTTCAATTGACAGTTCCGAATCTAGATTAATAATTTCAGAGACCTCCAGGAACTTCCTTTGACAGTTGATATTATAAATGGCATGATTAGTAATTACTTTGATTGGTTTGAAAGAGAAGGTATTGACTTTACATTTGATTAATAAATTAATATTATTGCAGGTATTATAGGATGTATCAATACCAATAGGATCTCCTAGAGATGCTCCTAGTTTTTTTAAAATTACTGGATGCATCAGTTCTGGAGGTACTGATTGCAAGGTAACCCAAGTGGGGATATGAAAATCTAGATTTTCCTCCTTGCAATCAGGTATCCAGCTGAAAAATTTAATAGCATAACCTTTAAAGAGAGATTCAGATATATGAAGGAAGTTCTTCTTAATCAGTGAGCTACCACAATGCATATATAGTAATCTATTAGAATAGTGATAGATACTTACCTGTTCAGCACAGAAGTCGGTAAGCCAGCTGATAAGACTGGGGATGTGATCTGATGGCCCATTCCAGTAAGCATAGATGCCAAGATCTTGGTAATCTTTCCATCTAGTTTCACTGTAGGGATTGCTGATGATGACCACGTTATCCTCAATCTTAGAAGCTGACTCAATATAAGGGATAGATTGAGCCTTAATGCCTTTTGGTGTCTCTCTCCGTCTGTGTGGGGGGATAAATACCGGAGACTGATTATGATGTAAAGGGGCCGAAACTTTGATATAATTTGACCTATCAACCTCTGTGAGATTAGAGAAGATTCGAGCTTCCTTCTTCGCATACTTTGTGAGGTTGAAAATTCTGAGTTGCTGATCTAAAGTTTCTGTGGAAAAGATAACTGGGCGCAGTTTGAAAGTCTCTTTCCTTTCAGGAGCTGACTGTGTCTTTGCCATGAATTTGTTGGACACTTTGATTCCCTTCCCAGATCTCGCCTCTTCCGCGTTCTCCGCATTTTCTAAAGGGAGAAAGGGATTTGTTACTTTTAGTGTAAAGGTCCCTACCGGGATCTTCTTCTTATGTCCTCCTTTAATTTCTTTCCAGGCATTTTCTTTGTTTTTTACTGGCTGTATTTTCGATCCACTCCCCATTTCTGACCTAGTATAGGGCATTGGGTCCCGAGTGGATGCATATTGATACGAATTAGGGTTTTTCGAATCAGGTGATAAATGTTTTCAAACTTGGTGATTTAGGTGACATTCCTTCCTCTTACCTACATGTACTTTGTCTGTGTTCGTCACACATCCATGGTTTTCCTGAGTATTCTTGACTGAAGAAGATCTGAAGTGTAGCTTTGAATTATGCCGGCATTGAAGGGAGCCTAAGGAGTCAACCGTGGAAGGCACCTTAGGGCATTTATCTACATCGGGGAGCTGGGCGGGCACTACTACTTTGGCTGCGTCTTGACTCCTTCTCTTCTGCTCAGAGATGGAGGGCAGCAAATGATCATAATTATTGTGAATTGCCTTAGGTTTCCTACATTCCGCCTCCTTGTGCCCATAAAGCCAACAATTGTAGCAGTATGGCGGAAGATGCTTTCCAAAGGGGAAGTCTAAAGACGAATTCTGTTGCAGCTTCTTGGGGGGTGATGCTCCTGAGCCCAGGTTAGGGTTTTCTCTGCCATCCGAGGGATCGACAGCTACAGGATTTATGTCTGTAGATTTTCGCTCACTTTTTTCCATTTTCGACAAGATTCATAATAGTATATATTATTACTGATTTCATTGTTCATCTTATTACATTTAAAAAATTACAAAAAAATTGAAAATTTTGAAATTTTTTGAAGAAATTGACATTTTTAGCCTACATTTTCAAATAATTTAAAGTAGTTGGCATTTAATTTCAATCAATTTCTGTCATTATCATCAGATATGATTTAAAATACATAAAATTTTCATTCATCATTCATTTAGATTGGATTTTCATGCTTAAATTGATAAAAATTGCTTGAAATTGTGCATTTTTCCATATAACCTAGTTTTACATTAGCTAGGGTTTGTAGTCAAAATATTGTTTCAGATTTTAATACCCTTTTAAAACACTCATTAAGACTGATTTATAACTGTAGTTTTGCATCATAGTGGTTTGCTTGCAAAAGTTCATGTCTAGGGTTTGAAAACCTTGCTTTTTCATTAGATTTTGGCCTTACCGTCTCTCTAGATTTGCATCATAGGCGTATTGTAAAAGATTTTTCTGCATTGATTAGCTATTATTAGGGTTGTTATCTTGTACCCCTCCTCAAATTCTTTACAACACCCTTTATATTAGGTCTTTACTTTTAAATTTGGTGAAAAATTGCATATTTTGGCTATATTTTTGCTAGGGTTTGACTTAGATTTGCACTCCAAGCGTGTTGTGATGGATTTTATGTCTTTAGGTGATTGATATCACTATTATAATCTTCTAAACCTCCTAAAATTCTTCACAACACCCTTTTTATTGGGTCTTTGCATTGAAAATTTGTGAAAAATTGCATATTTTAGTGTATTTTCACTAGGTTTTGACTTGTCATCACTCTAGGTTTGTATCAAAAGCGTGTTGTGAAGGATATTATTGCTTTATTGGATTGATATCAGACATATTATTTTCTTCCCTTGATCAATTTCCTTACAACACCTTTTCTTTCACTTATTTGCATTGAAAAAAGTTGAAAAAACAAGCATTTTAGGTCATTTTCATACAGTTTTGTATTCATGGATTCTCCTAATCATTCATATTTGGAAGATTTATTTGAGTACATTATGAATTGTGATAATTTTTGTAAATTCACTGATAAGCATCCTCAAGTCTTGCAGCAAATAGCCTACATCTATGGTATTGACTTGTCTGTAAGCACTACCTGTGATATCCTTCAAACAATAGCTTATTTTGAAAGCTTTCTCACTATTGTGGGTGTTTTCCCTTCAATCTTGGAAAATATCACTAATTTCATTTCTAAAAATAATCATGGGGAAAGTAGTAGTGAAGATATTATTCCCTCTCTCCCTTCATTTCATGATGACATAATGGAAATTCTTTCTGAGACCTATGAGAACGATATAGCAATGGGTGATTCATCGAACAAAGACACTTCTCCCAACATAACCCCACTTAGTGAGGATATTTTGGCATAAGAAGAATATATCATTGATAAATTTGTGCATACTACTCTTCCATCCCTTCTTGCTCTCCCTAGCTAGGATAATGCTTTGGATGATGCATATTCTCTTTGCGAATATTTGCTTCAACCTGCTAAAACTAAAAATTTACCTCCTGATGTTCAAGAAATTCTCAATTACATATTAAACAAAGAAACTAATCATGAATATTTACCTAAACCATCACATACCTTGGAAAAAATGAAATTTCACATGACATTGAAGCATAAGCTATTCCTCAAACCCAAGGTATTCCAACACCCTATATATGGACTGAAATGGGCACTTTTCAGGTTCCTCAACAACCTCATTCAAATGGAATTACAAGAGCTCCTATAACTGACATAGAAAATGGCAATATCCCATCTCTACCATCATTAATGGATACCTTTCCTACAAGGATACCCTCACAAACTCATGAACATATGGAAGAGAGAAGAAGAGATAAAGCCTTAACCATTAAGGTAAAGATCAAAATCTGTGATGACCGCTAGCCCGGTTGTCCCTACAGGTAAGTATTTCTAACCCTTTACCTCCATGTTGTGTTTTCCCCGTGATGTGTTATGTGTTGTTTAGGCCTCCTGGCATGACCCTTGGTTCTCTTGTAAGGCCTAGGATACCAGGAGACCGCCTCTATTGTGAACTTCTTCTATTTGTATCATCATTCTTCAATATTGCTTCTCCTCCATTTTTCACTGTTGTGTGTTGTTTCTTATAGACATAGCGTTGCGGTTGGTGACTTGGGGGCACCCTCCTACATGATTGTCCATAAGGCACTTGTTTCTCCTCTCTCAATTTATTGTTTCCCTTCCTCTAGTGTTTCTATCTAGTGAGCGGATGATGAAAAACATATTATACTGATACGGACCTAGTGTCCCTTCAATGAGAAATAAAAAAATGGACCAAGTCCATACATGACGATGGGGTTGATATATATTATCTGACGCTTTTCTAGTAGAATCACTTTGTGTGATCTTGATGTTGTCTTATCGCACTTACAAACCATAACAATACTTATGCCCAGTGCACTTTGTTTATCTTTGAATCTTGCCTTGGTTACACTTGGTTTTGAGATTTCTGTTGTATAGCCCCACAGTTATACTCAGTCTTCGAATCCGTAGAATAACCTCAACTCTTTGTGTGAATGATCATATACATTGTTGTTTATCATGATTATATAGATGCTAACACTTTTCTTGCAGGAATGTGTTTGTGGGTATATTTAGCGGTCGTAAAGTACATGTCACCTCCAGGGGCATGGGCTTTGCGAGAGCTCGTGTTCCCTTGTGTGTTTTCTACCTACCTTAACGTACTTGATATCGGTACATGATATCAACCACCTTAAGGTGGGGGCATATATAAGGTAAGTTGTCTGATTTAGATGCTAGTAAAGTGTATTTGTTCTTAGGTGCAGTCTTAAAGACTGGTGGCGATGAGTTCCTCTTGCACTCTCTCTTAGATTTGTTTGAAATCTATTGCAATCATTTAAGCCCTCTGCGGAGGCGGGATATCACGTATATCCTTTTTATCTTAAGCCCTCTGTGGAGGCGGGGATGGTGTATTTCTCATGGAGAGTGCACATCCTATCATTTTCAAAAAGTCCTCTACAAAGGCGGGGAGTGATTCTGTGACTAACTCAACCCTTAAGCGTGTCTTCAGCGATTGTTGTGGCGAAGCGCAATCATTGGTGTATGCCTATCATGTTCCTAAGATGGTGATGAACATAGAAATAGGAACACTCCATCGCCTGTCTGCCATGTTTTCTTCATGTCTTCCAAGTGTGTGTGTATTGCGTGTTTGTTCCCAAGCATAGTCTAAAGTCTGGTGGCGATGAGTCCCTCCTATGCTTTGGGATTTGTATGGCGTGCTTGATTTGTATGGCATACTTGATTTGTGTTACGTGTCTATTGCCCCATATGTAGTTTAAAGACCGGTGGCGATGAGTCCCTCATGCATTATGGGTGGCGTGTTTACTTTCCTTGTACTTGCATCTGCATTTCATATATATGAAAATGAAAAAGAAAATCATCACTGTCTTCACTGCATTCACTGTGTTTTGCGTGTTTTCAATGTTGTCTGTTGATAACTGAGAGGGGGGGGGGTGAATCAGTTATCCTAATTATTTCCCTTTTTGAACTTTCTTATTAATTAATGCAGCATTGAATCAAACACAAAAACATTACCATGAAATAAGAAACACATGACACAGTATTTTTGACGTGGAAACCCTGTTAAGGGAGAAAACCACGGGGTGATTAACCCAAAAATTATTCTCTGTTAGAAGAATAGGAAATTACAAAAATGGCACTTGCCAATTAGGGCTCACTGCCCGAGCACACTGCTCACAAAGAGGCCCACTGCCTACAAGGAGACACACTGTCTACAAAGTGATAAGAATCACAGTCTTGAACTGATTGGAAGCATCTACATATGCTAGAGTTCAGTTCCGGTTAGGCACAGTACACTGATCTGCTGCACTTCATCTTTCCTCTGTTCTTTATTCTATTATCCTTTCACATACCGGATCTTTCTTGCTACTTCTACTCTGTTCTTGCACTTGTTCGCATATCCCTTCACACACTCACACACTTCACAACTAAATCCATCCTCTATATATATCCGCACAAGTAATTTCATCACTTTTCTAGTCGGCATCCGGAACAGTCTAGTTTCTTACAAACTCTGTTCTGTCGGCTGAATCCTTGCTCACCAAGCAATGCGGATCAAGCATATACTTGTAGATATCATTAATCATGTCGGCCAAACATGATTCATGCCTTCACAACCTTTATCATCAACAGTAACACATCCAGAAAGTAGTCTGATACTCTGTCAGTCAGTTCTTCCTCTGTTTTCACTGTCTCTCAGGAATCCGGTACTCAACTATTCATATCTTTTTCCTTGTCCATCATCGGAGGCTAAATCCTTGGAATATACCACTCAAGGTAGTCCTCTTGACTTCCCCAAATCCGCACTGCACCAAGACACTTCCTCTGAGAGATCCGGACCAATCTGTCGGACCTTGCCACATGCTCTGTTCTTGTTCATCGGACCACAACAATCTTTATTCTGACTTCCGGTAGAGACACACCATGACTTGCGGATATGTGGGATGACCTTTGTTGCCATCAATGACAACAACCATGAATCCATATAGTGTCTCTTGCCAACAATCTCCCCCTTTGGCATTGATGGCAACACTTAGTGAAAAATGACTAAGTGTTTACACTATGCTCCCCCTTTGCTGATGCTCTGTCTTTATATACAATTTCTGGAACTCCCCCTTAGTTGGATTCCTCATTTTTCACTGCTCCTCACTCCCCCTTTGACATCAATGGCAAAGGGTAGGGTCCGCACACCAAAATTTTCAAAAATTTTCTATACATAGCCGCATATTTACATACTCACATATACTGAAGAATGTCTGCAAAGGATGTCTTCAATTGGATCAGTTCTGTAGCCCAACTTTGCTTCATTCTATCCAAAATTGAGATGTGACCACTCAACAAAAATGCAAAAGCTTCTGCCCTCTTGAGATCTGTCGGATCATTTGTTTGGGCGGTGGTCTCAGCATCACTGATGGCCTCGTGCATAGTTTCTAACTTAGGGATTATAATCCTTCTAAGTTCTCCCATCCGGTTAGTGATATTCTTCCTTTCCTTCTCAAGATTCTTTATTTCATTCAAGACTGCAATAGTCTGACATTCTTGATTTATTATGGAGGAAGAGAGAGGATCAAAACTTTGAGATAAACTTTGTAGCTTGTCCTGTTCCTCTTTTATTTTCTTATCAATTGCTGCTGTTGCCTTTGACCAGGATATACAAAATTTGTAAATGTCACCGCCATCCTTAAGAGCATTTTCTAAGCTCTTTATTCCAATACTCATATTTCTCCTATCGTTAGAGATTAATCCTAATACTTCTGAAAATCTTTTATCCAAAAATTCCTTCCGGACCTTTTCTTCAGCAGATTTTTCTAGAGATTCAAAATGTGTACTAACACTGCTGACTAAGGTTTTGAGATTACCGGAAGAGGAGGCTGTGGGATCCTTTTGAAAAGATGGCATGATCTTTTCTAGCACTCCAGATGCTACCTCCATAAGCTCACAGTCTTCCATGTGAGATTTCAGCAGTTTCTCTTTGACTTTCTCATTTGCAAATGAGGCTATTTTCATTGTTTGCACCGGTGACAAAGAGTCAAAATCTAATGGTCCTTTTAGCAGGTCCGGTTCATCAATTTCTATAGTGGCTTTTGTCAGGAATTCTTGAACAGTTTGTGCAGTGTCTCTTGCCGGAGACAGATGTTTCTTCTCTTCTGCAGTTTTGTCCTTTTGAATCTTTTCTCCTTCCTTACTCTTACCAATTTCAGTCGTGGTTTTCTCTGTTGGGGTGCTGTCAACCTCTTTTTCTTTAACTGCTGCTTCTTTCTCCTGTAGTTTCTCTTCTTCTTGGGATCCGGAGACTGTAGGGGAAACCAGAGGAGAGATGTTAGTCTGTTCAGGGCCCACTTCTTCTGGAGCAGATGATTCCAAATCCGCAGCTGTTTCTGCACCTAAGTCCTCTACAACAGGAAGATTGAACCTTTTGAAGGCCTTCCGGAGGATCTCTTCTGTCTCTTTGGCCACTTTGTCAGTCTCACCAAGCATGAGTTGATTCATCCTGGCTTTACTTTTGAACTCATCTTTGCAGTCTTTGAAGATTATGTTCATTGTCTTGGGATCAATTTGAGGATATAGCTGAATAGCTATCTGCTCCCGGATCTCAAGATCTTTTGCATGAGCATTATTCTTTCTTATTTCTAATTCCTTTTCTAGGCTTTTAGGAATAAGAGATATGATCTCAATGAAAGCCTTATTGTATATGTTCAGATATTTGACTGTGGCTTCCTGCAGAGTCTTTTGGTCAGCCTCATTGTAGTCATCATACAATTCAGTCATTGGTTGAAGGTTTCCATCCACCGTAACCGACTTGATTACACTCTCTAGAGACAGAGTGGGCTTTTCAACAGATACCTCTACCATTTCATCCTTGTCTTGGCCTGTGGAGGGTTTACCGGATCCTTTCTTCTTCTGCTTCTTTATTTCTTTTACTCCCTCATCTGACTCTGTTTCCTCTTCATCCTTTTGGCTTTCATAAGCCCTTGTGGCTTTTGTCTTAGATCTTTTACCGGATGCCTGGACTTCCAGTTTTGAGCTTTTGGTTGTGGGAGGTGCAGATCTTTTTGATGATCTGGTCCAGGTGGAAGTTTCAACCGGAACACTTTCTTTACTTTTCTTTTCTTCCTCAACCTTCCTCCTCTTTTCCCGGCTGGCATCAAGTGCCTCTTTTGAGATGCCTAGGCCTTGAGCAATATGCTCTACTTCTTTTCTTACCTTCCTCTTTATCTCCGGTTCCCTGAGTTCTACATGTATCTTTACACTCAGCTCCTCAAAGGTTCCAAACCTTTCTGCCTTTGGATCTTTGGGCTGACTTAGCATGTGTTGAACATGTAGCTCCACTATTTGCTCATCCACTTCATACCCCATGGGCATGATCCATACAGTTCTTGGTTCTACTGCCTCCATTAGACACTGATCTGTTTCTACCATGAAGCATACTGTGTCTTTGTACTTTTCAACGAGGGATAGGGGTATTCTTTCTCTTGCATGCATCATGCTTTGGAAGTTCTTGAAGTATCCCCATAGAGCTGTGTTTCTTGCTTTAGCATCCCCAAGTCCATGCAAATAGTCTCTGATTTGGATGGCAACCGGTCTGTCATTCTGCCATATCCATCCACTGGATCCGGGAAGCTCGTTCATGTAGTAAAAGAAGAGACAAAGGATCAGATTGCCATACTTGAAGGAGTTTTTCTTGTCCTTCTTAATCTTCTGCAGATTTTCAAAGAGTTGGTTTACAAGAAGCTCACACAAGTCATAGTCTGCATTCTCCTTTAACATTTGATAGGCTATGTAGATTGCAGTTCCCAGTACTGAATTTTCCCTACTGGAGTGATAGATTTTGTAACCAATTATCATAGATGCAAATTTGACATCCGGTTCAGTGATGTCATCAACTGTCATAGCTCTCTTGTCAAACTTAGATCCGGTTGCATCACTAACTGTCTGATTTTTGACAGACTTGAGAACAGGTAATCCACCGGATGAGTGCAGACCGGTTACAGCCCTAATTGCATCTTTGGTGATCTTGAAGGGCTTGTTCAACCATAGGAAGTTGTCATGTACTCTACTTAGTACATACCAGACCCATTCATCTTCTTCAAAACAGGGGAAATGAATGTACTGTGCAAAGTGTTTGTCCCGGATGGCTTTGTACTGAGGTTTGATCTCAAAGGAGTCATCTATCAATTGTTTGTGATAGATATCCATCAGTTTTGATTCTCCAAAGTCTTCAAGATTCGCATGGATGTAAACCCTAATATCTTCCGTGTGCAATACACCATGAGGAACACTAGAGAAGGCTCCTAGTGGATCTACCTCCAAGGATTTGTAAGGATGTTTCTTGAATGTGGGGCGAGGTCTATCAGAGATCTTAACTATATTCGGAGTAGCCATTCTTCAAAGATTTGCAGTGAGATAATGAAAATAGAGAATACCTTATGCGCCTTCGGTTTGCACAGAGTGGTTGGATTGAATTCTTTATGCAATGACTTCGGCAGGAGATCTTTGGTGTGCTTGATGAATCTTGTTGCAGAGCTCTGCTTTTCGCTTCTTCTTGGATGTGGAATGATCAAATGATTGTTGAGAATCCCTTATATCATTTCGCAAACCCTAATATCTGTTTGCAATAAATGCTTCACCTATATTATTCCGGTTTGCCTTGTTTGGATAGCTTGGAGTATCCCGGATTAGTCCTGATCTATGAACATCATGCGGATCTTTCAATCATGAATAAATCGAGATAACACATCACAAGGACATCCCAAACACTCTGTCCAATCCGCAGAATAAGACAATGCACTTCCGGATCTCTCCGGACCCTTTTTGTAATCCTCTGTCATTCCGGAGCATCTCCCGGAACAGGTCTTACTTGATCGATCACAGCTTCTTCACATTTTCATGCGGACCTCTGAAATCTTATCTAGATCATCTCAAGACTTATATCTTTAAACCCTTTACTCCGCATCGTGTGACACATCCGGCACCACTTGATTGGCTGGGGGAACAGGATTTTCTTTGAGTCTCCCCCTGAGCCAGAGCTCACTTTTTAATTTTCGGACGAAATATCAGCACCAGAGTCTGGTGCGGATCCAACCTCTACATTCTCTGAACTTTTCTTCACCCAAATCTTGCTCATCTGATTCCTAACTTCATCCGCATTCATCTTTTGTTTACCCTTGTCTTGATTCTGATTATACACCGGACCTCTTTTGTCCTGATTCTTGCTTCTGCAGACTTTAGCATTATGACCGGACCTATTACAGATTTGGCAAATAACATTTCTTTGCATATTTGACTGATAACCTCTTGATCTGCATTGATTAGCCATATGACCTACTCTATTGCATGTAAAGCATCTACCTTTGAATGATTTGTTTACTTGCATATTTCTGCATTCATGGGATTTGTGTCCATACCTTTTGCAGTTAAAGCACTGTCTGGAGAAGGATGAATTAATCTGATTCATTCTCTTTCTGCACTGATTAGCTTTGTGACCAAAGTGGTTGCAGCTGTGGCAGTATCCATTGAAAGATGGATATCTTTGAGCATTGGGCTGTCTTACCGGAGGTCTTCTAGGCCTATTCCTTGGATTTTCTGATCCAAAATTCTTTTGACCGGATCCGGAGCTTTCTCCTTTCTCATATCCCAAACCATACTTGTCATCTGTCCTTTTTTGACTTCCAAGAAGTACTTCAAGTTGGGCAGAACTTATCTTGAATTTTTCTTTATATTCATTTGCTGTTTGAAGATCTCTTTTGAGAGAGGCAATTTGATCCTCAAGTTTTTCTTCATTATCTTTGGCATCTTCAAGATCAGATTCAAGATGTCTGATAATCCTATCCATCTGGTGGCATTCTTCTGATTTTTCTTTAAGAGATTGTCTTAGATTGTCTTCAGCTTTTCTTTTTTCTTCAATCTCTTGAGTAAACTTTATAGTTCCTGATTCCATTTCATGTCTTAACATAATGACTTCTTTTGATAACTTTTCACATAACTTGGTTTGCTCAGTCAATTCTTCATTTGTATTACTTTCTTCACTTTGTCTTGCCAATTGTTGGAGCAGCTCCTTTCTCTTTTTCATAGAGAGACTTAATTTGTCTTTTAATTCTCTCATGAATTCATCAGCCTGTTTGAGTCTTTCCTTTAATTCATTGACTTCAGAATTTGACTGTTCAAGATCCTCAAGGGCAGTCTTGAGTTGCTCCCTTAAACCATATGCATCCATTTGAACTCCCAGATCTTCCTCAAGCTGTTAGGCTCTATTAGGAGGAACTTGGCTCTGATACCAATTGTTGATAACTGAGAGGGGGGGGTGAATCAGTTATCCTAATTATTTCCCTTTTTGAACTTTCTTATTAATTAATGCAGCATTGAATCAAACACAAAAACATTACCATGAAATAAGAAACACATGACACAGTATTTTTGACGTGGAAACCCTGTTAAGGGAGAAAACCACGGGGTGATTAACCCAAAAATTATTCTCTGTTAGAAGAATAGGAAATTACAAAAATGGCACTTGCCAATTAGGGCTCACTGCCCGAGCACACTGCTCACAAAGAGGCCCACTGCCTACAAGGAGACACACTGTCTACAAAGTGATAAGAATCACAGTCTTGAACTGATTGGAAGCATCTACATATGCTGGAGTTCAGTTCCGGTTAGGCACAGTACACTGATCTGTTGCACTTCATCTTTCCTCTGTTCTTTATTCTGTTATCCTTTCACATACTGGATCTTTCTTGCTACTTCTGCTCTGTTCTTGCACTTGTTTGCATATCCCTTCACACACTCACACACTTCACAACTAAATCCATCCTCTATATATATCCGCACAAGTAATTTCATCACTTTTCTAGTCGGCATCCGGAACAGTCTAGTTTCTTACAAACTCTGTTCTGTCGGCTGAATCCTTGCTCACCAAGCAATGCGGATCAAGCATATACTTGTAGATATCATTAATCATGTCGGCCAAACATGATTCATGCCTTCACAACCTTTATCATCAACAGTAACACATCCGGAAAGTAGTCTGATACTCTGTCAGTCAGTTCTTCCTCTGTTTTCACTGTCTCTCAGGAATCCGGTACTCAACTATTCATATCTTTTTCCTTGTCCATCACCGGAGGCTAAATCCTTGGAATATACCACTCAAGGTAGTCCTCTTGACTTCCCCAAATCCACACTGCACCAAGACACTTCCTCTGAGAGATCCGGACCAATCTGTCAGACCTTGCCACATGCTCTGTTCTTGTTCACCGGACCACAACAATCTTTATTCTGACTTCCGGTAGAGACACACCATGACTTGCGGATATGTGGGATGACCTTTGTTGCCATCAATGACAACAACCATGAATCCATATAGTGTCTCTTGCCAACATTGTCTTCTCTGTGTTTTACGTGACTGCAACTATCTTCTTTGTGTTTTGTGTGTCTGTTACTGTCTTCTCTGTGATTGGCATGTCTTCTCTGTGTTTGGCGTGTTTGTTGTGCTTGTTGACCGTACTTTAATGCATGTATTGGCCTTGTGTTTGTACATACATTAAAGTGGGGGCTAAATGTTATGTCAGAAAAAGTAACCTTGGGGGCTTCTTCCTCTTAAGGTTTAGCTCTTGGGTCCTTTAGAATGCATTTAGAACATCTTGCATGATTTTGATGACTCCCGATGAGAAACCCCTGAAGTTTCATGGCAAATAGGACTCAGGGGATGCACTTAACATAAATCTTGCTTGAAATTGGGGGGAGGACTTGGACGCCCATGCCCTAGTCCTGCCCTATTTTAGGTCAAGACCAATTTCAAAGTGTTAGTTTATGAGCATTATTTAGGTCTTATGTCGACATGGTAAGTTTGAATTATGAAATTCTTAGAAAGAATGTTTGTAATTACATATATAAGCATGATTAGTGATTCATTTGTAAACTAGATGGATATAGCAAACTTGTGGCTTGTGTAAAAGTGATTCAAAGGCATTCATTGTGTTGCAGAGTAGAATTTGTATTGTTCTTATGTTTGTATTTGCAGATTGGGCATCCATCTCCCCATGGCATGAAGAGCATCTTCCTTCCATGAGATCATCACTACAAGGTGATGTCAATTGTGTTTTCTATCATTTATCATTTGGATTTTTCCTCTATCCCATAGGGATATGTACTCTTTATCTAACAACAGTGTTCAAAAGACTTGAATGTCAATTTGGGGCTTGACTGAGGCAAGCCTCTAAACACCACAACCCCCAACCCATTTTTCTGTGATTGCAGGTTACAGGTTGCAAAAGCAGAAGAAGTGGAGTTGCAGGAGAGTAGTTTAGACTATAGGAATTGTATATCAAAGAAGAAAATAGGGACCTCGTCTGCTCATTAGTCCTTTGGATCCCGCAACAGAAAAATCTTTGGAACAACAGGAACAGGTTGCAGACAAGGTTCCCAAATCTTGAAAAAAACTGTGGCACTGGACTAGGGTGCCCGCTCATTAGTTCCTGACTTTTTTGTTTTCTGAACTTTGAAATCCGGTATGCATTTGATTGTCATTTGATATCTCTGTGTGCAATCATTTTTCGTAATTTGCCCGTTTGTTCACGAATTCATGTAATTAGGGTTTTGAGCATACTTGGACTTAATTGGACTTAATTGAACAACTAAATCACGCCATTCCAATCTTCCCCTATGTTCCAAGTGACAAGAAGCCTATAGTAGACTCCTCTACTTGGCTGAATGTCCTTGAATGTTTAGTGGTGAAAGGAGTATCAACATAAACCATTAAAATCAAACCCTCTTCATTTTTCTCACTAAACACAAACAAGAGGGAATAAAAAAGTAACAAAAGAGGCAAAACAAGCAGAGGTGCAAAGGAGCTAACCTATACTAAAAGTCATTTGTGTGTAAAATCTTCTCAAGAACCTCCTCACAAAAGATAGTGAATCCTTGATGCTTGTACATTGTAGTCAAATGTGGATTGTGAATAATGTTTCACACCCTCCATCGTTGGGCACTAATCGCATTAAGGTGGGCCAGCCCAGACATGACAACATGCAAGTTTGGCCATTTTGTATCAGTTGCACTCAATGTGAAGAACAAAGTAGGGAAACTATGTTGTATTATCATATCAGAAATATCTCCTTGAGACTTTATCCAAAATAGACGAGTGTCATGCAAGGACAAGCCAAACTGAATCAAGTATTTTGCAAGCTTGTCATCAAGAAAGTCATTCAAGCATTGACACAACTCACCAATAGTAGATGGGAGAGTATCATCCCAACTCTTCTTGACATAAACTAAAGCAGTGAATTGGCTTCAATGCCACATCATTAGGTTATACACAGTAGTGAAAACATGGGTGTTGGCCAAACCTATTATCATGGCATCTCATCAAATGTAGAACATATTCATGCATTTTCACCTCTTTGATATATGGATACCCAAAGCTTGCAACACATGTAGGGTAAAGAGTTAGGAATGCCATTGCAAATAAGCCCTCTATGTTGTACTCATTAGTTGGTGTCAATGAAGTAGTTGGCTGCTCAAAAACATCAGTGGTACCATCTGGTCCCAAATGTAGGAAAACACGAACCTCCTCCATCTCCCTTCATCTAGGAGGGAGAATAGCCACAAAAGAATGGTGTTGTTTAGGCTCTTCTTGAAGAGTGCTTATCCCCCCATCACCAACGAATGAAGACCCAAGTATTGACCCAAGACTTGGTCAATGGAGGAATGGACTAGCATGCTAGATATATCAATAGGGGTTGTTGGTAAAGATGAAATGGCACTTTCATCAAGCTAGACACCCTTGTAGTATTGGTCATGAGCAATTTTGTATTACAAGGCTTCAAGAATATGTGTTCAACTAACATAGAAGTCATACCTATTCTGGCCTTGGCTATGCTTTCTTACAATTATGATGTCTAACTGGTCAATAGGCCTTGGCAAGTGCCTAGCAATATTAGTAATGTCTTGTGGAAAGCTAAGTGTATGGCCACTATATTTTAGTTGTACACCATATGCATGATAAACTTGGAGGATTAGATTATCCTATGTAATTAACATCTCTACCTATGTTAGGACCTATATACAATATGGTTGGCTTCTAGGATCCATATTATTTCACATGGAGAAACAATTACCATTTTTCTCTACAAGGAAATGGCAACAAACATTGCAATCTTGCGATTGTCAAATCTGGATGCCTGGATAGCATTCCATGCATATTGATCAAGTGGGCATAATTGAGAGTTAATCTATCCTTTTCTGAAAATATTGTTGGGTTGTATCTAAGAGTGAAATAACTAGGGAACAATTGTTTGATGGAAAACCCAGAAGTATTCATTCCTTGTGGTGGTAACGATCAAGGGCCATGTGTTGAACCATTAGGTGGAAAGCTTGACCCAATATGATAGATTTGGGTATATAGTAGACATTGGGAGGAACATCTACTATAGGAAGGCCATTGACAACTTCATGGTGCATCAATAGCCTCCTCTTTTGTTGCAGGCTCTTTTGCGATCATTATTTTGTGCTTGATAGTGTAGACATCACAACTCAATCCTTGGAGCCCAACTTGATGAGCTACTACTAGATGCAACATTGGTTATACTTGAGCATTCCATAGTTAGTTTCAACAATATCCTGAGAATAGGAAAGTAAGAAAGTTAGGTAGAGGGAATGGCATGAAAGAGGATTGTGAAAGAATAGTGCAACAAACTTTAAATAGGTGAGCAAACATTAAGCAAAAGTGAAGGACAATTTAATATGAGAATAAAGGAGCCCCACCATAATACTCATTAGCCTATTAAACATACCTGTATACAAATCAAGCAACAAAGTACATCCAAACCATCATTGAATTATAATAAGAGCCGCAACAACTTCAAGTGGCCAAACACAAAGTGCACATGAATCATTTAATTTGTAATATGAAACCATGTACAAAGGCACCATAAAAAGACCAAGTGAAAGACATACATGTATCTCTCAATACAAAAAACCAATCATAACACTAGTAAAAAAAGAGCAATATATTATTAAAAAACTACTAAAAACTGCTTATAAATGACCAAACATGGTCACGTGACCATTAGTAGTTTATTGCCAGTCATTTATAACATGACCAAATTGATGACTAAACCATTTTTAGTCATTTATTGGTTGTTTTGATTGATTGATTTGGTAGTATATTTAGTAGTTGATTTAGTCATTGATTGCTGTAATCTGGTCACTTATTTAGTCATTTTTTTTCACTGATATATTTAGTGATTAATTTAGTCATTGATTGTTGTTAACTGGTCACTTATTTAGTCATTTTTATTCACTGATTTCTGTCCATTGGTAGTGTATTTAGTCATTAATTTTAATCATCATTTTGATCAAATTAGTAGTATATTTAGTCATTTTTATTCACTGATTTAA
This sequence comes from Cunninghamia lanceolata, assembly GCA_027924645.1. NCBI lineage: Eukaryota > Viridiplantae > Streptophyta > Pinopsida > Cupressales > Cupressaceae > Cunninghamia > Cunninghamia lanceolata. The sequence goes on along the minus strand of BSBN01000213.1, from coordinate 27,300,992 downwards.
CACTGGTCATATATTTAGTCATATTTATTCACTGTTCACTGATTTCTGTCAATTGGTAGTATATTTAGTCAATTTAATTATTAATTGACATCAATTAGTAGTATATTTAGTCATTTTGAAGCTTGCATTTAGTCATTAGTATATTTAGTAGTATATTTTGAAGCTTGCACAATGAAACAACTTTGAGAAGGTAAAAACAACTTGTTTTATTGATAAAAATGCTTACAAACAACATATAGATCTGAAAATAAGTTACAATGCTTTCTCTTTGCTAAAAAACCTTCATGGTTACAATACATATCTCAAAGAATGAGCAAGAAACTAATTTTTTGAGTATCACTGAGCATACAAGCACAAAGACATTCATAGATGGCTTCTTCACAAATCCATGACTGTCCCATGAAGCTCACTGTTAGCCTAGTTCAAGATCACACCGTCATCTCAATAGAGATCCTATCTTATGCACCCAAGTTGCTCTAGTTCATAAGTTGCGACTGTGAATTGTTACCTATAGCAATAAACTGTCCTTATCTCTAATGATTATGCCTCTAATGACTATCATCTTTGGTAGGATGCCTCAATTGTCATGGACTCTTATTCAACAATATTGCCTTATGACTAGGCTATGCATTGTCCTAATCAAACTTGTAGCTTCTTGAAATGCATTGTCCAATCACTTGTCAACCTACTATCATGTGTTTTCCCTTTATAAAAAAATGCCTCATGACTGCCACTGCCTATCTCATTATTCTGGCATGCTTTCACTTGTACTCTGCCTCCCATCAACGTAGAACACTGCCCCTCTATTGAATGCCTTGACTACCTCTGATATCACTGTATCTTTTCCAAATTCCTTGAAAATAGTTCATCACTACTACCGTTACCTAGGTATGCACTCTATGTCATCTGCCAGACTGTTACATGTTTACACAGTCCATCATTGGTCTTGTCACTTATCACATCACTATCATGAACAACTATCATATCATATCATTACCTCTAATATAGAAATCAACATCCCATTATGATACTGCTGTTGCAAAATATCTGTATCTTGGCAAATAGCTCATGATAACCCTCAACCTTGTTGCTACTCACTTGTACCAACTCTATGGCACTATCCTAGGTGTTCATGCATCTAACATGAAGATTCTTGACTATCATGAGATTTGGCACTGTCAAACGCATACTAGAAGGATGTCTCCTTACCCCTTTAAATGCCTCTTGAGACACTGACAAGATTGTAACCTTTGCATAGTTCTTCTCATTGACTCTAAGATTATCTTTTAATGTTTGCATGATCACTATCTTTTGCATGAATCTCTACCCCTTGATAGTCACTTGTAGGTTTTCTTCATGCATAGCTCGAAGCTCTTTCATAGACTGTCCTTTCAAACAACAAAGAGAGGACTTGCATAGCAAAAATATAGTTTTCAGTACTCGATCAATGATTTTTTTTAAGTTTTCCCAGTTGGACCATAATGAAAAATCTATAGAACATTATCAATAAAAAAACTAACAGCCTTTGCCAGCATGTGTAAAGCTAGACTCCACAACCTTTGCTAGCATCCTCCCTGCCTATGCCAAAATGGGAACATTGGAACATGGTATGGACCTCTATCAAAGCATAATGAAACGAGGATTTTTGTCCAATACTATAGTTTGAAATACTCTGGTAGACATGTATGCAAAATGTGGAAGCATAGAAAAAATTCGTGAACTATTTGATAGAATGCCTCAAAGAGATGTAATCTCATGGAATGCAATAATTTTAGAATATTCACAAAATGGATTTGTTGAAAGGGCTTTCAAAACTTTCAATAAAATGCAATTGGTAGTTCTAAAGCCAAATTCTACAACCTTTTCCAGCATCCTCCCAACCTGTGACAAAATGGGATCTTTGCAATAGGGTATAGAAATCCATCAAAGCATAAAGGATAGAAATTTTTTTTCAGATGTTGTAGTGGCAACTACCTTGGTAGACATGTATGCAAAATGTGGAAACAAAGACAAAGCACGTGAACTGTTTGACAAAATGCCTCAAAGAAATGCGGCCTCATGGACTGCAATCATTGCAGGATATGCACAAATTGAACTTTTTGAGAAGATTTTAGAAACTTTCAAGCAAATGCAATTGGCAGGTGTAAAGCCAGACTCTACAACCTTTGCCAGTATCCTCCCTGCCTATGCTAAAGTGGGATCTTTGGAATAGGGTATGGACATCCATCAAAGTATGAAGGATAGAGGAATTTTGTCAGATGTTGTAGTTGCAACTGCCCTAGTAGACATGTATGTAAAATGTGGAACCATGGACAAGGCACATGAACTATTTGATAGAATGCCTCAAAAAAAATGTGGTCTCATGGACTGCATAGATAGAGCTTAGAGAGAGCCTCTTGATCGACTGCAATATAAAGGAGGAAAGAAGAATGAAGAGAGGTGTAAGTAATGCAGCTGTGCAGGATGAACCTACTTAGAAATTCAGGGAAGACATCTGTTGGGTATTTCATTTGGCTTGATTGTTGCCTCACCTACTTATCTCTATGCAGTCTAGGCTCCCCCGCAGCCCTGCAAGGACTAGGGCATGAGGGCGTGGGATGGCAGACTCTCCCTGCATCCCCGCGAAGGAACTTTTGTGTGTGCGTGGGGATGCGGGAAGAGCAAAAATGTGGTCTCATGGACTGCATAGAGAGAGCTTGAGAGCTCATATGATTGAGAAGGCAGCATGAAACTTTCATGGTATGTACAATGATTTGAATGGTAGTGTGTTCAATTTGTTAGCCTCCTAATCGACTGCAATATAAAGGAGGAAAGAAGAATGAAGAGAGGTGTAAGTAATGCAGCCGTGCAGGATGAACCTACTTAGAAATTCAGGGAAGACATCTATTGGGTATCTCATTTGGCGTGATTGTTGCCTCACCTACTTATCTCTATGCAGTCTAGGCTCCCCCATAGCCCCACAAGGACCAGGGCATGAGGGTGCGGGATGGCGGGCTCTCACCACATCCTCACGAAGGAACTTTTGTGTGTGCACGGTGATGCGGGAAGAGCAAAAATGTGGTCTCATGGATTGCATAGAGAGAGCTCATATGATTGAGAAGGCGGCATGAAACTTTCATGGTATGTACAATGATTTGAATGGTAGTGTGTTCATATTGTTAGCCTCCGGATTGACTGCAATATAAAGGAGGAAAGAAGAATGAAGAGAGGTGTTTAGTAATACAGCTGTGCAGGATGAACCTGCTTAGAAATTCAGGGAAGACATCTATTGGGTATTTCATTTAGCGTGATTGCTGCCTCACCTACTTATCTCTATACAGTCCAAGCTCCCCCGTAGCCCTACAAGGAGCCAGGGCATGAGGGTACGGGATGGCGGGCTTTCCCCGCATCCCCGCAAAGGAACTTTTGTGTGTGTGTGGGGATGCAGGGAGATCAATTATTGCTGGATATGCATAAAATGGATTTGTTGGAAAGATTTTACAAAATTTCAAGCAAATGCAATTGGTAGGTGTAAAGACAAATTCCACAACCTTTGCCAGCATCCTTCCTGCTGGCACCAAAATGGGAGTATTGGAACAAGGTATGGACATCCATAAAAAAATAATGGATAGAGGAATTTTGTCAGATGTTTTAGTTTCAACTGCCCTAGTAGACATGTATGCAGAATGTGGAAGCATTAACAAAGCATGTGAACTGTTTGGCAGAATGCCTCAAAGAGATGTCATTTCATGGAATGTAATGATTCTGGGATATGCACAAAATGAATTTTTTGAAAAGGCTTTAGAAACTTTCAAGCAAATGTAATTAGCAAGTTAAAGCCAAATTTGGAAACCTTTGCCAGCATCCTCCCTACTTGTGCCAAAATGGGAGCTTTGGAACAGGGTATGGACATCCATCATAACATAATGGAAGGGGGATTTTTGTCAAATATTATAGTTGGAAATGCTCTAGTAGACATGTATGCAAAATGTGGAAGTGTAGATAAGGCACGTGAACTGTTTGATGGAATGGTTCAAAGAGATGTCATCTCTTAGAATGCAATGATTGTAGGATATGCACAAAATGGATTTTTTGAAAAGGCTTTAGAAACTTTCAAGCAAATGTAATTAGCAGGTGTAAATCCAAATTTGACAACCTTTGCTAGCATCTTGCCTGTGATATCATGGATACCCGCTCTCTCGCAAGCACTTCAAGTCATGCCTGCGGTGATGCGGGGCTTTCTCGCATCACTAGAGGTATGACTTGAAGTGCTTGCGGTAGAGCAGGTGATGCCGGGGTATCTAATTCTTGAGATAAACAAAGAAGCAAGCCAAATTTTTGTAATATATTTGTGCAAAGCCATATTTTTGGGAAACCTCCGCATCACCCACTCTCTCGCAAGCACTTCAAGTCATGCCTACGGTGATGTAGGAAAGCCCCACATCATCATAGGCATGAGTTGAAGTGCTTGCAGAGAGCGGGTATCCATGATATCACATTTCTTTGAGGCATTTTTTGAAAGAGTTCGCTTGCCTTGTCTATGCTTCCACATTTTCATGTATGTCTAGCAGGGCACTTGTAACTACAACATATAACAAAAAACAAGGATCGTTGAGTCTGATACACTTACTTGGGAATGTGCATTCTCAGTGTATGTTTTCTTGTGGCTGTGAGGTGGAAGTTTTGACTATCCAATTGATGGGTTCAAAATTTTCACAATCACGATATGGTGGTCATTGTGAGAGGACTGTCATAGTACAGTAAAATTTCAAACAAAGATGATGAAAGGACAATGACCAATTTGATTAAGGCAGCGACTTCACAAATGTTGAAGGGATAGTCCTAGTATCTTTGTTTTGAAGGCCAGTGATTTCAATGTTGGAAGAGAGTGCTGCAGATTCTTCCATTCCATCAACTTCAGGAAACAACACAATTGGTTGAAGGAGCTTCTCATTTTACACAATGCAGTTTGCCAAGCTCATTAGAAGATGCACATAAATATAACAAATTGAAATATGAACCTAAGAATGAATGCATATGAGATTATTCTTTACCTCCAAGTGGGACCCTTAGTCCCCAAGACATTATCAATACAGTGGTATGTTTTCAAGGGCAATACTTTCAACCTACAAGGACCTTATATCATGACATGAATGGAGGAAGTTGTCCGGTAGTCTACGATGGTGATCTTCAGGAGTTTTTTCTCAATAGTGATTTCAATAAGCTATGCTTCATATGCCCTATATGGTTGTTAAATGCTAAGGCATGAATGGAAATTTCTTCAAGTGCTATGCAAGGCCATTGAAATCAAAGATCTGTCCTCTAAGTCATTTGCACATAGTGATTGAGAACACAGTGAGTAAGAAGTAAAAGAGCACTGGATCATAGCACTACAAAATGGTCATGCATTATGCAATGAACTTCACCATTCTTTTGATCACAAAGGAGATCAAGATAATAACCAACATACTGATGTGCACAGAGAATGTTCATGGAGGAGTGCAAACTTCCTTACAAAATAATTACCACAATAGAGTTTGAGGTGAATTGCATCTACTATTTTATGCTGATATGGATATGTTCTAACCTGTAGTTAATTGTTGTAGCATAACAAATAGGCTAAATAGTTGTTCATATACCATTATTTCTAATTCAAAATTGATATACCTTATTCTAGGAGCAAATCACAGGGGAAGTCTATACATAAGACACCATTGTTTCAAATTCAAAATTGATGGCTCTTTCACAATTGTTTGCTTCATTTATTTGATCTAAGACAACTTTCTGTATAGAAGATGCTCTCAAAATCACAATAAAATCCTTTATTCTGGGAAGACTGTTCAGAATCTTCCCATCATAACAATGAACACAAGCATCAGTCATTAACATGAACTTTGCAAGAGTTTCATCAAATTCTACTTTTCCACTCTCTTTTCCATTCTAAATTGTATTCCCAATTTCATCCATGAAGAACTTCCTCAGCTTGTAGATCCTGCTGTTAGCCATAACTTTACTAGATGTCGAGGATAGCTTCAAGTTTTTACCCAAGCAACAATTGACAAAATTTGGCCTTACCAAATACAATGTGTTGAAAAGCTCTTTGAATTTATTCTAGAAAAGAGTTCCTGAGAGTATAATGCGCAGTTTTGAATTAACCTTTTTGCATGAATTCCATTGTATCTGGTAAGGCCAAATTTTGTCAATTGTTGTTTTTTGTCAAAATTCGGCCTTACTAGATACAATGGAATTCATGCAAAAAGGTTAATTCAAAACTGCACATTATACTCTCAAGAACTCTTTTCCAAAATAACTTCAAAGAGCTTTTCAACACATTGTATCTAGTAAGGCCAAATTTTGTCAATTGCTGCTTGGGTAAAAACTCAAAGCTATCCTCGACACCTAGTAAAGTTATGGCTAATAGCAGGATCTACAGGCTGAGGAAGTTCTTCATGGCTGAAATTGGGAATAAAATTTAGAATGGAAAAGAGAGTGGAAAAGTAGAATTTGATGAAACTCTTGCAAAGTTCAGGTTAATGACTGATGCTTTTGTTCATTGTTATGATGGGAAGATTCTGAAGAGTCTTCCTGGAATAAAGGATTTTACTATGATTTTGAAAGCATCTTCTATATAGTAGGCTGTCTTAGATCAAATAAATGAAGCAAACAATTGTGAAAGAGCCAACAAATTTGAATTTGAAACAATGGTGTCTTATGTATAGACTCCCCCTGTGATTTTCTCCTAGAATAAGATATAGCAATTTTGAATTAGAAACAATGGTATATGAACAACTATTTAGCCTATCTTTTATGGTACAACAATTAACTACAGGTTAGAACATATCCATATCAGCATAAAATAGCAGGTGCAATTCACCTCAAACTCTACTGTGGTAATTGCTTTGTAAGGAAGTTTGCACTCCATGAACATTCTTTGTGCACAGCCAAATATTTAAAGTTTTTAACCAAAGCTCCAAAAATGAGTATCTTGTCATTGCATGACTCCTACTTTTTCTCTGAGTATGACAGTACCTAAGCTTCTGGTGTTTCTAGATGAAACCTATAGCGGAAAAGTGTAGTCTCCATTTGAAGGAACCATCTTCGGAGCTCTTCCCTGAAATGAGGGTTGAAAACATTAGAAGAAAAGCCATACCATAATTCTAAAGTAACAATTTGTATCAAGACAAATGTCAGAAAGTATAATTAAAAAGACAAATCCTTACAATTGGACCTCAAATTGGACTAAGAAGATTTATGATTTTATCTTTAGAATGTAGGAACTTTCTCTTTCAGAGCTTCATGACCTCAAATTGGATCTCAAATTGGACCAGAAGATTTATGATTTTATCTTTAAAATGTAGGAACTTTCTCTATTCCATATTCATGACCTCAAATCGGATCCAAAATTGGACCAGCAAATTTATGATTTTCTCTGTCCACCAATGTTTGTATTCCTATACTCAAGTTCTGCTTCCGAGAGAAAACACTCAGAAGTGTTTCAGATTGGCCCAAGGTACTCTCCAATCTGGTTATGTCACTGCTAGAAATCTAAATTTGCCTGAACCGTCCATATTTGAATGTTGCATCACAATCTATTCTTCTTGCACATAAAAATGCCACATATTAACGCCTTCTAAATAAAACATTTGATCATCATAAAGCCATAATTAATAAGTCATTTCAATTTCAGAAAGAATCCGATGTGATTTATTATCAAAACAAAAGTTGTATAAATAACAAAAAATCCATGAAGCCTCCTAAATGTATCTTAAAGCAAGTTTACAGGATGGGTTTTAACATAAGAAGCTTTCTACTACAGCTCTCAATGAATGTATTATAAGCAAAAAAAAATTCTTCACACTCGAGGTAATGCAGTCAAACATTTATTCCAAAAGTAGGTTAGCAAGAGTTAACTAAAAACAAAATGATTTTTTGCTTGGTTTCTTTTATCAATATGCCATGTGGAAATGGAATAATCACTAAGAAACCCTAACAATAAAAAATGAAGTAAAGGTTCAAGAAAGGAAATTCCAATGTACTATTGTGTAATGGTGACGAAGGCACTTATATAAGCATACAAATCCCTTCCATTGAATTGCCATCCATCCAAATAGAAAATAAGCAATGTAAGGATTTGAGCAATATAAGTCCAAAGGGTTATGCTGTTATGGTAATGGAATCACCATAAGATCACAACCGAGGAACAAATTCTTGTGACTGTAATTATGTGATCCATAATTCTATTGGTCACGTGGCATAGTTGTGCTATAACAAATATAGGATGCATTCATGTGTGACCCAAGTTTAATGTGGCTATGTTGTGATAGAAATGGAGGCACTCATATGAGCACAATTCATGTACAAATTAATCACTGTCATCACAATTAGGTGTCAATCATCATTGGGTGCATTCAGGTTGACTCAAGTTTAATAGGTTACAATGTAATGATAGCATGATCCAAGATCAATTACCTCTTGCTGCAATAAAGAGCCTATAACTCTGGTTGATATGCAGAGTGGTTGTGTTATATCAATTATGTAGTGCATTCAAGCACAACCCATGTTTAATGGGCTATTCTAGAGAGTGATCCAGATTTTCTAAACCTTATGAATGTTACTTAAAAGTGTACAACTTAAACTACAAACCAAGTTTGTTACATACTTGAATGCAATCTTGGGTTACCACAAACTATAATAATGTGATCTGCTAGTAACCATTATGGGAAGTATTAAAGCAAGACCCATGCTATATAGGATACATTTCCTTGATTAGGTTTACATACCTTAATGATCAAACACAAGCTTCCCACACACTCTAGGATACAATCCAAGATCATACCACACCCTATCAAGATAGCTAATTTTCTGACCCAAGATTTAAGGTTGTTTTTTAATACCAAAAAAAGAATTGGTAAGAGCAGGACTAGAGTACAAACCCTAGGCCTCCGTAGAAACATTAACCATAACTCTAGCGGATTAGTGAGGTTGCAATACCAGAAAGATTGAGACATTGTAGCCAATAACAAAATCTTGCAATCTAAAGATTATAGCCAATAACAAGCACACTATGTAGCTCAGTGACATTTGTCAACGCAATCTATGGTAAGAAGAATGACAGTCACTTGAGGTGTGATAGTCAAAAAGAGGCTGAGCAGTGACAACATAATAAAGCTCAAACCTTGCATAGTAAAGTGGAGATTTTAACAATGAGTTTCCTTACCCCCTTACTAAACTTAAGGGTTTTTCAAATTCTATTGACAATATTAGACAAGGCAAATGCAATCAGGGAATGACTGTCCAAATGAAGTAACAGTGGTAATCATAGGTTCTGGTGGTGCTCACCTAGGATTAGGGGTTTGAATCGATTTTACAAGCCTATATTTTTATTCTTTCAAACCCTTGGTGCCTTAGGTTTATTTTTCCTCGGCCTTCTGCATTGTACTTTCTATTCTGTGGTTGACCTCCTGTAGCGGGTTCTCGGTTGTTTAAGTTACATCTTCAAGCTGTAGGGCTCATAGGTTGACTGGCCCCTATGCAATGTTTTACCACCTTTTCCCGTTGCGCTTGAGAAAAAGATGCTAAGTCTAAAATCATTTTGTGCGGCTATGAAATCTATCGCATGTTTGTGTTTTTGTATGTACAAGTGCAAAAGTATATTGGCAGGCCCAAAAATGTTCAATCAGCTTTCAAAGAAGTGAAAAATTGATTGTATGCATCTTTTAAATGCATATCGGGTTTGTATATGCATTGAGGAATCTTTTGCAGATTCCTGGAATATGCTGTGTTTGTATCTAAGGGATTGCATGTATATCGCATTGTATGTTTAGACATACAACAGCTAGATACATTGGGTGCATACAAGAAAATATACAAGGGAAACAGACACAAAAGTGAATGTATGTTCGACATACATTGGGAATGTACAGTGCAAATGTGCAAGGGGCCAACATGCATTTGCTACAGTGACAGAGGGTCATCGGCAAGACAGGATGCATTGACAGTCAACTCCAAAGTTTGCCCGACGGTCAATGCATATACATTGAAAAAGGATACAAGGGGTCTTGTATATTTGGCAACCATTTTAAAGCAAGAGATACATTTGGTGGGGTCCGCCTCACATACAAAGTGGAATGTATATGCAATATACATTCGCTATATGCAAAGTCAACATACAAAAGGGCCAATATACATTCGCTATATGCAAAGTCAACATACAAAAGGGCCAATATGCATTCGCTACAGTGAAAGGATCAGATTGTATATACTAAAGGATCATACAAGAGGTGGGGCTCGGTGCACATACAAAGGTGATTGTATCTCCAATATACAGGTTGTTTGTATATGTGACATGCATTTGCATATAGAAGAGGACTATACAAAGTGGATGCGGCCAGAAAGTCTGCAGTATTTATGAAACAGGGTGAAGTCCGCGGTTGTATGTTGGGATTGTATGTTCCCAATGTACATTCGGACATACAAGCAACAGATGCAAAGAAACATACAAGAAGAAATGTGCAAAGTCAAACATGCAAAGGAAAGAGATTCAAAGTTGGGGCCCACCACTTGTATATTTACGATTGTATGTTTGCACATGCAAATCGAACATACATTCCTTATATACAAGCTGGATCTAAAATGAACATACATTTCGATTGATAAAAGTTGAGGTCCGCTGTTTATATGTATAATTCGCTTGTATGTTCGCATTGTAAATGCGACATACATTGGTCATATACAAAAGAAGAACATGCAACCTAGATGCAAAAAGAAAAATGTACGTGGCAGATAATGGTATGGGGTCTGCAGAATGTATATTGCGTTTGTATATGCAATATACAAGGTGAAGATGCAAAGGGTTAGGATACAAGTTGGACTTCAAAGCGATTGTGATATACTTCATTATAGTTTGAAGTTCATGGCTTGTATGTAAAGTGTGTTGTATATGCCGATGTGCAAAGGGAGATACATGCAAGGCCCAGACCCGAATGCAGATTCAAATTTGTTTCATAATGTCTTGGGGTTTGTCTTGTATGCAAAAGATTGTATGTATATAAAATCTCATTTTCAGCTGCATATGCAAGGATTTTGAGGGCAAAATAGATGGCGGAAAAGTCAGCGATAGAAGCACAGGGTGCCCATGTGGCACAATTTCATTGGCTGGCGACTTTTCAAAATGTTTTGAGGTTGTGGATTTCAGAGATGGGGGAAATCGATGGTTCCGTTTCAAAGATTTTTAGCGATGGATTTCCTTTGTTTCTGTAGTTTTTTTTGAGCGGGAAAACTTTAGAGGCACGTAGCTTCTGCATTTCCAAGGGGCCGTGGTAGGTTTGGCCATTAATGGTGAAACCACAGAGGTATGGGTCGATGATTGACAGCAACCTACTTGATTTGTAAGGAAAATCTCCAATCGGCGGCTCAGTTCCTAATCTCACCTGCTCCCTTCCTTCTCTCTACTTGGAACATTGAATGATTTGGGCACCATTCTTATGGTGCGATGTATCTGGTAGAATTTTTGAATTGTCTTGTAATTATTGCTGAGTACACAGTCTTGCTATAAAATGCAAACTGTGTCACTCATTTTTTGGTTGTTGAAAACTAGAAAATTTTGGTGCTGTGATAAGATACAACTTCGTTGGTGGCTCTGTTTTGGGTGTCTTGTGAGTTTATGAATCACCTGTTGAATGTTTTATGCATATTCCTACTGGTTTCATGTTGTGTTTATATGAGAAATGCACTGTTGCATGTGTTTAGTTGTTTGTCTCCAAGCTGTTGGCATAGTTTCTTTTGGATCATAATAGTTAAGGGTTATTTAAGATTCAGGAACATGGATTTACTTTGATGAATGTCTAATCTCTTACATTTGTTCAAGGAACAAATTAAATGTTTTAGGTTAAGCATTAAGAAAGTTTGTTGAGTAGGGATACCATCAAGTATGAATGACTAAGTACTTAATATAGGGAAGTATCTGTAAGGTAGACACTAAAACCTCCCCTTGAAACCTAGTTATTGACCCAAGTTTATGATAATCATTCTCAGGTGTATGTCTATTGACTCTGAGCCCTAGATAGGCACCAATCTGGTCATGTATTGATGTTACAACCCACAGTCCCAGTCTTGCATCCAAATACAAATACAAACTCAAACTTCAAATACAAACCTTTAGGACATTAGAAGTAGTTTAGGACCAAGATCCTCTGTCTCACAATTGAGCATAGGCCCAAAGCTAGCCCCTTTGCAGTTATTTTATAGTTTTGGTCTGCATAAACAAGGATTCATCTGCTTTGTATCAACATCCTAGTCAGTTCACAGGCATATTTCATGGATGTTGAATAGGGAATACCCCCCTTGGTTCTGTAGAGCCTAAAGAAGAAGAGGAGATATTTATAGAGTCTATCTCCTGTACTATTGGCCCCTGGCCCAGAAATCCTAGTGATCAATGATGGCTACCTTGTAGGGATAACTGGGAAGCATCCAGTTGGGAAAAAATCCAACAGATTTGGCGACTCTGCTGGGGAATGCTTTGTATAAGAACCCTGGTTTAAAAGAAATTAATTCCTAGTTGTAGGTGGTGACTTCGAACAAATCTCCCAATCGGTAAAGTAAAAATTTGTATGCAAGGGAGAAGAACCCTGCGTAATCCTTTGTTTGAAGAATTACCCAGAAAAATGATGTACAAGAAAAAGGGGACTGTTCAAGCTAGTCAAGATGGTTCTCCTAGCCCCAGAAACTGTGATAATAATCAGAATAATCCAAGATCTTCAGAGCAGTAGGCACCTTATTTTTTAAATGCAGAGGCTGAAATTCAAGATGTATTTGAAAGACAACAGCGTGATGGATTAAGAATGAGGTCAGAGGTTTTTCAGGAATGCCCTTTCTTAGATCCCTCAGATAGATTTGAAGAAACTGAGTCCCTAAGGGATGATGATGACGATCAAGATGGAATGGGGCCATCCTCTTCTATGCCCAGAGATGAACAATTAGCTGAAGAAATCAAGAGCCTGAGGGCTTAATTAGAATATTTGTAGGCAGTGAAGATTAGAGATGATATGAGGCAAAAGGTGCAAGCTCTAAAAATTGCCCAGTATGATTCAGTTCCCACCCTTGATAATGCTCATGTGCTGAGAAACCAGCAAAGAAATGAAGCTCAGAATCAACAGAATGATCGGAGATAGAATGTAAACAATGTTAGGGTACCATTAAATAATGTGAGAAATCAAAATGTTAATAGGAATGCCGATGTTAATCAGTTTGGTAGATAGCCTATGCAGCTAGACAAATTTGGGCAACTTGTTTTTGATGGTATTCCTGGCTACCCTAATCCCATTGACAAACATGTGAGGCCGTAGGTACCAAAGTTTTCAGGAAACAATACTGTGTCAGGAGAGGATCATTTAAAGGCTTTTCAAAATGTCATGGACAACTTTGAGGTTGAGCATGAAGATGTTTTTATGAAATTATTTATGCAATCCTTAGTTGATGAAGCTAGAGAATGGTATAAAAGTCTGCCTGACCGAACTGTTTCGTCATGGGATGATTTTAGAAGGATTTTCAAAGAACAGTATGGTGATCAGACTAATCCCAACTTTTTTGTAAATGAATTCACTAGTATTACTAAGGGATCAAATGAGCAGGTTGCAGATTTTAATGCTAGGTTCACTAAAGTGTTGAACAAACTGCCATTTCATATGAGGCCTAATGAACCAATGTGCATAGTATTATATATAAATGCTTTTGATGCTAAAACAGCATATGGGTTAAGAGATAAGGGTCCTGCTAGTCTCAGGGATGCTTTTAGAATTACAACTAATATTGAGAATAATAGGAAAGCCTCTGGTGAGACAAACAGAAGGGATGATGTAAAAATTCTGTAGAATCCAAATAATAAGTCTCAAAGTATACAAGGTAATGCATCTACTTCTAAGGATAAATTGGATAAGTTGACAACTATTGTTAAGGACTTAAGTTATAGACTTGCTAGAAACGAAAAGGGAATGGGTCTTGATAGGTAGGTTTACCAAAGACAAGAAAATAGATCATCATTGCATGATATGCCATATAACACTAATTGGCATAATGGTAAACCCATCATCCCACATAACAACACTAATCAAAGAGCTCAAAATGTTAAGGAGACTCCTGATCCTTTGAGGAAGGCTGTTAACATTGTTGATGACACCCCATGGTGCATAGTCTGTCAAATGCCTCACTCATAGTCGCAATGTACGATTGCTCAATCGTTATATAATAATGCCATTGCCTGTGATGAATGTAATGAACCGCATTGTTTGGAGGATGATAATGTCAATATGCTGCCCACAAATAGGGAGTGTTCTTCCTATGATGCAGATGAAAACACAAATTATGGAACTCAGGTCTACCAGTAGGTTCCCTGTGATGAAGATGGTGAAGATAATTATGCGTATGCTCAGGACTCACGCATATTTTTGAATAACTTGAGGAGACCTTCTGATGAAGAAATTAGAGCTCTTACAGCCGCAGCAATAGCTCAGGTCAAAAGCAATTATAATCTTAGAGGTAAAGCTCAGGTAGGTGATTCGCGTAAACCAGAAAGCACCTTTGTGAATCAACCAGGGCACATAAAATGGCTAGACCACAAAAGACGCAATGGAACAGTAATAAGAACTCAAAGCAAAAACTAGGTCATGATTCTCAAGGACCAGAAAATAAAACTCCCCAAAGTGAGAATCAAAATGAGGATTCTCAGGTCCTGGATAACAGTCAGAAGGCCGCTAAGATTAAAGCTGGATCAGCTCAAGATAAGAGTAAAACCATGGTTCAGGATACAACTGTTATACAAAATTATGCTCCCTTTGACATAGCTCAAGTTTTATCCTAGGTAAAGATCTCTGTTCCGTTGATGGAGATGATGAAAGTTGAAGAATTCAGAAATAAGGCATTGTCCCTAATCTCAGGAGTAGCTAATCAGGCCGAGCAAAATGTTGAGGTTCAAGGTAAGAAACAAGCCTTGTGTATGGATGAGGATGAGGTCCCTGAAGTCTATCTGGGGGTGACCATGACAAAGTGTCCATCGCAGGTTGAGCCATTTTATGTCCCCCTTGTTATTAATGGAAAAACAATCAGAAATTGTATGCTTGACTCAGGAGCATCAACAAATATCATGCCTTTGGCTATCATGCAGCAAGCTGGATTGAAGATAGATAAGGCATGTGAAAAATGCTACGTAATGGATGCCAGGGAGGTACTAGTTATTGGAATCATGAAGGATGTGGATTTTAGGCTATCAACATATCCGGAAAAGACTTACAAAATGAATATAACAGTGGTTGACATAAAGCCACAATATGTTATGCTGTTGTCAAGAAGATGGGCGACATTGATTGGAGGAAGTATGTAGTTAGACCTATCATATGCCATGATTCCAATGAATGGCAAAGATGTCAAACTGGTCAGAGAAGAAAGGTCGTCAGAAGCAGTTGAGGATCAGGATTCAGATGAGCATCTTTGTTTTGTGGATACTGACTGTGAGAACTTCAAAGTTGTCTCAGGTGATCAAGGAGGTAAAAGGAAATATATTTGCATTCAAGAGCTGGACCAACAGGGTCTATGGACTATGTATTTTGATGGAGCTTGTTCAAAGGAAGGCTCTGGTGCTGGAGTTGTGTTTTTGTCTCCAAACGGTAAGCTTCTAAAGTTCTCTTTCCTGTTAAAGTTTGCCTGCACAAATAATATTGCAGAATATGAAGCACTGTTGCTAGGATTGATGTTGCTTTGAAGCATGGGATCAATATGCTCAAAGTATTTGGGGATTCAGAGTTAATTGTTTCCTAGGTTAGAGATAAGTATGCTTAAAAAATAAGAGGTTAAAACAATATAAGCATGTTGTTTGGGATACAATTGAATTGTTTGATGCTTTTTCAATAAACTCGATAGAGAGGTCAAAAAATGTCATGGCAGATTTTTTAGCTAATGTGGCCATAAGGCCAGATGATGTCACTTTGTCTGATGTTACAAATGTTGAAGCTAAACTTAGACCTGCAGTACCAGATAACGTATGCAGCTGGCAGGTGTTTGATGATGATAAAGATTTGTTGAGATTTTTGCACTGCATAGATAAATATGAGAACCAGGAGATGGATTTTCAAAATTTTGTAGAAGTTGTGGATGGAAAAGAAACTCTTTTAGGGAAAGAAGTAATTCAGCTTAAAACAAATAAAATCCCTAGAGGGCTAGTTGCTTTAGAGAGAGCATTTGACAATAGAGACCAGTTTATTACAAAGGCATCTCCTACAAACAAGAATGACTTGGAGGAGATAAACTTGGGGACACCTCATGCCCCCAAAAGGGTATACATTGGCAAATAGCTCAAGCCACACATCAGGAGTATGCTAATTGCATTACTGAAAAGGTATAAGCATGTCTTTGCATGGTCATATGAGAACCTAAAAGCTTATAGAGAGGACTTATTCTAGCATGAGATTCCTTTGAAGCCTGAAGCTAAGCCATTCAGACAAAAACAACGACCTATCAACCCAACTTTAGCTCCAAAAATGCAAGAAGAGCTTATGAAGCTTAGGGAGGCTGGAATAATTGTGCCTATCAAACACTTAACTTGGGTGTCCAATCTTGTCCCAGTTAGAAAGAAAAATGGTGATATAAGACTTTGTGTTGACTTTAGAAATCTGAATGTATCTTCTTTGAAGGATAATTATCCATTGCCCAACATGGAGGCTATGCTGCAGAAAGTAACTGGTTGTGAGCTCTTATCCATGATGGATGGATTTTCAGGGTACAATTAGGTGAAGGTAAAAGAATCTGAATAGTACAAAACTACCTTCACCAGTCCATGGGGGACATATGTATATGTAAGAATGCCATTTGGACTAACAAATGCAGGTGCTACATTTCAGAGGGCTATGGATGTTGCTTTTGCAGGATTGATTGACTCAATCTTGGCTGTATATCAAGATGATTTAACTGCCTATTCAAAAAAGGAGGGGCAACATTGCATGCATCTAGAACAAATTTTTATTAGGGCACTAGAATATGGCATTTCACTTAACCCAAAGAAATGTGCTTTTGGGGTAGTGGAAGGAAAGCTTTTGGGACACATTGTTTCCAAGGATGGAGTTAGGATTGATCCTGAAAGGGTTGCTACAATTGATAGGATACAAATTCCCAAAACAGTGAAGGGAATTCAGTCGTTCTTTGGACAGGTTAATTTTGTTAGAAGATTCATCCCCAACTTTGCAGAGATTACAAAGGATATCTCTAAAATGCTGAAGAAGGGTGAGACTGTCAAATGGGAGAGTGAAGCAATTAAATCATTTCAGAACATCAAAGAGGCTATAAAGACGGCTCCTGTGTTGAAATCTCATGATTTTTCTAAGCCACTCCAGTTATTTTCATTTGCTTCTTTTCATACTATTGTTGCATGTCTATTACAGAAAAATGAGGAAGGTTTTGAGCAACCTATTGCTTTCTTTAGCAGGTCATTGCAAGCTACTGAACTGAAATATGATATCATGGAAAAGCAGGCTTATGCATTGGTTAGAGCAGTCAAAAGCTTCAGGCCATATTTAGTAGGCTCTCAGATAGTTGCATATGTGCCCCATGCAGTAGTTAAAGATATTTTCACTCAGCAGGAGGTGACTGGAAGAAGATGTAGTTGGATAAACAAGTTGCAAGAGTTCAACATTGAGATACAAATCACAAAATTGGTGAGGGGAAAATGTTTGGCTAGAATGATGAGGCAATCAAATCTAGAGGCCTGCCAAGTTAATGTAGTGCAGAATGAGGTTGTAAACATGTCAGAATCTGAATGGTACAAGGACATTGTGTATTATTTGCAGAATTTGAATTGTCCTTCCCATCTTAGTGATAATCAGAAAATGACCTTAAAGCTACATGCTATTAAATACATCATTGTTCAAGGAGAGTTGTATTGGAAAAATCATGATGATATACTACTTAGGTGTGTGGATGAGAATCAAGCTAAAGATATTTTAAGTGATATGCACAAAGGAGTGTGTGGTGGACACTATACTGCCCAGACAACAGCTCACAAAATTCTTAGAGTAGGCTGTTGGTGGCCAACTCTTTTCTCAGATACACAGAAGGTGGTAAGAAAATGTGGTCCCTGTCAAAGGTTCTTAGGAAAACTAAAGTATGAAGGTGCATTACCCCTTAGGACTGTAACTATGGAGGCTCCATTTCAGTAATGGGGAATTGATTTTATAGGGGAAATCTCAGAAAAATCAAGTGGAGGACATAGTTGAATTTTGGTTGCTACTGATTACTTTATTAAATGGATTGAAGCCATTCCAACTAAGAAAGCTACAAGCAAGGTGGTGATGGATTTCATTTTAGAACATATTATTATCAGATTTGGAGTGCCAGTCAAAGTGGTCACAGACAATGCTATGTGCTTCAGATTTGGTGAGTTTGTTGATTTTTGCAACAATTATGGGATCGATTTGTCACATGCATCACCATATCATCCACAGGGAAATGGTCAAGCAGAGTCAAGTAACACAAGCCTTATGAAAATCATCAAAAGGATGGTAGACAAGAACAAAAAGGCATGGGATTCAAAGTTGAAGATGGCACTATGGGCTGACCGGATAACAGTGAAGAAATCAATTGGAAGGTCACCTTTTGAGTTAGTGTACGGTACACCGGCTAAGTTACCCATGAATAATCTCTTGCCAGTCTATAGATTCATACAAGAAAATGATGAAGAGGTTGAAGACTCAATGACTGAAAGGATAAATCAACTGGTTATATTGGATGAAAGTAGAAGAGAAGCACAGAAGACAAACATCAAGAAACAACAAAAGGTAAAATATTTGTTTCATAAAAGGGCTACAGAAATGAAATTTTAGATAAATGATTTGGTCCTTGTTTGGAATGCAAAGAACCAGGATAAGGGCAAACATGGCAAATTTGAGCCATTATGGATAGGCCCATATCAAATCAGCAATACTCATGGAGAAGATTCCTACTTTCTCCAGGCCCTAAGTGGTGAGCTATTGGAATTGCCTGTGCACGGTCAGTTCCTAAAACCTTACTTCTCATAAATGGATATCTTGTGTGCACATTGTAAATTAGGTGTAGATAGTTTGTACATGCCTTGTATAGTTGGTCATGTTTTGAGTTTTATGTTTTGCCTGGTCTGCCCTGGAGTGGTCTGGTTCTCGCTATAGCCTTGTGCCTGCATGTCCCCAATTGGAACCAATGGTGGTGCTCACCTAGGATTAGGGTTTTGAATCGATTTTACAAGCCTATATTTTAATTCTTTCAAACCCTTGGTGCCTTAGGTTTATTTTTCCTCGGCCTTCTGCATTGTATTTTCTATTCTGTGGTTGACCTCCTATAGAGGGTTCCCAATTGTTTAAGTTACATCTTCATGCCGTAGGGCTCATAGGTTGATCGGCCCCTATGCAATGTTTTACCGCCTTTTCCCGTCATGCTTGAGAAAAAGATGCTAAGTCCAAAATCATTTTGTACGACGGTGAAATCTGTCGCATGTTTGTGTTTTTGTATGTACAAGTGCAAAAGTATATTGGCGGGCCCAAAAATGTTCAATCGGCTTTCAAGGAAGTGAAAAATTGATTGTATGCATCTTTTAAATGCATATCAGGTTTGTATATGCATTGAGGAATCTTTCACAGATTCCTGGAATATGCTGCATTTGTATCTAAGGGATTGCATGTATATCACATTGTATGTTTAGACATACAATGACTAGATACATTGGGCACATACAAGAAAATATACAAGGGAAATAGATACAAGAGTGAATGTATGTCCGACATACATTGGGAATGTATAGTGCAAATGTGCAAAGGGCTGACATGCATTTTCTACAGTGACAGAGGGTCATCGGCAAGACAGGATGCATCGACAGTCAACTCCAAAGTTTGCCCGATGACCGATGCATATACATTGAAAAAGGATACAAGGGGTCTTGTATATTCGGCAACCATTTTAAAGCAGGAGATACATTTGGTGGGGTCCGCCTCACATACAAAGCGGAATGTATATGCAATATACATTCGCTATATGCAAAGTCAACATACAAAAGGGCCAATAGGCATTCGCTACAGTGAAAGGATTAGATTATATATGCTAAAGGATCATACAAGAGGTGGGGCCTGGTGCACATACAAAGGTGATTGTATCTCCAGTATACAGGTTGTTTGTATATGTGACATGCATTTGCATATACAAGAGGATTATACAAAGTGGACGCGGCCAGAAAGTCTGCAATATTTGTGAAACAGGGTGAAGTCCACGGTTGTATGTTGGGATTGTATGTTCCCAATGTACATTCGGACATACAAGCAACAGATGCAAAGAAACATACAAGAAGAAATGTGCAAAGTCAGACATGCAAAGGAAAGAGATTCAAAGCTGGGGCCCACCACTTGTATATTTGCGATTGTATGTTTGCACATGCAAATCAAACATATATTCCTTATATACAAGCTGGATCTGAAATGAACATACATTCTGGTTGATAAAAGTTGAGGTCCACTGTTTGTATGTATAATTTGCTTGTATGTTTGCATTATATATGCAACATACATTGGTCATATACAAAAGAAGAACATGCAACCCAGACACAAAAAGAAAAATGTACTATGGCGGATAATGGTCTGGAGTCCGCAGAATGTATATTGAGTTTTTATATGCAATATACAAGGTGAAGATGCAAAGGGTTAGGATACAAGTTGGACTTCAAAGCGATTGCGATATACTTCATCATAGTTTGAAGTTCGTGGCTTGTATGTAAAGTGTGTTGTATATGCCGATGTGCAAAGGGAGATACATGCAAGGCCTGGACCCGAATGCAGATTCAAATTTGTTTCATAACGTCTTGGGTCCGCCTTGTATGCAAAAGATTGTATGTATATAAAATCTCATTTTCAGCTGCATATGCAAGGATTTTGAGGGCAAAATAGATGACAAAAAAGTTAGCGATAGAAGCACAGGGTGCCCATGTGGCACAATTTCATTGGCTGGCGACTTTTCAAAGTGTTTTGAGGTCATGGATTTCTGCGATGGGGGAAATCGATGGTTCTGTTTCAAAGATTTTCAGCGATGGATTTCCTTTGTTTCTGCAGCTATTTTTTGAGTAGGAAAGCTTCAGAGGCACGTAGCTGCTGCATTTCCAAGGGCCCGCGGTAGGTTTGGCCATTAATGGTGACACC
This sequence comes from Cunninghamia lanceolata, assembly GCA_027924645.1. Taxonomy (NCBI): domain Eukaryota; kingdom Viridiplantae; phylum Streptophyta; class Pinopsida; order Cupressales; family Cupressaceae; genus Cunninghamia; species Cunninghamia lanceolata. The sequence continues at coordinate 27,279,822 of BSBN01000213.1, read as the reverse complement.
ACAGAGGTATGGGTCGATGATTGACAGCAACCTACCTAATTTGTAAGGAAAATCACCAATCGGCGGCTCAGTTCCTGATCTCACCTGCTCCCTTCCTTCTCTCTGCTTGGAACATTGAATGATTTGGGCACCATTCTTATGGTGCAATGTATTTGGCAAAATTTTTAAATTATCTTGTAATTATTGCTGAGTACACAGTCTTGCTATAAAATGCAAACTGTGTCACTCATTTTTTGGTTGTTGAAAACTGGACAAATTTTGGTGCTATGATAAGATACAACTTCATTGGTGGCTCTGTTTTGGGTGTCTTGTGAGTTTATGAATCACCTGTTGAATGTTTTATGCATATTCCTACTGGTTTCATGTTGTGTTTATATGAGAAATGCACTGTTGCATGTGTTTAGTTGTTTGTCTCCAAGCTGTTGGCATATTTTCTTTTGGATCATAATAGTTAAGGGTTATTTAAGATTTAGGAACATGGATTTACTTTGTTGAATGTCTAATCTCTTACATTTGTTCAAGGAACAAATTAAATGTTTTAGGTTAAGCATTAAGAAAGTTTGTTGCAGCAGGGATACCATCAAGTATGAATGACTAAGTACTTAATATAGGGAAGTATCTGTAAGGCAGACACTAAAGCCTCCCCTTGAAACCTAGTTATTGACCCAAGTTTATGATAATCATTCTCAAGTGTATGTCTATTGACTCTAAGCCCTGGATAGGCACCAATCTGGTCATGTATTGAGGTTACAACCCACAGTCCCAGTCTTGCATCCAAATACAAATACAAACTCAAACTTCAAATACAAACCTTTAGGACATTAGAAGTAGTTTAGGACAAGATCCTCTATCTCACAATTGAGCATAGGCCCAAAGCTAGCCCCTTTACACTTATTTTATAGTTTTGGTCTACATAAAAGAGGATTCATCTGCTTTGTATCAACATCCCAGTCAGTTCACAGGCATATTTCATGGATGTTGAATAGGGAATACCCCCCTTGGTTCTGTAGAGCCTAAAGAAGAAGAGGAGATATTTATAGAGTCTATCTCCTGTACTATTGGCCCCTAGCCCAGAAATCCTATTGATCAATGATGGCTACCTTGTGGGGATAACTGGGAAGCATCCAGTTGGGAAAAAATCCAACAGGTTCAATGTTTCTTCTTAGCCATTGTATAATGGAGGTAGTGGATTGCATGTTTGAGCAGTGTTTTGAGACTCATCAAAGATGGGAGAATAGTGAATAATACCTTGTGGACTATGAAGTAGTGACAATAAGCTTGAAGGGTCTTAAGACCCACAAAACCATGAAACAATGAGTCTCCTATAGTAAGTAAGTAGGCAGTCCATAGGGCATGGTTTGATTTTATAGAAGGATGCTCATGAAAGGAATCTTCAAGTGAAAGTGAGTGAGTTGTTTGAGATTGCAGCTGAGGGTGCAATATCTAGTCTTAAAGGCAGTTAGCAAAGCAGTAAATATGCAAGAAAATCAAACCCTACACAACAAACAACTCACAATGTTATCTTGCATAATACCTTGAGTTTGAAGCCAAAAATCTCATTGTATCTTGATGAAAGTAGTGACCTTAATTGTCAATCACTAGTAACCATGATTTTAAAACATGCTATTGTGCTTATGGAGGCAACATTTTAAGCAAGGTAGTGAGTGGTGGTTTGGAACAATGGTAGGTATGAAGGACTTGCTTTATATGCATACCATGCAGTCTAGCTTAAGACAACATTCTTAGAAGAGATTGAAGGTGGATTATGGAACTCAAGGGTTACCATGATAAAGATTAAAGCAAAGAATGAGATCTATTTAAAAACCACTGTTATGAAGATATTAAAGATGTCACATGCAAAACCCTAGCAGCTAGAGTAATGAATATAGTGCCAAAGAGGATAGTGAGCTAGGGCAGATTTAGGAGATCTCCACATTATCTAATCACATGCAAATACATCATTTATTTATTTTTTAAAATTAAAATAAATCATTCTAAACCCTATATAGGATACATTCTAAACCCTATATAGCATACATTGATACTTCAAAAGCATTTGAATTAGGAATTTGAGAATATGCAAATATATGTCAATTAAATACCTGGATTACAAACAGTAGCACGAACAATGTAACCCTTGTTGAGCAGAGCAGGAATGAGATAAGCAGCAATGAATCCTATGCCTCCTATCATGCACATCTCCTTAGCATTCTCTATCATTCTTTATTGAAACACTTCTCCATTTTGGCAGGCTACGCTTGAAAATAAGGTTTGGACAAAGGTTTTAGAGCATGTTCATTAAAATGAAAACTCCATTTTGGTGGGCTACACTTGAAAATAAGATTTCGATGAAAGTTTCAGAGTATGTTTATTAAAGTTTTAGAGTATTTTGGTGGGCTATTGATTTTTGATTCCTTAAATGATTTATTCAAATGGATTGTGATAAATAAATGACTAACTATTAGTCATTTTTATTTGTGTGACTAAATAATTTTTTAGTCAATGACCAAATTAGTCATTTATTTACTCATTTATAGTTGAGTTGCAAAAAATTAGTAGAATTTAGTCATTTTTAGTTGTTGTGACTAAAAATTTTAGTCACTTAGTCATTTGTTTTCCAAAATTCTACTAGTGTAACATACATTAATTGTATACAAACAAACCAAGAGATTAGTGTATACGCCTAAAAATGACACGATTCATTCTAAATAAATATTCTTAATATTTATTCCCTTTTTATTTCTTCTATCAATTAAATAAATATTCTAAGTTTATTTGATTGGTTCATTATCCCATAATTAAATAAAATCAATTTATTTAATTAAATTCTCTAAATTCTTCTAGTGTTTCACATAATTAAATAATCCTACATTATTTAATTAATCATAAATTCCTCTATGCTAAGTCCTAATTTCATAAATCCACCTCATCTTTCCACCTCACCTTTTCCACCTCACCATGTTGCACATGTAATTAAATATTTTAAATATTTAATTAGCTAATATTCTCTCACCCACATGTCCTATTTACCCTCTAGTCAAAATTAGTTAACTCATCAATCAAATCTGTTAACTAATTAGTCATTTGAGTTCACTAGTCAATCTATTTTGTTGACTCCTCAATCAACCCAGTTAACTGATCAATCAATTCAGTCAACTCCCTAATCAATTCACTTAATTGATCAATCAATTCAGTCAACTCCCCAATCAATTCACTTAACTGATTGGTCTATTCTGTTAACTCTTCAATCAATTTTGTTAACTACCTTATTACATAATAGAAGTGGGACATTTGTCCTCTTTTTATTCGTTGCACATTCCTCAACCATTCTCAACCATTGATCTGCTCATTTCATCTCAACCGTTGATCTTCATTCTTCCAACTCTATAAATGGAACCTTATTCTTCCATTCTATTCATCCAGGCTATTCGTATTGTTACTCTACAGAAATTCACCAGCGCGCCTTTAGCACCCCAATACACTTTGCTTGAGATCACCCAAAGCTTTGAAACTCCTCTTCAATGCACATTTATCACCATAGCCATTCACTATCAACATTCTTGAAAACAGCAAAGGAGTGCACTCTCTGAGGGTCTACTTCATACAAAACAAGGACGATCTTGATAGGCAACAATAGAAGTTTCAATTCGAGGAAGGTTTGCATTGTTTCATTCATTGCTTCATTTTATTCAATCTTCTTAGTTTTACTATTCTATTGAGTTATGAGTATTTGATTTTATTTATTGATATTCATTGTTGATCTGATTTACCCTTACATTTTTTGCGCCTACCGTTCAATTTTATGTTTCATTGCAATTTTTTGTAGTAAAAATTTGTGTTTCTCTAAACCCCATTGTCAAGTTTTGCAAGGATCTATCAAAAGGTGATCTCTTGGGTTGAAACTGACATCACCAACGTGCTCAGAAGGGTCAAAAACCTTAGAATCGCCTGTTAATTCATAAAAATTGGAGACTAAAAAAAACCTTTGTGATTTTTTTGAGGGTGCATCCTTTTATCCAGCGGTCCAAAGGGTGCTTCCATAGGGTGCATCGCTTTATCCAACAGTCCGAAGGGTGCTTCTGTGTCCTTTTATCCAACTGTCCGAAGAGCTTTTTTGCAGGGTGCATCCTTTTATCCAGCAGTCCAAAGGGTGCTCCCACAGGGTGCATCATTTTATCCAGCGGTCCGAAGGGTGCTTCTGCGTCCTTTTATCTAGCAGTCCAAAGGGTGCTTCTGTAGGGTGCATCATTTTATCCAACAATCCTCCATCCTGCCTTCTTCTACATGCCATAAGGGTGGTATCTTTTTCTTTTTGCCATAACAGGAGCATACGAACTCGTAATCGCGCAAATAAACACTCGTTGGAAAGGTAATTCTGTGAACTTCAAAATGGAGTAGGTTTGATCAAGTGATTTTATCATTTTATCAGCTATTTTTATAGTCAAAGTTCAGCTATCTTTCTAAGCTTAAATCTAGTGTTTTTTTTGCTAACACTGACATCTTTGCAGGGAATTCTCTTATCAGTTTTGTAGGCTAGGCTCTAGTTTAGATTCATATAGTTGCATTGTTAGATCACACTTTGATTTCTAAAACAAAAAAGTAAAATGGATGTTCATGAAAACTCTCACATAGTATAACTAGGAAAGAAGTAACTAAATCATTGCTATCTTGCATTGTAACATTGCTATCTTTTCAAAGTTATTGCTATCTGGATTAAAACTGAACTCACCATTGCTATCTATGTTTAAAATAAACCACTGCTATCTTGATTGACCAAAATTTCAAAGTTAACAACTCGTGCTATCGTGGATTAAAACTGAACTCACCATTGCTATCTGGGTTTAAAATGAACCATTGCTATCTCGATTGACTAAAATTTCAAAGTTAACAACTCGTGCTATTGTGGATTAAAACTGAACTCATCATTGCTATCTGGGTTAAAACTGAACCACTGCTATCTTGCTACTCACTTCAAAGTTTTGTGCTTGCCCAAGTAGATAGATCATCTAGTTTTTTTAATTTTAACTAGGGGAAAAGAACCACTGTATACTGTGTTTTTGGGAATGATACCAGGCCAATGCTCTCCCCTATCTTAGGTGACCAAAATGCCAGAAGTATCATTTTCGCATGTGTTTTTCCTTTAGAGGGGCCTGCTCTTGGATACCGCTTATCCAAGTAGGAACAACCCTAAGTGGTAACAGGCTAGATGCCAAGCCCTTCCAAGCCACTATAAATAAATTGTGTTTATAGCGAAAGCTTCAAACAACGAGTGAAGTTGTGTTACATCGACAGCCAACCTCCCCCAAAACCCTCCAAGGCGCAACCCTTGCAGGCTGGGAGACTCCATAACGGAGAGTAGTGCTGCCGCATGTGTAACCACTCGAACGGTTGCCTGCATTAAACACCTCTTGTTCTAGTGGCCAAAAACTCTTGTAATCCATTTTGAGCCTAGGATTTTATACTTTTTTTTTAGTCCAAAAAGAGTCAAGAAAATCACAAAAAAATAAAAACCCATAAAAATATCTTTGTGTTTGCTGTGTCTTCTTGCCAAAAATTTAGAAAATCAGATCAAAGAGGCCTTTTCTGCAACCAAAGTACCAAAAAAACATCAAAAAATCCCAAAAATTACAAAAATACTGAGAAAAACCTAGAATGGCGCATCTTCCCTCTATTCCTGTGCATTTGTGCCGACCTGTGACGCATTTGCAATGACTTTCAGCGCTTTTACATCTTGTTCCTGCGCATTTGCATTTTGCCAGTACAACGCATATATCCTGACTTACGACCCATCTATCCCTTTCCATTGCGCACCTGTTTCAATGTATACATGACAATGAGCACTTGCACAGTTTCTAAGAGAAAAATTTCACCAGTTCTGGGTACCCATTTCAGTCTAGTCCCAAAATCAGAGATCAGGTCCTACCTTGCAATGAATTTCCCATCCATTTCACGCCAAACTCTCTCTTTCGTTAATCATTTCATTCACTTTCCATCAAGTCCTCTTATTCCAAAGTCAAAAGAACGTCCCATATCAGGTTAGCATAGGTCCCCTTTTTCGTATCACTTTGGATTCAAGTAAACCTAGTAAGTCGCAGAACTTCACTAGTGGTCTTGGTGCACGACTAGTCCCTACACAGTAAGATTGGTATCGAGTACCCTTACTAGTGGCTACCATCTTGTATCAACCATCTTATTTGAAATCATTGAGCAAGAAAGTCTTTTATCCAAATCTTGTCCTAGATATCCTATCCACAATAGTCTCCATTGGCACCTTGCCAAAATTTCTAGTCCTAGTCCAGTTCATCCCACGTTGCCTTGCATGGTTCTTACTAGATCTCAATACAAAAAGCAACTTGAAATGGCTGGCTCATCCAACCACATCGTCACACCTCATGATAGTGATGAAGAAATGTCTTACGAAGATTATCAGGAAAACATCCAAAATTGGAAATTCCAACGCCTAATAGAGAAGGTGCTCCATGAAGACCCTCATAAGTATTTCTATCATCTTACTAGTCTTGGAATTAAACTCCCTGCAGATTTTGATGTAAGCTCAATCTTGGAAAACATGGAAAATGATCACGAAAAGGGAAAGAATGCCATAGACCCAAACGCAAATGACAAAGGAAAGAGAACCATGGACCAAAATACTCCTATGGAAGACATGAGGAAACAACTCGAGAGTCTAACGCAACAAATGTTAGACCTTAAGACAGGTACAAACACTAAAAACTACTCCTTGGAAGATATTGCACCGTACCCCTTTGATAAAAGTTTGATCATGAAACCATTTCCCTATCGATTTGAAGTTCCTAGGTTCGACAAATACAAAGGGAAAGGGGACCCTAGAGACCATATTAGGGAATTCAACGCAGCATGTTTGGAAGTAGCTCACAATGAGACTTACTTAATGAGACTATTCCCTAGGTCTCTAGGTGGCCAAGCTATGGAGTGGTTCTCACTGCTTCCACCAGGCATCAAAACTTTTGATGAACTAGTCAACAAATTTATCACGTACTTCTTTTACAATATTGAACATAAAGTATCTATGCTAGATCTATGAAACACCAAACAAAAGAGTGGTGAGTCATTCGCCACCTTCCTACAGCGATGGAGACAACTAGCTAGTAAGTGTTCTTACGATATACCTGAGAAGCAACTATTGGAGCTATTTGTCCATAACCTCAATACCGATCTTAGCTATCAAATACAAATACAATGCTCTACATCATTCTCAAAAGTCATTGAAATGGGATTGTTCATAAAAAAATCTATGATCGCCAAGGGGGCAATCAAGTTATACAAGGACACACCTACCTCCAACTACACGACAGACAAATCAAAGTTTTGGACCAAGAATAAGAATGTTGTCAACGATGGGGTAGTGGATGCCAAGGTGTTAGCTCCCAAGCAACAACCCATATTCACTCTCAAAGGAGAAGTAAACAATGTTGCACCCAACATACCATTCTCTCGGGAGCCAAGACCGTGGTTCAGCACAAATCCAAGGCAAAAGTTCACACCGCTAGGTGAGTCCCAAGAATCTGCATTACGGAAGTTATTGGCTAACAATGAAATATCTCTACCATCAACAAGTGATTATGAGCCTATAGTCAAACCTCCCTATTGGAAAGAGATTGACTATTGTGAATATCATAGAGGGAGGGGACATACAACCAACAATTGTATTCGTCTCAAACATGTTATCCAAGATGTACTTGATCAAAATCAAGGAGGAACCCAACAACATACCTCCAATGAGTCACATGTGGCTTACAGAGATCCACTTCTAAATCACAACAGGCCATACAACAACAATAACAACAACGACAATACCAACAATGACAACAACAACAACAATCGCAACAGGCCAAATCAAAATAGTGGGAATGGTAATGCCAACTATGCAAGTGTGCCATTTGACTATACCATAAATTGCATTTTTGAGCATGTCCCGCAAATCAATGTCATCATGCCCAACCAACAATCAGGACCTAATAGACCTGGTTGTAGTATCATTACTCATAGTGGTAAAGTCACGCTCAATATAGCCCCTCCAAGGTTGTCACCTTCTCAATCCAACTTCCACCAGTATAATGTCATAGACCAATTACAAAAAACTCCGGCCCACATTTCTATCTTGGAGTTGTTGCGTCTATCTCCTTCCCATAAAGAGATCCTCGAAAAAGCCTTAGTGGAAACCACTGTCCCCACTAACTTGGCCCAAGAGAAGTTTTAGGCCATGGTAGGTAATCTGACCTCCTCAAGCTCCATTTCATTTACCGAGCAAGATGACCTCTCTATGTCTCAACCTCATAACACCCCTCTACATATTGTCACCTTCATCCACAAGCACTACATCAAGAGGGTTCTCATTGATGGGGAGGCGGTTTAAATATTTGCACATTAAAGCTAGTCCTTGCATTGGGGTTCTCCGAACAGGCATTTGATCCAAGGAAGAAGATTACTATCAAAGAATATGACGAAGAAGAGCGAACTACAAAGGGAATAGTAGTCCTACCCATACAAGTGGGACCAGTAATAAAAGATGTTGTGTGCCAAGTCCTTGATAGGGAGCTCGCTTATAATATCCTTCTAGGGAGACCATGGATTCATGCCATGAAGGCAGTACCCTCGACCTATCACCAATGCATAAAATTCTTGCACAATGGCAAGCAAGTCACCATCCAAGGTGACCCTGACCCCTTTCAGCATTGCAACTCCTTCCTTGCCAAACCCGATTACATCATACAAAATAACAGAGCATCTATATCCCCTATCCCATAGTAGGATCATACCGCTGAAGCATCCTCATCAAGGCCCAAAGAGCAAAAAATTACCATAAAATAAAGTGGAGTGGGAGAATACTCCATAGAACATAGCCTCAGTTTAGCCAAGATGCCTTTGTCTCCTCGATCTTTTGGCCGACCCAAACATTTTCCAAAGCCATCTGCTCCTCCTATAGCTCCCACAACTCCCTTTGTAAAATGGGGGACCTTATTTGATGAAACAGAGGAAAGAGATATCCTACAGTGGCTTTATACTGAAGAAGAGAGCACATCACAAGAACCGCCTAGGCTCCCAACAGAACTCTATGGGCGAGGTGAAACCATCCTGCACCAAATGGGTTATGATGGACAAGGCCCCATCGGCCTCAGAAAAGAAGGAATCATAGAACCTATTCAACCTTCTTCATCCTCGTTGGCTAGAAATACAAATGGTCTAGGATACAAAGGCAAGGGCAAAGCCAAAGAAAATGCTTGTCTTGTGGAAATAACCCATACACTTCAAGAGGACAGCGACATAGATTCCAATGAATATGAGTGGGATGAGCTAACAGAGCATTCCTATGACGACAAAGAGGTTGATACCATCCAAATCTTTAGCCCCTACCATGAGGGACAAATGCTATTGCATAGACCAATAGAGTTTGATTTGCCTATCTCTGAGAATACAACTTTCAAGGAAGGTTTGGGTTCCATCGCAATAAACAACTTGGAGGAAAGTACCATCCCGAACACCAACCCTACCTATACTCCTAGCATATCCGTTCAAACTATCAATGAATCGGGTCCATCCTCCGACTCCCTCCCCCTTGTGCATCCTGAGCTTATTGACTGGGATCTGCGAGGAACTCCCCAACTAGATATGTTCCAAAACAATGATGCTTATATTGACTATATGGAACTTAGGGAAAAACTACCCAAAGGAGATCATAAAGCTAGTTTCACTATTGAACTTAATACCGTGGCTTACTTCGGAGAGGGTGCCAAGCCTTCCAGTTGCAAAAATATCAAGATAAAAACTAGATCTGATGGTGAAAACCATTTTGCAGCAGTGTCAGATCGCAAAATAGTAAAAAGAAAGGATGCATCCGAAGGTGAAAACCCAACTGTGGCACCTGACGATGGAAGGCTTGACACTCTCCCCACAGACATGCACCAGGAGAAGTCCCAAATTGTTGTGGAACTGACAGAGCCTGTTAATATTGGCACAGAGGAACAGCCTAAGATCATTCACTTTGCTAAATCTCTTACTACACAAGAAAAGACTAGGTTTGTACCATTCTTCAAGAAAAAGAGGGGCAGCTTCACTTGGTCATATGCAGACATGCTAGGTCTAGACCCAAACTTGATTCTACACCATCTTCCATTAGACCCAGGAGTAAAACCAGTGAAGCAGAAGCTTAGAAAGATGCATCCACACATAGCGCTATTGGTCAAAGAAGAACTCAAGAAATTATTGGATGTAGGGTTCATCAGAGCTATAGACTACCCGGAATGGATATCCAACATTGTACCAGTGTCCAAACCTGATGGCCGAGTCAAACTATGCAATGATTTTAGAGATCTAAACAAAGCTTACCGCAAGAATGATTTTCTGTTGCCAAATATAGATATCATAGTCGACTTAACTGCAGGGCATACCATGTTGTCTCTCATGGATGGATTCTTGGGTTATAATCAGATCAGGATAGCACCAGAAGACCAACACAAGACAACTTTTACTTGTCCACGGGGCACTTTCTGCTGGAATGTCATGCCATTTGGGCTAAAAAATGCAGGAGCCACATATCAACATGCTATGACGACTATATTCCATGATATGATGCATGTAACAATGGAGGACTATGTTGATGATATCCTAGCAAAGTCGCTCACAAGGGAATCACACCTGGATATATTAGAAAAAGTCTTTCAGAGATTGGACCAATTCCAAGTCAAGTTGAACCCAAAGAAATGTGTGTTCGGAGTCATTGCAGGCAAGCTACTAGGCTTCATCGTGTCGGCAAATGGAATAGAGGTGGACCCCTCCAAGGTCAAGGCTATTATGGACATGCCACCACCTAAGACTCTTACTCAATTAAGATTGCTACAGGGCAAGCTACAAGCAATCCGCAGATTCATATCCCAGCTAGCAGACAAGTGCCAACCATTCAGTCATCTCCTACACAAGAACATTCCATTCAGATGAGATGAAAGGTGTGAAGAGGCATTCAACAAGTTGAAAGAATATCTTACGAATCCACCCATTCTCATGCCTCCTATTCAAGGGAAACCACTGATACTCTACATATCTACTACACCTGCAGCTCTTGGGGCTCTTCTAGCACAACAAGATTATGAGAATAAAGAAAGAGCCGTCTACTACATCAGCCGAACATTAGTGGGCTATGAATTGCAATACTCACAGATAGAAAGATCATGTCTTGCGGTAGTTTTTGCTTCACAAAAAATCTGACATTATATGCTTGCACATCTAGTTAAACTCATTGCAAAAATAGATCCACTGAAGTACCTACTAAGCAAAGCAGCTCTCACAGGTCACCTAGCTAAATGGGTAATGCCCTTAAGTGAATACGACATTGAGTATGTAGACAAAAAAGCTATCAAGGGATAGATCATTGCTGATCAACTAGCAGATGTATCATTATAGGACACCACACTGATGCAATTTGAGTTTCTAGATGAATCCCTATTCAACATATCAACATATTCCTGGAAACTCTACTTCGATGGGTCCTACACAAATCATGGATCGGGGGCAGGAATCTTGTTCGTGACTCCCCATGGCGACACAATTCCAAAGTCTTACCATTTGTTATTCCCATGCACCAATAACATAGCAGAGTATGAAGCCTTAGTAATGGGTCTCAAGATGGCAATTGAGTGGAAAATCCAAGAGCTACATGTCTACGGTGATTCTCAACTTATAATCAATCAAGTCAACGATGATTATCAAACCAAAGATGAAAAGCTTGTCCCATACAAGCAGATGGTCAACAACTTCAAATAACACTTTGAAATCATTTCTTTCAAACAGATACCTAGGATCGAGAACAAAGCAGCAGATGCCATGGCCACCATTGCCTCTCTCCTCGAGATACCTGAAAATGAGTCACGATACAAGTTCTTAGTGGAAACTATCTGACAACCAACTTATGATCTACCTGAGACCCATTCCATATGTCTTCTAGTTGGATCTGATTCACCTTGGTACGGTAAGATTTAAACTTACCTCAAGGACAACATCCTCCCGCTTGACCTGTCTTCTAACCAACGACGATCTTTTATACGCCAAACCTCTCACTATACCATCATTGCCAATACCCTATACCGACGTGGTCTAGATGGTACTTTACTCTGTTGTTTAGGATGAGAAGAATCCATAACCGCTTTGCAAGACGTAAACGAAGGGATCTGCAGAATAGACTCTAGTGGTCCTTCCTTAGCCAAGAAACTCATGCGTTTGGGTTATTACTGGCCGAACATGGAAATGGATTCATATCAGTTTGTCAAGAAGTGCAAGCAGTGTCAAATACATGGGAACCTGATACATGCACCGGCTCAAGAGTTGAGACCTTTAACGACACCTTGGCCCTTCTGCCAATTGGGACTTGACCTTGTGGGAAAGATCCATCCACCATCATCCAACGGCCACAAATTCATCATAACTGCCACTGAGTACTTTACAAAGTGGATTGAAGCCGTTCCCCTCACCACCGTCACAGGTAAGCAAATCTCCTCATTCATCCTGAATTACCTCATCTGCAGATACGGAATTCCTTCATCCATTATCACAGATAACGGAAGACCATTCAAAAACTAGGATGTCCAAGAACTCTATGAACGTTTCAAAATCCAACACCGTTTCTCCACTCCGTACTACCCCCAAGGTAACGGTCAAGCTGAAGCATCCAACAAGACCATCTTGAAACTTCTCAAGAAGACAGTCAATGATGCTGGCTGTGATTGGCATATCCAACTCAATCCCACTCTGTGGGCCTACATAACCAATATATGCACTCCCACAGGTGCTACACCCTACGCCCTTGTCTATGGCTTAGAAGCTATTCTCCCCATTGAAGTCGAATTACCCTCTCTCAGGGTGTCGTTAAAAGGCCTCATATCAGATGAAGAATACAGAGTCACCAGGTTACAAGAAGAAAGGAGACATAAATCCTTTGATCATCTCAAAGCATATCAACAGATGATGTCAAGAATCTATAACCACAGAGTTCGCCCAAGAATCTTCAAAGTTGGAGATCTCGTTCTTAAGGAGAATCCTTGCAACCAACAAGACAGAGAAAATAAAGGCAAGTTCGAACCCAACTGGCTTGGGCCTTATGTAATTGTAGCAGCATATGGATCAGGGGCATATCAGTTGGTGACATCAGAGGGTGAGCTATTCGATGACCCAATTAACAACATGCATCTTCGCAAGTTCTACACCTAGGAGAACCTCATTGTAAGGGGGGGCAGGAAAATACAAGAAAAATCAAAGCAAAAAAAAATAAAATTCTCCTTTGGTGAAAACTTGGCAAATAGGCGCCTTGGATAGGTATCATGATGAAAACCTGGCAATCAGGCATCATGTATACTTTCTAGCTTTTCGTGCAAATAAAAGCAAGTGGTGAAAACCTGGTAAACAGGCATTACTTGTGATAAACCACCTTCTCCATCTTTGGGAAACCAATCACCTTGAGTCCATTCTTCTTTGTGTCCCATTCGACCCATATCTGTCCCATAATAAATTCCTGACGGTACCCTATCATGGCTTGATACTCTATCTCTTTGTTGGCCTTGTCAACCAAGGTTTTGTCCCATACCGTATCCATCGCGTAAGCCTAGCATAGTGTCTCTCATCAGTTTTCCATGGTCCCATACCATGAACTACATTGCCTCTACATCATCACATAGGCAAGGCCATATTTCAATGCGCCCTCGAGGCTCCCACGGTCCCATTTGTCCCATTTCTTGCCATCTTTCTTGTCATCTTTCTTCTAGTTCATCCATGGTCCATTAGGGTTTACCCTCAATTACGTTGCCTCTGTGTCGTCACGTAGGCAAGGCCATTTAGCAATGAGCCCCCGAGGCACTAGGTCAGTCCCTTAGGGTCTGTCTCACCAATAAGGATTGTAAAATCTTCTCACCAAACAAGAAAGTGCAAGCATAACCCGTGCTTCAAGCAGAAATCTCAACACAAGGTATTTTAACCTATCCAAAGCAAAGAAAAATACCCAAGACCCTCTAAATGATTTTACTCAAATTATGGCAAGAAACAAACACATCTAAATGCAAAAATGTTTTGTGGATTGGAAACACGGTTGAAGTACAGAGTCTTAATTTTTGCTATCATGCCTTCCTATGCTACTCGAGGATGCCGAAAGCTAGAGATGCTATGATGGGGGCATGATTCTCTTCTTTGTTTACTGTTTGTGGATTAATCTTTAGTAATGTGAAGCCTCATCTAATGACCTAATCGACAAAAGATCATCGAGGACATCAAAGGTCTAACATGAACGGGGGCAATCCTTGTTTGTTGACACGCAAGCAATACTCAGGTCATCTCGGTTCAATTATACCTCGATGCTTGTATTAACTTGCTAAATCAAAATCCATGTAAGTAGTACTCAGGTCATCTCGGTTCAATTATACCTAGATGCTTGTATTAACTTACAACATTTCAGAAAAAGTACCAAAAACAAACACCCAATGATGAAATAAAGCACTTCAAAATACTTGCACTGTCAAGATGTCAAAAGCAAAGCATCCATTACACATCCATTTATACATCCATACATCCATAGCCCATGCAATAAAAGATCCACAAAATGCAGAGTATCAATGTTTACAAAAGCTTGTGAGTCCTTCTATCGAGTCTTTCTTCTATCAATCAGATTTCTATCTATCATCATATCTTTCATCCTTGTCTAGTCAGTCTGAGCAATGATCCAAATGCAGGTCCATCCTTAATCCATACCAATCAAGTCAAGTCAATCTTGCACAAATGATCCAATCACAATCAGTAATCTTGATCCTTGTCTGGTCGTAAACCAACTCGATCAGTTAATCAATCAATTGTCTTATACAGGATGTAACATTGTCAAAATTAGACCAATACACGCATCTTACACGACATGTTTCATTTCCTGAAACCAGACACTATCCTTTGTGTTTCTCTAGGGATCTATCATTCCCCGCCATGACAACATGCTTGCCGTGTTGGTCTAGGGATATATCGTTCCCCGCCATGACAACACTATCGTATATCGTTATCAATTAATCAGTTGGTTTACTGCTTGACAGGGGCAATACCTTGTTTGTTCTTGTATCATTTGTGCGTACTTGCTCACTGGCTTGTGTGTGGTATCATTCTATCTTGCATTGCGTATCATTCGGCTCTTTCTCCAACCAATTTCTTCACCCCAACCTAATTATTCCCTTCGTCTTCATGAGATTGTTCGTCTCACGTCCCTTCTGCCTCCTTCCCGTCCAATCTCCCAAGGTGGCATCCTATCGTCAAACCTGTACTAGGGGCAAACTGGGACATGTATCATTATTAGACTATTTATTCTTTGAAGCAACGCTGTAAACTGCATTGCATCAAAGAGGGGCAAAATGTATACACCTAAAAATGACACGATTCATTCTAAATAAATATTCTTAATATTTATTCCCTTCTTATTTCTTCTATCAATTAAATAAATATTTTAAGTTTATTTGATTGGTTCATTATCCCATAATTAAATAAAATCAATTTATTTAATTAAATTCCCTAAATTCTTCTAGTGTTTCACATAATTAAATAATCCTACATTATTTAATTAATCATAAATTCCTCTATCCTAAGTCCTAATTTCATAAATCCACCTCATCTTTCCACCTCACCTTTTCCACCTCACCATGTTGCACATGTAATTAAATATTTTAAATATTTAATTAGCTAATATTCTCTCACCCACATGTCCTATTTACCCTCCAGTCAAAATTAGTTAATTCATCAATCAAATATGTTAACTAATTAGTCATTTGAGTTCACTAGTCAATCTATTTTGTTGACTCCTCAATCAACCCAGTTAACTGATCAATCAATTTAGTCAACTCCCCAATCAATTCACTTAACTGATCAATCAATTTAGTCAACTCCCCAATCAATTCACTTAATTGATTGGTCTATTCTGTTAACTCTTCAATCAATTTTGTTAACTACCCTATTACATGATAGAAGTGGGACATTTGTCCTCTTTTTATTCGTTGCACATTCCTCAACCATTCTCAACCATTGATCCGCTCATTTCGTCTCAACCGTTGATCTTCATTCTTCCAACTCTGTAAATGGAACCTTATTCTTCCATTCTATTCATCCAGGCTATTCGTATTGTTACTCTACAGAAATTCACCAGCGCGCCTTTGGCACCCCAATACACTTTGCTTGAGATCACCCAAAGCTTTGAAACTCCTCTTCATTGCACATTTATCACCATAGCCATTCACTATCGACATTCTTGAAAACAACAAAGGAGTGCACTCTCTAAGGGCCTACTTCATACAAAACAAGGACAATCTTGATAGGCAACAATAGAAGTTTCAATTTGAGGAAGGTTTGCATTGTTTTATTCATTGCTTCATTTTATTCAATCTTCTTAGTTTCACTATTCTATTGAGTTATGGGTATTTGATGTTATTTATCATTGTTGATCTGATTTACCCTTACAATTAGCACTAGAGTATTGCCATTTTAGTATAGTAAGAGGCATTACAACATAAAAACGCTATAAGGAAAATTGCACGGAAGCAAGAGCAACCCAAAACAAGTCTCAAAGTGTGTTCCATCCAATGGCCCAAGGTACACCAAGAATGCAAGGACAAGAAGAAAAAAGGCATAAGATTTATACAAGCATTGATAGCTTTGAGATTTTGTCTAGAAGTTGATGACTTTCATCCATAAAGACAATATGCTCAACTCTAGTCACAACAACACATACCCTCTCTTCATCCTTATATGTTTCACATCTAACAAATGAACTAAATACAAATTGTTGTGAAATGACATTTCTCAAAACCTCTTGAACCATTGCATGTTCAGGAAATAACAACTACAAGCCATGGCAGTGACACCCATCAAAACATTCCCAGTTTGATCAAATGTAGTCACCTGATGCATGCTACCTGTATGGTCTTGCAATTCAAGTTTTAATATATAGTTGAAGTCATAATTAGTGAGGTCTTTACTACATTTTGGGAAATGCTAAAGGCTATCTAATTGTTGTACAACATTTTTCTTGCATTTCTTTCCATTGACAAGAGCAAGACAAGAAAGGTAACAAAAGTTGTCTAGTTGTAGCTTTGTCACAATGGCACTAACAACTATAGTCTATATCCCATCAAAGTTTGCAAGTGATCAAGCATCCAAGAGGGACACACAACTATCATGATTGCAAGCATGAGAACCTCCTCTTGTGTTGAAGCATTAAATACACCTTTAAAGGCATACAATGAATTTGATGTCACAGCCTCTTTGAGGTTGGGATTCAAAAGAAGCTCAGTGGATCATATAGTGTTAGTGGTCTTTCTATTCCATGATGCCACTCAACCACCTCTAAGCATAAACATGGGAGGATGCTCTTCGGAGTAAAACTCATACAATCAGCTACCCTCCACATTAGCATGGGTGCCCTAGAAAGTCACATCTATGTTAAACCCTGACATGTCAACAAGACAACCAACACATTTAGCTATCTCTGTGTCATCCTTCTTACACATCATTGATGCAGTCGAGATGGTCTCCACAACACCAATGACATCAACCAATGAATTAGCAACAACTACTTAGAGGTCTTCGATTTGGTTGAAGTGGAAGCTATGGGTGGGTAAGTTGGACACTTCATGATCATAGATAGCAATTGTTGAAGAAGTCTACAAGATCTCCCATGGATTTGACAAACAATTGTAAGTAGGGTTTGTTTCCTTGACCTGACCATTAGAGATGGCATACACATGTCAACCTGGACAACATCATAAAATAGATCAAGAACATCATTGAAGCATGTCAAACATAAGCAGAGTTGACAATGTTGAAGTCAAATGCCTTTCCATCACCTCTAGAATTTTTGAAGTTACGCAACACTCTTATAGCCAAAACCCTACCTTGGATCCACCACCACCTTTGATAAAGAGTAAGTGGACCAATTGGTATGATTGCATAAGGCTTACTTAATGTACTTTTGGTAGGGAGTAAGTGCACCAATTGGTATGATTGCATAAGGCATACTTAATGTACTAGCAGTAGATTGCAAGCTTGACCCATGGGATGATGAACTAATGTTAAAAGAAGCAATACCCAAATCCCCCCATGTTCCCACCAAAAGGCACATAAAAAAGCAAAATAGGTGCACCAACAATAGGAGCGTGAACATGCAAAAATTTTATAGAGCTACTAAGAATTGACCTGCAAATTACAAAGGAGACATACATAAACATCTAGAAATTACTAAATGTAAGGTTAAAAGACTACATGATCATTCAGGGGGAGACCTAACCACTTTCATACATCATTTTGTTGAAAACCTGAGATGTGTAGCCTATCAGTTGCAATATAGACCTCTCAATAAGGCTGCCTCTAACAACAAGCTCATTATATTTAAAGGGAAGGAGAGCATCGTGCATGTGTGTTCCATTGGAAATACATAACTGATAATTGGAGGAATTACTACTCTTACAAATAGTGAGACCAAATGAGATAACTTGCAAGGTGTTAGGAATTGCATGCAAAAGATATCAATTAATATCAAATAAAGATTAAACAGAGGAATGAAAAATACACAGAAATAATAACGACGAGAGACAATTTTTAACATGGTTCACCCAAACTTGGGCTACATCCACCAACAAAGAGTCTAATATTATTATCCAACAAATCAAACCAATTACAACCAGCAATCCTTGCAACTCAATACCGCTGCAAATGCTACAATACAATATCAATAGAAACCTTAACCTTTAGCCATGTTTATCAAGGCTTATGTCGGTTATAAAATAGGGTTTTTTTATGTTGGCCAATAGAAAAAATAACTCCCGATGCCTTTATAACCCCTAGACCCCGCAAGGGGCGCTGCCCCCAAACCCCCGTTAAATAATTTGGGGGGGGGAAATCACACTGATAAAAGTGGGAAAAAATTAACCTCTGAGTCTGATTAGGCTCCATCTAACAACAATCTCCCACTTGGAGACTGATCAGACTCCACAACATATCATCTCCCACTTGGAGACTGATCATAACACTGCTAACCCTGTAGTTCCCACTAGAAATGAACACCCTGGACCCTGTTGTTCTAATTTTATTGTTTACAATTTTGAAGACCAACCGAAGCTGAAGAGGAGCTCAGCTTCTCCCTTGTCACTGCCTTCGTAAACATATTCGTTGGATTTTCATATGTATGTATCTTTTCTAGCTATAACTGTCCATCATCCAACACCGACTGGATTAAGTGATACCTTAGCTGTATGTGTTTGGTTTTTGAATGCAAGGCATAATTCTTTGCAAGATGTATGGAACTATGACTGTCTACAAACAAATAACTGTTAGCTTGTTGTTTACCCAATTCTTCCATGAAAGATTGTAGCCATATCATCTCCTTGCTTGCCTCTGTTGCAGCTACATACTCTGCCTCCGTGGTGGATAAAACAACCACTTTTTGCAACTTGGAGATCCAACTCAGCACTGTCCCACCTACAGTAAAGACATAACCTATAGTACTCCACCTGGTATCGATATCTCCTGCGAAATCTGAGTCCACATAGCCTACTAAATCAGTATTAGAGCCCCCAAAACATAAATTTTTATTGGATGTACCTCTCAAATATCTAAGAATCCATTTTATCGCATTCCAATGCTCTAATTCAGGATTACTCATATACCTGCTTATGACTCCTACAACATGTGCAATATCCAATCTTGTGCATACCATGACGTACATTAAACTTCCTACAATTGAAGCATATGGTACCTTGGACATTTTTTCTTCCTCCTCTTGTGTCTTAGGACATATCTCCTTTGTCAATTTCAAATGACTAGGCAAAGGTATGCTGACAACTTTTGCATTCTCCCTATGGAATCTCTGCAACACCTTTTCAACATAATCAGCTTGAGATAGAGTCAATTTTTTGTTCTTCTTATCTCTACAAATTTTCATACCAAGGATTTGTTTTTCTATCCCTAAATCCTTCATAGCAAATGATTGTGCTAACTACTATTTTAACTCTCTTATGTGATCCATGTTAGACCTTGCTACAAGCATGTCATCAACATATAAACATAAAATAATGTAGCTGTCATTATCCAACCTCTTAAAATAAACACAATGGTCAAAATTACACCAGCTGTAGCCTTGCTCAGCCATAAAACTATCAAATTTCAAATACCATTGCCGAGGTGCTTGTTTCAAGCCATATAGACTCTTCTTCAATCTGCACACCAATTTCTCCTTACCTTTGACCTCAAATCCCTATGGTTGTTCCATATATATCTCCTCCTCCAAATCACCATGGAGAAAGACAGTTTTCACATCTAGCTGTTCCAAATGCAAATCTTCAGTAGTCACAATACTTAAAACAATACGAATAGAAGTCATCTTAACAATTGGAGAAAAATCTCATCAAAATCAATACCTTTTTTCTATGCAAATCCTTTTACAACTAACCTGGCTTTAAATCTTTTCTTACCTCCATCTTCCTCTTTCAATATATAAACCCATTTGTTTGGTAAAGCCTTTTTACCTGCAGGCAACTTACATAATTCCCAAGTCTAATTTTTTTATCAAGGAGTCCATTTCTTCTTTCATTGTAAGCTCCCACAGAACCTTTGTATCCACCCACATAGCTTCATCACACCCTTCTGGTTCACCAACATCTATTAACAAAATAGAATACAAAGAAGGAGAAAACCTTTTAGGAGGTCTACTTAGCCTTGTTGATCGTCTAACATTCACTGGAGTTTGTGGTATTTCTTGTTGCTATTGCGGAGCATGATGAACCCATAGAACATCACTATCTGGAGTATCATCCAGCACCACATAATCCTTTTCTTTCTTCTCATGTTGTTGCAACTGATCTTTGTGCAACACCTTCTCATTGAATATAACATCCCTTCTTCTCACAATTTTTAGATTTTCAACATTCCAAAGCCTATAACCAAATTCATCAATGCCATATCCAACGAAGATATGCCTTTTTGATTTTGCATCCAGCTTGGTTCTATTTTTAGAATCTACATGTGCAAATGCTTCACATCTGAAGGTTTTGAGAAAATAATAACTCACCTTCTTACATGTCCATGCTTCCTCTGGAATACCACATCCTAAAGGAACTGAAGGACCTCTATTAATTAAATATACATCAGTATTGACAGCCTCTGCCCACATGTTTAAAGGCAGCCCAACATGTAATCTCATGCTCCTTGCATGCTCTATTATTGTCCTATTCATGCACTCATCCACTCCATTTTCTTGTGGAGTCCTTAGAACCGTTTTCTACCTACGAATTCCATTAAAGGAACAATAATTCTCAAATTGTTTGCTGCAATACTCACCACCATTATCAAATCTAAGATATTTTAATCTTTTACCCATCTCATTCTCAACCAAGCTTCTCCATTTCTTAAATCTTTCAAATACATCATATTTCTGCCTAAGGAAATAAATCCAAACCTTCCTAGTTGCATCATCTCTGAATGTAACATAATACTAAGAGCCATCGAGAGAAGATACCTGAGCTGGTCCCCATACATCTGTATGCACAAGCTCCAACTTTTCATCTTTCTTTTGCTTCCCATCCTTGAGAAAACTAACTCTCTTTTGTTTGCCATACACACAACTTTCACAGAAATCCATATTAATAAATTTTAGACCTGGTAAAAATTTCTTAGAATGAAGTACATTCATACCTTTTTCGCTCATATGCCCAAGTCTGTTATGCCACAGTGTTGTCTCAGAACTTGTAGCAATTGTTTCAGTCTCTTCTTGCGAACCTGCAGCAACTGTTCCTGAACCTATTTGTTTTTTCTCTGCAACAATTAAAGTAGAAGGAACAGTATGACCTATACAAATATATAAGGTGCCTACTTTCACACCTTTTGCTACTATTAAGGCACCTCTTGAAACCTTCCAATTTTTATCATTAAAAGTAACTGTGCAAACTTCGTCACCTAGCTACCCTGCTGAAATTAAATTCCTACTTAGCCTTGGAACATGCCTTACCTCTTGTAGTAGCCAATGATTCCCATTTTGCAACTTAATCTTAATTCTTCACTTTCCAACAATCTAACAGGGTTTGTCATCTTTCAAATAATCCAGCCCAAAATCCCCTTGGACATAATCAAGAAAATAACTTCTATGGGGTGTAGCATGAAATGAGGCCCTTGAATCTAAAACCCATGAATCATCAACATTATCTAGGGAAAGAATCAAAGCATCATCTTCAGATTTATTACTTACCACATTTGCCTCCTTATTGCCTTCTTGTTTGTCTCCTTTATTCTTCTGAGACTAACAATCTTTCTTCAGACGACCTAGTTTCCCACAATACTAGCAATCCTTTTGTCCTCTGGATTGGGACCTCTTGTCCTTTGATTTTCCTCGTGACTTCCCATGACCTCCAGAACCTTTTCCTCTCTCCTTTGATCTGCCCCTACTTTCTGCATTCAAAACACTACCTGAAGTGGACCCTACAAAGCTTTTCCGTCGCATTTCCTCGCTAAGGATAACACCAACAACATCATCAAATTTCAAAGTATTTGAACTAGAGATAGAGTTACTTACAGCCATTACCAAGCTATTCTAGCTTTCTGGCAAAGAACATAAAACCAAGAGAGGCCTCACCTCTTCATCAAATTTCACTTATACAGAAGTTAACAGACTGGTAATCATATTAAACTCATTTAAATGATCTGTCACAGATCCACCTTCAATCATTTTTAGATTAAACAAACACTTCATGAGAAATACCTTATTTGAGGCTGAGGGTTTTTCATACAATTTAGACAAAGCTTTCATCAGTTCATTTGTTGTCTTTACTTCTGTTATATTGAATGCCACAGATGGTGCAGGCACAACCAAATGATTCCCAGTGCCTTTTTGTCCAGAAGTTCCCAATCCTCATCAGTCATTGCTACTGGTTTCTTGGCTATTCCTTCCAACAACCTCCATAAATCCTTCTAATAGAGATAATCCTCCATCTACATCTTCCATAATGGATAGTTTTGCCCATTGAATTTATTTACCTTCAATTTACCCTCACCCACCATTGCTCCCACTTAACTGTGAGACTCCCACTCAACCATGAGACCTTCCTACAGATGATAATCAAACACAACCTGCTATGATACCACTTGTTAGGAATTACATGCAAAACATATCAATTAAATGCAAATAAAGATTAAACAGAGGAATGAAGAATACACAAAAATAATAACAGCGAGAGATAATTTTTAACATGGTTCATCTTAACTCAGGCTACATCCACCAACAAAGAGTCCAATATTATTATCCAGCAAATCAAATCGATTACAACCAGCAATCCTTGCAACTCAATACCATTGCAAATGCTACAATACAATATCAACATAAACCCTAACCCTTAGTCGTTTTTATCAAGACTTATGTCAGTTACAAAATATAGGGTTTTTTTATGTCGGTCAATAGAAAAAATAACTCCCGACACCTTTATAACCCCTGGACCCTGCAAGGGGCACTGCCCCCAAACCCTCGTTAAATAATAAATTGCGTCGATAAAATTGGAGAAATTTAACCTCTGAGTCTGATTAGGCTCCATATAACAATACAAGGTTGGGCACATGCCAGAGGAGCCACCAAGAAATCTACTAATAGCACCATTGGTTAAGGTGATGTCCATGATGGAAGAGAAGAGTGAGACAAGCCTGCAAGCAATTCAAAACAAATATCCAATGAGGAGTGGGTGAAGCATAACAAAGGAGGACATATCTAATCTAAACGAGAAAGCAAGCACCACACAATAATGAGAATCATTAATTTGACAATGGACACTGTAAATACCATTTTGAGAGGTGAAAGTGTAGCAATTGAATTGAGAAAGCACTCCTGATAGAGGAAATTTCAAGAGGAGCTAAGCATAAAGATAATGAGCTTCTAAAATGTACACAACACATGAGCACTTTACTCACAACCATGGTAGACAAATATTATTATCATGAGCATTGTAAAATGTACATAACACACGAACATTTTATTGATAGGAGCATTTATACACAACCAAAACATATAAATAGTTCACTTACAAATGTTGTACATACAAGAAGCCATAGAACCAACAAGTACTATCTACAAATGACCTATTTACAAGAGAAGTAAGTTATGAACAATAAAAGGTTTCCAAGAAATTTGTAAGATGAGCTAATTAACATTACATATTAGCCATTTATCATGCAAGTGCATGCAATATCTCATCCAATACACTCCCTCCATAGAATTGATCATAGTAGAGCACTTTAAACCAAAAGTACAATTGATCAAGCAATTGATGAAGCAATCAAGATCAAGCAATAAAATGAAAGTTGTGCCAAATTAAGTAACTAAAATAAGATGTGTCCCACTTTTTAACATAATCAGGACACCAAAATCAACATTTTTCAACTTTTTTAATTTGTGTCAATTATGTTAAATAGTCAAGAATTTAAGGATGATATAAATTAACGAGTTGAGACATTTTCAATGTAGATTTAGTTTATAATTTTTTTGAAGTTTTTAAATAATTATTTTTATCTTTTTTCAATCAATTTTTTTCTTTTATTTTATTGAGTGACATTTTACCATCTCGCATAACTTCCACTACAAATAAATTTTTTCCATGATTTCTTAGAATTAAATCATTAACTCTATTGTCTAGTGTACATATATTTTTTGGTAAGTTTTTATTATTAATTTTTGAATTGGTACTAACAAAAAATTCAAACCTATATTATTTATTACTTTTATTCAATATATTATTTATTTTTAATTATTATATATTATTGAATTTATTATTTGTTATTAATTTTTCTTTTTCATTGAAACAAGGACATCCATGTGGAATATAGTGCATCTTTTTGAGATTTTTTAAACAATGTTTGTTATTTTTTGTAGTGTTTTAAATAGAGGTCATTATTTTGTTTTGTAATGAACCTACATTCATTATAAAAATTTAAAAAATATAACATTGATTACAAGAACATTTGGATGCTAAAAAACTAACATAGTGAATCTAAAAGCTCTTGTAACCATCTTCATAGATTGTGGAAATCATGTACCTAACAAATATAATATTATAAAAAAATATAATACATATTATACTTTTCAAAAAGATAATATAAGGGCTACATACTTTCAAAATGACATTTCCAAATGACTTCATTTGATCCCAAAAATGTGAAGCAAATTTATTTTTTGTTAACATTTTGATAGGCATGGAGGAAACTCTGTTGGATGTTTGGTTCAAGCCTAGATGGTTCTATCCAAGGGGTTTGATCTAGCCCCCTTCAATCCCTACAGGCTTAAATCATGTTATATATTAAAAATACATGATTATAGACAAAAATCAGGTTGTCCCACAAGTTTGACCAGGCTTTATGCTTTCACATGAGAGAAAAAAGCATCATCAACAAGGGGAAAAATTGTGAATAAAACTAGGAAAACACACATGTAAACTACATAATTCAAAAAGTAACCTAACAATATCCTAAATTCCACCAAATTGTGAAGTTAAGCTCAATAAACCTAATTTTTTTAATGAAAACAATATATTAATCAAATAAACTATTACATTTATTTATGTGATACAAATAATTATGTTATTTTATATGTTATAATAAATTAATGCCAAGGAAATTGAAAAGTTGTTTTGGGAGCTCGACGGATGAGAGAATGAACAGGGTGATCAAGGGTTTGAAGGCATGAGGCACTGTAGGAGTAGTGTGCAATGCTTGGCACCTACACAGTAAGGCCTTAGGCCTGATTTTATTACATTTTCAAGTGTGGTGGGGGTCTTTGGTCTGAAAGGGTGTGGTTTCCCCTTTATTTTTATGAAAATCAAGTTTTTTTTTTCTTTCCTGTGAACTTGGGTTTGACAGGGGTTCCCTGCATGGAGACCTTTGGGGTCCAAGGGACCACCCTAATTTATCTTTCAAAGATGTGCTTCATGGGAGAGAGCCCTCTTCATTTGGGCATGATAATGTTGCCCATTTTCTTTTGCTTGCAACAAAGGAGTCCAAGAAGGCTCAAAAGTTAGGAAATCATCCGAAGCCCATTGGCTATTTAGAGAAAAGCAAAGATCGCCATGTGTTGGTGATTAATCCATATTCAATAGTAAATGATGTTTTGTATCTGATGGAGCATGCATTAATCTACAAGTTTATGGGTGTTCGTATTTCTCTTCCTTTTTTGGAGGCTTGGGTCAGGAAAAACTAGAATCCTGAAGGGGATATGGAAATCATCTTAGCTGCAAATGGCTACTTCTTTGTGGTGTTCTCCCAAATAGAAGATCAGAATCTAATCTTCGAAAGGAGTCCCTACTTTCATAACCAAGTGAGCCTATTTATCAAACCCTAGCATATAGGGTTTGATCCTCAAGAGGATCTTCTGTCTAAAATTTCTGTCTGAATTCATCTTCCTCAGCTTCCAATGGAGGTCTAGCATTAGGATATATATTATGCATTCCATAGTGATAGTTTTGGGAAAACCCTTGGGTCCTTCCTATTAAACCCTTGACATAAGGGTATCCACTTTTGCCTGTCTTTGTGTTGAAATTAATTTGAATAATTTGCTTCATGAATCTCTAGACATTAGACTAGGTAGTATGAGTTGGATTCAATAGATTGATTATGAAGCACTTACATTTTGATGTTGTGCTCATCATGAATATGGATATTTACAAAGAAATTGTCCAAAAATGGGGACTAGATCCCCCCAACCTACTCCTAAGGTGTATGCAGCCAATCTCAAAGCTAAAGGAAAGGCCCCAGTTGAGAATGATGGGCTAGACTCAAGTGGATTCATTCTTGTTAAATCATGGTCAAAGGCAAAACTGATGAATCATCCATTCAAAGCTAATCCTAAAGGGGCCTCCAGTAACATATATGATGTTCTTGAGAAATTTCAGGAATTAGACTCGATGGAACATAATGGTAACATGGTGGGTTAGGGCACGCAATTCACAGGCTCAGGTATTCCCCTAGTTTTGAATCCTTTTGCAGAAGTGCAAGAGATAGTGAAGGAAGGAGATGCTTCTATTCCTTTTCATTTTGAGATTTAAATGATAAGGAATAGGAAACAATAGAGACATTCGTAGAAGGAATAGGCTCTTTCCCTTTGATAGATTTTCAGATTGAACCAAATGTAGACAATGTTATGGCTAGACCAGTGAATGAATCCATGACCAAAGAATATGGAAAAAGGAAGTTTCCTCCTGTGCTAGGGCTTAAAAAATGGAACATTAAGAAAGGGGGAGCTGATAAAACTTCAAAAGCTGGAAGGAAAAAGGATCAAGAGAAGGTGAAGCTCATAGGAGAGTCATTGGTGGAATCCAGAGGTGTTATATGGACATTGGATACTCACTTCTGTATCTCTCAAAAATGATTGTGATATCTTGGAATGCTAGGGGTTTGGGTATCATCCCTCGACAAAAGGCTACTCGAGACTTGATTCGTGAACATAAACCTGATATTTTATTTATACAAGAGACTAAGCTTTCAGGGGAGGATATGATTAGTATATCACTCAAAATTTGGAGAAGGTGTATTTGTCAGTGTGTTGGCTCCCAAGGTATAGCTAGTGGTGTTGCTTGCTCATGGGACCCTTGTAGGATCATGCCTCTTTGGTGGTTGGAAAATAGGAACTTAATCTCGCCGATGGCATCATGCTTTGATTTAGGAGAAACTCTGCTTCTCACCAATGCTTATGTGCCTACTAGTTTTCCTGGTAAGGCTTTGTTTTGGTCTCATATTAGATCTATTCAGTCTCTTGTTCTTGTTTGCCCTAGGATTCTATAAAGAGACTTCAATGCTATATGTAGTTTGGAAGAAAAATTAGAGGGAGGTGATTGTCTTGGCCCATCTTCAACCTTGATGAGGGACAATTTTTCCTTTCTTAATTTGGTGGATGTGAAGCCAAGCAATGGGACTTTCACTTGGCACAATAGAAGGTGCAAAAATGATTGTATGTCAGAAAGGTTGGATAGGTTTCTTGTGTCAGATTTTTGGATTGGCAACAAATGGACTATATCTTTTGAGATCTTAGGGTGGAGATGCTCAGATCATTGGCCTATCAAGTTTTCCTCCTCGTTGTTCTCTATGCCCAAAAAGCCTCCTTTAAGTTTTAGCTTATGTGGCTTTGTGATTCTAATTTGCACAAGCTTATAGAGGCAAGGTGAACCTTAGAAGGGAAGCTTGATTTTAATACTGCTATGTTCTCTTTTTCAAGCGGCTCCAATTTGTCAAATTCAAACTCAGGAAGTGGAATAGAAACTCTTTTAGAAATCTTTTTCAAGTTAAAAACCATTTACAAGATAAGCTTGATAGAATCACTTTCACAATTAAGGAAGAGGGAATGATAGAGAACCTATTGTAGGAAGAGACTAGGTGGTCCAAGGAACTATCTGAATGGGAGCTATGGGAAGAGATTTTCAGGAAACAAAAATCCTATGTTGATTGGCTTCAGGAAGGTGACAAAAATATAACTTTTTTGCATAACTCTGTGAAGGAGCATAGAAGTGGTAATGTTATAACCTCTCTCATCTCAGCTCAAGGGGAACAATTAACTCTTTTCAAGCAATTTTTGAGGAAGCTATTAGGTTCTATTCTTCTCTATTCATAGAGAATGGTCCTCTAGCTCTGGTAGAGGAAAAACTAGTTGCATCCCTACTTTGGTTTATGATGATACGAATAAATCACTCTTAGAGGAGGAGCTTGAGGCTATTGTTTTTTAGATGAAAAGGTAAGGCTCCTGGTCCTAATGGTTTTCCTATAGAGTTCTTTTAGGAGTTTTGGGAAATTCTAAGATCAGATTTGTTAGAGGTGGTTAGAGAATCACAATCTAACAAGCAGATGCTCAAATCCATCAATTTCACCTTTCTTGTTGTTATTCCCAAAAAAGAAGGTGCCAACTCTTTAGATTCTTTTCGTCCTATCACCTTATGTAATGTGACTTACAAGATAATTAATAATCTCATTTTAGAGAGGTTGAAAAAATGTTTGGCTCCCTTGATTTCTCTAGAACAGGGAGGTTTTGTGAAAGTGAGGTAGATTTTAGATGGTATAGTAGTCGCGATTGAGGCTATCCACTCCATGTCTATCTCCAAGGAAAAGGCCATGTTCATTAAATTGGATATGTCTAAGGCCTATGATAGGGTCAAGTGGTCTTTCCTCCAGCATGTTTTATTGGCTTTTGGCTTATGTTCTGAATGGGTTAAGTGGATCACGAGTTGTGTGACTTCTACCTCATTTTTTGTTCTGATCAATGGCATTCCTTCCTCTCTTCTTTCTGCCTCTTGGGGACTCAGGAAAGGAGATCCATTATCTCCTTATTTATTTATCTTGATGGCAGAAGGTTTAGGGTGATTGTTAAAGAAGCATAAAGATAAAGGCTTCTCCATGGTTGGCGCTAGGTTTAGGATGTGGACTCTCAGTCTCACCTTTAATTTGTGGATGAAACAGGTCTTGCTAGAATTGGCAAGGCTATCAATTTTAGGAAATATCTTGATATATATATTTAACCACTTCTGGCCAATAGATTAATGAAGGCAAATCTAGCATCTTTTTCTCCAATATGCCCAAGCTTATTCAACACAAAATTGCTAATATTCTTCATTTTCAGATTGGAAGGCTTCCTGTGGAGTATTGGGTATTCCATTATCTTCAAGCACGCTGAATAAGAGTCACTGGAAGAATATTCTAGATAAATTCTGATTAAGGGTTAACCATTAGACTCTTTGGTGGTTATCTTTTGCTGGCAGGTTGACTCTTCTAAAATTTGTCTTGTAGGCTCTTCCTCTATACAGGGTTTTGGTTTTATCTTCCCCTAAGAGTTTTCTCAAAGAGTTTGATGCTCTTGCGCAAAAGTTTTTATGGGCATGTAGTTTTGATAATTAGAAATGGAGTCTTGTGAGTTGGGACCAGGTGTGCAAACCAATTAGAACTCAATAGTTAGGCCTTAGCAGGTAAATTATATTGGCGTTGGTGTAGAAATCATGATCAACCTTGGGCAAGAATCCTTAATTGTAAGTATTTGGGAGGAGTTGATAATGAGGATATTCCACAGATGGAATTGATAGGGAAGGGATCTATGATTTGGAACATAATTAAAAGGGGGGCCTCTCTTATTAAGGAAGGTCTCTTTTGGATTATTCATAAGGGTGACAATGCCCTCTTTTGGTCTGATTCCTGGGATAATCACTCCCTATTCTTTCTTCTTGTCCCCAACTCTAGTATTCGAGTGATTTTTTTTGGGGCTGGGTGGTCCAGAGTGGTTGATTTCAAATCCTCTATTCCTCTTGGGAGATCCTTGGTTTGTCATTGGTGAGATCCTCAAAGTTGGCCTAGAGGAGGGACTCAGGAAGAGCGAGAGACTCTGGTTTCTATTCTTGCAGAGAGGCCATGTTGTTCTTCTGCCTGGGGACATGAGTCTAAAGGTGTTTATTTAGTTTCTTTGGGCTACACCTTTTTAAAGTAGCATAGAAGGGACCATAGAGAATTTCCTTGGTGGAGATGAATTTGGAACAAATTTAGCTGGTCTAAGTGTAGCCTATTCATGTGGTTGTTGAGTTAGAATAAATGCCTTACCTAGGAAAATATCATGAAAAGAGGTTTTTATGGGCCATCCATTTGTCTTCTTTGTGGCTACAGTGAAGAAAGTACTAATAATCTCTTCTTTCAGTGTCCTTTCTTTGTGGAAATTTGGGGTCTTTGGTGGAAGTTATGGAAGATATCCTTTTTTCGAGCTTCCTCTTTGCTTGAGTTTTGGGATAATATGGGCCACCCACCAGCCTCTACTTTCTTCCTGGTGGTAGCTTGGGTGTTTGGTCCTTCCTTTGTCATTTGAAAAATTTAGCTGGAGATAAATTGTCGTATCTTTTAGGAGAGCCGAAGTGTGGTCCTACAAATTTGGCATAGGGTTAAGAGTATTCTCAAAGAGACTATTGAGGCCAAGTTTGATATTGAGGAATCTCTTTCTTCTTTAGATGCTCAGATAGAAAATATCCTAGAGCTTTCCCTTCCCATTGCTTTACATGTTCGTCCTGGTCATAGAATGCAACCTTCGTGGAAGGTGAATAGATTAGGTAAGTGGAGTCCTCCTAATGATGGCTTTCATAAAATTAATACTGATGGATCTGCTTGGGGCAACCTGGGTGTTGCAAGGATTGGTGGAGTTGGAAGAGATAGTAGTGGATTTGTTTAGTTATTCTCCACTTACATGGGTGTGCACTCAAATATTCTGATGGAGGCTTGGGCTATGCTAAAGGCTTTGGAGAAAGCTTGTGAATTGGGGTGGAGGAAGGTAGTCTGTGAAACAAATTTTATGATCTTGGTTTCTCTGCTTAATAAGAGAAATCTTTAGGATTCCTCCTGGAGATTGGCTCTGATTGCTAAGTAAATCCTTCATCTGGCCTCAAACATTGATACTATTTCCTTTGTTCATGTTCCTAGGGAATGGAACAAAGTGGTTGATTATTTCGCCATGTGGGCCTCTGAAGAAATGGATATGTGGCATGTTGAGGATTGGGGACATTTAGATTAGACTAAACTTCAACAGCTGCTTCAGATTCTCCATGATGATCAAGAAGATTAGGACAGGTTGAATGGATAGGAAGTTGTTTGAACATTTGTAATTTGGGGTGGTATTGCAAGTGCCCCCATTAAGTTCCTCTATTAGTGTATGTCTTGATGGTTGTTGCTATCTTGAAAGTCCTTGTGGTATATCTGTAAGTAATTTTCCTTAAAAATAAAAGTTTTATTGTTACCCCAAAAAATAAAAATAAACTGATGCCAATCTATTCTATCTAATCTAATTAAAGTTCACAACCACATTTTAAAAACTAAATTAGTTGGTTGTTATTTCTTTATAAACTCAAATATCAAGATTATACACGTCCATTTTTATCTCATTTAAATTCACAAATAATATCGAGAATTTAATAATGTTAATAGCTGAATGTAGCCAAGCTAACAAGGACAAGATAGCGCCAACAAATTATAAATACCATGATGCATGCATGTGAGCCTCTGAAGGATTAATCATTGATTTTCTTTGCTGTCTCCAAGAGTTTAAAAAAGCACCCTAAATGATAATATGATATATTTTGCCTTTTTATTATTCATGTCGCAGTGCTCATAAGTGAGAGAGAGAAAGGGGGGACTAGCAACAGGTCAAAGAGGAATCTAAAACCCAATGATGTGATAGGCTATTTTTTAATTGACTAAAGAGGTGAAGAATCCCTTTAACAAAGGGGGCAAGCATCATTTAACCTCTGTATCTAAAGGGTAATCCCTAAAATTTTGTTCGTGTGTTGGTGGAAAAGCAACATGTCCTTTATGGCAAAATAATTATAACAGTTGTGGTTGATAGAGGTGGGCAACAGCTATCATTTAAGCACGTTCTACTCATTGCAAAATTGTCTCTTCACCTGCAAAGATTGTCATAATGGAGGGAGATCTACACTTGTGATTGATGCTCATCAATATATTGAGTAATATGGCCATGTTAAGGCTGTGGTGCACTATGTGTGTTAATTATTAGTGGTGGGGAACATAGTTCAAAGGTTTGAATGGGAAGAAAAGCTAAGGAGAAAGAGGATTTGAAATGCATTAAAGCTGCTGCAAGGGCTTGGTATGAGCATGGAGGAGGATCAGGCAAGGTTGTGAAGGAAGGCATTCACAATATCAGAAGACCCACTATTAGCAGGCCATCTCGCTACAAGATGGAAGCCATGAAGCAGCTTAATAGTAATAATCAGTCTCATTCAAATCAAGAAGACTTGAACGAGACAACATTCAGTATAGACATAGGATTAGATTCAGGCAAAAGCAGAAGAAGTGCAAGTGCTGCTAAATCTTCTTTGGAATGGGATAATGCTTTAAACATTCCCAAGAGAGTCTCCTTCAAGGTTGATAATGTGCAAGATGTTATGTTCTGTGAGACCAAGAATATAATAAACTTGGCCTGTGAGAATAATTTCAGCAGCTCTCTGTTTGATACATATGAGATCAAAGCACTCTCCAAGTATGTATTGTCTATTTGTGATAGTGATGATGATACTGCTGGATCAACCAAAAGAAATTGGAAGGGTGTTGATTTTTCTTATGACGTATGCCTTCCTAGAGCTTCTTTTAGAAGCAAAAGGCGGTTCCATTTTTGCTTTCCAAAGTATGGGCATGCTCTGTGTAGCTCTAAGCAGTTCATCTTCTCCACTAAAAGCATGCACTACGAATAGAGCTTTGTGGGATGGATAACACTCATTTGGACTATCACTGAACTCCTCTCCTGTCTTCTGAATTTGGTTCTATTTCTGAGAACTCTTCTTATAGTGTTCATTTTTGTTACTGACCTTTTCTACTGTTCTAAGTAGTTATGTGAGTGATAATCTTTTTTCCACATTTTGGATGTGGTTGGCATAGAAGCTACTTTGGGTATTTCCCCCCTCTCTCTATATAATCATAATCATCCTCATGTATTTTCTTTAATTTAGTTCAAAGTATATTTCTTTAGTATGTTTGTATATTTATGTAGAAAGGTTTTCTATTATACTATGTTTGTCTACTTTCATTCAATCAGAATGCTTCCTTCACACTCAGCTAAATCTTTTATAGTGTAATAAAAGTTTTTTTTTTTTTTTTTTTGAATTATAAATGTATATTTCTCCATAAACCAGCATATAATTGTAATAAAAGTTTGTTTTTATTTTGAATTATAAATGTATAATTCTTATATTCCAATAAAATTCATTATGCATACA
Organism: Cunninghamia lanceolata; assembly: GCA_027924645.1. Lineage (NCBI taxonomy): Eukaryota > Viridiplantae > Streptophyta > Pinopsida > Cupressales > Cupressaceae > Cunninghamia > Cunninghamia lanceolata. The sequence goes on along the minus strand of BSBN01000213.1, from coordinate 27,246,028 downwards.
ATTTTTCTTTCATACAGGCATATAATCTTTATAAATTTTTTATTTTATTAATAGTTTTTAATTTATATTATATATTCTTCTCTATTGTTATATTTTTATTATATTTTTAAAAAATAATATTTATTTATTTCTTATCAAATTAAAATGGTTTGTTATTTAAAAAATGTACAATTATATCAAAAGACAAATTAACACTTTTACACTATTTAAAAGCAATTAAGATGTTATCTTCTAACTAAAAATTGGTTTGTTTTATTGAAAAGAGCTTAGCCACTTCAATTGTTTGCAAGACATCTGCCATCCACGGTAAACAAAGAAGTCACTATTTAGTGCTAAGAATGGTATTTTTCATTCCTCCAACAAGAACAAAAACATATGAAGGCGAAGAGTTAGGAGGTGAAGCTACTGATATATTTTGTATGACCCTTTTGAATGAGGGCAGCACTGAGTCTGCACAAAAAATGCGTCAAGTACAAAAATATTAAGTGTATGTGGAGGATAAGTCAGACATTCTGCTCATTCATGATGGGAATGTTATCTGTGAGGGCTATTTTTAATATCATCTATTTTAATAGGGTCACTTTTGATCAATAAAAGTAGGACAAATATTTACCATTTTATGTTATGAATGAGATGTAAACTTGTTATTGATTGTTTAACTATTCAAGTAGATGATATTTAAGTAAAGTGATCTACCAGTCATTCAGAATCCTGAGTCATTCAGAGTCCTTAGTACATTGATGAACATAGCCTACCTCATCTGGCTTGCTTTCCCTTGACCCTTACAAACAGGCGCTCTCCAAATTCTGAGCAGATTTTATAGACAAACAAGTTTCTATATAATTTTCTTTCCTTGTGGAGTTAACCATTGTTCTTGTCTCTCTACTGGGTTCGTCTTTATGGATGGAAATATTTGTATCCACCTAGGCCTTGAGGGTTGGAGGTTTCTTGTTTTTGGAATTGAATTATATATCATTCATGTTTATTTAGGGCCAAGTTAAAGCTAACTGAAGTAGATTGCAAGCATTGCTGTGAAAATCTAACAGAGGAAACTGGAGTGAAAAATAAAGCCAAAAAGCAAACTTTTATGACCAGCTTATGGCACTCACTGGTGGTGTTTTGACTGCTAAACTCCATTTCATTTGGATCCATTCCTCTGTTTAAGAGTTGTTCCATTATTTGTCCATGCCCTCTTGACGAAGCAAAATAAAAGACTGATGGGCACATCTACGCTTCCTCTTTCTATTAACCATTCCATCTCAATTTTAAGTTCATCAAAAGTGGGATTCTCTGATTTCTTCAAATGTTGCAAGCTATAAAGTGAAGCTTGGTAAACCAACTGTGGCAAAGGCGCAATTTTTCTAAAACTAGGAACGAATTAATACTATGTTGAGCCTAAAAGAAATAAGATAAGATTATACTGGCACTTATACGATACTGAGGAAAAAATAAATGACAGACATATTTTATTGACTGAGATTAAAAAATATAATAAAAAAATATATATGATAGTTGTCTTCTCTTGGAAAGATTCTCCAACATAAAGCGGCTGCTGCGTCTTTTTAACTATATACTCTCTACCTGCATGTCTTTTACCATGTCTCGTGATAGTTACGATGCATTAAGGGTTAAAAAAACTAAACAAAAAGCTAATTAATAGATAAACACAAACGGTTAAGATTTACATGGGGATTACAAACAGTTGGCATGCATGATTAGAGACAGTTAACTCTTCCATTCATGCTAACTGATCATTAGTTCTTTCATTCTCTCTTTTGATGATTAACAAGGCGATTTCTAATTGAGTTTTGAGATCTGCAAACTATTTTTTTAGAAGAGCTCTGGTGAAGATATCAGCAATTTGTTCAGATGTAGGACAAAATTACAATTCCACTTACCCATCCTGAACCAAATCTCTAATAAGATGATGTTAGATCTTTACGTGTTTCATTTTACATTATAGCATGAAACTCAGAGTTCTTTGTCATTGTTATGGTATTGTTGTTGTCATGCAGTAAATAGTAGTTGGATGCACTTATGATAGTTGTAGATCTTGCGAGATCCTTCTAAGCCATATGGCCTGACAACTTGCTATTGTGGCAGCCAATGTATTTAGCTTTTGCTAATGAGAGAGCCATAGTTGCCCACTTTTTGCTACTCCAAGATACAACCTTGAATCCAAGTGATAAAACATAACTAGATGTTGGTTTTCCATCATCATTGAGTCGGCCCAACCAGAGTCTATGTATCCCAAGTGAAAGCACATAAGTGAGTCTCACTTCTCGGCCAAAATAAAAAACATAACCAAAAATCACATCTAAAATTGTTCGGATTCGATCAAAAGGGGATTTAATCAAACTACCTTCAATCAAACCTAGTCAATGCAAATGTGGTGTCCCATGGCAAGACTAGGTTCGATTGAAAGATCAAAGACCATACAATTTTACTATAAAAGGTGGGGCTAGTCAATTATTTTGGCATTTCTACCTGCAATCTCCTTGTACAACAAGAGAATCAAGTGCATGAGACGTGATAGAGTTTGTGTACTTGAACCTAATCACACCCAGTTCAACTGGCTAGCGTCACTATCTAGTTGGAGGAAAATCTTGATCACATCCATATGCCTTCATTACTTCTCTTTCAATAGCATTTCTAGGTACATTCTTATTTTCTTTTCTAATTCTTTTCCACGTATTTTTAAAATATTTTCTTTTCTAATTCTTTTCCACATATTTTTCTAATATTTTTGACCCTTGAATTAGTTGTGATGCATTAGCAGCTTATTTAAGGCACATGGTGAGGAGGGATATATTTTTATTATGAGTTGAGAAATAAAACCCTAAAATTGGTGGAAAAAAGTAATAGAAGGGGATATGAATTAGTTAGACGGTAGGCACTCTTTAGTAGAGTTGGATGTTATATCTTTTGGAGAAGGCATAAACTATGGAAACCCAACAAATTACAAATGGGGGGAAATGTTAAACCCTCCCACTAGGGCATGCCCTCTTAATTAGACAAAAACTCCTATCGTGGTTAGTCTTCTTGAGCTATCAGTTGAGGAGATTTCCTTTGAATATAAACGGAAATTTACAATGGATAAATTTTTTAGGAAATCTCCAAGTATGGGTCTGATAGTAAAATGGATAACATATTCATTTTTACAACCTTCCACCTATTTATCTAGTGTCAACGATGATTCAATCTTTACCTAATCCAACTTGATAAAAACTCACCAACTTGATAAGAATAAATCACTTAAGTATGATGTGCAATGACTCTCAATTGTTTCCCTCTGGGAAGACTAAAGCAAGGGGACTATGATACCCTTATAGCTTGGAAGAAAGGCTCAAGACTTCTCCCCAACCAAGTGTTTTGGATCATGATCTTGAATACATCGTGGATGATTCAATACTTATCCCTATCCCTATTGGATATTCTACCTCACCCTTGGCCAAAATAATCAAGGATATTTAAGTAGTTAATGTCAAAACCCAAGTAAATCTAGGCATATAACTACATAAAAAAATATAAGATGAACAATTCATTTTGGCATATAACAAAATATAAGAGGTATTGCTTCTATTTGTGGCCAGTAATTACTTTTGATCCAGTTACCATTTCTAGAAATCATTTACTACTTGTTAGATTTTATGTTTATGTGGATGTGGGTAGGAAGATTCCTTCATCTATTACATTATCCTCCAAGTGGGGTAAATGGGAGTAGCATATTTCTTTTGAGGAGTCTATGGTTATGTACAAAAAATGTTGTGTGGCTGGTCATTCCTCTTCACTTGTCAAGACAACATGTTTATGCAATGGATGCATGAGGAGACTAGCACCTCAATTCTCGATCATTCTCAAGATGAGGAGAAGTAGGTGAAGGATGGCTCTATTTAGCTTCCATCCCAGGGTGGTCCTGTATAATGCAAGGTACTAGAAATGTGGAACCTCAGAATGTGTCTGCAGGTTTGCATGATGATTTCACTCCTCCTATGGTGATTGAGTCCTCAAGCTAGAAGATGAACAATTATGATAAGTCGATCTTGGATGATGGTGGTAAGGACCGGATTCAAAACAACCTAAAAGGTTATTTGGAGAATGCCAAAGTGAAGGTTCAAGGCTTGCTAGAGCTCTTTGGATTTAGGCTATCTACTTTTAAACTATTGTTTCTTGTTGCAACATTGCTACTATTTTTCTATGGGTCAGCATTGGGTTTGCTGACATCTTGCTATATGTTATAGGGTTCCAGACCCCCTACAAAAATTGTTTTACCCATTTTAATCAAAAACAAATTATAATGGCACTAATCATTATTTGGGTATCGACTATGGGTAGCTATAAATCTAGGATAAATTAATGGTGTCATAAGGAGATAGGTGCACTTACTAAAAAAAATACACATACATTAGATTTGTTGACATAAAAAAACATATTTGCTTCATTTCCCCTTTTTTAACAAATTCATTAATAGTTTTGAAGCCAATTATTCTAGTCCACTTTGATTTCAATTGCCCCATAAATGCATCTAAAGAATTTTTATCAAAAGAGTTATGAGATTTTTAAGGTCTTTTGAATTTTTCTGAGGTCAACTAAAGTGTTTTCACAACATCTTTTGTAACAACCTAAAGTTTGAGAGTTTTGTAAAATTTATTTAAGATTTCTAATTTTAGTGTCAATTTTGATGAATAAATTTATTGTCATAACAACTATACAATACAAAAAAAAAATTGAATTAATCTAAACAACACAAAAACCCATCCCCAAGTACATTCCTATTTTAATAGAAAAAACTATTTAACCTATCCTCTACATACACTTTTTTTTACCAAAAAAAAAAAAAAAAATGACACCCTACATTTCCATTTTTACAAGAAAAAATAGAGTAAAAACCTACCAGTATATGCTTATTTTCATTGCAAAAGAAAAAAGAAAGAAAAAATTAAAATCTATCTCTTACATTAGCATTTTTAGTTTCTTTTGACTACCCTTTACATTTTAATTTTTACAAGGAAATTAAAAATCCAAACCCTCGGGAATTCAAAATCTCATTAAGCCTTATGAGCTATACAATTATGAAATTTCCTTATGCAAAGATCAATAAAATAATTTTGAATCAAAAACTTCTAACCCTACAATCACTATTTCTAGATTCCCAAACATTTAGGCTTTTTAAAACATGGTTTGACAAACTTTCTAATAAGAAAAATAAAAAATACCAAAGATGTGTTTAAATTGAAAATAATGATTCAAAGGAACATCTAAAACCACCCATAGATTAGATGAACATATGATGAGATACAACAAGCTTGAAGAGAGAGCCACTCACCTTGAAAATTCCAAGAAAACAATTAATAAGATTCCAAAACATTGCTTAAGATAAAAATTTGATCTAGAGCTTCACCCATGTAGGTAGAATTTCCAATCAAAATGAAATTTAGTTAGGGAAAAACAATTCATAGCTTAATAGAGAAGCTAACAAAGCTTGAGGTATTCAATGTGCAATTAATGCTATTATACTTTCCATAACTTGTCCAGTTATTAGTCCATGCCCTAATAGAGTAACTATAGTGATAAATATAATCAACTAATTGAACTCATTAGACAAATCAAGTTATATTATTTTTTATTTCCTAAAGTTTTATACAATCAATGCAATCAATACAATAAACTAATAGAAACAGATGACTGGGCACACATGGAGTTCTCATCAGGTTTATAGGTCCCTTCACCATGAGAAAGCTTTGATTGGAGAACAAGGAAATTAAATAAGCCATGAAAAATCCCATATGTATCAATTGTGGAGGACTTGTTACTACGAAAGTGAGTCTTCAAGAACAACAACTGTGCATTAAAAATATTCAATTGAAAGATGAGACATGGATAATGAGAATCTAATTGGAAAATGACTCATTGTTATTGTGAAAGTGAGTCTTCAAGAGCAGCAAATGCACATTGAGAATATTCAATTCAAAGATGAGAACATGAATAACAAGAAGCTTTACATTAGTTCACATTAGCTTCAATTATCAAGGGAAACATTAGTTCACAATTGCAAGTGTACCCAAAGATATTTAGTGAGTTAAATATTATGCACATATTGTAGGTACCAACAATTCCATGATGTGTTCTAAAATTGACTAATGTTTGCCACCATTGACATCAATTCATATCAAGTTTAGTGTTTTTAGATTTGAATTTAATAACATTATTTTCCAAGTATTTTGATTTGTAAGCATGCACACACTTTAAGTTTCAATATTATGGACAATTATGCCTCCACAAACCAACCTAGTGCCCAGAAAAGCACCATATTGATTACCTAAAATGTTTGTTTAGGATAGATGCACCATGCATGACCAATCAAACATAGAAAGATTTGTAGGCATGGGAAATGACATGTAAGTAAATCTCTAAGATTACAAGGTTAGCTCCTTATCTATTCTAACCTACAACTAATTAGAAAGGAAAAAAGAGAAGTGTTGAAAGAAAATGACAATAAGTAGAAAGACCATAGGCCATAATAGATTTCTTCTCGTAACCAAGAAAAAGCTTTGCAACTAAGTGTAATACTCAATAGAAATAAAAGAAGCAAAACACATATGCATTAGACAAATTCATACATATAAACAAGAGTCATAATTTCTAAAGCAACAACCTCTTATACTAATGCTTCTGATAGTATTGAATAGATACACACAGTCTAATCTCTACCACTAGAAATATACAAAGATTTTTCCCTATTTAGCTACAAAAAGAGTGAGAAGATGTCTTACATAAGGCTCAATGGATCATTTACATAAAAGGTTCTAACCTGAAAATGGGAATGTAGGCCACAATATATAGAAAAATATCTCATTTCACAAAGAGATTTTTACCCACATTTTTGAAATTGAAATCTAAAATCTTAAAGCCAATATAGGAAGAATAATCACTACAAATCCAGTGCCTCCATTGCCCCTATTGGTAGCTACAATTACTTGGATAATGTGGAAGGTACCCTATTCATTGAATTCTACCACCTAGTACTGCATAGGCTATTCTTGGGGGGTATGGAATTAGCTTATGTCTCATAATACCATATTCTCTATAAAATCCATCTAACTTTACTAAATAGAATTATCCACCATTGTTTGTCCTCAAAATATTAATCTTCCTCCCTATATAATTCTCAACAAAAACCTTAAACTCTTTAAACTTTGAGAAGACCTAAGATTTATGCTTGAGAAAAATACCCATGATTTTCTAGAGAATTTGTCAATAAAAGATACCTAACATACATGCCCAAGGCCAAGAAGATGATCCTTCAAAAATAGAATGTAACCCTTCTTTTGACTAGTTTGACCCCTATGACCATGTAGGATCCAAGTTAACTCCCAAGTACCCCACAATGAAGCAATAATTACACTGACCTCTTCCACCTCACTATAAATATCTATTCAAGGACACTAGTTCAAGTCCACTAAGTAAACCCCTAAATCAATGACTCTTGCAACTATCATATGACTAATTTGACATGTTGTGGAGAGCACCACTATTAAAATCTACATGATTCCACCCAAATGGGGTGCCCTTTTTCATGTGCTCACAAGTATTTACATATTCAAATATTAAATAATTCTAAATAGACCTAGGACTTGCAACCTGCTCTTGTGTAAACCACACCTAATCCCCTAGTCCTAATAATGCTCAATGGTTTCTATATGATCATAATGAAAAAGATTATCCTTTTATATAACATCCTAAAATACAATTAAAAATATTGTGTGCTTAAGTCCATAGACAATGGCTAGCTAGAAAGAGACACTCAAATTAAAATTTGAATTTTAAAAATGCTAGGGTCAATTTCATGTTGCTAAATCAAACCAACTTTAATTGTGCATTGTGTAATCAAACTAAGGTGGGGAATATGCAATCTATAATTTGAATCCAAATTCTTGGGATGTGGGAAGTCATAATCAATTAAGGTTGAAGTAATTTGCTACCTTTTACATAGAAATAGGCCACTTGTATGCTAATTATTGTACAAATGACAAACCACGTCAAAGTGAGACCAAAATAAATGGTAAAAGTGCAAGGTATGCATTTGTCATCATTACACATTTAATCATTAATATTTTGATACACTCTTTAATATATAATTTAAAATATGATAAAGTTGTAATTTAAAATAACTAGACAAAATATGCCTTTTATTAAATTTTCATTGCAAGATTGACTAACTATAGGTTCAAAAAGCAATAATATATAGAAATTATGTAATTTAATTCATGAACATTATATTTTATAATTTAGTGAAATTTCTATAGGTGCCCTCGTTCATGAAAAATTTAAAAAGTTACAAAATAAATAGTCTTAATAACTACCAAACAAATATAGTCAACATCCACAAGCCAAGACTAGACAAACCACAAAAAAAACAACCATCCACCACCTTGGGAGAAAAAAGGAAGAACAATCATGACATGGACAAAAATTATTACAAAAATGGGAAACCAACATCTAATTTGGATACACACCTACCACTAACTCCATCTACAAAGTTCCCACCACAACCACCTACACCTTATTGCCCCTTTTAGCCATATGGGTAGCCATCAAATTCTTTAGTACCATTGTCAAATCCATACTAAAGGATTTACGTTCCCACAGCTCATGGTACACAACTAGGATTTTCTTACTAGCTATATTCACATCTCATAGAATCCAAAGGCATCATCTTTTCCACTTTCACTTACAACTATCCTAAATCCTCACTAGCCAGCTTCATGGAGGCAATCTAGGAAGATAATAAAAGACATGGTTCAATCAAGCCCTCAACTCAAGGGAAGGAACAATCAAAGATATTTTAGCCATGAACTCCTCTTGCATTAAATCCTTTGACCAAGTAGGACTAAATTTCCCTAAACCAAAAGGGCCCAACACACATTTCACCACACCCAAAGATGATGTCCAAATAGTAGAAAGTGGAGCTCAAATGCTTGTGTGAAACCATACCCCTAAGATAGGGGTCCTTGGGCTTTATAGAATAATGATATTCATCCATCTCCCTATGTCATAGAGAAAAAAAACTAAGTTTCCACTAAATCCAACCAAAACCCTACCAAAGCACCCTGCAAACACAAAACTAGCCACAACAAAACCTAGAAAAGAATCACTGAAAATCAAAGGAACTAACACCAAAAGTAGAATTAATCATAGGCACAAATAATCACCCCAAACATTTATCCTAGGGTTGTTGCCTATCCTCTAGCTATGGACTTTAATGGATCTCATGAGGTGCAAGTCAGGCCTAGGACACTTATGTCCTTTGTACAAGTGGTTAAATCTCTTACCTATCAACACTTGCTGACTAGAATTGATCTCAATTTGCCAAATTCATTTAGGGACACAGATGGTGCTATTAAAAATTTGTGGGTTAATGTGGTCAATGGTAATTCAAACACCATTTCTACATTTCCATCTCCTTTGTGCTATAGTTGGGGATGGCATTAATTTTCTCTTGCAAATTTTAGATTCACTTGTGGATAAGGCTTCTTCAAGGCTAGAATCTTCTTTGGTGAGGAATTTTTTGGATCCAAGCTGAACATTAACATCTTCAAAGAATGGGCCTTGAGGAAATGGAAGGTCTATAACCATTTCAATATTGCTGCAATGAGTAGTGGATTCTTCTTGATCTCCTTCATGTCCATGGAGGATTTTGTTCCAATCCTTACTGATGGAACATGGTTTCTAGGTAAGTCAGGGATATTCCTAAAAAATTGGGAACTAGGATTTGGTCTTAAAATGAATGCTCCAATAGGGTTCCTTTCTAGGTGAGACTTGCTACCTTGCCACTAGAATATTGGGTGGAGGAGGATTTGGTGGGTATTTCTATCTCTTTTGGTTAAATAATAGCCATTGATGATGTGACCAAACTTAGGAAATGCCTAGTGTTTTTTAGATTTTATGTGAATGCCATTATGGATTCTGTGGTCCATTCTTCTATTACTTTGTCATCTATATTTGATAAGCGGGTGCAATAGTTTGCATACCAAGGCTCTTAAGTTTGGCACCGCCAAGTTTCTCACAAGGACTTGGTCACTCTAGTGTTGTTTGTCCATCTAATAGAAGGAATACTTATTCATGGAGGAAAATGAAGTTAATAACCTTGGCCTCTCTCAGCCTTTGACAGGTTTGAGTGATATGGATCTAGGGGCTTCTACGGATAGGCCTTTCTCTAGCATCACTATTATGGATGAGAAGGGCCTAGAGTTAGTGCAAATGAGGATTTAGAGGATGACCCTCTCTTACTTGTTTCACTATCTAATTGTAAGGTTAAAAGGAAGAAGCCCATGGATGAGAGGCTTGCAAAGAGTTATATGAATTATTGTGATTTTGGAAAGGAAATCCAAAAACAGAATGTATCTAGTAAGGATTTCAATACCAATGAATTAGTGGCTAGGTCTAACAACCATATTTAGAGCTCTTTGGAACACTTTGGATTCAAGCTGCCATTATTCAGTCGTTCTCTCGACTAATCTTTGAACTTCTTTCTATTCTCTTGCCCTTGTTGAGTTATCTTATCTAGGTGTTGCCAATTGTTTCTTTAGTTTTTCAATCCTTGTTGTGATCCTTTGTTGAGTTCTAGGTGTAGACACCTAAAATTAACATAAGGTAGATGACACTTGCATATTTCTTCTAGCTTCCCTTATTAATTAAATAATTAAATCATATTAATTATTTAATTAAATCTAATTATTCTCCTTTCTTCTAAAAATAATTAAATAATGACAATTATTTAATTAAGATAATTATTCCTCTAAAAATAATTAAATTAAATTAAATTATTTCTCCTTTTGCCAAATATAATTAAATAATATTAACTATTTAATTAATCTAACTATTCTTCCAAAAAATAATTAAATTAAATTAAATTATTTATCCCTCTTTCCTAATAATTAAATAAATTATATTTAATTAGTCTCACCATCCCTCCTCATGATTAAATAATCTAAAAATTATTTAATTAACCAATACCTTAAATTAAATAAATAAATCAAATTTATTTAATTTCCTTCACACTTCTTAAAATAAATAATAAATCTTATTCATTCCTCCAACATTTTTGGATGCTAAATAATAATAAATAATTATTAGTTAAATTCCTTAATCCATGGCTTTTTGTCTCATTTAATCTCCACACTTGATTAAAAAAACCTACACCTTAATCTCTACCCTTCAAATTGACTTTGAGTTAACATGTGTCAAATTCCTTGATTTTTGGAAGCTAACATGTGTCAAATCCTTGATTTTTGGAAGTTAACATATAGCAATCCCTTGATTTTTAGACTTAACTCCTTAGTTATCTCATGATCATGTTTTCTCATCCATTCTCAACCCTTGATTCAAATTCAAATTCTTTTGATCTCAACCCTCCATTCTTTTCAAGAAAAAGCATATAAGCACACCTCCTTTAAGCTATTTTTGAATAACTTCTCATTATCTTAGCCTTATGTTGTCATTTTGATTCTCCAATAAGTTCTCATTATCTTAGCCTTATGCTGTCATTTTGATTCTCGAATTATCTAGTACTCAAGCACTCAATCATTGAAGCACTCTACCATTATCAAGAAATATCAAGCTATCATGGTTATGCAAATCTGAGAGCATTTGGATCACAATTTTATAAACAATAGAGCTATTTAGTATTGCATTGGTTGTTGATAGTTTTATTTACATTCATAGTTTTTTTATCTCTTGTTCTATTGCGTAGCTTAGATTTGTAGCTATCTCTTTGTATTCCTTTGGTTTGTTACATTTGTTGTGATCTACATTTCTATAGCTCACATTTTGGTGCCCACTGTGGGGCACTCGCCCCCTATTCTAATCTTTTTTTTAAAGAAAAAAATATTTGTTTTCTGTGTTCCAAGTTTTTGCATTCTAAGGTCAACGTCTTCTATTGTACAACGATATGGCCTTTTTATTCAGGGTTCAACATTCTTAAAGTCGACTCTATTTTTGGCCCATTCTACTTTGCTCAACACCTCTATTAGCAACGAGCCTGCTACACATTTTAGATTGGCTTCGTCAATATCCATGCATTCATCCCAATCATTGTTTGAAGTAGCTTGAGGCATTAATCTTCCATACCTACACAATATTATCTGAGGTCAAAGTTTCACTTGCCCACTTGGTTGCTTCATAACTGCTCGCCCCTATTTGAGCTCCACTTGGATTGAGCATATACTAGTCGAGGGGTCACATATCGCTGTTCAAGACAACGTGCACTTGCCATTTTGTTTTCTGTCATCACTCTAAACCATGGGCTGCCAATCACCATTTACTAGTCCTTTGAAGTTTGACAGAGTGGAGATCCATGTTGCACATGGTTATTTGATAGACCAATTTCATCATCATTTCACTCGAGCTGTGGTCAAGACATTAAGAGGTTTTAGAGGGTATTCACACCATCACCAAAACCAATCAACATCACAACTCATTTGGAGAAGTCACTTTCAAGTAGCCGCCAACATTCAAATTCGTCTACCTTTGTCAACTCCAACACCAATTGATGTGGATTCTTCTCCCTCCATTGGATAATGCAAGTAATGTTCTCCAAAACATCAATCACAACTCCTAGAATGAGATCTGGATAAGTATGTCATATCTGTGATTCAAGGTTTTCTAGATCCATAGCATCTACTGAAGTAACAAAAATTTTTGCACCAAAAACTATAGGTTGACATCCAAGATTTCAAAGTCGCTGTTTAAAACAGTGGTCTCAATATTCAATTTCTTGCAGGTTGCGATCACTACACAACACCAACTGTCTTCTCCATCAGTCACCATTGCAAGAGTAGGTTGCAGTAGGTCAAGGTCAACCAGCATTTGATCTTTATTATTTTTGCTAGAATTTTTTGTATCTAGTTTTGCTTTGTTGTCTTTATTTGTGTGTAGGGAAAACACTTGCTTAAATCGATCTGCGTCAAAAAAAGGATCTACTTGCCAGAAGCTAAGGAGTAAAAAAATAAGGTGTACTCATTCCAACCCTTATATCTTTAGTTAAATAAGTTGTTTGTATGACATTTGATTTTGGGATTTTAAAGAACAAGTGTTTGGTGAAGAGGTTGTTGGCCGTCCAGGAGTAGTAGGTATGTTGTCCTCTTGCATGCTTAGCATGATCTTGAGGATCAAAAACACCTTCTTACACCTTCCTCTTCACATTCTTTCACATTTGATTTTGGGTCTTTAAAAAGAACTAGTGTTTGAAGTGTTTGGTAAAGTTCGTGAACCATTTAAGATTGGTGTGTATGCTCTCCTCTTGTGTGCTTGCATGATCTGGAGGATCAAAAACACCTTCTTACATTCACAACTTTGCATTTTTATTGTTATCACATTTTTTCTTAAAGGTTAAAAGAACAACTTGTTTTGGTAAATAAACACATGTGTTTGATCTCCTCTTCCATGACTACACAATTTTGAGGATAAAAACATTGTTTGTTTTACCCTTTGTAACCTCTTAGGAAGGTTTGCCTAGAGAAGTGATCACTCTAGGGATGATCTTAACTCCAATGTTCCAGTGGAGTATAAATAGTGGGAGGTGAATCTAAAGACACCTCTCTTGGATCTAGTATATTGTCACTATAACTAAGCCCCCAAGAACTTAATACCTTGGGGAAGTGAGAGGAGGGAGGGTTATGCTCTCCTCTTAGTTATTGTGAGGAAATTCTTATCCATCTACAGATTTGGGCCTCAAGTACCCTTGAGGTATATAGAGGATGCTTCCATTAGTGAGCTTGTTCTATCCTAGTTAAGCCATCCAGCCTATCTACCCTCTTATCTCTAGGATTGTTGTTGTGTTTATTGTATTTGTAAGATAACTATCAAAATTGGAACTATAAGAAGTATTTTTAAGTGTCTGCTTTTGATTGTTTTCTTTTAGCATCTATATTTCATTGCAAGAATAGAAGTCCAAACCAAGTTCTTTGTCAAAACCTAAGTTAGTCTCAATCAAAACCTTTTCAAAACTCATTTAAACTCTTTATTCTGGGGTGGGTTTTTGTTTTCTAGTTTTTATCAATTTGGGACCAATCATTTTGCCAAAAAATATCTTAAAACTAATCAACTTTATCTAAAGAAAAAATTAACTAACCATCTTTAATCAGATTAAAAGAAAAGCAATTTTTTGTATAAATCCAGGGATCTACATAGGAGACATTCTAAAATGTTTTAGATTGATGTTCTTATCTTTATCATATATCCAATTGTTGAATGTATCAAGATCTTAGTGAATATCAAAATCATTTTGAACCTATACTTAATCAAGAACATATCAAAGAGAACACTAGATCTCTCCATCCAGTTGCATATCAGTTTGCTTGGACTCAAAAGTCTAGTACAAGTAAACATTATCATATCGTGATCAAAATATCATTGCATATTAGTTTGCTTGGACTCAAAAGTCTAGTACAAGTAAACACTATCATATCATGATCAAAATATCATTATCATGATCATATCTTATATCATTGGAGATCTAGCATATCTTTGACTTCCTTGGTTTAGATTAAGTCTAAGGGTCTCAAATTTGATCTTTGAAACATATCCAAACTTGGTATTGTCAGAGGAAATATGAACAATAGTATTAAACAACTAAATATCCAATAACTCAATGAAATTGATGCAAATACAAATAAACAAAGATTATACCTTCGCAGACCGATTCACCTCGCAGCTTCCATTGTTGCCTATCTTGTATTGATCTTATGAATGAGCTGAGCTCTCAGAAGTGTGTACTTCCTTGCTGTTGAAGATGAAAATATGAGAATGGCTGTAGATGGATAATGCAATGAAGATTGAACTAACAATGCAACTCTAGGATGATGGATAATAGAGATATGAAGCCATGGTTGGATGATTGGATGATAATGGGATTATGCAAGTGCAATGAGGATACTTTGCCAAAGGCACACTAGTGGAATTTCTGCAGAGTAAGTTTACAAAAGCTCTTGGATTTTGGAATGAGGGAATGAGGGTTCCTTTTATAGACCAAGGAGGGGCCAATTCCAAGTGTCACGATCTCAACGGTGGAGAAGAAATCTTGTGATGTGTACGGTTCAGATTTGGTTGGTTGGGATGAGGGAGAGAAATATGGAAGATGTTCCTCTCACCTTGACAAGGTGGAGAGAAAGGTGTGACATGAGGCCACATGTCACAAGGCTCACCAAGACCATAGAGTGAAGGTTAAAGAAGGAAACCTTGTTTGTAGGATGGTTGGAAGGAATATAGGGACTTATGGGGCAAGTGTCTCAAGGTGTCTTTTGACCAAGATAACATGGAGAGACCACATCCATGAGAATAGGGATAGTTAGAGAAATAATAGGACATGTGGGTGAGGAAAAATTAGATAATTAAATATTAAAATATTTAATTATGCGTGCAACACAATGAGGTGGATTGTGATGATGTGGATTTATGGACTTTTGACTTTGGGATTAGAAGATTTGATTAAATAATTTAGAATTATTTAATTAGGGATGACATTAGAAGAATTGATAAATTGATTTGTTGTAGAATTATGATGATGTGAATCACATAAATAAATTATTGAATTTATTCATTGATAGAGGAATGGGAATAAAATAAATATTAAATATTTATTTAATTCGACTTAGACATTTTTAGGTGTATACATTTTGCCTCTCTTTGAGACAATGTGTTTTATCACGTTGTTTCAAAGAATAATTTTTTTTTGCAATTTATACATACCCCAGTTTGCCCCTGGTATAGGTTTAATGATGATAGGATGCCCCCTCTGGAGATTAGACAGGAAGAATGTGATGACAGGATGACGGATGATCTCACGATGAGAAAGGTTGAATGACAGGTTGACTAAGAAAAAGGAGGATGCAAGATAAGGGATGGATGAAAGAGTTGAATGATATGTTATGCAAAATAAAATGATAACACACACAAGCAAGCAAGCAAGTATGCACAAATGATACAAAAACAAACAAGGTACTGCCCTTGTCCAGTTGTAAACCAATGATTAATCGATAATGATTGATGAGAGTGTTTTTCATTGTAGGGAACGATATATCCCTATATCAACACAAAGATGCGGTTGTCATTGCGGGGAATGATATATCTCCAGATCAACACAAAGATGATATTGTCTAGTTTCAGAAATGAAACACCTCGTTTAAGATGCCTAGTCTAGTTTCAAGAGTGTGACAATCTGTAAAAGACAATTGATATGATTGATGGATTGGTTTACTACAAGATTAGGATCAAGATCATTGATTGCGATTGGATAATATGATAAGATTGACTTACTTGATTGGCATGGATTAAGGATGACTTGCATTAGGATCATTACTTGATTTGATTGGATTGATTTGACAAGATTGATTTGAAGGATTGGATTGATTTGATCAAGGGAAGAAGTGATTAAAGATTTGATTTGAAAGATTTGATGAAATGATTTGGATAATGAAAGATAATTTGGAAGAATGATTGAGTTAATGGATTTAAATGGATAACTTATATCTTGAGACACTTAAAATTTTGATAATGATGAAATGCTTATAATGAAATGGAATGCAATTTGGTATGTATAGATGTGGTTTTTGTCATCTTCATATATAAGTTTTTGAAGTACTTTGTTTCATCATTGATCTTTTGAAATCTTGTGAGAAAATACAAGCATCTAGGTATAATTAAATGATGATGACCTGAGTATCTATTACGTGGATTTTGATTTAGCAAGTTAATACAAGCATCTAAGTTTAATTGAACCAAGATGACCTGAGTATTGTTTGTGTATCAACAGACAAGGATTACACCTATTTCATGTTTAGACCTCTGATGTCTTTGATGATCCTTTACTAATCATGTCGTTAGACAAGGTTTAACATTACTAAAGATAAACCCACAAACAACAGACAAAAAAAAAATCATGTTCCATCATAGCATCTCTAGTTTTTGACATCCTTGAGTAGCATAGGAGACATAATACCAAAAATCTTGATAATAAGATTTTAAACAACCATTAAAAACCTTCTTGCCATATATATATGTTTTCTTGCAATAACTTGATAGAGTCATGTTTGATAGTTTTAGGCAGGCTGGGATTTGTCAGTTGTAGTTTAAATGTCTTCTTGCCAAGACAATGTTTTAAAGCTTGCTTGCTGTGCTGCTTTCCGTCTAGTGATAAAACCATGATCTAATATGTTATCCTCTGAGTTGTAACATTCAAAAATCTAATTCACTAACTAGGTCAAGGATTTGCCCCTAGTCAAGTAAAGGATCAATTTATTATGGATGAATTGACAATACACTGAAGTGACAGACCTTAAGAGACTGACCTAGTGTCTCAAGGGCTCATTTCTAAATGGCCTTGCCTACGTGATGACACAGAGGCAGCATAGTTTGAGGTGCAGACTATGTGGACCTAAGACCTAGGGGTTGCAAAGCCTCAGGGGCTCATTGATGATGGCCTTGCCTACGTGATGATGCAAAGGCAACGTAGTTCGACTTTGAAGGCTGACACCGGTGATGGATGAAGATATGGATGAAGAATAGGTTTATGGTAAAATTTGGGATATGGATGAATGGGAAAGGAGCCTTGGGGATGCATCAATGATGGCCTTGCCTATGTGACAACTCAGAGGTGACGTAGTTCAGAGAACTAGTGATACTGACAATGGACTTGTGATAGAATGATAGGATGGATGAGAGGATGATTGGGATTTTTGAGAGGTGGATGACTCTTTTGCTTTATTGCTTCTTTTTGCTTGGGAACCCATACCATTTTAGTTTTTGACTTTGCTTGTGAAGGTATGGGTTTGGATAACATTTTGGATGGACTTTTCTTTGATTCTTTACATTTGTACACTAAGGCATTAGGACCCTTAGGATTTTTTGCTTTATAGGTATAAGAGGCATCCAAATTTTTACTTTTGAATCTCATGAACATGGTGGAATGAGTGGAAGCTTTATGTTTAGACAATGTGTGCATTTGTTGGTCATGATTAGGATTTTTAGAAGATTTATGGGTAAATGGATAATTTGGCATTGATAGAAGTGGTGGTAGATTGGATGGGGGGATATTAGGAGTTGGAAGAAGTAGAGGTAAAGTGGATGGTGGAAGGTGTATGGTCACATGCTTTTGACATTTGTAGGATGATGGGGGTGGAATGGCAACATATTTTTTAGGTACATGATAGGGTTGGTGATGGAAAGTGGACTTAGGAGGAATGGAGGAAGTACCAACATCTTTAGATTGCTGACCTTGGGGCGTGTATCCAAGGCCATATGAGCAAGGGGGGACATTGATATGTACGGGCTCCAAAATACCTTGTTCATGAAGGCCTAAGCATTTACCCTGGTAGTTCATCGTTTGGAGCATGCGATGCACTATGGGACTAGGTGTAGTTTGGAAACTAGTCTTGAGTTCTTTATTAGATGGAGCAGTGATGGACAATGGTTGTTGTTGTTCCAAGGAGGAACATTCATGAATGAAGGTAGATAGACCAAGTGGATATGTTGGATTTGTAATAGAGTTAATAGTGGATGATGTGGAAGGATAATTAGGATCTTGATTGTGCTCATTAGGATCCAAGTTATTTGTTTGATCTTCTATGCTTGCTTGGGAGACAAGTGTCTCATCATGACAAGTGGATGGTATAGGATCATGGATAGGTGGAGAAGTTTCTAGGAAGGCCATGAAACGGGGTGAATGTTCGAGTAGGTTAACAAGACTTGCATTAGATGGAGCATGTAGGTCTTGGGTATCTTGCTCACGAATGGTTGTGGAGGGATGACCAAGAATAAGTTGTTCGTGGATAGGTTCTTCATAATGCATAATGTCTTGATCATGGAAAAGATATATGTTATGGATGGGTTGAAAGAAAGTGATTTGATCTTGATTAGAAGGGGGACTTGATGTTACCACATGCTTAGGATTATGCCCTTGACATATCTCTTGACTTTGGGTGGAAATGGAAGTGGAAGACTCTTGTGTGGACTTGATAGGCTCTTGATGGTTATTGACATGTGAGCATGAGGGAGGTTGACTTGGACTCAATGGGGGAGACTCTTGAATAGGGTTGAGGGGTTTGGGTGACATGATTGGTTTGTAGGAATGGACATGGTGTTAGAAGGTTCTTAGATATTTTCAAGGATAGGGATTTGAATAACACAACAACACCCATTGTTTGTACCTTTCGACATAAACACAATTTATTTATAGCAACAAGGAAGTAGCTTGGCTTTAGCCCATTATCACTTGAGGTTGTCCCACTTGGAAGAAACACAATCCCAAGGGCAAGCCTCTTCTAAAGGTTACACAAATAAAACGATGAGTTTGGCATTTTGGTCACCCAAGAAGGGGAGAGCATAGTCCTATCATCATTTTCAAGCACAGAGTACACTAGTTCTTTATCCTCCTAGAGTTAAAAATAAAAAAAACTAGGTGTGTTTTACTCTACCAAGCACACTCCATTGACCAAATAGCAAAATACTTAGAAAAGATGGTTAATTTTATCCTCCTAAACAAATCTATGTGAAGATTGTTGTTGAAGAATCAAACAAATATATTTTCCCCTATTTAAGATAAATGAGAATTTGTAGTACAAGATAGTAAAATGAAAGATTTGTTTAGTTTTATCCACCTAGGTTGGGACTATGTACAAGTTATAATGCAACAATACAATTTACTTCCTCCTAAGTAGATCTATGTAAAAATTTGCATGAAGATATCAAATTACTTTCCCCCTAATTAAATCTAGATGAAGTTATGATGCAACTAAATGACTAAACAAAGCTCCTACACTTGCAAGAAGAGTTAGTATGGAAATCTTTGCAAAAACCAATACAACTTCTGTTAGAATGTAAATGCATAGGAACATGCAGTAAATGTGCAACACTGCTCATTAAAAGCACAGAAATGTGGATGCACAGAAAGAAGCCATGTATGCACTTGTTCAGTGAATGCACATAAATGTGAATGCACAGTGAAACATGGTGAATGTGTGGAAAGATGATGTAAATGCGCGAAAAGACAAATGTGCAACATGAAGCTATAAATGCGCACGACTGGAATGTGAATGCACCAAAATGACCTGTCATGATAGTAGCTTCACAAAAAACTCAAATGGAGGTTAAAAACGGGGCAAGGCCCCATAGTGGGTGCCAAAATGTTAAAGGAAATATGAACCACAGTATTAAACAACTAAATATCCAATAACTCAATGAAATTGATGCAAATACAAATAAACAAAGATTATACCTTCATAGACCAATTCACCTCATAGCTTCCATTGTTGCCTATCTCGTATTGATCTTATGAATGAGTTGAGATCTCAGAAGTGTGTACTTCCTTGCTGTTGAAGATGACAATATGAGAATAACTGTAGATGGATAATGCAATGAAGAGTGAACTAACAATGCAACTCTAGGATGATGGATAATAGAGATATGAAGCCATGGTTGGATGATTGGATGATAATGGGATTATGCAAGTGTAATGAGGATACTTTGCCAAAGGCACATTGGTAGAATTTTTGTAGAGTAAGTTTACAAAAGCTCTTGGATTTTGAAATGAGGGTTCCTTTTATAGACCAAGGAGGGGCCAATTCCAAGTGTCACGATCTCAATGGTGGAGAAGAAGTCTTGTGATGTGTACGGTTTAGATTTGGTTGGTTGGGATGAGGGAGAGAAATATGGAAGATGTTCCTCTCACCTTGACAAGGTGGAGAGAAAGGTGTGACATGAGGCCACATGTCACAAGGTTCACCAAGACCATAGAGTGAAGGTTAAAGAAGGAAACCTTGTTTGTAGGATGGTTGGAAGGAATATAGGACTTATGGGACAAGTGTCTCAAGGTGTCTTTTGACCAAGATGACATGGAGAGACCACATCCATGAGAATAGGGATAGTTAGAGAAATAATAGGACATGTGGGTGAGGGAAAATTAGATAATTAAATACTAAAATATTTAATTATGTGTGCAACACGATGAGGTGGATTGTGATGATGTGGATTTATGGAATTTTGACTTTGGGATAAGAAGATTTGATTAAATAATTTAGAATTATTTAATTAGGGACGACATTAGAAGAATTGATAAATTGATTTGTTGTAGAATTATGATGATGTGAATCACATAAATAAATTATTGAATTTATTGATTGATAGAGGAATGGGAATAAAATAAATATTAAATATTTATTTAATTTGACTTATCCATTTTTAGGTGTATACAAGTATCAATTTAACAATGGTATTTGGTAAATACAAGAGCACATTCTAAACAAGAAGAAATAGATCCTAGAAGAATATCCATCAATGTCTCATGAACCTCTTATGTTTCAAATGCAAACACTACTTCTGAAGAATACGGTATGCCATCTATGACATCACCCTTGCCCTTGGAAGAAGTCCTTGTGAAAGACCTAGATGACATGTCTACTTATAAGGAAATAGAAGATTTTGTAGCTGATCCAAGGGGCTCTAAACTCATTGAAATATTGATGGGTAGACACTATAATTAGTATATGAAAATGTTGCTAAAACTAGGGGCTAGAATTCCCTCTCAAGAAGAATTAAGATCCCTTGGGGATGGGGATCCCATCATTAGTCAAATATACACCCCTATGGACCTCTTAACCCCTACCCTTTCTAGAGGTATCCCAAGAATGGAATCCATGCCTATACCTCAACCTTCAAACTCCATATTTATGCCAAGTTCACCTACCATTCCAAACTTATCCATGCCTATACCCCAACCTTCAAATTCCATGTTTACTCCAAACCCACCCACCATTCATGGCTTGTCCATGCCTCAACAAACTCATGTTACTAGATCAAACCTCATTCAAACTAACTCGCCTTTGATTTCAACACACTATGGTGTCTAAAATCCTTTTTTAAATACCTCCACCAACATCCCTCAAACCCAAGTTCAAACCTCATCCTTTATTCCCCAAGGGCCAAATTTAATGTCTAATAATAACCCTTTAAATCAAAATTTAATTTTTGATAATAACCCTTTAAATCAAAATTTAATGTCTCATAATAATCCTTTAAATCAAAATTCAAATTCTAAACTTAATCTCTAAATTGATGAAGTAATGACAATGAAGCAACAATTTTAAGAGCTGTAAAAACTAATGTTGGACCTTCAAATGGGAAGTACCAAGAAGAGTTATACTTTAGAGGACATTGGTCCCTACCCATTTGATAGATCCCTTAATACGATTCCTTTCCCTAAGAACTTTGAAATCCCCAAATTCGATAAATATAAGGGTAAAGGTGATCCTAGAGAACATGTGAGAGAGTTCTACTTATCTTGCATGGAAGTATCCTATAATGACACTTACCTCATGTGCCTATTCCCTAGAAGTCTAGGGGGCCAAGCAATAGAGTGGTTTTCTCACTTTATCCAACATTTATCCTATAACATTGAAAATGAAATATTAATGACTGATTTGTATGTTGCCCAAAAATTTAAACTTGAAAATTTTCAAATTTTTGGTGCATTCTCCTATGTGCCCCTGAACCTTCTGAATCACTGAAAAAATTAAAATTGGAAATCTATAGGAGTTGATGTGATATCCTTTTGTGGGTTTGTTCATAACATCATTCTTTCCCAATATGGCTAGTTTCCATACCCAAACACCCTACCATTTGTGAGATTTTAAGCTTCACTTTTTCCCGCCAACGGTTTGCAAAGTGGGTCAAATTTTGATGTCTGTGTTGCTGGAGCAAAAATGGTTTCTGAATTTTTCTCAGAAGAACCCAATCCTCTTGTTGTCCAAATTTCATGCAGAACAGAGTTATTATGAGGAAAATATAAAGTTTTTCGTCTTCATTTTATAGTATGTTTTTCAAAAAATTATTCACGGAATCAAATTTATTATTATTTCCAAGCTTAGAAAAGGGAGTAAAGGCATTGTTTGGTGAATAACTTTATTTTCCAATGGTGAAAATTTTTAGGCCCCGTCGTGACTTTATTAAAGTCATATTTATAAAAAAAGGTGGAAAACTTTATGAAATGAAGCTCTTTGTTGCAGAGTCGGGAGTTTTCATAACTCCCAAACTCTCAAATAAAGGTTCGAAGGTTCTTAAATTGAGTGATTCCCCAACTCTCTTCATTGTCGGGTATTTTCCAAGTTCTCGAACCTCACAAACCTCTAACTTTTGAGTTTTAAAGTTCTTGCAGATTAAATAGTGGCGATGCTGATAAGGACCATGGACGTCGATCGAAGCACAGTGGAATGGAGATTCATGTCAAAATTTATGGTTGGTAATGCTTTGATGAGCATATATGCAGAAGGTGCAAGGCCGTAAACTATTTGACAAAGTGTTCTAAAAGAATATAGTCTCATAGGGAGTGGATATTTGATAACAAAGGTTCTACTTGTGGTTTGGCCCAACACAAGATCTCCATTGCTATCATATGCTACAGAATCGACACCAAGTTGTGTCCACGATTGATGATGTATCCATCAAATTATCTAACGCCAAAGAAAATGAAACGAGAGTGACCCAAGGAACTCATATATCAGTAAAGGATCATGAAAGGGGGTTCTTACCAAGTTTTATGATCATATATATATACTACCAGACTTTATACTCAAAGAAATACACACGAAATGGAGAGGTTGTGAAAGAGAAATGCCATCTCATGAAATGCCATGAATGCAAGATACGCACCTAATGGATTGGTTGGAAAGGCTTCAAAAATTTACAAGTTAATGTAATTCTCAAGTGAAAAGCCTAGCTATACTATCGGTTGCTAGCATCTCTGAACCCATGCTGAAACTGAGAGCTTTCAAGCAATGGTTATGAATCTCCTTCAAACCATAAAGGATAGAGGAATTTTATTAAGTAGCCGCCCTGGCAGACATGTATGTAAAATTTAGAAGCACAAATGAGCCACAATGAAATAGATGAAGAAAATGAATGTCGTGACATATGAAAGAAGCGTATAATTTGTGTTTGAGTGCATGTGCTTATGTTTGTGACGTTTGCCCGAGCCAGGATGTGAATGCCGATGTAGAGAATGCAACACAGTTTGTACATGCATTGTGTGTACCTCAACACTATGGCACAGGGGTTTGAATTTTTAAAGAGGTGTCTTGAAAGCACAGACAAAGCAAATGTTTGAAAGCCTCTTATATCAAACAGCTTGTCAAAATGATGAGTGTAGTTATTCACTGCTCAAATGTGAGGCCATTAACGTTGGTTGTAGTCTATGCTTAGGAATAAAGCAGATTGGATGTCATCATGCCAACATATGTATAAGGTATAACTTCAATGCTATATGTTAGAGGAGAAAATCCCTTATCATGGAGCAAAGGCAGTGACTTTATTGTCAAGGATGGCAATGCATCTACCAAATATGAGGGAGTGGCTACCAGAAATGCAATCAATGAAGACACACACAAATGTATTTGTCAACGTTCTCTTGGTCTGTACCATAAAATAGAGCACAAGAGACAACAACAAGAGGATAAATTAGATGAGTACGAAAATGAAGGGATAAATTTGATTGGGCATCCTTATTTGAAAGATATGACAAGTCATCTAATGCTTTGCTATTAAAACAAGAGTATTGGATGAGAAATCAACCACTACTCAGGCTATTGGTCCATATACACTTCACACAAGGAGCACATTTACATCCTACTTAGAGGAGATACTCAAGGTATTAACAAAGCATGTTTGAAGATGACAATAAGGAGATAGCTTCCCCAACATATATGTGCATAACAAAGATCATGAAGTCTTTAGTTACAATGTGGTTGATCCTAACATAGTACCATTGTCTCAACCACTTGAAGATAGGATCATGACTATTGTGTATTTTGCTTAAGTAGCCCAAGAAATAGGTTCCCCAATTGTTCATTATTCAGATAATGTGATACCATCAGTAATAAAGAAATAGCATTATCCGAAACTGCAAATCATTGAAATATAGTCTGTATGTAATGTGGATGTAGCCTCAAACATGGAAGGACATGAGTTTTTGAATTGAGTTATTGGAAGTATAAATGAGCACATAAATGACTCAGATGACCATTAAAGAAATTGAGTTGTAGAAAATGATTGCTTAGCTATTACACAGAAAGCAAAGATAAAGACACTTCACGAAGAAGTAAAAGTGTTGTGGAGTGATCTGAAGATGTTCTTGCATGATAAAGTCTGTGATATTAGTATTTTGAGATACATAGCATATAATTTTGTGACTAAAGGATTATTTAGTCATTTCACTTTTCAAATGGTATGACAAAATTAAGTCATCATGGACTTAATAGGTAACCTTTAAAATGTATTTAGAAAGGAAAATCGAAAGCCATTTTAAAGAAGATGTTATGGGAGGGGAAAATATTTTTCTCTTTTCACTTTTCCTTTTTTAGAAACCATTGCGGGAAAGAAGGTATTTTGGTTGTAACAAATTTTCCCAAGAGGCGGTTACAAACGGGAAGCTATAATTGCATTTTTGGAAGAAGGAAGGGATCTTTTTTTTCTCACCTATCCAGGAATAGAGGTAGTAATTTTCTTCTCAGTAAGAGTTTTCTGTACAGGGAGATGAGTCTGTGAACTTAGTTTTGTATTGGGGAAATAAAGGAAATGTTGATAAATCTGTGTATTTATTTGTGTTTTCTTTAGATTGCAAATTCCTATGTCTTTGTAATCTTTTTCCAATGCAATTTTTGTTATATCAAATTGTGTGGATTTTTATTTCTGAATCTTTGAATTCAAATTAATTGATCCATTGTGAAGACATGTTGCTCATCCTTTTCTTGTTTCTCACCCATGGGTGTGGGAGAGGTGAACTTTGTGTCATTTTTTTTGTATTCACTTAATTCTGAATTTAATCTTTCACATCTATTTCATGGCTATGGGTAGATGTTAGTGTGCCTTTTTCCTTCCGGGTTAAAATCATACCTTATGTTTCATTCATTGCAAATCATTTGAAGGTAGTTGCACCTTGTAAAATAAGCAGAGAGCACTTACAACTATCATTGCAAGTGACTCAATTGTTGGTCAGGTTGTCATCATTGTG
The DNA here is from genome assembly GCA_027924645.1 of Cunninghamia lanceolata. NCBI lineage: Eukaryota > Viridiplantae > Streptophyta > Pinopsida > Cupressales > Cupressaceae > Cunninghamia > Cunninghamia lanceolata. The sequence goes on along the minus strand of BSBN01000213.1, from coordinate 27,219,975 downwards.
GGCAAAGGGAGTATAAACTGAGGTGACAAATCTGTAAACCAACATATTTTTTAGTGAATCTACTGGGGGATTCAAAATTGAAAGATCAGTGCTCTTGTTTTCCCAGAAATTTGAAGGTGCCTCCCCATGAGCAGAGGCTAGTGGCTCTATGAAGTGGAATGTACTCAGAAGCAATTTATTCCAATGAAGACTCTGCTGATTTATTTTCTAGATTTGCATTATGTTATTGGTTACTTCTCAGTCATGGAGAAATCACTTTGGACCTCTCTCTTTACCATAGTATTCACTATTGCTTGATAGATCAAGAAAACATTTTCCAAAGTTCAGTGGAGAAGACTCTCAAGATGTAGAGGACTACATTTTGGCATTTACAGTTGCATGTGGTGTTTTGGTGGTAAGTGAAGAAAATGTTTTTGTAAGATTATTTATTGAATCTCTGATGGGCCTACATCTAATTGGTTTTATTATTTAGAAGAAAAGTGTATTACTGACTGGAATTCATTGAAGAATAAGTTCTTGGGAAGATATAAAGGTCCGGTTGATGAAGCTACTTTGTTGTGTCAAATTTTCCACATTCAAAAGCAAGAAGGTGAATCCATCAGAGATTTTGTGGACAGATACAACTGGCTACTCAAAAAGATTCCGGCTCCTTTTCAACCAAGTAAGAAACTCCATCTTAGTACTTTTATTTCTACATTGTATCCAGATGTTCAATTTGAGTTGAGACGGAGCAAAGTAAATGATATTAAAATCACACAACCAGAGGCTGTGAAAATAGAAGATGATATAATTTTAAGTGGTTTATGGAAAACAAATCAGGCTATAAACAATTTGAGTAGTGAAACTATAAGGAAGTCTATCATACAAAAGCCAATTTCTTAGCTTTTAGATTTCCAATATGTGCAACCTCCTACTGTTGAATGTTCTCAATCTCACTATCCTTGATCCAAAACACTTTGGTAAAAATAAGGAAAATAGTGTAAGAACCAAGACTCATATAAATGGAAGAATTGAGGCGTGTTATCTGCATTATGAAGAAGATAATGATATGATGCAGGAGCATCCCTGGTTCAAGAGCAATCTTGCATCAACCAAAAATATTTGCATTTCAGTTTGTTTCATTTTCTAGTTTAGTTCAGGCAGTTCAGTCAAAAGTAGTTTCAGTTCTTGGTCTGGTATTTGACAACAATTTCATTTCACACCTTGTAGATTTGGACTTAGTATCTACATTCATTCATCTACATCATATCCAGAATTCAGAGCATTTGGATCAGTTACCGGAAAGTTATCGCTATCAGAAGATTGACTGTTTTCTCATAGCAGAGCATCCTGACAGTCTCAGATAATTAGCTGAAGGAGAAGGCTTGCAGATCATTGCTTGACTTGTGGATCTCAATGACACATCATTCAATGTCCTTTGGTTCATGGTAGACCTTCCCCAAGGGTTTGTATGTTATTCCATTCATTTGAGGAAGTGTTCTATGCATTTAGGTTTGACCTATCTGTGAACACATTACAACTCTTCATTTGAGTTTGTGACCTTCCTTAGCCAATGCGAAGGAACCTATTCATACAGAGATGATATAAATTGATGTAATAGATCCCTATGAACATAGTTCCTAACATAGTGATAGCTAATAGTTTGGATTTTTGTGAAGGAGCTTCAAAGCTTTATCTTGCACTTGCATGTAATTAGGCCTATGAGCCCTAGTTGTAAGCTTGCATTTTGCTGGCCAATTTGTGTTTGAATTCCATGATATACTAAATGACTGAATCTGCATTTGCCTTATATCTTGTGTTGTTTCCATTATGTTTACTCTTGTTGCACGGTTTAGATAGTTCATTCTGTGAACCCTCCTACCGTGACTGCACCAAGTGGTATTAGAGCAAAAGTTTGAATCTTTGGGAGTGAATTGAGCAAATTGAGCAAAGTTGGTGAGGGAATTCTGTAAGATCTTGTTGTGGACAGATCGCTGAATTGAGGTAGGTTACTTGTATTGCAACCGATCGTCGATTGTGAGGCAGTTGTCACCTTGTAGCCTGATCATTGAACTTGAGGCAGTTTACACTTGATTCTAGGAAGAATGCCACTGAGGAGAGTTTCTGCTATTGGAACAATGGCTAGTAGAATGGATGAGATGATGGAGATGATGAAAATAATGTGAATTCAATTAGATGCTATTGAAGAAGATAGGCGAAGAGGATTGACACCGAGACCTAATGTTGAAAGCGATGAGGAAGAAAAATTTCAATTTGCTGAACAAACTGGTGAAACCCGAGGAGGTGATGAAGAAGAAGAAGAATCAGATCAAGTAAAGATGCTGTGAGCTATTTCGAAGATTGGAAAGAGACCTAGAGTTGATGTGCTGAACTATACTGGTAATTTGAACCCTGAAGAATTGATTGATTGGATAAATGACATGGAAGAATACTTTGAATATGAGGAAATTGAAGATTCGGAGAAGGTGAAATTTGCAAAGACAAAGTTGAAAGGACATGCTGCTATATGGTGGAAAGAAGTTCAGTTGGAAAGAAACAGAAGAGGAAAAGAAAAGATTACAAAATGGAATAGGATGGTGACAAATTTGAAAAATCAGTTTATACCTGCTGACTGTGAGTTGGAACTGTTGAAGAGATTGCAAAACTTGAGACAAAAGGAGAAATCTGTGAAGGAGTACACTGAATAATTTCATAAAATGATCATAAGGACAGGACATAGTGAAGCAAAGAAAGAAAAAGTGGCTAGATACATCAAGGGATTGAGATTGAACATTCAAGAAGAACTAAACTTGGTAAGGATGACATCTTTGGAAGAAGCATATCAATTTGCATTGAAAGTTGAAGGGAAGCTGAATAAAAGACATGATCAAAGACAAAGAGGTAGAGGAGGTAAATTTTAGAGAGGTAGAACATTTTCCGGAGGAGATAGATCATATCCGGAGTAGAACAAGTTTGACAACCCATTTAAGAAGGAGGATAGAGATAAGAATGCTTACCGGAGAGATGACAAAAATTTTTACCGGAGAGGAAATCCTAGTACATACCAGAATGAAGGATACAAGAGAGAAGGAAGAGGATTTGATAAGAGAACATTTAGAGGTACTTGTTTCAAGTGTGGAGGTGAAGGACATGGAGCATTTGAATGTAATCAGGGTAGTGCAAGTAAGAGGATAGAAAACAATGGAAGAGAAGCCTATGTTGAAGAACCTATTGAACTAGGCGATCCCTGTTCAGTTGACAAACCTAAGAAAGGAGAATCATTGGTAATGAGGAGAGCACTATTTCAAGTAGAGACAGATGGGGAACCACTACAGAGGAAGAGCTTGTTCAGAACTAGATACAAATCAGGAGGTAAGTGTTATAAAGTTGTAATTGATAGTGGTAGTTTAGATAACCTAGTTTCAGAGGAGATGGTGACTAAGCTGAAGTTAGAAAGATTGAAACACCCTAAACCCTATCAGATAGCATGGATTCATGATGATCATAAGGTACTGGTGAGTGAACAATGTTTGGTGAAATTTCATATTGGATCTTATCATGATGAAGTCTTGTGTGATATTATGCCTATGGATGTTTGTCATATCTTGTTGGGTAGACCTTGGTAGTATGATAGAAAAGCTATACATGATGGGAGAAAGAATACATACACTATAACAACAAATGGAAAGAGAATTACCTTGATTCCTTTGGAGGATGATACTAAGAGTGAAGTATGTGGGAATGCTAGAATCTATTTGGTAGATGGAAGGAAATTTTTAGATGGTTTGAGACATGAGAATATGTGTTATGCCTTGATTCCTAAGAAGCCTGAAGCATTGAAGAAAGAGACTGAAGAATCACAACTGAAGGAGATAAAGAAGTTGCTGACAGAGTATGAAGACATCATATCAGATAATGTACTTGAAGGATTGCCACCTATAAGGAGTATCAGTCATCACATGGATCTTATATCGGGAGCAAGTTTTCCTAACAAAGTAGCACATAGAATGACACTGATAGAGAATGAAGAATTGAATAGACAGATACAAGAATTGTTGAGGACAGGTTTGATCAGAGAAAGTTTGAGTCCTTGTGCAGTACGTGCAATTTTGGCACCTAAGAAGGATGGAGAATGGAGAATGTGTACTTACTCTAGAGCAATAAACAAGATCACAGTTAAGTATAGATTTCCCTTACCTAGGATGGATGATATCTTGGATTGTTTGAGTGAAGCAAAATATTTCACAAAGATAGATTTGAAGAGTGGATACCATCAGATTAGAATAAGAGAAGGTGATGAATGGAAGACTGCTTTTAAGACAAATGAAGGATTATATGTGGTTAGTGATGCCCTTTGGATTAACAAATGCACCGAGTACTTTCATAAGATTGATGAATGAAGTCTTGAAGAAATTCTTGGGTAAGTTTGTGATTGTATATCTGGATGATATTCTGATTTTTAGTAAGACAAAAGAAGAACATTTGTGGCATACTAGAGAAGTTTTGCAGAGACTAAGAGAAGAGAAATTGCTGATAAACATCAAGAAGTGTAGTTTCATGAAGGAGGAGTTGGTATATTTGGGATTTGTGATTTCTGTGGAAGGATTGAAGATGGACCTTGAGAAAGTGAAAGCAATTGTTAAATGGCCTACACTAGAGAGCATTGGAGAAGTTAGATCATTTCATGGATTGGCTAGTTTCTACCAGAAGTTCATCAAAAATTTTAGTTCAATTTGTAATCCTATGACAGAGACAATGAGAGGTGACAGAAAATATTTCAACTGGACATCAGGAGAAGATAAAAGTTTTGAATTGTTGAAGCAAAAAGTGACAAAGCAACTTGTTTTGGCATTACTGGATTTCAGTAAGGTATTTCAAGTTGATTGTGATGCAAGTGGAAGTGCAATTGGAGCAGTGTTAAGTCAATAAGGTAGACCAGTAGCATATTTCAGTGAGAAGTTGAATGATGCAAGGAGAAGATATTTAGTCTATGATCAAGAGTTCTATGCCATAATTCAAGCCTTGAAGAAGTGGAGACATTATTTGTTGCCTAAGGAGTTTATGTTGTATACAGATCATCAAGCTTTGCAATATTTGAACAGTCAAGGTAAGTTGAATTAGAGACATATGAGATGGGTAGAGTTCATGCAAAGTTACACTTTTGTGTTGAAGAATAGGAGTGGAGAATCAAACAAAGTCGCTGATGCATTAAGTAGGAGAAGAAACTTGTTGACAAAGATGAGAATTGAAGTGTTGGGTTTTGATGAATTGAAGAACATGTATGAGGGGGACATTGATTTTGCAGAACCTTGGAAAGCATGTAAGGAACATGTTGTGACAGATAGGAGTAAGTGGTTGGACTATTTCATTCAAGAAGATATGTTGTTCAAAGGAAGTCAGTTGTGCATACCTAAAAGTTCAATGAGAGTTAATTTGATCAAGGAGAAGCATAGTGGTGGATTGGTAGGACATTTTGGCATTGATAAGACCATGGCTTTGGTGAGTGAAAACTACTTTTGGCCTCAAATACATAAGGATGTTCAGAGATTTGTGTAGAGTTGTAGAGTTTGTCAAGTTGCAAAAGGGAGTAGTTAGAACACTGGATTGTATACACCTTTGGCAGTACCGAAGAGACCTTGGGAAGACATAAGCATGGATTTTGTAATGGGATTGCCTAAGACACATAGGGGACATGATTCAATATTTGTTGTAGTTGACATGTTTTCAAAGATGGCTCATTTCATACCTTGTAAGAAGACAACTGATGCAGTGCATGTAGCTGACCTATTTTTCAAGGAGATTGTGAGATTGCATGGATTACCTAAGAGTATAGTTTCAGACAGAGACAAAAAGTTTGTTGGATATTTTTGGAGGACACTTTGGAAGAAGATGAAGATAGATTTGAAGTTCAGTTCAACTTTTCATCCACAGACTGATGGACAGACAGAGGTAGTGAATAGGAGTTTGGGAAACCTGTTGAGATGTTTGATTAGAGAGAAAGCCAGAAGTTGGGATTTGATGCTTTCACAAGTAGAGTTTGCATACAATAATTCAGTAAATAGGAGTACTGAAAGAACACCTTTTAAGATTGTTATTAGAGTGCATCCTAGAGGAGTCACAGAATTGAGAGATATCAACATGGAAGAAAAGAGAAGTGCAAAAGAAGAAGAATTTCTAGATCATATGAAGACAGTGCATAATCAGGTGAAGAAGCATTTGGAGGACATGAATAGTAAGTACAAAGAGAAGGTAGATGAGAAGTGAAGACATAAGGAATTTGAAGTGGGAGATGAAGTAATGGTATACTTGAGAAAATAATGATTTCCAGTTGGGACATACAACAAGTTGAAAATGAAAAAGTTTGGACCTTGTAAGATACTTCAAAAATTTGATTCAGGAAATGCATATGAAGTGGAGTTACCAGAGACATTGGGTATATCACATATTTTCAACCTTGCAGACCTTTATCAGTATCATGAAGCAGAGTTCAGTGACAGCACAGAAGAAGACTTGAAGAAGTAGTTACCACACAAAACACTAGAGCAGATTGAAGACATCTTGGACAACAGAGTTGGACACAACACTAGAGGAAGACAATACAAAGAATATCTTGTGAGGTGGAAAGGCAGACCGGAAGAAGATTCATCATGGATTTCTCAAGTTGAGGTGGACCGTCTTGGTTCTCCCCTAGCCCCAGCAAAGTGAGAGACTCACTTTTTCAAGAAACCCAGATGTCTGATACAGGAGCATCCCTAGTTCAAGAACAATCTTGCATCAACCAAAAACATTTGCATTTTAGTTTGCTTCATTTTCCAGTTTAGTTCAGGCAGTTCAGTCAGAAGTAGTTTCAGTTCTTGGTTTGGTATTTGATTGCAGTTTCATTTCACACCTTACAGATCTGCACTTAGCATCTACATTCATTCATCTACATCATATTCAGAATTCAGAGCATTTGGATCAGTTATCAGAAAGTTATCACTATCAAAAGATTGAATGTTTTGTCAGAGCAGAGCATCCTGACAGTCTCAAACAATCAGTTGAAGGAGAAGGCTTGCAGATCATTCCTTGACTTGTGGATCTCAATGACACATTATTCAATGTCCTTTGGTTCGTGGTTGACCTTCTCCAAGGGTTTGCACGTTATTCCATTCATTTGAGGAAGTGTTCTATGCATTTAGGTCCAACCTATCTATGAACACGTTATAGCTCTTCATTTGAGTTTGTGACCTTCCTTAGCCAACACAAAGGAACCTATTAGTCTGGAGATGATATAAATTGATGTAATAGATCCCTAGGAAAGTAGTTCCTAACATAGTGATAGCTAATAGTTTGGATTTTTGCGAAGGAGCTTCAAAGCTTTATCTTGTGCTTGCATGTAATCAGGCATGTGAGCCCTAGTTGTAAGCCTGCATGTTGTTGGCCAATTTGTGTTTGAATTCCATGATATACTGAATGACTAAATCTACATTTGCCTTATATCTTGAGTTATTTCCGTGGTGTTTACTCTTGCTGCACAGTCTGGATAGTTCATTCTATGAACCCTCCTACCATGACTGCACCATGATAAAAGTAAGAGTACCTCAAGTGGTGAATAAAATAAACCATTCTCCCATAATGAAAATCATAATGAGGATAATGCAAATAGTGTTGTCCTGTCATCCTTGTCTGTTGCAGAAATGGAAACATTTTCTTTTACCAGCAACGGAAACCAATTTGAGGATACACGGCATACAAATGAGCTATTGAGTGCCTTTTCTTCTGATTGCATGCAAGTTGAATATGAGTCTTTTAGGTTTCCCAAGCAAGATGATGTAGAAGTAAGGCTACAAGAAGAGGTCAGGGATGATTTTTCATTTAAATCTTTTCATTTTGAAAATTTGGATGCTAAAATTTTTAAACAAAATCTGGAAGATGATGTTAAAAGTAGTCATGATAACTTTGCTAAAAGTAATCAAATGGGTAAATATGATGAGCCTCATATTGTGTATATTCCAAACTGGTGTCTTAATGCCTATGAAGATGAGTTTCTGTGTAGAGAAGAGGTTGTCATGTCTGATCTGCATGATATAGACAGAGAAGATGAAGTGTGTCATGACTTTGTTGAGTCAAATCTTACGGAGAAAGAAGAGACGGTTTTAGTTGGGGGTGATTTTCAGCCACATGAAAATAGTATTTGCAATGCAGATCTTTAGCTTGATCCACCTCCAATCTTGCATAAGATTGATGATTGGTCTTGTAGTGATTTAATCAGTTGTTTTCAAGCTTGGGATATTAATTTGTCTGCTACAGAGAAGGATGATTCTACAAGTTGGGGCCCAAAATTTTTAAATAATTTGGTCACTTCCACATATAGAACCATAGAGGGGTTTTTATCTCATGATCTATGTGTGGGTTTCCCAATCCGGGGGCTGGTTTCTCCTTGCTTGCAAAATCAAGTGCATTCTAATGAGGTTATACAGGCAGATGTTGTTAATCATATGCTAGGCAATGTTGACATGAGTGGTCTAATTGAAGAAGTATATAATGAAGAATGTCTTTTTGAGCAGCAAATCATATCCAGAGGGTTTTTATATGATGCCGTTCTTTTTACTCTGATCATGGTGGTCACCAGCTGGCATTTGATTGTGTGCATGCTCTTCATTCATCGAGCATTATTTTGCAGAGGCTGCTATTTCTCCCAACCCATTAATGGATTTGCATAATCATTCTAGAGTCATTGGAGGTAGGGTCTTCCTACCACGTACATATTAGGAGTTTTTGTTGTGCTGGTAGCTAGTTTCCTTTTCTATTTTGTGTTGTTTGTGGCTTGCTCTGGCTCCTTTGTCCCCTATGCTCTTTGACTCTACTGCCCCTTGGATTCATGCACTAGTCTATACTTGAGATTTTGGGTCCCTTGCTTTGTCCTTTATAGTCCTCCAAGTATTGGTTGGAAAGGCTTAAAAAATTTAGAAGTTAATGCAATTCACAGGTGAAAAGCCTAGCTCTACTATCGATTGCCAGCATCTCTGAACCATGCTGAAACTAAGAGTTTTCAAGAAATGGTTATGAATCTCCTTCAAAGCATAAAGGATAGAGGAATTTTGTTAAGTAGCCACCCTGGTAGACATGTATGCAAAATTTAGAAGCACAAACAAGCCACAGTGAAATAGATGAAGAAAATGAATGTAGTGACAGATGAAAGAAGCATATAATTTGTGTTTGATTGCATGTGCTTATGTCTGTGACGTTTTCCCGAGCCAGGCTGTGAATGTCGATGCAGAGAATGCAACACAGTTTGTACATGCATTGTGTGTACCTCAACACTGTGGCATAGGGGTTTGAATTATTATAGAGGTGTCTTGAAAGCATAGACAAAGCAAATGTTTGGAAGCCTCTCATATCAGACAGCTTGTCAAAATGATGAGTGTAGTTATTCATTGCTCAAACGTGAGGCCTTAATGCTAGTTGCAATCTATGCTCAGGAATAAAGCAGATTGGATGCCATCATGCTAGCATATGTAGAAGCTATAACTTCAATGCTATATGTTAGAGGAGAAAATCCCTTATCATGGGGCAAAGGCGGTGACTTTATTGTCAAGGATGGCAATGCATCTACCAAATATGAGGGATTGGTTTCTAGAAATGCAATCAATGCAGACACACACAAATGTATTTCTCAACATTCTCTTGGTCTGTGCCATAAAATAGAGTGCAAGAGATAGAAACAAGAGGATACATTAGATGAGTATGAAATTGTAGGGATAAATTTGATCGGGCATCCTTATTTGAAAGATATGACAAGTTGTTTGATGATTTGCTGTTAAAACAAGAGTATTGGATGAGAAAACAACCGCTACTCAGGCTATTGGTCCGTATACACTTCACACAAGGAGCAAATTTACATCCTACTCAAAGGAGATACTCAAGGTATTAACAAAGCATGTTTGAAGATGACAATAAGGAGATAGCTTCCCCATCATATATGTGCATAGCAGAGATCATGAAGTCTTTAGTTACAATGCGATTGATCCTGACATAGTAACATTGTCTCAGCCACCTGAAGATAGGATCATGACTGTTGTGTATTTTTCTTAAGTAGCCCAAGAAATAGGTTCCCCAATTGTTCATTATTCAGATAATGTGATAGCATCAGTAATAAAGAAATAGCATTAGCCAAAACTGCAAATCATTGAAATACAGTCTGTATGTAATGTGGATGTAGTCTTAAACATGCAAGGACAAGAGTTTCTGAATCAAGTTATTGGAAGCATAAATGAGCACTTCAATGACTCAGATGACCATGAAAGAAATTGAGTTGTAGAAAATGATTGCTTAGCCGTTACACAGAAAGCAAAGATAAAGACACTTCATGAAGAAGTAAAAGTGTTGTGGAGTGATATGAAGATGCTCTTGCATTATAAAGTCTATGATATTAGTATTTTGAGATACATAGCATATAATTTTTTGACTAAAGGATTATTTTGTCATTTCACTTTTCAAATGGTATGACAAAATTAAGTCATCATGGACTTAATAGGTAACCTTTAAAATGTATTTAGAAAGGAAAATCGAAAGCCATTTTAAAGAAGATGTTACGGGAGGGGAAAAGCTTTTTCTCTTTTCACTTTGCCTTTTTCAAAAACCATTGCAGGAAAGAAGGTATTTTGTTTGTAACAAATTTTCCCAAGAGGCGATTACAAACGAGAAGCTATAAATTGCATTTTTGGAAGAAGGAAGGGATTTTTTTTCAGCTATCTGGGAACAGGGGAAGCAGGGGTAGTAATTTTTCTTCTTACTCACAGTTTGTTGTACAGGGAGATGAGTCAGTGAACTTAGTTTTGTATTGGAGAAATAAAGGAAATGTTGATAAATCTGTGTATTTATTTGTGTTTTCTTTAGATTGCAAATTCTTGTCTTTGTAATCTTTTTCCAATGCAGTTTCTGTTATATCAAATTGTGTGGATTTTTATTTCTGAATCTTTGAATTCAAATTAATTGATCCATTGTGAAGACCTGTTGCTCATCCTTTTCTTGTTTCTCACTCGTGGGCGTGGGAGAGGTGAACTTTGTGTCATTTTTTCTGTATTCACTTAATTCTAAATTTAATCTTTCACATCTATTTCATGGCCATGGGTAGATGGTAGTGTGCCTTTTTTGCTTTCTGGTTAAAAGCATACCTTGTGTTTCATTCATTGCAAATCATTCGAAGGTAGATGTGCCTTGTAAAATAAGTAGAGAGTACTTGTAACTATCATTGCAAGTGACTCAATTGTTGGTCAGGTTGTCATCATTGTGGGCAAAGGGAGTATAAACTGAGGTGACAAATCTGTAAACCAACATTGTACAATACCAAGCAAAAGAATGGTGAATCTTTTGCTTCATTTTTACAAAGGTGAAGAAAATTGGCAAGTAAAATTCCTTGGTCAATTCTTGAAAAACAATTGGTCAACATCTTTACCCAAAACCTAAATCAAGAAATGAGCTGGTGTGTTCAAGTTCAAGGTCCTAATACCTTCCATGAACTCATAGATAATGTTACAACCATAGAAAGAGCATTGATAGCAAAAGGTCTTCTCAAACTATATAAAGAAGACAAAGGAAAATCCTCTAACAATAATAATCACCATGATCAATCTAAATTATGGATTAAAAATAGGAATGTTGTACATGATGGAGTGGTTGATTCAAGGGCTATTCAAATAGCCCCATCTTCATCAAATACAACATTGTCAACCAACCCTCAAGGTAATTAACGTCCTCACAGATCACTCTTTCCTTCAAAAAGGAAGTTCACATCCGTAAGGGAACCTATTGAGGTGGCCTTGCAGAAGTTGGTCAAATCTAAATTAATTGATTTACATGAACCTCAAAATGTTGAACCCCAAGTAAAACCACCTTGGTACAATGACAATGAATTTTGTGACTTTCATAAGACCAAGGGTCACAGAACTTCTAGTTGTATTAGGATAAAACACCTAATCCAAGACCTCATCGATCGTGGTGATGTAATAGTTGAAAATAACTCTCAGACCACTAATGCAGATTTAAAATTTTTTAACGATCCTATGCCTAACCATGGAAAAGGACATGCCCCTGACCAAGGTAATTCTTCTAGAGATGCCAACTACACCAGCATAGGATTTAATTATGCAATAGCCCATTTAAGACAAGCAAACAACCATGTCTCTACATTAACCATAAAAAATCTAGCAATTTATTGTAATGTAACCACTCAAAGAAGTAAGGTCTGTTGGGAAATAGGTGTTGTACACCTTGCATAATATTATATTATTTATTATTTTATCCACTTGTATAAGTTGTATGCAACATTGGGTTAATTATTTTATGTGTGTGGGACACATAGAGTGATTAATTATTTATTTGTAATTATTTAATTGTTGGGAAAATGTAGTACCAATATTAAATAAGGGGTCAATGGGTTTGTGTATCCATGATTTTGGAACACATGGTTTTATCCAATACCACAAGTTGTATTTGTGTGAGCTTGGTCTATAAAAGAAAGCACATGGTCATTAGTTGGGTTGGTTGGCTATTTCATTATTGGTGAAGGGAGGTTTGTGAGAGGTTATCATTGTATTGAACTCTCTCTTGTAATTGCATATTGTGAAGCATGGCAGGTGATGTGTGGATTCATGCTTGGACACAATGGAGGATGTATTGAAGGTGCTTGATGATTCATAGGTATTCATGAAGACTCATGACATGTATTGTAATATGTTTTGCTGAATAATACATATGAGTATGGATGCTTTTGGAGGCTAGGTCTTTCCCTCTTGAGGGTTTTCCCAGGGTATATCTTGTGTTATCTTGTTGATTGTCCATTTGATCTTTGCATTATGGTTATTTTTGCATCATATTCTCCTTATGGGTTATATGGAATTGGTTTTATTTGATCTGCAAATTCCTAACAAGGTCACTATTCAGGGACCTTCTACTTCGTCTAGACCTTCATCCAATTATAACCTTGAAGACCATTTGAACAAAACCCTAGCTCAAATCTCTATCCTTGAACGCCTAAAAATATCCCCAACCCATTGTGTAATCCTTGATAAAATTCTCCAACAATCAAGTGTGTCTTCCAACATAGATGCCAATAAGTTCCAAGCCAAGGTCGGTCACATTGCCTCTACACATCACCTTGTGTTTTCTAAAGAGGACCTTCCACCTCTTAGCCCCAAACATAACGAGGCTTTGTACTTGGAGGTTCTTATTCATAAGCATAAATTTAAAAGAGACATGATTGATGGGGGAGATGGCTTAAACATTTGTACTCTAAGTTTGGTCAAACAGTTGGGGTATTCCAATGGAGTGACAGATCCCTTAAAGAAAATAACCATTAAGGTGTATGACGATGCTGAGAGAGAGTCAAAAGGAACTGTTGAATTTCCTATTCAAGTGGGCCCTATATTAATAACAACTATGTGTTAGGTTTTGGACCTTGATCTACCCTATAACATCCTTCTTGGATGCCAATGGATCCATGCCATGCAAGCTATCTCATCCACTTTCCACCAATGCATAAAATTCCCCCATGATGGCAATGAAATTACCATCTATGGAGATCCTTAACCCTTTCAATATTTTCAAAATTTAGCTAAAAAATACCAAGAGACTCATCATATACCTATTAATTATGAAGCCTCTCCATCACCATCTTATGTGGACCCATCCACATTAGCCTCATCATCATCCACTCCTTCCACTTTGAATCCATCACCACTTGAGATCAAGGTCCAAATCCATGACAATGGTTGTGGAGAGTATAAAATGCAACATTCCTTTTGTGTAGGCCAACTTCCTCTCACACCTAAGTCTTATGGTCAACCTACGTAAGGTCTATTTAAGGTCATTGCCAAGCAATGGTACCCCAAGTTTTGCCATTGGGGTAAGTTGGAGCAAGAAAGCATTCAAGATGATGTATCATCATGGCTCTATAGAGACAAAGAAGAAGTCCAAGCTCCTAAAGTGAACCTTGGGAACTATCCAAAAGGTCTCCATATCATAAATAACATGGGTCATAAAGGAGAAGGTGGTCTTGGATGTCAAGGTCAAGGTATCATTGCGCCTATCTCTCTAGTTCCAAATGGTAATTATGGAGGGTTAGGGTATAGGCCTCCTACGAATGTGTCCCTAAAATCCACATACACTCTTGATGAAGTTGGTGAACCTTCCGTTTTGTCTAAAAACCTTAATGTAGACTTTCAAGAAGACTCTTCCTTTGGTCTAACAAACATTTTCCAAGACATGTTTATTTGCACCATAACCACCATGACATCCATTTCTCAAACCAATAGTGTTGACCTCATATATCCTCAACTCATTGATTGGGACCAACAAGGACCACCCTCTTTGGACCTTTTTCAAAATGATGAAGCCATTGCAAAATTTATGGGTCTTAGGGATGGAATTCCCTTAGGTGATCACAAAAAATGTTTTTCTATATAATTAGATGCAAAGGCTTATTTTGGGGAAGATGCTAAAAGTATAATCTATAATTCAGAATCCTACGACAAAGAAGAAGAGAATATAGGACTTCCAAATATGGCTCAATATACAAAAAGATCTCCTATCTTAGTGGAAGAAGCTCAAGTAGTTAATCTAGGTACCCACGAGGATCCCAAGGTTACCTTGTTTGCAACATCTTTATCCCCTCAAGAAAAGCAAGAATTTATAGATTTCTTTGAAGGAAGGAAGATCAATTTTGCATGGTCCTATTCTGATATGCTAGCTCTTGATCCTAAATTAGTGGTGCATCATTTAACACTTATACCTAATGCTAAATTGGTCAAACAAAAGCTCTGTAAGATGCATCCCCAAATAGCTCTCTTGGTTAAGGTGGAACTTCAAAAACTGTTGGATGTGGGATTCATTAGGACCATCAATTATCCTAAGTGGGTATCCAACTTGGTTCCAATCACCAAGCCCGATGGGGGCATCAGAGTTTGTACATCTTTCATAGATTTAAATAAGGTATGTCCAAAGGATGATTTTCCCCTTCCTACTATAGATATCATTGTGGACTTAATAGCTGTCCATGAAATGCTCTCTTTAATGGATGGTTTTTCTTGTTATAATCAAATCAAAATAGCTGTTGAAGATCAACATAAGACTGCCTTGACATGTCCATGGGGAACTTATTGTTGAAATATTATGCCCTTTGGCCTTAAAAATGTAGGGGCCACATATCAAAGAGCTATGACCACCATTTTTCATGATCTTTTACATACCATTATGGAGGACTATGTTGATGACCTTTTGGGAAAGTCAATAACAAGGGAAGGCCATTTAAGGGTCCTAAAACAATTTTTTGATAGATTAGAAGCATATCACGTCAGATTGAATCCTAAGAAATGTGTCTTTGGGGTCACATAGGAAAATTTGCTTGGATACCTTGTATCACGAAGGGGAATTGAGGTAGATCTTGCTAAAGTCGAGGCCATTGTAGACATGAAACCCCCATCTAACATAAACAAATTAAGCATCTTACAAGGTAAATTGCAGTCCATAAGACAATTCATAGCTTAATTAGCGGATAAATGTCATCCTTTTACTCATTTGTTGCATAAAAATATGGCCTTCCAATGGGATGATAAATGTCAACAAGATTTCCAAAAATTAAAGGACTATCTTATGTCACCTCCAGTTTTAATGCCACCTATCCAAGATAGACCCTTGTTATTGTATATCTCTACCACCTCAATAGCTCTAGGGGCACTCCTTACTCAACATGATGATCACGGAAAGGAAAGAGCTATATATTATGTTAGTAGAACTTTAGTGGGCTATAAATTAAATTACACCTTCATAGAGAGAGCTTGCTTAGCAGTTACTTTTGCTTCTCAAAAACTCTGGCACTACATGGTAAACTAACAAAATAAAATCATATCAAAAGTGGATCCTCTCAAGTATCTTTTGTCCAAGGCAGCCCTAATAGGTAGAATGGCTAAGTGGGTCATGATGTTAAGTGAATTTTATATTGAGTATGTGGATAGGAAGGGAATCAAGGGTCAAGTCATAGCAGATCAATTGGTATATTTCCCATTACAAGTGGATTATCCCTTAGTACCCGAGTTTCCTGATGAATCGGTCTTTTCTATGGAATCTTCATCTTTATGGAAATTATATTTTGATGGGTCCTATACCAATCATGGATTGGGGGCAAGAATTCTTTTTGTTACCTCTCAAGGAGATTGCATACCTAAGTCATATTGCTTAGCTTTTCCATGCACAAATAACATCGCTGAATATGAAACTTTAATATCAGGTCTAAGAATAGCTATTCCATGGAATATTAAGGAACTTCAAGTTCTAGGGGATTACCAAATAGCCATTAGATAAGTGAATGAAGAATACCACACAAAAGATGAAAAGCTATGGCCCTATAAGAAAATGGTAGGCACATTAAGGGAGCATTTCAAAATGATCACATTTGAGCAGATAGCAAGGTTAAACAATAGGGTTGTGGATGCAATGGCCACTATTGGAACTCTTTTAGACATACCTCATAGTGATCAACACTATGAGTTTCTAGTTGAGAAACTTTTCATACCAGCCTATGAGATGTCAGAATCAGAAATGGTGTGTCCTTGTTGGTCCTAATTCCCCTTGGTAGCAAGATGTCTACACTTACCTCTATAATAACACTCTTCCACCCAATCTCTCTAGCTCTGACAAGAGAAACTTTATTAGCCGATCCAATTGCTTTACCATCCTTGGTGATACCTTATAAATGAACCTTATATGGTATTCTCCTTAGATGTTTAAACCTTGAAGAATCCAAAATCGCTTTACAAGAAGTGCATGAGGGAATTTGTGGGGCACAGTCTAGTGGGTCATCCCTAGCTAAGAAGTTGTTGAGAACATGATACTATTGGCCAACTTTGGAACAAGATGCTTAAGAATTTGTTAAGAGATGCAAATAGTGTCAGCAACATGGGGATTTAATACATGCACCTGGTCAAGTGTTACAACCTATCACTACTCCTTGGCTTTTTTCTCAATGGGGGCTTGACCTTGTGGGCAAAATTCACCCTCCTTCCTCCAATGGCCATACCTTTATCATAACCACCACTGAATATTTCACAAAATGGGTAGAAGCCATTCGCTTAGCCAATATTACCAAAAAACAAATCTCCAACTTTATCCTTAATTATATTATTTGTCAATACGGTATCCCATATGCCATTATTACTGATAATGGTAGGCCCTTCAAAAATCAAGATGTCCACAAACTTTGTCGTACATTCCATATCCAACATCATTTTTCCACCCCTTACTACCCCCATGGTAATGGTCAAGTTGAGGCTTCAAATAAAACTATCCTAAAGATCCTCAAGAAAATAGTCAATGATGCTAGTCGTGATTGGCACTTGCAGCTTAATCCATCTTTATTGGGCCTACTGAACTAGCATTTGTACCCCTACCAGAACCACTCCCTATTTGCTTGTTTATGGAACCAAAGTGATTTTCCCATTGATGTTGAGCTCCCATCTTTAAGAGTGTCATTGTAGCACGTGATTGATGAAGAAGAGTATCAGGTATCTCGATTACATGAACTTAAGGTCCTAGAAGAGAAGCATTTGCATGCTTTGAATCATTTGCAATCATATCAGAATTGGTTATGAAGAAGTTATAACAAGAAAATCAAAGGGCAGGTGCAAAAAGATGGGGGGCCAAAAAGTGGCCAAAATTCTTAATTTTTTTAAAAAATCCATAATGCGAGCACATTATAATGCGCTCACATTATGGATTGGTGTTGCAGAGCCTAAGGCTTGGTAGCACCAAGACCATAATGCGCTCGAGCTATAATGCGAGTGCATTATATCTCTTTGTAACAAAAAAAAGTAGCATTTGTCATTTATCATTGTTGCATTTTCTTGCAAACTCATGGCCTACAAACCCTTGAGAGCGACTCATGTTATTGGAGGCTAAATTCTTCACCAAATTGTCACCGATTCTTCATCAAAATGCTGCCACGATGTCGGGGAGGCCAAAGGATTAAGTTTTGTTTATTTTTTGTGTGAATTTGTTACTAAATAGGTAGATTTAAGTGGTTTTTAGATGTAAATTTCTTTAAAATATAGGAATTGATAATGCACCTCCTCCTCCTCCTGAAAATCCTCAAAATTCTCAATCACCTCAACACCAAATACCTGATGAAGAACATCCCCAACAATAAACACCTCCAGTAATTCCTCAATATTCCCCTGGAACACAAGAAAATTTAATGGGGCAAATTGAAAATAATAAAAAATAAATCAAGGACAAAATTGCAGGGTTGAAAGATCCTGCATTGTCAACCTCACATAGAGTCACACTTGCTTAATCTCTTGAATCTATGTTATCAAATGTAGATTCAATTAGCAAGCAAATCTCTAGTTGGTCAGATAAGAGGAGAGAGTTTAGACAATTATATGTAGATAAGTTATCATACAAATAAGTCAAAAATGAAAAAATTACAAAATTTGACTTGTGTTCCCTTTTCACAAACCCATGAACAAATCAACCTCTAGACCCTACAAGCAAGAGGTTCCCTATCTATTGGTGCAACCACCAAGGGATAAAGGACCATTTTTTGTAGAGGTGGTGGATGGTTTTTGACCATCCTTCATGTAACAATATTGTGGTCCTGCAATATTTTTTGATGAAAATCTACTTTGAGTTTGTCCTCAATAAAGTGCCCAACTATTTTGATATGTAGGACTTCCAGGGTAGAGGTGAGGGATCAGCACAGGATAGACCAAGGACACATCTTGACCCATAGCGCCCAATGAGATGAGCATTCACTAGACTAGCATATGAGCACGTGTCTATCTCTTCTGTTGTGAAGGAGAGTGCTAAGGTCGAGACACTACAGTCCATTAGTTCCTTGACCCAGAGCATTATAGAGCATGCCAGTCCTGCAGCACAACGTGAGCTGGGGGGAGACTTCGAGGAGTAGGGTTCCACCCCATACTTGTTAGGATTGTGGGTTAGCTTGTGGTTATGACTCCACTAATATTTAGGATGTAGGTGCATAGGCTACATCTGTAGCTCAGCAATTGGTGATGACAAATGCTCTCCTAAATGAGGCTTTCAGCCTTGATACTCATGTAAATGTTAGCAAGTTCAATGAATTTAATTTATTAAATTTCATTTTTGAAATGTAAGATTAACTAATTTAGTTTGATGATTGTAATGAAATTTTAGGGTCATAGTGTTCATTCAGTTTTCAGTGGTTCTCCACCTCCGTATTACACTATGACATGTGCTGCCGAGGTATGTAACTAGTAAACAATTATAAATATTACATGTGAATAGCATTGTTATATGAATGATATTCTAATATCTGATTTTGGGTGTTGAATAGGTTAATCTTGGAGATTTCACGGCAACACCTCCCAGTGGAGGTGGAGTTCAAAGCTTCGCTTAGGTAATAAAATAAAGAGTTTAACTAATGAATTGTACTTACTAGATTTATGTAGTTTATATTCATATTGTTGATTACATTGCATTGCACATCTTTTAAACTCAAAACATTGCTACACATTGCATAACTAATAACTAGATGTTGATAGATGACAAGATTTCAATTACAATATAGTTTTTTAGAAAGTCAACATATGCAGTTATGCAAATACTTCACATTGCATAACTAATAACAAGGAGTAGTTGCCAATTGCATTTGCTTGTCATGGCATTCCATGAGACCACATTTTATTGAGGCATTTTTTCAAACAATTCACTAGCTTGTCTATGCTATGGATGCTTGGAAAAAATCTATCAAAACACAATAGTAATTTATAGCATAGAGTGTTGTTATATGGAGCCTAATCAGACTTAGAGGTTAAATTTACCCCACTTTTATCATCTCGGTTTCCATCCAAATTCCTATGGGGTCAAGGGACAGTGCTCCCTGTCGTGATATAGGGCGGGGTTGAGGGGTAGCGCCCCCGTGGGGGCTTGGGGGCAATGCCCTCGAAACCTCACATGATTTTTTATTATTTTATAAAGGCACTGGTAGTTATTTTTCATTGACCGACATAAAAAACCCTATTTGGTAACCGACATAAGGCTTGATAAAAGCGACTAAGGGTTATGGTTTCTAATGATGTATTGTAGCATTTTGCAACGGTATTGAGTTGTAGGGATTGTTGGTTGTAATCAATTTGATTTACTGGATAATAATATTGGACTCTCTGTTTGGTGGATGTAGCCCGAGTTTGGGTGAACCACGTTAAAACTTGTCTCTCCCTGTTATTATTTCTGTGTATTTTCATTCCTCTGTTTAATCTTTATTTGCATTTAATTGATATCTTCTGTTGTCTAACCCTAACATAGACAAGGTAATGAGCTATTTGAAAAAATACCTCAAAGAAATGTGGTCGCATTTAATCCATGTTTTCTTTTGAATAACCAGTAAAAGTCGGCTGCTAACAGTCTCAATTCCTTCGGGAGCAACCAAATCCAACAACATACTTTAGGTTAATACATCTATTTATTATTATTATTATTATTTATTTTGTTAAAGATTTTGCAGAATGTGTTAACTAATTTGATACATCTATTTGGGGTTACTGGTCTCTTGTTGTTTTGTTGATCTATTTGGTCTATTTTATGTCTTTGTTCCATGATGTTGTTTAAGTGTCTTTGATGTTTCTTATCTAATCTTTGTAAAAGGGTGGGGCCATTTCGAAATCCCTGTTTCATGTTCATAACTCTAGACAAAAGTGTTTACCCATAATCAAAAACTAATTTGATACATCTATGAATACATTATAAATGCAAGATCATTCAGTGGAGCAATAGAAATGGGGTTCATACCTATTGGTCATGATGTTAGTCACAAACAAACATAGAATAAAAGTACACATTAACCTTTATTCATCTTTGCCTTTTCTTCTTCATGAGGCACATTCACTGCACTAGATATTGCAGAATCCTCCTTAGGTGCTGGCGTTTGTTCTGAAGCCATTATCTGTTCTGCACCTGTGCTACTTTCTTCCTAAACTTTGGCAGTAGGATCTTCAGATACATCCTTCTCATCAGCCTTCTTTTCCTGAACCTCTACTATAGCAAGTTCTACTGATGCATCCTGTGAACTTGGTTGGCTTATTTCTGAAGCATGGCCTTCTGGTTCTTCCATCTTTACTTCCTCTATATGTTACCCTTTGTCATGTGTACCTGCTAGATGTTTAGGGCTTGCATCCTGTTTATCTATCAAATATACCACTACAGGACTTCTCACCTGTGCAACCAGTGTGTCCAGCCCTATTTCTTGGGCTACCCTTTCTGGGCTCTTTTCCTTTTCAGCTTCCACTTGCTTCATCTCCTCCAGTATTGTTTAAACTGTTGGAGTCTTATGAGGGGTCATTTGCGTACCTACAGCAAGGGTTTCCATCTTTTGTGAAGATACCTCCTTCACAACCTCATCATCCGATAGGTTAATTGTCTCCTCTAATGAGATATGACCTCCTGGCGAGGTTTCTTTCACCTGTTCTTCTGCAAGTTCAGTTTTGAACTTCACAATGGTAGGAAGTGGGACATTGTGCTGAAATTTCTTATGCACAACTTCACTACCTGCCCCTTTCACTAGTGTAGGGGATTGCCTTATTTCTCCCCTCATGGAGGTTCTTGGTCTCTTAGGTGGGGTAGCTACCACCACCTATGGGGCTCTTCTCTTTCTTTTGAACAACTAGGGGGCCTCATCTTCTTCAGGTTCTTCCTCCATGTGGACATCTTCTTCCATTGGTTGCCCTGAGGACTAACCCTCCTCTTGGGTCTCAGTAACTTTTGCCTCTGCTGTCTTATCTTTCTTGGACTTTAGTTTCCTTGTCCGTGGAGGTGATGTTGATCCTGATCCTGATCCTGATGCTGCCTCCTCAGCTGGAAATACTACTCTTTCAATAATCACCCCTTTGGGCTCTTTATCAATTTTCTTACCCCTAGGGGGTCTTTTGCTTTGTTGTTGTTGTGGTGGCAGTCTATCTCCTTTAGATTTTCTCTTTTCATTTATAAAGTCATCATATTCCTCACCAGGAATATCCTGCCCTTTCTTCTTGTTGTCCATAGTAATGGTAACACCCTTCTTCTTCAATGCCTCAACCTATTCATCAACCCAAGCTTGGGTTAGCTGTAATGTCCTAGCAATGAAAGGGTCCAAGGATATGTCCTCCTGTATGGTTAGGTCAGGTGTAGATATGGTATCATTATATATCTTCCTTTCCTTATACTCATCTGCCATTATCCTGCCATCATCCTTCTTCAATTGTTGAGGAATAGGGATGCAGTCAAAGGTTTTGACTTGATTCAGTGTCAGCCTCTGGTATCTTCTTCTTCTGGCTTCTGCTTCATCTTCACAATCTGCCCAGAAGTCTTCTAGGTGCCTTTGATAAATAGGCTTCCCTACTATTTTCTATATCCTCCCATAAGGATCATATGGTCTTATTATTGGAAATCGCTGCAATTGCATTTTATTTAAGCTGACCATCACCTTCTTGATGCTTTTTGAATCTGGGCACATGTACCAGCCAATGGTGACTAGAAACAAGATTGGAGGTAGCTTATGAGCATCCTTATATGTCTTCAGCATGGTGGAGCTCTGCCTTATGAATTCCATCAATATCACTGCATCAGTGGGGTATCTTGGTAGCATGAGGGGAGGTCCTTCAAATCCCTCAATCCTCATGTAAGAAAACGTAGCAAACTAAATGTACCAAGCTCCATGCCTGTAGATTATTTCTTGAGCTTCCATGCTCAATCTCTTTGTTCTGTCTTCCTCCATGGTCCTTACCAGATGCATAGAGAATGCATCATTGACCAGTTTTTAATCCTGGAGGTAGTTAGCTCCCTGTAGCTGGGGATGATGATCCGAAATGTGTACAGCATTGACTGTGCCTGTAAGCTTTCCATTTGTAATCAATGCATCAAATGTGCCTTTGTATGCACAGGAGTAGACAATGTATGATGTCATGTAGAATGAACAATTTGAACCTCCCATGTTCATCAGCTGCTCATGAAGAGCATCACTTATCAGCTGGCCCCATAGTGGCTTGATGTCTGCATATATGCACATCATGATTACACCATACATCCAATCCTTGAAACTACTAGTATCAAGCTAGCCTATCACCCTGCTAAGCAGTGCAATCATGTATTGATACTCTTCATCAAAATCATATTTAAACAGGTGCACAGGAAGTTTGGTAGCAGCTGGATATGTGCTATTCTGGGCCCTCCATTGATACATATTCTTCTTGGCCTGTTTCTTATTATTTTCATATTCAATTTCTAATTTCTTTAGGTCAACACTGTTAACCTTTCTGCCCAATGGTAGTCCAAATGTCTTGGAAAGACCTTTAATGGATAGGTTTGCATACACTCTTCCATGTTTCACCACCTGTCTGGTCTCTGGATTGTAATTTCGTGTACACTCGACCACCAGCTCAGGAGACTCCATAGAGTACGGAAAACTGACCGCATTCCACAATCTGAACACGAATACTGCATCCAGCAGAGGGCTTCTATTCTTCTCATCATTCATCTTGGCGGACCAGGCCTCCAAATTAGTGCTTCCTTGATGGGTATCTGTAATTGCCCCATACTTAAACAGGATTCCTCTTGGAGATGAGAACATGGGCTTCTTCAGCCTCATACTTTGCCAACCTCTTGTCAGCCATAGATATCTGCAATTAACACAACTTTGTCTTACAATGGGTACTCACATGTATGCAGATAACAATTATCTCTACTAACACCATGCATACTATATTCACTGAGCATTAACCTATCACAGGATGCATAAACTAAAACTTCAAACCAGCAACATCATACCTGACTATGCATAAGCAACAGGATGAGGGTTTCAATTACTTACCTAGTTATGCAAATCCCTTTATACCAGTGGTTCTCCAGTGAATGCTCTTAATCCTGCTGATAATCACGTGCTTCCTCCTGCCCGTGAGCTCTGTTCGTACAAGAGTCGCCTGTATGGGGGGGGTTTTGAAGCTGGTGCTCTGTAGAAAATGATTTTCTCGCAATGTAAGTCTGAAATGGCGGTGAATTTAACTTTTAACCTTGTGATTAGGGTAAAATTAGGGCAAATCCTGACAGATTAAATCTTATTCATTGAATTTTTGCATGGAAACTCAGGATTTCACCAAGTGTTCGATCGGGTCTAATGGTTAGCAGGAACTACCTACCACCTTTGCGTGCATTAAATGTCAATGGCGGCAGTGATAGCAGGGTGTTATTCGAATGTTGGGATGATATTCGAATGTTAGGATGATATATGAAAATATCATCCCGAGTGCAATATGATCATCCTCTTCGATAGGAAAAGTATCCTCGACAGATCGAGTGATAAACGCACCCTCAGGTCATGTTTTATACATCAGGAGGATATTTCAATATATCGGGTGATGTTACAAGATGATGATGACCGGATAAAACATAACATCTCTCTTTTGGAATATCAGGATGACGTCATCCAGATATTCGCTTATTGTATCGCTAAGGTATCATGACGTCATCGTCATGTTATAGGAATAGGATCATGTTTATGAAATATCTTGCCGAGCAGTAAATGTGATGATGACATCATCTTCATGTTTGTTTCTTTGTTTATCAGACTCAAATGGCGTCATTAGGATAATGGCTTAGGGGGATATTTCACGTCAAGAGGATATTGAGAAATATTGGGTTACATTGAGAAATATGATCCTCGCGGGAAACATAAGGCCGCCGACGGGTAAAGGTCACTATCACCTAAAATTGACGTCTGGACATTTGGACTGCATGATTTATCAGGTGATAAATTAGATCAGGATGACTTTCTGAAATATGACTGATGTTACGAAATATGATCCTCCCCCTGGAAATATTAGGTTTGACCCAAACTTTGACCGTTCATAACTTTCACATCCCAATGAATATCATGGTGATGTAAAAGGCAAAACTACATGAAATTTGATGCTCTATCTGAATATGAGGTTATTGGAATGAAATATGAACTTTGAAAAACTAACCTCATGATGATGACTTACCTAGCCTGTCCATGCATGATGATCTGCATGACCTACTTTTACCAAACCGCCAGAAAGCACAAAAAACCAAGCAAAAAGTTGGGTCCCTGTTTTGCCAAGTGAAAATGGGGCGTGTTGTGTAACCACACAACAACTTGCCACCAAAGAAAATAAACAAATTCCAATGATTCAAGTGATGTGATCATATTTATTCATAATATTCTAATTCTTTCTAAGCATAAGCATCATGATCTTCTGAATGATAAAATTTCATCATGATAACAATGCTTAATAAAGGATCATGTGTGTGCAAATGATTAATTATCCTCATCTTGAAAGCAAGTTGAAAACATAAGTAACTGGTGTTAAACTACATAGTTGGAGATCATCCCTCATAGCCAACCTGGATAGAGCCTTGCTGCCAGCAGGCGTCTATAGCCCTGGCAAGGTTATCTATACAATCTCCCTAAGTAGAGCCCCACTACCAGCAGACGTTTATAGCCCCGGTAAAGTTACTTAGATAGCCTAATTTTATTTCTTTTCTGATTTTCTCTTCAGAATTTGTATCTGATATCATCATGTCAGCTCATTTGTATAAGGTACAGTCACTTGCAGCTTTAGGTTGGAGATTGTATTGGTAGCAAGGGAGTCCCTTTAGATTTTTCACTTAACACCTATACTTTTGTGTTCAACAAACCTAAGGCTTTTAAGTGTTTCATTGTGATTGATTCACTTTGATCAAGAAAAGGCACCCTGATGAAAAGATATCACAGACCTGATCATGAATACTTCTTAGAATGAATCATAACCTATGTCTAAATCTGATCTCATCACTTGAATCCTAACAATTTAGTTATTTTCTGTGGTAATGAAGTGCATCATCTTGATTAACCAGAACAAGGTCTCAACAAACAAAACAAAACAAACAAAAACGAAACACAATGAACAAAACAACTATACAAATGTACAATATGATACACATGACTGTCATGAAGTCACTTAGGCTTGGAAATAATGTTTGAGGAATTGTCCATTGACTGGCAATGGGACATCCTCACTTGTTAGGTTCTTAAGCCTATAAGTGCTATCTCCTAGTATCTCAGAAACCTGAAAGGGACCTATCCATAATCTGTCAAACTTACCATGGTCACCTTTCCTCTCATGGGCTTTATCCCACATTAGGACTAAATCAGATATCCTGAAGGCTTTGATTTTGGCTCTCTTGTCAAACTAGGGTTTGACAACAGCTTGATGTTTTGCAAATTGGTCAATTGCTTGACTCCTTTTCTCTTCCAGGTGCATCAGTTGAAGCAACCTGACTTCTTGTCTATTATCAATGCCTAGGTACTCTTGGGCAAATTGCAAGGTAGGAATTTTCAAGTTAACAGGGAGGATAGGATCTACCCCATATACTAGTTGGAAAGGTGAGTTTCCTAATGCAATTTTCATTCTAGTTCTGTCTACCGATAAGGCATATTTCAGAAATGAGTTCCATTCCCTAGGGTTCTTCTCTATTAATTTTCTAATGATATTTAGCAAATTCTTGTTGGTGGATTCTGCTAATCCATTCCCTTGGGGATAGTAGTTGGATGAAAACTTGAGTATGGTCCCATGATCAAAAGCCCAACTTGACAATTTAGTTGAAGTGAAGGCAGAACCATTATCACTTACCAAAGCATAAGAAGTTCCATACCTGGTAACAATGTTGCTCTCCAGAAATTTAATAACATCATCTACAGTACAAGTCTTGGTGCTGACAACCTCAGTCCATCTGGTACAATAGTCAGTGATTGTTAAGACATACCTATGGCCTGATGATGATGGAGGATTGATTGGTCCTATGAAGTCCATGCCCCATTGTGCAAATGGGTGCTCTTCCATCACTGGCTGCAAGGGTTGTGCAGCATATTTCTCTCTGTTGGCAGCAACCTAGCATACATGACAACATTTAACATGATCAGCTGTGTCTTTAAAAACTGTAGGCCAGTAATATCCTGCTCTGAGAATTGCATGTGTTGTGGCTAAGGCTGATCTATGTGCAGTTTCGAACTTGTCATGTAGTTCTGATAAAACCTTATTTGCTTCTGGCTTTTCTAAGCATCTTAGGTATATTCCTTCATAATTCTTCTTGAACAAGGTTCCTCCCTTCACAATATATCTTTGTGACCTTATCTTCAAGGCTCTTCTCTGTGAAGCCTGCAGTCTTGGGGGACATCTCCCAGTAATCAGGATGTGCCTGATATCTGCATACCACTCTTTATTATCCTTCTCATTGATCACATATTGCTGACTTGTGATGTTTAGATCAATTTCAGATATCATTTGGCTCAAAGCCTGTCCTCTTACCAGCTTCATGGGTGTAATTTCCATGTCATACTCTTGTAATACAGTAATCCACTTGGCTCTTTTCTCACCAGGTTCACTCTGCATGAGCAGCATCTTTACTGCTGCATCAGGCACTACTGCAATCACCTTACTTCTCAGTATGTAATGCTTGAATTTCTTTACTACCCTGACCAATGCAAGTGCTTGCCTTTCAACATCTATATATCTCAATTCAGCATCCTTGAAGGGACAGCTCATGAAGGCAATTGGTTTCTCTTCTTTTTCCTCATTCCTTTGAGTCAATACTGCTGCAGAGGTATGTTCTGAGGAAAATGAATAGATGTAGAAGTCCTTTGTGTAATCTGGACTGATGAGGATAGGAGCATCTGATATGGCTTTCTTTATGTCCTCAAAAGCAGCTTTAGCTTCTGCTGTCCACTCAATCTTGGCATCTTTTTTCAGCATAGCATTTAGTGGTCTGACTATTTCTGCAAAACCAGTGATGGATTTTCTTACAAAGTTAATCTTACCAAAGTAAGACTTAAGTTCTTTCTTACTTCCAGGGAGTTGTATTTTCATGATGGACTTGACCCTATCAGGATCAATGATGATTCCATCTACAGTTATCAAATGGCCTAATAATTTGCCTGTTGTTACCCCAAATATGCATTTCTTGGGTTCAAAGATATTCCGTACTCTTCACATTTCTTCAGCACATTTCTGAGATCTGTTACATGATTTGTTCTTTCTTTGGAGAACACTGTGAGGTCATCCATGTAGATGACTATACATTTTCCAATTAAGCCTCTGAAGGCTATGTCCATTGCCCGCTGGAATGTTGCTCTAGCATTTATTAGTCCAAATGGCATACGTCTATATGCAAATATCCCCCACTTGGTGGTGAAGGCAGTCTTCAGCCTATCAATCTTATCAACCATCACTTGGTTGTATCCTGAAAAGCCATCCAGGAAGGACATCATTTTGGCTCCATTTACAATCTGTAGAACTCCATCTAATGAGGGCAGAGGATAATTATCTTTTTCTGATGCTCTATTCAGGTTCCTGAAATCTACACATAGCCTGATGTCTCCATTCTTCTTTCTAACTAGCACTAGATTTGCCACCCAAATGGAGTGCCTCACAGGAAATATTATCCTGGCATTTAACAATTTCTTGACTTCTTCAAATATTATTGGTTCAAGCAAAGCATTGACTGGCCTTTGCTTCTATCTGAAAAGTTTGGCATCTGGCTTGAGAGGTATAGTATGAGTTATGACTGATGTGTCATATGTCTTCAACTCATCATAAGTCCATGCAATTACATGGATGTAATCCTTAAGGGCCCGAGTTATTCCTTCTAACTCTTCTGGTGTGCAAACCTTACCTATCAAAACATTTCTCTTGTTATCATCCTATCCAATATTCACTTGTGAATATTGACCTCCATCAGCCTTGGGAAGATCCTTCTGTTTCAGCATATTATCCAAATCAAAGGCTCTTTCTAATTCGATCATACCTTTGGGAATCCTGTTGCTAGGCAACTCTAATATTTCATCTTCTTCCCAAACATGATCTTCCACACTGTTCTCATCTATGATCTGAGCATCAAATAAATCCTTATTAGAGATGAAATCAAGGATGTGCTGGTCATCATCAAAGACCTGAAGATTAGTAACGTTATCAGGTACTGATGGTATAGATACCAACTCTATTGAAAATCTCTTCAGACTTGATATAGATAGTGGCTCCAGTGTACTGGCAGCCTAGGCAAGTGCATCTGCCCTGTGGTTCTGTTCTCTAGGAACATGGGTGATGTTAAATGCATCAAAGTCTTCAATCAAATCCCACACTCTGTGTCTATAATTTGACAATCTTTTATAATTGCAAGAGTATATTTCTCTTACCTATCTGACAACTAATTCTGAATCTCTAAAGACATGCAGAATTTTCACTTTTTTCTTGAGAGCAAACAGTATCCCATGAATCAGAGCTTCATACTCTGTCACATTATTAGTACAGGGGAACTGTAATCTGTATGCAGCTAAGTAGGATTTCCTTGATGGATCAATGAGATCAATCCCTACTCTAGCTCCTTGTTTGGATTTGGATCCATCAAATCTAAGGATCCAAGACTTATCTTCAGCATGAGGTTTAGCTGAACCTTTACTTTTCTTTGTAGATCTAGCAGCTGCTCCACCTGATATCCATTTTAACTTAGGAATGTCGGCCTTCTCAGACTTCATCTTTTCTTCCTTCTAAGAAGCTGATTTTTCTTCTTGTTTTCCATCATCAAGAGGATGATCTTTTGAATCAGGCTCTATATATTTCTTTAAAATATGTAGACACAGCAAATAGGCGGTCTCCGAGTGAGGTGCCTCATGCAGCCTACACCAACCTTCAGTTAGTGCATCCTGTGGATGTTTCTTTTGTCTTATCATCTTCTTAATTTCTCCTGATAAGAACTCTTCAAATCTAGTCAGGTTACTGCCTCTGTCTTCATCAGACAGTTCATAGTCTGGCTCCATCAGACAATCACTTCCAGGGGTGATCTTTTCTTTTTTCTTAACATTTATCTGATCGTACACCAGAATTTCTTCTATTCTCTGTACGTGATCTTCATCATGATCTATCACCTTTTCTGTGGTTCCTGCAGAAGACAAACAAGAATCAGTATCGTCATCATCACCAGATGTAGAACTTACCTTGGAATATGATGATGATGCCTCACTACATGTCTGCTCTAGCATCATCATGTCTAAGCATGTTTCACAAGTCCTTTTTGAATGTGCTTCGTCGTGTAATCTGCACCATCCATCAATCAAAATATCATTAGCAGGTATATTTAACAATTGACAACACCTTACCTGTTTGGATAGATGCATCTGAAAGTTTCTGAAGCGATCTATTTCATTTTCATTCTCAAAATTACCATCGGTTTCTACAACTAGCATGTCCTCCTGATGATCATCATCATGATGATGATGAAAGTCAAGCATCAGGATTTCTTCTATCCGGATAGTTTGTGGTCTAACGGCATAAACTCCAGGCTCAACGTCGACATACATGATCTCATTCATTTTATTATACTCGGTTATCATGTGCTTCATTCTGGGTTCAGCATCTATTCTTATCTGGTTTGGTATACCTTTCCAAGGTAACCACATGTGACTGAAGTCAGTGGAGATATA
Organism: Cunninghamia lanceolata; assembly: GCA_027924645.1. Classification (NCBI taxonomy): domain Eukaryota; kingdom Viridiplantae; phylum Streptophyta; class Pinopsida; order Cupressales; family Cupressaceae; genus Cunninghamia; species Cunninghamia lanceolata. The sequence goes on along the minus strand of BSBN01000213.1, from coordinate 27,189,482 downwards.
TCCATTCAAAGTCTTTGACCAGTCCCTGCTGAGCAGCATCCCATATGTGTCAGGTATATCAACTACCCGAATATCAATATAGTACTGGATCCTGGGATCAGATGCCAGCTGCATGTGTATATGAGTCAGTTCTCCTACTACACTCACCTCTGTCTTATCTAACTGTGTCACCTTCTTTAGAGATTTAGCAGGATGCAGTCCTAAAGCATTGCATATGGACAAGGACATCACATTTGTAGATGCAACTGAATCTACTAAATAGTTGTGTAAATTCTTTCCAAACATCCTTATGGTAAGGAGGAAAGGTGGTGACTCACTCTTATCTTTGTATAATGTCATATGTGAGGTTTTTGCAGCTTGCACAGTAGCTGGCACCTTAGGCTTGATATTATTATCTCTAGCAGCATGATCTTTATTGCTAAGATGACCTGGAGAATGAATATCCTCTTTAGGAGTGGGATCATCTAGTGACTTCATAAAAGCTTTCTTAATTGCAGGAGTTTTCAACAATTCTGACAGAGACAGGCTGATCTTTATCTTTTTCATTTCATCTGCCAAGTATGAGACAAGTTTATCAGACTCCTGAGGTAAGGCAACAACTCTTGATGCTGTATTCTGGGGTGATAGATATTGTGCATTTACCTTGGGAAATCTTGAATTATTGCTAGCTTTGGGATCAGGAGCTGTGTTGAAATTATTTAGAGGTAGAGATGATGTCAATGGACCAGTAGGTCTATTGGAGCTACTTCTCAAATTATAATTATGCTTACCAGGATATTGCTGTTGGTATGCATGTACCTCCTCATGTTCAGTGGAAGGCTCATTCTCATCTTCAAAGGGGGAGACATAATTTGACTCAAAAGCTAAAGCAGATTCTTCACAAGCCTGGGAATAATGTTGGTGGGATGACACAATCCGCTGATGATGATGATCAGTGTAGCTCTCCAATACAAATGCAGAGTCATATCCATAAGGAACCAACTCATTTCCCTCTACCTAAGGTGGATTTCTAGAAGTATTAGATACTTCTGTCTGGAAAATGCTAGCAACAATTCTGAATTGTGGACAGTCTAACTCTGCATGAGCATTTGTGTTGTGTATCCTGCACCAATTGGTGAGGGCTGCCTCAGCAAGATTGACTCTAGTAATTTGTTTGGCTTCACCAGGTGGCTGATTATCTAAGGGTGATGGTAATGAACCATTATTTGGCCTGGAGTTCCATACTTTAGGCTGTCTCTGAGGATTATTGTTATTTCCACCACTATTATTAAAATTACTATTGTTATTGTATCCTCTATCAGGATAATTTGGTCTGTCATTAGAATAACTTCTATTTTGGTTAGGCTGAGAATAGAAATTCTGATTTCTCAAATGTGTCACCTCTGTAGTGAGTTTTCTTAATTGAACAGAGATTTCTTTGATTTTTTCCTTCTCTTCTTGGGCTTTAGCCACTACATTCTCAGTTTGAGGCTTGAAGAAGGAGGATCCATGGTTATTGTTGGATGGATCAACACCCTGAGGTGTCTGAGTTTGTGCATGATATTGTGGTGTTTGGCCATTCCCATTAGGAGGTAGCATGATACTTAATGGAGGTACTTGCAAAGGTGCAGGCATGACTGCTGGAGGTATCATAGCTCCATTAGGATATTGCTGTGCAGGATATTGTTGAGCCAGATATGTAGGATATTGTGGAGGATAAGTTGGATATGTGCCAGGCAATGTAGGGAATGCAACATTTGGTGTTGGAGCAGGGACTAACTACTGATTTACCTTGATAGCTTCTTGAAAAGCTCTTGTCAAGGTAGTGATCTCAGGATGTGTTATCTTGATGAACATGGATGTCAGTGGATCCAGAGCTGAGTAATAAATACTCCTAGCAGCAGTATCCCCTACTACATAAGGAGCAACTAGCTTGGATAACATTTTCTGGAACCTAGCATTAAAGTTGGCAATAGGTTCACCTTCAAACCTCTTAATAGTGGTAAATAAGTGATAGTTCATTGAAGGATCAATTGGTATCTTGAACCTATCTGTGAAAGCGTTTTCTAGGACAGCCCATGAACCAACAGAACCCTGACCAAGACTAATAAACCAATTATAAGCCTCTTCCCCTAAGGAAAAAGGAAATAATCTGCATACAACATCTTGATGCTCTATTCTAGCTCTACAGCAGGCTTCTTTAAAGGTCCTGATATGATCATCAACATCCTGATAAGGATGATACTTTGGACAGAGTTTGTCTGGATTCTTTGGCAACTCATGATACGCATTGAAAGTTAGAGGTGACTCTACTGCAAAGAAAGACATTGCAACTGGAGGAGGTTGAGCCGGTGGTATAGCTGGCTGAGGTTGGACCTGGGGTTAAGGTTGAACAAGAGGTGTCACAGATATCCCAGAAGGTATTTGCAAACCAACAAGAGTTACAAGAGGGGGTTCTAGTGAAGCTCATGCTGCACTAGACCCTGGAGTGTGATGGATGTCCACAGTTCTAGGTCTGAAACCTCTAACAGGCAATTCTTCAAAGATTCCACTAGGCCTAGACCTGGTATTTATCCTGTGAGCCAGGATTTCTCAATTTTGAGGCAAATTAGCTGGAACTTTGCAAATATCAGTTGGAATTCACCGGCTAAGGTGATATTTGAGGTCGGATGACTGATCTAACTGGATATTTATGAAATATTTCCAAAGATAGTGCAAATATAAGGTGATAACAGGGTAGGATGACTCTTACCACAAGATATCAGGCTTCTAAGGCAAAACTCTTCAAAGCTTGAACAGATTTACTTAACATTGGCTGATATTTGTGAATTCATGATGATCTACTGTAAAGCTGGCAATATTTACGTCTGATCTAGAAATCTTTACATAGAATGAGCATTTACAAGCTTGCTACAGTAAATATTTGAACAATATTTGAAATTCACGAATGCATTGGGGTTACCTTACTCTATGCATCACCAAACCTGAAAATAATAATGATGAGCGTCTTCTTTTAGATAAAGGCCATCCTTCTAGTGCTAATTTATGTTCGTCATGATGTTAGTCACAAACAAACATAGAATAAAAGTACACATTAACCTTTATTCATCTTTGCCTTTTCTTCTTCATGAGGCACATTCACCGCATTGGATATTGCGGAATCCTCCTTAGGTGCTGGCATTTGTTCTGAAGCCATTATCTATTCTGTACCTTTGCTACTTTCTTCCTGAACTTTGGCAGCAGGATCTTCAGATACATCCTTCTCATCAGCCTTCTTTTCCTGAACCTCTACAATAGCAGGTTCTGCTGATGCATCCTGTGAACTTGGTTGGCTTATTTCTGAAGCATGGCCTTCTGGTTCTACCATCTTTACTTCCTCTATATGTTGCCCTTTGTCAGGTGTACCTGCTGGATGTTCAGGAATTGCATCCTATTTATATGTCAAATCTACCACTACAGGACTTGTCACCTGTGCAACCAGTGTGTCCAGCCCTATTTCTTGGGCTACCCTTTCTGGGCTCTTTTCCTTTTCAGCTTCCACTTGCTTCATCTCCTCCAGTATTGTCTGAACTGTTGGAGTCTTATGAGGGGTCATTTGTGTACCTACAGCAAGGGTTTCCATCTTTTGTGAAGATACCTCCTTCACAACCTCATCATCCGATAGGTTAATTGTCTCCTCTAATGAGATATGACCTCCTAACGAGGTTTCTTTCATCTGTTCTTCTGCAAGTTCAGTTTTGAACTTCACAATGGTAGGAAGTGGGACATTGTGCTGAAATTCCCTATGCACAACTTTGCTACCTGCCCCTTTCACTAGTGTAGAGGATTGCCTTATTTCTCCCCTCATGGAGGTTCTTGGTCTCTTAGGCGGGGTAGCTACCACCACCTGTGGGGCTCTTCTCTTTCTTTTGAACAGCAAGGGGGCCTCCTCTTCTTTAGGTTCTTCCTCCATGTGGACATCTTCTTCCATTGGTTGCTGTGAGGATTGACCCTCCTCTTGGGTCTCAGTAACTTTTGCCTCCGTTGTCTTATCTTTCTTGGACTTTAGTTTCCTTGTCCATGGAGGTGATGCTGATCCTGATCCTGATCCTGATGCTGCCTCCTCAGCTGGAAATACTGCTCTTTCAATAATCACCCCTTTGGGCTCTTTATCAATTTTCTTACCCCTAGGGGGTCTTTTGCTTTATTGTTGTTGTGGTGGCAGTCTGTCTCCTTTAGATTTTCTCTTTTCATTTATAAAGTCATCATATTCCTCACCAGGAATATCCTGCCCTTTCTTCTTGTTGTCCATAGTAATGGCAACACCCTTCTTCTTCAATGCCTCAACCTGTTCATCAACCCAAGCTTGGGTTAGCTGTAATGTCCTGGCAATGAAAGGGTCCAAGGATATGTCCTCCTGTATGGTTAGGTCAGGTGTAGATATGGTATCATTATATATCTTCCTTTCCTCATACTCATCTGTCATTATCCTACCATCATCCTTCTTCAATTGTTGAGGAATAGGGATGCAGTCAAAGGTTTTGACTTGATTCAGTGTCAGCCTCTGGTATCTTCTTCTTCTGGCTTCTGCTTCATCTTCACAATCCGCCCAGAAGTCTTCTAGGTGCCTCTGATGAATAGGCTTCCCTACTATTTTCTGTATCCTCCCATAAGGATCATATGGTCTTATTATCAGAAATGGCTGCAATTGCATTTTATTTAAGCTGACCATCACCTTCTTGATGCTTTCTTAATTTGGGCACATGTACCAGCCAATGGTGACTGGAAACAAGATTGGAGGTAGCTTATGATCATCCTTGTATGTCTTCAGCATGGTGGAGCTCTGCCTTATGAATTCCATCAATATCACTGCATCAGTGGGGTATCTTGGCAGCATGAGGGGAGATCCTTCAAATCCCTCAATCCTCATGTAAGAAAACATAGCAAACTGAATGTACCAGGCTCCATGCCTGTAGATTATTTCTTGAGCTTCCATGCTTAATCTCTTTGTTCTATCCTCCTCCATGGTCCTTACCAGATGCATAGAGAATGCATCATTGACCAGTTTGTAATCCTGGAGGTAGTTAGCTCTCTGTAGCTGGGGATGATGATCTGAAATGTGTACAGCATTGACTGTGCCTGTAAGATTTCTATCTATAATCAATGCATCAAATGTGCCTTTGTATGCACAGGAGTAGACAATGTATGATGTCATGTAGAATGAACAATTTGAACCTCCTAGGTTCATCAGCTGCTCATGAAGAGCATCACTTATCAGCTAGCCCCATAGTGGCTTGATGTCTGCATATATGCACATCATGATTACACCATACATCCAGTCCTTGAAACTACCAGTATCAGGCTGGCTTGTCACCCTGCTAAGCAGTGCAATCATGTATTGATACTCTTCATCCAAATCATATTTAAATAGGTGAACAGGAAGTTTGGCAGCGGCCGAATATGTGCTATTTTGGGCCCTCCATTGATACATATTCTTCCTGGCCTGTTTCTTATTATTCTCATATTCAATTTCTAATTTCTTCAGGTCAACACTGTTAACCTTTCTGCCCAATGGTAGTCCAAATGTTTTGGAAAGACCTTTAATGGATAGGTCTGCATACACTCTTCCATGTTTCACCACCTGTCTGGTCTCTGGATTGTAATTTCGTGCATACTTGACCACCAGCTCAGGAGACTCCATAGAGTATGGAAAATCAGCCGCATTCCACAATCCAAACACGAATACTGCATCTAGCAGAGGGCTTCATTTCTTCTCATCATTCATCTTGGCGAACCAGGCCTCCAAATCAGTGTTTCCTTGATGGGTATCTGTAATTGCCCCATACTTAAACATGATTCCTTTTGGAGATGAGAACATGGGCTTCTTGAATTCAGCCTCACACTTTGCCAACCTCTTGTCAGCCATAGATATATGCAATTAACACAACTTTGTCTTACAATGGGTACTCACATGCATGTAGATAACAATTATCTCTCCTAACACCATGCATACTATATTCATTGAGCATTAACGTATCACAGGATGCATAAACTAAAACTTCAAACCAGCAACATCATACCTGACTATACAGAAGCAATAGGATGAGGGTTTCAATTACTTACTTGGTTATGCAAATCCCTTTATACCAGTGGTTCTCCAGTGAATGCTCTTAATCCTGCTGATAATCACGTGCTTCCTCCTGCCCGTGAGCTTTGTTCATACAAGAGTCACCTGTATGGGGGGGGTTGGAAGCTGGTGCTCTGTAGAAAATGATTTTCTTGCAAGGTAAGTTTGAAATGGCGGTTGAATTTACCTTTTAACCTTGCGATTAGGGTAAAATTAGGGCAAATCCTGACAGATTAAATCTTATTCATTGAATTTTCACACGGAAACTCAGGATTTCACCAAGTGTTTGATCAGGTCTAATGGTCAGCGGGAACTACCTACCACCTCTGCGCGCATTAAATGTCAATGGCGGCAACGAGAGTGGGGTGATATTCAAATGTCAGGATGATATTCAAATGTCGAGATGATATATGAAAATATCATCCTGAGTGCAATATGATCATCCTCTTCGATAGGAAAAGTATCCTCGACAGATCGGGTGATAAACGCACCCTCAGGTCATGTTTTATACATCAGGAGGATATTTCAACATATCGGGTGATGTTACGAGATGATGATGACCAGATAAAACATAACATCTCTCTTTCAGAATATCAGGATGACGTCATCCAGATATTCACTTATTGTATCGCTAAGGTATCATGACATCATCGTCATTTTATGGGAACAGGATCATGTTTATGAAATATCCTACCGAGCGGTAAATGTGATGATGACATCATCGTCATGTTTGTTTCTTTGTTTATCAGACTCAAATGACGTCATCAGGATAATGGCTTAGGGGGATATTTCGAGTCAGGAGGATATTGAGAAATATTGGGTTACATTAAGAAATATGATTCTCGTAGGAAACATAAGGCCGCCGACGGGTAAAGGTCACTATCACCTAAAATTGATGTCCGGACATTTGGACCGCATGATTTATTGGGTGATAAATTAGATTGGGATGACCTTCTGAAATATGACTGATGTTATGAAATATGATCCTCCTCCTAGAAATATCAGGTTTGACCCAAACTTTGACTGTTCATAACTTCAACATCCCAATGAATATCATGGTGATGTAAAAGGCAAAACTACATGAAATTTGATGCTCTATCTGAATATGAGGTTATTGGAATGAAATATGAACTTTGACAAACTAACCTCATGATGATGACTTACCTAGTCTGTCCATGCATGATGATCTGCATGACCTACTTTTACCAAACCGCCAGAAAGCACAAAAAACCAAGCAAAAAGTTGGGTCCCTGTTTTGCCAAGTCAAAATGGGGCGTGTTGTGTAACCACACAACAATACCGCAGCCTGTTATATTGGCATCACCCCTCGCAGTTGCTTTGCCAAATACCTCGATTGCTTTGCCAAATATCTACAAAGGTGACAATTATGGATGCATTCATGGTCTCTAAATTAGAACAATAGTTTCAAAAAAGATAAGTTAAAAGGGTATTTTTAGACCCCTAATGTAGCCAACAGGGTAGCTTTCCTGTGCAGTTCTAAGAAAATCTATGGTGGTCCTGTGAATAGTTGACCCCATCATTTCTACATGGTCTCCATATTAATATAAGTATAAAATTATACTATGACCTTCTCAATAAACCATAATCACCACTATTGAGAATTTGTGTCTCAAACTCACTGGTAAAATCCTAGTTCAGTTGCCATCAAAACATATATTTCCTAAAAGTGTTGCATTCAGCATTTACTGTAGTCCCACAAGGTGCAGACAAGAGAGATTGATGGGGAGTACACAGCGGATACCATAGACCGATGCCCTAATTTCTCACAGTTGACAAACTAATAGATGAGCCACTAATTCAACTCCATCAGCCAAGTCTCTCATTCTTCTGCCAATGCCCTGATGGCATTTGCCTTTGGTGAGACTCGTTCCGTCGGAGAACATTTGTAACCTTTGGCCGATGTGCCAATACATCGTCACACAGTTTGCTTCCTTCCAAACCCTAGCACATGGAGATGCTAGGTCATCCTACTGTGTGAAACGCCCTGTCAGAATTCTCTACACCGCTGAACAGGAAAAACAAAATAAAGAGCAAAAAAAATATTCATACAATGAAGCCATTCCACTAATTTCGATAGAAATCTCACTAGTGGAATGCTTCACGATGACATATGGAAACAATAAAAAATGCAAAATGAATGGAAATCTACAATTACACAATTTATAGTTATAAGAAACAAAAATCAAATGGATAGAACATAATTGCTTTATTTCTCCTGAGCACAATACAATCACATTCGATCACACTACTTCTTTTATCAGATTACAATATATGATCATTTGGTTCATTCCTTAGGGTATTTATCAACTCGCCCTGAGTTGTACTGAACTGACTCCAAGTGGCTGGGAGACAACTGTGTAAACAACCTCCAACTACCCTACTGCCCTATTTTGGCATTATGAGGTTACAATTTAACAAATGTCCCCAAAGTCACTTGGGACTTACAAAATGAACCTAGATACAAACTGAAATGAAAATGCATTAGTCAAATAGACCTTATTACAAAAGAAAACATGATTTTCTAGGTGCTCCTGCACCATACTCCCAGGTGAAAGTTGTCTTAAGTCCTCTTAGAGACTAACTGTTGCAAATCACCACCCTGCCTTTTGAGGTCTGCGTCTAGCGTCCATGTGGCCTCTGAGTCTAGAAGTCCTTTCCATTTGACTAAGTGCTCAAAATAGGTCTGATTTCTTGTCTTCTTGGCTATCCTGCTATCCAAGATACACTCCATCTTCGGTGGTTCCTTAGGTGGTAAATGCTGCATCCACTCGGCATTGTCTTGGACAGAATCTGCTATACCTTCACCTGTATCAGGACTCCTATATAATGTTAGATCAGCAACATTGAATATAGGTGAAATAGCAATATCATCAGGGAGTTCAAGTTTGTAAGCATTAGAACCATATTTCTCTGGAATCCGACAAGGTCCAATTTTTCGCATCATCAACTTGCTATGTTTTCCTGTGGGCAGTCTGTTCTTGTTGAGATGAACCATGACCATATCTCCTAGTTGGTACTGCACATCCCTTCTTCTTTGATCCACTCTAGCCTTGATCTTCTGATAGTTCTGGTGTAGAGTATCTCTGACTTGTTGATGGATCTCTTTCATAGCCTCGTCAAATGTATCAGCATGTCCACTCCTTTTGTCCAACCCTTGAACATTGCTTAATTCAAAAATTCCTCTAAGATGACTACCATAAACAACTTCAAAAGGACTTAGACCTGTACTTCTATTTGTAGAATCATTATAGGCATAATCTGCTTGTGGGAGTACCACATCCCAACTACTACCATGTTCTCTTGTCAAACATCTTAGCAGATTGCCTAATGACCTATTCACAACCTCAGTTTGGCCATCAGTCTGAGGATGATAGGCTGAACTAAAAGATAAATTTGTGCCCAATCATTTCCACAAGGTTCTCTAGAAATGTCCCACAAATTTGCTGTCTCTGTCAGATACAATACTCAAAGGTAACCCATGAATCCTAACAATTTCTTTAAAGAACAAACCTGCAATGTAACTAGCATCATTGGTGGTCTTACAAGGAATAAAGTGAGCCATCTTGCTGAACCTTTCTACCACAACAAACACACTATCATAACCTATCCTTGTCTTGGGCAATCCCATCACAAAATCCATATTCAAACTTTCCCAAGTTCTGTTTGGTATGGGCAAAGGTTGGTAGTCCTACATTAGTTGAGACTCCTTTTGCTCTCTGGCAAATCATAGAACTCTCAACAAACCTTCTGATACCAGATTGCATCCTTAGCCAAAAGTAAAACCTTCTTACAAGATCTAAGGTCTTATTGAGCCCAAAATGTCCTCCTCAACCACCACTATGTTTCTCCTTCACTATATTATCCCTCATCGAAGACTTAGAGATACATAATTGATTGCCTTTAAACAAAATTTCATCCTACAATGTATAATCTAAAAATTCACTGTGGAAAGCATTAGCAAACTCACTGCATACCTTGTAAATCTCCTTGAAATCATGGTCCTCTTCATACAACCCTTTGAGTGACTCAACACCCATGCTTTGTAGCTGTACTTCTTGCACTGTCAACACCCTTTTGCTTAGAGCATCAGCAACCTTATTGGTGATTCCCTTCTTATGCTTGATTATGAAGGTGTATGCTTGAAGACTTTCCACCCATTTCATGTGTCTATGACTGAGCTTTTCTAGTCCATTCAGAAAACTGAGAGCATGATTGTCAGTGTATACAATAAATTCTTTAGGAAGCAAATAGTGCCTCCATTTTTTTAGAGCTTGTACCATAGCATACAACTCTAACTCATAAGAGGAGTATTTCCTCTTGGCTTCATTTAACTTTTCACTGAAGAAGGCTATTGGTCTGCCTTCTTGGCTCAACACTGCTCCTATGGCCAATCCACTTGCATCACATTCAATTGTGAAGACCTTATTGAAATCAGGTAACACTAAAACAGGGAATTTAGCAACTTTCTATTTCAAACTCTCAAAGCTCCTATTTGCTCCTCTCGTCCACACAAACTTCATCTTACCTCCACCCTTGATGGTCTCCAACATAGGTGCACAGATGTCACTGTAGTTCTTAATGAATTTCCTGTAAAATGTGGCCAAACCATGGAAACTTCTAACCTCTCCTGCTGTCCTGGGTGTAGGCCAATTCAAAATAGCTTCTACCTTGGAAGGATCCATTTTCAAATCACCCTTAGAGATGACAAAACCTAGGTACACCAATTTTTGTTTCATGAAGTCACACTTTTCCAAGTTTATCAGTAACTTCTGATCTTGCAGCCTCTTCAAGACTATTGCGAAATGTTTCAAGTGCTCTTCCTTGCTCTTACTGAACACCAAGATATCATCAAGGTAGCCTACCACAAATTATCCTATGAAATCCTACAACACTTCATTCATCAATCTCATAAAGGTGCTAGGGGCGTTTGAAAGACCAAACAGCATCACAAGCCACTCATACAACCCTTCATTGGTTTTAAAATTTGTCTTCCACTCATCACCCTCTCTTATCCTTATCTGGTGATACCCACTCTTTAAGTCTATTTTGGAGAAATAAGTAGCCCCTCCCAAACAATCCATTAGATATTCTATTCTAGGAATAGGAAACCTATACCTGACGGTTATCCTATTTATGGCCCTAGAATCAATACAAAGCCTCCATTTTCCATCCTTCTTTGGGGCTAAAATAGTAGGTATTGCACATGGGCTAAGACTCTTCCTTATCAGTCCTTTGTTTAGGAGTTCTTGAACTTGATTTGCTATCTCTTCATTCTGCTGAGGTGTCATCTTATATGCTACCTTATTAGGAAGTACTGCTCCTGGTATGAGATCTATCTGATGGCTAATGTCTCTGATAGGTGGTAGGGAATCAAGTATATCCTTTGCAATCACTCCTTTGTAACTCTCAAGCAAATCTCTGACCTCCTTAGGTCTTACTTCTCTCACACTTTTCTTCTTTTCCCCCTTAGGCTTCACAATCAAAGCAAAACCTACTCCATCACCTTCCTTCAGTGTATCCATGAATTCTTTTTCTCCTACCAGCATTACACTAGACCCTACATGCTGTGGATCCTCTTCTACCAATGACTGTATCCCATAAGTCATACCATCCTTTTGGAATGAGTAAGCATTCTTTTCTCCATCATGATGAGCCTTCCTGTCAAACTGCCAAGGTCTGCCTAACAAAAGATGGCAAGCATCCATTGGAAGGATGTCACACAAAATCTTGTCTCTATACCCCCCAATACTAAATTCTACCCATGCTTGTTCATTGATGAGTACGTGCTGCCCCTTATTCAACCAACTGACTTTATATGGACTGCTATGGGGTATCTTTTCTAACTTCAACTTATTCACTGCTTCCAAAGATATAATGTTATCAGTAGAACTAGAGTCATAATAACTTTACAAACCTTACCTTGGATCCTGCAGTTGATTCTAAACAAAGCCCTTCTTTGCGATGGTTCAATCTGCACTAGTTCCTTGAGTAGCGTCCTCTTGAGCATCAGATTTTCTCCCATTTCTGATGCTAGATTCACTTCAAGAGATGTCACACTCCTTGCATCTTCTTGAATCAAAGTGGTTCTCTTCTCACCACCATAAGAAGTTGAGGCCTTCTCTAGACACTTGTATGTCGGGTGTCCTATCTAATTGTAGTTATAACATCTCATATTAGAGAATTTGGATCCTCTACTTGATCCATTTGTTCCACCTCTTCCATTAGGCCTTCTTCCTCGGTAGCCTCCTCTGCTACTTGAGTCTCCAACTTTCTCTTCTTGGCTAGACTCACCACTAGGCCTCTGGTTAGGACTTCTTCCTCCAAAACTGCCTCTACCTCTAAAATTTCTTCCACCTCTACCTCTATTATTCTCCTCACTCTTTCTCTTTATCTTCTCTTCAGCCTTTAAGGCCATTTGGAAACACTTGTTGACTGTTTCTGGTGTTAATATGCTGATCTCATCTTGGATGTTCATCCTTAAGCCATTTAAGTACCTGGCCACCTTCTCTAACTCTTCTTTTTGTCTCTTTGATCTGAGACTGAGTTTATGAAACTCTTGTGTGTATGCATTCACATCAAGGTCTCTTTGTTTGAGGTTCTGCAATTTCTTATACATCTGCACATCATAGTCCAGGGGTAAGAATTGTGCCTTGATTTTGGTCTTCATCATTCCCCAGGAGGTTACCATATTCTTCCCCTCCTTGACTCTCTCTCCTTGTTCATAATTCCACCATACAAGAGTAGATCCCTTCAATCTTGCCTTTGCCAACTTAACCCTCTTATCATCAGGGACTTCTTTGTATTTGAAATGATTATTCAATGCCTCAATCCAATCAATCACCTCTTTAACATCCATACTTCCACTATACATAGGTAACCCATCTATGGTGTCCCTATTGACTGACTTTAATGCATTTAAAAATGCCCTCTGGTCTGCTGGTATCTCCTTTGTCTTTTTACTAGTTTCAGCAATTTCCGTATCACCTTCATCGCTGTCACTTTCATCTTCCCTATCTTTGCTTTTGGACTTCTTGAACTCTCCCAACTTGGATTCGAGCATCTCCTCGATCAACTTCTTAACGGCGTCATGCGACATAATTTTGGGAGGCATCCTCTTCACCTCTGTCTCGCTGTCTCTGTCTGACATAAACATTCACCGACAACACCCAAACACCAACACTCCTAGAAATCCTCAATTTGACTTGCCGCCCAAATCTTTTCAAGCTCTGATACCAATATGATGAGGAGCACACAATGGATACCACAGAGCGATGCCCTAATTTCTCACAATTGACAAACTAACAGATGAGCCACTGATTCAACTCCATTGGCTAAGTCTCTCATTCTTCTGCCAATGCCCCAATGGCATTTGCCTTTGGTGAGACTCGTTCCGTTAGAGAACATTTGTAACCTTTGGCTAATGTGCCAATACGCTATCGCATAGTTTACTTCCTTCCAAACCCTAGCACATGGAGATGCTAGATCATCCTATTGTACGAAATGCCCTGTCAGAATCCTCTGCACCGCCGAATAGGAAAAACAAAACAAAGAGCAAAACAAATATTCATACAACGAAGCCATTCCACTGATTTCGAGAGAAATCTCACCAGTGGAATGCTTCATGATGACATATGGCAACAATGGAAAATGTAAAATGAATGGAAATCTACAATTACACGATTTACAGTTATAAGAAATGGAAATCAAATGGACAGAACATAATTGCTTTATTTCTCTTGAGCACAATACAATCATATTCAATCACACTACTTTTATTAGATTACAATTTATGATCATTTGGTTCATTCCTTAGGGTATTTATCAACTCGCCTTGAGTAGTACCGAATTGACTCCAAGCAGCTAGGAGACAATCATCTAAACAGCCTCCAACTACCCTACTGCCCTATTTTGGCATTATGCGGTTACAATTTGACAAATGTCCCCTAAGTCACTTGGGACTTACAAAATGAACCTAGATACAAACTGAAATGAAAATGCATTGGTCAAATAGACCTTATTACAAAAGAAAACATGATTTTCTAGGTGCTCCTACACCAGAGATGCAGGCTGGTGGTGTTTGTCGCCATCCCACGGGAGTCCTTGATAGTGGCTCACGGTAGTGCGGTGTTACCGCCACCCCGCAGCTGTTTAGAGATGGTCTTGCGGTAGTGCGGGGGGAGTCCTATCCCGCCACCTTGCAATGATGGTTGACTCCTGCCTACAACAATGTGATGTTACCGTAGTTTTGTGGCTATCTTCATTTGAGCCTGCAGTAGTGTAAGAGCCTGCAACTTCGTAGTGATGTTTGATAGTGCCGGTAGTAGTGTGGTGCATATCTTGCGGTCTCGCGATGGTCTAAGTATAAGCTTGCGGTAATGCAGTGTTACCACTACCCCACAATGATCTAACATGTTGCCTGCGGTGTTGCAGTATATGTCCCGTGGTCCTGCAAAGAATAGTGGAAAGTTTGTGTGGTATAGTGGTGGTTAGTGAAGTAAACCGTAGTCCCGTGGCTAGTCAACAAGGGTCCTACAGTATGGCAGTAAAGACTAGGAATGACAATTGAGATAGCGATAGATGATCAAGTCTGATATCAACATGTGGCACAGGTTTATTTGTTGATTGCACATTGTTGTTGTGAATCAACACAGTCATTGGTCCAACATTGAAACACCTGATAACAATGTAATTATCTAATGGATTTTACTGTTTGTTTGACGTCAAGATGGTTCTTAGTCTATTCGGTTGATATGGAAGCTAGAATGTTGTTTCCATGTAATGCTTGAGAAGTTTGTATAACTGTAGTAATGTATTGAGTCGATATAGATCAAGGAGAGAGAGAGGTGTGACTAGATGTACTGAAAGCTGCTGGATTTTCTCCAGAGATGGAACAAGATGTAAATCTCCAGTAAAGGCTATGAGCCTAATATTGTATTGTAACTCGTATGATTGTTGCTAAATAATATAATGGCTCTATGTTTTAGATTGTGGGGTTTTTTAATTGAAAGGGTTTTCCCCATGTAAGCCTTTGTGTTCTTGTCTTTTGCTCTATCTTTCATGTTAGTGATTCTGTTTATTGAATTTATTGTTGAAACTAGTTTAAATACAATCGCTTTCCTCTAAGGGTTAATGTGGGAAATGAACTATGTCTGATTCTGCTTTATGGCATAGTAGTATGTGTTTTGAGGCAATCAAAGAGAATGATTGTTATTGTAGACACTTACTGATCTCAGATGCTCATTTTGGGATGAACTGCATTTTCCCGTCAAATTGGTATCAGAGCCATGGTTTCTGGTTCTGGGTATTCCTTCTGTGAGGATTTCTTAGTCTAGAAAGCTTGAGGAAATATGAAGGAATTGGTTGAAGATTGATCCTTTGTTGAGTGAAAGTTGTTTTCTCTTTTTGTGTTAGTTTTAGGAGACAACACGCAGCTTGAAGGATGGCAAAGATAGAGAAAATGGAGTTGGTCATTTTGAAATGATGTTGATTTGGAGCTCTTGATAGGTAGTGGAATAATCTTGATGCATGGGGTGGGATTTTTTTCTTTGTGGTTGTGTTGCAGCAAATCTTTCATATTGGGTGTCTGTGTGAGAGGCTCCCTGGTGATATGGAGAAGCTTGTGTTGTTTTTCAGCTATGGAGTAATGTGCTTATGCTAGGTGTTTATTCTTGGTATTGAAAGGCATTATTTTTTTTTACCCTGATTGCATATAGGCTATGGAGTTGATCATTGGATGATCTGGAAGCTTCTATAATAGCATGTCTCCCTTAGATGCATGTGCATGTTGGTGGTTGTGGAGTTGGCCTGAAATGGGCCTAGAGTTCCTGAACTGCTTTTTCCTTTTAAAGATGCTTTGTATTTGCATGGCTCAGATTCACATTTCTTGGATCTGAGGGTTTTATAGATTTTTGTAAAAATCTATGGTTAATGTTCATCTATGATAATCCATTGTTCTGGTATAGCTGTTATGGTAATTTTTCAAACTTGTGGGTCTTCCAGATGATAAGTGGATATGGATTTGCATGTATGTTAGTGACATGGTGGTTTTGCAAGTTTTACATGGTTAATAAAAACTCGTGGAGTTGTAGATCTACAGATAAACTATTTTTCAGATTATGATTCCTTGGGGGTGTTTTGGATGTAAGATAGTAACAAGTTTGCATGTATGCTTCATGCATGATGTGAGGAGATTTGTAGCTTTCTCAGTGTGGAGATGTTGGTATGTGATTAGTCACTCATAATTTCTATAGTATTTGCTTGATGGATTCCTTGACTCTGATTACTCATATATAGACTAGTTTAGCAAATCAGATTTGTGGTTGATTTGATGTTTGAGTCTTGTGGTCTACATGTTATCTTCTTCTTATCTCAGTTTATAGGTTACTAATGTGATGATGAGTTTGCATGTTTCATAGTTGGGATGTACGAGTTATGCAGTTTTGTGGGCTGATCACTTATTTGATTGTAATGCAATGACTCAGATGTGGACTGTGTATATCCACAAGATTGATTCAGTATTTATGCAGACTTTGTTAGTTAGCCTTGTCGGTGGTTATTTGTGCATTGGCATGTTGCATTGGGATGAGAGGATGGATGATAGTTGGTTATTAGGACTTGTAGCATGTTTATCACGATGTCATGAATAGCTTGGTTACATAGTTTAGTGTGAGCTTTTGATAGTGATGGTTTTATCTTCTTGACTTGGAGATCTTGGTTCTACTTTATTCTTTTTTACTGTTGATATTGCAGGTGAAGTATTTGATTGTGTTAGAGCCATGGATTATATCCATTGAGGATGTATATCATGATGCCTTGATAAGCTTGATATCGCAGTTTTAGTGGGAGCTTTGGCAATAATATGAATTCATCACTTGGTGATGGATGATCTTTAGTGTTGCAAATGTTACTAGGAGGAGCTCTTAGATCTTGTTGCTACAGAAGGGTTCTTTCACATTTGCATGGACACTATTTGGAGATGGTATTGTGCCATGATGAATTCTTATTTCTAAGATTGGAGTTTTGGCATGATGGTGCCCCTTTGGCAAGATATGTTCATTGGAGCAGGTAGTGATCTCCTAAGAGGACATGTTATATCATGATGTCATTTGTGTTCCTGGATTTTGCAGACGTGCAGTGGGAGCTTTGACAGTGATCTAGTGAAGTTCTCTTTGGTTTTGAGTATTAATCATTTGCTTGAAGCTTCATGATTTTGCAGGATGCATTTGAAGTTGGCTTGAATTGGTTGATGGATGCTCATGGGTACTAGAAAGACTTGAGGTGAGGCTAGAGATCTCTTGTTGTGAGGATCATGTGTTGGAATGGTGAAATTTTAGTAGAAAGACCGAGAAGCCTTCACTTGTTATGGACATGAGTTCATGTTTGGAGATGAGAGGAGATTGTTCTTGGAGAGAGTCTATGAGGCTTGGTGTATCTCAGTGGATCATTCTCATTGCCCACTCAGTTCACTTGGCAGAAAATGATCTTATAGGTATTGCCCATGTTATTTTAGATTCATTTTGTTTTATGCTTTTATTTCTCATGTATATGGATCTTAAGCTAAAGTTTCTAATTTTGGAGGGTTCATTTGAGGAGTACTTGACATGGTTATCTCCTTAGGTAGATGGTTGTTTTATGAGAAGTTTTGGAGATGTTATTGGGCTGAATTCCTATTTGTGGAATGAATCTTTTAAGTTTGATCTTCTTTGAGAAGATTACATCCATGTAGTTACATGATATATATGTTGTGTTTAATCTCTTGAGATTGAATGATTTTGGGTGTTGTTATGCTGTTCTCTTTGGGGTTTTATGGAGGAGATCATACTTGACATAGTTAGCACTTAGAGGTGTATGTAGGAGGATTTTCTACAGGTATATGATGTGCAGAGTTTCTCTCTTTGTCCCAGTTATCTTCCTGGATGGTTGTTTTCACATTACATTGGTTTGAGGTTTGGTTGGAGCTATTGTGATTACTAGCTTGTGGTCATGTGTTTTCACTTAAGTTCTTGGGTGATGACATGGAGGTTCCTTTATCTCTTTCCTTTGTTGGGTGTGGAGAACTTGGGAGAGCTATGGAGACTTGTGGTGAGAGTTGTTCTTTGCATATCATTGTGGATGGTTCCTTGGTACTACATGGTGTTTACACTTTCTATATGATGCTATTGTTATACTTGGTATGCCTTGGTCTTTTTTAGATTTGCATTACCAATGCAATGGGAGCTCTTGGATGTGTATGTCATTCTTTGACAGGTTTGCACACGGAGTTTATGATTGCAGTTTATGGGTGTATATATATTTATGGCATGAGTTTACTATGTTTTGTATACCTTGGAGGTATGTGTGATTGGATGGATTAACACTTGTTGTGTGTGATATTTTTAGTCACGTGGGTTAATCAGTAGGATGAGAGCAGTCAGTTTCCTAGTTGTTGTTCTAGCTAATGTTCTATCTTTTTTTCTGGAGGATGTCTTTATGGTTGTGTTTAGGTTGAAGATTTGAAGTTGATGTTGTTGATTCTTTTGTATAGCTTGTGAGCACAGTAGAGTGGTGGTAGTATTTTGTAGCCTTTGATATCAGTTGGATCTGATGCTTGTGTTCTTTAGATTGGTGCATATATGCCTTGGCTCATTCCTTTCCTTTGGTGGATGGTTGGAATTATTGCTTGAGATGGTGGACATCTTGGATGTTGTTGTAGGTGTCTTGGTTGGAACATGGAAGCATTGTTTAAGATTCTTGAGATTGCATGTATGGTTATGATGAAATAATTCAATGACTTCAAGCATTGGAAGGGGTTTAGTGAGTTCTTCATCAAGTGGGAGAATGTTGAGAATTTGTGTCTCAAACTCACTATCTTTACAGAATCTTGATTTCAGGCCCTACAATTTGGCACTCTTTACAGAATCATCTCCTTCATATAGTTGCTCCATCTTTTCCCATACTTCATAAGTGGATTCCAGATCGATGACCTTTACCAACCCAGTGTTAGATAAAGCACTTAACAAATCATCTCTCGCTCTTATATTTAACTCATTCTTTGATTTCATCTTTAGTTGTTAGACCATTCTCAGGCATGGTATACTTCATTTCTGTTGATTTCCAAACTCTCTAACCAAGACAAAGAAGATGAGTTTTCATTTGTACTTTCTAGAGATCATAATTCGTTCCATCAAACTGTGACACTTCCTTCTTATAAAAAGACATCCTGGATCTTCCTTAAGCTGTTAGGATTTCTTCCAAGGAACCTGCTCTGATACCAGTTGTTGAAATACATAGGACAACTGAGAGGGGGGTGAATCAGTTGTCACAAAACTTTAACCATTTATGAATATCAACACATCTACTTCTTAATCACTGTTATTAAGATTAATCATGAAAGCATAAAACAACAAGCTTGACACAATAACACATGAGACACTAAAATTTTTATGTGGAAAACCCTCTAAGGGAAAAACCACGGAGGGTGTTAGCCCACAAAAATAAATAAGTTTTAGCAATACTAAAAATCCGAGGCTCATTGCCTTAGGGCTCACTAACCAAAATGCTCACTACAAATGTTAGGACTCATTGCCAAGGGGTGGGTCACTACCTAGATTGGTGAACTGATTTGATGGCATCTACTTCATGCCTGAGTTCAGTTCCATTGAAGCACAATATAACACCTCTGCTGTACTCTTTTTACACCTTCACACCTATCATTTCATTTTTGCACTTGCACTACTTTTTCGCAACCACATTACATGCTTTTATACAATTCATCAACCTTGGAATGTACATCAAGGTCGGCATTAATTACATTCATCAACCATTGGAATAATCTCCAAGGTCGGCATTACAAACATACATAGAAATAGGTCTAGACCTAAACAAAACTACCTAAGGAAAAGATGTATGTGGATCACGTTACACCTTTGCTGGGACTCAAAAGCAATCTTCCATGCCACAACACACTTCCACAATCTTCAATGCATCTCCACAAGTAGTGAAAATAACCAAGTCGGCCAAGACTGGTGTTAACACTAAGTCTTCTAAGAACAATCTTCATCCACGATCTAAATTTCTCTTTGTAGACCAATCCAAAGGTAGGAACATGATCAAGAGACATCCAGAAGTACAATGTAATCATGCCAAGAACATCCGCACAACCACTAACCAACTTGTCAAGAAGATTCTTCAAACCAGAGCACATAAACACCACTATCAACTACTGTCATAAAGAAAAGATCGCTTGCGGAACACCAAAACATGAACCATTCTAGTTGAAGGCACTTATCATCATTACAAACTTGATTCTAGAATTACAGACTGAAATAGTTAACTGCAGAGGAATGCAGAGCATAATACATTCTCCCTGTCACCACCAAATATATAGGAAAAGTAGTTTTCACTCTGGTGAACATAACTCACTCAATTCTTCATACCGAAGGCTTAAACTTGGAACATAGCATCTTCAAATATTCCTCTAAATAAATTCCAATCCACAGACAAAGATAATCATTCTACAGGAAACGTAGAGCAATCTACTGGACTATTTTGTTGTATTAGGAATACTTATTATCCTTAATACTTAACTCATTGCAAGAAAGCATCAAGACAAGAGCACAGTTGACACCAATGGAAACACAGATATGTTAACATCAATGACAACACTGGTTAGGCACATACTTGCAACAATCTCCCCCTTTGTCATTGATGGCAACATATGATGTGAAAAAATATAAAGACCATCAAGACAAGATTCTCCCCCTTTATATTTACACATCTGTACTCTTTCTTCTCTAAGTTTTTCACATGATTTCTCTCCCCCTTTGACATCAATGGAAAATGGTAGATACTTGCACTCTGCTTCTCTGATTCATCTAAACTTTTATTGTTATTAACACTTTCTATATCAGGAACACATACTGGTAACATCTAGCTACTCCTTTTGAGAGGTAGCCCTCAAAACATCAATCTAGATCAAAGAATGAGACTTTGAGCACCATTGGACTGATGCATTGCTATGCATCTTAGTTCAGAGCAGGAGGGGTAATAACCCCTAACTTTTCTCTAAGATACTCAAAAGTATCCTTGAGCAGAGGCATAGTGAAAATATCTGCAATCTAATCCTTTATGGACACATATTCCTTCTTTACTTCATTCTCTATCACCTTTTCTCTCAGAAAGTGATACCTTATAGATATATGCTTTGTTCTTGAGTGCATCACTGGATTCTTTGAAATGTTTATAGCACTTGTATTATCATAGAATATTTCAACTGGATCTTCATACATAACTCTTATGTCCTTCAAAGTTTGCTTCATCCATAACACTTGAGTACAACATGCTGCACTATACTTTGCTTCTGTAGTTGACAAAGAGATTGAATCTTTCTTCTTTCTCAACCATGAAACCAATCTATTACCCAAGAAGAAAGCCCCTCCACTTGTACTTTTCCTATCATCAACATCTCTGGCACAATCTGCATCTGTATAAGCATTGAGAGTGAAATCATTATCTTTTGCATACCATAAGCCATGATCTAATGCATGAGCATCCAGTGGTGTAAGGGCAATCTTGCATCACCCAAAAAGAAGTTAATCCAAAATCATTGTAGTTGTTTTCATTTCTTTCTATAATTAGTGTTCCTAGTTCCATAATATCTAGAATAATGATGTAGGACTTTCAGTTTTTCCAAAACTGCTAAAAATAGCAGCTTGCCTGTTTTGGAAAGTGTACCTACCATTTTAGGAAAGTTTGCATTTGGGGATGGATTGAAGTGAAAAATTATAGAACGTTACATAAAAAAATATAAGACCTTTGGCGAAGGAATCAGGCAAAGATCATTTGTGAGCTGAAAGATATTAAAGTTTTTGTTTTCCAAAAAGCCCCTGAAGTTTTTTGGAACAAGATATGAGGCACTAAAACATCCCATAATGTCCCAAAAAGTTGACAGAAATCCATTTACATATTTCCAGCGTGATAGTTCACATCGCGAGATTTTCGGCACTTAAAACGGTTCATCAATCAGACACTTAGATCAAAAGTTATGCTTCCCGAAAGTTGACCTACTTTAGGAGGGAGTTGCAAATTTTGAAATTTAGCTGGAGGCCGCCAAAAAGTGCTATTTGTGACTATTTTGGGAACCCTGGGTAGTAGTGGAGTTAAGGGGGCAAGTGTGGAGTCAAGAATAGGTGGGAAAATAGAAACCCTAGCTGAGTTGGGGTTACAGAAGGCTGAAGATTCTAGAGTCTTGAGGTTGGTAAAGCTGTAATGTGTTGTAGCCAATAGAGGATTCATCCTCTGATTGTAATTGAGCTTCTGTAATGTAATGAGTTGCCTAGATCAATAAAAGAAAGTTCTATTTTCTGTCTTTAATTTTTGTTGTTGTGTGTTTTGTGATTTACCCCCTTCATCATGATCTGATGTGCCTTTCAAATATCTTAGAATTCTCTTGACTGCCATCACATGTGATTCTCTAGGATGATATTTTAATTTTCAATAAGACTTGGGATGAGCATTTGATGCATATTAGAAGAGTTTTAGAGAAGCTGAGGGAGGAGAAGTTGCTAATTAATCTAAAGAAATGTAGTTTTGCAAAGGAGTTGGTATACCTTGGATTTGTTGTCTCAGAGGAAGGTCTTAAGATGGACCCAGAAAAAGTAAGGGCTATCATTGAATGGCCTACGCCAAGGAGTGCAACGGAGGTAAGATCTTTTCATGGTTTGGCAAGTTTTTACAGAAAGTTTATCAAGAATTTCAGTAGCATTTGTGCACCCCTAACTGAGACAATGAGAGGGGATAGAAAAGAGTTTAGATGGACTAAAGGAGCAGACAAGAGCTTTGATACATTGAAACAAAAAGTCATAGAACAACCTGTTTTGGCACTTCTAGATTTCAATAAGGTATTTCAGGTGGATTGTGATGCTAGTGGTAGTGGTATATGAGCTGTTTTGAGTCAAGAAGGTAAGCCCATTACCTATTTTAGTGAGAAGCTTAATGATGCCAAGAAAAAGTATTATGTTTATGATTAGGAGTTTTATGCAATAGTTCAGGCTTTGAAGAAATGGAGACATTATTTGTTGCCAAAGGAGTTTGTTTTATATACTGATCATCAGGCTTTGCAGTATCTTAATAGTCAAGGAAAGTTGAATCAAAGGACTTAAAATGGGTTGAGTTTTTGCAGATCTATACTTTTGTTTTGAAGCACAGGAGTGGGAAGTCCAATAGAGTTGCAGATGCCTTGAGCAGAAGGCAAAATTTGTTGACAGAAATGAAGACAGAGGTTGTTGGGTTCGATGAGCTCAAAATTTTGTATCCTGAGGATCTAGATTTTGTAGAGGCCTAGAAAGCTTGTTTGGAATCTGTTACTTTGGACAGGACAAAATGGTTGGATTTCATAATCCAAGATGGCATGTTGTTTAGAGGAAGCCAGCTGTGCATTCCGAGGAGTTCCATGAGAGAGAATCTGATAAAGGAGAAGCATAATGGAGGATTGGCTAGACACTTTGGTTGAGATAAGACCATTGCTATTGTTGGTGAAAATTATTATTGGCCACAGTTGCAGCAGGATGTGAGGAAATTTGTGCAGAGTTGCAGAGTATGTCAGATGGTGAAAGGAGCAAGTTAGAATACAAGTCTCTATCAGCCACTACCTGTACCAGAGAAGCCATGGGATGATATTAGTATGGATTTTGTTCTTGGTTTACCAAGGACACAGAGAGGACATGATTCCATTTTTGTGGTGGTGGATAGATTCTCGAAGATGGCACATTTCATTCCTTGTAAGAAGACTAATGATGCTGTTCATATTGCTGAATTATTTTTCAGGAGGTCATGAGATTACACGGTCTACCAAAGAGCATAGTTTCAGATTGAGATACCAAGTTTGTTGGTTATTTTTGGAGGACATTGTGGAAGAAGTTGAAGATAGATTTGAAGTTCAGTTTTGCGCACCATCTATAGACCGATGGACAGACTAAAGTGGTGAATAAGAGTTTGGGTAACCTGCTATGATGCTTAGTAGGAGATAAGACCAAGGAATGGGATTTGATTTTACCACAAGCATAATTTGCTTACAACAATTCTGTCAATAGGAGTACTGGTAAATCACCATTCTAGATTGTATATGGAAAATGCCCAAGAAATGCTTCTAAGTTAAGAAAGCTGGACAAAGGAGAAAAGATAAGTGCTGAAGCCGAAGACTTTGCAGAACATCTGAAGAATTTGCATGAAGATGTGAGAAAGCACATTAAAAAGATGAATATTCAGTACAAGGCTAATGTAGATTAGAAAAGGAGATATAAGGAGTTCCAAGTAGGAGAGTAAGTCATGGTTCACTTGAGAAAAGAAAGGTTCCTAATTGGAACATACAATAAGCTGAAAATGAAGAAATTTGGACCATGCAGAATCCTGAAGAAACATGATTCAGGAAATGCATATGAGGTAGAGCTGCCGCGTGGGATCAATATTTCCCCTATTTTCAACATTGTTGATTTATTAGAATATCATGAAGGTGGAATAGAGGATGGACCAACAGAAGCACAGTGGAGTATTCCGACATCTACTTCAATGGAGGAGATAGAAGAGATCTTGGATAGCCATGTGGGAAGAAGTACTCGGAACATGCAATATGAAGAATATCTGGTAAAATGGAAAGGAATGCCTGTTGAAGATTCTTCTTGGTTGTCTAAGGCAAAGGTTGACCATTTGGGTTTTCCTCACACAAACATCTGAGACGTGACAGGGTCACTTCTCAAATTACCCTAGGTGTCTGATGTAGGAGCATCCAGTGGTGTAAGGGCAATCTTGCATCACCCAAAAAGAAGTTAATTCAAAATTATTGTAGTTATTTTTATTTCTTTCCATAATTAGTGTTCCTAGTTCCATAATATCTAGAATAATGATGTAGGACTTTCAGTTTTTCCAAAACTGCTAAAAATAGTAGCCTCCCTATTTTGGAAAGTGTACCTGCCATTTTAGGAAAGTTTGCATTTGGGAATGGATTGAAGTGAAAACTTATAGAAAGTTACATAATGGAAATATAAGACCTTTGGTGAAGGAATCAGGCAAAGATCATTTGTGAGCTAAAAGATATTAAAGTTTTTATTTTCTAAAAAGCCCTTGAAAATTTTTGGAATGAGATATGAAGCACTAAAACATCCCATAATGTCCTAAAAAGTTGACAAAAATCCATTTATAGATTTTCAGCGTGATAGTTCACATCACGAGCTTTCCAGCACTTAAAACAATTCGTCAATCGGACACCCAGATCAAAAGTTATGCTTCCCAAAAGTTGACCTACTTTTGGAGGGAGTTGCAAATTTTGAAATTTAGCTGAAGGCCGTCAAAAGTGCTATTTATGACTATTTTGGGAACCTTGGGTAGTAGTGGAGTTAAGGGGGCAAGTGTGGAGTCAAGAATAGGTGGGAAAATAGAAACCCTAGCTGATTTGGGATTACAGAAGGCTGAAGATTCTAGAGTCTTGAGGTTGGGAAAGCTGTAATGTGTTGCAGCCAGTAGAGGATTCATCCTCTGATTGTAACTGAGCTTCTGTAGTGTAATGAGTTGCCTAGATCAATAAAATAAAGTTCAATTTTTATCTTTAATTTCTGTTGTGTGTTTTGTGATTTACCCCCTTCATCATGATCTGATGTGCCTTTCAAATATCTTAGAATTCTCTTGACTGCCATCACATGTGATTCTCTAGGATCTTCTTGAAATCTTGCCACAAGACATACTGCATGCATTATATCAGGTCTTCTTTAAGTTAGATAAAGTAATCCACCAATCATAGATCTATACCTCTTTTGATTAGTCTTAGGTGATTCATCATTTTTGGTTAATTTGCAACTAGTCACCATGGGAGTACATACTGGTTTGGAGTCCTCCATCCTAAACTTCTTCAACAACTCTTTCACATACTTAGACTAAGAAATGAAGATTCCTTTATCTAATTGAGTAATTTGTAGACCTAAAAAGAAATTCATTTGACCAAACATAGACATCTCAAATTCATTTTGCATTTCTCCTACAAACTTCATGCACATACCTTCATTTCCTCCATAGATAATGTCATCAACAAAGACTTCCACAATCAAAATTTGATTATCATTGATTTTGAAATAGATATTACTGTCATCATTACCTTTATTAAACCCTAATTGCAGCAGATACTTATCTAACCTTGCATACCATGCTTTGGGGGCTTGCTTCAGTCCATACAATGCCTTTTTCAATCTGCATACCATATCACCTTGGTTTGATATCTAAAATCCTTCCGGTTGCTCAATGTAAACTTCCTCTTCCAATTCACCATTCAAGAATGCAGACTTCACATCCATCTGATACACTTTGAAATCTTTGTGAGCTGCAAATGCCAGAAATATTCTGATTGCTTCTATCCTAGCCACTAGAGCAAAAGTCTCTTCAAAATCTATTCCTTCAATTTGAGAGTATCCTTTGCACACAAGCCTTGCTTTGTTTCTTACAACTCCATTTTCATTTAGCTTGTTTCTGAAAACCCATTTAGTTCCAATGACATTCTTATCAGTAGGTCTAGGAACCAATTCCCAAGTTTGATTCTTCTCAATCTGCATCAGTTCATCTTCCATGGCTTTTACCCAAATTTCATTATTGCAAGCTTCATTCACAGTTTTTGGTTCAACTTTTGAAAGCAAACAGTAATTTACTTGTTCTTTTACAGCTCCTTTTCTTGTCAGCACACCTTTATTTTTGTCACCTATAATCTGATCTTCATAATGATTAATCCTTACATACTTGGGAGTCTTAACAACATTTTATGGAGTCTCTTCTTCATCCTAACTGTCTTCTTTCTCAACTTTTTCTTCATTTGCTATAATCACTTATTCATCTGGTTCATAGCAACTCAGATATGATATTCTTTCCTTGCCTTCATCCACCTCCACATTAGCACTCTCAACAATCTTATTCAGTCTCTTATTGTAGTACCGATAGGCCTTACTCTTGGTACAGTAACCAAGAAAAATTCCTTCATCACATCTAGCATCAAACTTGCCTAGTTCTTCATCTCTTCTGATATAACATTTGCTTCCAAAAACTTTGATATACTTTATTGTAGGAATTCTTCCATACCATATTTCAAAAAGATTTTTAGAACTGTTACCTTTGACTTGAACTCTATTTAGGATGTACACAGCAGTATGTATGGCTTCTCTCTAGTATACTTCTGGTAGGTTAGCTTCTTTTAACACGGTCCTGGCAGCTTCTTGAATTGTCCTATTTTTCCTTTCAACAACTCCATTATGCTAAGGAGTCCTAGGTGCAAACAACTGCCTCTTTATCCCTTGTTCTTCATAGAAAATATTGAATTCATTTGATGTGAACTCACCTCCTCTATCAGACCTCAAGCATTTGATCCTCAATTCTAACTCATTCTCAACCATTGCTTTGAAAACATTGAACTTGTCTAGAGCTTTAGACTTTTCTTTTAGAAAAGTGACCCAAGTCATTCTAGAATAGTCATCAATAAGCAACATAAAGTACCTGTCACCTTGCAGACTTCTTATTCTTGTGGGACCACACAAATCTATATGTACTAGCTCCAACAATCTAGCAGAGAATTGTTCTTTGCTTTTAAAACTTGTTTTTGTTTGTTTCCCAAATTGACACTCCTTGCAAATGGTGTTGGCTAGCTTCACAAGTTTAGATAGATCTCTTATAGCCTGTGCAGAACTTATCTTCACCAAATTGTCAAAATTGATATGACACATCCTTCTATGCCACAACCAACTCTCATCTATCTGAGCCAATAAATAATAATCATTAGTTCCTATTAATTGGTAAATGTTACCTCTGGTTTTCTTACCAGTAGCAATCATTGTTCTGGAGCTTTCCATGATCTTGCACCCACTGTCTTTGAATCTTAGATCATAACCTTTGTCACACATCTGACCAACACTCAAAAGATTATGCTTCAAACCCTTCACATATAGGACATTATCAGTTTTGTGCTTTCCATAAAAAAAAATAGATCCTTTTCCACAAATCTTACCAGTTGCATTATCTCCAAACCTAACAAGTCCTCCATTATA
This sequence comes from Cunninghamia lanceolata, assembly GCA_027924645.1. Classification (NCBI taxonomy): domain Eukaryota; kingdom Viridiplantae; phylum Streptophyta; class Pinopsida; order Cupressales; family Cupressaceae; genus Cunninghamia; species Cunninghamia lanceolata. The sequence goes on along the minus strand of BSBN01000213.1, from coordinate 27,161,330 downwards.
CTTTTCCAAACTCAAAAACTTACTTTTGTCACTAGTCATTTGATGAGAGCATCCACTGTCAATAATCCATTCATCCTTATATTTCTCAACCTGAACAGCCAAGGCACTTTCTTCCACTAGTTTTTCTTCCTTTACACAACTAGTAGGATTAGTAGATACATGTTCTTCTTTAATTGTAATAAACAAGCACTCATTGGAACTAGTACTAGCATCATTAGATTCATCATCTATCACACATTCATCATCAAGATCTCTAACATAGTAGCATTTCTTTGGAACCCTAGGCTTACTCTCCAATCTTTTTCTATTCCTTTGAATTCTCTCAGGACATCTAGAAGCATAGTGACAAACCTTACCACATGAAAAACATTTGAAAGGTAATTTTCCTTTGAACTTACCAGAACCTCTTTACAATCTGTCAACAAAGTTGGCTTCAAATTCATCAAGCTCATCATCAGGTTCTACCTTGTACGTCTTCACTCTGGAGATATTCTCTAAAGTACTGGCTTTGAAAGTAGTTTCAACCTTTGACAGAGCATCACCAAATTCTCTCATCTCAAAAGCTGTAAGCTTTCCTAGCAACTGATCTTTACTGACTCCTTGCACAGTCATTACTTCTTCAATTATTGCTACCTTGTGACTATATGACTTAGGTAATGACGTAAGAATTTTCATCACAACTTCCTTCTCATGAATGGTTCCTCCCATACCTTTTATTCCATTTACAAGTTCATCAACCTTATGCATGAAGGTTGTTATGTTCTCATCTTCGCTCATCTTTAAACCCTCATATTTCACTTTCAGGCCCTATAATTTGGCACTCTTTATAGAATCATCTCCTTCATATAGTTTTCCATCTTTTCCTAGACTTCATAAGTAGATTCCAGATCGATGACCTTTACCAACCCAGTGTTAGATAAAGCACTTAACAATTCATCTCTCGCTCTTATATTTAACTCATATTCTTTGATTTCATCTTCGGTTGTTAGACCATTCTCAGTCATGGTATACTTCATTTCTGTTGCTTTCTAGACTATGTAACCAAGACAAAGAAGATGACTTTTCATTCACACTTTCCAGAGAGCATAATTTGTTCCATCAAACTGTGGCACTTCCTTCTTATAAAAAGACATCTTGGATCTTCCTCAAGCTGCTAGGATTTCTTCTGAGGAACTTGCTCTGATACCAATTATTGAAATGCATATGACAACTAAGAGGGGGGGGTGAATCAGTTATCATAAAACTTTAACCATTTATGAATATCAACACATCCACTTCTTAATCACTGTTATTAAGATTAATCATGAAAGCATAAAACAACAAGCTCAACATAATAACACATGAGACACTAGAATTTTTATGTGGAAAACCCTATAAGGGAAAAACCACAGTGGGTGTTAGCACACAAAAATAAATAAGTTATAGCAATACCAAAAATCAGAGGCTCATTGCCTCAGGGCTCACTACCCAAAATGCTCACTACAAATGTTAGGGCTAACTGCCAAGATCGACTCACTGCCAAGGGGTGGATCACTACCAAGATTGGTGAACTGATTTGATGGCATCTACTTCATGCTTGAATTCAGTTCCATTGAAGCACAATATAACACCTCTGCTCTACTCTTCTTACACCTTCGCACCTATCTTTCATTTTCACACTTGCACTACTTTTTTGCAACCACATTACATGCTTTTATACAATTCATCAACCTTGGAATGTACATCAAGGTAGACATTAACTACATTCATCAACCATTAGAACAATCTCCAAGGTCGGCATTACAAACATACATAGAAATAGGTCTAGACCTAAACAAAACTACCTAAGAAAAAGATGTATGCAGATCATGTTACACCTTTCCTGGGACTCAAAAGCAATCTTCCACGCCACACTTCCACAATCTTCAATGCATCTCCGCAAGTAGTGAAAACAACCAAGTTGGCCAAGACTGGTGTTAACACTAAGTCTTCTAAGAATAGTCTTCATCCACGATCTGAATTTCTCTTTGCAGACCAATCCAAAGGTAGGAACATGATCAGGAGACATACACAAGCACATTGTAATCACCAAGAACATCTGCACAACCACTAACCAATTTGTCAAGAATTTTCTTCAAACTGGAGCACATAAACACCACTGTCAACTACTGTCATAAAGAAAAGATCACTTGAGGACCACCAAAACATGAACCATTCTAGATGAAGACACTTATTATCATTACAAACTTGATTCCAGAACTATAGACTGAAATACTTAACTGTGGAGAAATGTAGAGCATAATACATTCTCCTTGTCACCACCAAATATACAGGAAAAGCAGTTTTCACTCTAGTGAACATAACTCACTCAATTCTTCATGCCAGAGGCTTAAACTTGGAACATAGCATCTTCAGATATGCCTCTAAATAACTTCCAATCCATAGACAAAGATACTCATTCTATAGGAAATGCAGAGAAATCTAATGGACTGTTCTGTTGTATCAGGAATACTTATTATCTTCAATACTTAACTCATTACAAGCAAGCATCAAGATAAGAGCACAGTTGACACCAATGGAAACACAGATATGTTGACATCAATGACAACACTGATTAGGCACATACTTGCAACATTTCAACAGTAACCTGATATGACTGTGTAAACACCTATAGGTATGAATCCATGTGGTATATCGAATTGAATTTGATAATGTTTAGAGAATTATCTCTGCTAATAAGATTTACATCGACTGTGTCGATTCATAGTTTAGTAAGCTATTGTTAATGGCCTTCGAGGATGTATATATCTTGATATTATCACTTACTATGATAGTAGACATGGTTTGTAAACTGTTATTATTAGCTTGAGGCTGCAAGTGCTTTCCTTGCATTATCATAGGTAGCCTTTGTGACAAGGTGTTACCCAACCAACCTTGAGGCCATAGTCCATGCATGTTGTGCATGCAAGACTAACATTTCCCGATGGAAAGAATTAAAATTATCTTCTTTTTCTTGAAGCTTCCCTATTAAAGTTTAAGAGCCCACGAGGGTATTATTATATAATGATTGTTTAAGAGCCTGTGAGGGCACTGTTATATAATGACTGTTAAGAGCCTGAGGGGGCGTCAATATATATATGTATATAATGATGACTATGTGAGAACCCATGAGGGGATCTTCACATGATATCTGCGCTATCATTCTTTGTAACCGATAATAAAATGGCCAAAGCCATATAAGAATAATGACCACCCTGTTGACAGTGGTAAACCTTTGGATGTGCCGAGTGAACTTGACATTCAAATATATCAAACTTGAGGTTAACTTATAATAGTTCTTGACTATTTAGCGTGGATAATATGATGATCTTGGTGCATACTATGCATGTAATGATTTAATAACTCCTCATTGAAGTAGTAGGGTGTAATATAAGTAAATGGTATTGTTTCGTTGGAAGAAATGAGTGCATGCCATGTTTCCTTTGGAGAAGTTATTCCTCTTTGTTACTTGCTTTATTATAAGATCCAACCCTATGCCATTATGAATCCTTGTGTTATAATACAAATGAATACCATCTTCTTGCGAATGGCAATACTTCTTAAACAAAGTATAGGGTATCAGGGATCCAAGTAGATTCCTTGAGATATAACCTTTTATATGAAATCGACCCAATGGACCATTGTAAGTACCCTTCTTGATGATATGAATTGAGAATAAACATTGGGATAAGGAAAAACAATATAAACATCAACCAGGTAAGGTCAAATGTTCAAAATATGATTGAACTTATATCATTATGAAAGTATGGGAATAGAGTGATGTGAAGTCATAGTTTCCATGTTGCCTAAGCAATGAGACATTATTGAATGTGCTCCCATGATAGGAGTCGAATGTCCAAGAAATGGACTAAGATAATATTGAACTTATTTATCCAAGACAGAGAAAGGTCGAATTATGTCTATTGTAGGACAAGATAGCTTATAAGTCAAGTCGAGGTGGTGGACATATGACAACATTTATTGCATAATGTTTATGTATGTAAATATTTGGCCAAAGTAATTCATCTATCTCTACATGCATTGTCAGTCCATAATGCTCCAGATGGCATAATGTCTCCAGTAGTGTCATACATAGTTAGAGTGGATCTATAGTTGTGTGACCGTGAGACATTATGAAGGACACAACACCAGATACTCAGATGGCAATCTTAACGGTTGCTTATATCTATAGCTTCCGTGAAGGGTAGGGCTGCTTCTAGGTAGGAAGTTGTGTGGGGGACTGCCAGTATGTGGTTGGAGGAAAAGCACTCGGATGATACTCTCCTTTCTAAGCAAAAGATAAGCCGAGGCTTATGAAGACAGATGTCAAAGTTCCAGATACATTGCTTTACTTTATAGGACTTGATAGTTAGTTATTATGTATATTTCTATATTTGATGCCTTGAGCATAACTTTGTACATGTATAGTGAAGATCATTCCCTAATGAGGTATCATTGGATATTGTATTTTAGTGTTTTCTTATGTTCTGGAAAAGAATAACATGCTTAATTATTATGATGTAACTATTTCATTCTTGTTTAACTATGAAATCTTATGTTAATCATGATGCATTCTTACTCTTAGTTAAGATGTTTAATTATGGTTATTTATGGGTAATGTGAGATGACATGTTATAGTTTACATGTACTCATCATGGTATCACCTTGACATTGAAAATAAAAAAATATACCAAAATTATAAGATGGCTGTTTGAAAATAATAATGACTCCATCAAATGACTTTCTAATAATATTGCAATGTTTTTGAAACACTTCAACAAGCACACGACACATGAATATTGGTCATTGACACTCAACCACAGTTTACCATCAACCTAATCTGCAACAATGTATGACAAGTGAAAATGTGACAAATGATCCAAGACTCTACCAAAATGGTCCTGACAATGAAAAGTGAATCAAAATCAACCAAGTTGAACCACCGATGACATAGAGAGAATGTGACGCATGATCACCAACAACCGCAACAATGCCGCTAACACCTTGAAATCACAATGGAAAGCACAAAGTAGATAAAAGAAAACAAAACTGAGATAGCTATTCTTTTTTTGGTGATGTAAGATTGCATATACACCTAGGTGCTCCTACATCTGACACGCTGGATAAGAAAAATGCTTCATGAATGCGGAACTCATGAGCATTTCAGTAAATTTGGGACTAAAATCCCAAACTTTGCACAGTCTGCAGTGCTGACCCATGAAGCCTCATCAGCTGCTCAGTTCTTCCAATAGACTAAATATTCCCAATATTCCTTCCCTCTTATCCATTTGGCTACATGAGAATCAATTACTCTTTATCTACTTCTTCAAGTTTCTTTGCAAGCAACTGCTGAACCCACTCACATGTATCCTACAAATTTGAATGTACATTCCCATGTCCACTTGTCTCTTCTTCATAGTATTTATACAATTCAGCAACATTAAATATTGGAGAAATATCTATACATGTTGGAAGTTCCAACTCATGTGCATTTGATGAAAATTTCTGCAAAATCTTATGCGGGCCTATCTTCTTCCTCTTCAACTTGTTATAAGTTTATTGTGGGAACCTCTCCTTCCTCAAGTGTGCCATCACCAACTCACCAATCTTAAATTAATGCTCCCTCTGATGTACATCAACAGACTCCTTGTATTTGATGACACTCTTCTCTAAATTCTTCTTCACTTATTTGTACAAATTATGGATATATTCCACAAAGTCTTCTGCTACAACACTCTTTCTACCAAACTTTGCACTATCCCTCAATTCATCCATGCCCCTAGAGTTGTACCCATTTATAATCTGAAATGGGCTCTTACCCACACTTTGATTGAACAAGTTATTGTATGCAATTCTTCTTGTGCCAATGTCAAATCCCATTGATTTGGTTTGTCACCTACCAAGCATCTGAACAAATTTCCAATCTTCTATTCACAACTTCAGTTTGACCACCGATTTGTGGATGGTGGGCTGAACTAAACCCCAATTGTGTTCCCATTTACTTCCACAAAGTATGCCAAAAATGACCATTAAATTTGGTGTCCTTATCTGAAATAATACTCTTCGGCAAGCCATGTAATCTAACTACTTCCTTGAAAAACAAAGTAGCTATGTGGGAAGCATCATTGCCCTTTTGACATGAGATAAAATGAGCCATTTTAGAAAACCTATCCACCACAACAAAAATAGAATCATTACCTCTTTGTGTTTGCGGTAACCCCAAAACAAAATCCATGCTTATATGTTCCCATGGTCTCTTTGGTATTGGCAATGGCTTATACAAACCTGTATTCTGCCTCACTCCTTTAGCATGTTGACACAACCTGCAACCTTGTACCATCTTCTTTACATCTACACTCATCCTTGACCAATAATAACTCTCATTCAATTGGGCCAAAGTTTTTCACTCCAAAATGACCACTCAAACCTCCACTATGTTTATACCTTATCAAATTTTCCCTCAATGAACCATGAGGTACACACAATCTCTTCCCATTGAACAAAAAACCTTCTTGTACAAAATACGCTGGCCATGGAATTCTATCCCTCTTGATGAAATTATTACACATTGTCCATGCCTCTTTGAAATCAGCAGCATCATCATATAATTCCTGCATAGAGTCAAAACCAACAACATTCACTCTCATTTTATTCAACAACAAGCACCTCCGATTTAATGCATCAACCACTCTAATTGATTTCCCACTTCTATGTTTCAATCCAAATGAATAAATTTGAAGAAATTCAACCCACTTTACATGCTTTTGATTGAGCTTACCTTGGTTGTTTATGAATTGCAATGCATGATGGTCAGTGTATAGAACAAACTCCTTCGGTAGCAAGTAGTGTCGCCACTACTTAAGAGCTTGCACAATGGCATAAAACTCTTGATCATACATGGAATATTTTCTTTTTGCATCAATTAATTTCTTGTTGAAATATGCTATTGGTTTTCCCTCTTAACTCAAGACTCCTCCAATTTCTTCACCACTTGCATCACAATCAACTTGAGGCATTTTACTAAAATTGGGGAGTGCTAACATGGGCTGTTCCGTCACTTTAGCCTTCAAAAATTTGAAACTTCGCTCAACTATAGCTATCCACACAAATTCCTTCCTATTACCCTTCATAGTTTCTGTAATAGGAGTACAAATCCCACTAAAATTTCATGTGAACTTCCTATAGAAGCTCTCTAGTCCATGGAAGTTTCTTGCTTCAAATATACTCCTTGGCAAAGGCCAATCTACAATTGCCTTTACTTTTTCGGATCCATTTTCATACCACTTTCGAAAACAACAAAACCCAAATACACTAGCTCCTCTTTCATGAAGCTGCACTTTTTCACATTTAATTAAAATTTCTCTTCCTTGAGTCTTTGCAAAACTACCCTAACATGCTACAAATGCCCTTCTTGTGTTTTTCTAAAGGCCAAAATATCATCCAAATACACAATGACAAACTTACCAAGGTATGGTTTCAACACTTTTTTCATCAACCTCATGAAGGTACTTGGCACATTTGTCAAACCAAATGGAATCACCATCCATTTGTAGAATCTATCCTTTGTTTTGAAGGTGGTCTTCCACTCATCTCCCTCTCTTATGCAATTTTGATGGTACCCACTCTTCAAGTCAATTTTGGTGAAGTATTTGGCTCCACTCAAACAGTCCATCATATCATTCATTTGCGGCAAGGGAAACTAATACTTAATACTTATCTTGTTTATGAATCTTGAATCTATACACATCTGCCATTCACCATCCTTCTTTGGTGTCAGCACCACTGGAACAACACATGGACTCAAACTCTCCCTAATCAGCCCCTTATCTAGCAACTCTTGTACTTGCCTATTTATTTCTATATTCTCCATAGGCATCATTCTATATGGCACTTTGTTGGGCAAACTTGCACCGGGAATCAAATCCATATAATGACTTATGCTCCTCATTGGTAGAAATCTATCAAGAAGCTCCTTCATCATTATGTCATCATATTCTTCCAAAATTTTCTTAACTTCCATCCCAGTATTCCTTTATTTTCTTTCACTGTCCCAACTACTATCAACTTTGGAACAATGGAAAAACATGTTCCCCCTTCCTTCAAGTCTTTCAAAAACTATTTACTAGAAACAAAACAAACCTTGGAGTTGTTCTCCACTTCTTCTTCCCTATCTTGGATTGGATTTAGAGTGTATTGTTTGTCATCTTTCTTTATTCAGTATGTGTTTGTGCACCCATCATGAACAACTTTGCAGTCAAATTTCCAAGGCCTTCCCAAAAGTAGATGGTATGTATCCATTCACATCGCATATTATTTCATCCATATAGTTTCCAATTTAAAAATTCACAAGGAATTGCTCACATACCGTAAAACTATGATCTTTTGCAACCATGAAACTTGGTATGGGCTGGGATGTTTCAATCTTTTCAAATTCAACTTCTCCACCATCTCTTCTGATACAATGTTATCCGTGCTACCACTGTCCACTATGACTTTGCAACACTTGTCACCCGCCTTGCACCTCATTCTAAACAAATTTCTTCTTTGTATTAGTTCCAACTTCTCCTTTTTGGGATTTAACAAAATCCTTCATAGCATGAGAGATTCCCCATCTTTGGGTCCCTCTGCATGATTTGGTGTAGCCACACTTTCATTTTCAGCCTACACTACATAAATTCTTGCTTCCTTCCTTTTGCCATTATTTTTTTGTATTTGTGGGCATTCAAATGCCCTATGCCTTAGCTCTCCACATTGGAAGCATGTACCTCCAAACCCTCTTCCAATGTATCCTCTATCGTGAGAATAATCTCCTCTTCCATAAGAAGATTCTCCTCTTCCCTTATTTTCTTACACAATTGTGTGAGATGTATTGCCTCATCTTATTTGTTTTGATAACCTCTACCACCACTATTTTTTCCTCTTCCCATTGAAAATATACCTCTACCATGGGAATTATGTTACCATTTTCTTGCAAGTTTCTCTTCTGCCTTCAAGGCATATTGATATGCCTCCTCTACACTAGTTAGTCGAAGCATGCTCATTTCATCTTGAATGGAATTATGAAGAGCATTTACATACCTTGATACTTTTTCTGCATCATCATCCACATGTCTTTCCCATATGTTCAATCTCCTTTGTTTACTCTTGTACATTCTTCTCTCTTGGCTTCAAATTTTGCATCCTCTTGAATAAGATGAGTTGATAATCTGTAGGAAAAAAAATTTCCTTCAATTTCATCACCATCCTCTCCGATGTTTTGATTTTCTCTTAGCCTCTTTGTTGTCTTTCAAGCTGCACATGCTCCCACCACAAGGAAGCATGTCCTTTCAACTTTTTTCTAGCATACTTCACCCTTTTTGGGTCCTCAATTGACTCCAAGTCAATGTATTTCTCTATTTTTGATATCCAATCCACTAACTCTTCTAGATTCAAATTTCCATTGAAAATTGGGGGGTCCAATTTAGGCTTGCTACAAAGCCTAGCCATCAATCTAAAAAATCTCCTTTCCACCTCATCTCTATGATCATCTTCCATATAAAATTATGATGCTTCTTCTTCATCCTCATCATCGCTGACATCCACCACTAGGATTCCTCTTCCCTGCATCAATTCTATTGCCTCCAACCTCACTTCTATCCTAGATTCAAGGCCTCTCATCATTTCCCTAAATACCTCATGGTTTTCATTCCGTGGTCCGCATCGTCCACGCCCTCTTTGCACCATGTTCACAACCCTCTACAATTGCAGATCTCGTTGTCCTCTCACACACCCACAATAACCTACTTAGGGTTCTTATTTCAACAGAGTGAGAGAGGGGGTAGGAGGTAGAGAGGGGAGGGAAGAAGAGAGTAAGAGAGAGGGTAGGAGGTAGAGAGGGGAGGGAAGAAGAGAGTGAGAGAGGGTAGGAGGTAGAGAGGGAAGTAGAGAGAGAGAGGGTAGGAGGTAGGGAGGAGAGGGAAGAAGGGAGTAAGAGAGAGGGTAGGAGGTAGAGAGAGGAGGGAAGTAGAGAGTGAGAGAGAGGGTAGGAGGTAGAGAGGGGAGGGAAGAAGAGAGTGAGAGAGAGGGTAGAAGGTAGAGATCGAAGGGAAGTAAAGAGTGAGAGAGGGTAGGAGATAGAGAGGGGAGGGAAGTAAAGAATGAGAGATAGGGTAGGAGGTAGAGAGGGGAGGGAAGAAGAGAGTGAGAGATAGGGTAAGAGGTAGATAGGGGAGGGAAGTAGAGAGTGAGAGAGAGAGGGTAGGAGGTAGAGAGGGGAGGGAAGAAGAGAGTGAGAGAGAGGGTAGGAGGTAGATAGGAGAGGGAAGTAGAGACTAAGAGAGAGGGTAGGAGGTAGAGAGGGGAGGGAAGTAGAGACTGAGAGAGAGGGTAGGAGGTAGAGAGGGGAGGGAAGAAGAGAGTGAGAGAGAGAGTAGGAGGTAGAAAGGGGAGGGAAGAACAAAGTGAGAGAGAGGGTAGGAGGCAGAGAGGGGAGGGAAGTAGAGAGTGAGAGAGAGGGTAGGAGGTAGAGAGGGGAGGGAAGAAGAGAGTGAGAGAGAGGGTAGGAGGTAGAGAGGGGAGAGAAGAAGAGAGTGAGAGAGAGAGGGTGGGAGGTAGAGAGGGGAGGGAAGTAGAGACTAAGAGAGAGGGTAGGAGGTAGAGAGGGGAGGGAAGTAGAGAGTGAGAGAGAGGGTAGGTGGTAGAGAGGGGAGGGAAGAAGAGAGTGAGAGAGAGGGTAGGAGGTAGAGAGGGGAGGGAAGTAGAGAGTGAGAGAGAGGGTGGGAGGTAGAGAGGGGAGAGAAGAAGAGAGTGAGCAAGAGGGTGGGAGGTAGAGAGGGGAGAGAAGAAGAGAGTTGGCAAGAGGGTCGGAGGTAGAGAGGGGAGGGAAGTAGAGAGTGAGAGAGGGTAGTGTTAGTGCTCATTTTGGCCTGGAGATTGAGCTTGCATATGGAGGGTTTTTTCATTCAAACCCTAGGTTTTCCTCTTCATCAGCGTGAGCTTGGCCTATCGGTTGGAGTTTTTTCAGTTCCACCGATGCGGTGGGTCTCCCCGACGGAGTATGTTTTATCCCTTCATCGATGTGACATGAAGCGTTGGCCCGTCTTTTTTCCATTGTTCCGACGATGTATGTCTGGCTGATGGTAATTTGAGGTATGTTTGTGTCCATCGGTAAGACTATTGTGATCAGCGAAAGAACTTTTTGTTGCTCCAATGGGTAAATGTCTCGCCGAGGGAACGACTTGACGATGTTTTGGATGGCCATCGGTGTAACCTTTGGCATCGGCGTGGGTATTTTGTTGCTCGCCGATGGTTTTGGTCTCACCGACAGACAAGGAATGTATGTAGTTTTGCATCGGTGAGACTAGTATGGTCGGCAGGAGAATTATGGAATGGACTGATGGCTTGTGCCACAGCGATGGGCTCCAGGGCGAAGGCTTGTGTGTCGAGCGTGGCAAAAGTGCTCGACACTTGGTATGTGTGCGACCTTGTTTATGAACTACTGATGTGATCTCCTCACCATGCATGTGGGATTATTCCCCTGTGTATCTTCAATCTTTGAGCGAATCACTTTTGGTGGGAACTTCTGTTTGAAATGTTGCGACAGTTTCTGAGTGGCTGCGGGTGGTTGAGACTCTTAATAGCGACAGTGCAGGGGTGTGGGCGACGGTACAAACAGTGAAGTTGCCTGATCGTGGATGAAGACTCTCAGATGGCGGCACATGGCTCGAGGCCCCCCCTTTGTCTGCTGCATTAATATCTTCTGAGCGCCATTCCTTGGTGGGATCTGTATTTGGCAAATTTTGATATTTTTGCCATGTAATTAATTGCTTATGGTACACTATCTGGCTCTTATAAGCAGATGGTGTTACCATTTTTTGGTTGTTGAAAGTTGAGCATTTGGCTCTGTAATACAATACAGTTGGTTTTGGTGGCTCTATACATCAAAACCTGTGAGTCTATGTATCTCCTGTTGTGCATTTTTACATGAATCCACTGATTTCATGGTTAATTCTATATGAGAAATGCTATGTTAGCATGTGTTTTGTTAATTCTGTCTCCAGTATTGCATGTATCTTTCGTCTGAGTCTAGACATTTAAGCAATGTTTGAGACTCTAGAACATAGAATTCCTATGTTGAATGTTTGATCTCTTAACTTCTGCTCAAGGGGTAGATTAAATTGTTTTCAGATTGAATGTTGGGAAGGGTATACTGCAAAAGGGATGCCATAAGTATAGATAGCTTAACACTTTATATTGGGAGATATCTGTAAGGCAGGTATCACATGTATCCCCCTGAAATCCAGTTTTAGTTGTTAATGCATATCATTCACAGGTGTATGTCTACTGACTCCAGGCCCTGGATAGGCACCAATCTTGCTTTGTGTTTGTGTTACAACCATGTCCAGCTTTGCATCCAAACTTAAAATCAAAATCAAACTCTAAAACAACCATTAGGACATTAGAATTAGTTTTAGGATCCAAGTCCTCTGTCTACAACTGCAGATAGGCCCAAAGCTAGCCCCTTTGCTCTTATCTTACAGTTTTGGTCTACTTACAGGAGGACTTATCTGCTTTCTGTCAGCATCCCAGCCTTGTATGTATATCCTCATGGATGTTGAGTAGGGAATACCCCCCTAGGTTTTGTAGAGCCTGAAGAAGAAGAGGAGATAAAATATAGAGTCTATCTCCTACATTGTTGGCCCCTGGCCCAGAGATCCTGTTGATCATTGATGGCTACCTTGTAGGGAAATCTGGGAATAAGCATCCAGTCTGGGAAAAAACCAACAGAAATTGGTGACTCTGCTGGGGAGTTTGTGAAAGAACCCTGGTTTACAAAAAGAAAACAGTTCCTAGTTCCTAGTAATAGGTGGCGACTCTGAAGTAATCTCCCAACTGGTCAAAGTAAAACTTATATGCAGGGGAGAAGATCCCAACAAAATCTTTTATTTAAAGAGTTACCAGTAACAAGAAGAATGATGTACAGAAGAAAGGGAGCTGTCTTAGTCAGTCATGAGGGTTCCCCTAGAAAAAGTGATGATACGCAAGACAACCCTAGGCCACCAAGACAGCATGTGCCTTACTTTTCAAATGCAGAAGCTGATATTCAGGGTGCATATGAGAGGCAACATGGTGGTAGCATGAGAATGAGGTCAGAAGTGTTCCAAGAATGCCCATTTCTATACCCTAGTGACAGATTTGAAGAGGCAGAGTCTCTGAGGGATGATGAAGATGATGACCAGAATGGTATGAGACCATCTACCTCCATGCCTAAGGAAGAATAGTTAGCTGAAGAAATTAGAAATCTGAGAGCAGAATTAGAGTATCTGCAAGCCATGAAAATCAGAGATGACATGAGGTAGAAAGTGCAAGCTTTAAGGATTGCCCAAAATGATTCAATTCCTACCCTTGAGAATGCAAATGTGCAGAGACATCAGCAAAGAAATGAAGTGCAACATCAGCATAATGATGAAAGACAAAATGTGAGTGATGCTAGGATACCACTGAACAATGTAAGAAACCAGAATGCAAATAGAAATATCAATGTCAATCAGTTTGCAGACAGCCCATGCAACTAGATAGATTCAGACAGCCAGTGTTTGATTGTATTCCTGGGTATCCTAACCCCATTGACAAGCATCTAAGGCTGCAAGTGCCTAAATTTTTAGGAAACAACACTGTGTCAGGAGAAGATCATCTAAAAGCTTTTCAAAATGTCATGGATAACTTTGAGGTTGAACATGAGGATGTTTTCATGAAGTTATTCATGCAATCTTTAGTAGATGAGGCAAGAGAATGGTACAAGAATCTGCCTGACAGGAGTATTTCTTCATGGGATGATTTTAAAAGGATGTTTAAGGAGCAATATGGTGACAAAACTGACCCTAGCTTTTTTGTAAATGAGTTTACCAGTATCACTAAAGGGTCAAATGAGCAGGTTGCAGATTTTAATGCAAGATTTACTAAAGTGTTAAACAAATTGCCACATCACATGAGGCCAAATGAACCAATGTGCATAATATTGTATATCAATGCTTTTGATGCAAAAACTACATATGGATTAAGAGATAAAAGCCCTGCTACTCTCAGGGATGCTTTTAGAATTGCAGTGAATATTGAGAACAACAGGAAAGCATCAGGCAAGACTAACAGAAGGGATAATGTGAAAATTCTGCAGAATCCAAACAAGCCTCAGAACACTCAAGGTAATACATCTGCCCCTGAAGATAAGATAGACAAATTGGCAAATGTTGTTAAGGACCTAAGTTACAGACTAGCTAGAAGTGAAAAAGGGATAGGTCCTGATAGGCAAGTCTATCAAAGGTAGGAAAAGAGGCCATCATTGCATGACATGCCGTATAATACCAATTGGCATAATGGTAAGCCTATATTCCCACATAACAGCACAAATTAGAGGACTCAACATGTCAAAGAAACTCCTGATCCTCTAAAGAAAGCTGTAAATATTGTTGATGATACTCCGTGGTGTATAATTTGTCAGATGCCACATTCACAGTCACAGTGTATGATTGCTCAGTCCTTGTGTGATAATGCTACATCTTGTAATGAATGCAATGAGCCACATTATGTGCAAGATGATGATGTTAATATGATGTCCACAAACAATGGATACCCCATTTATGATGCTGATGAGAGTACAGATAATGGAATTCAGGCCTGTCAACAGGAATTTTATGATGAAGGTAATGAAGAGAGCTATGTGTATGCTTAGAGCTCACACAATTTTCTGAGTAACTTACAACAACCTTCTAATGAGGAAATTAGGGCCTTCATAGCTGCAGCAGTTGCCCAAGTCAAGAGTAATTACAATCTCAGAGGTAAAGCTCAGATAAACAGCTTGCGTCAACCAGAAGATGTTTCTGCAGGACAGCTAGTGCATGGTCATAAGGGGATGGAATCACAAAGGAGGCAGTGGGGTAATAATAAACAGAATTTTAGACATAGAATAGGGCACGAATCTCAAGGACCAGAGAATAGAATCCCCCAAGCTGAAGATCAAGATAAAGATTTCCAAGACAAGAATGATGATCAAGGAACTATGAAAGTAAAAGCTAAATCAGTTCAGGATAAGAGTAAGACCGTGGAGCAAGCTACAACTGTTATACAAAATTATGCTTCATTTGATATAGCTCAAGTCCTCTCCCAAGTAAAAGTCTCTGTTCCACTTATGGAACTGATGAAAGTGGAAGAAATCAAGAATAGGACAATATCCCTAATTTCAGGGGTGCCTTTTCAGGCCAAACAAAATGCTCAGATCCAGGGTGAGAGATATGTCATATGTAATGAAGAAGATGAGGCCCCTGAAGTCTATTTAGGAGTGACTATGACAAAGTGCCCCTCACAAGTGGAACCATTTTATGTATCCTTGGTTATAAATGGAAAAATAATCAGAAATTGTATGCTTGACTCTGGAGCATCTACAAATATTATGCCTTTAGCCATCATGCAACAAGCTGGATTGAAAATTGACAAGGCATGTGGGAAATGTTATGCTATGGATGCCAGAGAGGTACCAGTTATTGGAATCATCAAGGATGTAGATTTCAAACTGGAAACATTTCCTGAAAAGAGATATAAAATGAATATAACCGTGGTTGACATCAAGCCACAGTATGGTATGTTGTTGTCAAGAAGATGGGCAGCACTAATTGGTGGGAGTATGCAGCTGGACTTGTCATATGCCATGATTCCAATGAATGGCAGGGATGTTAAGCTAATCAGAGAAGAAAGATCATCAGAGATAGTGGAAGACCAAGAAGCAGAGGAACAGATATGCTTTGTAAACACTGACTGTGATAACTTCAAGGTTGTCTCAGATGATAGAGAGGATAAAGAAAAAAATGTCTGCAATGAAGAGATGGACCAGCAAGGTTTATGGACTATGTATTTTGATGGAGCTTGTGCAAAAGAAGGCTCTGGAGCTGGAGTTGTTTTTCTATCTCCAACTGTAAGGCCAAATGACATCACTCTGTCAGATGTTACAAATGTAGAAGTTAAAATCAGGCCTGCAGTACCAGAAAATATATGCAGTTGGCAAGTGTTTAATGATGATAGGGACCTGTTAAAATTTCTGCACTGCATAGATGAATATGAGAATCAAGAAATTGATTTCCAAGCTTTTGTAGAGACTATAGATGGAAAAGAAACTCTTATGGGAAAAGAGATAATTCAGTTGAAGACTAATAAAATCCCTAGAGGGTTAGTAGATTTGGAAAGAGCTTTTGACAATAGAGACAAATTGGTCACAAGGACATCTTCCACAAATAAGGAAGATTTAGAAGAGATAAATTTGGGAACATCTCAGGCCCCTAACAAGGTATATATTGGTAAGCAGCTCAAACCACACATCAGGAGTATGCTGATTGCATTACTGAAAAGGTATAAACATGTTTTTGCTTGCTCATATGAGGACCTAAAAGCTTATAGGGAACATTTATTCCAGCATGAGATCCCATTGAAGCATGGAGCTAAGCCATTCAGACAGAGGCAAAGACCTATTAATCCTACCTTAGCTCCTAAGATGCAAGAAGAACTCAAAAAGCTTAGGGAAGCTGGAATAATTGTGCCGATCAGACATTCAACTTAGGTGTCTAACCTTGTCCCAGTCAGAAAAAAGAATGGTGATATTAGGCTTTGTGTTGATTTCAGGAACTTGAATGTGTCCTCTCTAAAGGATAATTATCCACTGCCTAATATGGAAGCTATGTTGCAGAGAGTGACTGGTTGTGAACTCTTGTCCATGATGGATGGATTTTCAGGTTATAATCAGGTGAAGGTAAAGGAATCAGAACAGTATAAGACTGCCTTCACCACTCCATGGGGAACTTATGTATATGTTAGAATGCCATTCGGATTAACAAATGCAGGTGCTACATTTCAAAGAGCAATGGATGTTGCTTTTGCAGGGTTGATTGATTCAATCCTGGCTGTGTATCAAGATGATCTGACTGCTTATTCAAAGAAAGAAGAGCAGCATTGTTTGCATCTAGAGCATATTTTCATAAGAGCACTAGAGTATGGCATTTCTTTAAATCCAAAGAAGTGTGCTTTTGGAGTAGTTGAAGGAAAGCTTCTGGGGCACATTGTTTCCAAGGATGGAGTTAGGATAGATCCAGAAAGAGTGGCTACTATTGACAAAATTCAAATGCCTAAAACTATAAAAGGAGTTCAGTCCTTCTTTGGACAGATAAATTTTGTTAGGAGATTTGTTCCCAACTTTGTAGAAACCACAAGGAACATTTCCAAGATGATGAAGAAAGATGCAACTGTCAACTGGGAAAGTGAAGCAATAGAATCATTTCAGAGTATCAAAGAGGCAATCAAGATGGCCCCTGTTCTTAACTCTCCTGATTTTTCTAGGCCATTCCAATTGTTTTCATTTGCTTCCTTTCACACTGTTGCTGCATGTTTGCTACAGAAAAATGAAGATGGTTTTGAACAGCCCATAGCTTTCTTCAGTATGTCATTGCAAGCTTCTAAGTTGAAGTATGATATTATGGAAAAACAGGCATATGCATTAGTCAGAGCCATCAAAAGTTTCAGACCATACCTGGTAGGATCACATGTAATTGCATATGTACCCCATGCAGTATTCAAAGATATATTCACTCAACAGGAGGTGACTGGAAGAAGGTGCAGATGGATAAACAAACTGCAAGAGTTCAACATAGACATACAAATTACCAGGTTGGTAAGAGGACAAGGATTAGCCAAGATGATGGCACAGTCAAACTTGGAAGCATGCCAAGTTAATGCAGTCCAAAATGAGAGTGTAAATGTATCAAGAACTGAATGGTACAGGGATATTATCTACTACTTGCAAAATCTGAATTGTCCTTCCCATTTCAGTGACAGTCAAAAGAGGACTTTAAAATTACATGCAATCAGGTATGTTATTGTTCAAGGTGAGCTATACTAGAAAAACCCTAATGGTGTGCTGTTGAGATGTGTGGATAAAGATGTGGCTAACAATGTTTTGAATGACATGCATAAGGGATTGTGTGGTGGACATTATACTGCCCAAACAACAACTCATAAGATTCTCAGGGCAGGATATTGGTGGCCCACTCTCTTTTTAGATGCACAAAGGTTAGTGAGGGAGTGTGACCCTTGCCAAAGATTCTCAGGAAAATTGAGATATGATGGTGCTTTACCCCTCAGAATTGTAACTGTGGATGCTCCATTTCAGCAATGGGGAATTGACTTCATAGGGGAAATTGCAGACAAGTCAAGTGGGGTACACAGTTGGATTTTGGTGGCAATTGATTACTTTACCAAATGGATCGAGGCCATTCCAACTAAGAGGGCTACAAGTAAGGTGGTGACAGATTTCATACTGGAAAATGTTATCATCAAATTTGGAGTACCATTCAAGATAGTCACTGATAACGCTATGTGCTTCAGATCAGGTGAATTTGTTAATTTTTGCAACAAATATGGGATCAATCTATCATATACATCACCATACCACCCACAAGGAAATGGTCAAGCAGAATCAAGCAATAAGAGCATCATGAAGATTATCAAGAGGATGCTGGACAAGAACAAGAAAGCTTGGGACTCAAAATTGAAGGTAGTAATATGGGCTGATAGGGTGACAGTAAAAAAGGCTACTGGCATGTCACCCTTTGAACTAGTATATGGTGCATCAGCCAGATTACCCATAAACAGTCTCCTACCAGTTTACAGATTCATCCAAGATAATGATGAGGAGATTGGAGACTCCATGACAGCAAGAGTGAACCAGCTGGTTGCACTGGATGAAGACAGAAGGAAAGCACACCAGATCAACCTCAAGAGACAACAAGATGTGAAATACCTGTTTGATAGGAGAGCTACTAAGAGGAAGTTTCAAATTAATGATCTGGTGCTTGTGTGGAATGCAAAAAATCAGGACAAGGGTAAACATGGTAAATTCGAACCCTTATGGATGGGCCCATATCAGATTTGCAGTACTCATGGGGAGGACTCTTATTTCCTCTAGGCCCTAGATGGTGAAATTCTGGAATTGCCTGTGCATGGCCAATTCCTTAAGTTCTATTTTGCATAGATGGCTTGTCTCTGTGCACATGTGTAAAAATATGTATATATTGTAAGTGCCTTGTACAGTTCGTGCTTTTTGGCTTTTTTCTTGGTCTACCCAGAGATCTAGTTCTCGCTGCAGGTTTTGCACCTGCACGTCCCCATTCAGAGCCAGTGTTAGTGCTCATTTTGGCCTAGAGATTGAGCTTGCATATGGAGGGTTTTTTCATTCAAACCCTAGGTTTTCCTCTTCATCGGCGTGAGCTTGGCCTATCGGTTAGAGTTTTTTCAGTTCCACCGATGCAGTGGGTCTCCCCGACGGAGTATGTTTTATCCCTTCATTGATGTGACATGAAGCATCGGCCCATCTTTTTTCCGTTGTTCCGACGATGTATGTCTGGCTGATGGTAATTTGAGGTATGTTTGTGTCCATCGGTAAGACTATTGTGATCGGCGGAAGAACTTTTTGTTGCTTTGATGGGTAAATGTCTCACCGAGGGAACGACTTGACGATGTTTTGGATGGCCATCGGTGTAACCTTTGGCATCGGCATAGGTATTTTGTTGCTCGCCGATGGTTTTGGTCTCACCGACAGACAAGGAATGTATGTAGTTTTGCATCGGTGAGACTAGTATGGTCGGCAGGAGAATTATGGAATGGGCCAATGGCTTGTGCCACAGTGATCGGCTCTCGGGCGAAGGCTTGTGTGTCGAGCGTAGCAAAAGCGCTTGACACTTGGTATGTGTGCGACCTTGTTTATGAACTATTGATGTGATCTCCTCACCATGCATGTGGGATTATTCCCCTGTGTATCTTCAATCTTTGAGCGAATCACTTTTGGTGGGAACTTCTGTTTGAAATGTTGCGACAGTTTCTGAGTGGCTGTGGGTGGTTGAGACTCTTAATAGCGACAGTGCAGGGGTGTGGGCGATGGTACAAACAGTGAAGTTGCCTGATCGTGGATGAAGACTCTCAGATGGCGGCACATGGCTCGAGGCCCCCCTTTGTCTGCTGCATTAATATCTTCTGAGCGCCATTCCTTGGTGGGATCTGTATCTGGCAAATTTTGATATTTTTGCCATGTAATTAATTGCTTATGGTACACTATCTGGCTGTTATAAGCAGATGGTGTTACCATTTTTTGGTTGTTGAAAGTTGAACATTTGGCTCTGTAATACAATACAGTTGGTTTTGGTGGCTCTATACAGCAAAACCTGTGAGTCTATGTATCTCCTATTGTGTGTTTTTACATGAATCCACTGATTTCATGGTTAATTCTATATGAGAAATGTTATGTTAGCATGTGTTTTGTTAATTCTGTCTCCAGTATTGCATGTATCTTTCTTCTGAGTCTGGATATTTAAGCAATGTTTGAGAATCTAGAACATAGAATTCCTGTGTTGAATGTTTGATCTCTTAACTTCTGCTCAAGGGGTAGATTAAATTGTTTTCAGATTGAATGTTGGGAAGGGTATACTGCAAAAAGGATGCCATAAGTATAGATAGCTTAACACTTTATATTGGGAGATATCTGTAAGGCAGGTATCACATGTATCCCCCTGAAATCCAATTTTAGTTGTTCATGCATATCATTCACAGGTGTATGTCTACTGACTCCAGGCCCTGGATAGGCACCAATCTTGCTTTGTGTTTGTGTTACAACCATGTCCAGCTTTGCATCCAAACTTAAAATCAAAATCAAACTCTAAAACAACCATTAGGACATTAGAATTAGTTTTAGGATCCAAGTCCTCTGTCTACAACTATAGATAGGCCCTGTTGACATTTCTTCTGAATCAGCATTAGGGTTTGCCACTTCTAATGCACAGGCAGATTCAGGCCAACTGAATACAGGAGGTTGCGTGAGCTCCTCCCCTTCACTTCTGGTTCTGCCGCACCAAGGGGGGTATCCCTATAACTTAAGATGTAACCTTGACTAGCTCAAAGATAGAAAGATCTAACTTGACAACAACAGGCAGAATACTCTCATGTATGGACCAAGATCTGCATGATAGATCACAAGGCTGGCAACATTCTTGGACATGATGTCTGGTTGGGTATGAGAGTATGCAGGGGGTTCCTAATCCTACTCCTATAACTAACAGGTGGAGATATGAAGTGTTTTGATATGAATTTGGATGCAAAGCTGGACATGGTGTATAACACAAGAACACAGCATGATTGGTGCCTATCCAGGGCTTGGAGTCGGTAGACATACACCTGTGAATGATCAGCATAAATAGCTAAAACTGGATTTCAGGGGGATACACATGATATCTGCCTTACAGATATCTCCCAATATAGAGTGTTGAGCTATCTCTACTTATGGCATCCCTACTGCAGTATACCCTTCCCAATGTTCAACCTGAAAACAGTTTAATCTGCCCCTTGAGCAGAGATTAAAAGATCAGACATTCAACATAGGAATTCTATGCTCTAGAATCTAAACATAAGCAAACATCCAGATCCAGAAGAAGGATACATGCAATACTGGAGACAGAATTAACACAACACATGCTGAGATAGCATTACTCATACAAGATCAACCATGAAATCAGTGGATTCATGCCAAGTCCTACAACAGGAGATACATAAACTCACAAGATAAACTGTACAGAGCAACCAGATCATCTGGTTTTGGATTACAGAGCCAAAAATCCACAACTTTCAACAACCTTGAATGAATGACACCATCTGCATTATATAGCAGGAAGGTGCTTTCAGCATTAACTACCAGGTTGACCAAAACTCCTGCCAGATATACAGTATCATAGAAATGGCACTCAAACACTACCAGATTGGCGCCCAAACTTGAATGCAGCAGGTAGGGGAGGAGACAGGAAGATTTCTCGAGCCTTGTGCCGCTGCCTAGGGATTCAGATCTTCAATCAGGTACTACATCAGCCCACGCCATCGCCCATACCTCTGCAACAATCGCCATTGATGGCGCACCAACCCGCGGCCTCGGGAAGAACATCAAATAGTCGATCGCAACCACTTCCCGCCGAGGTTCATCATCATGATATTTCGAAAATGCAGGATAACATTATCCCACATGCACCCCGCAGCAACCTCCTAAACACTTTATATACTAGGTCATGAGCATATATCATGTCGGTGCTTTTGCTCCTGACGACACTAGTATAGACTTCATCATCATCATCCTCCAGCAGCATGATATCTTGTTGTTCGAAATATCACCCTGACGTCATCATGATATTTGAAATATAACCTTCATGATAATCGGCACAACCTGATCCTTCGGAGGAACATCCTCCTGCTGAGCTTATAACAAAAGTCTGGCCGATGAACATCCTGATGACGTCATCATCATATCTGCCTACTGCGCACCTCCTCATATCCGGATGACGTCATCATCACGTTTGCAAATGTCGAGAGATCTCCTCATGATGATCAGTGTTAGAAATATGACCCCCCCGGACCTTGATGATGTCATCATCATATTAACATCATCATGATATTCGGAAGACAACCGGATATTTGGAAATATCCTCCTGATGCACAAATATCAGGTTGCACTGTAGCTCCTCTATAAGATCGGGGCGATAACTGAATATGATGACGCTGCTTGAAAAGATCACCCCCAGTAGATAATGCGCGAAGCCGGCAGGCGGATATCTCCTTGATATCAGCATCATCATGATGCTGGAACAAACACACTCGAGTGATATGAAAATATCACCCCCTCCTTCGGAAATATCATGATGCAGATAGGCAGAAAGAAAGATATCACCCTGATATACGGATGACGTCAGCATCATCAGGATGACAAAACAACGAACAAGAGGTGATACAACATCATCAGGATGATATTGACTAAGATCATCCTGACGTTCAAAATATGATGACCCTAGTGAACATCGGGTCGCACTTAGAACTCTTCAACAACATCATCAGGATGATCATAACCAAGATCACCCGATGATAGAAATATCACCCCGGCGAGATATCATGATGCAGATGATATGATGACTCCCGCAAGCAACACGGTGATAAAAGGAAATATGATGATGATGACGACGACCCTTAGGATAAAACAAGTTAGGCTGAGCAACTCAAAGAATAAGTAACATCATCATCATGCCTGCGCACGGTGATAAATGGAAGATCACCGGAGACCTTGAAGAATCACCCTCGCAAGCAGATCAGGGCGCATTGTAGCTCATCAGCATCATCAGGATAAAACCCAAACATCACCCGACAGCGAAATATGATGATGACGTTGAGAAACCGGTCGACGGAGAACAAGATGATGATGAC
The DNA here is from genome assembly GCA_027924645.1 of Cunninghamia lanceolata. Lineage (NCBI taxonomy): Eukaryota > Viridiplantae > Streptophyta > Pinopsida > Cupressales > Cupressaceae > Cunninghamia > Cunninghamia lanceolata. Next base: position 27,138,014 of record BSBN01000213.1, on the reverse strand, counting down.
CTTCATCGAAACAAACATGATGATGATGACCTCCTCCTCAAGAAAATATGATGATGCAGCTGAAAAATGCTGAGGAGGTCCATCACTTAGAACATTTTTTGGATACTTAGGGAGAGTGCCTGAATGAAAATTGCTCAGAAAACTACCAGTCAATTCAGGCACTAACAGTGGCTCTGTCTGGGGACGTGCAGGTGAAAACCTGCAGCGAGAACACCAAATCTCTGGGATGCAGACCAGTCCCTTATCCATTGGGCACAGAGTCAAATACTGTACTGACCTGCATCACTAAACACACTTGATGGCCTAAGGCCACCAAGAAAAGAAAAACATGTATCTCCCTTTGTCAAATATCTTGTTTTCATCTGCATGCACTGGGTCAAGCTTGGAGATACTACAGACATCCACCCACAAACAAATCTTGTCATCTGCATATTTAACCTTCTGATTTGGCTTGTCATCATCACCCTTGTGCAGATAACCCTCAGCATCATGTGACATGTGGATGCAGAATGTATCAAACAATGCATGTTCATATGGCATATAGCACTCATCACCTATATTATCATCATGCATTGCAACATGATCTCCTAGCTGGACTGCAAATAGGAAACACTCAGAGTCCACCACACAACTAGGAAGATCAAGGCTCATTGTATTATATGCTGGCTCATCAAAAGAAAAGCTTTCAAAATCACAATCGTGTACATCATGTACACAACCATCAGCAGCACCAGGCTGGAAAAGATCAGGCTCTGGCATCTCTCTCAAATCAGGCACATCTTCACAGTCACTTACTTGATGTATGTTGTTTCCTCCTTCATCAAGATGAGAAACAGAATCCAAGCCAAAAATAATATCTAGATCCTCACCATACTCAGACAGATCCTCATCACCATATGTGTCATAAATGGGTGACCCAGGTACATCAGTTTCATCATAGTATGCCATTTGTTCATGGGCAGCAGAGCACACCTCTTCATCATCAATCGATTCACTCTGTGGAGGAGTATCAGCCTGTGTGTCATAAGCAAAACAGCTATCAAATGAAAAACAATCATGCTCTGAACTAGCACTTATTTCAATTTCTGACTGCTCTTCATGATCTCCATGTGTTTGAAAGGTAGGCAATGGGTCACACATAGGACTGCTTCTCTGTTTGCTTATATCTTCTCTGTCTTGAGTACAATACTCACAATTGTCTCCACAGGTCCATTCTAAAAATTGCTCATTGCTGTCCACAACCTCGTTATTGTTTTCATGGTCAGCTGCCTCATCATTGCAATGGGAATCCTCATTAGTCCTTTTACTGGCATCCTCAACTGGTGAACAATCCAGTTGAGCAGTATTGTCAGCATTATGTTCAAATACAACAGTCTCAACCTCTATGCTTTTATTTTCATTTTCATCTGCACATGATGCCATAATCATTTGGTCATTTGCAGCTTCATAACCATTATTCACACCAAGGCCTGGGGACAGGGGTTTCAGCAGGTGCACATTTCTCATTTCCTCTACATTTTCTAAAAATTTGTATGCCATCTGCATACTTGTCACCTTGAAATCCCTCAGTAATGCACTAGAGCCCTCCTCAAAAGCTTCAAAGAATATGCCAACACAGGCTGAAATATCAGGTCTGAAACTTTCAGGGACACGTGAAAGGGCTACTGCAAACCTATGACTGAAATCAACACATGGCTCTTCATCTTGTTTTCTGATTCTCATCAATTCTGCAACAAGATCAGCCAGTTCTTTTGCAAATTCTTCCTTGAAACAGTCAGCAAGCTCATCCCAACAGGCAAAGGATTTCTTTGGAAAGCTCAAATACCAGTCTTTTGCCTTTGCATCAAAGGACCTAACAAGAAACCTCATCCACATATCCTCATCTCTGAATGAATATTTTCCCATAAAACTTTGAAAATTTTGGATATGTACATTCCCATCACATACATTGTGACCACTAAATCTAGGCATCTGACAGTATATCCTAGCAGGCATAATTTCTACTTCATAATCCACCCATGACAAATCCAGTTGGTCATACAAAGGATCAAAAGGGCTGACAGGAGGTTTAGCTTTCTGACAGGCAGACACAACAGGGTTACTGCTTTTTAACTGGGCCTGCTCAGCCTCTAAGAATATCAACCTATTTCTTATCTCCTCTATTCCTTTATCCAACATTTCACCACTGAGTGTGGGATAACTCATACTTGGATTCATAAAAACCCTACTCTTAGACATCCTTTGTCTGTCTAAGACCTAAGGCTTCCCCTGGCATTTAACCTATGCAGTAAAATAGCAAATAAAGGGGAAGTAACAAAGTACCTTTTCTCATACAGATGCAGAAATATGTACATCTTTCAACCAATAACATACATCTATCTTTCATGTGCATTTGGATCTTTTTTGCAGAGTCGCCACCTCTCCAGAGAGGACAAAATTTTCAATAGCTGAAAGCTACTTTTCCAGGTTCATTCCACCAGCAGAGCATCATTTTGTTAGTGACTCGGATGGGCCACAAGTATATCATTTTTTAGTCGTCCCCAGCGGAGTCGCCATTTTGTTGACATTTCTTCTGAATCAGCATTAGGGTTTGCCACTTCTAATGCACAGGCAGATTCAGGCCAACTGAATACAGGAGGTTGCGTGAGCTCCTCCCCTTCACTTCTGGTTCTGCCGCACCAAGGGGGGTATCCCTATAACTTAAGATGTAACCTTGACTAGCTCAAAGATAGAAAGATCTAACTTGACAACAACAGGCAGAATACTCTCATGTATGGACCAAGATCTGCATGATAGATCACAAGGCTGGCAACATTCTTGGACATGATGTCTGGTTGGGTATGAGAGTATGCAGGGGGTTCCTAATCCTACTCCTATAACTAACAGGTGGAGATATGAAGTGTTTTGATATGAATTTGGATGCAAAGCTGGACATGGTGTATAACACAAGAACACAGCATGATTGGTGCCTATCCAGGGCTTGGAGTCGGTAGACATACACCTGTGAATGATCAGCATAAATAGCTAAAACTGGATTTCAGGGGGATACACATGATATCTGCCTTACAGATATCTCCCAATATAGAGTGTTGAGCTATCTCTACTTATGGCATCCCTACTGCAGTATACCCTTCCCAATGTTCAACCTGAAAACAGTTTAATCTGCCCCTTGAGCAGAGGTTAAAAGATCAGACATTCAACATAGGAATTCTATGCTCTAGAATCTAAACATAAGCAAACATCCAGATCCAGAAGAAGGATACATGCAATACTGGAGACAGAATTAACACAACACATGCTGAGATAGCATTACTCATACAAGATCAACCATGAAATCAGTGGATTCATGCCAAGTCCTACAACAGGAGATACATAAACTCACAAGATAAACTGTACAGAGCAACCAGATCATCTGGTTTTGGATTACAGAGCCAAAAATCCACAACTTTCAACAACCTTGAATGAATGACACCATCTGCATTATATAGCAGGAAGGTGCTTTCAGCATTAACTACCAGGTTGACCAAAACTCCCGCCAGATATACAGTATCATAGAAATGGCGCTCAAACACTACCAGATTGGCGCCCAAACTTGAATGCAGCAGGTAGGGGAGGAGACAGGAAGATTTCTCGAGCCTTGCGCCGCTGCCTAGGGATTCAGATCTTCAATCAGGTACTACATCAGCCCACGCCATCGCCCATACCTCTGCAACAATCGCCATTGATGGCGCACCAACCCGCGGCCTCGGGAAGAACATCAAACAGTCGATCGCAACCACTTCCCGCCGAGGTTCATCATCATGATATTTTGAAAATGCAGGATAACATTATCCCACATGCACCCCGCAGCAACCTCCTAAACACTTTATATACTAGGTCATGAGCATATATCATGTCAGTGCTTTTGCTCCTGACGACACTAGTATAGACTTCATCATCATCATCCTCCAGCAGCATGATATCTTGTTGTTCGAAATATCACCCTGACGTCATCATGATATTTGAAATATAACCTTCATGATAATCGGCACAACCTGATCCTTCGGAGGAACATCCTCCTGCTGAGCTTATAACAAAAGTCTGGCCGATGAACATCCTGATGACGTCATCATCATATCTGCCTACTGCGCACCTCCTCATATCCGGATGATGTCATCATCACGTTTGCAAATGTCGGGAGATCTCCTCATGATGATCAGTGTTAGAAATATGACCCCCCCGGACCTTGATGACGTCATCATCATATTAACATCATCATGATATTCAGAAGACAACCGGATATTTGGAAATATCCTCCTGATGCACAAATATCAGGTTGCACTGTAGCTCCTCTATAAGATCGGGGCGATAACTGAATATGATGACGCTGCTTGAAAAGATCACCCCCAGTAGATAATGCGCGAAGCCGGCAGGCGGATATCTCCTTGATATCAGCATCATCATGATGCTGGAACAAACACACTCGAGTGATATGAAAATATCACCCCCTCCTTCGGAAATATCATGATGCAGATAGGCAGAAAGAAAGATATCACCCTGATATACGGATGACGTCAGCATCATCAAGATGACAAAACAACGAACAAGAGGTGATACAACATCATCAGGATGATATTGACTAAGATCATCCTGACGTTCAAAATATGATGACCCTAGTGAACATCGGGTCGCACTTAGAACTCTTCAACAACATCATCAGGATGATCATAACCAAGATCACCCGATGATAGAAATATCACCCCGGCGAGATATCATGATGCAGATGATATGATGACTCCCGCAAGCAACACGGTGATAAAAGGAAATATGATGATGATGACGACGACCCTTAGGATAAAACAAGTTAGGCCGAGCAACTCAAAGAATAAGTAACATCATCATCATGCCTGCGCACGGTGATAAATGGAAGATCACCGGAGACCTTGAAGAATCACCCTCGCAAGCAGATCAGGGCGCACTGTAGCTCGTCAGCATCATCAGGATAAAACCCAAACATCACCTGACAGCGAAATATGATGATGACGTTGAGAAACCGGTCGACGGAGAACAAGATGATGATGACCTTCATCGAAACAAACATGATGATGATGACCTCCTCCTCAAGAAAATATGATGATGCAGCTGAAAAATGCTGAGGAGGTCCATCACTTAGAACATTTTTTGGATACTTAGGGAGAGTGCCTGAATGAAAATTGCTCAGAAAACTACCAGTCAATTCAGGCACTAACAGGCCCAAAGCTAGCCCCTTTGCTCTTATCTTACAGTTTTGGTCTACTTACAGGAGGACTTATCTGCTTTTTGTCAGCATCCCAGCCTTGTATGTATATCCTCATGGATGTTGAGTAGGGAATACCCCCCTAGGTTTTGCAGAGCCTGAAGAAGAAGAGGAGATAAAATATAGAGTCTATCTCCTACACTATTGGCCCCTGGCCCAGAGATCCTGTTGATCATTGATGGCTACCTTGTGGGGAAATCTGGGAATAAGCATCTAGTCTGGGAAAAAACCAATAGGTAGGAGGTAGAGAGGGGATGGAAGTAGAGAGTGAGAGAGAGGGTAGGAGGTAGAGAGGGGAGGGAAGTAGATAATGATAGAGAAGGTAGGAGGTAGAGAGTGGAGGGAAGAAAAGAGTGAGAGAGAGGGGAGGAGGTAAAGAGGGGAGGGAAGTAGAGAGTGAGAGAGAGGGTAGGAGGTAGAGAGAGAAGGGAAGTAGAGAGTGAGAGAAAGAGTAGGATGTAGATAGGGGAGGGAAGTAGAGAGTGAGAGAGAGAGAGGAGGGAAGTAGAGGTGAGAAAGAGAGAGGAGGGGAGCGAGAGGAGGGGAGGAAGTGAGATGTTTTAGTTCAGCATAACATTAGCATGTTATAACGTGCTCGCATTATGCTTTTGTTACCAATTTTCTCTATAGTCCAAATTAGTACAACTAAAGAGTATATTTAGTTCATGTTTAGATGAGAATTTTTTTTCTTTTACCATTTGCCTGATTTTTGGTTTGCATAGTTGGAGTGTTTCAGATATTTAATTATGTTGCAGTTTAGTTGTTCAACAGAGAAAAGGAATTTTCAAATCATCATTCATTTGAGGAAGGTTGCTTAAGAGAGAAGTATTTCATTTCACTACAATGATTATCCATTTTACAAAAGAGATACAGAAAAAGAGATAAACATTGCATTAAATGAAAGATGATAGATCAAATGTCCCACACAAGCCATGGGAATAGCTGAACAAGTGCAAATATAAGAGATATACTATGCATCTAAGGACAGGAGAGAAGGATCATAGCCATCATTGCCTTGTAGTGTCTTCGGTTTCTGAGGATTCCTTCTGTCCTTACTCCTGATGTCTGATAAGAACCTGCAAAAAATTGGGAGAAGACCTGTTAGAGCTCTGGTTATGATTTCTCTATGTGTCTATCAGAAGAGGCATAACACATTGCCTATAATGTGCTAGATAAGAAATACATCATTCACATACAGAGGAACTAAAAAATGAAACACACATTGAACATCATTGTTTTATCTAATCTATTTGTTTGGTGTGCAGGTATAGGATAAGTCATGTAGCTGATTGAAGACAAATCAACATGTGGTGTCAAGTGGGCCCCCACAAGGGTTGAGCCCAGCATGCTACCCCTTAATCTCAAAGGGGATGGAATGGAATAGATATCATTATTCATATTGCTTAAATTGAATAATTGAACTAAAGGAGTACCAAATCAAGCAAGTGCATTGGTTTTGAGAACATGACACAATCATGACTGCAGTTCAAAGAATGAAGTGAAACCATGAGGGTGAACTAAACTCACATAGGATAGTATCCAATGCATGAAAGCATCTAACATTACTGCTACAGTAGCAATTGAGAGAGTGGAAGTCATAAATGAACATCATAGATCCATGTATGGGATAGTCAGAACACCAGGTATATTCCATCTATGCATCCTTCATAACATTTGTATGCCAAATCAATGTAAATGAACTTCCTCATTCAATAAGTGCATGACTATTTTGGTCATAACATAGCATCAAAGATAAATATCATTTTATGCATGATTAAACAAACTAAAGAGTGCAAATGAAACAACATGTATTCTTAACTGATACATTACATCTAGGAAGAGACAGTCAAGTTGATGCATTCATCATGTATCTTATTTGCCATGCTACAGTAAGCAAAAAGTGCTATCTTTCAATATGGCATGCCAAGTGCGCATTTGATAGAATATGGGAGACTACAACATCAAATCATATGCCATGTTACAGAGTAGCCATGTAAAATAATACACAGGAGAATATGCAGGTGGAATAGTTGAAGAATCATAAGTTACAGATGTATATAGTAATCATTACCCAAGCTGCTATCAGAAGAAGGAAGTTTGTGGCTATTTTTATTATGTCATGTGCCAAGTCATAAGTGTTAAAATCTCTAACTTGATCTCATAATATATAGTGTTCAAATCATGTATGTAGATCAGTTGCAGTATACACACAGAAGCACAAGTATCCATGTCACGGTGAAATAAATGAATCACTACTATTCTATCTGGCATGAATGAAAATCCATGAATGATCTGAACAATGAATAGTGTAGCCATAGCTATGCACATAATCTTATATATAGAAGTACTCAGGCAGTGTCACTTCATTATGAAAGAGCAATTAAGTGAATAAAAGAAGCAACATACATGTTTATTTATACAGTTGTAGCAAAAAGAGGAATCTCAGTGTCTATATAATGCTACAGGAAGGAGTAATGGAACATTCAGATGCTAACTGGAGGTAGACTTCTTAACACCACATGTTACCATGTTACAAGAAATGAGCATCTATAGGAGAAAATAGACAAATCTGGACTATTTTTTGCATATACAGGAAAAAGAAAAACCACATTCAGAGATAATGGAGGGTGCCATAGAAGCCACAATTTTGACACAAAAATGAAGAGCCCGCAGATTACAATCATAGATACAAAATGATAGAGGATTTCTAAACTCATAAAGAAAAAAATGCACAGAGATATCATTATGCCACAACCGTGGCCTCTAATAGATAAATGACAGTTGAAAAGAGAAGATGCTTTCATATCAATGAGTACTCTAAAACCCTTATCTAGTTTCAATGAAAAGTTACAAAGACAGAGTGAATACAAGGGTTCGAGTGACATGGGTTTCATCAAACATGTCAAACTCATGATAATGAGACATACCCTTGGCCAGTTAGAGAATAACCCACTAAGGGTTTTAAACTTTCATTCACAGTCACAGTTTCAAAATGAAGATTCATATGAAGAGAGATGAGAAGTTCAAATCCAGAATCACATAGATAGCCACATCAATCCATGACCTATGATATAGAAGAAACTATACAGGAGTTACATCACCTTCAGTTTTACTAGTCGTTTGTGTAGTTCTAAACATTAGACTTAGAACAAGAAATGAGAATGTACCCTATATCAAAGTTTCTAAGTCATATTGAAGTCCATTTCCATGAAGATTATAAAGGGTCTTTGCCAGAGAACTTGCTATCATTTATGCAAAATGGTATCATATATGTCACGGGTTTTAACCCATTGAAATCTATAAAAAATGCACTATGTTTTATGGTTCATGAGCTACATTTGATAGATATCGATCTCGAGGAATAAAATGACAAAGAAACAAAGATTTAAAAGTCCATCAGAAATAGCTATAGTCGCAACCATGAAAACTAGATCTTACTTCAAGTAATGAAGGAAAATGATCAAATTTGAAGGCAGGGTCTTACCTTTTGTTTTCTGTATCAAGATCTGTGCAAAATTCAACGAGGACCATCAAAGAATGGGAAGTTTCAATCAAGCCCTAGTTGCTTACAATGGTAGCCCGTGGTAAAGAAACACATGGCAACCTCTCATATAAACAAAGAGCAATAAAATGTGTCAGAAATAATGCAAAGGCCACGCTAGAAAGCCATTTTTAGCTCATAAATTGAAAGGAAACCAAAGATATGAGTCATATTTGCATCAGACAGAGTCTTACCTTCTTTCTTAGTATCGAATCCATGGGAAAATGCAGACACAACTAAAAATCGAAGGGTTTTTTCCAAACTCTACACCCATGGTGGCGCTAAGGCAAAGCTTCCTCATCTCAAAAATGTGAAAAGTGAAATGAGGCAAAAATGTAGGGTTTCGAGTGAGTTTTGTTCTAGGGTTCACTTGGAAGCCCTAATTCTAGTTGTGATTTTAATCACATTTTATCAGTTTTGAAGGCACAAACTAATACCCATCATGGTATTAAATATATTTTGCATGGTGCCTAAGTCTTAAGACTTAGGGTGATATTGAAACCATATGCCATTATGTATTCCATGTTAAGGTTTGATACCTTAAAACATTTTTTATCACGTATGGGATAATCTCATGCCTTGAGTTTTGCAGACCTGTTTGGAGGGGCAGGCCATGAAGGCCTTTCATTTTTTTTGTAAAACTCCCATATGCCTCAGAGTATTTTTATGATTTTTTATAGAAAAATCAATTGATATGTAATGTATATACTTGGCGAAATTATAAGCCTTGTATTTTCATTTTTTGTAAAAATTAAATTGAACCAGGATATAGTTTTAAACTCCAAAAACAATGTAAGGTTTTGTTTTAAAGCAATGATTTATGAATTGCTTTAAAATTAAAACTATTTTATGTAGTTAAATCTATTAAAAGCAAATCAAATATCCTTTTCTGGATTTGCTTTATTCTGAGGTAGATGTGGACAAAAAACTAAGTTTACTTGGGCAAACAAAGCAAACTTTTGGTGGGGTCTACCTTGGAGAAGATTTCGACAGTTTGTTTTCACAGTTTGGGCTATTTGAGGGCTTATTTTTTTGGCTTTTCGGAGGAGCTCAAAAATGGATTGACATATCTATTTTTAGGAGCTTTTTTCCTAACCTTTCAGGGAGATCTTTCAATAGGATATATTGTGTAGAGAGCTAGTTTATTTTGCAGTTCCAGTCCTAGTTAGAGTAAGTGTTTTTTAGAGATCAGAGTTCAGATTTTTAGAGTCTTCCTCTCACACTAAGAGAGTTGTACTTTCAGATTTTGTACTTATTACTCCTTTCAATCTATAGAGTAGCAATTTTCCTTCCCATTTGTAGATTCATTTGCAGAATTGATTTGATATTGTGTTGTGATAGTGTTTTATCCTTTGTTTTTTCTTGAATTTTGTGATGGGTATGCAAATTTTTTATCTGGTTCAGGTTGCATGTTGTGTTCAGATGAGCCTTCATGTGAAATATTAATGAATTGGGTATAAACAAGGGGTTGTGAGAGTTGCAATTTTGTGAGCTGATTGTGGGTAAGATCTGGTAGGAAATTAGATATTGGTGCATCACCTTAGGAGTTAGTTACAATTATTCATTTTATTTACAGTTATCCTTCTATCCCTTTTCCCTCTGCAAATCATCTAGATTAGGAAATCATAAGGAGAACTAACTCACTTTGGAGATTCACTCTCAACATAGATTACCCACAATCTAAGAGTGTTTGCATGTTGCAACATGATAGTGAAGTTTATCTTTGCTAAGGGTGCAATCCTGATTGCCAATAGTTTTTAGCACGCCCAATGGGACCATTTGGGCTCTTTCAGTCCAAATTTCAATCATTTGTCGCTGATATTTGGTGTGTGTGTCAGTGATCTCAACCTTTGGAGGCAAAAAATCAAACATATCCAGTGACTCTGAGTTCAAATCTACTAGTTTCAGTATGATCAAGTGCTGGTATGTTACAAGAAGGGGGATTTCAAGAAAGGTAGTTTGAAGAGTCTGATTTGTAGCTACAAGAGTTAAATCACCAAGTTTACTTTCAATAGCCAGAGTAGCCACCCTGTGAGACCTTTGGTTTTGATTAGGAGTGGGAGACACAAAAGAGATAGTTTGAAGAGAATCTTGAGAGAGAGGTAGCTACACAAACAAAGATTTTGCTTGCTCGAGCCTAAGCAACCCCTTCTGTTCCAAAACAATCGACTCAAGAAGAGGTTCATAAGTATAAATTTCCAAGTTTTAGACAAAGTGAACCTCTTATTCCTGCCAAGGTCAAGATTCCCAGTTTCAAAAATCCTTTACCCTTGCAAGAACCTAGGTTGGCATAGTTTGAACTTGTTATGCTTCAAAGCTAGCCACTTGAAGAATCCTCTTCCTTCCAAGAAATTGATTTTGAATGCAAACAAACTCCCCCAAAAATCAAAATACCAAGTTTTAGAGGTTCTGATTTTGCTGAGGAGCCTATTAGCATTTGAGACTAGTCCATTAACCGTCAGAAGGAAGCTGGGAGGGTAAATTTACTGCATATAGCCATGGAGCAGTATCAGTTAGAGTAGTGAAAGATCAAACCAGAAAAGATTCCTCCTAATGAACCTTCTGATGTTTTCATTAATAATCCTCCTTGTTTTGAAAAAGAGGTTAATTTTTTTTTCAGAAAGTCATGTAGTGCAAGAGGCTGATTTACATGGAAAGGTTGCTACAATTTGTGTAGAGCAAGTTGATTCAAATATGACCCTAAATCCTCTGCATTTTGATTCCTTTGAAATTTTTTCTAATGCTATTCATAAGATGCATGAAAGTAGGGTGCATAAGTCACAAGGTGGAAGCCTTCAATTGCAAAGACAAAATGCCCATGTTTCGTTGGAGAAGGCACTAGATAATGGAGAAGATTTAGTAACTTTGTTTGATTACCTACTTGGTTTTGTAGAGCCGGATTGGGAGAACATGCTCATACCAAAGGTAGCAGTATCAGAACAGCATGAGGATCCTCAGCATTCTCGTGAGTTGCTAACTGGAGCTAAACAATTTGAAAGAAAGGCCTTGGACCAAGTGGAAAGGTGTGAAGATAAGTCTGCCATGGAAGTTACACAGCTGACTAAAGACTGTCATGACGTAAAAAATAGCCCTCTTTTATCAAAAAATCAAGAGGATTGTGATGAAATCACATTTTGGGATGACCTTGATAATTTTGTTGTAAATTTAGACAATGTGGAAAAGGTTTCAGTTAGATTGCTTGATGAGCTTCCTAGCTTTGAGGTTAGAGATGAAAATAGCATGACTATGCCAAGTTTTGACCGTTAAAGTATTACAAAATATCTAGACAATGTGATGATTCATGAATAGATATATGAAAGCAACCCTGCTCTGTCTGATGAAGATCTGTTTCAACATGAAATTGAGCTATTTTGTTTGTGCTTGGATGTTATGTCAACACCTTTGGAGAAGGACAGTGTTGATCAATAGGAGCAGCCTGCAGAGGAAGGTTACTTGGGGCAGCCAAATTGGTAGGTCAAAGAGACAACAAATCTTAAGCAGGAAACCAACAATAAGATTTCAAGCTTCATCCTTTCAAGAGGATGTCCCATTAGGGATTTAGCCAATGAAGTAACCTGCAAGCTTCAAAATATTTCTAGTGCCCCTAAGAATGAGATTGCAATTGAGGAGCAACAGATCCAACTTGCCCATTCATGGCCAATCAAAGATATGTTTGAACAGAATCAAGGGATTCAAACCTTTGATTGTAATTCGCAAGTTGCAGTACAATAATTTATAAGGCGTGTTCTCATTTTTCACTCCTTGTTAGTTGATAAGCATGAAAAGTATCCTAAGTTGGTTAGGAAAGGGAGTTATTTCACCCAATCAATGAATGGGTTTGTTTGACTAGTTTCCTTAGCTGGTTAGAATAGGTTAAAGTTAGTGTTTTTAGTCAATAAGTGCTATATGTATGTTTTCCTTTCAGTTATTTCTATTTCCCTAAGTGCTGTTGAACATGTTTTCTGGCCACCAAGGCCTGTTAGCTTGCTTTCTGTTTCGTTTCTAGTTTAGTTTTCTGCTGCTGTTTGGAGTAGTGTACAACTAAGTTTTAGTGTTTTCTGAGTTTGAGATGAGAAGAGTATGACTCCATGCCCAATGGATAGTTAAGGCAACTGGTCTTGATGCTTAGCAGGAAAACATGTAGCAGAAGTCGCCAGAAATGTTACCAATTTTCTCTACAGTCCAAATTGGTAGAACTGAAGAGTACATTCAATTCATGTTTAAATGAGAAAAGTTTTCTTTTAACATTTGCCTGATTTTTGGTTTGCATAGTTGGAGTGTTTCAGATATTTAATTATGTTGCAATTCAGTTGTTTAACAGAGGAAAGGAATTTTTAGATCATCATTCATTTGTAGAAGGTTGCTTAAGAGAGAAGTATTTCATTTCACTACAATGATTATCCATTTTACAAAAGAGATACAGAAAAAGAGATAAACATTGCATTGAATGAAAGATGATAGATCAAATGTCCCACACAAGCTGTGGGAATAGCTGAACAAGTGCAAATATAAGAAATATACTATGCATCTAAGGACAAGACAGAAGGATCATAGCCATCATTGCCTTGTAGTGTCTTAAGTTTTCGAGGATGCCTTCTGTCCTTGCTCCTGATCTCTGACAAGAACCTGCAAAACATTGGGAGAAGACCTGTTAGAGTTCCAGTTATGATTTCTGTATGTGTCTATTAGAAGAGGCATAACATATTGCCTATAATGCACTGGATCAGAAATACATCATTCACATATAGAGGAATTGAAAAATGAAACACACATTGAACTTCATTGTTTTATCTAATCTGTTTGTTTCATGTGCAGGTATAGGATAAGTCATGTAGCTGATTGAAGACAAATCAACATGTGGTGTCAAGTGGGCTCCCACAAGGGTTGAGCCCAACATGTTGCCTCTTAATATCAAAGGGGATGGAATGGAATGGAATATACATCATTATTCATATTGCTTAAATTGAATAATTAAACTGAAGGAGTACCAAATCAATTAGGTGCATTGGTTTTGAGAACAAAACACAATCATGACTGCAGTTCAAAGAATGAAGTAAAACCATGAGGGTGAATTGAACTCACATAGGACAGTATCCAATGCATGAAAGCATCTAACATTATTGCTACACTAGTAGTTGAGGGAGTGGAAGTCATAAATGAACATCATAGATCCATGTATGGGATAGTCAGAACATTAGGTATATTCCATCTATGCATCCTTCATAACATTTGTATGCCAAATCAATGTAAATGAACTTCCTTATTCAATAAGTGCATGATTGTTTTGGTCATAGCATAGCATTAGAGATAAATATCATTTTATGCATGACTGAACAAAATAAAGAGTGCAAATGAAACAACATGTATTCTTAACTGATACAGTGCATCTAGGAAGAGACAGTCAAGTTAATGCATTCATCATGTATCTTATTTTCCATGCTACAATAAGCAAAAAGTGCTATCTTTTAATATGGCATGCCAAGTATGCTTTTGATAGAATATGGGAGACTATAACATCAAATCATATGCCATGTTACAGAGTAGCCATGTCAAATAATACATAGGAAAATATGCAAGTGGAATAGATGAAGAATCATAAGTTACAGATGTATACAGTGATCATTACCCAAGCTAGTGTCAGAAGAAGGAAGTTTGTGGCTATTTTTATTATGTCATGTGCCAAGTCATAAGTGTTAAAATCTCCAACTTGATCTCATAACATATAGTGTTCAAATCATGTATGTAGATCAGTTGCAGTATACACACAGAAGCACAAGTATCCATGTCACAGTGAAATAAAGGAATCACTACTATTCTATCTGGTATGAATTAAAATCCAGGAATGATTTGAATAATGAATAGTGTAGCCGTAACTATGCACATAATGTTATATATAGAAGTACTCATGCAATGTCACTTCATTATGAAAGAGCAGTTAAGTGAATAAAAGAAGTAGCATACATGTTTATTTATGCAGTTGTAGTAGAAAGAGGAATCTCAATGTCTATATAATGCTACAGGAAGGAGCAATGGAACATTTAGATGCTAACTAGAGGTAGACTTCTTAACACCACATGTTACCATGTTACAAGAAATGAGCATCTACAGGAGAAAATAGACAAATCTAGACCATTTTTTGCATATACAGGAAAAAGAAAAACCACATTCAGAGATAATGGAGGGTGCCATAGAAGCCACAGTTTTGACACAAAAATGAAGAGCCTACAGATTATAATCATAGATATAGAATGATAGAGGATTTCTAAACTCATAAAAGAAAAAAATGCACAGAGATATCATTATGCCACAGCCATGACCTCTAATAGAGAAATGATAGATGAAAAGAGAAGATGCTTTCGTATCAACGAGTACTCTGAAACCCTTATCTAGTTTCATTGAAAAATTACAAAGGCAGAGTGAATACAAGGGTTCAAGTGACATGGGTTTCATTAAACATGTCAAACTCATGATAATGAGACATAGCCGTGACCAGTCAGAGAATAACCCACTAAGGGTTTTAAACTTTCATTCACAGTCACAGTTTCAAAATGAAGATTAATATGAAGAGAGATGAGAAGTTCAAATCTAGAAGCACATAGATAGCCACATCAAGCCACGACCTATGATACAAAGGAAACTATACAAGAGTTACATCACCTTCAATTTTATTGGCTATGTGTGCCATTCTAAACATTAGACTTAGAACAAGAAATGAGAATGTACCCTATATCAAAGTTTCTGAGTCGTATTGAAGTCCATTTCCATGAAGAATATAAAGGGTCTCTGCCAGAGAACTTGCTATCATTTATGCAAAATGGAATCATATATGGTCACAGGTTTTAACCCACTGAAATATACAAAAAATGCACTGTGTTTTGTGGTTCATGAGCTACATTTGACAGATATTGAGCTCGAGGAATAAAATGATAAAGAAACAGAAATTTAAAAGAGCATCAGAAATAGCTACAGTCGTAGCCATGAAAACTAGATCTTGCTTCAAGTAATGAAGGAAAATGATCAAATTTGAAGGCGGGGTCTTACCTTCTATTTTCTGTATCAAGATCTGTGCAAAATTCAATGAGACCATCACAGAATGGGAAGTTTCAAGCAAGCCCTAGTCGCTTACAATGGTAGCCCGTGGTAAAGAAACACATGGCAGCCTCTCATACAAACAAAGAGCAATAAAATGTGTCAGAAATAATGCAAAGGCCATGGCTGGAAAGCCATTTTTTTAGCTCAGAAATCAAAAGGAAACCAAAGATATGAGTCATATTTGCATCAGACAGAGTCTTACCTTCTTTCTTAGTATCAATTCCACAGAAAAATGCAGAGACAACTGAAAATCGAAGGGTTTTTTCCAAACCCTACCTATGGTGGTGCTAAGGCAGAGCTTCCTCATCTCAAAAATGTGAGAAGTGAAATGATACAAAAATGTAGGGTTTCGAGTGAGTTTTGTTCTAGGGTTCACTTGGAAACCCTAGTTCTAGATGTGATTTTAATCACATTTTATCAGTTTTGAAGGCACAAACTAATACCCATCGTGGTATTAAATATATTTTGCATGGTGCCTAAGTCTTAAGACTTAGGGTGATACTGAAACCATGGGCTATTATGTATTCCATGTTAAGGTTTGATACCTTAAAACATTTTTGATCATCTATGGGATAATCTCATGCCTTGAGTTTTTTAGACCTATTTGGAGGGACAGGCCATGAAGGCCTTTCATTTTTTTTTGTAAAACTCCCATATGCCTCGGAGTATTTTTATGATTTTTTATAGAAAAATCAATTGATATGTAATGTATATACTTGGCGAAATTATAAGCCTTGCATTTTCATTTTTTGTAAAAATCAAATCGAACCATGATATAGTTTTAAACTGCAAAAACAATGTAAGGTTTTGTTTTAAAGCAATGATTTATGAATTGCTTTAAAATTAAAACTATTTTATGTAGTTAAAGTATTAAAAGCAAATCAAATATTCTTTTCTGGATTTGCTTTATTCTGAGGCAAATGTGGAGAAAAAACTGAGTTTACTTGGGCAGACAACAAACTTTTGGTGGGGTCTACCTTTGAGAAGATTTTGGCAGTTTGTTTTCACAGTTTGGAGGCTATTTGAGGGCTTATTTTTTTGTCTTTTCAGAGGAGCTCGAAAATGGATTGGCATATCTATTTTTAGGAGCTTTTTTCCTAACCTTTCAGGGAGATCTTTCAACAAGATATATTGCAGAGAGCTAGTTTATTTTGCAGTTCCAATCCTAGTTAGAGTGAGTTTTTTAGAGATCAGAGTTCAAATTTTTAGAGTCTTCCTCTCACACTGAGAGAGTTGTACTTTCAGATTTTGTACTTATTACTCCTTTCAGTCTATAGAGTAGTAGTTTTCCTTCCCATTTGTGGATTCATTTGCAGAATTGATTTGATATCGCATTGTGATAGTCTTTTATCCTTTGTTTTGTCTTGAATTTTGTGATGGGTATGCAAGTGTTTTATTTGGTTCAGGTTGCATGTTGTGTTTAGATTATCCTTCATGTGAAATATTAATGAATTGGGTATAAACAAGGGGTTGTGAGAGTTACAATTCTGTGAGCTGATTGTGGGTAAGAACTGGTAGGAAATTAGATATTGGTGCATCACCTTAGGAGTTAGTTACAATTATTCATTTTATTTATAGTTATCCTTCTATCCCTTTTCCCTCTGTAAGTCATCTAGATTAGGAAATCATAAGGTGAACCAGCTCTCTTTGGAGATTCATTCTCAACATAGATTACCCACAATCTAAGAGTGTTTGCATGTTGCAACATGATAGTGAAGTTTATCTTTGCTAAGGGTGCAATCCTAATTGCCAACAACTTTGCCTTGGAAATTTCCAAGCCTTAGGCATGGATTTTCGTTGGGCTTCCAACCAAAAGGCTTGGACTATGTTTAGGTCATCTAAGGACGTGTTTTTCTAGAGTCTAACAAAATTCACATAATCTGGAGCGTGCTCCCCATAAGGATTGCACATTTTCAATGAAAAGTCAAAAAAATACCACCATAATCTTAAGCTCTCTGTTAGCTATCTAACCATATAATTTTTTTCACATTTTGAGTATGTTAAGGATTTCATCTTTAATTTCTTTTGTTTGTGTATCCATTTTTTGTCAAAAATTAGTGTCTGGTATTTTTGACTTTTGTTTTAACTGTTCATCAAAATTTCAAATAAGTTACATTTTTACAAACTTGACTCCATTCTACACGCATTAAAAAAAATTGATTATCTTTCAAAAAATTTAGGGGGGAGCATGCTTAATTTTTTGTTTTTCAGGATGTGTCCACTTTGAAAATTAGCAAAAGATTAATTATTTATGAAAAAATTATCAAAAAAATAGGGATAAACTACATGGTGTTAGCTAATTTCTCACTGAAGCAATTTTTGAAATACTAAAAAAAGGTTAACATTTTAGGGGGATCACACCAGACGCTATGTTATTTTTTTGAGAAAAACAAGACCAATTTGTGTGCTCCCCCTTTTTGAACCCCTTAATCTCAACCATTTCTAAAAAAAATAGTAGTTTAGACACTAGATTCGAAGCACTACGACTCTTGTTTTTGTTGTATCTTCAAATTTTGAGTGTAACTATCTTCAATTTCTCATCCAACTTCATTCTTTCCTGATTTTAGAAAAAAGTGGCATCTTAAGACCCCCTTTTGGTCCCTCATCTTTGTGCACTTACCCAACATACGTTTGGTATTGACTCCCAGGTAATTTTTTACAAGGTTCATCTTGATTTAATAAATTTGTATTTGAAATTTCTAATTAATTATATGAATATCTATATTATAAGTCAAAATTAATATATGTAATTGTCTAGACTATGAAATTCTAGGTTCAAAGTATTCATCCTATAGTTGTTAGCGGTCTAGTGCAAGGTTATGAGAGGAGGCCGCATTAATAGGTATGCAATTTATCACATGATCATAAATATAGTACATATATCAATGGTAATCTTATTTAGTGACAATTTGATAATGAACAGGGAGCTTCACCACTACCACCATGATTTCCTTGGTCTCTTGGATGTAGAAGCACTTTCACTAAGGTAAATTTTACCATTTGTAATTATTATGCATTTAAATAATTTTATGTATCTATGATTTGATCAAATAACCTTGAACTCTATTTTCAGATGTTGAATATGGAGACTCCTTCTCATCTTCATCAGTTAGTGAAGGTGAGCATTGTTGTAGCTATTTTGTCTACAAATGATTTGACCGAGGTATGAGTCAGTAACATGTAAATGTCATTTTGTATTTCTTGTTTTATCTCATGTCATTTAATGTACATAAATGATATTCATGTTTACTCAATTTTTCTTCTTGATGCTTCTCATAAGAGGTCACAACTCCAACCCATCTAGATACGGATGAAGAGAGACAAAAATGGTTGAGAGGGATCATCGGCTAGTGGTAAGTGATTGATTACATATGCCATGTTATATATTTCATGTTTTCTATATTAATGTGGATATTGTTTGATTGTATTACTAGGTAGAGCTTCAAAAATCTAGATGTCAGGGAGGTCTAGTCAACAAGAGAGAGAGGATGAGTCATTGATTGAATCTCCGTCTTCACTACCAAGCAAGGGCCGCCGATTATTTGATAGCAGTTCATAGGAAATTATATTTTGAGACTTTGTTTTGTATGCCTAGATGGCTTTGTATACATACTTTTGTATGTTACCGATGTATATCTTTGTATATGCCTACATGGCTTTGTTTGTACATGCCTATATGGATTTATATATAGACTATATGTTATGTTCATGACATTGTGTATATGACATTTTACATTAAATATAATATGATGATCAATTATGGTTATAAGAATTTCTTTTTACATGTGCCAATTGCATTTGCTTGAAAGTTTCAATAAATCCTTTTCAAGAAATCTATTTTGTGCATATCTTGCAATCATTGCATTCCATGAGACCATGCATTTCTTTGAAGCATCATGTCAAATAGTTCACACACCTTGTCTATGCTTCCACACTTTGCATACATGTCTACAAGGGTAGCTGCAAATACAACATGTGTCAAAATTCCTATATCCTTTATGCTTTAATGGTTGTCCACACCATGTTCCGAAGATCCCATTTTGGCATAGGCAAGCAAGATGTTGGATAAGGTTGTAGGATTTGGTTTTACATGTGCCAATTGTATTTTCTTGAAAGTTTCTAAATCCTTTTAAAAAAAATCCATTTTGTGCATATCTTGCAATCATTGCATTCCATGAAACAACATTTCATTGAGGCATCATGTCAAATCATTCATGTGCCTTGTCTATGCTTCATCACTTTGCATACATGTCTCATTGGGAAGTTGCAACTACAATATCTGACGGAATTCCTATATCCTTTATGCTTTGATGGATGTCCATACCTTGTTCTGAAGATCCCATATGGGCATATACAAGTAGGATGTTGGCTAAGGTTGTGGAATTTGGATTTACACCTGCCAATTGCATTTGGTTGAAATTTTCTAAAGCCTTTTTGAAAAATTCATTTTTTGCATTTCTTGCAATCATTACATTCCATGAGACAACATTTCTTTGAGGTATCATGCCAAATAGTTCACGTGTCTTGTCTATGCTTCCACACTTTGCATACATGTCTCCTAGGGTAGTTGCAACTACAACATCTATCAAAATTCCTTTATCCTTTATTCTTTCATGGTTGTCCATACCATAGAAGCAAATAGTAAGTATAGTTCACAACAACTATCTTCCTAATCTCTTCAAATACCTCTTAATTTTACAGCAGTGGCAAGCATTTCAGGAAAACAATGTCCTGTCTCAACAATGTTTCATTTTAATCATTTTTATCATTAATATTTCCTATAATGTTGACTGTAGTATTGATGCCCATATTAATTGACCACAATACTAATATGGATGCTACTAAACACCATACTGATCAAGAATGTATAGGTCACAATAAGGATAGAATACTATTGATTACTGATCATAAGAAGATGACTAATCACAAAAGGATAGTTATGTCCAAATACAATGATGACGACAACCATCTCAACTGGTACAACATTATTAACAACTGCTATGTAATTATGAAAATTGCCAAACAATTGCCTCAATAATACAACTATTTTACAAATGAAATAATGACAACAATATCCATTGATAAGTACAAATGACAACACTAACATCTGTGATGCAATAATAATGAAAAGCCAAAGGATAGCATAATCATTTGACAATTTTGTCTGGTAATGACTATGCTCATAAATCATAAATAATGATATAAGTGTTTGTTGTTGTCAAAGGCAACAATGATTATCACTAATCACAATAACAATAGTGATAGTCACATTCCCTATTCACAAGGTTTTCAAACATGATTATACCAAGTGTCTTCACAACTGTACATAACTACGTTCATTTTTTAAATAACAACAATAATAATTGTTGTTTCCCCTTTGCAACAAATCTAACTGCTATATAGTAATAACACCTCAAAACCTTAACAACTACTTACACCATTCAAGGTGTAAATCCCATTTATAAAAATTTAAGAGAATGATGATCCAAAAATTGTAGGTTTAATGCTTATAAAGAGAAAAAAATAATTTATTGTGATATTACCAGTGATATATCACCTATAATTTTGTAATAAATTGGTGAAAATTTCAGTCAAAGTCATGGTTAAAGATATTTTGAAAAAATCATGATATTTTCAAGAAAATGTCAGGAACCCCATATTTTGTCCAATATATTAGGATATTTTAAAGACATATGCTTCTACATGGTCCATACCATGTTCCAAAGATCCTAATTTGGCACAAGCAAGGAGGATGCTTGCAAAGGTTATGGAATTTGGTTTTACATGTGTCAATTGCATTTTCTTGAAATTTTATAAAGCCTTTTCAAAAAATCCATTTTTTGCATATCGTGCAATCATTGCATCCCATGAGATGGCATCTCTTTGAGGTGTCATGCCAAACTATTCACATGCCTTGTCTATGCTTCCACACTTTGCATACATGTCTATAAGGGCAATCGCAAATACAACATGTGACAAAATTCCTATATCCTTTATGCTTTGATGGTTGACTATACCCTATTCTGAAGATCCCATTTTGGCATAGGCAAGGAGGATGGTGGATAAGGTTGTGGAATTTGGATTTACATCCACTAATTACATTTTCTTGAAAGTTTGTTTTGTGCATTTTCTTGAAAGTTTCTAAATCCTTTTTGAAAAAATCCCTTTTGTGCATATCTTGCAATTATTGCATTCTATGACACAACATTTCTTTGAGGTACAATGTCAAATAGTTCATGTGCCTTGTCTATGCTTCCACACTTTGCATGCATGTCTCCTAGGGCAGCTGCAACTACAACATATATCAAAATTCCCATATCCTTTATGTTTTGATGGATGTCCATACCCTGTTCCAAAGATCCCATTTGGGCATAGATAAGGAGGATGCTGGCTAAGGTTGTAGAATTTGGATTTACACCTACCAATTGCATTTGCTTGAAAAATTCTAAAGACTTATCAAAAAACCATTTTATGCATATCTTGCAAGCACTGTATTCCATGAGACATCATTTCTTTGAGGCATCATGTCAAATAGTTCACCTACCTTGTTTATGCTTAATCACTTTGCATACATGTCTCATAGGGCAGTTGTAACTACAACATCTAACAAAATTCCCATATCCTTTATGCTTTGATGGATGTCCATACCTTGTTTTGAAGATCCCATATGGGCATAGACAAGGAGGATGTTGGCTAAGGTTGTGGAATTTGGCTTTACACCTACCAATTGTATTTACTTGAAAATTTCTAAAGCCTTTTTGAAAAAATCCATTTTGTGCATATATCTTGCAATCATTGCATTCCATAAGACAACATTTATTTGAGGCATCATGTCAAATAGTTCACGTGCCTTGTCTATGCTTCCACACTTTGCATACATGTCTCTTAGGGTAGTTGCAACTACAACATCTGTCAAAATTCCTTTATCCTTTATTCTTTCATGGTTGTCCATACCCTATCCCAAAGATCCTAATTTGGCACAGCTAGGGAGAATGCTTGCAAAGGTTATGGAATTTAGTTTTACACGTGCCAATTGTATTTTCTTGAAAGTTTATATATCCCTTACTTTCTCATGCAAATGGATAAACTATGTTTTCATCTTATAATGGATAATGGATGTGTACATGTTTTCTATCAATGATAATGAATGTGTTCTTTGTACAATTTTTAAGAAATGTGAGGACTGAAGTTACATTGCCTCATAAACTTTACCTTCTTGTCCTTCATTACCTTCAAGTAGACTTGTTTCCTCACACTCACCAGTCAGTGAGTGAAGTTAGCTATACTTCACAACAGAAATTATGTAAATACATGGGATAACAACTCTCTTATAGATCTTATGCAAATTTCTCATTACCTATGTTGACTGTGCATTTATCTTTGTCTTGCAAAATGAGAGAGAGAGAGAGATGTTTGGCATTATTATCATATCCTCATTTCACCTTCTATATGGTTTCTATGCTTTACATATCCTCATTTCACCTTTCTACATTTACTTTACACCTGCCACTTTGTATACATGTCTATCAAGGCAATTGCAACTACAACATCTAAAAAAAATCCTATATCTTTTATGCTTTGATGGATGTAATTAGAACACATTGGATCAAGTGAGAACACCATATCAACTTGAGGAGAGTAGAGAAAAGACCTAAAAATGAAGATTACAACATGCTTTTAGTTTACTTTCATCTACTAGAAAGGTGCTAGGAATGAAATTTTGCATTCCATATCTTGTGGGGTCAAATTAATTGTGCCAACACATCAGGGTGGGTGGTTGAATGCTAGGGGAGGTGTATTTTCAGTGGCAAAGCCTCCTGGTTATTATCGGCTACATCAAACGCAGACAATCTCTCAAGAGCCCTAAGACAAAAAAAGGTGTCAAACTTTGGACTGGCTATTCTATCAAACCGTGACACCTACAAATGTCTTCTTTGCATGTATAGGTGGATGTCAAGTCCACATACAAATACCTACCTTGGTTTTAAAAAAATCAATTTCATTTGCCTATGGTGACAAGGAACGCATTGTTCCAAAATGCTCAGTTTCATGCAATGGAAAGGTGCTAGGAGTGAAATTTTGCATTCCATAGCTCGTGGGGCTGAACCGACTATGCCAACATTTCGAGGTTGGGAGGTAAATTCTAGGGGAGGTCTCATTTCGTGGGTCAAGTGTCCTAGTTGTTCCAGGCTGCAGGCTATTGGTAAAGTCACTTAAGATCCCTAAGAGCAAAAAAATGCCAAACTTTGATAGAGTAGCTCTTAGAATTCATGGTGGCTAGGGATATTATGTTTGGACCTATAGGTACATGTGTGGTACATCCATAATAACCTCTCCTGATTCTAGTCAACTCCAATCTGTCTGACCGTACAAAAATTAAATGTATTCTTCCAAAATGCTTCAGTTTCATGCAGTGGAAAGGTGCTAGGAGTGAAATTTTACATTTCACAACTCATGGAGCTGGACCGACTGCGCCAATGTGTAGAGGTGGGTGGGTAAATTCTAGGGGAGGTTTAGTTTCATGCACCAAGTGTCTCGGTCGTTTCGGGCAGTAGGCTACCGACAAAGTCACTTGAGATCCCTAAGAGCAAAAACTGTCAAACTTTAATGGAGCAGTTCTTGGAATTCATGGTAGGTTGGAATGTTCCATTTGGACCTACAAGTGCACGTGGGGTCTATACATAATAATCTCTCCTATTTTTGGTCAAATTCAATATGTTTGACCATGCCAAAATTAAATGCATTCTTGCAAAATGCTTTAGTTTCATGTAGCACAACCTTGCCAGGAGCCATATTTTTTGTTCTACTAGTCGTGGGGATGAACCGACTGCACCAATGTGTCAGAGTGGGTAGGTAAATTCTAGGGGAGGTCTTATTTCATGTGCCAAGTGTCTTAGTTATTCCGGCTAGCAAGCTACTAGCAAAGTCACTTAAGATCCCTAAGAGCAAAAAATTACCAAACTTTGACATAGCAATTCTCAGAATTCATGGCAGCTAGGAATATTCTGTTTAGACCTAAAGGTGCATGTGGGGTCCATCCACAATAACCTCTCCCAGTTTTGGTCAACTCCAATCTGCTTGATTGTGCCAAATTTAAATGCTTTCTTGCAAAATGCTTCAGTTTCATGCAGTGGAAAGGTGGTAGGAGTGAAATTTTGCATTTCATAGCTTGTAGGGCTAAA
This sequence comes from Cunninghamia lanceolata, assembly GCA_027924645.1. NCBI lineage: Eukaryota > Viridiplantae > Streptophyta > Pinopsida > Cupressales > Cupressaceae > Cunninghamia > Cunninghamia lanceolata. The sequence goes on along the minus strand of BSBN01000213.1, from coordinate 27,112,924 downwards.
CCGTTTATGCCAACACATCGAGGTGGGTGGGTAAATGCTAGGGAGGTCTCATTTTATGCGCCAAGTGTCTCAGTCATTTTGGGCTATAGGCTACCGACAAAGTTACTTAAGATCCCTAAGAGCAAAAAACTACCAAACTTTGACAGAACAGTTCTCAAAATTCATGGTAGTTGTGAATGTTCCATTTGGATCAATAGGTGCACATGGGGTCTGTCCACAATAACCTCTCCTAGTTTTGGTCAACTCCAATTCATTTGACTGTGCCAAAATTAAATGCATCCTTGCAAAATATATTAGTGACATGCAACATAACCTTGCCAGGAGCCATATTTTTCATTCTTCTAATTGTAGGGATGAACTAATTGCGCCAACGTGTCAGGGTGGGATGCTAAATACTAGGGGAGGTCTTGTTTTATGTGTCAAGTGTCCCAGTCATTCCAGACTACATGCTACTAGCAAAGTCACTTAAGATCCCTGAGAGTAAAAAAATGCCAAACTTTGATGGAGTAGTTCTTTGAATTCATGGAATTTGGTAATGTTTGGTTTCGACTTACAAGTGCACATGGGGTCTATACACAATAACCTCTCTTAGTTTTGGTCAACTCCAATCCATTTGACCATGCCAAAATTAAATGCATTCTTACAAAATGCATCAATGGCATGCAGCAAAACCTTGTTAGGAGCCATTATTTTCATTCTTCTCATCATGGGGCCAAATTGATTGTGCCAACATGTCGGGGTGGGTGGGTAAATGCTAGGGAAGGTCTCATTTCATGCACTAAGTGTCCCAGTCATTATGGGCTACAGTCTACCGGTAAAGTCACTTAAGATCCCCTAAGAGCAAAAAACTACCAAAATTTGATGGAGCAGTTCTCAGAATTTGTGGTAGTTGGGAATGTTTTGTTTAGACCTACATATGTATGTGGGGTCTGCTCAAAATAACCTCTCCTAGTTTTTGTCAACTCCAATCTATTTGACCATGTTGAAATTAAATGAATTCTTGTAAAATGCATCAGCGGCATGCAAAACAACCTTGCCAAGAGCCATATTTTTTGTTCTTCTCGTCATGGGGCCAAACCAACTATGCGAACACATCGGGGTGGGCATTATCTTAAGTGACTTTATCGATAGCCTACAACCCAAAACAATTGGAAAACTTGGTGCACAAAATGAGACCTACCTTAGCATTTACCTGCTCACACCAATGCGTTGGCATAGTCAGTTCAGTCCCATGAGCTGTGGAATGCAAAATTTCACTCCTAGCACCTTTCCACTACATGAAATTGAAGCATTTTGCAAGAATGCATTTAACTTTGGCATAGTCAAATGGATTGGATTTGACCAAAACTAGGACAGGTTATTGTGAATAGACCCACATGTACCTATAGATCTAAACATAATATTCTTAGCTACCATGAATTCTAAGAACTACTCTGTCAAAGTTTGGTAGTTTTTTGCTCTTAGGGATCTTAAGTGACTTTGTTGGTAGCCTGCTGCCTAAAATGATTGAGACACTTGGCACATGAAATGAGACCTCCCCTAGCATTTACCCACCCACCTAGATGCATTGACATAGTCAGTTCGGCCCCATGATGAGCATAACAAAAAATATGGCTTTCAGCAAGGTTGTGTTGCATGCCACTATGCATTTTGCAAGAATGCATTTAATTTTGACATGGACAAATGGATTGGACTTAACCAAAACTAGGAGAGGTTAATGTGGATGGACTCCATGTACACTTTTAAGGTCTAAACAAAACATTCTTAGCTATCATGAATTTTGAGAACTACTCCGTCAAAGTTTGGTAGTTTTTTGCTCTTAGGGATCTTAAGTGACTTTGCCAATAGCTTGTTGTCCAAAATGACTAAGACACTTAACACACAAAATGAGACCTCCCCTAGCATTTACCCACCCACCCCAATGCATTGACATTTGGTTTGGCCCCACAATGAGTAGAACAAAAAATATGGCTCCTGGCAAGGTTGTGTTGCATGTCACTGATGCATTTTACAAGAATGCATTTAAATTTAGCACGGTCAAATGTTGGAGTTGACCAAAACTGAGAGAGGCTATTGTGGATGGACCCACGTACACCTTTAGGTCTAAACAAAACATTCCCAGCTACCATGAATTCTAAGAACTGCTCTATCAAAGATTGGCAAATTTTTGCTCTTAGGGATCTTAAGTGACTTTGCCCATAGCCTACTACCTGGAACGACTGATACACTTGGCACATGAAACAAGACCTCCCATAGCATTTAACTACTCACTCCAATGCCCTGGTGTAATTAGTTTGGCCCCACAACTAGAAGAATGAAAAATATGGCTCCTGACAAGGTTGTGCTGCATGAAACTGAAGCATTTTGCAAGAATGCATTTAATTTTGGCACGGTCAAACTAATTGAAGTTGACCAAAACTAGGAGAGGTTATTGTGGAAGGACCCCATGTGTACCTATAGGTCCATATGGAACATTCCCAGCTACCACGAATTCTGAAAAATGCTCCATCAAAGTTTGGTAGTTTTTTGCTCTTAGGGATCTTAAGTGACTATTTTGGTAGCCTACAGCCTGGAACGAATGAGGCACTTGGCACATGAAAATAAACCTCCCATAGAATTTACCCGCCCACCCTGATGTGTTGACGCAATCAGTTTGGCCCCACGATGAGAAAAATGAAAAATATGGCTCTTGGCAAGGTTGTGTTGCATGCCACTGATACATTTTGCAAGAATGCATTTAATTTCGACACGGTCAAATGGATTGGAGTTGACCAAAACTGGGAGAGGTTATTGTGGATAGACCCCATGTACACCTGTAGGTATGAATGAAATATTCCCAGCTGCCACAAATTCTGAGAACTCTTCCGTCAAAGTTTGGCAATTTTTTTCTCTTAGGGATCTTAAGTGACTTTACCGGTAGCTTGTTGCCCGGAATGACTGAGACACTTGGCACATGAAATGAGACCTCCCCTAGCATTTACCTGCCCACCCTAATGTGTTGACATAGTTGGTTCAGCCCCACTAGCTGTGTAATGCAAAATTTCACTACTAGCACCTTTACACTGCATGAATTTGAAGCATTTTGGAACAATGTGTTCTTTGCCACCATAGGCAAATGAAATTGATTTTAAAAAATTGAGGTAAGTATTTGTATATGGACCTAACATCCACCTATACATGCAAACAAGATGTTCCTAGGTGTCACGGTTTTACAAAATAGCTAATCCAAAGTTTGACACCTTTTTGTCCTAGGGCTCTTAAGATACTATCTCCATCCAATGTAGCTGAGAATGACCAAGATGCTTCACCACTGAAAAGACATCTCCCCAAGCATTTACACACCTACTTGGATGTGTTGGTGTCATCCATTTAGCCCCATGAGATGTTGAATGTAAATATTCAGTCCTAGTACCTTTCTAGTAGATGAAAATTTAGTACTATAAAGGTGTTCTCACTTGATCCAATGTGTTGTAGGGCATCAATTAAGGCTGCCCTTACCACTATTATCAATTTTTAGCACCTAATGTGAAGAAAGAAATGATGGTTTGTCATTAAAATCCATAGTAACATCATTAAAACTCATTAAAACTCATTATGAAATATCATTAAAGGACATCATCATGAAAACCTACCTTACTTTCCTTCCAAAAGCAACTTCATAAGGATTATGCCTACCTCCATCATACTCAAATCCTTCATGCAAATGCAATTGCACTATTTAGCTAAAATGATACTCCCTCAAGGTCTTCATGAAAGCAGCCTTACATGAACTCTATAGAATGTGTCCAGTCATCACTAATATAAAAAATGATAGTCCCTCAAGATCTTGTCGTCCTCTGTATTGTCATCTACATGATGAATGCTATATGCATAAATATAGCAACCTGTGTAGAGTTGTAATACTGCGATTGCACCTCATTTTGTGGTTGTAGTGTGTAGTTCTCTACAAAGTCAACAACTAAAATGATGATATCAAATGGCAATGTGTCCTTGTATAACTTGAATTGCAAGTCCAACCATCAATCTCTATGGGTATGCCTTGCATAATCGTAAACTATATCCTCTCAGAAAATAGAGATAAATTGATACACTGAAATCTTTTCAATAACCAATTCACACCTTTTTGATTCTTTACCATCTTTTAGACTATATTCCATTGTCTTATATTTTCTAAAACTTACTAGTTCATTTCCAATTGCATGTGTGTTCTCCTTATGTTCACAAATTGGTAAATGTTGCAACTCACCACAATGATCACATGTGTCATCCAAGCATAAGTTCTTGTGGAATAATTGACCATCCACTCTTTGACATAAGATGCTCGATATGAAATCTATTGAAGATCTAGGTGGACACTTTATATTACACTCCTAGAAAATATCGTTAGTATGCAAATCTACACACACACATATATTGTTAGAAATGAAAGCAACACTACTTCAATGGAGATCTAATTCAAATAAATTTCTGCAATCTTTTAAGTGTGTATTATTGATGGAGATTGTAACAAGAAATGAAACTATGCTTCATAGTAATGCAAAATTAGAAAATTGAACTCATAACATAATGTTTAACGTGGAGAAAACCCTATCAGGTAAAAAACTCCACACAGGAAAGAGGCCCAATGTTTGTATTAATTTGAAAATGATTTACAATACAACACCACCAATCTCTCCTTCAGTCTTCAATCCGACAGCATTCCGACAGCACCTGAGTACCTAAAATCTATATTACAGAAATAAATATATGGAAAAATACTTATAGAAGTCCTCTCACACCTCCATAGGCATTCACTTTCTCTCTCATGAGATTCTCCAACCTGTAAACATTAATTGCTATCTTACAAGCACCTTACACTTGTCCAAAAACAACCATGTAAGTTTGGGTGCCGAAGACTAAATCTGGCCTTTTACAACATCTTATGACACGTCATAACCATCATAGATTCCACTAAAGAGTATCTTTCCAAGATAGGAACCTTGGGTTAAACATAGCAACTTACAACTCATTAAAATCTGTCATATGCGTCATAGTATCATAGAATCTTACGACAACTTGCAGCTGCCATATATTCTTTACATGTACCCACCAAACATTATGACATGCATCATACATGCTAAAAATAGTATATTCTCCCAAGGTGGTACCTACACTTATTTAATATTGAGTTTTACAATTGCCAACCGTAAATGTCACTCCTTAATTACCTCCGATGAATCTAAAATTACCACTGCCAATGAAACTACCTTATTCCCTTATGGGTAACTACAAATTATAAATAAAAATGGAATAAATACAATATTGGGATTTACAAGGTTAATGGCACCTTATCCCAAAATTCTCCCACTTGACATTATACATTGTAAATCAACCCATAGGAAATCAAATGAAAATAATCAAGCACTAGAAACAAGGCCCATGGCATCTTTGCACCACACAAACTTCTCTGTGGTCACATGCTTAGTCAATGAATCTGTAACATTCTCCTGAGTGTCTATCTTCTTCAACTCAATCCCTCCATTTGCAACCAAATCTTGAACAAAGTGATATTGAACATCAACATGCTTAGTCTGAGAATGATACATGGGATTCTTGGCCAAACATATAGCACTCTGACTATCACAACCAATTTGAATGATCCTACAATCAAATCCAATACCTGTACACAGTCTCCTCAACCAAACTACCTCCTTAGAGACATGGGTATCAGCCATATACTCTTCTTCTGTGGTGGACAAAGAAACTATGGGCTACCTCTTACTCATCCAACTCACTGTTCCTCCAAACAGAGTAAACACATAGCCACTGGTGGACCTTTGACTATCCAAGTCACCTACCCAATCTACATTAAAAAACCCTGTATGTCCAAAGATTTATCAGCACTATTAGTACCAAAATACACCAAATAATGATCAGGAGTACCTGGAAGATATTTAAACACCCTCTTCACACAATTTCAATGTTGTCTACCAGGGTTAGACATAAATCTGCTCAAAACTCCCACTGCTTCGACAATATCTAGTCTAGTGCAAATAATTGCATACATCAAACTCACTATGGCACTAGCATATGGCATATTAAATATATCCTCAAAATCATCCTCAGTCTTTGGACACATATCTAATGAAAGATTAGTACCAATGGGTAAAGAAACTCTAGCTGGGTTACAGTCCTACAAACTAAACCTCTGCAAAATAGTATTCACATACTTACTTTGGGACAACCAAAGCTTTCTGTTACCTCTATCTCTTTTGATCTCCATTCCTAGAATATACTTGGCAGCTCCAAGATCCTTCATATCAAATGCACCTGAAAGTTTGGCTTTAAGCTCACTGATCATACACTTAATAGTTCTGAAAAATAACATGTCATCAACATACAATGCAATAACTAGTATAGAATCATCAATACAATGAATGTAAACACAATGATCCTCCTCGCTTCTAACAAAACCCAATTTCAAACAAATGAATCAAACTTTTGATACCACATTCTGGGGGACTGTTTCAAACCATAGAGAGACCTCTTTAACTTGCAAAACCATTGTTCTTTTCCTTTTACTTCAAAACCTATAGGCTATTGCATATAAATTTCTTCCTCAAGATCTCCATGCAAGAACGTAGTCTTAATATCCATTTGTTCAATCTCCCAATCATAAGATGCAGCAATGGATAAAAGAAATCTAATAGAAGTCAATTTAACAATAAGAGATAATATCCCACCAAAATCAACTCCCTCTCTGTGAGAGTAGCCCTTGGATACCAATCTAGCCTTGTACTTTTCCAATGACCCATCTGCTCCAAACTTCCTTTTGAAGGCCCACTTACATATTATGTCCTTTCTTCCTTTGGGAAAACAAACAAGATCCTAGGTATTACAAGAGTCTAAAGCCATCATCTCCTCATGCATGGCTAATTTCCAAGACTCACTATCATCTGTAGAAATAGCTTCACTGTAGGATCTAGGTTCATCATTAGTACTCAATAAAGCATATACACAACAGAAATCTAGTGGGCTATACTTGTCAACTAGATTATGTTGTCTTGTGGATCTCCTCAAGAGTGGAGTAAGAGACTCTACTCGTTCTTCTGTATGATCATGATCTACACCAACTTATTCTGTAACAACAAACTCATCTTCATCAGAACTACTTGAATCTTCTTCTTCTTCTTCACCCCCCAAACCATCATTATGTTCTTCTTGAGGTGGATCTTGCTACTCTAACTCAAAGTGGACTCTCTTTACCTTTTCATCTTTTTCTTTTGGCTGCTCAGGTTTAGAAATAGCTCTAAGTTCCCTGAAAATAACATCTCTAGAAAAGATAATCTTGCGGGTTAGTGGATTCCATTCTTATCAACTTTCACATTATCACCATATCTAATGAATGTACACTTTTCAACTTTTGGATCTAACTTAGATAATTTTTCCTTAGGCACATGAACAAAAGCCTCACATCCAAAAACCCTTAAATGTGAAACAGAAGGTTTCTTACTTGTCCACACTTCATAAGGTGTTGAATCAAGAGCCTTACAAGGAGATCTGTTTATCAAGTAGCAAGCAGTATACACAGCCTCTGCCCAAAAATATTTGTCCAACTATGCATCACTAAGCATACTTCTAGCTCTTTCCATAATTGTTTAGTTCATCATTTTTGTAACACCATTCTGTTGTGAAGTATACAGAGATGTCTTTTGTTTGATTATACCTGCATTCTTGCAAAACTCATCAAATTCCTTAGAGCAATATTCCCCTCCATTATCAAATCTTAATACTTTTATCTTTAAACCTAATTGGCTCTCTACTAAGACTTTGTTCCTTAAAATTAGTGAAAGCTTTAGATTTATGTTTCATAAGATAAATCCATGTAAATTTGGACACATCATCAATGAAGGTGACAAAATAATGAGATCTTCTAATAGATTCATTATCCACAGGTCCAAACACATCCACATGAATAATTTCTAATTTCTCTTTTGCTCTATTGCTTCCTGAAGGAAATGATTTTCTGTTTTGTTTACCAAACACACAATGCTCACAGAAATCAAAGTGCTCATCAGAATAGGAGAAACCATCCAATAATTCTTTATTCTTAATAGTTTTCAATACATTATTACTTGTGTAGCCCAATTTGTGGTGCCACAACATACAAGTGTTTTTAGAAGCCTCAAAAACATAAGAGGCATTACAAACTATAGTGGCTTCAAGCTTAAACAAGTTCCTGAATCTCTTCCATTTTGTTACCACCAAGTTCCCTCTCACCAATCTACAACCATGCTTGTCAAATGTACCATCAAGTTCCCTCTCACCAATCTGCAACCATGCTTGTCAAATGTCACATGCATTCCCAAATCATTCAACTTTGAAACTAAAATTAGATTTCTAGCTAATCTAGGAACATGCAAAACACCAGGGAGAGTTTTAATCCTACCATCACTGAAACACAATAATACCTTTCCTTTCCTGACAATCAGATATGAAGAGTTGTCACCAAGGTAGATATTACCACCATCATATTCTTCATATGTGGAGAACCATTCCTTATGCGGGTTCCTATGAAATGAGCATCTTGAGTCAACCAACCAGTGATCATTAGAGACAACATTACATGCAGAAAGTAAAACATCTTCACCTTCATTCAAGGACTTATCCAAAGCACTCTCCCACTATTTCTTGGGGTTTCTGCACTCCTTCACATGTCCCCTTTTACCGTAGTTCCAACACTTAACATTGTTCTTTTTACCATGAGTCTTAGATCGGCCCTTGGATTTATCCTTAGCCCCTTTCTGATCTCCTTTAGGTCCCCTTTCCTTAGACCTTCCCCTGATACTGAGAGCATTACCTAAACTATCTGAATTCTTCTTCCTCAATTCCTATGCCAGTAAAACTACAACAAGAACATCCAACTTCGGATCTATGAGGTTAGTAGTGATAGCCAAAATAACATTTTCCCATGATTCAAGTAAAGAACAAAGAAGCAAGATACACTTATCTTCCTCATCAACACCAACATCAACATCTACTGAAGCAAGCTAACTCATCAACAAATTAAAAGAATTTAAATGCTCTGCAACTAACTCACCCTCTTTCATTTTCAAAGAAAACAACTTCCTTTTTGAATAGAGTTTATTTACCATACTCTTGGCTTGGTAGATCTCACCCAACCGATTCCATAATTTTTGTGTGGTCTCTTCCTTTACGACATTCAACAACACATAATCTGAAAGACACAAACGGATGGTTCCCCATGCCTTCTTATCTAGTCTAGCCCACTCATCTGGAGAGACATCATCAGGTTTCTTCTCTTTTTGGACAGCTAACCACTAGTTTCTTTCTTCCAACAAGTCTTCCATTTTAAGCTTCCAGAACTCATACCCTGTTCCATTGAACTTCTCAATGTCTAATCGAGAGGTTGATGTAATGGTGGATGCAACCATAATATCAACACAAGATCTGCAAAACAAATACAATCAAATCTCCCACTGTAGATACAGCTTCCACACTACCACCCAAGAGTCAAAATTGGCCAGGCTCTGATACCAAATGTTAGAAGTGAAAGCAACAGTACTTCAATGGAAATCTGATTCAAATAAATTTCTGCAATCTTTTAATTGTGTATTATTGATGGAGATTGTAACAAGAGATGAAATTGTGCTTCACAGTAATGCAAAATCAAAAAATTGAACACATAACACAATGTTTAACATGGAGAAAACCCTTTCGGGTAAAAAACTCCACATAGGAAAGAGGCCCAATGTTTGTATTAATATGAAAATTATTTACAATACAACAACACCACCAATCTCTCCTTCAGTCTTTAATTCGACAACATTTCGGTAGCACTTGAGTACCTAAAATCTGTATTATAGCAACAAATACATGGAAAAATACTTATAAAAGTTCTCTCACACCTCCATAGGCATTCACTTTCTCTCTCATGAGATTCTCCAACATGTAAACATTAATTGCCATCTTACAAGCACCTTACACTTGTCTAAAAATAACCATGTAAGGTTGGGTGCTCAAGCCTAAATCTGGCCTCTTATAGCATCTTATGACATGTCATAATCATCATAGTGTTGGCAAGAGACACTATGTGGCTTCATAAGTGTTGTCATTGATGGCAAAAAAGTCTATTCTACACATCCTCAATACATAATATGCCTATACTGGAAGTCAGAGTGAAGATTGTTTTGGTCCGGTGGACAAAAACAGAGCATGCAACATGGTCTGACAATCATGTCTAGATCTCTCAGATGGTGTAACTTAGTAAGTTGTGGACTTGGAGAAGTCAAGAAGGGTATCATAACTACTGTATTCCAGAGATTTAGCCTCCGGTGATAAAGCATGAAAGAGATATGAGCTTTTATGTATTGGATTTCAGTCAGACAGAGTACCAGACTTCAATCCGGATGTATAAAAGATATTGATCAAGCATTTTGTGGCATTATATGATTTTGGCTGACATAGGTAATGATTTCTATGCCTAATTTTTTGGTGTGCATCATCAATCAAGTATGGATTTAGTTGACTGAACAGTAACTTGCAAATATCCTAAGTGTTCTTATTACCGACTAGAAAGTTGTGGGAAATCCTTGATGTGGATATATATACCCGATGGATTCAAGCTTGTTAGTGTGTGTAAGTGATAGTAAGAATGATTAAGGGTGAAGAAAAGAAGAGACAAGTGTGAAGGCAGTCATCCAAGCTCGGAATGTGACAAAAAAGTAATATAGAGCAGAGGAAGAATGAAATGTGCCAGATCAGTATATTGTGCCTAACTAGAACTAAATTCTTAAATGAATAGATGTTGTACACCAATTCAAACACCTTGGTATCATCTGTAAGCATTTGTAGACAGTAAATCTCTTGTAGGAAGTGGGCCTCTTGTGAGCAGTGTGCTCGGGCAGTGAGCCCTAATTTGCAAGTGCCAATTTTGTACTTCTTGTTCTTTTAACAGAGAATACAATCTTGGGTTAGTCACCCCGTGGTTTTTCCCTTAGTAGGGTTTCCACATAAAAATCCTTGTGTTATGTGTTAATTTCTTTTTCAGTTCTTATGATTGCCTTGTTTTGATATAAGACTAAATGATTAGATAAGAAAAGAAAGTAAAAAGAGAAAAGTTATAAGATAACTGATTCACCCCCCTCTCAGTTATTTGCATTGTTTCCAACAATTGGTATCAGAGCTAAGTTCCTCTGAACAAAGCCTAACAGCTTGAGGAAGATCTGGGAATATCAATGGATGCATATGGTATGAAAGAATAACTTCAATCTACCCTAGATGTTCTTGAACAATCCCACTCTGAAGTCAATAATTTGAGAGAAAGACTCAAACAACTGATGATTTCATAAATGAGCTAAAAGAAAAACATAGTAATTCTGTGAAAAAGAGAAAGGAACTACTCCATAAATTAGCAAATCAAAGTGAAGTCAATAATACTGATGAGGATTTGAATGAGAAAAATAAGCTATGTGAGAAACTGTCAAAAGAAGTCATTATGATAAGGCATGAAATGGAATTAGGGGTTATGAGATTCACCCAAGAAATTGAAGAAAAGAGAAAGATTGAAGATAATCTAAAAGAATCCCTCAAGGAGAAAACAAAGGACTGCCACAAAATGGACAGAATAATCAGGTATCTTGAATATCATCTTGAAGAAGCCAGAGACAATGAAGAACAACTTAAGAATTAGATAGACACTCTTAAACAAGATCTTCAAACTGCAAATGAATACAAAGAAAAATTAAGATAAGCTCAGCCCAACTTGAAGTTCTTCTTGAAAGTCAAAAGAGGGTAGATGATAAGCATGGCTTGGGATATAAGAAAGGTGAAAGCTCTAGATCCAGTCAGAAGAACTTTGGATCAGGAAATCAAAGAAACAGGGCTAGAAGACCTCCGACAAGGCAACCAAATGCTCAAAGATATCCATCTTTCAATGGATATTGCTTCAATTGTAACAAGTTTGTTCATAAAGCAATCCAGTGTAGAAATAGAATGAATCAAATCAATCCATCCTTCTCCGGTCAATGTTTCAGTTGCAAAAGGTATGGTCACAAATCTTATGAATGCAGAAATATGAAAATGAACAATTCTTTCAATGGTAAATGCTTTGTATGCAATAGAATTGGACATATGGCTAATGAGTGCAGATCAAGAGGATATTAGTCAAATAAGCAAAGAAATATTGTGTGTTACATTTGCAATAGATCCAGTCATTTCGCCAGATTCTACAAAAGCAGAAATCAAGATAGAAAAGGTCCGGTGGAACATGATCAGAAACAAGATAAAGGCAAAGGTAAAGTAAATGCGGATGAAGTTCAAAAGGAGATGAGAAAGATTTGGGTAGAAAGGAGTACAATGAGTATTAGAGATGGATCCGCACTAGAATCCGGTGCTGATAATCCTTCTAGAAACTAAGATGTGAGCTCTGGCTCAGGGGGAGCTATAGTGAAAATTATTTTCCCCGGCCAGTCGATAAGTGCCTGAATTCGGCACATTGAGTAAACATATGGTGTTATGGATTTAAGGGTTCCTATAAATTCCTCAAAGAACTTTCAGTCAAAATGTGAGAGGTCCGCATGAAGTTTCACAAGGTTTATGACCACTTGAGTAGATCCAGTTCCGGCAACCAACTAGTATTAACAGAACCATACAAATTGATCCGGTATGATCTACAAATACAATACTCTGATCTACGAATTTAAGAGGAAAGTCTTTAAGGCACCTAGATGCTACCAACTCACTAAGGTACTAATTTGAAGATCCACAAGACAATCCAAGAAAAGCTCACTTGAGAAGTAGGGTAACTGGATGACTTAAAAGCTTATGCATTTATTACAAAAGGGAATTAGGTTTTATGCAAAGATAAAAGGGGTTCTTTCACTCATTATTTACACATTTGCACTCACGAAGAAGAAAGGAAGAGATGTGAGAAGAAGATCCTATAGTTTACTCAAGTTCAAACTGAAGATTGAATTCAACCAGAAAATTGCTCCGACATTTGCTTCAAACCCTAAGGCATGAAAAGGTACTTCCCTTCTACAAATTCTCTCTGGATCTCTTTGCTAGAATGGCTACTCCAATGGTTGTTAATATCTCTGAAAGGCTGAGACCAAAATTCAAGAAACACCCTTACAAATCTTTAGAAGTTGATCCCTTGGGTGTATTTTCTAGTATTCTGCACGGTGTCTTGCATGTAGAAGATATTAGGGTTTATATCCATGCAAACATTGAAGATTTTGGAGACTCAAAATTGATCATCATCTATCACAAATAGTTAATAGATGAGAATTTTGAACTTAGACCTGAATTCAAGATCCTAAGGGACAAACACTTCGAACATTGCATACATTTTCCATTTTTTGCAGAAGATGATTGGGTCTGGTATGTTCTAAGTAGGATGAATGATAATTTTATGTGGCTAATGAGGCCATTCAAGATAACTAAAGATGCCATCAGGGCTATGACTAGACTACATTCATCTAGTGGGTTCCTCGCACTCAAATCTGTGAAGATCCAAATGGTAACTAAAGCCACCAAATCAAAATTTGACAAAAGAGCAATGACTATAGATGACATCACGGATCCGGATGTCAAGTTTGCCTCAATGATAATTGGCTACAAAATCTACCACTCGAGCAGGGAGAATTTTGTGTCTGGTACAACAATCTATGCTGCATATCAAATGTTAAAGGAAGATGCAGACTATGATCTATGTGAGCTTCTTCTGAGTCAACTAATGGAAAACTTGCAGAAGATCAAGAAAGATAAGAAAAACTCTTTCAAATATGGTAGTCTAATACTGTGTTTATTTTTCTACTATATGAATGAGCTGCCTGGATCAAAGGGTTGGGTTTGGCAAAATGATAAACCTATTGCAATTCAAATCAGAGATTACATGTATGGACTTGGTGATGCTCAAGCCCAAAACTCAGCCCTCTGGGGTTACTTCAAAAACTTCCAAAGCATGATGCATGCCAGAGAGAGAATACCACAATCAATAGTTGAGAAGTACAAAGACGCAGTCTGCTTCATGGTTGACACTGACCAATGCCTAATGGAGGCTGTTGATCCAAGAACTGTGTGGAAAATGCCCATGGGATATGAGGTCGATGAAAACATTTTGGAGGTACATATTCAACACCTATTGAGCCAACCTAAGGACACTGAGGTAGAAAGGTTTGGCACCTCTGAAGAGCTAAGAATAAAAATACATGTTGAATTAAGGTAGCTGAGATGAAGAGAAAAGTAAGAAAGGAAGTTGAAGAACTTGCCAAAAGATTTGGCATATCAAAGGAGGCAGTAGATGCCAATAGAGAGAAAATGGAAAAGGCAGAAAAAGAAAAACAAGAAGCAAAGAAAGAGAGCATTCTGGTGCAAGCCTCCTCCCGGACTAGATCTTCCAAGAGTTCTATTCCTGTCACTTCTAAAAGCTCAAAGACTACGAAACTAGAAGTCAAGTCATCCGAGAAAGGAGAAAAGAGAATGAAAACCAAAGCCACAAGGACATATGTGAGCCAAAAGGATGATGAAGAGACAGAATCAGATGAGGAAATCAAGAAAATGAAGAAGAAAAGAACATCCAGGAAGTTCTCTGATAGCATAATGAAGAAGAGAAAACAAAGGAATTTGTTGAAAAGCCCACTCTATCAATTGAAGATATCATCAAAGCCATCACTATAGATGGAAACCTGCAGTCGATGATAGAATTTTATGATGAATACAACGATGCAGATAAGAGAATTCTTGAAGAGGCAACTATCAGGTATTTGAACATCTACAACAAATCCTTCATTGAAATAATTTCATTAATTCCTAAAACCCTAGAAGAAGTACTAGAGCTGAGAAAAGAGAATGCCAAGGCAAAAGACCTGGAGATCCGGGAGCAGATGGTGATATAGCTATGTCCGTCTATCACTCCAAAACAAATGGACATAGTGTTCAAGGATTGTAAAGATGATTTTCAGAGCAAGTCCCAGATGAATAAACTCATGGTTGGAGAAACTGATTAGATAGCTGATGAAACAAAAGAAATTCTCTAGAAAGCCTTGAAGAGATTTAATCTTCCTATTGTAGAGGAAACAAATGAAGAGCCTTCTACCATGGATGTTGAAGGATTAAAAATAATCAATGAAAAATTCTTTGACAAGGATGTCAAAGGATTAAAGAAAATAAATGAAGAAAAATCTGAAGGTCTAGATTCCTCTGCTTTGAATGAGGAAGTTCACAAAATAGTGAACTCTAGAAATGTTACTCCTCCGGATCCCACAGTTTTCAAGACAAATCTTCCAAGCACTGAAGAAGAAGGGGAAGGAAGAAGTGAAGAGAAGGAGAATCAAGAGAAAGAGGGTAAGGAAAAAGAAGAAGATCTAGCAGATATGGTTGGTGATGATTTATCCAAACCGGAAAGTCCTAATATCTCTAAAGAAAAGAAGTCTGAATCACCAGCAAGAGACACTGCAGAGATAGTATAGAATTTTCTTGACAAAGAAATGATGGAGCTGGACGAACTTGAGTTGATTCAAGGGCCATTAAATTTTGACTCTCTCTCTCCGGTTTAGATAATGAAAGTAGCATCTTTTGCTCAGGCCAAAGCAAAAGAGAAACTTCTAAAATCACACATAGAGGATAGTGAACTGTTGAATATTGCATCTGGTGTACTAGAGAAGATCATGCCCATGTATCAAAAGGATGCATCTGCCTCTCCATCCAGTAATTTGAAAAACTTGATTAATTCTGTCAATTCTCACTTTGAATCTCTTGAAAAATTGGCAAAAACCAAAGTCCGGAAAGAGTTCTCTGAAAAAAGATTCAGTGAGGTACAAGGATTAATTAACAATGATAGAAGAACCTTAGACATTGGAATAAAGAGCATTGCAAATTTCCTTAAGGATGGAGGAGATATATATAAATTTTGTTTATCTTGGCCTAAAGTTTCAGTGGATATTGAAAAGAAGCTAAAAGAACAAGAAGAAAAGTTGTTAACCCTATCCCAAAATTTTGATCCTCTTACCATCTCTCTAGTAAACCAAGAATGTCAGGTAGTTGTTATCATAAATGATATAAAGAAACTGGTTAAGGAGAAGAGGAATCTGATGGATAGAATGGGTGAACTTAGGGGAATAATCCTCCCTAAGTTAGAAGTATTGCATGATGCTTTAACAGATGCTCAAAGTACAGCTCAGACTAATAATCTGATAGATCTGAAGAGGGCAAAAGCATATGTATTTTTGTTAAGTGGACACATCTCCATTTTAGATAGAATGAAGAGGAGTTGGGCCACATAAATCATACTGTTGAAGACAACCTTTGCCGATATATTTAAGTATATGTAAGTATAATGTATGACTTGTATATACATATGCGACCATGTATACAATAATTTTTGCAAAATTTTGGTATGCAAATTCCATCCTTTGCCATTGATGTCAAAGGGGGAGTGAAGAGTAGTGAAAAATGAGGAATCCAGCAAAGGGGGAGTCACTGTGACACTTAGCCATTTTTCACTAAGTGTTGCCATCAATGCCAAAGGGGGAGATTGTTGGCAAGAGACACTGTGTGGCTTCATAAGTGTTGTCATTGATGGCAAAAAAGTCTATTCTACACATCCGCAGTACATAATATGCCTATACCAGAAGTCAAAGTGAAGATTGTTTTGGTCCGGTGGACAAAAATAGAGCATGCAACATGGTCCTACAATCAAGTCCGGATCTCTCAGATGGTGTAACTCAGTAAGTTGCAGACTTGGACAAGTCAAGAAGGGTATCATAACTACTGTATTCCAGAGATTTAGCCTCCGGTGATAAAGCATGAAAGAGATATGAGCTTTTGTGTATTGGATTTCAGTCAGACAGCGTAAATGGAGGAAGAACAGTCAGACAGAGTACCAGACTTCAATCTGGATGTATAAAAGGTATTGATCAAGCATTTTGTGGCATTATATGATTTTGGCCAACATAGGTAATGATTTCTATGCCTAAGTTTTTGGTGCGCATCATCAATCAAGTATGGATTTAGCCAACTGAACAATAACTTGCAAATATCTTAAGTGTTCTTGTTGCCGACTAGAAAGTTGTGGGAAATCCTTGATGCAGATATATGTACCCGATGGATTCAAGCTTGTGAGTGTGTGTAAGTGATAGTATGAATGATTAAGGGTGAAGAAAAGTAGAGACAAGTGTCAAGACAGTAATCCAAGCTCTGAATGTGATAGAAAAGCAATATTGAGCAGAGGAAGAACAAAATGTGTCAGATCAGTATATTGTGCCTAACCAGAATTGAATTCTTGCATGAATAGATGTTGTACACTAGTTCAAACACCTTGGTATCATCTATAAGCATTTGGAGATAGTAAGTCTCTTGTAGGCAGTGGGCCTCTTGTGAGCAGTGTGCTCAGGCAGTGAGCCCTAATTGGCAAGTGCCAAATTTGTACTTCTTATTCTTTTAACAGAGAATACAATCTTAGGTTAGTCACCCTGTGGTTTTTCCCTTAGCAGGGTTTCCATGTAAAAATCCTTGTGTTATGTGTTAATTTCTTTTTCAATTCTTATGATTGCCTTGTTTTGATATAACACTAAATGATTAGATAAGAAAAGAAAGTAAAAAGAGAAAAGTTATAAGATAACTGATTCACCCCCCCTCTCAGTTATCTGCATTGTTTCCAACACATAGATTCCACCAAAGAGTATTGATGAGGTATAAATAACCTCATTTCTTTGATGGAACAAATAGCCCTTTTTACATTACCTAATTTCCTAGCCTTGCCAATTTATTTATTTTTATAAGCAATATTTATCTATTTTTAATAAAATGTTGTACAAATCCTTATTTCCAAAATTGATTGAAACTAGCTTTTAAATGTTGATTTAATGGCATGAAAAGTTGGGTAATTGTGTAGGTTAATGCATTGCCTACAAAATATGTGGACATCATGCAACTGTGGATGAGTGTGCAGAAAGTTGAGGGTACCAAAAATTTTAAGTGTGCATTAAATGAAGACTTTTTTTTAATTTTGTTATTTCTGTGGTTACCCAAAAGACCTTATGGCTCCACTTGGAGTCCTTTTTATGTTTAAGAGACAACAGTAGTAAAGATTTTGTTTTTCACTTATAAGACTTCTTCAAATGGCATTTTCCTGCCGTCTAAAATTTAGGAGTTTTGAAGTTTTTTAATTTTAATTGTTGCTCGAAACATGGATATAAATATATAATATGGATGAATGAAGGAGAATCCCTTAGTTTTTGAAATAATCAGAGTTGTGTACTTGTACTTTTTCATGAATACAAATGATGTTGTTCTAAGTTCAATTCCTTTGGAAATATGAAGATTTGAATGGAGTTATCATGTGCTCTGAAAGTGATTGAATGTGACCTGAGTTAAGAGAAGTGTCTCCTATGAGTTGGCCACTCGCAGGACTGTAGGATAGATAAGTACTTTCATTTCTGTGGATGTTTTCATTCAGTTGTAGACAGTTTATGTTTTGTTTTCTGTCGCTAACCTACAAGGTGTGTTGTTTAAAAGTTAAATTGTTGTGTACTGTTGTTTCAAAACTTTCTATGTTGATTAGAAGTTTCTGGTATATCTGCCTGAGTTAAAATTACTATTTTCTGATAGTTAGAATTTGGAATGTTTGTAGCATAGCAAATTGCATTTGTGAATTGTTAGCATAGAATTTATCTGCTTTCTAGTGTAGAATTTATATGCTTTCTAGTCTAGAGTTTTCATGATTCTTAGTATAAAATTTGAATTCTTTCTGTAGAAGGATATAATTACTGTTTCCTTTCATGTGCTATTTCAATCTTTTAATAGAACTAGAAAAATGTTTCTCAATGAAATATCCAAACTCCCTATTGCAAACAGCCTTGGACACTACCCCGGTCGATAAACTAATAATTTTCATCTAAAGTGTTAGGACCTTACGACAGCCTGTCACTTTTTAGCGCCGTTGTCGGGGACACGTGATCTTTTCTAAGTGTTATTAGGGTATGCTTGGGAATTTCTTGTAGTAAACACCCAAAAATAGTCACCAAACCTCTCTTTCTGCATGGTCAAGAAACGAGGCCCACACGGAAGATTCATACCAAAACCCCCCCAATAGTAATTCCAACCATAAATAGGGAAGAAGTCTCAGCTGAAGAACTAAATTACAAATTGATTGAGCAGGATCAACGTGAGACCTCCCATCGTACCCCAAAATTTTTGCTAGTTGACCCAATCTTTGAGGGGATAGTTATTCAACCAACCAACCTAGTCTTTGAGGAAAAGAACATTCCTTTTGACATTATGGCAAACAATCTCCATAATGATGATATGGCGAGAAGACTAGCAATACGAACCTTTACCTACCTTATCACTCTCAACGAAGATGATGATGCACCAATGAAAAACATTTCACCATCTATCTTGCCGACTTTCATGGGACTTTCTTCTAAAGATCTTGACCAGTTCCTCTTTGAGTTCAAAGTCTTGTGTCAAACATATGCCTACAAGAATGACAATCAGAAGCTTAAACATTTTCCCTCCACTCTGAGAGATGCTGTAATGCGTTGGTTTATGGGACTAGCTTCTGGATCAATAACTACATGGGATGACATGGAAACTATTTTCTTAGAAAAATACCAGAGTTAGCGACAGGAAAGAAGAGTTGTTCAAACTAAGACAAAAAGAAGATGAGAACTTGAAGATTACCTTGATAGGTTTATCTTTCTAACCAAATGATGTGGTGAGGAAGTCATAAGTCTGGAGATTCTAAAGATTATATTTCTCAAAGGACTTGATGAGGATGCTAGGAGAAGCTTAGATTTAATGGGAAAAGGAGATGTGTCCCAACTCGAACTTACCGATATCTCTGATTTATGTCAAAAATTTTCCCGTACTCGAGGAGGAATCTGAAAAATCTAGCCTCTTAAGAAGCTCAAATGACATAGGTAAACTACGAGAGGAAATAGCGAATCTAAAAACTGACATTCTTATTCAATTGAACACCACCTAGGATGGAATACAAGCCAAAACACGTAACCCTAATACCTTATCCATCTATTGTCCTAGGTGTCGAAACAAGCATCTTTTAAGAGAATGTCCTCTAGACAAGGCCGACAGTTGCCAAATTTGTGAAAAGAATCATACCACTGATCAATGTGAAATTCTAAACACAATCAAGACTTTAAAAAATGACTATCTCACATTGAGGAGGAAATCAATTTCGTAGGCCAGAGACCTAGAGGAAATTTCTCCTATGGTCAGAACTCCAACCCTACATGGTGACCTCCAAACCCTTGGAACAATACACAGTGGTCAGCTCCATGGCCTTCAGTACCATCTGGATGGGGATCTTATCCACCTTGGGACCACCTGAATGGATGAACCAAGCTTGGGGAAACCCTCAATGGCCAAATCAACAATGGCATCCTCATAATCAACCTCCATAATGGAATCAACCACCAAATCAATTCTATAATGGTCCAAGATGAATGCCAAATATTCAACAGAACCTTCACACAGCTCCTCAAAACCCTCAGCAGAGTGAACAAGTTAATCAACCACCATTACCGGCACAACTTGTTCCTAATCCCAAGAATATACGTCAAAATGCCCTAGTGTATGTTGTTGATTAAGATAACATGGCAGGGGCCAATGCTATCTATTGTGGAAACCTTCAATTGAGGTTGGGAAAAACACTTAATCAACAACCATTGTTGAAGTTATAGAAGACCCAGATGAAGGACTTGACGTAGAACCAGAGACTCTTCTTGTACCTACAGAGCATGACTCCAAGAAAAATTAGGAGGAATCATCCCCACCACAATCTCAGGAAACTCCAGCACCTATCATAGAGCCGTATTAGGAAGAAGTTGTCAAACAACCATCAACGCCTCTAGGAAAAGATCTCATACTAGGAAAGAAAACCCAGGCACCTTTTGCAGACCATCTTAGATAAAAAGTTCATAAGAACCTGCTAGAAGTATCATTGTCTAATAAAACTACTCTGATACAAGAAATTAAATGACTCCATATTGAGATTCCTCTCTTACAAGTGATCAAAGAAATTCCCAAACTAAATCAGCTAGTTAAATAGTTGTGCATTAAAACACCAGGAAGGAAACCAAAATAGATTAATACAGTGCACATCAATGGATATCTAGCTAAACTTTTAGCTGGAAAAAACCTTAACCCCAAAATATGGCAACCTAAGTAGTCCACTTATAACAATAACAATTAATGAGGTAGCAATACCTAATGCATTGGTGGACTTGGGATCAACCATTAACATTATTGTTGATGCTTAAAATTGCACCTGGTTCCAACACCAATATGGGAAGTTTCAAGAATGTTGGACTCGCTACTTGAAACAACCTCCATATTTTAAAGAAGCTGGCTCTTCCAATTTAAATGGGGTTTTGAGTAAAAGGCAGAGAAAGAAACAAGATTACAGATACAATAAGCAAAAGCTAACACTATGGTGATGCACTGGGATTAATTATATTTCCTTAACTAGCACATGGAACCAATCCTTAAGATACAACTATATTAAAGAGAAAACATTTGCATGATTAATATAAACAGATTGTGAATGAATCAGGTCAAAGGCTAATCTCAGACAAATTTTACAAAGACAAATAATACCAACAAGGCAAAAAATAGAGTTCTTTTCATTAATATTCCAGCAAATACAAGAGGCACATCAAAGATGCACAAGTATATTAACCTTCTTATCAGAAACAACAAAATTAAGGCAAATGATACAGTCTAGTCATAGCAAAAGTCCCTGAATTCTCTACCTAACTCTTGATAAAACTTATCAAAACTAGATGGTCCCTCTCACAATTACAATTACCACATATATAGCCACAGAATTGGCCAAAGATCATCTGTAACAACCTAAATCTTCAATGGCAAAATAGAACTGGAGCTAACTAGAAGTCCTTGATCATTAAGATCTTCTAAATCTGCAACTATATAATCTTGTGCGCTCATTGGCTATGGCATCAAAATATATGGCACTCTAATTGCATTCCCGTTAGGACTGTTATCACTGGGAATTGCACCCGTATGCAAGGTTGGTTAAAGCACTGCAATTCCATGTAACATGGGACTAATCTCAGGTTGTGGATGCCCTATGACGAGATTAGACCTCCAGATTATGGGCTGGTTCCCTTCAAATGTTCTATTGAGATGTATGTTTTTACTTTTTGGGAAAAAGGAAGAAATAAACTAAATGAACACTAAAGGTAAAATGGTGATGCACCTGATATGGATAAAAATAATACAATCTAATTCACAATGTTTACTTGAAAATCTGACTTCTACACAATCTAGATTTGACATAAATACCACAAAAATGATTCTAAGGAAGGTTTGAAAACATGTTTTTATGAAGGAAATGGTTTTTTCACAGCATAAAAAGACTATTTCTAGTTAACACAACCTAAGACCTATGATGAATATATAGTTTAATGCTGCAACAAGGAGGTGAGACAATAATTTTGAAGGTTTGATAATAAAACATAGCAAAATTTCATCAAAATCACTTCAACATTCAACACAAAAAGGAAAGGTAATTCAACTGATCTGAAATAAACAAAGGAAAGCTTTGCAAAAAGACAAAAGATAACTTGTAACCTGTCGATCTCTCAATGAAACTGTAAAAGTGAGCTACAAGAATTCTCCAATCTGTTTGAATCAGAATGAGAATCAAGAACTAGTAAAAATAAACTTTTTCTTTACAATATATAGGTCTACTCTCTCCAAGAGGCATGCAAAAAATATGGACCTGTAGATAACTGCCTCAAAAGATACTCATTCCTGAGCAACCTCAAAAATCCTCAAAATTAGGGTCTAAAACTACCACAAATTGAGCAAAAATAACTTCAATTTGGGCCTCTCCATATGTTTGACCAAAATTTTGACCAAGGACCCTAAAAATACTCCTAAAAGTCATGCAAAACCTCCTAGGTGGCCTAGTTAACTCAACTAATCAATTTGCATGTTTTGCATAAGCAAAATTGATTGTGAGTAAATAATAAAGTAATAGAATATTACTCTATTATTGGTTACAATTTGTTCTACTTTCAATTTTACAACTTGTGGAAAATAATAAAATAATTTATAGTGTATTACTTTATTATTTATTTACAATTAATTCATGTGTAAAATCATGCATGATTAGAAGAAAAATATCACTCCTTATCACTCCAATACATTTGCCTATTTTGCATGATATGAGCAAAAAATAGCACTTAGGAATAATTACAAAATTCCTTATCACTCCAATGATCAATGAGAAAAAATATCTCCCTCTGCAAGAAAAATAAAAAGAAACTGAGTCATTACACATGACATTCCATGCACAAAACAAATATGCATAAATATCCTTATGACTCCCTCTTGTTGCCTTGGTGCACATACATCACATTTTCTAAATCTCCTTATATCCCCATATGCAATTTGAGATTAAGGAAGGAAGAACAACTCCATTATGTATAAAACCCCATATATCAAATATGCCCATCATATATTGACACCATCATATCTCCTACTACAATTTACTTTATGTAATAATCAAAACACTACAAGACAATACCTTATCACCCCATGAAATCATATCTCCACCATGCATGAAAGCTTACTCTTGAAAACTCCATGTATAGCATAGGCATATACCATGTCTAAAATCATATCTTCTTGGCTGTTAGCCACCATGCATAATGAGGAGATACTCCTATCTTTGGATGCTTTGAAAATGGATAAGGACCTTGAGCATGTGTATTGTTGTCTATTCACCACCCGACCACCAAGGAATCTTCAAAAGGTTTATAAGGTTTGGAGACTTTCCCACATATCACATCGGCCTCTTGACTTAATAAAAATCAACACTAAAGCATTGTTGTCAGCCACTCCATGTTATGATGGCTAGGGAAAGTCTTGACCACGGCATTATTTTTTGGATAATATAATTATTGGTTTTTTGTAAGTCAAAAATACACTCGAGCAAAGAACCTTCAAACAAAAGAAGGAAAAGAACCCTAAATTGCTCATTCACTCTTCGTTTCAACTTCCTTCTTTGAGCTCTGCAACTTTGATGCTAGCCAAATGTTTCAACTATCTCCATCATGGCTTTGGTCTTCTCTCTTTTAGTTGTTCCTCTTTGTTGTTTCCATGGAGCTCTGCATGATTAGGAAGAAGGTAACACCTGTATGAGTTTTATATGAAACATTTATGGATCTGTAGCTTTATTTGTTTTAAATGGCCGTGGCCTTCTTCATTCATTTCTCTCTATTGTTGTGCAATCTTTTAATACCTTCATATTTGTTTTTGTGTGCTTCTTCCTTGATGGTCTTCATCTGATCTTGAAAGTTTGAGGCCCCTATGAGGCCGTGGAAGATCTTTCCTCCTGCCAGCAAAAGGAGTAAGCACTTGTCATTTTCACTCTGTAGATTCAATTTGTCTTTGTTTTGACTCTTTGTAGCATGACAAGTCTGTAGGTAGACATGGGTATTGCATTTTATAGCAAAAAATGCTATGTCACTGTCGCCCATGACTATGTATCTCTTCTTTTTGCCTTGATCTATTTTATCATGTAGAAAGATTGAGGGTTTAAAGTTTTAAAATGAAGGTTTTGATATTTTTTCTCCATTTTCAAATCTTTTACCAGTTCTGGCCATGCTCCTCCTAAAATAAGGCATCAAATGTTGTAGACTGTCGAGGGTTTGTGAGCCTTGAAGTTAGGGTTTCAACTTCCTCCTGCACAAAAAACTTTATAATGCCATGGCCATACTCTTTCACTTAATCTCTTTCTCTTTATACTATAAAGAAAGGAAGGTTTGATGTATCTTTGAAGAGATCTTGTTTAGTTTGCATATGGGTGCACCTTCCTTCTTGTTTCTTGCTCCTCTGGCATGGTTATGAATGTATCATGGCATCTGTTTGAAGTTTCTTAACTATGTCTGCAAAAAATATCATTAGGGTTTGATATCTTGACATGGGTATACAGTTTTTCATAAATGGTTTCTCTTTCTGTGTAGCACCACCTTGACTGTGGTTTTTTCTCCATCTGTTGGCAAAAGTATGAAGAGTTTGAACCATTAGTAAGTGGGTTTTTCTTTCTTTACTTCACATAACACCTCTCCTCATGTCCTTGTGACTATCTCACATTGCTGATGATACACTTTACCTTGTCTTTTCACTGTAGCTACTGGGTAGAAGCATATTTTAGTATTATGTATGATAGCAAAACATGTGATATTCTGTATGATGACTGTTATCCTTTGCTTCTATTGTACCTGTAGCATAAATGGCTTCTTATGCATATCTCTTCAGGTTGCATGAGTATCACCATTTACATTTCTATGAGGTTCTTCTGTAGTATAGATAGCTTCTCTAACTTATTAGCATATGATACTCGTACTCTTCAACTTTACAAATTGTAGCATAATGGACTCCTATCATGTAGCATCATCTTTGATTGTGTGTTGTTTTTATTGCATCTGGATATATACTATGGCATAGATCTCATGCTATCTCTTGACTGTCATATGTATTGGGATTCTTCTGTGCATAGATATCATGCATTTATTTATCTTGTCATCTATTTACTACAACTGCATCATTATGGCATATCACTGTTACCTTTTCTTTTGCTCATTTCATCATTTGAATGTCTACTGCATGGTATGTATCATGCACGCTATGAGTAATTGTAGTTGTCCTTGTGCATTTCAAGGCATATCCGTAGCATCCTTAACATGTTCATATCTCTTCTTGACTGTTATGCATTCTTTCAATACACCTGTAGCATGCCTTTGTGCATTCTTGTACCTGTAGTCATCTTTGTGCATATTGACTGCTTATCTTGTCACTTGAATGTCTATTCTGTGGATGGATATGGCCATTATGATATATCATGAATGGCTCTTGCTTATATAAGCCATTTTATTAGTCACTGTCCCTGACTATCCATGGTGATGGTGACTGTATCTGTATCTTGATCTTCATGGTATCTCACTTCTCTTGCATTGTATCTCTCTTTACTACACTGTATCTTTAGGCATGGGAAATAAAGTTTTGTCAAAG
Source organism: Cunninghamia lanceolata (assembly GCA_027924645.1). NCBI lineage: Eukaryota > Viridiplantae > Streptophyta > Pinopsida > Cupressales > Cupressaceae > Cunninghamia > Cunninghamia lanceolata. The sequence continues at coordinate 27,086,857 of BSBN01000213.1, read as the reverse complement.
CACAATAATGTTGAAATGCATGGAATCCACTTTATTCATCCTTGCACTGTTGCATTCTTTATACTCTACTGTACTCTATGTATACTATATTTGTAACTTCTTCCTTGCTTTAGACATGGTTGTCTCTTGTTCTTGGATTTGTAATTGACTATCATGTTTGTGATGACATACGTAGCTACTCCATAGCTTGTTCTTCCTTTAAGATCACTGATGGTTAGTGACAGTCTTTATCATTTGATGGATTGTGAGCATGTTGCATGTATCTGTTATTTGCATCTTTCCACTTTAGTCATGACTGTCTCTCATTTGATCTTGAAAGTTGACTGTCATGTCTATGATGACCATTCATTGTGTTGGGGTATTTGCTATGCATTATTTGCTTCATCCCTGGATCCTTGACTGTTCGAACATCTAACTCCATTTAAACTGTAGTATTCATCTTCATTTATATGTTCTCTTTAATGCCTAAATCATTATGAGGTTCTTGGCCTGGCTGTTTCATCTTTGAAAAAATAAAACCCATCTGCTCCAGTAGAACTGTTTCATGGTATCTTCATATATCTTTGATAGTTTGAAGTTTTGAGGCATTGGTGACAGCCTTTTACAAGTTTCATGTCTCTTTTTCAAGATGACTGCACACTTATCTCATACATCTTGTGAAGTTTTACTTTATGGAAGTCAAGTTGGCATATTATTTATAATTGTCTTGCCTTCCATTGTTCCATCTATTGTTCCATGTGGCTTTTTGCTTGACTATTTCTATGAGACACTTGTATCTTTGAATGTGATATAACTGTTTAAACTTTGATCATCTTAAACAATATGAAAACAACATGAGAAATACCTGATATAAAATGGTTCTTCATCTTACTTCTTTGTCATAATGAGATGACACTTCACATGATTTATTCTGCAACTTGTTCAAATGATACATAAGTTCTTGTATCCTCCTTTACTCTATCTCTCTTCTCTTTATCAAGCACAATAATCTCAAAACTTGTATCACTCCTTAGATGACTGTAATCTGATTTCTAAATTTGTGCTTTTGTCAATCTTGACTCAGTCATATAGCTTTGATTTGCTTCAATCAACTGTCATGATGTCATGATGACATCTTCTTTATGTAAGTTGATTAGATGATGCATGATATAGCTTAGAATGATGCATCCTATCTTTTTTGATACTCTTTTCAAAAAATGAAAAGACACATGCTGGTCTCAAACCCTTGTGGGAGCCACATTTAATCCACATGTTTATTTGTCTTCAAATCAGCAACAAAATTTGTCCTATACCTGCACAGTGAACAAAAAAGTTAGCATAAAAAAGTACCTGATAACATTGATTGATCTCCTTCATGATTTCTTCCTGATTTGTATCATTATCTGAGTTGAATTCTTATCTGAATGCATGATAAGATAAGTAGATGTCTCTCTTTGATAAAAGCATGTGATAACTGTAAAGATCCGAAGCACTAACAGAGCTATCCCCAAAATTTTGCAGGTTTCAACTGGATGGTGGCTTGGAGTGAAGAATGAAGACTGAAGACTTGAAGGCCAGCTTCAACAACAACCTCCATCATCAGGCAATGATGGATGTTTAAATTTATCATATGTTCTTTTCTCTTTTCTTTTATCAAACAGATACATAGCTTGCATGTCTATAATTGCTCAGTCTAGTTACTCCCACGGCTTGTGTGGGACACATTTGAACACTTCTTTTAAACATGATCAGTTAGTTTCTCTGATGCATATGATGTATATGTATTTCTTTTTTAATCAATGCATGAGATAAAGTAACAGATACCTAGATGTATGTTCAAAACATGACATGAAATAACAGTGTAATACAATATCTTTCTCTCTTTTATTCAAAACTAATTAATTTGAATAATCAATTTAACTTATAACTTCTGAAAGATCAAACTTTGTAAAACAAATGTATCTCTTTGAATGTTTGATCCTTTCATAATCAATTCTTTTGTCATGATAACTTATCAGTCCTGTTTGGACTAATGGGTTATCTTGACAACTGTATCTTCTTTTCAACTGTGTTAAGGTATCAACCATTCAAGAATGCATAACCTTGAAGTTTTCTATTATTCCTTCTGAACAATTACACTTAGGTCCAACTAATTTTTAGTGTGAATAGAAAAATTAGTAACATTTCTAGCGACCTCTTAACGATGTTTGCCTGCTAAACAGTTTAGAACTAGTAACCTTGCCTTCTCATTGGGCATAGAGTCATTTCTACCCTGAATTTAGAGAAATTCTGCAACTCACACTAACTAAAAACAACAGCAGCAACTAACTAAAAACTAAAACTAAAATTGATTTGCTTAAAATAGAACCAGCTACATGTGCAGAAGCACTTCTTGGAAACAAAACAACAAAACTTAAACTACCTGTGCAAAAGCACTTATTTGTAGCATAAGGTTGCTGAAGCACTTCTTGGAAACAAAACAACAAAACTTAAACTTCCTGTGCAAAAGCACTTATTTGTAGCATAAGGCTGCCTTACTTAGTAACATATCTTGAGGTGAATCCCATTAACTGGGATTGGCAACACCTCACCGTCTAGCTTAGCAAGATGAAATGCATTGTTTTGCTTGCACTCTGTGATTATATATGGTCCATCCCACATTGCATCAAACTTTGTATGATGTCTTGGTCTGCTTTTCAATTCATTCCACTTGAAAACTAAATCTCCTTCTTTATAAACTCTTATTACTACTCTTTTATCAAAAGTCCTTTTCATTTGGGCTTGGTGTACTTCTAATGTTTTTAAGGCCTCTTTTCTAACCTCTTCAAGTTCAATCAGCTCTGCAAGCCTGATTTCCATTGGTTGTTCTTCAAGTAACTCTAGTTCTTTTATATAGCTAAGTGTTGGCAACTCCATTGTTATTGGTAACTTGGCTTCCTTTCCATATGTGAGCACATAAGGTGAATTACCTATTTATCTTTTAGGTGTAATCCTATCAGCCCACAATGCTAACTTTAACTTATCATGCCAAGACCTCTGATTCTCATCAACTATTTTCTTTATAATCTTAATCAGATTTTTGTTAGTTAATTCAGCCTGTCCATTACCTTGAGGGTAATAATTTGATGAAGTATTCAAGAATATGTTATTTTTGACAAACCAATTAGATATTCTTAATCCAATGAATGCTAAAGTATTATTTGAAATAATTAAGTCAGGAGTTCCAAACCTGGACACTAGATCTTTGTAAAAATTCAAGACTGATGTTTCGTTAGCATCTTTCAAAGCAACTGCTTCAGTCCACTTAGTGAAATAATCAGTAGCAGTCAAAATCCACTTGTGTCCTTGGCTTGAAGGTGGGTTGATAGGACCAATGAAGTCCAATCCCCACTTGCCAAATGGTTGTTCCACTTGAATTGGATGTAAGGGCATTGCTGCCAACCTTTGTTTACCTACAAAAACTAAACATTTTAGACATTTATTTACCCATTCATGAGCATCCTTGACCATGTCAGGCCAATAATAACCAGCTCTCATAATTTTTAGAGCTATTGTTCTAGCTGCAAAGTGACCTCTAGCAGGTCCATCATGAAATTCTTCTAGAATCCTTTGAGTCTAATCTGGCTATATACATCTGCGTAAAACATTGTTAAAATCTCTCTTGTACAGAATTCCATCAATTATGGGAAACAGAATTGCCTATAATCTGCAATATCTTCTTTTAGATCTGTCCAGGCCTTGTGGACAATCACCAGTGTGCAGATAACAAATCATATCATGCACTCAACTTACATGGGGGTCTGGGACAATAGTTGTTTCATTATTTTGAAGCACTGTTTCAGCCTCTCCTTCAAGTTCCTTGCTATATCCTTCATTTCCTGCAAGCTATTCACATAGTCCTTTGCCTCGGACCAGCTTGGTTACCTTAATTTGTATGTCATATTCTGTGACCTTTGTTATCCACCCTGCTCTCTTATCATTTAAATCTTTAATGAACAAAAATTCTTTCACTGTTGGGTGAGCAATAATTAACTGAATTCTATTATTTGAAAGTATGTGTTTGAATTTCTTTAAGCTCCTGATAATAGCTAATACATGTTTTTCAACAAAAGAATATCTTACCTCGTAGTCATGCAGAACTTGGCTGAAAAATGCCACAGGTTGTTCCATTCCTTCACTATTTTGCTGACATAGCATAGGTGATATAGTATCCACACTGCCAAATGCATATAAAATGAAGTCTTTATCAAAATTTGGATTTATCAGAGTTGGAGCAGTAGCAAGTGCTTCCTTTATTTCTTCAAAACTCTACTTTCCTTCTTTGGTCCAGCTGAAGGGAATATTCTTCTCCAGCATTGTTGTAAGAGGTTGTAAAAGGCTGCTATTTTTGGAATAAACCTTCTTACAAAGTTAATTCTTCCCAGAATGCTCTGTAAGCCTTTCTTATGTGCAGGAAGAGGTAATGCCAATATTGCAGTAATTCTTTCAGGATCAATTGATATTCCATCCTTAGACACAATGTGTCCTAGCAGTTTGCCTTCATGAACAAAGAAAATACTCTTCTTTGGGTTTAATGATACCCCAAATTCTCTACATCTTTCAAAGATTAGTCTTAAATGATGAAAATGATCTTCAGCTTTTTTAGAAAAAATAGTCACATCATCTAAGTATACAAGCACAATTTTATTAATCAGTCCTTGAAAAGCCATGTCCATTGCTCTCTGAAATGTTGCACCTGCATATGATAAGACAAATGACATATTTTTGTATGCTAGTGTGCCCCACTTTGTGGTAAAAGTTGTCTTGTATTGATCTTCCTCTTTTACAAGAATTTGGTTATAACCTAAATAACCATCCAATAGAGAAAATCTCTCTGATCTAGAAACAAACTGCAATATTTGTCCCATAGACGGTAAAGGATAATGATCCTTTAAAGATGCTCTATTTAAATCACGGAAATCAACACATAATATGATTTCTCTATTTTTCTTTTTGACAGGAACCAAGTTAGAAACCCATGAAGTATGTTTGATAGGAATCATATTACATTCAATGAGTTTATTGAGTTATGTTTTCATGAGCACTTCCAATTTGGGATTCAATGGTCTTTCCTTTTGTCTGATAGGTTTAGCTTTGGGTTCCAGCTCTATTATGTGTTGAGCTAACTCAGGGTTGAAACCTTTTAGATCTCCATATTCCCATGCAAAAAATTTCACTGAACTCTTGACAAAGCTGGATGAATGCTTGTTGTTCTTGTTTTGTACATATCTTTCCCAGCTTGAGCAACTTTCCTTTAAAGATCTCAATAGGTTAGTAATGTTCTTGCTTTATTGACAAGCTGACTTTGTCTTTTCTTACTTGATCATCAATATTAAAGATAGATTCCAAGGTCACTAAGCCCTTGGGTAGCTTATTTGATCTTAACTGAAGTATTTGATCATCATATTGTTGTACAAAATTCTATTGATTACCTGTAGAAAATTCATCTTCTATTAAGAAATTTACAATTTGTTCATCACTGTCAAACACTTGCCAACTAACATTATTATCTGGAATTGATGGTCTAACAACAACTTTGATGTATAAAGGAGAGTGAATATTCTTCATTTCAACAAGAATATCATATTCAGCTCCTATAACAGCTAATTTGTCAGCTTGCTTATTTTCAGTTCTAGGTACAAATATTAGATTAAATGCATCAAACTCTTCTATCATGTTTCAAACTCTATGTTTGTATAATTTCAGCAAGTCATTTTTTGTAGCAGCAAGGTTTCTGACTTGTTTAACCACTAACTCACTATCTCCAAAAACTTTTAAACATCTAATTTTTCTCTTCCTTGCCCATTCTAGCCATGAACTAAAGCCTCATATTCAACTGAGTTGTTAGAACAGTTGAAAGCAAATCTGAAAGATGAATAATATTTCTCACCTGTGGCAGAAACTAAAATAGCTCCTCCTCCATCTCCTACCTTGCTTCTAGAACCATCAAAATATAGTTCCCAAACATCATTTTTAGACTCTACAGTTTGTTGTTTTTCTTCTTTAATCAAATTTGGAATGACTATTATTTTCTTGAATCATGTACACACCAAGGCCAATCTCATCCATTTGCTCAAATGGATTTGTTTCATGATTTTCTGTTGCCCATTGGTCTAAAACCAAATCTCGAATTCCTTCTAAAGGTGTGTTTGGATCTTGGATAGGAATCAAATCCTCTTGATAAAAAATGGGAAGATTTACATTTATAGAACTGGGTGTGTAAGGTTCCAAATGATCTTTTGCTAGTGGTTCAGACTTGATTGTAACCTTGGTTCCATATCTGGTTCTAAAGAATAAATGTGTCCAATCAGATGATAAATACCCACCTAACCTTGCTGTAAAATCTCTGGATAAGCAAATGGCAAAGGTAGGTGGAAAATCAATGACATAGATGTCCTGGTATATAACAAAGTTTGGACAAGCATGCAGAGTAAGGCCTAAATTTTTTAACATTCCAACTATACTCACTTTAGTTCCATCCATTTGTACAACACCTCTAACAACATGTTCATATTTCAGACCTAACTTATCAGCTAGTTGTTTTGGCATAACTGAACTACTTGCTCCTGAATCTCTCATGCAATTATGTACTAAATAGTCACCCACAATCAAAGTGATAAAATGGTGGAGGTTTGCCTACTGGTTTAGGCTATTCTATTCTTTTTTCTGTCTCATTTGCAATCATAATCTGAGGTTGATGTGATTTTTGTACTTCATTTGACAAAGGCAACTAAGATAGAGCATTTTGTAACAAATCCTTTTGTCCTAAAATGTGTAAAGCATCTAAAATATACATGCTTACTGTTGTCTTTTTCATCTGATCCAAAATATTAAAAACATGGCCACTAACCTTTTGCTATACTTTTGGGACAACAACCTCTGGTTAGTCTTTTGTTGGCTATTTATTTTCTGTAGTTGGCTGTCTTGACAAAATGTGCAAATCTTTTGATGTAGAGGCTTGATTTTGCTCATTCTGAGCTATAGAAACTATATTTTTCCCTTTATCAGCTAGCTGTGATACATTTCCAGCTTGTTCTTTACCAGTTTCAGCTTGCTAATTTGTATTTCTGAACTGTTGTTGCAAGTCAACAGCTCTCTTTTTCAATCTTGTGTTTGCTGCAATATTAGTAAAAGATTGTTTTAACCTGGCAACTGTTTTACATCACAAATTTTATTAGCCTGCCAATTCATTAAAGCTACATCAGGATTAACATACTGGGTCTGAATGTCTAGCTGGTTGTTTACATCACTTGCTGAATTTTCAACAGCAGCATAGTTATTCTGTACCATCAAAGCTTGACTTACTATTCCATTTGGGCAAGTGGCCTGATTATGAGGCTGATTACAGGGATAGCACCATGCATATTCTTGAACCATGTTGTTCTGTATAGGCACTAGTTCTTTTGATGTACTGACAGCATTTAGATTGTACTGTTGATTTGGCCTATTGTTGTAATTTCTTCTTTGACCCTGATAATTTACCTGATAACTAGGTCTATTTGCTTGGTAAGGGGCTACTTGGTAAGGTTTGTTATTCTGATTTGTTTAAATTTTTAGACTCACTAAGTCATTGTTCACAGTCTGCAGTATTTTTGCTACGCTTTGCTGGTTTTCTTTCAGTTCTCTAAATTCAAAATGAATGGGATCTGTGTTGTTTTGTGTATTTGCTGAATAACCAAAAGATGGTATTGTTGAAATATGTGGGGCTAAAATTGGTATTAAAGGCTGTATATCTGGAAAGATTGGCATTGGGGGCCTAGGTGCTATCTTACCAGCTTGTATTAAACTATTTTCTGCTCTTATTGCAATATCAAAAGCAACTGGTAAAGTTACCCCTCCCATGGATTGTATCATAATAGCAATATCAGAATTTAATGCCCTTAAATAATACAAAAAAGCATGCTCTGGTGATGGTTTCACTATTTTAGGGATTCTATTCCATGTTTTCTAAAATTTGAAATTAAAATCTGTCATTTGTTCAACTAATGATAAATGATCAGACTTGTCCTGGAATTACCTATTCAAAGAAACACCTAATTCATTCCAAGATCTAATTGAATTGACTCTTAAGCCTCTAAACCATTGAAGAAATTTACCTTTTAGTGATGCTGCCAGCAACCTGATTGCAATGTTTTCTTTGATGATGTGGGTGTAGTCCCACCTTCTCCTGTAAAACTTGGTAAACTTTTCAATGTGGCCATCAGTATGTCATCATGTTGATTCAGATTTAAATGGCTGCCTCCATTAAATGACAGAAAAGGCTGATTTCGAGGTGGTGGTGGATTTCTTCCACCTCCTCCACCACCTCTAGGTGGCGATAACACTCTACCTCCTCCACCAGGAGGTGGTAATACTCCTCCTCCTCCTCCTAGTAAAGACATTAGAGTGGGTAGAACTTGAGCTGGTGTTTGGACTGAAACTTCTTGGAATATTTCTTGTAACACAGGTTCTTCAGTAGTAAACTCAAGGAGTGGTTCCTCTTGGAAAACAGGAATCTATTCTTCTGGGCTTGCTGGTGGAGAACTTAAAAAATTTGTTGATGAACTTGCAAATAATGGATTCTGATGTGAAGCAAAGTCAGGATGTGTACTTGACAGATCTAAAACAACTGATAAATCTATTGTATTAGCCTCTTTCTCTACTTTTATTCTCCTTTTTGGTGGAGATAACTGATTATGCTTCTTCTCAAAATTTTTACTTGACCTTGTTTGATATTTTTTCATAGGCTGCAAGACCTGATCTAAAAAAAAACCAAAGTATTAGAGTTGCCAGGTACTGATAATAAACCTCTAAAAGGATGGAATTCTGCTACTCATACCAAAAATAGCAAAAAGAAATAAGTCCTTTTGAACTAAAAATTATTTCAAAGTCCCACCGGGCATGCCAAAAACTGTTATCACTGGGAATTGCACCAGTATGCAAGGCTAGTTAAAGCACTACAATTCCATGTAACATGGGACTAATCTCAGGTTGTGGGTGCCCTATGACGAGATTAGACATCCAGATTATGGGTTGGTTCTCTTCAAATGTTCTATTGAGATGTATGTTTTTACTTTTTGGGAAAAAGGAAGAAAGAAACTAAATGAATACCAAAGGTAAAATGGTGATGCACCTAATATGGATAAAAATAATGCAATCTGATTCATAATGTTTACTTGGAAATCTGACTTCTACACAATCTAAATTTGGCATAAATACCACAAAAATTATTCTAAGGAAGGTTTGAAATCAGGTTTTTATGAAGGAAATGGTTTTTTCACAGCATAAAAAGACTATTTCTAGTTAACACAACCTAAGACCTATGATGAATATATGCTTTAATGCTGCAACAAGGAGGTGAGACAATAATTTTGAAGGTTTGATAATAAAACACAACAAAATTTCATCAAAATCACTTCAACATTCAACACAAAAAGGAAAGCTAATTCAATAGATTTGAAATAAATAAAAAGGAAATCTTTGCAAAAAGACAAAAGATAACCTGTAACTTGTCGATCTCTCAATAAAACTGTAAAAGTGAGCTACAAGAATTGTCCAATCTATCTGAATCAAAATGAGAATCAAGAACTAGTAAAAACAAACTTTTGCTTTACAATATATAGGTCTGCTCTCTCCAAGAGGCATGCAAAAAATATGGACCTACAGATAACTGCCTCAAAAAATACTCATTCCCGAGCAACCTTAAAAATCCTCAAAATTAGGGTCTAAAACTGCCACAAATTGAGCAAAAATAGCTTCAATTTGGGCCTCTCCATATGTTTGACCAAAATTTTGACCAAGGACCCTAAAATTACTCCTAAAAGTCATGCAAAACCTCCTAGGTGGCCTAGTTAACTCAACTAATCAATTTGCATGTTTTGCATGAGAAAAATTGATTGTGAGTAAATAATAAAGTAATAGAATATTACTCTATTATTGGTTACAATTTGTTCTTCTTTCAATTTTACAACTTGTGAAAAATAATAAAGTAATTTATAAAGTATTACTTTATTATTTATTTACAATTAATTCATGTGTAAAATCATGCATGATTAGAAGAAAAATATCACTCCTTATCACTCCAATACATTTGCCTATTTTGCATGATATGAGCAAAAAATAGCACTTAGGAATAATTACAAAATTCCTTATCACTCCAATGATCAATGAGAAAAAATATCTCCCTCTGCAAGAAAAATAAAAAGAAACTGAGTCATTCCACATGACATTCCATGCACAAAACAAATATGCATAAATATTCTTATGACTCCCTCTTGTTGCCTTGGTGTACATACATCACATTTTCTAAATCTCCTTATATCCCCATATGCAATTTGAGATTAAGGAAGGAAGAATAACTCCATTATGTATAAAACCCCATATATCAAAAATGCCCATCATATACTGCCACCATCATATCTCCTACTATAATTGCCTTTATGCAATAATCAAAACACTACAAGACAATACCTTATCACCCCATGAAATCATATCTCCACCATGCATGAAAGATTACTCTTGAAAACTCCATGTATAGCATAGGCACATACCATGTCTAAAATCATATCTTCTTGGATGTTAGCCACCATGCATAATGAGGAGATACCCCTATCTTTGGATGCTTTGAAAATGGGTAAGGAACTTGAGCATGTGTATTGTTGTCTATTCACCACCTGACCACCAAGGAATCTTCAAAAGGTTTATAAGGCTTGGAGCCTTTCCCACACATCACATCGGCCTCTTGACTTAATAAAAATCAACTCTAAAGCATTGTTGTTGCCACTCCATGTTATGATGGCTACGGAAAGTCTTGACCACAGCATTGTTTTTTGGATAATATAATTATTGGTTTTTTGTAAGTCAAAAATACACTCAAGCAAAGAACCTTCGAACAAAAGAAGGAAAACAACCCTAAATTGCTCATTCATTCTTTGTTTTGACTTCCTTCTTTGAGCTGCAACTTTTATGCCGGCCGAGGGTTTCAACTATCTCCATCATGGATTTGGTCTTCTCTCTTTCAGCTATTCCTCTTTGTTGTTTCCATGGAGCTCTACATGATTAGGAAGAAGGTAACACCTGTATGAGTTTTATATGAAATATTTATGGATCTGTAGCTTTATTTCTTTTAAATGGTCGTGGCCTTCTTCTTCATTCTTTTCTCTCTGTTGTTGTGCAATCTTTTAATACCTTCATATTTTTTTCTGTGTACTTCTTCCTTGACGGTTTTCATCTGATCTTGAAAGTTCGAGGCCACTGTGAGGCCATGGAAGATCTTTCCTCCTACCAGCAAAATGGGTTAGCACTTGTATTTTTCACTCTGTAGCTTCAATTTGTCTTTGGTTTGACTCTTTGTAGCATGACAAGTCTGTAGGTAGACATGGGTATTGCATTTTATAGAAAAAAATGCTGTCACTGTCGTATGTATCTCTTCTTTTTGCCTTAATCTATTTTATCATGCAGAAACACTGAGGCTTTAAAATTTTGAAATGAGGGTTTTGATATTTTTTCTCCATTTTCAAAGCTTTTACCAGTTCTAGCCATGCTCCTCCTTAAAATAGGCATCAAATGTTGTAGACTGTCGAGGGTTTGTGAGCCTTGAAGTTAGGGTTTCAACTTCCTCCTGCACAAAAAACCTTTATAATGCCATGGCCATACTCTTTCACTTAATCTCTTTCTCTTTATACTGTAAAGAAAGGAAGGTTTGATGTATCTTTGAAGAGATCTTGTTTAGTTTGCAGATGGGTGCACCTTCCTTCTTGTTTCTCGCTTCTCTGGCATGGTTATGAATGTATCATGGCATCTGTTTTAAGTTTTTTAACTATGTCTACAAAAAATATCATTAGGGTTTGATATCTTGACATGGGTATACAGTTTTTCATAAATGGTTTCTCTTTATGTGTAGCACCACCTTGACTGTGGTTTTTTCTCCATCTGTTGGCAAAAGTATAAAGAGTTTGAAGCATTAGTAAGTGGGTTTTTCTTTCTTTGCTTCACATAACACCTCTCCTCCTGTCCTTGTGACTATCTCACATTGCTAATGATACACTTTACCTTATCTTTTCACTGTAGCTACTAGGTAGAAGCATATTTTGATATTCTGTATGATGATTGTTATCCTCTGCTTCTATTGTACCTATAGCAAAAATGGCTTCTTATGCATATCTCTTTAGGTTTCATGAGTATCACCATTTACATTTCTGTGAGGTTCTTCTGTAGTATAGATAGCTTCTCTAACTTATTAGCATATGATACTCGTACTCTTCAACTTTGCAAGTTGTAGCATAATGGACTCCTGTCATGTAGCATCATCTTTGACTGTGTGTTGTTTTTATTGCATCTGGATATATACTATGGCATAGATCTCATGCTATCTCTTGACTGTCATATGTATTGGGATTCTTCTATGCATAGATATCGTGCATTTTTGTATCTTGATGTCTATTTACTACAATTGCATCATTATGGCATATCACTGTTACCTTTTCTTTTTCTCATTTCATCATTTGAATGTCTACTACATGGTATGTATCATGCACACTATGAGTAATTGTAGTTGTCCTTGTGCATTTCAAGGCATAGCTGTAGCATCCTAAACATGTTCATATCTCTTCTTGGTTGTTATGCATTCTTTCAATACACCTGTAGGATGCCTTTGTGCATCCTTGCACCTGTAGTCATCTTTGTGCATATTGACTGCTTATCTTATCACTTGAATGTCTATTCTATGGATGGATATGGCGATTATGATATATCATGAATGTCTCTTGCTTATATAAGTCGTTTTATTGGTCATTGTCCCTGACTATCCATGGTGATGGTGACTATATCTGTATCTTGATCTTCATGGTATCTCACTTCTCTTGCACTGTATCTCTCTTTACTACACTGTATCTTTAGGCATGGGAAATAAAGTTTTGTCAAAGCACAATAATGTTGAAATGCATGGAATCCACTTTATTCATCCTTGAACTGTTGCATTCTTTATACTCTACTGTAATCTATGTATACTGTATTTGTAACTTCTTCCTTTCTTTAGACATGGTTGTCTCTTGTTCTTAGATTTGTAATTGACTGTCATGTCTGTGATGACATACGTAGCTACTCCGTAGCTTATTCTTCCTTTAAGATCATTGATGGTTAATGACAGTCTTTATCATTTGATGGATTGTGGGCATGCTGTATGTATCTTTTATTTGCATCTTTCCACTTTAGTCATGACTGTCTCTCATTTGATCTTGAAAGTTGGCTGTCATGTCTGTGATGACCATTCATTGTGTGGGGGTATTTGCTATGCATTATGTGCTTCATTCCTGGATGCTTGACTGTTTGAACATCTAACTCCATTTAGACTATAGCATTCATCTTCATTTATAGGTTCTCTTTAATGCCTGAATCATTATGAGGTTCTTGGCCTGGCTGTTTCATCTTTGACAAAATAAAACCCATCTGCTCTAGTAGAACTGTTTCATGGTATCTTCATGTATCTTTGATAGTTTGAAGTTTTGAGGCATTGGTGACAGCCTTTTGCAAGGTTCATGTCTCTTTTCAAGATGACTGCACACTATCTCATACATCTTGTGAAGTTTTACTTTATGGTAGTCAAGTTGGCATATTGTTTATAATTGTCTTGCCTTCCATTGTTCCATTTGTTGTTCCATGTGGCTTTTTGCTTGACTATTTCTATGAGACACTTGCAACTTTGAATGTGACATAACTGTTTAAACTTTGATCATCTTAAATAGTATGAAAACAACATGAGAAATACCTGGTATAAAATGCTGCTTCATCTTACTTCTTTGTCATAATGAGATGACACTTGACATGAATTATTCTACAACTTGTTCAAATGATACATAATTTCTTGTATCCTCCTTTACTTTGTCTCTCTTCTCTTTATCAGGCACAGTAATCTCAAAACTTGTATCACTCCTTAGATGACTATAATCTAATTTCTAAATTTGTCCTTTTGTCAATCTTGACTCAGTCATATAGCTTTGATTTGCTTCAATCAACTGTAATGATGTCATGATGACATCTTCTTTATGTAAGTTGATTAGATGATGCATGATATAGCTTAGAATGATGCATCCTATCTTTTTTGATACTCTTTTCAAAAAATGAAAAGAAACATGCTGGGTTCAAACCCTTGTGGGAGCCACATTTAATCCACATGTTTATTTGTCTTCAAATCAGCAACAAAATTTGTCCTATACCTGCACAGTGAACAAACAAGTTAGCATAAAAAAGTACCTGATAACATTGATTGATCTCCTTCATGATTTCTTCCTGATTTGTATCATTATCTGAGCTGAATTCTTATTTGAATGCATGATATGATAAGTAGATGTCTCTCTTTGATAAAAGCATGTGATAACTATAAAGATCCAGAGCACTAATAGGGTTGTCCCCAAAATTTTGTAGGTTTCAACTGGATGGTGGCTTGGAGTGAAGAATGAAGACTGAAGACTTGAAGGCTAGCTTCAACAGTAACCTCCATCATCAAGCAATGATGGATGTTTAAATTTATCATATGTTCTTTTCTCTTTTCTTTTATCAAACAAATACATAGCTTGCATGTCTGAATTGCACAGTCTAGTTACTCCCACGACTTGTGTGGGACACATTTGAACACTTCTTTTAAACATGATCAATTAGTTTCTCTTATGCATATGATGTATATGTATTTCTTTTTTAATCAATGCATGAGATAAAGTAACAGATACCTGGATGTATGTTCAAAATATGACATGAAATAATAGTGTAATACAATATCTTTCTCTCTTTTATTCAAAACTGGTTAATCTGAATAATCAATTTAACTTATAACTTCTGAAAGATCAAACTTTGTAGAACAACTGTATCTCTTTGAATGTTTGATCCTTTGATAATCAATTCTTTTGTCATGATAACTTATCAATCCTGTTTGGACTGATGGGTTATCCTAACAATTGGATCTTCTTTTCAACTTTGTCAAGGTATCAACCATTCAAGAATGCATAACCTTGAAGTTTTCTATTATTACTTCTCAACAATTACACTTAGGTCCAACTAATTTTTAGTGTGAACAGAAAAATTAGTAACAAAGACACATGGTGACTCCCGCTAGCCTTAAAACTTTAGGATGTAACACATGGTAGCGTCCGCTGAACTTAAAATTCCTTTTCCTTCAAAAGAAATTCATAGGAAAATGCCACTTGTCGCCATCCGCTGAAATTTAGAATTGATACGTGTCTTTCCCAACTGAGCACTAAAAATTGTATCTTAGGCCTGAGCAACTCATCATTATGACATCTTGCACTTTCTGCTACACTTAAAATTGAGACATAATTATATATGGGACCCACTGCGTTATGTACTTTACTATCTACACGAAGAAATAAAGCTGGGAGACATGGTGCTTTCCGCTTGAAACAATATTGGACACACAACAACACCCGCAACACCATAGCTTATGAAAAAGGGGCCGAAAGAAACATGCAGAAACCAACACTTGTCACACTCTGCAATAAGCAAGAAACTATGTCATAAAACTGTGGCCCACCATATACGTCGTTACTAACAAGTCTCAAATAAGAAGATACATGCAGCAGCCTTCGAATGAAAACTCAAAAGACACACGACACTGTCCGCTAGCAAGCGGCACCAAAAAGGAACTTTTAGAACCTGCCTCGTGTATTAAGACATGGTGCAACCCGCAACAACTATGAGACTTAATAAAAGAAAACTGCTATAGCCACGTGGCACACTCCACTGCTTCAATTGAAAGGAAAAGAAACACGCGGAAGCGTCCACTGGAAACTTAATATTGTTGCCATTAGATGTTGCTTAGACACATGTGCAATCCATGAACAAGGACACACAGAAGAACATAGCCAAAAATATATAGTTACTGGAAATATTGAAACAATATATCTGAAATAAAACGTAGAGTTTTAGCTCTACAGTTCATGGCGATCACTAGGACTTCTAAGCCTACTTAGAAAGAACTCCAAAAGGGAAAACAAAAAGGCACTGCCACAGTCAAAAACTTCAATCATAAATTTTGTAATGTAGTCTGATACACAGACCACTCTACATCTGACAACCCTTGTCTGCTCTGCAAATCTTGAAAAGAAAAATCTAGATTGATAATATCCTTATGAGAAAATGATTGCAAAATTTGAACCACAGCTTTCAATTGAAACTCCAGCTGAGCCATTGGTACCAACACAGCTTCGACCTCTCCCATAGTAGATGAATCACTTAGACCCTAGAAAATAGTCTAATCATTCTGTTTGGTTAAAAGTAGAGCCTTTATTTCATCTATCATTAATATTGTATTATTATCCGGGAAAGGTGAAGGCAGACCTAATTGCACCAAGTCTTCAATGTGCTTCTTCATGTTCCTGACTCCTTCCTTCACTATATCCAGGAGCTCTTTACAATTTGTTGTAGCAGTGTTGTAACTCAAAACTTCATTTACCTTCTTAGTAGAAATCATTTTGTCATTAATACCAGCTATAGATAATGTTTCATCAGTTGTATCATATAACTTCCACAACAGAAGCTAAGAATCAGAAACTCTTAATGAAACAATAGATAAAGTGGCCTGTACAGAAGATTCCACTTTCTCGTACAATTGCTGAACATTCAATAGAAAGGTCAAAGATGGCTTGAGCTGTATAATCTCCTTAGAGATTCTTTTCCATATTGAAACATATAACTCCTTACCAAATTTAAAACCCCTGCATTCTGTGGTCTATTTGCTAACTCAATTGTTAGCTGGTTTGTCTTCTGTTGCTCAGCCATGTACTATGCTTGAGCTGCACTATTTACATTCTGCTCCTTCAATAGCATTTGTTGCAATTGTGTTGCTTCTGGCAACTTATCTTGATATCTTTTCTCTGCAATGGCCTTCTCCTACCTTAATGTAGCAACAACAGCTTTTTCCTGTGCTAACTCCATCTTTAATGATGCAACTTGAGCCTTAGTGGTTTAATGAATCTATATGGAAACAATAGTCTACAACTGTTTATTCAATGAATCAATTTCATTTATCTTGGATTGTATCTCCCAGGTCAAATTGCTTCTATTAACATTTTCCTGTGCCAACTCAGCCTCAACTTTTTGTAGCCTTTTGGACACTTTCAGGTAATCAGTGGTAACTATTGTAGCAGTTTCATTCATTAAATCTACCTGATCTTGTGGCCTAAATAGAGACATATCCATAGCCACTGCATTCATTGCATAATCTTGTGGCTGCATTTATTCATTTGTCTTAACAACATTGGGAGATAGATGTGTCACAGTTAAAGACTGTTGGATGGGGTCCAATAGTGACTTCATATGAGCCACATCAAGGCTTTTGTTCTCTTTCTTCCTTTTCTTGTCCATTCTGGCTTCTCTGGCCTTTCTTGTTGTGTCTGCTTGGGCTTGGAAAGTGGGAGGAGATGCAATATATCCTCCCGCAAATGGGCGACCCTGAGGCAAGCCATAAGGAATGGTAGGATTTTGTTGGCTAGGGCTAAATTGGGGCGAGGCCTGCTCAGGTATGGATAGAGAAAACAATGGTAAGGTTATGGCCTGTGAAGACATGGCCGGTGCACTAGCAGATGGAGTAAAAATTTGTGAAGGCACAACAAAAGTGGCAAGAGACATGGAAACATGGGTGCTTGGGGATGCCACTAAGAAGAAATAGAGATAGGAGAGAAGAGAGAATAAGTACTTGAGCTATAGATGAAATGACTAGAGCTTGTTATTGTTGGGACATGGATGCTTCTTCTTCTTCCTCCTCAAGCATAATTAACCTCCTTATCTTTCGAGGCCTACTTGATGCCTCCTCTAGGTCTTCTTCTAGATCTTCTTCCTCAACATTAATAATTGGTGATTGCACAGGTGCCGCTCTGGAACCCCCAGATACTGAAGCTATATGGGTTCCGAGAGATGGCGATGACACAATTTCTTTTTGTTTCTCCAGAGTATTGAGAGATGGGGGCCATGAAGCTCTTGGTTCTGCAGATGATGCTTGGCCCAATTCCTAAATTACTTGGACCTCCTCTGTTTCCTCCTTTTCTTCCTGAGACCCTCTTGGAATTCTACTTATATCTGGGCTTGAGACTGGAGATGGATGCCATTCATCCCAAATTGACTCACATGTCTCATCTGTCTCTATATTTCCAAAGGTATGAGTCAATTTAGAGATCTCTTGCCTATATTTTCAATAAGCCTTGATCTTCTCTGTACTCCAGTCTTTACTTCTCAATGTTTTTCTCAAACCCAAGGTCATTTTAATTTTAGGGTCATATTCCTTTTCTTTCACATAGAAAGTTTCCCAGGACCTGGGTCCCTCATATGGAAAGTCACTTAATTCTACATAGAAATCTAGGTCGTCCTCCTTTGGAGATCTTCTATCATCCTAGAATGGGCACCCTTCATGAACAACCTTTGCAGATACCTTGTTGTGGATTATCCAAGAAGCCAAGAAGCTATCTGGATCATATCTCCATTTATCTTCTACAATTAGGAAACCATAGGCAACCAATTTTCTCAACAAGAGATGCTCAGTCCCTCTATTCTCAAGAGTTACTTTATCCCTTGTCCAGGAAACATCATACATCTTCTTTTTTGTCTTATTGCGCCCAAAATCATTATCTATCATAGACACTTGATGGGCTACTTCTAAAAATGTGACCCTAGGGGTCAAGACTTTGGGCAATAAAATAGGTTCTCCACTAAAACCATGGACTCTAATTATAGTAGTATGAGCCTCAAAGAAATAATCACAAGGGATTGGATGATTTCTTAGAAAACCCCTGGTGCTTTGTGTCATCCTATGTTCTATAGGCTTGGGACTTAAATGGATAAAAGCAGGAGCAACAAAAAAATTTGAAAAATCATAGGAATCTGATGTATCAGACAACACTGAGTCCATGTGGACACCGAAATGGTTCTACTACCATCAGACTCAGGGTCATACATATTCAAGGGCATATATTATTTGAAGAGACTAAAATTTTGATACAACATCAAGTGAAACAAATATGCAGAATACCTGAAAACTCATTTCTATTGGAAATTTGTAAGTTGGTCAATCATGGCAGCTGTAATTTACTCTGAAAAGTCCAGCTAGTACTCCTAGGACTTATCCACGGTCTTCAATCTAAAAATGACTGCGAGCTTCTAGTCATGAACTGTAGAATCTTCATTCCGACCAAAGATGAAGGCCAGCATGGCAAGGGCTTCTTAAACGTCGGAGTTGAATTGGGCATGGCCAATGGGCAATGCAGGCATCTGGGTATTTTGTTCACCAAGATGCATCTCAGTATTCAGAAACTTTAGTGTACTATGGAGATTTGCCCATGTGCCCTGCAACTTCAAAATAGTTGGAAATGTGGTTGTTCTATCATGATGCAGAGCTAACATATCCCTAATTGCCTTAGGGGTAATGTGAACCATGAATGGGCTGCGTTGAATAGAATGTGATGGTGGGTGAAACAACTCCTCACACAAATCAACCAATTCGGGGCACGGGTGCACATTTGGAACTAGAAACTGTGCCAATTGAGACGTCCATATATGCATCCCAAAAGTCTCCCATTGACCCTTTGCTGCATGGGTGAGGCATCTTTGGTGAGCTCTTTCCTGGAGGCTATTAGTATTCTTCTGCATGTGTGTATCAAAAATTGCATCAGCATAGTCATTTACTTGAGTTGGGTCAACACTTACCCCTGTTTCCAGGACCCTTGTCCTCGGATAATTCTTCCTTGGTTGTGCAGGTGCCAAAGCATAGGATTTGTTGTTCATCATCTTGTCAGTGTGTTCAAAATCCCCAACCCTTCCTGTGGTGATTGTGTCCCTAACATCTCTATGTCTATTGTAACTTAGAAACCTTAGCACATAAAATTGAAAGGATTGCAATGGAAAACTGCACTTAGCTTGAATGTTTGTGGGGAACAGAGCTTAGACGCAACAACAATTTTAGAAATACAAAATGGTAATAACAAATGCAACTCTCAAAGGGATTAAAACTTAGCTTTGTGGGGCATCATGAAATAATAAATGACACATCTCGTCTAATTAATGGCATTAATGCCAAGAGACAATTAGTGTATCTTTTAAAATCTATATTAGACGGAATGTCAAATTTGTACTAAGAGTGGCGATCTTTTGAAAATATAGGTACTTTCTTGAAATCAAGAGACTGCCAAACAACCTCAATAAATACAACTACCAATGAGAAAGGGAGATCTGAACTGCTAACATGTGTTCTCAGAACACTTAATAAAAAGGGAAAAAGTGGGAAAGCAAGACAAAAAAGTGGGAAATGAATTTAAAAGCAACTAACTAACTATGATACATATTGAGTCTCAAACTTAGGTAAAGTGTTTCAGGAAGATCCCATTTGTTAGAATCTCTTCTGGTTCTCCATCCATAGTCTCTAACTTGAATGTGTTTTGTTGGTTACATGAACGGATCTTAAAAGGTCCTGTCCATAGTGCTTCAAATTTACTGTGTTGGCCTGGCTTAGCAGCTCTCTCATCCCATTTCAGTACCAGAGACCCAACTTCAAATTTTGGATTGGAAGACTCTTTGAGCCTCATCCTTCTCTATACACCTTAAGAGTATTCCATCAATATTCTTTCTAAATAAGACTTGATCAATAAATACAAAATGAACTCCTTGCTGCCTATAGTACCTTCTCTTATCAGGAGAGAGTTCATTTGGGAACACACCAATTCTCATAAACCGTATTCTGTCTCTAACCCAAGAGTCTTAGTCAATCTCTTGGAGTCTTGGGTCATATATTGACATAGTCATTTGCCTCTAACCAATTTGGTATGCCTTACCTCCACATCATACTCTAAAATCTTAGTTATCCAATTGGCCCTTTTTCAGTGATTTCACCTTCCATTATGTATTCCCTTACACTAGGATGGGCTACTAATATCAGAATCTTGTTTCCTGTTACTAAATGCCTAAATTTCTTAAGGGCTTTTGCCATAGCATATGCTTGTTTTTCAACAAAATTGTACCTTCATTCATATTCTCTTAATGTTCTAGAGAAGAAATCTATTGGGTGTTCCCCTTCCTCCTTATCTTTCTGAGTAAGAACATCGGCCACACTGTATTCACCTCCATACACATACATTATAAAAGACTTAGAGAAATCTAGGTTCCTCAGTACTGGCGCCATTGAAATGGCTCTCTTAACCTCTTCAAAAGCATGTCTTCCTTCTGTTGTCCACTTGAAAACCAAATCTTTCTTCAGCAATAAAGTAATGGGCCTAACTAGCCCTACAAAATCAGATATAAAGCGGCTGACAAAATTAATTTTCCCCAAGAAGGACTGAACTGCTTTTTTGTTAATTGGCAAGGATAAATTCATTATGGTTGTTTCTCTCTCTGGATCAATTGAAATCCCCTTTGAAACTATGTGTCCCAAAAGATTTCCCTGAGGCACAACGAAGATACATTTCTTCAGATTTAAGGAGATCCTAAACTCCTGACATTTTTAGAAAATAGCTTCCAGGTGCCCAAAATGATCTTTGGCATTCTTGGTAAATATGGTCATATCATCCAGATAAATCAAAATAATTTTATTTATAAGTTCCCCAAATGCTACATCCATGGCACGCTGAAAAGTAGCTCCAGCATTTGAAAGACCAAAAGGCATCTTGGCATATGCAAATGTTCCCCACTTTGTAGTGAATGTTGTCTTATGTTGGTCTTCATCTGCCAACCAAATCTGATTATACCCTAAGAAACCATCAAGCAAAGAAAACCTATCTAAGCCTACCATAGTTTGCAAAATTTGTTCCATAGAAGGCAGAGGATAATGGTCTTTCAATGATGCTTTATTCAGGTCTCCAAAATCTACATAGAGTCTTATGTCACCATTCTTTTTCCTTATAGGTACTAAATTAGACACCCAGGTTGAATTCTTAATTGGAAAAATGATCTTTGATTCTAGAAGCTTTTGTAGTTCATCTACCATTAGTGGCTCAATTCTAGGATTCACTGGTCTTTGCTTCTGTCAGACTAGTTTTGATCCTTCAGCTAGCTCTATGGTATGTTGGATGATGTCTCTATTATAACTATGAAGATCTTCATAGGTCCAAGCAATAACCCTATCATACTTGTTACACAAAGCAATCAACTTGTCCCTTCCTCTTGAGTAGTAGCATTGCCTATCTTTAGCTTCCTTCCTTCACTAACTTGAATTTTAGAATAATCATCTTTCCTTGCCTTAAACTTCCTTTTGTCTAGGCTTACATCTTCAGGGTCAAATAGGTTCTCTAGAGTGATCAATCCTTTGGGGAGCTTATTTGACTTTAGTTGAATAATTTGATCACCATAAGCTTCTTCAATCTTAGGCTGTAATTGATCAGCAAACTCTATTGACTGCTGTAGAAACAAGAGCACTTGAAGATCGTTATCAAAGACCTACCAATTTTGATCATTATCTAGAATTGCTGGTCTTACTATAACTTTAATCAATTCATTATTAACAAGTAGGTCACTTGCTAGGTCAAATTGAGAACCAATTTGTGCCATTTTGTCTGCTTCTGTGTTTTGGGTTATGGGGACAACCTCAATGTTGAAAGCGTCAAAACCATCTATCAGATCCCAGATTCTGCGACGGTAGGATCTCATTCTTACATTCTTTTCTACTGCTTTCTCTCTGATTTGTTTTACTACTAACTCTGAGTCTCCTTTAACTACCAAATTCTTGATTCCTCTTTTTTTGGCCAACATGAGTCCATGCACTAAAGATTCATACTCAGCATCATTATTAGTGCAAGCAAACTGGAAGTGTATAGCTCCTAGAATCTTCTCGCCATTTGGGGTCGTGAGGCAAATACCCACTCCAACACCATTTTTGCTCCTAGCCCCATCAAAATTTAAGTTCCAAATTTTAGAGTTTCCTTCAGGTTCTTCCTTTTCAGATACTTCTTTTCTCATAACATTTGGGATTTCTTGGCCTTCTTCAAAAATTACATAAGTGCCCAAACCAGTAGATTCATAGTTTCCTTAAGGATCACTTTGCATCATGGTCATCAATTGACTATTTTCCTCTTCTTGTTGGTCATGTTCAGTCTAGTCACCTAGCTCTTCAACAAAGACTCTCTCTTCCTTATTCATCATGGCATGGGACGCTTCTATCCTTGGGGCTGGTTCATCAGTGATATGGTCCTTAGACAGAGCTTCAAACAATACCTTCATCATTGTCCCATACTTGGTTCTTAAGATTAGGTGTGACCAATCCAGTGACATGTATCCTCCTATCTTGGCTGTGAAATCTCTAGATAAGCATAAACCAAAGACAAGGGGAATATCTATGACTACCACATCCTATTTGATAGTTATATTGGGACAAGTATACAGCTGCAATGGGAGTTGTTTGATCTTTCCTATAGTTTGGATAGACTTTCCATCTAATTGCATGACTCCTCTGGTCAGTGGCTCATATTTTATATTTAAAGCATCTGCTACCTACTTTGGCATGATTGTAGTACTAGCTCCAGAGTCTATCATTCAGTTATGCAACAATTTCTTTACCACTATTAAAGTTAGATAAAATGGATCTGGCTTAGATTTACCTACCTCTAGTGTATTTTTCAACAGAGCTGTTGTCTGCAACTGTGTGGTGTATTTACGTTGAGCCTTTCCTTTATCATCACCTCCTTCTTTAGTACTGGCAGATTTAGAGCCCACCTGGCCCTATAGTGCTTCTTGCAAAAGTGTCTTTTGCTCAAGAACAGCCAACATATCCCTAATTGATACATGCACTGGGGTCTTCTTCAGTTGTTCTACCATGTTCATAGGTCCTAGTGCTTGTGTCTTTGTGTAGTAAGAATACCTCACTCTTTCTAGCATCTGGCTAGAGACTGCTTGATTCTGGACTGGTTGAGGCACCTCTTGCCTAGAAACTAGGCTATAATAGTTCTGGAAAGGAGGAACTCTAGAAGTCTCATTATTTGTCGCTTCAGGTTGTTCCACCATTCTTCTCTTTGACCTGGTATAGTAATCTGACTGCACTAATGGCTTCTTGGAAGTGGATGCTTCATTCAAGAATACTGAATCTTCATCTTCAATCCATGAAAATAAAGCATGCTTAGGGGCAATTTTTTCTTGATGGATAGACATCCCCTGCATGTGAGCCACCATTACTGCATTTTGAACACCAGGTGACTGATATGGAAGAGCATTAGACATCAAAACTTGTCCTTCAACCCTTCTCTATTATGTTATTTTTTGTTGTAAATTACCTCTGGGACAATCCCTAGGCATATGGGCATTGTTGCAAGGAAAGCACCAGGCATTGGTATCTTCTACTAAATTATTTTGTCCTGGCATTATTTCTCTATTAGGATTATGAGGGACAACATGTAGAGGTGTAGGGACTGTGACCAACTGGTTTGATCGCTGAGGATTATTTTGCCTTTAAGGGCATTCATATTGATTTGATTGATAAGGGGGTCTATTTCCTTGGAAACCTTGATAAGGAGGCTTTGGATAGGAAGTTTGTTGCCTTTTGAGATTAATTATTTCATTTGAAAAGGTTCTGAGGATGTTCTTGACATCATCCATTTCTGGTGGTTGAGCAAAGGGTGTTGCCACAGTAGGTTTTTGAGGTGTTGGGAATGTATACATAGAGACCGGTGTAGTTGTAAGGTTAGGGGATTCTTGTGGCAAAGGTAATGAAATTTCTAGGAACATGGGCATAGGAGGCCTTGGAGGCAACTTCCAACATCTATCAGGTTATTTTCAGCCTTAACAGCCAATTCATATACCTCTGGCAGAGTCTGACCTCCCAAGGACTGAATCATTACTGATATATCAGAATTGAAAACTTTGAGGTAGAATACAATTGCCATACCTGATGGTGGCCTTGGTGTAGCAGGAATTATGTCCCAGGTCTTTTGAAACCTTATGTTGAAATCAATTATAACTTCTTGTGGTGCCCTCTTTATGGTGATTAGTTGTTGCAGCAGGGAAGATTTCTCACCCTTCTCACTAAATCTTGCAAAGAAAGCATCACCAAGCTAATCCTAGGTAGATATCCTATTTGGGGTCAAAGATCTATACCAGTACAGAACCTTCCCCTTAAAAAACACTGCTAACAATCTAATTGCTACATTCTGTATGGTAATGACATGCACTGCACACATATCTGACACATCTTGAAGATGCTCTCCTGATGTCTTGAAATCTTCTACACTGAATTTAGGTAAAGCCTTTAAACCATTAGTTGGAATTGGATCCCAAGTAGCTGGTGGTACTAGAAGAATGAGAGGACTACCAGTGTTCTAATTTGCATAGTTCCTTGGTGCTATAGGTGCTCCCATACTTACTCCTTGTGTTACTATAATTTACTTCACTCTTCTTCTTGGAGTAGTAACTAATGGTGGCAGTAGAATACCTGGATTAGTAGCAGATTGAGATCTTGTTCTAGGTCCACAGCTCTAACTCCTTGTCACTCTATGGTTCATACGATCTTGATCAAGATTTCAAGAAAGGTCCCACCGGGCATGCCAAAAACTGTTTATGCTTAAAATTGCTCCTGTTTCCAACACCAACATAGGAAGTTTCAAGAATGTGGGACTCACTACTTGAAACAACCTCTAGATTTTAAAGAAGCTGGCTCTTCCAATTTAAATGGGGTTTTGAGTAAAGGGCAGAGAAAGAAATAAGATTATAGATACAATAAGCAAAATCTAACACTATGGCAATGCACTAGGATTAATTATATTTCCTTAATTAGCACAGGGAACCAATCCTTAAGATACAGCTATATTAAAGAGAAAACATTTGCATGATTAATATAAACAAATTGTGAATGAATCAGGTCAAAGGCTAATCTCAGACAAATTTTACAAAGACAAATAATATCAACAAAGCACAGAATAGAGTTCTTTTCATTAATATTCCAGCAAATACAAGAGGCACAACAAAGATGCATAGGTATATTAATCTTCTTATCAGAAACAACAAAATTAAGGCAAATGATATAGTCTGGTCACGGCAAAACTCCCTGAATTCTCTACTTAACTCTTGATAAAAACTTATCAAAACTAGATTGTCCCTCTCACAATTACAATTACTACATATATAGCCACAGACTTGGCCAAAGATCGCTTGTAACAACCTAAATCTTCAATGGTAAAATAGAACTAGAGCTAACTAGCAGTCCTCGACCGTTAAGATCTTCTGAATCTATAATTATATTATCCTGCGCGCTCATTGGCTATGGCATCAAAATATACGACACTCTAACTGCATTCCTGTTAAGACACATGGTGACTCCTACAGGCCTTAAAACTTTAGGATGTAACACATGGCAGCATCCACCGAACTTAAAATTCCTTTTCCTTCAAAAGAAACTCACAGGAAAATGCCACTTGTTGCCATCTGCTGAAATTTGGATGATAAGTGTCTTTCCCCGCTGAGCACTCAAACTTGTATCTTAGGCCCAAGCAACTCGTCATTATGACATCTGGCACTTTCCGCTACACTTAAAACTAAGACATAATTATAAATGGGACCCACTGCATTCTATACTTTACTATCTACATGAAGAAATAAAGCTAGGACACATGGCACTTTTTTCTTGAAACAATATTGGACACGCAACAACACCATATCTTATGAAAAAGGGGCCGAAAGAAACAAGCAGAAACTAACATTTGTCGCACTCTGCAATAAGCAAGAAACTATGTCATAAAACTGTGGCCCACCATATACGCCGGTACTAACAAGTCTCAAATAAAAAGAAGATACATGCAGCAGTCTCCGAATGAAAACTCAAAAGACACGCGGCACTGTCCGCTAGCAAGCGGCACCAAAAAGGAACTTTTAGAACCTACCTCGGGTATTAACACATGGCATAACCCATAGCAACTATGAGACTTAATAAAATAAAACCACTATAGCCATGTGGCACACTCCGCTACTTCAACTAAAAGGAAAAGAAACACACGGAAGTGTCTGCTGGAAATTTAATAATGTTGCCATTAGCTATTGCTTAGACACATGGCACGATCCACACACAGGGACACACAGAAGAACATAGCCACAAATATATAGTTACTGGAAATATTGAAACAATATATTTGAAACAAAACGTAGAGTTTTAGCTCTACAGTTATGACAGTGGATGTTATGGAAAAACTTGGACTCACTAATCTACTCCCCACGACTACCATATTACAGATGGCAAATCAAGCCATAGCTATTCCCAAAGGAGTCTTAGAAAATATCCCTGTCAAGGTTGACGATTGGGAATATCTAGTAGACTTCCAAGTCCTTTAGTCCCTCACACCCAAAGACAGTTACCCAGTAATACTAGGTAGGCCATGGTTAGATATAGTCGCAGCCAAGATTGACTGCAGAGCAGGATAATGGTCATTTCACATGGTCCCAATAGCAAACATTTAAGTCTATATCCCCTTGCTCAACCTACAAAATATAACCGAGTCTGGGTGGATGAATCAAATGAATCCGATAAGCAAGAGAATCTAGCTTCACTTGCCATGGTAGTTATTAAACAACATGGCGAAGAACTGGAAGATGAATTAGAAAACATCCAAGATCTTTCCATAGGCTCGGGAGATGAAGAGATTTTAGAGGTGGAAGAAATCTTAGGACATCCAATCCACATTAACAATGAAGAACATGATTATACCAACTTCACAACTCGACCTTGTCCCCTGGCAAATATCATCTTGAAAACATATCATTTCTTCTCAGATATTGCCAGACTCCATAGAATCATACCACATAGCTGTCCTCTCAACACATTAACAAAAGAAGTTCACACTATCACCTCCAATTACCCTGGAACCAAGACTATCATGTTATTACCAGGAAAGACATTAAATATCAATAGTTGGTTGAAAGAATCCGATGAGAGCAAATTATTCGATGTTTTGATGAACAGGTCCAAAGCTTTTGCTTGGGACTATACATATATGAGAGGAATCCACCCAAGTGTTTGCACCCACCACATCTATACCAAAGACATTAGACCAGTCTGTCAATCCTAGCAAAGACTCAATCCTTCTCTCAAAGATTTTGTCAAAACTGAAATTGAGAAACTCTTACAAGTGGGATTTATTTATCTTATTTCGAATAGCAAATGGGTTTCACCCTTGGTGGTAGTGCCAAAGAAAAATGGGAAATGGAGAGTGTGCTTTGACTATCGAGAACTCAATAAAGAAACCTATAGAGATTATTTCCCAATACCCTTCATAGACCAAGTTTTGGATAATCTATCAGGGAGTATTTTTCATTTCTAGACGGGTTTAGTGGATATAACCAAATACAAGTGGTAGCAGATGACCAAGACAAAACTACTTTCACCTATCCTTGGGGAACATTCGCATATCGGATTCTTCCCTTCAGGCTTTGTAATGCTCCTGCCATGTTTCAAAGAGCTGTTTTGGCTATCTTTGCTGAACTTGTAAATGATTGTATAGAAGTCTAAATGGACGAATTCACAGTCTAGGGTTCCACTTTCAATGAGGGTCTCAAAAATCTGGATAAAGTGTTGCAACGATGTGAAGATCATCAACTATCTCTAAGCCATGGAAGATGTCTCATAATGGTAGAACAAGGTATAGTACTGGGACACCATATTTCAGCTGAAGGGATAAAGGTTGACCCTAAGAAGATTGAAGTGATTCAACAGCTGGAAACCCTAAAGAATCAAACCGACATTAGAAGTTTCTTAGGACATGCTGGTTATTACTAGAGATTCATAGAAAACTTTAGTAAGATTGCAGCTCCCATGTTCTCTCTTCTACAGAAAGATGTGGATTTTACCTGGATAAAAGAATGTCAAAAGTCTTTTGACATCATTAAAGAAAAGCTTGTCTTAGCCCTAGTCCTACGGGGACCTAACTGGAAACTTTCCTTCCATATATATGCTGATGCTTCCAATGACGCTATTGGAGTAGTGTTAGGACAAGAAGATGAGAATGGAGGGAAATATGCTATATATTTCATCAGTAAGAACTTGAGCACCACGGAACGAAATTACACCACCATAGAGAAGGAATTTCTAGCAATAGTTCATGCAATAAACAAATTCTGGCATTAGATCACAGGATACAAAGTGACTATATTCACAGACCATTTAGCTATCAAGTACCTGATGAACAAACCCTCAGTGAATGGACCAATAATCAAATGGTTATTACTTCTACAAGAATTTGATGTGACCATAATGGATAAGCCTGGAAAATTCAATGGAGTTGCAGATTTTCTATCTAGGATAAAGCAAGATGATGGAGATTGTACTCCTATGCAAGATGAACTTCCTGATGAAAATTTATTTTCTTTCTCCATTAAAACACCCTGGTTTACAGACACTACCAATTACTTAGCCACCTCTGAGCTTCCCCCAGACTTCACATCAAAACAAAAGAAATGCCTTATTTGGGAGAGTGCTCACTTTAAATGTATTAATGGCATGTTATTCCGATATGGGCTTGATTTAGTCTTGTGACGTTGTGTCAGACTAGATAAAACATACAACATGCTTAGTGCTTGCCATGATGACCCATCTGGCGAACATTACTTTGCCAAAAGAACTTCCTATAAAATCTTAGGTGTAGGATACTATTAGCCCTCTATGCACAAGGATGTGAAGAACTATGTTCGTCGTTGTGATGAATGCCAATGAGTGGGAAGACCTATGACATCCAATTAAATGCCTCTGCAACCACAGGTAGCTTTTGAACCTACATAGACTATCTTACCAAATGGGCAAAAGTCCAAGCCCTCAAAGTTGCTAGAGAAGAATAGGTTGCAGACTTTCTGTATAATAGAAATTTTCTCAAATTCGAAGCCCCTGGGACAATTGTCACAGACCAAGGACCTCAATTTATGTCCAAATTTCTATTATCTTTCACCAATCATTTCCAAGTAAGCCATAAAAAGTCATCACCCTATCACCCACAAGCAAATGGACAAGTAGAAGTCACTAATAAGGAGCTCAAAAACATCCTAACAAAAATAGTTTCATCAGGAAGAAAGGATTGGGCCAGGAAACTGCTTGAGGTTGTTTGGGCTTACAATACAACTTGGAAATCCACCACTAGTCTTACCCCTTATGAACTAGTCTTTGGGAAGAAACCTTTTTTGCCCATTGAATTTGAACTCCAAATGCTTAGAACAGCAATGGAGCTAGACTTCGATCTTGATCAAGCTCAGGTAGAGAGAGTTTTGTAGCTTAGTGAACTAGATGAACTCCACCTAGAATTCATTCATCAAACTGAACTAGCTCAACAACAATGAAAGGGCTGGCATGATAAACAAATCAAAGAAAGAGAATTCCATTCAGGAGATTGGGCACTACTATTTGATTCCCGATACAAGGACCAAAAAGGTAAACTCAGAACTCATTGGTTGGGACCATATGAGATTTTTGAGGTATTCCCAAATGGAGCAATACAACTCAAACCCATTGATGGTGATTCTCAAACCCTCTTAGTCAATGGACATCGACTCAAGATCTACCATAATCTTGTCAACAAAGAAGAGTTTACTTGACTAGTAGAAATGCACAGAGAAATTCAATGTGTTGATTCTACTTCGGTAGAAACAATACCATAAGTATCTTATAGAGTTAAAAAAAATTATTTTATGTTTGAATGTGTGTATATGCATTTAGGAACAATTCTTCATATTTTCTTCTTAGTATTTGCCTAAATTTCATCTCTATTTCGCAGGGTTTCATCTTTTAAGAAGTGTTACAAATTCTGGCGGACCTCCTGGTGATGCTCCAGAACTTGTTGTTTGAATAAGATCCATACCCTCACTTTATTCCTACATTCTGGCTACATCTTTCAGTGATGCTCTAGAACTTTGTTCCTGCATTCTGGCTACATCTTTTAGCGATGCTCCGGAACTTTGTTCCTACATTCCAGCTGCATCTTTTAGGGATGCTCTGAAACTTTGTTCTTGCATTTCAGCTGCATCTTTCAGTGATGCTTCAAAACTTTGTTCCTGCATTCTGGCTACATCTTTCAATGATGCTCCAAAACTTTGTTTCTACATATTTCAGCGATGCTCCAGAACTTTGTTCCTGCATTTCGGCTGTATCTTTCAGTGATGCTTCGAAACTTTGTTCCTACATTCTGGCTGCATCTTTCAGCGATGCTCCAGAACTTTGTTCTTACATTCCAACTACATCTTTCAGTGATTCTCTAGAGCTTCATTCCTACATTCTGACTGCATCTTTTAGCGATGCTCTAGAACTTTGTTCCTGCATTCCAGCTGCATCTTTCCTGCATTCTGGTTGCATCTTTCAGCAATGATCTAGAACTTTGTTCCTGCATTCCAGTTGTATCTTTTAGCGATGCTCCAGAACTTGTTCCTATATTCCGGTTGCATCTTTCAGTGATGCTCTGGAACTTTGTTCCTACATTCTGGTTGCATTTTCAGCGATGCTCCAGAATTTTATTCCTTTAGCCAGCTACATCTTGTGATGATGCTCTGGAATTTTGTTCATATCCTCTATATCCATTCCTTTGATATCTTCTTCCATCATTGTTAACTTGTAATTGTCATCCATGAAAATGTTCCTATTAACTGAAAACACACCATTCACCCCGCAATCCACTATGAACGCCATCATGAGTTTGACATCTCCGATCATAGTAAATGAACATTATTATGATAACCTTTCATCATAATAAATTTTAGCCACCCCATCTTCATATCATAATAAATTTAGCCACTCCATTATCACATCATAATAAATTCATTCCATTCAAACCAATTAGTACCACCACCTAGGATGTTATTACGTCAGCAAAGACAAGCAACTTTCAAATCAATAACAGGACGGAAGGTACGTACATCTTTTATTTTTAATAGATCATTTATTGTAAGTAAAGATAGATAAGTTGGCACAAACCCTTTTCTTTTCCAAATTTAGCAAATGTGTGAACTGTTCCTTCATTAGAGAAGGTGGTGGCTCGTTCACTCTATCCCATGCAAAGTCATAATTAACTATTGTGATTAACTATAGAAAAACCAAGTACCCTAAACCAACATTACCGAAATCTAAATGGCCTCAAAACTTGCATTTCCTTTAATCTTCCTATCAGTTTCCTGAGCAGTTTTACCACTCTGGGTGATGTGATATTTCAGTACAATCTTTGATAAATATGGGAGGAGCCAAATGCAAGTCTGAGCTAGCTTCATCGGATAAGTTGCTAGCATTAGGGAATATTTCAGAACTGTTTCAGAGAGTAGGATGGCTAGATTTCATAAAGAAATTTGAAGGACACCATACACAACTGGTCAAGGAATTTGCCAAGAACTTTGTAGATGGGCAGTCGATTGTGCATGGGAAGAAATTCAAGGTAAGTCCTCGAATTATGTCCAAATTATCTAGTATTGGAAATGAAGGTATTAATTTATCTGAAACTACAAACATTTCCTATCAGAAAATGATAGAACTTTTTGTACGGGAAGGGGAATCTAACCCATTATTAGTTGTAAATACCCGAGGGCAAAATAAGGGGTTTTCATAGAATGTCCATTGCAGTGCCATGGCAAATAGTAGTTGCATGAATTATTAAGTATTTCACCTGTGAAGGGTAATGTACCATAGTAGTTGGTCCCCTTTTTCAGGTACTCATTCATTTGCACCATGGTTTAGAAAATCCTAAATTAAAAGTTAACATTCCTGCCTTCCTCCATGATTCCCTTGTATGTATGATAGAATGCTTCAAAATTGGGTCTGCACCTTTAAAGCATCATGGTCTTATACAGTTAATCTGCAAATATCATTTTCATAGAAAAAGAAAACCAGATGTGAAATGGCAGAAATTTCTACAAAAATTTGAGCCTTGAACCTCTAAGACAATTTGAGGTAGGTAAATCATCTGGTAGGGCAACCCAAGACATGAGAGAACTATCCCCTGCACCCCAAGGTGATAGACAAGTTTCCGGCAGTGAAGTGCTAGAAAATACACCAAACCCTCTAGACCATGAAGAAAGGCCTAAATCACACAATGTATCTGAAACCCCAAAAAAATGAGAAAATGTGGATTTAGTAGACTCAAAGGAGGAAGGTGTTCGGCCCTGTAAAAAGGAGAAAAGGCCCAAAATGAAATTGCAAAGCCCTACTCCTCTAAGAAGGAGAAAACGGTTAGCTGATGAGCCTAATTGTGTCATGGCCTATGAATTACCCCCTGTTCCCAAGAAAAAGAGAAAAGAAATGCAGCCCTGTGAAAAAGTGACTCAGCCTGATGAAAATGTATCTCAGATTTGTGTAGATGAAACTCAAACTTTGGAAAGTGATGAACCCCTTGCATCTAGACCATCAATTGACCCATCTAAAGAGGACCTAGAGGAAAAAGGAGAAAAAGGACAAGAGATAATTAGTGAACAAATGCACCTAATTATGTCCTAGTTGAAGAAGAGGAGGGTCAAGAATATGAGATTGTTGAACCAACTTCTTCATTCCAGCAACCAGAAAACATTCAGGAAGTTGATACAGTGCTTGAGAAGAGACATTTGTCTCCCTTAAATAATGTTGATGATATAGAACAAGGTCCATCGAAGCCAATTAATGAAGAGCACATATCTGGAAATGAAATAGAAGTTTTTATTACTCCCCTCTCTACAAATGTAGAGGACAACAAGGGTGAGCCTATGACATTAGAAACAGAGAAATTAAAAGTAGAAATTATGCAGTTGAGAAATAAAATACAATTGAGTGAAGAGCAGTTGAACAGGCAACAACAGGAGATAGAAGAACAGAAAGAGCTTCTGGAGCTAAGAATGCTGGACTTAAGAAAGAAATAGTATTGTTGAAAGAGTCTTATGATAGATTATATCAGGCTAAGATAGATGCATGCTAGATTGGAGAGCTATTGCTGGCCTGTAGGATACCGTCCAGATTATATTCCATGTTCCTTAATGAATAGTTGTTAAGATGGAATCTCTTGAGAATCTCTTGCAATTTACCACATGATCCTAATGACCATCAATTCCTTGAAGCATTTAAAGAAGCATCTCCTATACAGAAGAATTTATTATGTGAGTTCTTTATTCATAATCTATTTCTTGAAAAACATAATGATTTCTTCATCAATCTGTTTGTGGGGAAGTTTAGTTAAGGGCATTTTGTCAAATATGCAAAATTAAATTTAGTGGCAGGATAGAACTAGAGAATATCTTCATGTAGAGAGAACTATGGGACTACACATGAGGTAACCCAACTAAAAACCTTTTGCTTTCAAATCTCAGTTCAGGAGAACTAAGAGTTATGAACATATGAAAGAAAAATATAATGAGAGCATTAGGATCTGCTATTAAGATTTCAAGATTAATGGATCACAGTTGATTGACAGAGCTTGGAATGCCTATGAGGAAAGGTATACCCCCTTGCCTATGTATTTAAAAATAAGAGAAATGATTTCCCCCACTAACCTTACATGGTCATACAAAAGAGCTAAGGCATTGACATAGATTCTTCAACAACTAAAGACTAAGTGGATAGGAATGAGATACAGCCTGCCTCTACTTTTACAGCCACCCCCTGCAGTCTTAGGGGTTACAGAATAGGAACCAAGGGACTAACATACCTGGCAGCTGAGAATCAAACTTCACAAAGGTTTTCTGCAGGCCCCTGACCATATTGATGAAGAGGTAGATGAAGTATATGATTTGAGCTCAAAATATGATGAATTGAATAGGAAAACAGAGGTAGAGAGACAAAGGATACATCATAGAGCAGGAGGGCTTGCTCAAAGTTAGGAAGGGAAGGAATGATGAGGTATAAATAACATCATTTCTTTGATGGAACAAATTGCCCTTTTTGCATTATCCAATTCCCTAGCCTTGACAATTTATTTATTTTTATAAGCAATATTTATCTATTTTTAATAAAATGTTGTACAAATCCTTATTTCCTAAATTGATTGAAACTGGCTTTTAAATGTTGATTTAATGGCATGAAAATTTGGGTAATTGTGCAGGTTAATGCATTGCCTACAAAAGAAGTGGACATCATGCAATTGTGGATGAGTGCACTAGAAGTTGAGGGCGCCAGAAATTTTAGGCATGCATTAAATGAAGACTTTGTTTTAATTCTGTTATTTATGTGTTTACCCAAAAGACATTATGGCTCCACTCAGAGTCCTTTTTATGTTTAAGAGACAGTAGTAGTAAAGATTTTGTTTTTCAGTTATAAGACTTCTTCAAATGGCATTTTCCCGCCATCTGAAATTTAGGAGTTTTGAAGTAGATCAGTTTTAATTGTTGCTCAAAACATGGATATAAATATATAATATGGATGAATGAAGGAGAATCCCTTAGTTTTTGAAATAATCAGAATTGTGTACTTGTAATTTTTCATGAATGTGAATTATGTTGTTCTAAGTTTAGTTCCTTTGGAAATATGAAGATTTGAATGGAGTTATCATGTGCTATGAAAGTAATTAAATGTGACCTTAGTTAAGACAAGTTTCTCCCACGAGCTGGCCACTCACGAGACTGTAGGATAGATAAGTACTTCATTTCTGTGTGTTACCTTTTGAGTCGCCATTATTTATTTATTGGTAATATTTCCTGAACAAGAGCCGGTTTGCTGTATTGTATTTTGGGTCATAACTTTGTTTCTGAAATCGGCTCTTGATCCTTCAAATTTGACCCATTTATCATCTTTGTAGACAAGGTTACTTAAAGTTTGAACCTTTGAACCTGAACCATTTTCAAAGTTCAAATGGTTCTGTATGTTTTATGCGTCTTTGAACTTCCGGGTTGAACCATAGCTTTACAAGTTCAACGGTTCATAAGCTCAAGTTCCTATTTCTGTAAGTGAATCCTTTGCTCATCTATATGGTCCAATTGGTATGGTTGAACCACCGCATTGAACCACGGCATTGAACCACGTCCTTAAGGTTCAATGGTTCAATAGTTCAAAGTTTGGTGATTTTGGTCCTGTTCGTTCCCACTGCTTTCTAAGTCAAATTTAGCGGGAAAGTTGGAGGAAAATATGTCTGCAACTCATTATGAAACTGAGAGTTCTAATTTGGCAGAGGTTACGGATAACCATTATAAATCATGATGGCACATGAATAATACTTGCTATTAATGAAAAGGTCAGAATTTATTTCTTTTAATATATTTCCAGCACGTATTGCTCCGAGTGATAATTATTCAATCTGGTTAATGCCATTGTTAATTAAGAACAAGCCGGATTCAGCGAGTAAACAAACTGTGCAACGCAGAGGAGAATAACGCAGGAAGTATAGGGTTCTTATCACTCAAATTTCACAGTGAATTCAGATATCTTGAAGGTGAGTTCTATTCCTCCTATGTGCTATTCCTATTTCTTAGCTGGAAAGAAGAATCTCTTGAGTCTCTGTCATTATTTTCAAAATTTGAAGTGTTTTTCATTGCAATCCTCAAAGTATGGCTTTAAAATCTACATTGTTGGGGAATGAACATGGTCCTGGTCTTATTTATTCTCACCCTAAATTTGGAGATACTGCGTTGGTTCAATACGATTTAGAAGAATTCAAAGAAAGAACTAGAAACCCTGTTCAAACCCCTACGATGAAGAAAATTGTAGATAGTGGCTTACTTGAAGCCACAGCTTTTCCTCAGGCTATACTGTGCCCAGAATTGGTTCAAGAGTGTATGAATAGGTACGACCCCCAGCACAGGTGCATCAAAAATGCAAGCGGTGATGTGTTATTTCATGTCAACAGACAAACCCTCATGTCTGTGATGAAGATACCACCTAAAGAGGCATATTCCAGCCTTGACATTACTTCCTCCTATGGGTATTTCTCGGAGAAGAAACCAACTTACAAAAGTGTAATAGCGAGAAACTGGCTGCTAAAATTTCAGAAGGGCGGTTCAAGGTTGCCCAGGCCACTCACTAGGGATCATTTGACTAAAGAAGTGAGGGATATTGTGGTATTGTTGCACAGACTAAGGGGCAGTTAGCATGCCTATTATTGGGAGGATTGGATGTACTTTTTCATACAAGTCATCCTTCAAGGGGAACAATATTTAGATTGAGCCGAAATAGTGGCTGATTGTCTACATCAGGGTTTGAGTAATTGTCTGGGTAACAGAGATTTCTATATGTCTTCGTACCTATTCTATTGTCTAGCATCTACAAGAGAGTGGTTTGACCTACCCCATGCACCCATAGCTGAGAATAGTAAGATTTATGAATATTATTCACAGTTGCAGAGAAAGAATTGCTATGAAAATTATAAAAGGGTTAATGATGTCTTCACTGGGAAAATGACTTATGAACTGACAGGGAATCTGGGTAAAAGAATGTCCAGTGAAGCAATGCAACTGATTAGCATCTATGGTAGCTTCTTCATTCAATTTTCTAAGTTCACTTACATTAGAGTTGGAGGATTTGATGGTGAACCTGTGAAGTTACCTAGATATGTGTTTGATCGTTTTGTGTTGATGGAGGTATGTAGGCAGCTGGCACATGTTGATAAGAAATTCTCATCAAAAAAGGGTTTTGGTATTTCTTTTCCTATTGAACTTGGGAATTATTCATGCCAATCAAAATCTGATGCCTTGAATTTGGATGTGAACCTTAAAAGGTTCAATTTTTAGTTCTTCACTGCCAGGACTCAATTCGACAGTAAAGGATTTGTCAGAGATAACCTAGACCCTGGAACAGGGCTTTCACATATTCCTAAACTAGAGGACTATTGGGAAGACTATCCAGATGAATTTGAGGTCAGGAGAAGGCTGTGGTGTAGGTTTTCTTTGGGGCAGATAATTACTCTCAATTTAAACATGGATATTTCTGGAATTATTGATAATGAAGAACAGGTGGTTGACCCACAGTTTGAAAAAGTAAAATAATTACCCATTCCAGAAGTTGACTAGAGCAAAAAGGAGGAAGACAGAATTGAAGTCAAAACTCTTCTAGTGATAAGGAGAACTGAGAAATGGTTGAGGG
This sequence comes from Cunninghamia lanceolata, assembly GCA_027924645.1. Classification (NCBI taxonomy): domain Eukaryota; kingdom Viridiplantae; phylum Streptophyta; class Pinopsida; order Cupressales; family Cupressaceae; genus Cunninghamia; species Cunninghamia lanceolata. The sequence goes on along the minus strand of BSBN01000213.1, from coordinate 27,048,912 downwards.
AAAAGAGACAGGAAGAGGTTCAAGATAGAAATGCCCAACAAATCACTTTAATGATTGGATCCTCACTTCCTATAGACTCTTCTAACCAACCTATTGCTATCTTTGGTGCAGGTGCTCCTAAGCCATCAATTGAAAGAAGCCCTACCACTAAGAGGTCCAGAAGAGCACTCACAGATATCTTACCCTCTCGTGTTACCAGGTTGAGGACTAAAGGGAAAAGAAACAAACAGGTTTCTGAAACAATAGTTGTTGATTTGAATTCAGAGGAAGATTCAGAAGAACCTATGGGTGACAAAGAGCTAAGCCCACACAGAACAGAGGAAGTTGACACCAGGTCACAGTCAGGGACCATTCTAGAGACCCCTGAAATATTGATGATTTCAAATGTATCCTCTGATGGATTAAAACCTGAGAAGACAACCTCAGCCCCTGCACCAAAGTGGCTAGAGAGTTCTATCTCCGACAAGAAAAAGGTAATTCCTTTTGTCGTCCCTTTAGAGGACATGGTAAGCAAATGTTTGGGGAAAACCCCCAAGTCCAAGAAACTCAAGATGACATCTAGAATAAACATTGATCCAAACACTGGTAACTGGAGTGCTGAAATAGCTAAGCCAGTGACAGAGGAAGAAGTGCAGGATCCAACAGTGCACGATTTCACTGTGGAGAAAGTGGATCTCGGTGCTGCTTCCAGAGCTGCAGATGTCCACCACCTTGAAGCATCTACTAAGAGAATGGTTAGTCGAACCTGGAAAGATGAAAAGGATAAGAGGGAGTTAAAGCAAACTCTACGTTCAATGGCAGAGTACATTGATGCTATTCACAACCCTAACCCGCAGCCAATCTCACAGCTCTCCCTGTCTTTTGACCCGAAATCACCTGTTAACCAAAAGTTATTGGATCAAGTTCACAGAAGCAAAATGGTGGCAAAAACATTTGACAGTTGGTTGAATAACATTGAACAAAAAGGAACTGAATACATTCATGAGCTCAAGAGCATAGATGATCTGACTGCTACCACCATCGAGGATCTTAAAGCATAGGTTGCTATTTGGGTGAAAGATGAAGGTAAGTGGGTGAATGTAATAAACCAAATAGATGAAGTTTAGAAATATGGGCTGGCGAAGTTTTTGACAGAGAAAAGCCTGACTGGTTTGGACGAGGATTTGTTATATGTGAACAAGAAAAATATTGAATGGAGGAATTCCATATCCCGGCAAGGACATTTTGAACTTTCAAAGTTAATTAAGGAGATAACAGAATTCACTCAATCGCTGCAACATGACTTGCAATGTATTGATGTTAAATACATTAAAGATGATGGAAAACCAGTGGAAGATGTCGATGCAGTGGTCCAATCTTTCAAAGATAAAATCAACTTCGTCAGAGAAAATGACAATATTTTAATTAAGGACTTCTCCAAGATTTCTAAAGTCGAGTCACTACTTTACCTCTGCATCAACGCACTTCTAGAACACAAAGAAAAATTTGGGAAAATGCGAAGGGAAAAGGAAGTTTGGAAGTCAAGAATGAAACATATAGGTATTCCCAACTTCCTGGAGATTTAGGAATTCGTTGCAGCTTTTCAGGAGTGGAAGTCCCAACGTGCTTCCCAGGCCACCAATGACAAATCTGGAGATACAAATCCTTTGTCCCAGTCATGATTTCATTGGCTCACTTTCGTTATTTTTTTTTCTCTTTTATGTTATTTTCGGCAAATCTTGATCTTTAAAATCAGTTGTTATAAACTAAATCCCTTACGGGTCAGAGTTATGTTAACTCTGGGTTTGATTTACTCAAAGACATGATTAAGACATTCATATATATAGGTTTTTAAAATCTTTGTAAGAGAGAAAAAAGTTAGGAAAAAGAAAGAAGCAAGGGAATTTTAGCTAAACCGTTTTATAGTTTTACATTATGTGATAATTGTCTGAGAAATGTTTCATCTGTGAATGGAAAGAAGAAATAATTACTGCTTACTTGGATCTGTGCATTTGAGTGTTTGGAGTTAGATTGTCTGTGTGAAATCTCCTTTCATCTGGTAATTGCTCTTTTATTAGACAATTCCTCATAGGTGTTCTATTATTTATTGGTTCAGCAAATTCAGATGTATGTGTTCATGTATTTGAATGTATCAAAAGTAGAATTTGTGCATTCTATTACACACTGTTGTTGTATAAATTTACCGCATTCATAACATAGTTATGTATGAATGTCAATTTGCCTTAAGCATTTTCTAGTTAAAAGTGCATTTGGATAGTCGAATTGATTAAATTCATTAAAAATCTTAAAGGGAGTTGTACCTAAATTTAGAGGGGAACTGATTTAAAGAGTTCACCCATTTGTTCCCTAACTCATTTGTTCTTCAAAGAGGGGTATAGAGTCAAAATAAACCATTTTCAAAATAAGGACAAATCTGTTAGCCAACAGTTTTTGGCGACTCTGCTGAGGATAAAATCATTAATTAAAAGATTGGTCGCCTGAATATGAAGCAACAATGGTGCTTCCACATGAAAACATAATTCCTGTTCTATAACCCAATCTTGGATTTCAAGACGAGCAGGAAGACATTATTAGCCAGCTAAATACCCTTGCTTGGCGTACTTGTCGGAATAGTGAAGATTACAGAAGAGCAACTAGAGTATTAGAACAAGAAGAGGAATTGGCCGATAACCTGAGATTGCTGTTACTCAGGAAGAGAAGAAGGCAGGCACGAAATGCAGCAAGAAATCAAGTCCTTGAAGCACAAAGAAATCAAGAATAGCACAGAAATCAATAACTGCCTATTCAGCCACAACATTTTAAGCTGGATTCTAGACCGTATACCAGGTCTTTGAGGAGAGAGGGAGTTGAAGATTCTACCTTTGAAGCATTGCAAAATTTTAATTTTCCTTATATCCGTACGCGTGCAAGAAAAGCTAGAAGTAGACCTCCGAGCCCTCCTAAACCTTCTACTTCCCCTGTCTGTCAAGCTTTAACTCTTTCAAGCACTGTTATCCCCTCAGCTATAAATTTTCTACCCATGGCCCAACCTTGGGGAGCAGCCATAGGGCCTTTGAACCTAGGGGCTAACCTAAATCCTTTACCTAAAAATGCAAGAGAAAATTTTCCCAGGTTCAACGGAGATGGAAAACAATCACCAGAAGAACATGTGTGCCTTTGCAGCAGCATGTAGTGTGTTAGGTGTACAACACCAAGATGTTGCCATAAGGCTCTTTGTGCAGACTTTGACTGACACTCCGGCACAATGGTTCTACCACCTAACCAATTCCTCAATTTCAAATTGGAATGACATGAAGACTGCTTTTGAAAATAGGTTCAAAAGTGCAAAGGACGAGCATTACCTCCTTGCACAGCTGACTCAACTTAAGAAAGAGATTCATGAACCTATGAGGGAGTTCGTGGCTAAATTTAATAGAATTGTGAACAAAATCCCTACTACTAAAAGACCATCTGGCGAAAACCAAAAATGTTTTTTTATTAATTCCATGCCTCCTGATATTAGCTTCCATCTCAGGAGAGGAGTAATTGCCGATTTACCAGCTGCACAAGCCTTAGCCGTTGGATTGGAGGATGATCTCATTATGGCCGGTAAATGGAAGAGAGAGGTCCAGGTGCCAAACGCCCAGCCCTCATCATCTACAAATCCTGTAGTGCAAAGGTTGGCTACTGATATGATTGCCTTAAAGAGGCATCTACCTAAAACTGGTGCCCCCTTCCAACAACTGTATCAAGATATAAGTAGAAGGAATTTGAATCAACAAGCAAATACTGGTAGAGCTTTACCCCTGACATCAGCACAGCCAAGACTATCTATTGAAGCTCCTCCTGGAAGGGGAAATATGTGTATTTTTCACTTGACTACCGACCATGATGGAAATTCTTGCCCAGAAATGCTCAGGTACACTCAGATGACGGCTACTCAAGATATGCTAGGGGAATCCACAGAAGAAGAAAGGAACTTTGAGGAACCTGGCGGCTCTGAAATACACTTCCTTGAATATGAGTCTAATTCAGAAAGGGGGGGTGAAATATTGGTTACCCTTGAAGATCCTTCATGCGTCGTGCTCACCAAGAGTCAGAGGAATGTGAGATCCTCTAATACTCAAGAAGTACCTGGCAAAGGTAAGGAACCTTTAACTAGAACCCATGATGCTAATTTGAAGGTTCAAGAAACTAAACTGTTGCATAGAAATGATTCAGATGCTTCTTTCGATATTGTAGATTTCTGTAAGTCTGCAAAAATTCAAATCTCTCCTATTGAGTATCTCAAGTTGAAACCTACTGAACTTGACAAGCTAGTTAAACATGTTAAAAGTAGTCCTACACAAACCAAATCTGAGAGTCAATTAGAGGTTGATGCTGAATCTGTTGGCAAGAGACACTATATGGATTCATGGTTGTTGTCATTGATGGCAACAAAGGTCATCCCACATATCCGCAAGTCATAATGTGTCTCTACCGGAAGTCAGAATAAAGATTGTTGTGGTCCGGTGAACAAGAACAGAGCATGTGGCAAGGTCCGACAGATTGATCCGGATCTCTCAGAGGAAGTGTCTTGGTGCAGTGCGGATTTGGGGAAGTCAAGAGGACTACCTTGAGTGGTATATTCCAAGGATTTAGCCTCCGGTGATGGACAAGGAAAAAGATATGAATAGTTGAGTACCGGATTCCTGAGAGACAGTGAAAACAGAGGAAGAACTGACTGACAGAGTATCAGACTACTTTCTGGATGTGTTACTATTGATGATAGAGGTTGTGAAGGCATGAATCATGTTTGGCCGACATGATTAATGATATCTACAAGTATATGCTTGATCCGCATTGCTTGGTGAGGAAGGATTTAGCCGACAGAACAAGAGTTTGTAAGAAACTAGACTGTTCCGGGTGCCGACTAGAAAGGTGATGAAATTACTTGTGCGGATATATATAGAGGATGGATTTAGTTGTGAAGGGTGTGATGGTGAAAAGATATATGCGAATAAGTCCAGAACAGAGCAGAAGTAACAAAAAGGATCCGGTATGTGAAAGATAGCAGAATAAAGAACAGAGGAAAGATGAAGTGCAGCAGATCAGTGTACTGAGCCTAACCGGAACTGAACTCCAGCATATGCAGATGCTTCCAATCAGTTCAAGACTGTGATTCTTATCACTTTGTAGACAGTGTGTCTTCTTGTAGGCAGTGGGCCTCTTGTGAGCAGTGTGCTCGGGCAGTGAGCCCTAATTGGCAAGTGCCATTTTTTGTAATCTCCTATTCTTCTAACAGAGAATAATTTTTGGGTTAATCACCCCGTGGTTTTCTCCCTTAACAGGGTTTCCACGTCAAAAATTACTGTGTCATGTGTTTCTTATTTCATGGTAATGTTTTTGTGTTTGAATCAATGCTGCATTAATTAATAGGAAAGTTCAGAGAGGGAAATAATTAGGATAACTGATTCACCCCCCCCTCTCAGTTATCAACAATTGGTATCAGAGCTAAGTTCCTCCTAATAGAGCCTAACAGCTTGAGGAAGATCTGGGATTTCAAATGGATGCATATGGTTTAAGGGAGCAACTCAAGACTGCTCTTGAGGATCTTGAACAGTCAAATTCTAAAGTCAGTGAATTAAAGGAAAGACTCAAACAGGCTGATGAATTCATGAGAGAATTAAAAGACAAATTAAGTCTCTCTATGAAAAAGAGAAAGGAGCTGCTCCAACAGTTGGCAAGACAAAGTGAAGAAAGCAATACAAATGAAGAATTGACTGAGCAAACCAAGTTATGTGAAAAGTTATCAAAAGAAGTCATTATGTTAAGACATGAAATGGAATCAGGAACTATAAAGTTTACTCAAGAGATTGAAGAAAAAAGAAAGGCTGAAGACAATCTAAGACAATCTCTTAAATAAAAATCAGAAGAATGCCACCAGATGGACAGGATTATCAGACATCTTGAATCTGATCTTGAAGATGCCAAAGATAATGAAGAAAAACTTGAGGATCAAATTGCCTCTCTCAAAAGAGACCTTCAAACAGCAAATGAATATAAAGAGAAATTCAAGATAAGTTCTGCTCAACTTGAAGTTCTTCTTGGAAGTCAAAAGAGGACAGATGACAAGTATGGTTTGGGATATGAGAAAGGAGAAAGCTCCGGATCCGGTCAGAAGAATCTTGGATCAGAAAATCCAAGGAGCAGGCCTAGAAGACCTCCGGTAAGACAGCCAAATGCTCAAAGATATCCATCCTTCAATGGATACTGCCACAGCTGCAACCACTTTGGTCACAAAGCTAATCAGTGCAGAATGAGAATGAATCAGATTAATTCATCCTTCTCCGGACAGTGCTTCAACTGCAAAAGGTATGGACACAAATCCCATGAATGCAGAATTATGCAAGTAAACAAATCATTCAAAGGTAGATGCTTCACATGCAATAGAGTAGGTCATATGGCTAATCAATGCAGATCAAGAGGATATCAGTCAAATATGCAAAGAAATGTTATTTGCCAAATCTGCAATAGGTCCGGTCATAATGCTAAAGTCTGCAGAAACAAGTATCAGGACAAAAGAGGTCAGGTGTATAATCAGAATCAAGACAAGGGTAAACAAAAGATGAATGCGGATGAAGTTAGGAATCAGATGAGCAAGATTTGGGTGAAGAAAAGTTCAGAGAATGTAGAGGTTGGATCCACACCAGACTCTGGTGCTGATATTTCTTCCAGAAATTAAAAAGTGAGCTCAGGCTCAGGGGGAGACTCAAAGAAAATCCTGTTCCCCCAGCCAAACAAGTGGTGCCGAATGTGGCACAAGATGCGGATTAAAGGGTTTGCAGATATGAGTCTTGAGATGCTTTAGTCAAGTTTTCAGAGGTCCGCATGGAGTTATGAAGAAGCTGTGATCGATCAAGTAAGACCTGTTTAGGGAGATGCTCCGGTATGATAAAGGATTACAAAAAGGTCCGGAGAGATCCGGAAGTGCACTATCTTGTTCTGCGGATTGGACAAAGTGTTTGGGATGTTCTTGTAATATGTTACTTCGATTTATTCATGATTGAAAGATCCGGATGATATCCACAGATCAGGACTAATCCGGGATACTCCAAGCTATCCAGACAAGGCAAACCGGAATGATGTAGGTGAAGCATTTATTGCAGACAGATATTAGGGTTCGCGGAGCAATTTAAGGGATTTCTCAAAAGTCATTTGCTCATTCTGCACTCAAGAAGAAGCGAAAAGTGGAGCTCTGCAACAAGGTTCATCAAGCACACCAAGGATCTCCTGCCGAAGTTATTGCATAAAGAAATCAATCCAACCACTCCGTGCAAACCGAAGGCGCATAAGGTATTCTCCATTTTTCATTATCTCACTACAAATCTTTGAAGAATGGCTACTCCAAATATAGTTAAGATCTCTGATAGACCTCGCCCCACATTCAAGAAACATCCTTACAAATCATTGGAGGTAGATCCACTAGGAGCCTTCTCTAGTGTTCCTCACGGAGTTTTACATACTGAAGACATTAGGGTTTACATACATGCAAGCATTGAGGAATTTGGGGAATTCAAATTAAGAGACCTCTATCACAAGCAACTGATAGACAATGCTTTTGAGCTTAAACCAGAGTATAAGGATATCCAGAAGAAACAATTTGAGCAATTTATTCATTTCCCCTGCTTTGAAGAAGATGAATGGGTCCGGTATGTACTGAGCAGGATGCATGACAACTTTCTATGGCTGGATAGACCCTGCAAGATCACAAAAGAGGCAATTAGAGCAGTAACTGGTCTATACTCTTCCGGAAGGATACCTATCCTCAAATCTGTCAAGAACAACATTGTAACTGAGGCCACTGGATCAAAATTTGATAAGAGGGCAATGACCATTGAAGATATTTCGGATCCGGATATCAAATATGCATCCATGATAATAGGATACAAGATCTATCACTCCAGCAGGGAGAATTCTGTATCCGGAACTGCAGTATACACTGCCTATGAAATGCTAAGAAAGAATGCAGAATATGATCTCTGCGAACTACTGCTAAGCCAATTAATGGAAAATATACAGAAAATCAAGAAGGATAAGAAGAATTTCTTTAAGTATGGTACTCTTATTGTATGTCTATTCTTCTACTTCATGAATGAGCTACCCGGATCAAGTGGATGGGTATGGCAGAATGACAAACCTGTTGCAGTCCAGATAAGAGACTATTTGCATGGACTTGGGGATGCAAAAGCGAGAAATACAGCTCTATGGGGATACTTCAAAAACTTTCAGAGCATGATGCAAGCAAGAGAGAGAATTCCCCAGTCTCTTGTTGAAAAATACAAAGACTCAGTGTGCTTTATGGTTGACACTGATCAGTGCCTAATGGAGGCAGTGGAGCCAAGGACTGTCTGGATCATGCCCATGGGGTATGAAGTGGATGAACAGATAGTGGAGCTCCATGTTCAACACATGCTAAGTCAGCCCAAAGATCCTAAGGCAGAAAGGTTTGGAACCTTTGAGGAGCTGAGTGTAAAAATACATGTAGAACTCAGGGAACCTGAGATTAAAAGAAAGGTGAGAAAAGAAGTAGAGCACATTGCTCAAGGCCTAGGCATCTCAAAAGAGGCACTTAATGCCAGCCGGGAAAAGAGGAGGAAGGCTGAGGAAGAAGAGAAAAGTAAAGAAAGTGCTCCGGTTGAAGCTCCCACCCGGACCAGATCATCAAAGAGATCTGCACCTCCCACAACCAAAAGTTCAAAACCAGAAGTCCAGGCATCCGGTAAGAGATCTAAGACAAAAGCCACAAGGGCTTATGAAAGCCAACAGGATGAAGAGGAAACAGAGTCAGATGAGGGAGTAAAAGAAATAAAGAAGCAGAAGAAGAAAGGATCCGGTAAACCCTCCACAGGCCAAGACAAAGATGAAATGGCAGAGGTATCTATTGAAAAGTCCACTCTGTCTCTAGAGAGTGTAATCAAGTCAGTCACGGTAGATGGAAACCTTCAACCTTTGACTGAATTTTATGATGACTACAATGAGGCTGACCAAAAGACTCTGCAGGAAGCCACAGTCAAATATCTGAACATATATAATAAGGCTTTCATTGAGATCATATCTCTTATTCCTAAAAGCCTAGAAAAGGAATTGGAAGTAAGAAAGAACAATGCTCATGCAAAAGATCTTGAGATCCGGGAGCAGATAGCTATTCAGCTATATCCTCAAATTGATCCCAAGACAATGAACATAATCTTCAAGGACTGCAAAGATGAGTTCAGAAGTAAAGCCAGGATGAATCAACTCATGCTTGGTGAGACTGACAAAGTGGCCCAAGAGACAGAAGAGATCCTCCGGAAGGCCTTCAAAAGGTTCAATCTTCCTGTTGTAGAGGACTTAGGTACAGAAACAGCTGAGGACTTGGAACCCTCTGCTCCAGAAGAAGTGGGCCCTGAACATACAAGCATCTCTCCTCCGGTTTCCCCTACAGTCTCCGGATCCAAAGAAGGAGAGCAATTACAGGAGAAGGAAGCAGTGGTGAAAGACAAAGAGGTTGACAGTTCCAAGACTGTAGAAGAAAAGAAACATTTGTCTCCGGCAAGAGACACTGCACAAACTGTTCAACAATTTTTGAGCAAAGAAACTTTAGAGATTGATGAACCGGAGCTTCTAAAAGGCCCATTCGACTTTGACTCTCTCTCTCCGGTACAAACAATGAAGATAGCTTCATTTGCAAATGCCAAGGCAAATGAAAAACTCCTGAAGTCTCATATGGAAGACTGTGAGTTAATAGAGGCTGCTTCCGGAGTACTTGTAAAGATTATGCCATCAATCCAGATAGATCCGACAGCCTCCTCTTCCGGTAATCTAAAAACCTTAGTCAGCAGTGTTGATACACATTTTGATTCTCTAGAAAAATCAGCTGAAGAAAAGGTCCGGAAGGAATTTTTGGATAAAAGATTTTCAGAAATATTAGAATTAATCTCTAAAGATAGGAAGATTGTGAGCATTGGAATAAAGAGCTTAGAGAATGCTCTTAAGGATGGCGGTGACATCTACAAATTTTGTATATCCTGGCCAAAGGCAACAGCAGCAATTGATAAGAAAATAAAAGAGGAACAGGACAAGCTACAAAGCTTATCTCAGAGTTTTGATCCTCTCTCTTCCTCCATAATAAATCAAGAATGTCAGACTATTGCAGTCTTGAATGAAATAAAGAATCTTGAGAAGGAAAGGAAGAATATCACTAACCGGATGGGAGAACTTAGAAGGATTATAATCCCTAAGTTGGAAACTATGCATGAGGCCATCAGTGATGCTCAGACCACCGCCCAAACAAAAGATCCGACAGATCTCAAGCGGGCAGAAGCTTTTGCATTTTTGTTGAGTGGTCACATTTCAATTTTGGATAGAATGAAGCAAAGTTGGGCTACAGAAATGATCCAATTGCAGACATCCTTTGCAGACATTCTTCAGTATATGTATGTAAATATGCGGCTATGTATAGAAAATTTTTGAAAATTTTGGTGTGCGGACCCTACCCTTTGCCATTGATGTCAAAGGGGGAGTGAGGAGCAGTGAAAAATGAGGAATCCAACTAAGGGGGAGTTCCGGAAATTGTATATAAAGACAGAGCATCAGCAAAGGGGGAGCATAGTGAAAACACTTAGTCATTTTTCACTAAGTGTTGCCATCAATGCCAAAGGGGGAGATTGTTGGCAAGAGACACTATATGGATTCATGGTTGTTGTCATTGATGGCAACAAAGGTCATCCCACATATCCGCAAGTCATAATGTGTCTCTACCGGAAGTCAGAATAAAGATTGTTGTGGTCCGGTGAACAAGAACAGAGCATGTGGCAAGGTCCGACAGATTGATCCGGATCTCTCAGAGGAAGTGTCTTGGTGCAGTGCGGATTTGGGGAAGTCAAGAGGACTACCTTGAGTGGTATATTCCAAGGATTTAGCCTCCGGTGATGGACAAGGAAAAAGATATGAATAGTTGAGTACCGGATTCCTGAGAGACAGTGAAAACAGAGGAAGAACTGACTGACAGAGTATCAGACTACTTTCCGGATGTGTTACTATTGATGATAGAGGTTGTGAAGGCATGAATCATGTTTGGCCAACATGATTAATGATATCTACAAGTATATGCTTGATCCGCATTGCTTGGTGAGGAAGGATTCAGCCGACAGAACAAGAGTTTGTAAGAAACTAGACTGTTCCGGGTGCCGACTAGAAAGGTGATGAAATTACTTGTGCGGATATATATAGAGGATGGATTTAGTTGTGAAGGGTGTGATGGTGAAAAGATATATGCGAATAAGTCCAGAACAGAGCAGAAGTAACAAAAAGGATCCGGTATGTGAAAGATAGCAGAATAAAGAACAGAGGAAAGATGAAGTGCAGCAGATCAGTGTACTGAGCCTAACCGGAACTGAACTCCAGCATATGCAGATGCTTCCAATCAGTTCAAGACTGTGATTCTTATCACTTTGTAGACAGTGTGTCTTCTTGTAGGCAGTGGGCCTCTTGTGAGCAGTGTGCTCGGGCAGTGAGCCCTAATTGGCAAGTGCCATTTTTTGTAATCTCCTATTCTTCTAACAGAGAATAATTTTTGGGTTAATCACCCCATGGTTTTCTCCCTTAACAGGGTTTCCACGTCAAAAATTACTGTGTCATGTGTTTCTTATTTCATGGTAATGTTTTTGTGTTTGAATCAATGCTGCATTAATTAATAGGAAAGTTCAGAAAGGGAAATAATTAGGATAACTGATTCACCCCCCCCCTCTCAGTTATCAACAGAATCTCCCATTGCTTGACTATTTGCTTCCTCATCTGAGTCAACCATGACTGCCCCTAAAATGACTCCCAATTCATCAACCAATGCTCCTTATACTAATTTGAAACCCAATCCTTTCTATGTGTCTTTGTTTATCAATGGTCATAAACTTAGTAACTGTATTATAGATTCAGGAGCCTCTGACAACATTATGCCTTCCTCTGTGGCTAAAGCCTTAGGGTTATCACTCACAAAAACATTTGGTAGATGTTATTCTATGGATGGAAAACAGGTTTCCTTGCTTGGGCAGATTAAAGATGCACAAGTTGCTCTTGCAGCCTACCCTGACAAAAAGGTGAAATTAACTATTTTGGTAGCAGATATTCCTGCTAGTTATGGAATGCTTTTGAGCAGGACATTTTGTAAGGATTTGGGTGGACAAATCAAATTGGATTGGTCAGAGGCCACAATCCTAGTGGGGAAGCAGAAAGTGAAGCTGGAACCTGAGCCCAAGTGTAAGTTCACTATCTACCCCTCTGATGATCCCAAGGCCCAGATTTTATTTGATGAATGTGAATTTGGCAACTATTTTCTCTCCTCTAAATAGAGCTATGAGGTAGACCCCAAAGAAGAATTAATGCAAAGATCTGTACATTCTAATGACCTATGGGTTATGGAATTTGATGGCAGTTGTGCTACTGCTGGTTCAGGGGCTGGGGTTGTGTTGATCTCACTTGAAGGTGAAATTTTTTTCTTATTCTTTTAAGCTGGAGTTCAAAAACACCAACAATACTGCAGAATATGAAGCTTTACTGCTTGGGCTTTTTGAAGCCAAAGGAAGGGGTGTGAAGGTACTTAAGGTGAAGGGTGATGCTGAATTAATTGTGAAACAGGTAAGGGGGATCTTTTTTGTTAAGAATGAAAGACTAAAGCATTACAGAAATAGGGTATGGGATGAGATCGAATATTTTGATGCCTTCTCTATCGAAACAATTTCCAGAGATTAAAACTCCCGAGCAGATTCTTTAGCAGTATCAGCTTCTCTCCTTTTGCCACATCTGGATTTCAAAAAAGATTCTTATAGAATAGAAATGGTATATCGTCCTAATGTCCCCAATAATGCTGAGAACTGGCAAGTTTTTGAGAGTGATAATCAGATCAGAAAGTTTTTAGAAAATGCTGAAATGTTTCTGGGGACCTATTTTGAAGGTTTCGAAACAGAGTGTAAAGAATTTAGTCCTGATCCTAGGATTAATCCAAAAGATGACATGATTCAGTTAAAGGGAAACAAAATCCCTAGGATTGGTTTCTTTAGAACATTTGTTTTCTCGAAGAGATGAATATATTAAAGGCAAACCTCCCTATGTTCCTGATAAAGCAGAGGATTATGAGAAAATAAACATTGGGAACGAAGCTGATCCTAAATGGATATCCATTGGTAAATCCTGTTCTTCAAAGGAGAAAAACAAACTGATCAAATTGTTAATCAAGTATAAGAATGTTTTCGCCTAGTGCTATGATGATCTTAAAAATTTTAGACATGGACAGTTTCAACACCATATTCCATTAAAAGCAAATGCAGCTCCATTCAGGCAGAAGCTGAGGAATTATAACCCAAAAGTTGCTGAAGCCATTTTTAAAGAGATTGATAAGATGTTGAAAGCTAGATTTATCTATCTAATCCATCACTCCACTTAGGTGGCAAATATTGTTCTAGTACGAAAGAAGAATGGAGAAATAAGAATCTACGTTGACTTTAGGAACTTGAACCAGGCCAGCCTGAAAGATAACTACCCCTTGCCTGTGATGGACCACATCTTGCAGACAGTTGCCGGGTCTGAAATGATGTCTATGCTGGATGGTTTCTCAGGTTACAATCAGATAGGCGTGGCTGCAGAGGATCAACATAAGACTGCTTTCACCACACCTCGAGGAACCTTTGCCTATAATCGAATGCCCTTTGGCTTGATTAATGCAGGAGCAACTTTTCAGCAGGCAATGGATTCATCTTTTAGAGATCTGAAGAACAGAATTATTGTTATTTACCTGGATGATCTGACTCTTTTCTCCAAGAATAGAGAGGATCACTTGAGAGATCTAGAGTCTATCTTACAAAGGTGTCAAAGCCATGGCATCTCACTCAATCCCAAGAAGTCAGTTTTTTGTGTGACTGAGGGAAAATTATTGGGACACCTAGTCTCAAAAGACGGAATCAGAATTGATCCAGAGAGGGTCAAGGCAATTCAACAGCTTAGTCTCCCTTCAAATAGGACTGGAGTCAAGTCCTTCTTTGGTCAAATCAATTTTCTCAGAAGGTTCATTCTTGACTTTGCTGAGATTACAAAACACATTGTTGGAATGATGAGTGAGAAACAACCATTTAAGTGGAGTGAAGTTGCTAAGAAGGCATTTGAGGATATCAAGGAAGCGATTGCAAACACTCCCACTTTGGTAAATCCTAATTTTCAAAAGGATTTTATTATTTACTGTTATGCTTCAGAACACACCATGTCAGGTATTTTGTTACAGAAAAATGAATTGGATGAAGAGGTTCCCATAGCTTTCATGAGCGTTCCCCTTAAAAAGCATGAACTGAAATATTCTTTGGTTGAAAAACAAGCTTTTGCTATGGTTAAAGCTGTTAAACAATTTAGATATTATATACTTCATTCCCATTTAGTTGTATTTGTTCCAATATTAGTTGTGAAAAGTATTTTGACTCAGCAAGAAGTGGGATTAAACAATAGAGCAACGTGGGTTGCTAAAATTCAGGAATATGATCTAGAAGTTAAACCTACTAAGCTAATTAGGGGTCAAGGCTTATGTAAGTTGATTGCTGAGAACAAAGAACAAGAAGGAGGACTCCCCACAGTTTTATTGGTAAGCTTATAGGACCCTTGGTTTTTAGATGTAGCACAGTATCTTACATATGGGGATTGTCCTAATCACTTATCTCCTAAAGAGAAAATAAATCTGAAGCTAAAGGTGGTGAAATATGTTATTTGGGGGGATGTCCTTTATAAGAAAGGATTAGATGGAACTTTCCTAAGATGTGTGGATAAAGAGCAGCAGGATAAGCTCTTGGAAGTTTTCCCTAATGAAGCTTGTGGTGGGCATTTTTCTTCTTCAGTTACAGCTTTCAAAATCCTCAGAAATTGGCCAGGGATGTTTAAGGATGCATATAGATGGGTGGCTAACTGTGAAAAATGTAAGATGTTTTCAGGAAGGCCACAACTTGCAGCTCTACCTTTGAGGCCTGTTGTTATTGAAGAACCCTTTAAACAATGGGGATTGGATTTTATTGGGCCTATTTCACCCCCCTCAAGTGCAGGGCATACCCACATCTTAACAGCAACAGATTATTTCACAAAATGGGTTGAGGCAGCCCCTATAAAAAGAACAACTTTGGAGGTGGTTTGTAATTTTCTCAAAGAAAATATTTTGGTACGATTTGGTGTCCCCCAGAAGATTGTAGCAGATAATGCTACCAGTTTCTCTTCAGTTGAAATGACTTCTTTTTGTTATGAACATAGTATATCTCTCTCCCATTCATCAGATTACTACCCCCAAGGGAATGGATAAGCTGAGTCCAGTAACAAGAATTTGATTGCTATCATGAAGAAATTGGTGAATGACAACCCCAGAGATTGGCATAAGAAGTTGTATGAAGCACTCTGGGCCGACAGAATAACTCCAAAAAGAGCAATTGGAATGGCTCCTTTTGAATTAGTTTATGGAATAGGTGCCCAATTATCTTTACCTCTGGAGCTATCTACAGCCAAGCTACAAAGTGTAATCGAGGATCAATATTTCTAAGATTCCCTGGAGAAGAGGATTATGTATTTAACTAAGATTGAAGAAGAGAGAAATGAGTTGGTTGACAGAATTACTATACATCAGGCCAGGGTTAAAGAAATTTTTGATAGGAAAACAAGGCCTAGGAAATTTATGGAAGGGGATGAAGTATTACTGTGGGATAGAAGAAGAGAACCAAAGGGTGCACATAGCAAATTTGACTCTCTTTGGAAAGGACCATTCAGAATTCATTAGGTATTGGGTCCAAACTCTTTTACATTGGAGTATCCTGATGGAGTTACTTTACCCCTGTCCTATAATGGACAGGACCTCAAGTTGTATCATCTGTAAAATAGGGTCCCCTATTTTGTACATAGTCTTCCCTTTTGTTTGGTTTTGTGTTTTTCTTTTCCCATTTTTGTTTTGTCCCGTTCTGTTTCCTTTCTTCTCTATTTTCCTTTTTCTGTGAAACCAGAGCCTCTGAGTTCTCTACATTTTGCCATAAAATGCAGTCCCCAGTCAGAGCCAATGTTACCTTTTGAGTCGCCATTATTTATTTATTGGTAATATTTCTTGAACAAGAGCCGGTTTATTGTATTGTATTTTGGGTCATACCTTTCTTTCTGAAATCGACTCTTGATCCTTCAAATTTGACCCGTTTATCATCTTTGTAGACAAGGTTACTTAAAGTTTGAACCATTGAGCCTGAACCATTTTCAAAGTTCAAATGGTTCTATATGTTTTATGCGTCTTTGAACTTCCAGGTTGAACTTGAACCTTTTTGTTCAAGGTTCAATGGTTCAACGGTCTAAAGTTCAACACTCATTGCCTTCTTATAAGTCGGGTCATGCAGTTACCTTGTGTAATTAATGTATCATTGAACCTTCCACTTGTACTCTATAGCGGGGTTCAATGGTTCAAGGTTCAACAGTTCACTGTTTCATAGTTGGAAGCCTTTTACCAAAGTCGCGTAACTGTTTGTTGGTCTACATAACCTTTGCGTCTTTGAACCTTCGTATTGAACCATAGCTTTATAAGTTCAACGGTTCATAAGCTCAAGTTCATATTTCCGTAAGTGAATCCTTTTCTCATCTATATGGTCCAATTGGTATGGTCAAACCACCGCATTGAAGCACGGCATTGAACCACATCCTTAAGGTTCAATGGTTCAATAGTTCAAAGATTTCGTGATTTTGGTCCTGTTCGTTCCCACGGCTTTCTAAGTCAAATTTAGCAGGAAAGTTGGAGGAAATATGTCAGCAACTCATTATGAAACCGAGAGTTCTAATTTGGCGGATGTTACGGATAATCATTATACATCATGATGGTGCGTGAATAATACTTGCTATTAATGAAAAGGTCAGAATTTATGTCTTTTCAAATATTTCCAGCACGTATTGCTCTGAGTGATAATTATTCAATCTGGTTAATGCCATTGTTAATTAAGAACAAGCTGGATTCAGCGAGTAAACAAACTGTGCAATGCAGAGCAGAATAACGCAGGAAGTATAGGGTTCTTATTACTCAAATTTCATAGTGAATTCAAATATCTTGAAGGTGAGTTATGTTCCTCCTATGTGCTATTCCTATTTCTTAGCTGGAAAGAAGAATCTCTTGAGTCTCTGTCATTATTTTCAAAATTTGAAGTGTTTTTCATTGCAATCCTCCAAGTATGGCTTTAAAATCTACATAGTTGGGGAATGAACATGGTCCTAGTCTTATTTATTCTCACCCTGAATTTGGAGATACTGCGTTGGTTCAATACGATTTAGAAGAATTCAAAGAAAGAACTAGAAACCCTGTTCAAACCCCTATGATGAAGAAAATTGTAGATAGCGGCTTAGTTGAAGCCACAGCTTTTCCTCAGGCTATACTATGCCCAGAATTGGTTCAAGAGTGTATGAATACGTACGACCCCCAGGACAGGTGCATCAGAAATGCAAGTGGTGATGTGTTATTTCATGTCAACAGACAAACCCTCATGTCTGTGATGAAGATACCGCCTAAAGAGGCGTATTCCAGCCTTGACATTACTTCCTCCTATGGGTATTTCTCAGAGAAGAAACCAACTTACAAAAGTGTAATAGCGAGAAACTAGCTGCTACAATTTCAGAAGGGCGGTTCAAGGTTGCCCAGGCCACTCACTAGGGATCATTTGATAAAAGAAGTGAGGGATATTGTTGTATTGTTGCACAGACTGAGGGGCAGTCAGCATGCCTATTATTGGGAGGATTGGATGTACTTTTTCATACAAGTCATCCTTTAAGGGGAACAATATTTAGATTGGGCCGAAATAGTGGCTGATTGTCTACATCAGGGTTTGAGTAATTGTCTGGGTAACAAAGATTTCTATATGTCTTCGTACCTGTTCTATTGTCTAGCATCTACAAGAGAGTGGTTTGACCTACCCCATGCACCCATAGCTGAGAATAGTAAGATTTATGAATATTATTCACAATTGCAGAGAAAGAATTGCTATGAAAATTATAAAAGGGTTAATGATGTCTTCACTGGGAAAATGACTTATGAACTGGCAGGGAATCTGGGTAAAAGAATGTCCAGTGAAGCAATGCAACTGATTAGCATCTATGGTAGCTTCTTCATTCAATTTTCCGAGTTCACTTACATCAGAGTTGGAGGATTTGATGGTGAACCTGTGAAGTTACCTAGATATGTGTTTGATCGTTTCGTGCTGATGGAGGTATGTAGGCAACTGGCACATGTTGATAAGAAATTCTCGTCAAAAAAGGGTTTTGGTATTTCTTTTCCTATTGAACTTGGGCATTATTCATGCCAATCAAAATCTGATGCCTTGAATTTGGATGTGAACCTTAAAAGGTTCAATTTTTAGTTCTTCACTGCCAGGACTCAATTCGACAGTAAAGGATTTGTCAGAGATAACCTAGACCCTAGAACAGGGCTTTCACATATTCCTAAACTAGAGGACTATTGGGAAGACTGTCCAGATGAATTTGAGGTCAGGAGAAGGCTGTGGTGTAGGTTTTCTTTGGGGCAGATAATTACTCTCAATTTAAACATGGATATTTCTAGAATTATTGATAATGAAGAACAGGTGGTTGACCCACAGTTTGAAAAAGTAAAACAATTACCCATTCCAGAAGTTGACTAGAGCAAAAAGGAGGAAGACAGAATTGAAGTCAAAACTCTTCCAGTGATAAGGAGAACTGAGAAATGGTTGAGGGAAAAGAGACAGGAAGGGCTTCAGGATAGAAATGCCCAACAAATCACTTCAATGATTGGATCCTCACTTCCTATAGACTCTTCTAACCAACCTATTGCTATCTTTGGTGCAGGTGCTCCCAAGCCATCAACTGAAAGAAGCCCTACCACTAAGAGGTCCAGAAGAGCCCTCACAGATATCTTACCCTCTCATGTTACCAAGTTGAGGACTAAAGGGAAAAGAAACAAACAAGTTTCTAAAACAATAGTTGTTGATTTGAATTCAGAGGAAGATTCAAAAGAACCTATGGGTGACAAAGAGCTAAGCCCACACAGAACAGAGGAAGTTGACACTGGGTCATAGTCAGGGACCATTCTAGAGACCCCTGAAATATTGATGATTTCAAATGTATCCTCTGATGGATTAAAACTTGAGAAGACAACCTTAGCCCCTGCACCAAAGTGGCTAGAGAGTTCTATCTCTGACAAGAAAAAGGTAATTCCTTTTGTCATCCCTTTAGAGGACATGGTAAGCAAATGTTTGGGGAAAACCCTCGAGTCCAACAAACTCAAGACGACATCCAGAATAAACATTGATCCAAACACTGGTAACTGGAGTGCTGAAATAGCTAAGCCAGTGACAGAGGAAGAAGTGTAGGATCCAATAGTGCACGATTTCACTGTGGAGAAAGTGGATCTTGGTGCTGCTTCCAGAGCTGGAGATGTCCACCACCTTGAAGCATCTACTAAGAGAATGGTTAATCGAACCTGGAAAGATGAAAAGGACAAGAGGGAGTTAAAGCAAACTCTGCGTTCAATGGCAGAGTACATTGATGCTATTCACAACCCTAACCCACAGCCAATCTCACAGCTCTCCCTGTCTTTTGACCCGAAATCACCTGTTAACCAGAAGTTATTGGATCAAGTTCACAGAAGCAAAATGGTGGCAAAAACATTTGACAGTTGGTTGAATAACATTGAACAAAAAGGAACTGAATACATTCATGAGCTCAAGAGCATATATGATCTGACTGCTACCACCATCGAGGATCTTAAAGCATAGGTTGTTGTTTGGGTGAAAGATGAAGGTAAGTGGGCAAATGTAATAAACCAAATAGATGAAGTTCAGAAATATGGGCTGGCGAAGTTTTTGATAGAGAAAAGCCTGACTAGTTTGGACGAGGATTTGTTATATGTGAACAAGAAAAATATTGAATGGAGGAATTCCATATCCCTACAAGGACGTTTTGAACTTTCAAAGTTAATTAAGGAGATAACAGAATTCACTCAATCGCTGCAACATGACTTGCAATGTATTGATGTTAAATACATTAAAGATGATGGAAAACCAGTGGAAGATGTCGATGCAGTGGTCCAATCTTTCAAAGATAAAATCAGCTTTGTCAAAGAAAATGACAATATTTTAATTGAGGACTTCTCCAGGATTTCTAAAGTTGAGTCACTACTTTACCTCTGCATCGACACACTTCCAGAACACAAAGAAAAATTTGGGAAAATGCGAAGGGAAAAGGAAGTTTGGAAGTCAAGAATGAAACATATAGGTATTCCCAACTTCCCGAAGATTCAGGAATTCATTGCAGCTTTTCAAGAGTGGAAGTCCCAACGTGCTTCCCAGGCCACCGATGACAAATCTGGAGATACGAATCCTTTGTCCCAGTCATGATTTCGTTGGCTCACTTTCGTTATTTCTGTTTCTCTTTTATGTTATTTTTAGCAAATCTTGATCTTTAAAATCAGTTGTTATAAACTAAATCCCTTATGGGTCAGAGTTATGTTAACTCTGGGTTTGATTTACTCAAAGACATGATTAAGACATTCATATATATATGTTTTTAAAATCTTTGTAAGAGAGAAAAAAGTTAGGAAAAAGAAAGAAGCAAGGGAATTTTAGCTAAACCGTTTTATAGTTTTACATTATGTGATAATTGTCTGAGAAATTTTTCATCTGTGAATGGAAAGAAGAAACAATTACTGCTTACTCAGATCTGTGCGTCTGAGTGTTTGGAGTTAGATTTTCTGTGTGAAATCTCCTTTCATCTGGTAATTGCTCTTTTATTGGACAATTCCTCATATGTGTTCTATTATTTATTGGTTCAGTAAATTCATATGTATGTGTTCATGTATTTGAATGTATCAAAAGTAGAATCTGTGCATTCTATTACACACTGTTGTTGTATAAATTTACCGCATTCATAACATAGTTATGTATGAATGTCAGTTTGCCTTAAGCATTTTTTGGTTAAAAGTGCATTTGGATAATCGAATTGATTAAATTCATTAAAAATCTTAAAGGGAATTGTACCTAAATTCAGAGGGGAACTAATTTAAAGAGTTCACCCATTTGTTGCCCAACTCATTTGTTCTTCAAAGAGGGGTATAGAGTCAAAATAAACCATTTTCAGAATAAGGACAAATCTGTTAGCCAACACTGTGGATGTTTTCATTCAATTGAAGATAGTTTATGTTTAGTTTTCTGTCGTTAACCTACAAGGTGTGTTGTTTAAAAGTTAAACTGTTGTGTACTGTTGTTTCAAAACTTTCTATGTTGATTAGAAGTTTCTGGCACATCTGTTTGAGTTAAAATCACTATTTTCTGATAGTTAGAATTTGGAATGTTTGCAGCATAGCAAATTGCATTTGTGAATTGTTAGCATAGAATTTATCTACTTTCTAGTGTAGAATTTATATGCTTTCTAGTCTAGATTTTTCATGCTTCTTAGTATAAAATTTGAATGCTTTTTATAGAAGGATATAATTACTGTTTCATTTCATGTGCTATTTTAATCTTTTAAAAGAACTAGAAAACTGTTTCTCAATGAAATATACAAACTCCCTATTGCAGACAACCTCGGACACTACCCCGGTCGATAAATTGATAATTTTCATCTAAAGTGTTAGGACCTTATGACAACCTGTCAAGTATCTTTCCAAGAAAGGAGCCTTGGGCTAAACATAGCAACTTACAACTCATTAATATCTATCATATGCGTCATAGTGTCATAGTGTCATAGAATCTTATGACAACTTGCAGCTGCCATAAATTCTTTACATGCACCCACCAAACATTATGGCGTGCATCATACATGCTAAAAATAGTATATTCTCCCAAGGTGGCACCTACACTTATTTAATATTGATTTTTACAATTGCCAACCATAAATTTCACTCCTTAATTACCTCCAGTGATTCCAAAATTACCACTGCCAGTGAAATTACCTCATTCCCTTATGGGTAATTACAAATTATAAATAATAAAATGGAATAAATACAATATTGGGATTTACAAGGTTAATGGCACCCTATCCTAACATTCTCCCACTTGACATTATACATTGTAAAGCAACCCATAGGAAATCAAATGAAAATAATCAAGCACTAGAAACAAGGCTCATGGCCTCTCTGCACCACACGAACTTCTCTGTGCTCAGAAGCTTGGTCAATGAATCTACAACATTCTCCTGAGTGTCTATCTTCTTCAGCTCAATCTCTCCATTTGCAACTAACTCTCAAACAAAGTGATACTAAACACCAACATGCTTAGTCTGAGCATGATACATGGGATTCTTGGCCAAATAGATAGCACTCTGACTATCACAACCAATCTGAATGATCGTAGAATCAAATCCAATACCTATACACAGTATCCTCAACCAAACTACCTCCTTAGAGACATGGGTAGAAACCATATACTCTACTTCTGTGGTGGACAAAGCAACTGTGGTCTGTCTCTTACTCATCCAACTCACTGCTCCTCCAAACAAAGTAAACACATAGCCACTGGTGGACCTTCGACTATCCAAGTCACCTACCCAATCTGCATTTACAAAACCCTGTATGTCCAAAGATTTATCAACACTATCAG
Source organism: Cunninghamia lanceolata (assembly GCA_027924645.1). Classification (NCBI taxonomy): domain Eukaryota; kingdom Viridiplantae; phylum Streptophyta; class Pinopsida; order Cupressales; family Cupressaceae; genus Cunninghamia; species Cunninghamia lanceolata. Next base: position 27,026,314 of record BSBN01000213.1, on the reverse strand, counting down.
TACCAAACAATGATTAGGAGTAACTACAAGATATTTAAACACCATCTTCACATAATTCCAATGTTGTCTACCAAGGTTAGACATAAATCTGCTCAAAACTCCCAATTCTTCGCCAATATTTGGTCTAGTGCAAACCATGGCATACATCAAACTCCCTATAGCACTAGCATATGGCACATTAGACATATCCTCAAAATCATCCTCAGTCTTTGGACACATATCTAATGAAATCTTAGTACCAATGGGTAAAGGAACTCTAACTAGGTTGTAGTCTTGCAAACTAAACCTCTGCAAAATAGTATTCACATACTTACTTTGTGACAACCAAATCTTTCTATTACCTCTGTCTCTTCTAATATCCATTCCCAAAATATACCTGGCATCTCCAAGATCCTTCATATCAAATGCACTAAAAGTTGAGCTTTAAGCTCACTGATCATACCCTTAGTATTGCTGAAAAATAACATGTCATCAACATACAATGCAATAACTAGTATAGAATCAACAATACAATGAATGTAAACACAATGATCCTCCTCGCTTCTAACAAAACCCAATTTCAAAACAAATGAATCAAACTTTTGATACCACATTCTGGGGGACTATTTCAAACCATAGAGAGACCTCTTTAACTTGCAAACCCATTGTTCTTTTCCCTTTACCTCAAAAATTGTAGGTTGTTGCATATAAATTTCTTCCTCAAGATCTCCATGCAAGAATGCAGTCTTAACATCCATTTGCTCAATCTCCCAATCATAAGCTACAGCAATGATAAAAGAAATCTAATAGAAGTCAATTTAGCAACAGGAGATAATATCTCACGAAAATCAACTCCCTCTCTCTGGGAGTAGCCCTTGGCTACCAGTCTAGCCTTGTACTTTTCCAATGACCTGTTTGCTCTAAAGTTCTTCTTGAAGACCCACTTACATTCTATGGCCTTTCTTCCTTTGGGAAAATAAACAAGATCCTAGGTGTTACAAGAATCTAAATTCATCATCTCCTCATGCATAGCTAATTACCAAGACTCACTATCATCTGTAGAAATAGCTTCCCTATAGGATCTAGGTTCATCATTAGTACTCAATAAAGCATATACACAACATAAATCTGGTGGGCTATACCTGTCAAATGGATTCTATTGTCTTGTGGATCTCTTCAAGGGTGGAGTAAGAGACTCTACTCATTCTTCTGCATGATCATCTGCACCAACTTCTTCTATAACAACAAACTCATTTTCATCAGAACTACTCAAATCTTCTTCTTCTTCTTCACCCCCAAACCATCATTCTATTCTTCTTGAGGTGAATCGTGCTACTCTAACTCAAAGTGCACTTTCTTTGCCTTTTCATCTTTTTCTTTTGGCTGCTTAGGTTCAAAAATAGCTCTAAGTTTCCTGAAAATAACATCTCTAGAAAAGATAATCTTGCGGATTAGTGGATTCCAAATCTTATAACCTTTCACATTATCACCATATCCAATGAATGTACACTTTTCAAATTTTGGATCCAACTTAGATCACTTTTCCTTAGGCACATGAACAAAAGCCTCACAGCCAAAAACCCTTAAATGTGAAACAGAAGGTTTCTTACTTGTCCACACTTCATAAGGTGTCAAATCAAGAGCCTTACAAAGAGATCTGTTTATCAAGTAGCAAGCAGTACACACAACCTCTACCCAAAAACATTTGTCCAACTGTGCATCATGAAGCATACTTTTGGTTTCTTTCCATAATTGTTTGGTTCATCCATTTTACAACACCGTTCTATTGTGGTGTATACAGAGTTGTCTTTTGTCTGATTATACCTGCATGCTTGCAAAACTCATCAAATTCCTTAGAGCAATATTCCCCTCCATTGTCATATCTTAATATTTTTAACTTTAAACCTAATTGGTTCTCTACTAAGACTTTGAATTTCTTAAACTTAGTGAAAACTTCTAATTTATGTTTCATAAAATAAATCCATGTAAATCTACACATCATCAATGAAGGTGATAAAATAATGAGATTTTATGATAGATTCATTAGCCACATGTCCAAACACATCCATATGAATAATTTCTAATTTCTCTTTTGCTCTATTGCTTCCTGAAGGAAATGATTTTCTATTTTGTTTACCAAACACACAATGCTCACAGAAATCAAAGTGCTCATCAGAATAGGAGAAACCATCCAACAATTCTTTATTCTTAATAGTTTTCAGTACATTATTACTTGTGTGGCCCAATCTGTTGTGCCACAACATACAAGTGTTTTTAGAAGCCTCAGAAACATAAGAGGCATTACAAACTATAGTGGATTCAATCTTAAACAATTTCTCGAATCTCTTCCCTTTCGCTACCACCAAGTTCCTTCTCACTAGTTTGCAGCCATGCTTGTCAAATGTCACATGCATTCCCAAATCATTCAACTTTGAGCTTGAAATAAGATTTCTAGCTAATCCAAGAACATGCAAAACACCAGGAAGGGTTTTAATCCTCCCATCACTGAAACACAACAATCCCTTTCCTTTCTCGACAATCAGATATGAAGAGTTGTCACCAAGGTAGATATTACCACCATTAGATTCTTCATATGTGGAGAACCATTCCTTATGCGGGGTCATATGAAATGAGCATCCTGAGTCAACCAACCAGTGATCATTAGAGACAACATTACATGTAGAAAGTAAAACATCTTGACCTGCATTCAAGGACTTATCTAAAGTGCTCTCCCACTATTTCTTGGGGTTTCTACACTCCTTCACATGTCCCCTTTTTGCGCAATTTCAACACTGAACTCTGTTCTTTTTACCATGAGTCTTAGATTGGCTCTTGGACTTGTCCTTAGCTCCTTTCTGATATCCTTTAGGTCCCCTTTCCTTAGACCTTCCCCTGATACTGAGAGCATCACCTGAACTATCCAAACTCTTCTTCCTCAATTCCCATGCTAGTAAAACTGCAGCAAGAACATCCAACTTCAGATTTGTGAGGTTAGCAGTGATAGCCAAAATGACAATTTCCCATGATTCAGGTAAAGAACAAAGAAGCAAGATACACTTATCTTTGTTGGGAATTAAGGTGTCTCAAACTTGGTAATTCCTTGTATTATTTCATTGTATTTATTTATTTATTGCCTATTGTATAATTTGGATGCAAATCCTATGTTGTCATGTTGTGGGAGTTGGCATAGTGATGTGTCATCCTACATGGCATATGACCACATGTAAATTTGTCCTCACATGAGGAGATAGGTGTCCCACTTAGTGGTAGGAATATTTTTCCATGTGTCGGCATCTTGGAATGTGTGTAAGGGAATATTGACCGAAACGGTCATGATAGATTCCTATGACAAAGTTATGACATGTAACAGTTGGAAATAGAAGATCCTATGATAGGTATGGACATGTGTCAAGAAGCATCTTTGAAAAAGGCATCTTTGGGCACCCCAAGGTGGAATATGACATGTTGTGAGAGAATATGCTATTTATAGCCTGTGTATGATAGATTCTCTTACAGCTGTAAGTTATGACAACTATGACAGATTCTATGACAGTTGTAAGAGTCGGAAGAGCATATGTCATAGCCCATTTTGGAAATAGGTGACCTCCTTGGGATGGGATGACTTGACAAGTGTTAGGAACATCCTACAGTGTTGGACAAGTGTCCATAGGTGTGGGTTTTGGGCCATGAGGCCATGTTGGACGCTCATCTCAATGTGGAACCATTTTTCTCCTTTTATTTTCTTTATAAACAAGTGCTTTGGAGAGGTGATACATTATGTGATTAACAAGTACTATTATGCTGTCGGATCATCTCCAGATATGAGTGTCGAAGACTCCTGCAAGAGCATTGACTCTATGACTGTATTGTAACCTTCATTGTTTACGGAATACATTTGAGTTGTGTTTTGGAGTGTGGGGTTTTTCACCCAATAAGGGTTTTCCCCACATATATCTTGTGTCTCTCTTCTTCTATCTTACATTCTTGCGTATGTGTTTGCTATAATATCTCTGTTAGTGGGTTAACATAATCTGTCATTCTAAAGATAAAATTGAATTTGCACTCTCCTCCCCTCATTAGATTAGTGTAGGAAGCGATTTCTACATACCTAGCTTCCTTTCAATCTTCCTCATCAACATCAACATCAACATCTATTGAAGCAAGCTGACTCATCAACAAATTAAAAGAATTTAAATGCTCTACAACTTACTCACCCTCTTTCATTTTCAAAGAAAACAACTTCCTTTTTAAATAAAGTTTATTTACCATACTCTTGGTTTGGTAGATCTCACCCAACTGATTCCATAATTTATGTGTGGTCTCTTCCTTTGTGACATTCAACAGCACAAAATCTAAAATACAGAAATAGATGGTTCCACATGCCTTCTTATTTAGTCTAGCCCACTCATTTGGAGATACATCATCAGGTTTCTTCTCTTTTTGGATAGCCAACCACTAGTTTGTTTCTTCCAACAAGTCTTCTATTTTAAGCTTCCACAACTCATACCCTGTTCCGTTGAACTTCTCAATGTCTAATCGAGAGATTGATGCAACGGTCGATGCAACCATAATATCAACACAAGGTCTGTAAAACAAACACAACCAAATCTCCCACTGCAACTACAGCTTCCACACTACCACCCAAGAGTCAAAGTTGGCCAAGCTCTGATACCAAATGTTAGAAATGAAAGCAACACTACTTCAATGGAAATCTAATTCAAATAAATTTCTATAATCTTTTAAGTGTGTATTATTGATGGAGATTGTAATAAGAAATGAAACTATACTTCACAATAATGCAAAATTAGAAAATTGAACACATAACACAATGTTTAACATGGAGAAAACCCTTTCAGGGAAAAAACTCCACATAGGAAAGAGGCCCAATGTTTGTATTAATTTGAAAATGATTTACAATACAACACCACCACCAATCGCTCCTTCACTCTTCAATCCGACAGCATTTCGGTAGCACCTGAGTACCTAAAATCTATATTGTAGCAACAAATACATGGAAAAATACTTATATAAGTCCTAGCTCACACCTCCATAGGCATTTACTTTCTCTCTCATGAGATTCTCCAACCTGTAAACATTAATTATCATCTTACAAGCACCTTACACTTGTCCAAAAACTACCATGTAAGTTTGGGTGCCCAAGATTAAATCTAGCCTCTTACAACATCTTATGACGCGTCATAACCATCATAGATTCCATCAAAGAGTATCTTTCCAAGATAGGAACCTTGGGCTAAACATAGCAACTTACAACTCATTAATATCTATCATATGTGTCATTGTGTCATAGAATCTTATGACAACTTACAACTGCCATAAATTCTTTACATGCACCCACCAAACATTATGACATGCATCATACATGCTAAAAATAGTATATTCTCCCAAGGTGGTACCTACACTTATTTAATATTGAGATTTACTTTTTACAACCGTAAATGTCACTCCTTAATTACCTCCGGTGAATCTGAAATTACCACTGCTGGTGAAACTACCTCATTCCCTTATGAGTAATTACAAATTATAAATAATAAAATGGAATAAATACAATATTGGGATTTACAAGGTTAATGGCACCTTATCCCAACATATATTATATAAACATCATAATGATTAGAAAACTCAATATGTACTGTACAACAACAAGTTGTGCGTGTGTAATTTATTTCGACATAAAAAGGCTTTACCATTTCAAAATATCTTTGACTAATTTTGTTTTGAGGATACATCTCTTGAAATTTCTTGAAAAATTGTGTTTGAGTCACATCCAAAAAGTGCTTTAGATGTGGCTCACGGTTTCGAAAACCAATTCTCCTTCTTAGAACATCTCTTGCATTAGTAGATACACTTGTGTTATTTTTTGCAAAATTCTTCAATGAGGGATCTCAAGGATTCAACAACAACTTTATCTTTCCATGGGATTCTCCCAGAGAATGCCCACAATTCATTTATATTTGGTTCCTCAACTCTTTCACACCTTCCAATCACTCTCTTTAGAGTTTTTCTACTTATTTTCAATTTTTCACTTGTCTTTCTAATGAGGTGAGCTTTCTTTATTTTATGACTTACTATTGTTGACGTAATGACACATCGTGTGCCATTACTGTCCTTGGTGCATGAGGTGGAACCCAAAGTCTCATGCAATCGTTAGATTATTTCCAATTGATTTTTCACTTGAAGCATCCGATGTTCTTAGGCCAAGAATCTTCATAATGGGCTTTAGATTTCTCATCATTTCAACAAATAGTTGATATCTTTTGGTTTCATTTAAGCTCTCAAAAAATAATTCTCATATTTTATTGGCATATCTTTGGCAAGTACACTTGGGAACCTTATCCTACATGGGCTTCAAAACATTCTCATCGATATCAGTTAGAAACTTAGGCTTTCTATGCAAAATTCTAGGAGGTGTTTTCAATGGTAAATTTGACTCAATATTAGGAATTTATTCAATATTTACTTGAGATAGGATAGATGACATACCTTCAATTGGAGATGGAAAAGATGAAAAGTATTGAATTTGAGATGGAGAATATGGTGTACCTTCGACTTGACATGTGAATGATGGCATGCCTCTAACTTGAGAAGAGAATGATGATGTACCTTCAATTTGAGTTGTGAAATATGGAGTGCCTCCAACTTGAGAAGAGAATGATGGTGTACCTTCAACTTGACCTATGAAAGATGGAGTGCCTTCAAATTTGAGATTAAATTTCCTCATTAAACAGAGGTTTTGCATTCATTGCCTTTGTGCCGCGAATTCCATCTCTCTCTTAGCTTGATTATATGATTCATGTTCCTCTTGAATTGGCAATGGTGGCATGTCTTCTTCTATGGTTAAAAATTTCCTACTTTTGCAAAGTTGCCTTATTCCTTGTCTTCTCTTTGCATTCTTAGCTTCACGCTTTTCTAGTGTTAAAGTCTTTGCTCATTTCCTCAGCATGATGATGATTTCTATATGCATCATGAATAATACATAGATAAATTAGTCCATCTTGGTACAATAGAGTAAAGCAATTTCAAAATAATCATATAATTAAAGTGAATAAATGATTATAAATCTAAAAAATTATAGTTTCCTAGGGTGGTCCAACCCGAAACATACAGCTCGCACACATGTCATACACTAGCAAACTTTTTCAAATCAAGACTGAGCTAGGATAACTTTTGAATTACAAGTCAAGATGACATATCATACCATTCTTGAACTTCATGGAGTAACTAACATTCATCGTTCAAATAATATTTAAGAACATATCATAGCAATACAAAGGAAATTTTCCAACACTTACAATGTCTTTTAGCTCTCTCTATATATAGAAATCAACTTTTCCATACTAAGTTTTTAGAATTACATCAATGGCCAAGATTAATTTGATCCTAAGGCTTAGATTTAGTCCTATGATCTCAAGTCAAACTCATTTCATTTTGGCTACAAGAGTTCTCCATCATTGGAATAAGGGTCTCTTAGGATATGATCAACATTTACAAATGGTGATAGGCACAATCTCTAGGTTAATTTCACATTTTCTTAAAATATCTTCTCAAACACGCTTGTCTCCTTCATCTAGGTGAATTAGGAATACAATTTCTAAGGTAACAACTTTAGTTGACAAGCATATATTGTTCTATAAGGATCTTCAAATCATGTAGTATTCCTTCTTTTATCACAAATCTTCAATAGAAAGGCAACTTCCTTATAGTAATAGAATAATTCACTACATTTTTTATCTTCTTTTATTCACATATTTATAGATAAACTTGTATGGAGCTTGGTTTTTTTAGAACAACAACAAATCAGTTCATTAAATCAGTAATTTGTCCTTTGTTCATCTCATTCTCTTAGCCAACATTTTGCTTGATCTTGTCTTAGGTTCTCTTTTAGTACTTTCTTCCTCTATCATATTCTTGTTAAAAGAGTGTATGTAGAGCAACCTCCTACTAGTTAGAAAAAAATTGAGATAAATGAAAAATGAAACTCAAAGATTTTAATCAAGATCAATGAAAGATCTGAAAACACGACAAAGTTAGATTAAAGATGCAACATATTCATTCCTATTTAGGACAAATCCCTCCTCTAATCCTTCTCCCATTCCTAGTCAAATTGGTTTTGAAATTATAACCAAATGTTAAATTTAGTTTCTTTTTGCAACTTCATCAAATTTGTTGTCCTTTTTATCTTGACTGCTACTTCATGATGCATGACTCTTTCATTTCATGAAAAGGTTATGCAGGTCCACCAATATCAATACTCTATCTTCCTTAACTATCTAATAACTCCTTGACAAGTCACTATCTATTCAAGACAACCTCATTGTGATTATAATTGTCCTAATAACTATGCCAATGACATGTATGGTTATCTTTTAGTTGACCTATTTGGCCATCTCGTGTCCATGACAGTCTTCCCTATTATATGAATATCCTTTCAAGACCACCTCTATGTTTATATAGTATCACGGATACCTTTTTTCATGGATTTGAGATTAATTGACTTATCATTTAGTCTTGATTGTCACCTTGTGTATTAGTTTTTATCCTACCCATGGGTGAGAGGTCATAATTATTCCTAGGGTTGCATGATAGCTATTGCGTATCATAATCTTCAGGATGATATGATAACTATTCTTGCAAGTGAGTATGCTCAAGTAACAATCCTTATCTTGATTTTAGCATGATGATAATCCTTTGACTAACATGATTTCCCTTAGTATCCTTCTAATTGTTTAGGTTAGTGTTTGAATCAAGATAACAGCAACATGATTGCACATCTACTCCCCAGTGAAAGTGTTTCCATGACCTTTGTCTAGTTTAGGATTATCCTTGAATGTTGATAAGACTCCATTCATAAATCTATACCAATACTATCTTGATGATTTCCTTCCCATGGTGATATGGCTTCTTGTCATAGATTGTTATCTCAAATAAATATAAATTTTCACTTTGTCATTATAATTTAACTTGTCAAAATGATAATCCTCTCACTTCCCTCATGACTATCCTATAACATGAGATTTCATGCTTTAACATAATCATAAAGTGAAGTAAACGAATACATAAAGAACATACCTTAGATTTTGAGTTGCCCAATCCTCAAAAATTTGAGCTTTTTGGAAAGTTCCTTCGTATTCAATGTCAAATTATAGATAACTCTAATAGGATTAGTTAAATTTATTAAAAAATAAATATATATATATATAATCAAAGTCAATCTAAATACATGAAAATTAGCATTCAAAAAATATGAAACATGAAACTATTAGTTTAAATAATCAAATTCTCTCTAAAAACATCCAATTTACTTCTTCTATGTTGAAAAAATAAAAAAGTGGTGGATTAAGTAAACAATGATTGCCAAATGTTAACACCATAAAAAGCATTTTTTATCTGATAATGCATGAAAAAAAGGGAATAACAAAGCATTTGGGTCTGAATCATGGATCCCACATGTTTTTTGTTTGTTTTTCTTGGTTCACCAAAATGCGAGTGCATTATGTCATGTATGGAAAGTTTTAAGTGTTGTCATGCATGGAAAGTTATAAGTGTTTTAAGTGCATGGAAAGTGGGGAGGGAGATAGAGAGATGAGAGAGAGAGAGAGGGTGGGAGATAAAGAGGGTATGAGGTAGGGAGGGGAGGGAGGTAGATAGGTGAGAGAGAGAGAGAGAGGATAGGAGGTAAAGAGGGGAGGGGGAGAGATAGAGAGAGAGAGAGAGAGAGATTGGTTTTGACATGCAACCCTAAACCCCTAAACCCTAAAACTGAGCAACCCTAAACTTGCAAACCCTGAATTATGCCCCTAAACCCTAAACCTGAGAAACCCTGAACCTATAAACCCTAAATTATGCTCCTAAACCATAAACATGAGAAACCCTAAACCTCTAAACCCTAAACAATGCCCATAAACCCTAACCCCTAACCCCTAAACCCTAAACCCAAACAACCCTAAACCTCTATCTCCCTATCTCTATCATCCATCTACCTCTCAATCTCTCTCCCTATGTCTCTGGCCATGTCCCTCACTCTCTATCTCCCTGTCTCTCCCCTCAATATCTACTAACCCCTAACCCCTAAACCCCTAACCCCTTAACCCCTAACCCCTAAACCTGAGCAACCCTAAACCCAAGCAACTCTAAACCTCTATCTCCCTATCTCTCCCTATCTCCCTATCTCTATCATCCCTCTACCTCTCAATTTCTCTCCCTATGTCTCTGGCCATGTCATCACTCTCTATCTCCCTATCTCTCCCCTCGGTCTCCTTTATATCTCCCTATCGGTCCTCTTTCTCTAAACCCTAAAACCTAAACCTCTAAACCTTAACCACTAACCCCTAAACCATAAACCTTAAACCCTAACCCCTAAACCCTAAACTTGAGCAACCCCAAACCCCTAAACCCTAAACCCAAGAAACCCTAAAATCTATCTCCTTATCTCTCCCCTATCTCTGTATCTCTATTGTCCCTCTACCTCTTAATCTCTCTCTCTATATCTCTAGCCATGTCCCTCACTCTCTATCTCCCTATCTCAGCCCTCAATCTCCCCTAACCCCTAACCCCTAAACCATAAACCCAAGCAACCCTTAACCTCTATCTCCCTATCGAGCTATCGTCTCTCTACCTCTCAATCTCTCTCCCTATGTCTCTGGTCATGTCCCTCACTCTCTATCTTCCTATCTCTCCCCTCGGTCTCCTCTATATCTCCCTATCAGTCCTTTCTCTCTCTCTCTCTCTAAACCCTAAACCCTAAACCTCTAAACCTTAACCCCTAACCCCTAAACCTTAAACCCTAGATAATGCCTTTGAACCCTAACCCCTAACCCCTAAACCCTAAACCCAAGCAACCCTAAACCTCTATCTTCATATCTCTCCCTATCTCTATCATCCCTCTACCTCTCAATCTCTCTCCTTATGTCTCTAGACATGTCCCTCACTCTCTATCTCCCTACCTCTCCCCTCTGTCTCCTCTATCTCTCCCAATCTCTATCGGTCCCCTCTCTCTATCTCTCTAAACCCTAACCCCTAACCCCTAAACCCTAAACCTAAGAAACCCTAAACTCATAAACCCTAAATAATGTCCCTAACCCCTAAACCCTAAACTTGAGCAACCTTAAACCTCTATCTTCCTATCTCTCCCCTATTTCCCTATCTCTATTATCCCTCTACCTCTCAATCTATCTCCCTAAACCCCTAACCCCTAAACCCTTAACCCAAGAAACCCTAAAGCGCTCTATCTCCTTATCTCCTCCGTATCTCTATCATCCCTCTACCACTCAATCTCTCTCCCTATCTCTCTAGACGTCTCACTCACTCTTTATCTCCCTAGCTCTCCCCTCTGACTCCTCTATCTCTCCTTGTATTTCTCCTCTCTCTCCCCTATCACTCCTCTATCTCCCTATCTCTTCCCTCTATCTCTCCCTCTTCCTTATTGACGAAGGAAATAGAAACAAGAAAACTATGACTATCTATCTCTATCTCTCCCTATTTATAGGAGAGAGAGAGGAGGGAAGTAGAGAGTGAGAGAGAGGGTAGGAGGTAGAGAGGGGAGTGAAGTAGAGAGTGAGAGAGAGGGTAGGAGGTAAAGAGGCGAGACAGAGAGGAGGGGAGGGAGAGAGAGAATAATAGAGAGATGAGTAAGGAGGGAGGGAGAGAAAAAATAATAGAGAGAAGGGTAAGGAGGGAGGGAGAGAGAGAATAATGGAGAGGGGTAAGGAGGGAGGGAGAGAGAGAATAATAGAGAGAGGAGTAAGGAGGGAGGGAGGGAGAAAATAATAGAGAGAAGCGTAAGGAGGGAGGGAGAGAGAGAATAATGGAGAGGGGTAAGGAGGGAGGGGAAGAAGCTGAGATGATTTTATTTCACAATAATGCGATGCATTATAATGTGCTCATGTTGTTGTTTGCTTTGGTAACTTCCAAGCCTTTGGCTTGGATTTGCCTTGGGCTTCCAACCCAAAGGCTTGGACTAAGTTTTGAACGTTCAAAGACGTGTTTTTGCATATTGTAAAAAAATTGCATAATTTGGAGCATTCTCCCCATCAGGTTTGCACTTGTTTCAATGACAAGTCAAAAAATACCACGATAATCTTAATATCTCTCTTAGCTTTCTAACCATATAATTTTCTTCACGTTTTGAGTATGTTAAGGTTTTCATCTTTGATTTCTTTTGTTAGTGTATCTATTTTTTGTCAAAAACCAGTGTGTGGTATTTTTTACTCTTGTTAACCATTCATCAAAATTTCAAATAAATTATATTTTTAGATTTACTAGACTCCATTCTACACGTATTAAAAAAAATAGATTTTTAATTAGTTTTCAAAAAATTTAGGGGGGAGCATGCTCAATTTTTTGTTTTTAAAGATGTGTCCACTTTGAAAATTAGTAAAAAATCAATTATTCATGAAAAAATTATCAGAAAAATCAAGGATAAACTAGATGGTGTTAGATAATTTCTCAATAAAGTGATTTTTGAAATACTAAAAAAGGTTAACATTTTAGGGGGGCCACACCAGATACTATGTTATGTTTTTTTGAAAAAAATAGGAACAATTTGTGTGGCCCCCCTTTTTGAACCCCTTAATCTCAACCATTTTTGAAAAAATATTAGTAGTTTAGAAACTAGATTCGAAGCATTACGACTCTTGTTTTTGTTGCATTTTCAAATTTTGAGTGTAACTATCTTCAATTTCTCATCCAACATCAATCTTTCCCAATTTCAGGAAAAAAAAAAAATCTTAAGACCCCTTTTTGGTCCCCCATCTTTGTGCACTTACCCAACATATGCCTTCTATTAAATTTTCATTGCAAGATTCACTAACTACCTTCAAAAACCAATAATATATAGAAATTATGTAATTTAATTCATGAACATTATATTTTTTATAATTTAGTGAAAGTTCTATAGGTGCCTTGTTCCATGAAAAATTTAATAAGTTACAAAATAAATAGTCTTAATAACTACCAAACAAAAATAGTCAACATCCACAAGACAAAACTAGACAAACCACAAAAAAGACAACCATCCACCACCTTGGGAGAAAAAATGAAGAACGAGCATGACTTGGACAAAAATTATTACAAAAATGGGGAACCAACATCTAATTTAGATACACACCTACCACTAAATCCATCAACAAAGTCCCTACCACAACCACCTACACCTTACTACCCCTTTTAGCCATAAAGCAATTTCCCACCATAGTCGATTCCAAGGATTGAAACTTAATACTCCAAAAAATTCCTCCCTCTACTAAGCTCAAACTAACCCATTTTCTTAGGGCACACCAATAGCATGTATAAACCCAAAACCTCCAAGTAACATGTAAAATGGGTAATCATCAAATTTTTTAGTACCATTGTCAAGTCCATACTAAAGGATTTAAGTTCCCACAACTCATGGTACACCACTAGGATTTCCTTACTAATTATATTCACATCTCCCACGGACTCCAAAGGCATCATCTTTTCCACTTTCACCTACAATTGTCCTAAATCCCCACTAGCCAACTCCATGGAGGTAATCTAGGAAGATTAGAAAAGGCATGGATCAATCAAGCCCTCAAGTCAAGAGAAGGAACAATCAAAAACAATTTAGCCATGAAATCCTCTTGCATTAAATCCTTTGACAAAGTAGGACTAAATTTACCTAAACCAAAAGGGCCCAACACACATTTCACCACACCCAAAGATGATGTACAAATAGTGGAAAATAGAGCTCAAATACTTGTGTGAAACCATACCCCTAAGATAGAGGTCCTTGGGCTTTAGATAACAATGATACTCATTCATCTCCCTATTTCATAGATAAAAATAAACTAAGTTTCCACTAAATCCAACCAAAACCCTACCAAAGCACCCTACAAACGCAAAACTACCCACAACATAACCTAGAAAAGAATCACTGAAAATCAAAGGAACTAACACCAAAAGTAGAATTAATCATAGGCCCAAATAATCACCCCAAACATTTATACTAGGGTTCTTGCCTATCCTCTATCTATGGACTTTAATGGCTCTCATGAGGTGCAAGTTAGGCCTAGGACACTTATGTCCTTTGTGCAAGTGGTTAAAGCTCCTACCTATCAGCACTTGTTGCCCAGAATTGATCTCAATTTGCCAAATTCATTTAGGGACATAGATGGTGCTATTAAAAATTTGTAGGTTAATGTGGTCAATGGTATTTAGAACTCCATTTCTACATTTCCATCTCCTTTGTGCTTTAGTTGGGGATGGCATTAATTTTATCTTTTCTCTTGCAAATTTTAGATTCACTTGTGGATAAGACTTCTTCAAGGCTAGAATCTTCTTTGGTGAGGATTTTTTTGGATCCAAGCTGAACACTAACATCTTCAAAGAATGGGCCTTAAAGAAATGGAAGGTCTGCAACCATTTTGATATTATTGCGATGAGTAATTGATTCTTTTTGATCTCCTTCATGTCCATGGAGGATAGTGTTACAATCCTTAGGGATGGAACGTGGTTTGTAGGTTTATGTTAGGGCTATTCCTAAAAAATGGGAACTAAGATTTGGTCTTAAAAGGAATGCTCCAATAGGGTTTCTTTCTAGATGAGATTCCCTACCTTGCCACTAGTGTAATGCCCCTCCATTATCATCTTGGATGTGCAGATGGTCTGGCTAAGGAGCATGAAGATGAAGGTAAAATAATAGGAATATTTAGGGTATGTTAGATAGTTGATGTTGTGCAATATATTATGTTGGTAGATGCTACATTCATGTTGATGACATTCCTAATTATGCTCATGTGTGGTTTCATATGATAATTAGTATGTTTTATCGATAATCTTTGTTGCGACACTAATAATTTACATGCTCTGACATTGTTTTACATTCAGGTGATTATGATGTTGATCTTACTATGATTGTAATATGTTAGAATTGATTTTTATGCAACTGATTATGTATCATAGGATGTTATGTTGTGATGTTTTGTGTGGATTAATCTTATTATGTGTATCATGCGATTATCTGATGGTGGTTCTTATTTAGTCGTTTAGTAACTAATTGCTATGTGTGTTGTGATTACGTGTTTGATGTGATGGTGAAAGGGACAGTGTCGTATTACTCATGCTTGAGTACCCTGCTATGTTGTGATTCCCTTTCATGGTGTATTTGACTATATGATTATATATATGTCTATTTGTTCGACTATTTGGTTGTTGCAGGATGCAGGTACCAGGCATCGACTCCACCTGAATTAACAAGTCTGAATATGCCTTAAACCTAATGGAAACTATTGAACAGAGATAACATGTGGTCCCCTAGTTAGCCATCATCCTTGAAAAGGATGAGTATCCAGTTTTGCACCCAGTCAGTGTTGTCTGTATGAGTGTAATGGTCAGTCACTGTCATTGTGGACATGCTTTCGATCATGTATTGTGTTAGGTATTGTTTGGCATTTGAGTTATTTTGTTTGGAATTGTTTGATTAATGTTTTAGTTAATTGTTTCATTACAATAAAACTATTAAGTCAAGAGGGCACTTTGATAAATAAATATAGATGTTTTTATGTAAATTATAGTTGTGGGAAATATGTATTATTATGTCTGAAAAAAATTCTCTTTCTTTATTATTATTGACTTGAGTAATTATTTTCCATTTTGGCCACTTGGAAGAAGTGGAAGTTACATACCTCAAGAGGGAATCTTAGAAATAATTGTTTCTTTTGTGTAAGAGACTAATTTTAGAAAAGTATAAAGAAACTATTTTTGTTTGGTTGTAAATGAAATAAATAGAAAATTCTAAAATAAATAAAATCATAGAGAAATTATTGTTTGGTTAAAAATAGGAAATTGTAAGAAAGTAATAAAGGAGAATCTTCTGGAAGAAATTATGGGGGGTGGTTATGCATGCTAAACTTTATTTTGAAATCTCAAAACATAATTTGTAGAGGAGCATGCATTTCAAATGGGGAATATGTTTTATGTTTTGGGGATTTCTCTCTTAGGGAGTTTTCATTTTTCTCTTAGCAACATAAACCATAGTTTCCAGAAGAAAGACTTGGGGGAAAACGGATGTGAGCTGGGAATTTTCTGAAAAAGTGATAGAAGTAATATTCCAGGTATGGACTGAGATATGAATATGATTTATTGTTGCATTAGATTTAGTAAAATATTCTATGAATTCTCTTCTACATTTTCTGAACCCAGTCTATTGCGTTAGCCATAACTTTATTTTTACAAACTGGGTTTCTCTAAATTGTTTATATGGCGCACGACCTCGATATCTAAATCATATCTAAAAATCAGACATACCAAGTTTGTCATTTTTGAGATATGAAAATTTTGTGACTGTCTACCTCTCACCCATTTCATCTCTATTTTAGCAATCTATTGTGTTAGCCATAACTTTATTTTTACGAACTGTGTTTCTCTAATCTTTTTATATATGGTACACGACCTAGTTATCTAAATCATATCCAAAAATTAGCCATACCTAGTTTGTCATTTTTGAGATATGAATATTTTGTGATTGTCTACCTCTCACCAATTTTGTCTCTGTTTTAGTAGTCTGTTGCATTAGCCATAACTTTATATTTACGAACTAGGTTTCTCTAATTTCTTTATATATGGTGCACAACCTAGTTATCTAAATCATATCCAAAAATAAGCTGACCCAGTTTGTCATTTTTGAGATATGAATATTTTGTAACTATCTACCTCTCACCCATTTCGTCTCTATTTTAGCAGTATGTTGCATTAGCCATAACTTTATTTTTACGAACTGAGTTTCTCTAATTTTTTTATATATGTTCCATGGCCTAGATATCTAAATCATATCCGAAAATCAACCATACCCAGTTTGTCATTTTTAAGATATGAATATTGTGTGACTGTCTACCTCTCACCCATTTCGTCTCTATTAAAACAGTTAGTTGCGTCACCAACTATATTTTTGAACGGGGTTTCTCTGAGATTTTTCAACAAATTCATTTTGTGCATATCTTATGATCATTGCTTTCCATCATATGACTTCTTTGAGGCATTCTACTAATCAGTCTACGTCCCCGGTCTATGCTTTCACATTTTGCATTGTTGGTAGCTTCCAAAGCCTTCTCAACAAATTCATTTTGTGATGATCCTATCATATGCATATGGTTAAAAGTGTCATAGATTTGGTGAAGATGTTAGATCTATAGGAATGTTTTGTTATTCTGTATTCCTTTCCTCTCAAGCTAACCTTAGAACAAGGTTCATTTATTGTAGCTTCAGGTTTTGTATCTTGTGATTCTATCTAGTGTAAGATATTTATAGCATTCTAATATTATAGGCTTTTAGCCTAGCTTATATAGTTATATTTAATAGTATTTATAGAATTGTCTAGATTATTAATGAAATCTACATCAGTGTAAATAGTGTAAATAATTGTTGTGTTTAATTTGTATGCCTTAGGGTTATTTACATTTTGTTCGCAATCATTTTAATTAAAAGAAATTAAAATAAGTCTTGAGAATTATTATTTAAAATATTGTTTCTCGTGGACACTTATATCTTATCATCATATTGTAACTGCTACTGGTGATTAGAAAGGTACGGGTCTGTATTATTGAGATAGATTCACTTTATATTTGTTAGATGATTGATCATGCTTGGATTAATGTTACATTCCTTAAAAATATTGTTGAAGGGTATTAGTTTATGATGTGCATTTGAGAGTGAATGTGATGTGAGACCATAGTGTTTAGTGTGTCAAGTGTTTGTGTCATTTAGGAAAGTTGATTCCAGAGGCCAAGAGGGGTAGTCATGTGTATGACTCCTGTGATTATGTAGTCTTGCTAATGGTTGAATATGTATTAGTTATATGTTGACTCCCCTCTATTTATGGATTCGTGTGGTTATGATGACTATGCAAGATGGATAATGCCTTGCTCAATGTACCTATTCATATGGTTATGATGACTGTGCAAGATGGATAATGCCTTGCTCAGTGTACCTATTCATGTGGTTATGATGACTACAAGATGGATAATGCATTGCTCAGTGTACCTATTCATGTGGTTATGATAACTATGCAAGATGGGTAATACCTTGCTCTGTGTAATGTGAAATGATGTATGTTTTGTGTTGTAAATGTATCATGATTAGAAATGTGATACTTCATCCTTGGGTTTTGTTTTGGGCTTTGAGAATCTAAATGCAGTGAAGGGGGAGTGGCTTTCAATGTGGGGCTGACGCCCAAAGTGGCTTGTTAGGGTAACCCATTGGAAGTTGTTAATCTAGTGATAACTTAATAATAAATTTAGAGGGTTGGGTAGTTTTCACACTAATCAAGATAATTGGATGCCTCACTTATGCCTATAGTGCTCGTTCAGGCTAAGGATGAGATGAGAAGGCCATGGTTGGCAAAATCAACTTCCTTGTCCTCACAAAAGGAATGTTGGTTCTGCATGTATCACCCCATGGGTCCGGCGTATAGTGAGAGACTGTCAGGGTAACATAGATGGGGGCAGGGGCCGGCGCCTAGCGAGAGACTATCAGGGTAACCCATGGATGGAGGCCGATGTCTAGCTAGAGACTATCAGGGTAACCCGTGTTAAGACCATGCGATGACACTCTTCCCTACTGCAGCTTAGCATTCCCTAAGTGTGTTTTCCTCTTTTATTGTATGATTGCCTCTGGAAGTGTTGTTTGAGTTGCTTGTGATGTTCATATTGACCAACGTTGTATTGGAGTCATGTGTAGTCCCTGCACCTATTAGCCTATTGTCTTCTTGACTGTTGCTTAGTGGGACCTTATTGTTATCTCCTAGCATGGGGGGTGGACCTTAGGGTTCCACATGGTCGGGTGGATGTGCTTTTATCTCCATTGGTTTCCCTTGTTGTTGTTCATGTGTGAGAAGGATGTACCTTGTATGGTAGATTTCAAATCTTACTTTTGTTTGAGGAGACAGATACTTATGATCATGTTTCAATCTTGTATATCAGTTGAATCATGTACTATTATCTTGATATAATATGGAATTGTATGTGTTTATTTATTTGATGCAATTTGACTTGAATGAACTGTGTTTGTTAGTTAATTCATAATGTTGGTTAGATCTTGTTTTAGTTCATTAGTAATGCAGCCGTGGAACCCTAGAGTATAAAGCTTATTTTAAATGTTATGAATAAATATATGATTGTTGTTATTTCCTTCATTTAAAAAAAAATATTTGACCTTTTTGTAAGCTTAGTTGTGTTATTCTCTAGGTTCCTTAGAGGGCATTACATTTGGTATTAGAGCCTAGGTTGAAACACTGGGATCTCTGGATTGTTGTTGTTGCTGTAGGTTAAGCATTTTTCTCTTGTGGTGAGTTGGTAATAGTACCTCTCACCTATGTGCCTTGGTATGATGTTAGAAGATTGATAAACTTACAGACTTGTTCTTTGATTCTAGAAGAAATAAATTCTTTATGCCTTGTTTTACTTATGTGTCTGCTATGTGTTCTCTCTCCTTTTCTGAAAATGTGATGTTATATATGAAAATATGTGTTTTCTGAATGTTAGTGCTTGTTGATTTGTTGAGGCCTTGAGTCCCTCTTGTGTTCTCTAGTGCTTTAGAAGAAAGAAGCATGATTACTGTTAGTGCATGTGATTAGGAGTGTGGTATTTTCCCCCTCTAGTGATGTGAATGTTCTGTACCCATTCTATGTGGGGTGTTGTGAAATGCCAGTGGTGTTTTGTGTTCCCTGGTTTGGTGAAGTAACCATACTTGGGGATTATGTTTAACTTTGAGTGTAGAAGCACCATACCATCTTTATGTTAATTGCATTATATGTGTAAGTATTGGAATGATTTAATCACTCGGTGGCAGCATGCATCGCGAGTCATGAGGATTATGTGGTGTTGTCATGTGTGGGGTATCTTTGCATGGTTGCTTGATAATCTAATAGCTATCTCCTTGTTGGCCATGACCTCGTGTGGAAGTTTTGTTGTGATTTATGAAATTTATCATTGTGTATGCCTGTGTAAGAAACGTGTGCAGGAGATCAAATTGGAGCCTGTTATCAAGAATGTGATATTGTAAGTCAATTAGAATTTTGAATTATTCGTGTGTGTGACATCATACATTCCTCTATAAGTATCTTTTTGCATAAGGAAGTAATTGTATATGTTCATAGTTTGGTAAAAAGGAATTGTACTGCATTAAAGATAGAAAATTTTTGTAAATAAGTAGCGACTGTGTTGCCTTAAATCCTTGTATAAAAGTTGCTTAGATAAGAAGATGTAGAAAACTTAGTTGTCTGTGTGTTTGGTGTACATTCTCTAATGCATTTTGGACTTCGAGTCCTAGGGTGTTGTGTAGCAGATACTCCCTTTTGTGGCTTAGTCACACTGTGATGTGGATTTGTTTGTAATATTGGTTGTTTTGGAATTTTTTATAGTTGTTTCATGTGTTGTGGGTGGGCTAATAGTGAATTTGTTTTCTTTGAACTCTCTTATAATAGGAGTGGTCACCAAAACTCTTTTCTTTATACTTGATTTATTGTTGAAAATTGCCGGCATTTTGTGACTTAAGATTGAATTTGATTATTTCCCCACTTGGGTTTGCATTTTTAAAATTTCTATGGTGGCTATTTCAAATTTTTGTTTCTGTTGGCTCCATTTCGTGTTAAGTGTTGTTTCTATCATGTTCATTTCAAACCTCTGATAGTGTGTTCAAGGGAGGACTCCGCGAAGAATTGTACTTTGCATGTTTGGTGATTAGTTTGAACCATAGTGGAAATAAGAGATGAGATGTATTTTTCCTTGTTAATATATGAATGCAATTCCCTAAATCATTTTAAATTCACAAAAAATGTGTGATTGGATTATTAGTAGATCACATGATACGTCTTAATGGTGAGGAATTGATGATCTTCTTGTCTTTATTGAACGATTGTGGTCGTCTTATGAATAATTGCTTAAAATGGATGTTTATGTTGGCAATAGAAAATTGTAATACTAATATGTTATTTTTCCACCCTAGTCTGTGACTTCCAGGAGTAAGTCAAGTCTTAGGGGGGAGGATGTAATGCCCCTCCATTCTCATCTTGGATGTGCAGATGGTCTAAGGAGCATGAAGATGAATGTAAAATAATAGGAATATTTAGGGTATGATAGACAGTTGATGTTGTACATTATATGATGTTAGTAGATGCTACATTCATGTTGATGACATTCCTGATTATGCTCATGTGTGGTTTCATATGACAGTTAGTATGTTTTATCGATAATTTTTGTTGTGACACTAATAATTTATATGCTCTGACATTGTTTTACATTCAGGTGATTATGATGTTGATCTTACTATGATTGTCATATGTTAGAATTGATTTTTATGCAATTGATTTTGTATCATAAGATGTTATGTTGTGATGTTTTGTGTGGATTAATCTTATTATGTGTATCATGCAATTATCTGATGATGGTTCTTATTTAGTCATTCAGTAACTGATTGCTATGTGTGTTGTGATTACGTGTTTGATGTGATGGTGAAAGGGATAGTGTTGCATTACTCATGCGTGAGTACCCTGCTACACTGTGATTCCCTTGCATGGTGTATTTGACTATATATATATATATATATATATATATATATATATATATATATATATATATATATATATATATATATATATATATATATATATATATATATATATATATATATATATATATATATATATATATATATATATATATATATATTTGTTCAATTGTTTGGTTGTTGCAGGATGAAGGTACCAGGCATCGACTCCACCTGAATTAACAGGTCTAAGCGTGCCTTAAACCCAGTGGAAACTGTTGAACGGAGATAACATGTGGTCCCCTAGTTAGCCATCATCCTTAAAAAGGATGAGTATCCAGTTTTGCACCCAGTCAGTGTTGTCTGTATGGGCGTAATGGTCAGTCATTGTCATTGTGGTCATGCTTTTGATCATGCATTGTGTCAAGTATTGTTTGGCATTTGGGTTATTTTGTTTGGAATTGTTTAATTAATGTTTTGGTTAATTACTTCATTACAATAAAATTATTAAGTCAAGAGGGCACTTTGATAAATAAATATAGATGCTTTTATGTAAATTATAGTTGTGGGAAATATGTAATATTATGTCTGAAAAAGATTATCTTTCTTTATTATTATTGACTTGAGTAATTATTTTCCATTTTGGCCACTTGGAAGAGGTGGCAGTTACGCACCTCAAGAGGGAATCTTAGAAATAATTGTTTCTTTTGTGTAAGAGACTAATTTTAGAAAAGTAGAAAGAAACTATTTTTGTTTGGTTGTAAATGAAATAAATAGAAAATTCTAAAATAAATAAAATCAGAGAGAAATTATTGTTTGGTTAAAAATAGCAAATTGTAAGAAAGTAATAAAGGATAATCTTCTAGAAAAAATTATGGGGGGTGGTTATGCATTGTAAACTTTATTTTGAAATCTCAAGACATAATTTGTAGAGGAGCACGCATTTCAAATGCGGAATATATTTTTATGTTTTGGGGATCTCTCTCTCAGGAAGTTTTCATTTTTCTTTTGGCATCATAAACCATATTTTCTAGAAGAAAAGACTTAGGGGAAAATGGATGCAAGCTAAGAATTTTCTAAAGATGTGATAGAAGTAATATTCCAAGTATGGACTGAGATATGAATCTGATTTATTGTTGCATTAGATTTAGTAAAATATTATGTGAATTCTCTTCTACATTTTCTAAACCTAGTCTATTACGTTAGCCATAACTTTATTTTTACAAACTGGGTTTCTCTAAAATGATTATATATGGTATACGGCCTGGATATCTAAATCATATCCAAAAATCAGACATACCCAGTTTGTCATTTTTGAGATATGAAAATTTTGTGACTGTCTACCTCTCACCCATTTCATCTCTATTTTAGCAGTCTGTTGTGTTAGCCATAACTTTATTTTTACGAACTGGGTTTCTCTAATATTTTTATATATGGTGTACGACCTAGTTATCTAAATCATATCTAAAAATCAGCCATACCCAATTTGTCATTTTTGAGATATAAATATTTTGTGATTGTCTACTTCTCACCCATTTCATCTCTATTTTAGCAGTCTATTGCGATAGCCATAACTTTATTTTTATGAACTGGGTGTCTCTAATTTCAAGACCTAGTTATATAAATCATATCTGAAAATAAGTCATACCCAATTTGTCATTTTTGAGATATGAATATTTTGTGACTATCTACCTCTCACCCATTTCGTCTCTATTTTAGCAGTCTGTTGCATTAGCCTTAACTTTATTTTTATGAACTGAGTTTTTCTAATATATGGTGCACAGCCTGGATATCTAAATCATATCCAAAAATCAGCCATACCCAGTTTGTCATTTTTGAGATATGAATATTTTGTGACTATCTACCTCTCACCCGTTTCATCTCTATTAAAACAATTAGTTGCGTCACCAATAACTATATTTTCAAACGGGGTTTCTCTAAGATTTTTCAACAAATTTATTTTGTGCATATCCTATAATCATTGCTTTCCATCATGACTTTTTTGAGGTATTCTACCAATCAGTCTACGTGCCCTGTCTATGCTTTCACATTTTGCATTGTTGGTAGCTTCTAAAGCCTTATCAACAAATTCATTTTGTGTTGATCCTATCATATGCATGTGATTAAAAGTGTGATAGTTTTGGTGAAGATGTTAGATCTATAGGAATGTTTTGTTGTTTTGTATTCCTTTCCTCTCAAGCTAACCTTAGAACAAGGTTCTTTTATTGTAGCTTCAGGTTTTGTATCTTGTGATTCTATCTAGTGTAAGATATTTATAGCATTCTAATATTATAGGCTTTTAGCCTTTCTTATAAAGTTATATTTAATAGTACATTTACAAAATTGTCTAGATTATTAATGAAATCTACATCGGTGTAAATAGTGTAAATAATTATTGTGTTTAATTTGTATACCTTAAGGTTTTTTGCATGTTGTTCGCAATCATTTTAATTAAATAAAATTAAAATAAGTCTTGAGAATTATTAATTAAAATATTGTTGCTCGTGGACACTTATATCTTATGATCACATTGTAACTGCTACTGGTGATTAGAAAGTTACGGTTTTGTATTATTGAGATAGATTCACTTTATATTTGTTAGATGATTGATCATGCTTAGATTAATGTTACATTCCTTAAAAATATTGTTGAAGGTATTAGTTTATGATGTGCATTTGAGAGTGAATGTGATGTGAGACCATAGTGTTTAGTGTGTCAAGTGTTTGTTTTGTTTAGGAAACTCGATTCCAGAGGCCAAGAGGGGTAGTCATGTGTATGACTCCTGTGATTATGTAATATTGCTAATGGTTGAATATGTATTAGTTGTATGTTGACTCCCCCCTATTTATGGATTCATGTGGTTATGATGACTGTGTAAGATGGATAATGCCTTGCTCAGTGTACCTATTCATGTGGTTATGATGACTGTGCAAGATGGATAATGCCTTGCTTAGTGTACCTATTCATGTGGTTATGATGACTGTGCAAGATGGGTAATGCCTTGCTCAGTGTACCTATTCATGTGGTTATGATAACTATGCAAGATGGGTAATGCCTTGCTCTGTGTAATGTGAAATGATGTATATTTTGTGTTGTAAATGTATCATGATGAGAAATGTGATAGTTCATGCTTGGGTTTTGTTTTGGGCTTTGAGAATCTAGATGCAGTGAAGGGAGAGTGGCTTTCAATGTGGCGTTGGCTCCCAAAGTGGCTTGTCAAGGTAACCCATTGGAAGTTGTTAATCTAGTGATAACTTAATAATAAATTTAGAGGGTTGGGTAGTTTTCATACTAATCAAGATAATTGGATGCCTCACTCATGCTTGTAGTGCTCGTTCAGGCTAAGGATGAGATGAGAAGGTCAGGGTTGGCAAAATCAACTTCCTTGTCCCAACAAAAGGAATGTTGGTTCCGCATGTGTCACCCTATGGGGCCAGCGTCTAGTGAGAGACTATCAAGGTAACCATAGATGGAGGTTGGCACCTAGCGAGAGACTGTCAGGGTAACCCATGGGTGGGGGCCAACGTCTAGCTAGAGACTGTTAAGGTAACCCATGTTAGGACCATGCGATGACACTCTTCCCTACTGAAGCCTAACATTTCCTAAGTGTGTTTTCCTCTTTTATTGTATGATTGCCTCTAGAAATGTTGTTTGAGTTGCTTGTGATGTTCATATTGACCAGTGTTGTATTAGAGTCATGTGTAGTCCTTGGACCTAGTAGCCTATTATCTTCTTGACTATTTGTTTAGTGGGACCTTATTGTTATCTCCTAGCATGGGGAGTGGACCTTAGGGTTCCACATGGTCAGGTGGATGTGCTTTTATATCCATTGGTTTCCCTTGTTGTTTTTCATGTGCAAGAAGGATGTACCTTGTATGGCAGATTTCAAATATTGCTCTTACTTGAGGAGGCAGATACTTATGATCATGTTTCAATCTTATATATCAGTTGAATCATGTATTGTTATCTTGATATAATATGGAATTGTATGTGTTTATTTATTTGATGCAATTTGACTTGAATGAACTATTTTTGTTAGTTAATTCTTAATGTTGGTTAGATCTTGTTTTAGTTCATTAGTAATGCAGCCATGGAACCCTAGAGTATAAAGCTTAATTTAAATGTTATGAATAAATATATGATTGTTGTTATTTCCTTCATTTTTAAAAAAAAAATATTTGACCTTTTTGTAAGCTTAGTTGTGTTATTCTCTGGGTTCCTTGGCGGGGCGTTACAGCTAGAATATTGGGTAGAGGAGGTTTTGGTGGGTATTTCTAGCTCTTTTGGCTAAATGATAGCCATTGATGGTGTGAACAAATTTAAGAAATGCTTAGTGTTTTATAGATTTTGTGTGAATGTCATTGTGAATTTTGTGGTCCCTTCTATTATTATGCCATCCAGTTTTGATAAGTTGGTGCAACTGTTTGCTTATGAAGGCTCCTCAGTTTGGTGTCAAGTTTCTCACAAGGCGGGTCACTCTAGTATTGTTTGTCCATCTAATAGAAGGAATACTTATAATTCATGGAGGAAAAAATAAGTTTCAAACCTTGGCCTCTCTTATCCTTTGATAGGTTTGAGTGATATAGCTTTAGGGGCTTCTAGGGATAGGCCTTTCTGTAGCATCACTATTGCAGATGGGAAGGGCCTAGAGTTAGATAGCGCAAATGAGGATTTGGAGGATTCCCCTCTCTTACATATTTTACTATTTAATTTTAAGGTAAAATGGAAGAAGCCCATGGAGGAAAAGCATGCAAATAGTTCTACGAATTATTGTGATTTTGGGAAGGAAATAAAAAAAGGGAATGTATCTAGTAAGGATTTCAATACCAATGAATTAGTGGCTAGGTCTGACAACCATATTCAAAGCTCTTTGGAACACTTTGAATTCAAGCTACCATAATTTAATGGGTTTCTTGACATATCTTTGAACTTATTTCTATTCTCTTGCCCTTATTGAGTTATTCTATGGGTGTTGCCAATTGTTTATTTAGTTTTTCAATCCTTGTTGTGATCCTTTGTTGAGTTCTAGGCTTTATTACTATATCTTGTTTTAGCTTTGTAAAAGGTTTGGGGACCTTTCAAAACCCCTACTTTACCCTTATAAAAAAATCACCCCAAACATGTTGGGGTATTGCTTGAATTATTATAATTCCACACCCTTCAAGCTTTAAAGACCAAATTATTGAGTTGTTGATAGATATGGACAATGGTCACAAGTTTGAAACCTAATTTGCACGTTGTATGCATCAGGGTCAACATGTATAGCCTAGAGGTTATAGGGGGCTTGCCTTGTGGTGTTTAGAGCCACCTCTTAGACTAGATCTAGGTCACTAGGCTACTGATTTCCTTGGTTAATAAAAAATGGAGGTTGTCACCACCCCAATCCACCAATACCTTACAAATAATTATTGCATACAATACGAGCAAGAAATAAATAAAACAAAAGAGTCGTTGTCTATGTGCCAAGAAAGAAAGGGGTTACAAAGACCCTTAAGGAGGAAATAAAAGGATCCTTCCAAATTCTTATTGTATAGGGAAAAAATGACAACTAATCAATGCCAACTTTCATTAGAAAATTGCCACCAACTTTGATTCATGAAAAAAATGTGAAAAAAAAACAATGTCAAAAGATTTACACAACTCTATCACTTCCTTAAGGAAGTGCCTATTCTTCCATCTCAATCATGACCCTATATTCAAAACCTATAATTGCAACTTCTCATTCTGCCTCATCATTCATTCTACTTTCAAGAAATATAGAGCTAAGTTTTACAAAGATACCATCTCCAATCCATTTCACAACTCCACTCTGCCAAACCAAAGTTTTCTTTCAAAATTAAACTTTAAAAACTTAACCAAAAATTATCACTAACTATTTATCAATTATTCCATTAACATAAATTTGCAAACATTATATCATGATATACTCAAATTAAAATATAATTTAAAAATAATAAAATCCTTAATTTAAAATAGTTAGAAAGATATTATTGTATTAAATTATCATTAAAAATAAGCAAACAATATAAGATAGACATTGCATATTTTAGGGTATCAACCCAGTATTATGATGCCCTCACTAATATATTTTTAAAAAACTATGAAATATATAATTTAATACAATTAGTGATATCTATGGTTTGTTTACATTTGCCCCATCTAAAATTAGCTAAGATTGACCAGTTGCCTTTAGTAGTCAATTATGAATAGACATTGTATATTTAACTCATCAACATGGTATTATGATGCCATCACCAATATATAATTTAATACAATTGGTGGTATCCATGTTTTGTTTTCACTTACCACATCTAAAATTAGCCAAGATTGACCAACTTCCTTTGGTAGTCAATTATGAATAGACATTGTATATTTTAACTCATCAATATGGTATTATAATGTCATCACCAATATATAATTAAAAAATTATTAAATATATAATTTAATACAATTGGTGATATATATATATTTTGTTTTCACTAGTGGCATATAAAATTAACTAATTAAGATGGACTAACTAGATTTAATAAATCAATTATTAATTGTGACAACTTAATTCAATGAAAAAAAAATGTATCAAGAACTCTTTTAAAAATGTGTGAATAATATTAAATTTTATTTACTTATATTTAAATATTAAGTTGTTTGTTTGGAATAGCATTTTAACTATTTAGGATGTAGTTGGGATTTAAACATGTGGAGAGAATTTATAATTTTTATGTGTACATTTTTTAATGTGAATCTACATGTATAGGTCATATGTTTTCTTAGTATATTTATTTCGCAAAGGAAAATTATCAACATTGACAATAAGAGTTTTTGGATTAAGATTTTTTTTCCCAGGTTCTTATTGTCATCTTCACATGCTTAGAAAACTCATACCTACTATATCAACATTGTTAAAAAATTACTAATAAACTTTCTGCTATATCAACATTGTTAAAAAATTGCTAATAAACTTTAAAATAAGTAAATAAATTATTATCCATAAATCTAAAAATAAGTAATATGTGTGAGTCTAACTAAGAGTTCATGATTATCCTAGACAAGTTTATCTTGTGATAAATTACACATGAATTGAGGTAGAAATCATATACTCTCTTAACATGTTTATTTAACAAAGGAAAAGTACACCAACATTACTACAAAATTATCATAAATCTTAAAATAAGTAATAGAAATATTACCAATAAATCTTAAACAAACAAATTATATGTATAAATCTAATTAACTAATTTCAATAATCAATTATAATAAAAATATTTAATAAAAAAACATAATTTAATACAAAATAAAGAATATCATAGAACTATTTTTTTAAATCATTTATTTAATCTATATCTACCCATTACTACATTAAATTACTTAGTGTCATTAATATCTTAGACTAAAAAGAAAATTTAAAATACCCTCCTACCAAAAATTTATATATAATAAATTACAATTAAATTCTTTTATATATGAGAAAAATATTTTACATAAACTCTCTCTTAACCTATAAATATTTCAAAAATTATAACCTATAAATATTTCAAAAATTATTAAATGAAAATTATATTTCATTTTAATAATATTATATTTTTATTAATTGAAGTGGACATTTGAACTCCCACAACATTTTAGTTCTCCTTATATATATATGGGTGTGAATAATTTTTTTAGTGCCAAGGACTAGAAACCTACCTCATTATTATACTATTTAATCTTTACACTCTTTATCCAACTTCATCTCTTATATAACATCTAATATTTCTCTTATAACATCCAATATTTATCTCTTATAACATCCAATCTTTATAACATCTAATATTTAGCTCTTATAATATCCATCATTACACTCCAAGAATTGATACTTGAGCGTGACTCAACCCAACTTCATCTCTTATAAAATCCAATCTTTATTGGAAACTGGAATCCAACTTCATCTCTTATAACATCTAATATTTACCTCTTAAAATATCCAATCTTTACACTCCAAGAATTGATACCCATGAACATGAACGCGGTAGTGCTAACGTGTGGGATCCACTCCCACCATAAACTATAAATATTTTTTAGTGCCAAAGATTAAGAATATGTATTTAGTTCATAGGAACTAGAAACCTACCTCATTATTATACTATTTAATCGTTCTTATAACATCTAATATTTATCTCTTATAACATCTAATAATAACATCCAATCTTTACACTCCAAGAATTGATACTGGTGTACTTGACTCGAACCCAACTTCATATCTTATAACATCTAAAATTTAACTCTTATAACATCCAATCTTTACACTCCAAGAATTGATACCTGTGAACTTGAACGCGGTAAAATGTGGGTGCTGGTGCTTACGTGTGGGATCCACACCCACCATAAACAACCCAACTCCCACCTAAACAACTGTGCATTGACTACAAGGCACCGCATTTTAAGCTTTCCAGAACCTGAACATATATATATCCACAATTATAACCCAATAAAATTGAGTTAGGGCGGTGTAAGTAAAAGATGTAATATACTGTAAGTTTGTTTTGGTAGCCAGTGATTCTGTATTGCCTCTGATTTCGTTCTATAGAGTTCAATCGGCCGACATAAAAAAAATTAGTATTTTGGGTTCGAGAGATGCCAACGCTGTCTTAGATCTTTTGTCATATCACAAGTCATATTGAGTTTGAGCTTGTGAGGTTCAGGAGACAGAAAATAATAACTGTTTTTCTGCAACAAGCCATCTTTTATCACTTTCTGATACAATGTACCCGTGCAATGTGTGTAAGCTTATGCCGTGTAGGTGCTTCAACGCATTTAATCCATGTTTTCTTTCGAATAGCCAGCAAAAGTCGGCTGCTAACAGTCGCAATGCCTTCGGGAGCAACCAAAGCCAACAACATACTTCAGGTTAATACATCTGTTTTTTATTATTATTATTTTTTTTTTTTAAGATTTTGTAGAATTGTGTTAACTAATTTGATACATCTGTTTGGGGTTACTAGTGTGCTGTTGTCTTGTTGATTTGTTTGGTCTGTTTTATGTCCTTATTCCATGATGTTGTTTAAGCGTTTTTGAGGGTCTTTGATGTTTCTTGTCTGATCTTTGTAAAAGGGTGGGACCCTTTCCAAATCCTTGTTTCATGTTCATAGTTCCAGCCGAAAGTGTTTACCCATAATCAAAAACTAATTTGATACATCTATGATTACATTATAAATGCAGGATCTTTCAGTGGAGCAGCAGAAATGGGGTTCGTACCGCAGCCTGTTATATTGGCATCACCCCTCGCAGTTGCTTTGCCAAATACCTACAAAGGTGACATTTATGGATGCATTCATGGTCTCTAAATTAGAACAGTAGTTTCAAGAAAGATTAGTTAAAAGGGCAATTTTATACCCCAAGGTAGCCAACAGGGTAACTTTCCTGTGCAGTTCTAAGAAAATCTATGGTGATCCTGTGAATAGTTGACCCCATCATTTCTACATGTTCTCCATATTATAAAATTATACTATGACCTTCCCAATAAACCATAGTCACCATAATGTAGATTGAGACCACATACCATTGCCATCATTAGATTGGTGTTTTCATGTTAAAGATGCAATGAATATGAGATTTTCATAGGTTTGAATCATGGGGAATTTCATAATCTGAAAATATGCCATATTATGGTTGATGTAATCACAATAAATAGTTAATTAGGTTTTAATAGGTTAATAATTGATGAATATGAGATTTTCATAGTTTATAGTATGAATGTAATTAATTTAAAAAATAATTATATTTTGTTTGTATTCTTATTTCAGATGCGGTACCTAAATCCATTTTAAATAAACAATAAACAGTTCAATAAACTACTGAACATTTTTTTAATCAGGCCAACTTTATATAATAACATCGAAGGTTTCTTTTTTCTTTCCTTACAATGACTTTTTCTTTTCTTTTCTTTTCTTATGCCCAGATTTCTGTTAAACATTTGTGTAACCTAAAAACTAAAATTTCAATATGGAAACAAATAATCATGGCTATCTTTTTGTTGTGGCCTTGCTGTTTTAGGCTTGTCTCTTTGTTGGTTCTGTCTCATATTGTTGTTGGTTCTTAATTCTGTGTTCTTGTCTCTTGTGGTTGTTGGATATTCTTGTTGTACAAGGTTTTTGGGTCTTTTGAAAACCCTTTCCAATTCATACCTCCAATTAAAAATGCTTATCTAATAAAAAAACAATCAAATTTTAATAGTATTGACACTGTTGTTTAGAGCAGCCAAAGCCAGAACAATCAAGATGCTTCAGTGTTCTCAAATATTCTAAATGTTGCAGATTTATTTCGTAGTTAGAAACTGAAGTTAATAAATTCTATTCATAATGATTAATTAAAATTATGAGCGCAGGATCTTCATTTGGAGCACCAGGAATGGGAATCCTTCAGCACCATAATAATATGTCTCTGCAATCACTGCTAGCACCTCCTTGGCCTCGTACAAATCACAGAGGTAAGTCTTTCAGCTATCTTCATATGTAGTTTTCTCTAAATAACTTTAGAATTTATTAAATATGAAAACACTTTAGGTTGCACTGTTAAAATTTGTAATTTAGTTGTAAAGAGTCGAGCCCAGGCTAATAACTATTAGTAAAAGGGTTGTGAAACATATGGTAGTTGCATGCTCTATCCAAAGATAAAGACCTAAAATGGAGCCTAGCTTGATAAAGCTTTCCTAGCTTAGATAAAGCCTTCACGAGTACAGAAGCAAGGCATGGTTTTTATTAAAAAAAATTAAAAATAAAAATAAGTTAAATCTTGCAAAGGTGACCTAATAAAAACACTAGCCCTATTTCTTGATAAAGGGTAGCATATATTTTTCACTTAACCCTTAGCCTACCCATTAGGAAAATCACTTTGTTTCATTGCTCCATTTGACATTTAAATTTTATTTATTTAAGAAAGGCAATTCAGAAGGATGTTTTATTATCAATAGTTTGCTCCCTGTAGTTTTTGTGGCTGTAATTTAACATTGTTAGAATGAAAAAAAAAATGTGGGTGTAGCTTGTATTTCTATATACACCATAGTCATCCAAAAAAGGACACTCCCTTGTTTCATTACTATAAAGCATTTGACACCATACAGCACTAAAACCTTAGCCACATAAAAAAGAAGTCAAGGAGGACAATGGTTTAGTTTTTTTTAAAGGTAGATTTTATTGTCATTTAAATTTTAGTTTTCTTTTATTTCTCTATTATTCAATTTCTTTTTATAAAATAGGTATTTATATAAATTATAAAAGTTTTTTAAAATACACTATATTAAAAAAAGATGAGTAGAGATAGTCACACTTCAAGTTTTAAACATAAAACAACAAAAGTGGAGAGGAGAAAATTGTTAAGTAGTAAGAGCTATAGACCCCTTAAGAGAAGGTGGATCAGGATCATCTAGTTTCTACACATCTGGGTTATCGTCAACATCAAAAATGGGTTCCTAGCCAAGGCTAGTGATGGTGCTCTTAATCTTAACAATTTCAAAATAAATTGGTTTTATTTCTTTGATATTGATCCATAATTGATATAAATATTTTATAATACAATTCATTAACACATGGATATTTTTTTCTATTTCTTTAATTATGAGAGAAGGTTATAATTATGTCAAGTTTATAATTATGAGAGAGGGTTATATATATTAAGATCCATTAGTCATTCAATAACACCTTTAGGTGTTCTTACTAGTCTATATTATGATTCATTAACACATGGATATATCTTTCCTTGTGTGATGTCCCAAAGTTCTATTATATTAAAACACACACTAAGTCTATTAAAATAATGTTACCACAACCATACATCTACTATGGACAACAAATATCCATAATAAAACTATGCACATAATCACATAAATTCCCATAATAAAACTATGCACATGATCACATAAATTTCCATAATAAAACTATATACATGATCACACAAATTCGCACATCCATTTTATATCATATTCCACACTCCTTACATGACACTATTAACTTGTGATTCTTATTATTTGAAACATTGATTAGATGTTTTCTTAAATAAATATACCAAAAAAACCAATAAAAAAAGAATTAACCAGTAAGATTTACCCTAAAGCAGGCAATTGTGTGAAGAATATAGAAGAGTGAACTTGCTCTCCTCCACTATCATTTCCATACTTACATGCTCACTTCCTTTTGATATATTCAACGATACGAACAAAGATATGGTCAACAATATACCAAAACCTCCAAAACTTTTTGAGGATTACTTTCTTTTTCAATTTGTTTGATTCTTTCTCGCTGTAATAACCCTACGGCAGAATTCAACCAACTTTGAACAGCTGTTTCTGTTTAATGGCTTGATACATTTACTGAGCATACAGAACATACATAGCACGAGAATGGATCCAACGAAAAACAATCACATCATCAAATCAACAGCAATACAAGAAAATAATACGGATCTCAGCCAACCGACTCCCAAGTGGATGCACTGTATAGATTAAGTTTTCAGAAATCTCTGTTTCAGATTAATACATAAAATTCAAAGTATACTGGATTCTGACCTTCACATATTTGTAACAATACTGGATGTTATGAGGTGCAGATCTGGGAAGTGTAGACAGTTTCACTCACTGAATTGTGAGAATGGACTGGGCGATGCAGTCCCAAGACACTCCCTATGATGTTTTCAACTGTCTGGTTATTCGAACTCACTCTGTGGCCTCCAATGTGATTCGCCTGGATGTGTATTTTGTGGTAATACTCCAGTCTATTTACTGTAGATGAATACACAGCTCTGGAGGGTAATTGGTTGCAATCAAATTTACTTGTTTTCTGCACTGTGAGATCGTAGAGTCATAGCAATGATTAGGGGTGCCTCTAGTTTTTCTCTGCCCAGATAATTTCAGCCATCCCTTCTAATTTTGCAATCCTTTGAAGGCCATCTGATGCATCGCACCTATCAGACAGAACAATCTCATCAATCTGAACAATAGATTGGTTAGGTGCCATATTATTCCGTGCCATTTTTTATCATACTATCAACCTGTGATTTTTTGAATTACTCCACAAGGACAATAATGCACCAAGGAGTATGCTTATATGATTTGATTTCAACATTTAAATTTATGCTTAAAAAACAAGTGGTATGGAACAAAAGTAATCAGGTAAATAAACCGAAGTACCTATGGAAAGAGATGATCACAAATATTTAGCCTCGAGAAAGTCAAAGTGAGAAGGTTCTAGAAGAGTGAAGCTAGACTTGTTCATCTTCACTATCAACTTGTATATTTAGAAGTTTGTTCATTTTGAGGTATGATCACAAATATTTACCCTATGGAAAGAGAGATGATCACAAATATTTACCCTTCTTGCAAATGCTTTCTAACTCTTACTTGTTTCTTTATAATGTTTGATTATTTTTCTCGGTCATTCTTAATTAGCTTATCTTCTAATGTCAAGAACAATCATGGATATGGTAGGATTCTTCCCAATTTCACCTTTAATTATTTTGGAACCATTTAAAAGACCCCAAGTCAGGTTGTCCTATGGAAAGAGAGATGATCACAAATATTTACCATGGAGAAAGTCAAAGTGAGAAGGTTATACAAGAGTGAAGCTAGACTTATTCATCTTCACTATCATCTGACAATTGGTATTGTTTCATTTCTAGAGGGCAACTTATATAAATTATCACTTCATATTTAACCTCCTTAGAAGGACAAGAGTCATGTTTCTTTGTTATAAGGTAACTTATGGATTGAAGCAAAATAGTATGCCCCACTCTTGGGCCACATGCTAATTTACCAGAATATGCATAATACTATGTTCCACCTTTGGACCACAAGAAAAAGTAGATGAAATTCTCAATGTGTTTATCTACAATAGTTCATTGTAGATGAAATTCTCAATGTGTATATGTGTGTCCTTAAACAACCTATGTGGAACCCTTTTCCCTTCAAACCACATGCATCAATTTATTAGCTAAAATGTGTTACTTCAAAGCCCACAATTTTGGATCAAATAATATCATAAAAATATAAAAATTAATATGTAAATAGCCCTTCCCACAATTTTGGATCAAATAATATCATAAAAATATAAGAATTAATATGTAAATAGCCCTTCCTTTTAGATTTAGGACATGAGGGAAAATATGAAATGATGTCAAAAAATTCTTGAAAAATAAATTTGTATTTTGTGTCCTTATTTCTATGAAAAATTCAATTCAAATATATACACAAAAAATTGTGTAACAATCACTCTATATGTCTAGGTTACTATTATTGTCAATTTTTTGGGTGTGGGTTCGTTTTGGGTTTGTTCATACAAAAACATATAAAAATAAAAAAATATATACATATTTGCATAGAAATTAAGTATATATATTATAATTGTTATTTTTTTTGTTTCGTAAGAGGTATTTGTATATTGATATGAACAAAAGATACATAGAGCAAGCCATATAGACTAACTGGCTTGTATGCAGAGCACCATGGCAGTCTTGCCCAACTACACAGACCAAACAAACTACCTACTCGAGAGACCATGCAGGGTCCAAAAAGAGACCAAAGCAGCCACGCAGGGCCAAAATCGAGCAATAGCAGCAAAATTGGCCACGCATGACCAAACCAGACCCCTACCCAAAAACAAAACAAAATGGGGTCCAAACCCAATGACACCCATAAGACACCATAGCCGGATTATAAAAAACCTACGAGAGAAAACAAACAACAGACAAAGGCATTAAACACCATTTGTTTCGAAGTCATGAAGGAACTGGTTGAATTCACCGACCTAATAAAACCCCTGCACCTTGACCATCTGAAACATTTTCTTTATGAAGTTAAACTCAACCCTGGCCTATTGGTGATGTAGAATCAAGTATGTGCCCTTTATATCCAGTAAGAACGAGTAGTATTTCACCACTTCCCCAGGGATTTGCAAAAGGGGAATATCCTTAGGATGAGGAAGCCTTGCTCCAAAGGTGGCGACCACCAATGTATCCTCCAAGCCTCCTAGCACGTTTGGAATGAACAGCCTACGTGTTATAATATCTACCTTTGATTTTGCAACATCAAGGTCGAGAATGAAGGCTACAAACCTGGAACTAATATCTGTGTCCACTCTATATCTTTCCCCACCCTTTGTTAAAAGCTTTCCCAGCACCACCTTTATAGCCCCAATCATCAAAGCATCATTTTGCAAGAGAATTTTACGTAGTTGATGGTTCATAATCTTTCCTTGAAACACCATCTACCTTTTCACACTGACCAAACTGATCGGTGTGTCCATACCATCGCACTTGATACAGTTTGTAGGGAGATAAACAAGAGCTTAAAACTATCTGTCATGGTCAATGGTTCGAATGATAATCCTGAAATGATCTCCTTAAAAGGATTCCATGGACAACTAGAGTTGTTGAGCGGTCTATAAACCATGATGGGGATGTCTCGTCATTCTGCCAGAATCCTATCTCAATCCTTCCAAGAAATGAGTGAAGGTTCACTAAAAGCCTTTCATTAAATGGTCGCTCGTGTAACAATCAAATCTCCCTTTAGCTATCCTGAAACAACTAAGGATATTAATTATCGAGGTGCTCGGCCTTCCATATTGGATGTCATCTCTTATGGTGATGTCTCTAGAGAACCATCGAATTAATGACTTTAATCATATCCCTTATCTTCCAAATGTAGTTGAGGATGTGAGATAATGTTAGAGCTAAAGGCCAACCATAAAACCAAACCACCTAAATCAAACTCGGCCCAGACTTTCCACACTAGGACATGTGGGAAGTCACCCACCCTAGCACCCACAAGCTCTATCTATTTATCCTTCAAGTCATACCTTCCACCCGGATCAAAAATTTCCTTCAGAGAACTACTATTTGCCCCCAAGTTTGAAACAAAATCTGCTTCAAAGTTACCTTCTCTTATAATGTGGTTGATGATAACCCAATCAAATCCATCTAATAAGCTTAAAGCCAGTTCTAGTTTTGCCCCCAGCCTCCAGTTTACAAAACTTCTTGTTCTCAAGCCATTGATGACCAACAAAGAGTTCCCTTCAACTACTAAATCCTTGATTTTCAATTCCTTACACAACCTGAGAGTAAGGATTAGCGCATGTAACTCTACTTCATTGTCCATGCCCTGTGGAAGAGGCTCTACCAATCTCCCAACTGAGTTCCCATTCCAATCCTGAACTATACAACCTACTCCCGACACCCCTGAGTTCCCCCTAGCTGCACCATCAAAGTTAAGCTTATACCAACTAGCCTCCAGGGGAGCCCATCGAATAGCCTTTTTGGCTTCTTGAGTTTTAGCACCTCCTTCGCTTATGATAGTTGTTGTTTTCAGGCCATGCCAATTTCGACACATATCCGCATCCCAAGTTGTGAAGCTCGATTGCTTGGAGCTCATTTCCTCAAGCCTTGAGTTGACTACCTCTACTATGTTTGCCTCCATTTTGTTTAGAAAGGATTGCATTGGCATTTCTTTATCTTGGAAGAGCCTCCTATTTCACTCCTTCTAGATCTCCCATATTAGTATTGAGGGACATTCAAGATCCATAGACCTCCAAACATAGCCTTCTTATGAATTGTTGGCCAGGATATGAGCAAGTCCAAAAGATTATCAGGGTAGGCTATTTTCCATTGCAACTTATTATTGAGCCATTGCTAGCACAAGGATGAGAAAGGGCAATTAAGAAAGAGATGATCTCTTGTTTCCTCTTCTGACTTACACAGGATACATCTAGTTGGACTGGCAATACCCATTCAGGTGAACCTATCAGCTATGAGAACTCTTCCCTGGCAAGCCGCCCATGTGAAAATACCAGCCTTGGGGAGGCAATACTTGTTCCAGTAGATATTAATTGGTAGTCTTGTCTCCCCAGCATTGATGCTACTCAAAATACGATATCCATCCTTTACATTATATTGTCCAGTTGGAGAGGCATTCCATCTGAGGATATCCTATCCCTGTCTAACACAAACATTCTGCTAGCTCAACACAGTTTCAAAGGCTTCTACCTCCTTGTCATTCAAGCCAAGAGCCCGCACACTTTTCCATTGGGGAAAGTGGTCACCATTATCAGGAGTGAGAGACAAGTAGTCCCTAACTTTGTTTCCCTAAGCTTGTTTAGTGACATATTTGACTTGATCCAAGTCTACCCTATCTGCTAGTTTCAGAAGTCCTTCCCATGAATGCTCCCAAAATTGAGCTTTATTACCATCCTTGATTTCCCAAGTTAGATGTCTAGTAATTAAATCTCTGCTGCTCTTGATGAAATTCTAGATTCTAGAACCATTTAGTAGCACTCTCGAAGTGAAGATGCTAATGTCTTCTTCCTCCAAGTACTTAGCCTTAAGAATTCTAACCCATTTAAGCTCTTGCTTTGCATACATCTGCCACACCAGTTTTGCTCCTAAGGCTTTGTTCTGCATTAGTAGATTTTTGACCCTTGCTCCATCTGACTCCTTTCGATCACAAATCTGCTTCCATTTTATCAGGGGGTATTTGTGTTGTTCTGAGTTGCCTTGCCAGAAGAAGGTTCTCATCTTATGATTGACTTCCTTGTTTGTTGTGCTTGATAAAGGGAGGCATGACATCATGTAAATAGGGATTGCTGCTGTAATAGCTTTGAGCATTGTTAATCTACCTACCCACGAGAACCATTTGCTCTTCCAAGAAGCCAATTTATTTTTAACCCTATCTATTAATGGATCCCAGGTCTTCCTGGGTAGAATCCCTTCCACTAGCGGTAGTCCCAAATATTTGCAGGGTAGAGATCCTTTCCTAAAATTTAGAATTCTCAGAATCCTTACCTCTACCGAGAATAGTGTTGAAGAAGAAAACTTCAGACTTTTCTTTGCTGACCTCCTGACCTAAAGCCCGCGAATATTGGTCCAAGATATTTTTAAAGTTTCTAGCTTCCCTCTCATGAGCTGCTCCAAAGAGTATCATATCATTAGCAAACTATTGGTGAGTGATTTCTGGTAAACTTCGAGTGATCTGGATCCCTGAAATATGACCTTCCTACCCTACCTTGGTACAAGATCTGCCAAGGGCCTCCGCCATCATTATGAAAAGAAAGGGGGACAAAGGGTCCCCTTGTCTAAGCCCTCAAGAAGCTCCAAAAAAACCTTTTGGCAAGCTATTAATGAGCATTGAGTATTTGGGACAAGCAATCCACTCAAAGATCCAATTGAGCCAAGAATTGTTGAAACCAAAGGCTCCAGAAACTTAAATAGAAATCTCCAATTGACTTTGTTGTAAGCCTTCCTTATATCCAATTTAATGGGCATTGAAGATTTTTTAGTTTTTTGTATGGAGTGAATGGCTTCTTGGGCAATAATCACTCCATCCAAAATTGATCTCCCTGGGAGGAAACATGTTTGTTCCTCTCCTATAATGTCAGGTAAAATCTTCTTAACTCGGTTAGCCATATCTTTGGCCAAAATCTTATACAAAGTATTACAAAGAGCTATGGGCCGAAATTCTTCGAAGGACTTAGGCTTCTCCTTCTTTGGAATTAGAGCAATAAAAGTGTTGTTGATTTCCTTAAGAACTTTACCAGAGCTTCTAGAATCTTCGATCGCCTCATTCACCTCCTTACCCACAATCTCTGAGCACTTTTGGAAGAAGCAACAAGAAACCCATCCGGGCATGGGGCTTTGTCCGGGTGAAGTTGGAAAAGAGCTTCCTTGATTTTAGATTTAGAAAATCTATTGATCGGCATCTCATTTTGTGCTTCAAAGATGATTCTGGGAATGCATTCCATAAATTGTTGCTGAACCTCTAAATTGGACCCATCCCAATCATTCAAAAGATTCTAGAAGTAATCCACCGCTAATGCTTTTACTTCTTCAATTTTGTCTACAACTATTCCATCTGAGGTCCTAATGGAGGAGATTCTGTTGATGTCTCTGTGCACTTTAGTGGAATTGTGAAAGAATTTGGTGTTCTTATCTCCATCACGCAGCCAAACTTCTCTTGATTTTTTTTGCCAAAAAAATTCTTCTTTGGCTAGGATGTCCCCCAATTTGCTCATCAGTTCCTTCTCCTATTTATAACTGCTGCTATCCATACCTTCTTTTAGAATCTTTTTGTTAAGGGTCCCCAATTCTTCTTCTATAAGCCTTCTTTCTATGAATATATTCTTAAAGCTTTCTATATTCCATTGCTTCAAATTATGTTTGATTAGCTTTAGTTTGGTCACCACATTGAAGAGCTTAGTACCTCCTGGACTACATTTTGTCCACCAAAGTTTGATCAGGTCCAAAAAGGAGGGATCTTTAAACTAAATATTTTCAAATTTGAACGGGCACCTAATAGGTTTTCTCTCTCCAATTATCTCCAAACTAATTTCAGAAAGTGATCAAAGCCTGACAAACGGATGATTTTACTCTCCAAGATGAAAGGGAACCTGCCCATGTCTCCTTTAAACAAAAATCTATATAGCTTCTCTGCAATGAACTATAGAAACCTTTCCTCCTATTAGTCCAGGTGAATTTGCCATTGCCCATCTGTATATCTAATAGCATGTTTCTTTCCACAAAACTTTCAAAGTCTATTTGTGACTGTAATTTTCTACCTGCCCCACCTTCCTTGTCTTTTGATCTAAGAATTGCATTAAAATCTCCCTCTAGAATGCAGAAATCAAATGCAGAATTATTACAAATGATGTCCAGCTCACTCCAAACTTCTCTTTTAAGAATATAGGAATTAGGGCCATACACATTGATTAGTAAAAAGCACAAATTGGATGCCAAACTTCTTACCTTACAAGCAATCCAGCCCTTGCTGATAGCTACCTCCTTGATCAGAACATTTTGCAGACACCATAAAGTGATTAAACTCCCAATGGGGCCAGTGGCATTGACACCCATCGATTTCTAGACCTTCAAACTTTTCTCAAGGCTTTCTATAGCCTGCTTGTCCAGTTTTGTTTCTTGCAGGAGGCAAATATCTGTCTAAAAAGAGTTCAATCGATGCCTTAAGAGGCATCTTTTGTTAGGGGTCAAGCCCCTAACATTCCATGAGATAATTTTCATTGTTGTTCAGGAAGGGTTCCACCCTTCCCTACTTTCAACATCTCACGGATCTTGAGTTGGCCGCTCACTTCTCCGTCCCATTTGAGCTTCTCCTAATTTAGAATTTGACCTCTTTTCTTGTGTTCACCACAATCCGGAGACAGCTTGGCAGCCTCCTTTTGGCCTATTCCCAAAATGTCATTCACCAAAAGATCATTATCCAAACAATGGGGTTTTGGATTAGGAGAGATGACTTCTTCCTCAGATACAGGATCATCATTTTTTGAATTAGGCTCTTCCATCCAATCTTCATCCAGATCTGCTCCCTCTACATTAAAGGATCCCTCTTTGGCTACTTTTGCCAATTCCACTAGTTTGTGCCCTAC
Organism: Cunninghamia lanceolata; assembly: GCA_027924645.1. Classification (NCBI taxonomy): domain Eukaryota; kingdom Viridiplantae; phylum Streptophyta; class Pinopsida; order Cupressales; family Cupressaceae; genus Cunninghamia; species Cunninghamia lanceolata. Next base: position 26,984,432 of record BSBN01000213.1, on the reverse strand, counting down.
TTCAAGTAGTGAATCAAGATCCTCTTTCTGGAGATTTGGGTGCATTATATTTAGGGTTTTAGAGATCTTCTTGTTTAAGCTTTGAGTGTGATCTTCCACATTCTCCCGTGGTGTTTGGAGAAGCTTATCCTTAGACTCCAAAACCATATCCATTGCATGAGTTTCCTGAGAATTTTAGCCGGAGATCCTACCAGGATGTTCCCTAGAGGGGCCTGGGTCTCTAGGATTAGCTGAAAGGTGATTTGAAAGAGACTTTCTTGCTTCAGCCTTACCCTTCAAATAGTGTCTCTAGCCTATTGTCTTGATTAGAGTATTATTGGGGCATTAATCTGGGATCAGGGTTTGCACCCAATTTCCTCAATCTATGTAGAACTCAATCTACCTCCAAAAGGAACAATTAGGGCTATTTTCTACACACAAATGGACATAAGTAGAAATGCCATCCTCAGCTAGGGCCTTTCTTCGGCACACAAGAATTTCCCTAAATGATTACCAATGTCTTCCAAAATTTCAGGTCTCCAAAATTCCAAAGGGAGGTTAGAGAGTCTATACCAATCCTGTATTCTTTCCATTTTGTGTCAAAAGGGGTCGAAGCCTACCTCCCATCTTTGAATGTAGAAGCCAAAATCATCCATGAGCCAAATTCCGCTCTCAATATCATCTCTGACTGCTTCTGACAGGCAAATCACAATGAAGTATCCATTCCCAATAGCCTTGAATTGCATTTCTATTCCCCAGCGTCGATGCCACTAATTAGTTAAGCTCTCCCAATTGAGATTATTTCCAAACCATTTAACCAGTAGACCCAATTTTTCTAACCGTGCTATAGCCGACTGAAGGTTAACTGTGCTAATCACCATTGTCTTCCTTTTACCTTCTCTAGTGTTTGAATTCTTCCTTTTCGCACGACCTCTATTGCGAGGTTTATAGTTGGGGAAAAAATTCTTGTTCTCCATCTGAGGGATTTTGTTGAACCATGCATGCGGATGAGTTCCATTAGGGTTTCTACCATTACCCCATCTCCTTTTTCCCTTAGAATTAAAATTAGGATTTTCTTGGAATTTTTTGAAATTCCAATGCCTGCGCTGAAAAGGCCTTTGCGAATCATACCTTGGCCTTCCATTCCAATCATGGAATCTGAGTTTCCTCCCATTTCTTCTCCTCCGCACCAAAGTTGGCATTTTTTCCTTGCTCAGCGGCCAACCGATCTCTAATCTTATCCATGGGAAAATCTTCTTCTGCCATCTTTGCCCATATCTGGGATTTCGAGAAAGATTATCCAACGAAAGCCTTATGTGTCGCCTCAGCCTCGCCTTCACATCTAAGCCCTTTGTCATGTTTGTCTGCCGCTACTCCCTCAATCCTCCCTATTGATTCCCTGCTTTGCTTGTCTGAACCCGCATTTTGTCAATCTACCTCCTTGCTTTGCTGCTTCGCCTCCTTGCTCTGCATTTTTTCATATTAGAACATGACTCTTTTTAATAGAAAGGACATAACTGCTATTTATTTTACCTATATATAGAGAGAGAAAGCAATAATTATATATATATTTTAGAAACCTATCTAATATTCATTTATATGTATTATAAATATATTATGTAGATATTTAAATATAAATAAGAAATAAAAAATATATTAATTTAAATATATTAACATATTTTTCCACTATGTTAACATACAATGCATATATAGTTGAAATGACCACAATCTAACATCCTTTGGAGAACCACCTAGAACACATATAATCAGTCTAGACATGATAATTACCACTTGCCAATATGATTAGAGGAAAATCAGCTCTATAGCTTCTACTATGGAATAGGGTAGGCTAATTATAGTTGTACTATGTAGTCATCAAGATTTGTTTAAAAGATCAAGATATAATGCTATTTGTCATAAGGGTTTTAGCCTCAAAACCTTCAAAAATGCAAATCCAAGTCCAAAGCTTCCTAATGCCTAATCTAAAAAACTACGTACCTGATCTGAAAACCTCAAGCTTATCTAGAACCCTTGAGAGCTGTAGAATACTATTATGGATCACATTCTAATCAGAAAAGGGGAGATCTGTGAAGATCAATCCTTGAAACCTTGTTTCAAAGAGTCCTAGGAAGAGATCTGCTAATAAATGCTCAAATAGCTTACATAAAATCTGCCAATGAGGGAAGAAACCTAACAAATGTGTTTGTGGGAGATCCAAACATGGAGCAATAAAAAGGTGTTGAGATTGCCTTCCTTAAGGTGAAAGATGTAGGTAAAACCTTTAATAAATAAGAAATAAGGAAATTTGCCCCTAGTTCACTTTGGGTTCGCCCGAGTTTGTCTCGAATGAACCTACAGGGCATTTGAAGGATAAGCTAACTGAATCCCCTGGAGGACCAGACCAAGACCGGGACCTGGTTCGAACCAAACCAGTACCCAGCAGTCACCTGCAAAGAACTGGTAACTTAGTTTATTTGTTATAATGGTGGAAGTGATGAATACTAGAAAACTTTGTTTTCAGTGGCCCCAAACCACCAAAAAAAGGGACATGCTAGTATGTTTTCACTCTTATATATTTCTATCCATGAATTAGCCTCCCAAAAACGATCTACTTATCTTGTTTTGTTTTTATTGCTATTATGTTTTCACCCTTATATATTTGCACCTAAGAATTAGTCTCCCAAGAAGGATCTACTTATCGTGTTTTTGTTTTTATTTTTATACGTGAATTTTGGGTTCAACTAACCCAATGAATGATGCCACAAACTAGGGGGCCTCATTCCCATACATTGAAAACACATCATCCACCAAGGGCCTACTTGAAACACAATAGGACTCAAACTTGTACCTATCGCCAAACAACCAATAGACATACCATTACACTATGTGTCTATGCACAATCATTTTATTTTATTTTATAAAGTAGCTTTTATCACCATGTAGACCTTAGCCTCCCAAAAAGGACTAGTTTCCTTTCTTTACTATAGTTTCTACCTAGTTATAACATATGACACCTAAACCTTAGCCACCCAAGAGGAATTTGATCTTTTTTCTTTGCTATTAATCAAGAATCAACATAGATATTTCATGTAGGATCATTAGAAAAGATATATATTTCCTTACATGATGTCTCAAATATTAAAAAGACAGTGTTTTTTTATATTGGGAAAATGTTATAAATATGGCTCAACAAAGCATCAAAGATATCAAGTCAATTGGAAGCATGGAATTACAAAAAAACACCTACCAAACTAAAGGGAAACAAAATAAAAGGCCCCAACAAGACCAACTAGAGCATAACATCAAAGAGGTCACATGTTCATATACATGTATTAATAAAGCCTAAGTAGTTGGGAGAAATGCAAAATTTATAGGTCACATATAGGCCATATCAAAACAACACCAAGCCAAAAAATTGATATCTTGTAGAAGTCATGCAACAAAGTTATCCACATTTGTTAGGTGTAGTGGAGTTCACATCTAACACACTATTGGAGGAGGAGCTATCATTCTTGACCAAGTGAGTAGAAGTAAATCTTATTGGCCAATCACTATCATTAGAGCTATCATTCATTAAGATCCTCATATCATGATTACCATGTGCCTCTAAAACTTGAAACAAATATCTAACACCCTCATTGTTGTCATCAATAAAGAATGGACAACTAGCAACCTCAATTATTGTTTTATCCTAAATTATAAGCACATCATCTTTCCGTTGAACATCATGTTGAAGCCCTTAAGGAATATCACTTTTATTGCACATTTCATATTTCAATGAAGGATCCTAAGTTGTATCATGTTTTATGGGTCATTCATCACTATCATATTAAAAGTTTGCAGTTTCATTGATTTGCCCCAACACTAAAATCTTGAACATTATCAAAACCAAGCTAAATAATGGATTTGACTTCATTGGGGATCTTCTTAGCTTGTCCAAGGACTTGTAAGGAAGCCAAGTGGATGGTGACATCTCTAGAGAAGCTATGGAGAACCCATTTAGTATTTTCAAAAAAACCCTTGTTCCTTGCATTCCCAAAGGAACCATGAGACCTTTGTCAATAAAACCAACCAAAAATTTGGCTAAAATTTGGACAATTTAACATTACAAGACACATTTCCAAAAGAATGTCAAAACAATCTATCTTATCTTTCCTTGACAAAGTAACCCACACTACAAGGAAACATTCCCAACCATATTTAGCATAAGGACAACTGATAGACTCATTCATACCACAAAGCAAGCATTTGGTAACATTAGGGAAAATAGCTAGTTTTTAAAAAGCATTAACCATCCAAAAAAGGATTTTTTAGGGCTCTAGACAAGATGACTAAACCATTTTGAATCTTTTATCCCAACAACCAATAGAATCAAATATTCCCTGTATGGTATTAAGCTTATCCATCAAGCCTTCCCAATATGTAACTAATGAATATTTATTTAGTTGTAGATACGAGGAATTTACATCCACAGCCAATAAATCTGTTTTCATTTATCTAACTCATCATAAACCTTTAGTTTAATAATGATGTCTCCCAAAACATTTTGAACCAAAGTGTAGTCTCTTTGTGAGTGTCAACTAGATTGTACATAACCCTCAACTGCTCCCAAGGGATGAGACCATCCTTGTTCATAATGTTATCAAAATTTTGGATTTGCCTAAGGGCCCACTCTTTAGCAAAGCATCAAGTAGTCAAGGAAAGAAGTTTGTTTTTGTTAGATATGCCCTCATAAACAATATTTTTAAACTAGGCATGCTGTAATTCCTTCGACAAAACTTTTAAGAAATTCCCAAACCTTTCATATAGTGCCAAAAATCATATCATATTCCACACCCCTTACATGGCACTATTAACTTGTGATTCTTATTATTTGAAACATTGATTGATGTTTTCTTAAGTAAATATACTAAAATCCAATAAAAATAGAGTTAACCAGTAAGATTTATCCTAAAGCAGGCAATTGTGTGAAGACTCTAGACGAGTGAAGCTATGCTTGCTCACCTCCACTATCATTTCCATTCGTACATCCTCACTTATGATTATTCAAGGATACCAACAAAGATATGGTCAACAATATACCAAAACCTACAAATGCTCTTTAACTTGTTGAGGATTACTTTCTTTTTCAATTTGTTTGATTCTTTCTCCCTGTAATAACCAGAGGGCAGAATTCAACCAACTTTGAACAGCTGTTTCTGTTTTATGGCTTGATACATTTACTGAGCATACAGAACATATGACATAGCACGAGAATGGATCCAAGGAAAAACAATCACATCATCAAATCAACAGCAATACAAGAAAATAATACGGATCTCAACCGACTCCCAAGTGGATGCACTGTATAGATTAAGTTTTCAGAAATCTCTGTTTCAGATTAATACATAAAATTCAAAGTATACTGGATTCTGACCTTCACATATTTGTAACAATACTGGATGTTATGAGGTGCAGATCTGGGAAGTGTAGACAGTTTCACTCACTGAAATGTCAGAATGGACTGGGCAATGCAGTCCCAGGACACTCCCTATGATGTTTTCAACTGTCTGGTTATTCGAAATCACTCTGTGGCCTCCAATGTGATTCGCCTGGGTGTAATATTCCAGTCTATTTCCTTGCCTTTGCTGTAGACGAATACATAGATCTGGAGGGTAATTTCCTGAAATTGCTCAAACGTGGTGAGGGTTTCCTTTTGGAACCCTTGACAAGAACCCAAGTGGGTGTATTTTTGCCTGGGGATGAGAAAATGAATTGTATAAAGGATTTGAAAACCCTCTATCGGGGAAAGAAATAATTCAACATTCCTTTCGATGTTCAATTCTTACATTTTGTACCATATGGAGTGTTTGCTACTACAAGCAAACTCACTTGAGTAACCTTGTTTCATGATGATGTCTTAAACTACAACTGGAATTGTTGCATAGATTTTTATTGAAATCCAAACTATCAGTTTCAAAAAATTCTTCCAAAGGTGTGGCTTTGAATAATCTTTAAGTTCACATCATTCATGTTTCCTTTAGACTATATATCACTGTACACGTCTCTTGCCCAAATTTACCATAATGAGGTTAAAATCATGTATTGAGAACTTCTTTAGCCTCAATAGTTAAGAAGTACAACTAATTTAGAAGTTTAAATTTAGTTATACAAGAAAAGAAGAGAATTGCTATTGTTTCTTTGTTATAGCGTAGTTTATATATATTACCACTTAGGCTTTAGCCCATCCTTAGAAGAACACTAGTTTTATTTTGTTGCTATAAGGTATCTTAAAATTTTCACTTAAGCCTTGGCCTTCCAAGGATATTTATTTTATTTCTATTCTATAGGGTAGATTATATTATCACATAAACCAAAGCCACCCAAGAATAACATTTAATTTATTTGTTATTGATTAACATACAACATGACACATAACCTTAGTCATCTAAGAAGGTTGACCTAAGAACATTGAGCTTATATGTTGATATAGGGTAGCTTAAATTTCTACTTAAAGCTTAACCTACCTAGAAGGACATGAACAACTTGTTTCATTTTTATAAGGTAGCTTATAATATATGGCACTTAAAATTCTATCCATCTAAGAAAGGAAAACTAAAATTTATGCCATGTTTCTTTGCATTAGGGTAACTTGTATTTCCCCTTAAGCCTTAAGTAGCCACCCAAGAAGAGCACTCACCTTGTTTCTTTTGTACAAGGCCTATAGGACCGACCTAGATTATAGCATATGTAACTAAATTTTGGCCCATCAAAAGGCCTTTGGTTTTATTTATTTGTTGTTGATCCATATTCAACATAGATATTCCATTGTTGGATTCATTTGCATAGATATATCTTTCCTTAAATGATGTCCCAAATTTCTATGTTATTGAAATCCAACCCTTAAGTTTGTCAAAATGATGTTATCACAGCTCTAACACTGTCATCTACATCATACATCCACTATGCAACTTTGCACATGATCACATAAATTCATACATTCATTGTGTGTCATATTCCATGTCATTTTTATTCTACTATCAACATGCGAATTTTCATTACAACACAAAGACAATAGTGCACCAAAGAGTATGGCTATATGAGAGTTGAATTCAACATTTAAATTTATGCTAGCAAACAAGTGGTGTTCTTGTAATCAATTGAACCTATCAGTTAGAGGTTTTCTTAAATGCTTTAGATAGTGTAGTATTTGCATAGAATAAAAGTAATGAAGTAAATAAACTAAACATCTATGGAAAGAGAGATAACCACAAAGATTTACCCTGAGAAAGCCAAAGTGAAAAGGCTCTAGAATAGGGAAGCTATGTTTATTCACCTCCACTACCATCTTGCATATTTAGAAGTTTAATTCATTTTGAGGCATTCAAGGATACCAACCACATTATGATCAACAATATAATAGCATTTGTAAATGCTCTACAGTTTTCTATGCATTACATGCTTCTTCATAATGCTTGATTGTTGTTCTCAACCGTTCTTGACTATTATATCATCTTCTAAGTCAGGAACCATCTTGGCTATGATTGGATCCTTCCCAATTCACTTTTAATTATTTTGGAACCATATATAAGACCTGAAGTTAGTTTATTTGGGTTGAGGGATCCCAAAAATTTTAAAATTCTAATTAAGCTAGATTAATATATGTAAATTCACAAGGAAAGTTTTTTTTCTTCTTAATGTGGCTTCGTCTTCTTCTTTTCCTTTCCCATCCATAGACTAAGCTCAAACATTTGGGTAACCAAAAAAAAAAAAATTTCAATAAGAAAAGAAATAACAATCAGAATATCGCTAACACTTGCACCCATATTAGGTTCAAGGAATACACCAGTAGGAACAACTGACAAGTTTAGAAATTTTTTTGGCATGAGACAATTCCGAGCACTATAATGCTCTCATATAAAAGCCTATCGACTAAAGATATGAAAAAAAACAAAATTTCAATTCAATGTTTTTAAAAATTCTAAATGTTGCAAATTTGTTTTGTAGTTAGAAACTGAAGTTAATAAATTCTATTCATGAAGACTGTACTTAAAATTATGAGTGCAGGATATTTCAGTGAAGCGCCAGGAAAGGGAAAGGGAATCCTTCAGCACCATAATAATATTGTTTTGCAAGCACCGCCAGAACCTGCTCAACAACACATAAATCACAGAGGTAAGTCTTTCAACTATCATCCAATCTTCATCTCTAGTTTTCTCTAGATAACTTTAGATTTTATTAAATATGAAACACTTACCAGGTTGCACTGTTAGAGTTTGATATTTTAGTTGTTAAAAGCTGAAGCGAGGCTAATAACTATTAGGAAAAGGGTTATTAAATAGATGGTAGCTTCCTACTTTATCCAAAGATAAAGACCTCAAATAGAGCCTATCTTACATAATTTCTTAAGTAAATATATCCTAAAACCCATACAAAGAGAGATAAGAACAAATATTTGCCATTAAATCCAATATGGGAAGACTTTAGAAGAGTGAAGCTATGCTTTCTCACCTCCACAAGTCATATTGTGTACTTACAAGCTTAGGTCCTTTTGATACATTCAAGTATACCAGCAACACTATGTTCTACAGTATACTAAAACCTACAATGCTTTTTAACTCTTTGAGAATAACTTGATGAGCATGTGCTTATACTGAGAGAGGGGTTGAATCAGTATAAGACAATCTTTTACTTTTTCAAAACCATTGTTAGTGCCTAAATTGACTGGTAGTTTTTGAGCAATTTTCATGCAGGCACTTTCCCTAAGTATCCAAAAAATGTTCTAAGTGTTGGACCTCCTCAGCATTTTTCAGCTGCAGCATCATATTTTCTTTGAAGAGGAGGTCATCATCATCATATTTCCTTTGATGGTGGTCAGCATCATCATGTTCTCCGTCGACCGGTTTCTCATCGTCATCATCATATTTCAATATCGGGTGATGTTTGGTTTTTATCCTGATCCTGCTGACGAGCTACAGTGCGCCCTGATTTGCTTGCGGGGGTGATTTCTCAAGTATCCGGTGATCTTCCAATTATCACCTTGCCCAAACATGATGATGATGTTGCCCCGATATTCTGAAGGGGTTATTCTTTGAGTTGTTTCGACCTGACTTGTTCTTTCTTAAGGGTCGTCGTCATCATCATCATATTTCCAGTTATCACCGTGTTGCTCACGGGGGTCATCATATTTTTTGCCTTCATGATATTTCGCCGGGGTGATATTTTTATCATCGGGTGATCTTGGTTATGATCATCCTGATGATGTTGTTGAAGAGTTCTAAGTGTGACCCGATATTCACTGGGGTCATCATATTTTGAACGTCAGGATGATCTTAGTCAATATCATCCTGATGATGTTGTATCACTTCATGTTCGTTGTTTTATCATCCTGATGATGCTGACGTCATTCTTATGTCAGGGTGATATCTATTTCTCTGTCTATCTGCATCATGATATTTCCGAAGGAGGGGGTGATATTTTTCATATCACCCGGGTGTATGTTTGTTCCAGCGTCATGATGATGCTGATATCAAGGAGATATCCGCTTGCCGGCTTCGTGCATTATCTAGTGGGGGTGATCTTTTCAAGCATCATCATATTCATCTATCGCCCCGATCTTATAGTGAAGCTACAGTGCAACCTGATACTTGTGCATCAGGATGATATTTCCAAATATCCGGTTGTCTTCTGAATATCATCCTGATGTTAATATGATGATGACGTCATCAAGGTCCGGGGGGGTCATATTTCTAACACTGATCATCTTGAGGAGATCTCCCGATATTTGCAAACATGATGATGACGTCATCCGGATATGAGGAGGTGCGCAGTAGGCAGATATGATGATGACGTCAGCAGGATATGATGATGACGTCATCAGGATGTTCATCGGCCAGACTTTTGGTATAAGCTCAGCAGGAGGATGTTCCTCTGATGGATCAGGTTGTGCCGATGAAGGCGATTATCATGCAAGTTATATTGCGATATGATGCTGACGTCAGGGTGATATTTCAAGCGACAGGATATCATGCTGCTGGAGGATGATGATGATGAAGTCTTATACTAGTGTCGTCAGGAGCAAAAGCACCGACATGATATATGCTCATGACCTAGTATATAAAGTGTTAATGAGGTTGCTGCGGGGTGCATGTGGGATTTTGATATCCTGCATTTTCAAATATCATGATGATGAATCTCGGCGGGAAATGGTTGCGATTGACTGTTAGATGTTTTTCCCAAGGCCGCGGGTTGGTGCGCCATTAATGGCGAAGGTTGCAGAGGTATGGGCGGATCTGGTACCCGATTGAAGGTGTACATCAGCGGACAGTGGCGCAGGGCTCGAGATATCTTCCTGTCTCCTCCCCTACCTGCTGCATTCATGTTTGGGCGCCAATCTGGTAATGTGTTTGAGCGCCATTTTTATGATACTGTGTATCTGGCGGGATTTTTGGTCAACCTGGTAGTCAATGCTGAATACACCCTCCTGCTATATAATGCAGACGGTGTTATTCATTCAGGTTGTTGAAAGTTGAGGATTTTTGGCTCTGTAATCAAAAACCAGCTGATCTGGTTGCTCTGTACAGCTTAAACTTGTGAGTTTATGTATCTCCTGTTGTACGATTTGGCATGAATCCACTGATTTCATGGTTGATCTTATATGAGTAATGCTATCTTAGCATGTGTTGTGTTAATTCTGTCTCCAGTATTGCATGTATTCTTCTTCTGAATTTGGATATTTGGGTAATGTTTAGATTCTAGAGCATAGAATTCCTATGTTGAATGTCTGACCTTTTAACTTCTGCTCAAGGGGTAGATTAAACTATTTTCAGGTTGAACATTGGGAAGGGTATACTGCAGTAGGGATGCCATAAGTAGAGATAACTTAGCACTCTTCATTGGGAGATATCTGTAAGGCAGATATCATGTGTATCCCCCTGAAATCCAGTTTTAGCTATTCATGCTGATCATTCACAGGTGTATGTCTACCGACTCCAAGCCCTGGATAGGCACCAATCATGCTGTGTTCTTGTGTTATACACCATGTCCAGCTTTGCATCCAAAATTCAAACTAAAACATTTCATACTTCCACCTGTTAGTTGTAGGAGTAGGATTAGGAATCCCCTGCATGCTCTCATACCCAACCAGACATCATGTCCAAGAATGTTGCCAGCCTTGTGATCTATCATGCAGATCTTGGTCCATACATGAGAGTATTCTGCCTGTTGTTGTCAAGTTAGATCCTTCTATCTTTGAGCTAGTCAAGGTTACATCTTGAGTTATAGGGATACCCCCCTTGGTGCGGCAGAACCAGAAGTGAAGGGGAGGCAGCTCACGCAACCTCCTGTATTTAGTTGGCTGAATCTGCCTGTGCATTAGAAGTGGCAAACCCTAATGCTGATTCAGAAGAAAAACCAACAAAATGGCGACTCTACTGGGGAGATCAATGTCATATCCATGAAAGTTTAAGTCTACAAGATTAAAAAAAAATTAGACCTGGAAACTGTTTGTTGCAGCAGAGAAAAGGGTTATATATGTGATTCTGCTGGTGGATGACCCAGAATGAAAGAAATCAATCTGCAGCTTCAGCTTGTTTGAAGCTCATTCCTCTTCAAGGAGGTGGCGACTCTGCATCAAAGAACCTGATAAAAGAACAAAATCAGCCAGAGAAGAATTTGCAGCTTCTGCAACATATCCAGGTATTTCATATTGTTTGACAGACTCCCTATTTGGTGAGATAGCACTGGTTAAAAGGGGAACATTGGTGAAAGCAGAGCTTGCATGCTTCTATTAGAACTTACACTGTATTTCAAAGAGCATGCAATGTTGTTCAAAAGACTCATTTAAAGGACTTTAGGAAAGTTTGAAAAAACAGTCTAAACTTTGAGTGCCTAAAGTCATTGTTTGTAGAAAATCTGAGTAGAGAGGAGGGTTGCAATAACATAAAGGATGTATTATCTGCCTATGCACCCCTGTGAAGTGTCAAATGCAAAAATGTATAGTAGTCAGTCCCAACAATGTAATAAAAGAAGTTTCAACATAGACAGATATAAGCCCATAGATTTCAATGGCATTTGTGGCTATCCAAATGCTTTTCCACCTAAAATCAGAAATTTTTTGCCTAAATTCAAGGGTATAGAGGATGAATCAGCTGAGAGACACTTGCAGCAGTTCATGAATGTGATAGATGACTTTGAGATTGACCATGAGGATGTGGTTATGAGATTATTTGTTCAATCTCTAGATGAAGATGCAAGGGACTGGTTTTCCTACCTTCCAGCTCACTCTGTCCACTCTTGGCATGGTTTTAAATCTGCATTTCTAGTACAGTATGGTGAAAGAGTTTCTGAATATGCAGCTATTAGTGACTTCATGTACATCCATATTGAAGAAGATGAGTCGATCCCAGCCTTTAACCTCAGATTTATGAGGGCATTGAATAGAATTCCAGAATGCATGAGACCTAATGATGCACTGTGCTTAGTTATCTATTTGGGAGCCTTTGATAAGAAAATGAGTTACAGATTAAGAGACAAGGAGCCCACCACATTGCATCAGGCACATCAGTTTGCATTAGATATTGAAAACAATTGGAGGTATGGAATACAAAAGGGTTATTTCTCTGAAAATTTTTGTTGTCCTGCAGCCCCCAGTGTTAATGAAGGATTTAATTCAGGTATTGATAATGAATGTCATAGCACTCACACCCCTGTTGTCCCAGTTTTTGCATCATTCCAAGTAGATGATGTTTCTATCATAGAGGAGGATGTCCTTTTTTGCCCAGCAGGTGAAGTTGAAAATAATAATTTTTCAAGTAATATTTGCATACCAGTCCTAAACAAAGAGCCTTCCTGTTTAAATGATCCAGTTGTGCAGAGTTGTGATCATATGGATCAAGAATCAATATCAGTTTCATCAGGAAGCATTGGAGGGCTGGAAAATGATGCAGATTGTTCAACTTCAGAGTGCATTGAGACAGTAGCAATCTTGTATATGGGGCAATCAGTTGATAAAAATGATATCCATGACCAGTGCATGGATCAGGTTTGTTTTTCTTATGACTCTGGATCTGATAGTAATGAAGAAGAATTGGAATGTCATGAAGAAGAAGCAGAGGCCTTTGCAGTGAATGTTAATCCCCTTTATGATGAGCCTGCTGATGCATATGATGTTGTGAGTCTTGACTTTCAATGGTGCAGGATTAACCCTTTGTTTGAGGATGATGATACTGATTTGCAAACTGTGAACAATGAATGTTCATCATCACCTGATTCAGACATGTGCAACATTGGGTGTGTGGATCAGGTTTTGTTTTCAATATCAGTAGATATTAGGGGTCTCATATTTTCTGAGTACTTTGAATTGTTGGATCAGCTGGATGAGTGCCTGATAATGTGCAGCAGCCAGATAAATGATAAAGAATGCCAAGAGCAGTATGATGTACTGTCTAAGGGACATAACATACATGTGTTGCCTAATGTTAAAGAATATTATGTGTATGGTTATATGTCTAATTCTGAAATCCAAAATGACAGAGCTGAAAATGATGGTGGCAAGCTTTCAAAACTGGTGGAATATCTTTTTAAGCAGGTGACATTATGGGCAGATTATGCCAATCTTTTCAGTTGGGATTGGGATCTTTCAGCTTGGAATCAGGCATTTGACAAGAAAAAATTATGGTTTTTCCTTTTTGGCTGCCTGGGGCCGCCAAAATAATGTTTAAAAATGTTGTGTTTGGTGATGCAGATCATGATAACTTCATGACTCTATGCCCAATGGATAAGGGACTGGTCTGCATCCCAGAGATCTGGGGTTCTCGCTGCAGTCTTGCACCTGCACGTCCCCAGACAGAGCCACTGTTAGTGCCTGAATTGACTGGCAGTTTTTGAGCAATTTTCATGCAGGCACTTTCCCTAAGTATCCAAAAAATGTTCTAAGTGTTGGACCTCCTCAGCATTTTTCAGCTGCAGCATCATATTTTCTTTGAATAGGAGGTCATCATCATCATATTTCCTTTGATGGTGGTCAGCATCATCATGTTCTCCGTCGACCGGTTTCTCATCGTCATCATCATATTTCAATATCGGGTGATGTTTGGTTTTTATCCTGATCCTGCTGACGAGCTACAGTGCGCCCTGATTTGCTTGCGAGGGTGATTTCTCAAGTATCCGGTGATCTTCCAATTATCACCTTGCCCAAACATGATGATGATGTTGCCCCGATATTCTGAAGGGGTTATTCTTTGAGTTGTTTCAACCTGACTTGTTCTTTCTTAAGGGTCGTCGTCATCATCATCATATTTCCAGTTATCACCGTGTTGCTCGCGGGGGTCATCATATTTTTTGCCTTCATGATATTTCGCCGGGGTGATATTTTTATCATCGGGTGATCTTGGTTATGATCATCCTGATGATGTTGTTGAAGAGTTCTAAGTGTGACCCGATATTCACTGGGGTCATCATATTTTGAACGTCAGGATGATCTTAGTCAATATCATCCTGATGATGTTGTATCACTTCATGTTCGTTGTTTTATCATCCTGATGATGCTGACGTCATTCTTATGTCAGGGTGATATCTATTTCTCTGTCTATCTGCATCATGATATTTCCGAAGGAGGGGGTGATATTTTTCATATCACCCGGGTGTATGTTTGTTCCAGCGTCATGATGATGCTGATATCAAGGAGATATCCGCTTGCCGGCTTCGTGCATTATCTAGTGGGGGTGATCTTTTCAAGCATCATCATATTCATCTATCGCCCCGATCTTATAGTGAAGCTACAGTGCAACCTGATACTTGTGCATCAGGATGATATTTCCAAATATCCGGTTGTCTTCTGAATATCATCCTGATGTTAATATGATGATGACGTCATCAAGGTCCGGGGGGGGTCATATTTCTAACACTGATCATCTTGAGGAGATCTCCCGATATTTGCAAACATGATGATGACGTCATCCGGATATGAGGAGGTGCGCAGTAGGCAGATATGATGATGACGTCAGCAGGATATGATGATGACGTCATCAGGATGTTCATCGGCCAGACTTTTGGTATAAGCTCAGCAGGAGGATGTTCCTCCAATGGATCAGGTTGTGCCGATGAAGGCGATTATCATGCAAGTTATATTGCGATATGATGCTGACGTCAGGGTGATATTTCAAGCGACAGGATATCATGCTGCTGGAGGATGATGATGATGAAGTCTTATACTAGTGTCGTCAGGAGCAAAAGCACCGACATGATATATGCTCATGACCTAGTATATAAAGTGTTAATGAGGTTGCTGCGGGGTGCATGTGGGATTTTGATATCCTGCATTTTCAAATATCATGATGATGAATCTCGGCGGGAAATGGTTGCGATTGACTGTTAGATGTTTTTCCCAAGGCCGCGGGTTGGTGCGCCATTAATGGCGAAGGTTGCAGAGGTATGGGCGGATCTGGTACCCGATTGAAGGTGTACATCAGCGGACAGTGGCGCAGGGCTCGAGATATCTTCCTGTCTCCTCCCCTACCTGCTGCATTCATGTTTGGGCGCCAATCTGGTAATGTGTTTGAGCGCCATTTTTATGATACTGTGTATCTGGCGGGATTTTTGGTCAACCTGGTAGTCAATGCTGAATACACCCTCCTGCTATATAATGCAGACGGTGTTATTCATTCAGGTTGTTGAAAGTTGAGGATTTTTGGCTCTGTAATCAAAAACCAGCTGATCTGGTTGCTCTGTACAGCTTAAACTTGTGAGTTTATGTATCTCCTGTTGTACGATTTGGCATGAATCCACTGATTTCATGGTTGATCTTATATGAGTAATGCTATCTTAGCATGTGTTGTGTTAATTCTGTCTCCAGTATTGCATGTATTCTTCTTCTGAATTTGGATATTTGGGTAATGTTTAGATTCTAGAGCATAGAATTCCTATGTTGAATGTCTGACCTTTTAACTTCTGCTTAAGGGGTAGATTAAACTGTTTTCAGGTTGAACATTGGGAAGGGTATACTGCAGTAGGGATGCCATAAGTAGAGATAACTTAGCACTCTTCATTGGGAGATATCTGTAAGGCAGATATCATGTGTATCCCCCTGAAATCTAGTTTTAGCTATTCATGCTGATCATTCACAGGTGTATGTCTACCGACTCCAAGCCCTGGATAGGCACCAATCATGCTGTGTTCTTGTGTTATACACCATGTCCAGCTTTGCATCCAAAATTCAAACTAAAACATTTCATACTTCCACCTGTTAGTTGTAGGAGTAGGATTAGGAATCCCCTGCATGCTCTCATACCCAACCACACATCATGTCCAAGAATGTTGCCAGCCTTGTGATCTATCATGCAGATCTTGGTCCATACATGAGAGTATTCTGCCTGTTGTTGTCAAGTTAGATCCTTCTATCTTTGAGCTAGTCAAGGTTACATCTTGAGTTATAGGGATACCCCCCTTGGTGCGGCAGAACCAGAAGTGAAGGGGAGGCAGCTCACGCAACCTCCTGTATTTAGTTGGCTGAATCTGCCTGTGCATTAGAAGTGGCAAACCCTAATGCTGATTCAGAAGAAAAACCAACAACCATAACAATAGCAATCACACAAGATCTAACAATTCTGCAACACAAAAAGAACACAAGATTTATGTGGAAACCCTTTCGAGAGAAAACCACGATAAAATATTTCTTACATATAAATCTCTCTTACAATATTTGTAGGTACCAACCTACAAGAGACACCAATCCCCTCATATGATTTGTAGGCACCAACCCACTAGAGACACCAATCCCCACAACTGAGCACCAACTCAACAAGAGACAACAATCTCTTCTTTTGGGAGGCACTGACCTCTTCTACAAAATATCACCTTCAAGATGTTGCTTCTTCAATGGATGAAAATATTTCTCTTTACAAATCTGCCTATATTCTCTTCACAAATCTAACATGTAATTCTGCCTTAAAACTGTTTGTAAATTTGCCTCACATTTGCTTATAATTCTTCCTTAAATCTACATATATTTGATGTAACATTTCCATACAATTTTTCTTCTCAAATTTGCATAAAAGCCCCTTGTCAAATCTGCTCATATATTCTTTATGGATCTGTTGTTATACCCAAGACAAATTCTACTCTCACATGGACTCTTCTTACTTGTGTTTCAAAGATATTCTTTCATTCTACCACAAAAATTCTGATCTAGACTAATGTAGATCTACACTTAATCAACTAAATTCTCATTCCAACACCTCACTCTCCTTGCTTGCTTTCTCTCCTACTTCTCTTTACCTTTATATCTTCCTTATGTCTTTGAATGATATTCTATTATTTCATCCTATCTAGATTTGTTGGTGTATATGTGATATATCTTTTATTCTACACACCACACTCATCCTTCAATCGTACTTCACAATCTCTTTATATACCTTCTTGAGAGGGGGTGGCTTTATCAGAAGACATCTATCTTCATAAAGGGAGGCAACTAGTAGTTTGTATGCACCCTTTCATAAAGTAATCATTGCCTTAATAACACTTTGATCGCTGCCTTATAACCTTTGGCGCTGGATAGTGAAGTCGGCCTTGGTATGAATTAGGATGTCTTATATATGAAATATTTTTTAAGTGCCAATAATAAATGCAGGTCAACCAATAATAAACTCTTATTATTATTCCTTGGGTCGGCCTTCTTAACAACAAATAAACTCAACTTTAAGCTTTATTTTAATCATCGGCCATTAGGAATATTTACTCTAATCTGTCATACTTGGTATGAAGTCAGCCATAATAAACTAATTTTATCTTTAATTTCAGCCTCAACCATATACATAAATGAAGTTAATCTCATCGCTACCATGTTAATTCCATTTCTACCATAATTGAGGTCGGCCATCTTTTACAATCCTTTGATGATCTCAATGAAATGATTTGTGGCCTTTGGCCTTTGATGACTTCTTCTTATTGGACCAGTGAATTCCATCGTGATATGACATCTTTCTGGACATCAATGACAATAAACTTATCAACAATATCCCATACGCCTTTGACATCAATGACAACAATATTGGACAATGAATTCTTTCTTGATATCAATGCCAATATTCAACAATCTCATCCATATGCCTTTGACATCAATGACAATATTTCCAACAATCCCCCTTTTGTCATTGATGGCAACATAATTCTCCCCTTTCTCTAACTCTCCCCCTTTGACATCAATGGCAAAGGGATGTAACATACTTCTCTCCTTTATGATGTGATTCTCCCTCTTTTCTGTGATGCTCCCCCTGTCTATAAGGCTCCCCCTTTCTGTAATACTTCCTTTTTCAACATTAATGGCAACATTTTCCTTTTTCCTATAACTCTCCTTTGTTGTAACTCTCCCCCTTTAATGTGAAGTTGAACATAAACACTAACACAACCATCCAAATTTCCACTATCAATTTCTTTTGTTTTTCCTAACACATGTTTTTGTGTTCTATCAAAATTGTCAAATGCAAATATACGAGCATTCTCTTTAGGCAAAGACTCCTTTGGATCGTTCTCATCCTTTTTTTAGGATTTTTGAAATATCTCTCATCAAGTTTTGACTTACAAACATCTTTATCATGATTTCTTACTTCTATCATTGTCTCAAGTCTTCTAGGCTCTCTATCATCTTGACATTAATTCTCCTTCACTCCATTATATGGTAACTTGCTAATATGCAGTCTGCTACTACCATATCATTCTCTTTTCTTGCCTTCATGGCATAATCAAAACAAAATTCTTCTACTACTACTACAATAGCATTCTCATTCTTCTCTCCAACCATATCTTCTCTTTCTTTAATATTCTGTGAGACTTCAACCTTTGATTTGTCTTCTCCATGGAGCTGAAAGATAATACAATGATTAGCTCTCCATGAATTCGTGCTTCTTTTGACTCAAGAGAGTTTCATTCTCAACTTATGTGTAGACTAACACCACTTGTACAACTCTGCATGTAACCTCCTTCACATTTATCTAAGTTGTGTCCTCTAAGGAACATCCTTCTTGAATAATTTGTAGTTATCCTCTCTTCTCTAACCTTTGTTTTTGTGTCACTTAAGTGACATGCTTCTTTGCTATTGTCCAAGGTTCTTTGAATCATCTTCTCTCATCTACCTTGTCTGTTGACTCCATGTTTGAGTGCATTGTATGTATTTACATTAGGTTGAATCCCTCTTACCTTCATTTCATTTTTCATTTTAAAAGATTCTTCAATTTGTCCTTCCTTCATTAACCCAGAAATCAATGTTGTATAAATAACTTCATCAACCATCAAACCAACCTCTCTTGCTTGCAATAAGCATGAATCATGGTACTACATGTATTAGCATCCAATGTCGATGTACCATTGGTATTCTTCATTTTATGCATGAAATGTAGTTTGCATAGATTTCTCCTTCTGACTATATTGGTCTTGCTTTTTTCTCCAAACTTTTGCAGATTTTTTCTTTTATTTGGCAAGGATATCCTTCTTCTAGCTTTGTTTAGGTTTTACAAGACAACTTCTATAAAATCGTGCTATATGCCCATAGTTGTTGCACTTATAGCGTATAATATTGTAATCTTCTAAAGGAGCATAGGAATTATAGTTCCTACTTGAGAACCCATAAGGACTTCTATTCTTGTTCCAACCAAAATTTCTTTCATGTGTTCTATAGTCTCTTGGTTTATGACCAAATTTGTTGCATTTATAACATATGATATTGTAATTTTTGTTTGACAACCCATAAGAATTTATATTCTTGTTCCAACCAAAATTTCTTGTACATGTTTTACAGTCTCTTGCTCTATGACCAAAATGATTGCAGAAATGGCAATATCCATAGAATTTTGGAACCTAGTTATGTGCAGTTGCCTTGGAGGAAAGGACTTTCTAAATTTGTCCTTGTTAACTTCTGGAGAAGTGATTAATTTCTGTGGAACATGATTCTCTTCTTCGTACTACTTTCATTTTTTATAGGAATCTTGAGCACATATGTATAGCTTTTTGTCTTTTCATCATTTGCCTTATTTGGAGGCTCTTTGGAATCTTCTTTGTTGACCATCTAATTTTCCTCATATCCAATACTAGTCTTATTGAATGTTGGCCTTTGGGGATTGATAATATTATCTAATATTTCAATGCTTTTCTCAAGCTTGAGGTTTTTGTTCAACTTCCTAGTTGTTTTCTCTAATTTTGTTCTCAAGGAAACAATTTCGGACTCACGTCTCTCACAATCTTCTTCCTTCTTCTTTAATTGGATTCTCACCTCCTCTTCAATCATTTTTGCGTCTTCAATTTGAATTTTTAGATTGATGATTATCTCCTTCGACTCTTCAAGACTTTGTGATATTTTTTCCTTAGATTCACAGTCCTCTTGAAGCTGTAATTTTTGTTTCGAATTCCTTCTCCTAAGCCTCTTGATTTCGCTTAAGGCAAAAATGAGTTCTTCTTCCAAATCTACTTCTCCTTCATTTTCGTCATATTCTTCTTCTAAATCCATTTCATCATTCTTTCCCCCTTCTAAATCTATCTTTTCTTTTTCTTCATCTTTACTTTCCAAGATATCATCTTTTATTTTTATTGTCATGAATAGAAACTCTTCTTCCTCATCACTATTTTCATTTTTTGCATATGGGCATTTGGCAGCAAGATGTCCTACTTTTCCACAATTAAGGCACACAACTTATTGCCAAATGTCAAATCTCAAATATCTTATTTAGAGAGAGAGGTCGGCCAGCACTTAGATAATATATGTTATTCATAAAAAACCCATGAAGTCGACCATGTTTTGAACTACATTATAATTGGATTGCTATTATAACAAACATAAAGTCAACCAACTTCTTTTGATGAAATGATTTATGGCCTTTGGCCTATAACGATTTCTTCTTCTTGGACTAGCAAATTCCTTCGTGACATCCATGACATTTTTCTTGACATCAATGGCAACAATCTTGGACAACAAATTCCTTCTTGACATCAATGACAAAATTCAACAATCTCGTCCATACGCCTTTGACCTCAATGACAATATTTCCAACATAACTTTCTTTATCAGTTTGCTTAATTGTTTCTCCCAATCATTCTCAAATGTGTTACAATTGTCTTCTACCTCAAGAACAATCTTAGCTATGTTTGATCCTTCCTAATTCATTAATAATCTTTTTTTAACCATTTACAAGACCCAAGTGGGTGTGTTTTTGCTTGGCAATGAGAAAATGAATTGTACAGAGGATTTGAAAAGCCTCCTATAGAAAACTATAGGAGAAGAACCAATTCAAATTCCTTTGGATGCTCAGTTCTTACATTTTGTACCATATAGAATGTTTTCTACTACAATCAAACTTGTTTGACTAACATTGTTTCATTATGATGTTTTAATCTACCATTGGAATTGTTGCACAATTTTTTTACTGAAATTAAAACCATCACTTTGGACAAATTCTTCCAAAGGTGTGGCTTCAAGAGGTTTGAATCATCTCTAAACCCACTACCCATGTTTCTTGTAGTCTAACTATCACTCTACATCTCTACCTTGCCCAAATTTATCTAATGAGGTTAACAACATATTTTGAGCACTTCTTTAGTCTCAATAATTAAGACATCTAATTAACTTAATTCAGATAATTTTGATGATTTTTGAGATTTATTTCAAATCAAATATAGGATATGTTATATTTTCACTCAAACCCTTGCCACCGAAGGGCACTCATGTCTTGTGTTTGTCTTAGAAGGAAGCTTGTGAAATTTACACTTTTAAATTTAGTCCTCTAAAGTGGTATTATTTCTTTGTTATATAGGGTACCTTAAATATATTTCCACTCAAATTTTAGCTTTAGCTAGTCTTAAGGACACTAGTCTCATTTTGTTGCTATAAGGTATCTTATACATTTCCACTGAATCCTTGGCCTCCCATTGGCATTTCTCTTATTTCTATTTTATAAAGTAGATCATATTATCAATATAAACTTGAATCATACAACATGACACTTAAACCTAAGCCATCTAAGAAGGTTTACCTAAGAACATTGAGCCTATTTATTGATATAGAGTAATTTATATTCCACTTAAACCTTAACCTACCAAGAAGGGCACTCATCTTGTTTCATTGTTATAGGGTGACCTACAACATATGGCACTTAAACATATCCATCCAAGAAGGGAAAACCACAAATTACACCATGTTTCTTTGCATAGGGTAGCTTGTATTTCCCCTTAAGCCTCAAGATCCACCCAAGAAGAGTGCTCACCTTGTTTCTTTTCTACAAGGCCTTTATAAGACCTATTTAGATTATAACATATGTTTAAACTAAATCTTGGCCCATCAAAAGGACTTTGATTTCATTTTTTTGTTGATCCGTAATCAACATAACTATTCCATTGTTGGATTCATTTGCATAGATACATCTTTCCTTAAATAATGTCCCAAATTTCTCTGCTATTGAAATACAACCCTTAAGTTTGTCAAAATGATGCCACCATAGATCTACCACTATCATCTACATCATACATCCACCATGCAACTTTGCGCATTATCACATTAATTTCTACATTCATTGTGTATCATATTTTGTGTCATTTTTATTTTGTATTTCTTTGGTAGGCAAGTTGCTACCATGGGGTAGCTCCCTACGATTATATTAAATAGGAAAAACAAATCTGAGATATTACAGTTCTTGCATATATCTACTAATTGTTGTTGTGTAAGATGAAAAGAAGCATGTTCATCATCTCTCAAAGACGCTCCAACTGCAATGGGGAGAGTCGTGAAGAGTGACAAGCCTTAGAACCTTTGAACTCCTTAAGATTGCTCTTCATCAAACCTATTTTAAATAGATGGAAACATTCATGCATCACAGTATTCTCCTTCAAATTATCTTTGTTGAAAATGCCTGAGCCCACATCTCCAAATGCCAAACTTCCATCATACTCTCATATTGCAGTGAAAACAAAGTTGCACCATGAACATTGAATGTATTTGTTTGCAGCCAACTTCCCACACATTTTCCTTCCCATGATGTCGATGATGGTCATTAGGAAATCTTCAAGAATAATGGACATGTCTGTCGAATGGCAGCAATGATGGCATTCACAGCCGGGGGAACAACAATGTTAAACAATCTATGGATTTGTTCTGATAACTCTTCAATCACACATTTGCACTATCTTCAGCCAATAGTTAATCTTCGAGCCATTTTTGGATCTGGAAATCCACGCTATTAATAAGCAGTTCTCTATGCTTAATTATGAGATGGAAGATTTTATTTGATTGTTTTATGCACTGTGAGATCGCAGAGGCATGGCAATGATTATGGGTGCCTCAAGTTTTTCTCTGCCCAGATAGCTTGAGCCATCCCTTCGAATTCTGCAATCCTTTGAAGGTCATCTCAAGCGTCGCACCTATCAAACAGAACAATCTCATCAATCTGAACAACAACTTGGTAAGGTAAAAAGTCTACGGCCATATTGTCCGTGTCATTTTTATTATACTATCAACCTATGATTTTTCATTACTCCACAAGGACAATAATGCACCAAGGAGTATGCTTATATGATTTGAATTCAACATTTAATTTTATGCTAAAAAAAAAGCGGTGTCATTGTAATCAATTAAACCTATCAATTAGAGGTCTTCTTAAATGAATTAGATGATGTGGTATTTGCATGGAATAAAAGTAATCAAGTAAATAAACATAAGTACCTATGGAAAGATATGACCACAAATATTTACCCTGGAGAAAGTCAAACTAAGAAGGTTCTAGAAGAGTGAAGCTAGACTTATTCATCATCACTATCATCTTGCCTATTTAGAAGTTTGTTCATTTTGAGGCATTCAAGGATACCAACACATTATGATAACAATATACTAACACTTGCAAATGCTTTCCAACTCTCTATAATGCTTGATTATTTTTCTCAATCATTCTTAATTAGCTTGTCTTCTAATGTCAAGAACAATCATGGATATGGTAGGATCCCTCTCAACTTCACCTTTAACTATTTTGGAACCTTTTAAAAGACCCCAAGTCAGGTTGTATGTGCTAAGGGATTAGAAAATGAATCATATAAAGTGTTTGAAAATCCTTCTATAGAAAATGATAGGAGAAGTTCACCAAAACTTCTCTTTGGATGCTTATTTCTTCTATTTTTTGGATATAGAATGTTTTTATTGCAACTGGGATTTTCTAAGTAAAAACATTTCATGACAATTTTTTATCTACAATTCAATTTGTTTCACATTTTTTATTATAGTTGAAACTACAACTATATAAAAATTTTCCAAAGTGTGGCTCTATGATGTACATGAATCATCTCAAAACCCCATTGCACATCTTTCACCTTTTCCAAATCTGAATATGCATCTTTACCTAGCCCAATTCTATCTTAATGAGGTTAAAAGCATGTCTTAATCCTTCTTTAGTCTCATGAACTAAGAAATACAACCAATCAACTCAATCATTTTTTTATATTTATTTTTTATATGATTTTCAAGATCTATTTGAGATCATATATAGAGTATTTTATTGCCACTTAAAAATAGAAGTGCTTCATGCAATGTTTCTCATAGAAGAAATAAAATTCTTGATTTCAAAGGAAAAATAGGTATTGATGATTTTCATTGATACCATGTGCTAATAGAGTTTCAATATCTAGCCATGATCAATCTTTGTTTGCTAAGCACATGTGGAAATCAAAGAGTTTAAAAGGAAATGTATCTTCCTCTTACTTTTTTGGCTTTAAAATATGAAAGAAAAAGCAAAATCTGATGTTTTCAAGGATTGTATGAGAGGCTCCAAAAAATACTGAATGAAAAGCCCATAGAAAACAATGTTAAGTTTGAAGTGGTATAAATTCTAATAATAATTTAAGGCAAAGGGATGTGATATTTTCATGTAGAGTATATTGAAAAAAGTGAGTGGCCATCCATTGCAAATCCTTGGCTGATCAATCTAATGCTAATGCATTATTTCCATATACATATTATAGGACAATTTACATAGTCTTAAACATGGACTCCATTTGGGCAAAGTCATTATGTTTTAATATATGTCATTTTGTTTAACATGTAAGATTATGTTTATCATTCCTATGTCTATAAGATCTTGAATTTGATGTTTGAGCTTGATGCATCTATTTATAGACTATCCATGTATGCAATGATAAGCATAAAAATACTAAACCCTATGTGATGCAAGATTAGACATATACATTAGTTCAATAAGATTCAAAGTGAGTGTAATGAAGAAAAAGTGAATAAATCACTTTTTGCATTACATTACATAGGTGCTGGAATTAAAAATATGAACTTATAGAAAACTGGAAACTTATTTGCAAAAATAAGTTGCAGAGTAAAAGAGGGGATACATAGAGGAACCTGGAGATGGAGAAAGGAGACCACTATCAAGGATGCCAATGCATCACGCAGACGTCCTCACTAAGCAATGTTATCCATACAGCCCAGAAACATGAAAATCCAGCACTGCAACTCACCTAGTCTGCAAAACCAGAAAAGGGGAGACAACAAGAAACTACTAGGTATTAACAGAAGTAGAAATTACAAGAATAAACTCCTTAAATCAAATGAAACAATAAAATGGACAAGGGAAGGGAAGAAACCAATGAACCTCTGTGTGTTCGATTATTTCTCCACAACCTGCACAACACAGAATGAAAAATATGTTTGGGGTTGTTTGGGGAGTTGCCTCTATTAAACCCCTATTTTGGTATTTCTACCTCCACAATAGACAATGATAAAAATATAGATAAATAGTGTGTGTACCCCTATCCCACGTGCATCTAAGAATTAAGAGCAGTGACAATAAAATAAAATATATAAACATAATCCCCGGTCTATGAGGAAAATACCCTAATGTGCGTATTGAGATAAAATGGGTGGTGGTCTACACCAAGATTTTCCAAAGTAAATGGAGATAAATGTGATAAAGAAAATGCAACAATATTACTCAAAAAAAAAGAACAAGATTACCAACATGATGTAGAAGGTGAAACAACACTTGTATTTGTCCAAGAATATTCGAGCAACATGTAGCTTTGGAAATCTCAACAATGACGGTATGTGTAGCCAAGCATAACCAAGAAGGGTGTGAATGAGGAAGAGAACTTCAAAATTACTTTGCATAAGGGTTTGAGGGAAGAATTTTTATGATGGATGAGCGTTACAGCAAGCGACATCAAGTGGCTGAGTGGGAAATCAACATTTTTTAATTTTGGGACTTTTGGGATGCTAGCGCATCATGCAGATGACCCCACATAGTGCTAATGTCCTACAAAAATTACACAAAATTTAACACGTGTTCCCAACACAATGAGAAGAATTTGAATTTGATAGAAAATTTTGGCAATTTGGTGAAGGAAGAGGCTAAGGCTAGGCTAAAATTATCCCTAAAACATGCTAAGGGAGTGGACACTAAAGCAAGCCCAAAATATAGTGTGAAATTGCAAGGGTATGCAATTTTCTATGCTACAGTGAGAAGCTTGTGTTCTAATAGTTGTTCTAGTATGACATGTGGAGGGTCCTCCAATCTAACAAACTCTCTAAATCCCTATGTCTTGTTGTGTTCACAATGATTCTCACTATGAAAGACAATAGATGCATGCACATTCCCCACATTTTTCAAATATGAATCAAATGGGTCCTCATGGGAATGAGAAGAAGTTGTAAAAATATGATGATATAAAGAGGGATACATGCTCACATTTGCAAACAATAGCTCATAAATCTAAAAATAAGTTATAAGGATTGTGATACATTTGTCTTCTAAAGAGTGGAAATAAACCATCAATAAATAAATTTTGAAGCTTGTTATCCACCAATGTGAAAACCATATTAGTAACCAATTCTTGAAATCTCAACATATAATTCCTTGGTAGTTCTTGTTCCTTTCTCTTACATTCTATGAATTTTGCAACAAATACCTTAGGATCGATATTGTAATGAGAATGTTTTATGAAAGAGCTAGCCAAATCTACAAGAGAAGTGATACAAGCATGTGACAATGAATAAAACCGTATGAATATGTGACCACTCAAGCTTGTAGGAAATAACCTACCAAGCAACTTATTCTCATGAAAATAAGCGAAGCATGTAGTTTGGAATGATTGTAAATATACTAATGGATCACCTATACCATCATTCTTTGTGAAACATGGTGGCACAATCCACTTGGTTAAGGATAAGTCAAAATCACATATGCCAAAGGATTATACAATATCTCATTAATAGAATCTTTCTTTTTAAATTTTCATTCGTAGTCATCAATACACCTATATAAATGGATCGATCTACTCATGATTGAGTTCTATTAATGTGAAATATCATACATTAACATGCCCAATAGCTTGATGTGTAGGTAAACCCTTGGTAAGTTACTAGAGGGGGATGTACTTGATAGTTGCATACATTATCTTCAAACAAGCAAAGTAAAGAGATCATCAAGTCATTTGTTTTATTAATATGAGATGTAAAAGAGTGTGCCCAAAAATTACTCAATGATATCATATGAAAGCATAAAAGGGCCCAAAAGAGAATTTCCATGGATATCAAAGAGGGACACATCGTCATGATGTATAGGAGTATCAATGGGATCCTTCAAGGAAGGGCCACTTGAATGTGAAGAATGGCAACCATCAAAAACACTAGTTCCAGAGCCATTATAAACCAAATCATCATGGATCTAAGAGCCATCATCTACATTGTTAGAAAATAAGGAACTAGCACTATGCTCCTCACTGAACATACCATCAATAGACTGTGAGCCAAAAGACTTAAGAGAAGGACTATCATGATCCACATGGGGAAACAACCTCATATGAAGGTGAACATAAACAAGGTGTATAATGTACAGATACATTTGTAGTAAAATAATCTTAAGTACAATCACCATAAATCTTGTCACTAGGATAGGCATCATAGATAAGCAATCCTAAAGAGAATATATCTTGAAGAGGTTTGTCAAAAGTACAACCATCAACAAATACATACTTAGGCATGGGAGAAGGTGCATCATTAATTATATGTAAGTGAAGGTGAAACATATGGATTGATATAATTGTACTAGGCTCCTCAAGGAAGGACGAATCAAGAGAGGCACATAGAGGAGATCCATCATGAGATGTAAAAAAAATAGGCTCAACAGATGTTGAATCAATATCCCTAAAAATACATCAAGTGAATATAGGGAGCTATCATAAGGCATAATAAGATAAGAAACAAATGTGAAAAGGAGGGCAAGAAAAGTGTCTATAATGAAAAATGCAACAATGAACCACAAAAGAGGGTAGGTGAGTAAGGATCATATATGTAGAAAACAATAAGCCCACATCCTAATCAAGATAAATAAATAAATTAGAAATGAGGGCTAGATCCAAATCCTAATAAATTCTAAAAAGGTATAGAAATCAAAAATATTAGATATAAATTATTTTGATTTTAGCTTCTAGTATTTTGGTGCAATCACATTGAGTGAATTTGGTTAAAAAAAATTGTGAATGCAATATTTTGTATATAATTCTCAACTCTTGAATGTATCTTATACTTGTAATAGCGCAATTGCATGTCAATTTTATAATTATAGAGAGAGAGTTATATATATATTAACAATTAATTAATAGAAAACTTGATTTATATTATTGAGATATAATTAAAATATAGGACTATAATTAAACTTTGAGATATAATTAAACTTTATTTTTTGGTCATGTGCTGGATTCCATGATAAACTATACATATTTGGGCCCATTAGTCATTCAATAACACCTTTAGGTGTTTTTACTAGTATATAGTGTTATTCATTAACACATGGATATATCTTTCCTTGTGTGATGCCCCAAAGTTATATTCTATTAAAACACACACTAAGTCTATTAAAATAATGTTACCACAACCCTATTGTGTTAGGGCAAAATCTAGGGCAGAAATCAAAACAGCAGAAATGAAACCCTAACTAGCACCATGAAGCACAAATTAGAATGAAAATGCAAAATATAAATGAAATGCCAACCGATTCTCAAACTAGACTTGATTGACCTCCATGGTTCTTCTCAACCTCACATGAGAATGCAAGATTTCTAAGGATTGATCAATGGGGGATTGTTGGTTGCTCAAGATTTTAGCAGCATAACGGTACTAAAAAGCTAGATTGTCATGAAAATGACTTGTGAGAGGCTACCTTTATAGAAAAGGCAAATTTGAATGAACAATTGTGAATACAAGTTATGTTGAATGATATGAACGGTTGAGATCGATCAGGATTGATTAGGGTTTCCTACTTCAAGAGGGATTGTAGTCATGTGACGAGTGTACGATGGAGGATAAATGAGACCTAATTTAAATAAAAGATTATTTAAATTAGTTTGACATGTGAAGGGATTAAGTCATGTGAAACTTGTTTGAATGAGACGAAAGGTGAGGGATTTAATTCAAATTTTAATTTGAATTATTTGAGACATGTGACAAGGGGGAATTAATTAAATAAATGGGATTTATTTAATTAATTAGGAATGTGATTAAGTTGGAATTCTGAGTGGGATGACCTACAACCTAAGGTAAAAGATTACAAGGTCATGTTGACTAGGTGTAGACAAGACATGGACAAATTTAAGTGTCTACATTTTTCCCCTCTTTGAGATGATGTTCGAGATGATGAGATTTATGTCAAGTAACATCATTTCAAAGAAGTTAAGGAAATGGGATGACGATAAAAGAATAGGCTGATAATGCCCCCTCGAGAGGATAGGCGGGTTGGACAAACACGGGTAGGCTCTTGAAATGAAAGGGATTGGTCAAGGAAGACAGATAAAGGAATGGATGGAAGAAAAGGAAGGATGCATTATGTTACAATGAAAGTGAGCAACCATGATGTTTGATTTAGTACTAGACATTATGCACCAAGGTATAAGGACCAAGGTGATGATGTGTCTCGTGCCCCAGCGTAATACAACCTTGTCTAGATACAAGATATGAATATTAGCTCTAAGGTTAATTCGGATTTGAAACAAATGCAAGAAAAAATGATAACACACACAAGAAAGAAAGAAAGCATGCACAAATGATACAAAAACAAACAAGGCATTGCCCCTGTCAAGTTGTAAACCAATGATCAAGTGATTGATTGATTGATTTATTGATTATAAATGAAGTATAGTTTCAGGAATGAAACATGTCGTCTAAGACGCTTGATCTGGTGTCGACAATGCAACATCTTGTCTAAGACAAGTGATTGATTGATTAACGCTAGTGTTGTTGGCCATGCGAGCAACATTAGGGTTTGATTGATGATTGATTAATTTGGTTTATGTCAAGATTAGGATCAAGACCATTGAATGTGATTTAATAATTTGACAAGATTGACTGACTTGATTGGTATGGATTAAGGATTGACTTGCATTTGAGTTTATTTCTTGGATGAATTGAATTGGATGAAATATGATTGATTGGTTGAATTAAATTGGTGATTGGATTAGAATGATTTGATTTGATTGTGATTGATATGGATATTGAAGAAGTGATTGGATTTTGAAGGTACATGATTTAAAGAATTGATTTGATTGGATGATGATTGGATTGAATTTGAGTGATTTGATTTAATGAATTTGGTTTTAAGAAGTGATTGATTTGATTTGATGAAGTGAATTGATTTGAGGAATTGATGAATTGATAAGGATGATTGGAATGGATGAATCAATGAAGAAATGACTTGATTGAATTGAAGAGTTGGATTGATTTGGAGTGATTGATTTGATGAGTGGATTGGATTCAAATTGGAAGAATTGATTTGATTAATGATTTAAATGGTGAAGCGATTGAAGATTTGATTGATTAAATTGATTTGATTGGAATGATGTGATCGATTGGATTGAATTGATTTGAAGGAGTGATTGATTTGATGAATTAATTGGGAGAATTGATAGATGTGAAGGATTGATGTGATGAATTGAATTGATTTGATGATTGGAAGGAGGAATTGAATTGATTTTATTGCTTGGATTTTTTGGTTGATTATTTGATGTTTTTGTATTTTTGATGATATTTTGATGTTTTGGGGATTTTTGAGAATATTTGATGTTTTTGAATTTTTGAGAATATTTGATTTTTTTGTGATTTTGGGAATGTTTTGATTTTTTTAGATTTTGACAATGTTTTAGGAAATGTCATTAGATCACAATTTCGATAGCCTTTGTGCTAAGTACTAATGACAAGGGGAAACCAAGTCTAGGTGGAAGAATGGTGTAGGATTGGATGAACGGATGAGATGGCTAGGCAATAGTGGAATGGGATGAGTGTATGCATAAGAGGGCAAGGATGTGATCTCCAAGGACTATGTCACATAGGAACAACATGCCCCATTCTAGGTGCAAGACTTAGGATTTTTCATGACAATGCTTATGACGATAGGATGATGATAGGATAATGAAGGATTTGCTTGGTTTGGAGGGATAAGGTATGTCAAGAGATATCCAAAACATTTGTCAACATTGTGCCCCCAATCTTTATCAAGATCAAAAGAGGAAGGGAGGATAGATGGATTTGATATGATAAGAACGTGTATGTAATGGATAAAATATGATAAGAAGGAAATGATAGTGTGGATGAGACAATGTGCCCCCAAGTGTAAGTGACTGATGTAGAGCACATAGTGGAAGCGTACCACTTATCAACAAACACTGATCGGTGAGAGGGTGACCTATGTCTTGGTGATCTACTCTTATCGGCCAAACATACCCCGTCGCCCACCTTGCTATTTATCTCCCCTATCTCCCAACTCTCCCCAACAGTTTGACTTCACCTTATCTTTGGAGAGACTTCTTCCATCAACGGTGTCTTCTGGCCTCCTACCGATACCCCGATGGTGGTTAAGTTTCCACTCTCCTTAACCGTGGCGGTTAGTCATGACCTTGTCGGCCAAACTTCGATCGTTGGCGACCACTTGTGAGGCTTGGCCGATGCACTGATACACTTGACTTCATTCGACTACTACCTACGACACTTCGGTGTGACTTCCTTCATCGGCAAGCACTCATGAACTTTGGCCGATGTGCCGATACCTTTGACTTCGCTCGACTACTCCCGACATTTCGGTGAGACTTCCTTCATCGGCAAACACCTTGCTTGTTCTCCTGATACGCCGATATATGTTCTTCGGTGAGACTCCCTTCGTTCTTCACCGATACACCTCCTATTGGTCCAACACCTTGATCGGTATAACTTCCACAAGTTTTCCCAAGGGCTGTGTTATGCCGATGGCAACTTCTGTGCCTCTGCAACTACGCAGACACTAAACAAATGTACAGAAATAGAACTCAACAGAATGGAAGGGGTCTATAATCATCTGCAAACATTTGATCACCATCAATTTGGCCACTCCACTAACAGCACTTTTCCTATCGTTTCAAAGACTAGTCACATAGAGATGCCTAGTCAACTCATGCCCAAACTACTTGGATCCTTGGGTGTTTGACCAAAACCACATAAAACACAAAATTTACACTGTATTCCTCCATCACACTGAAAATGAGAATCTTGCTTTTAGTGGATAGAGGAATAACAGTCCATTTATTCACCAAACCCTAGTTTCTAGGTTTTCAAACCAGTCTCTATAAAAAGAATAATTTCTCACTGACTATGACACTTCAAGACACCAAACCACTTCCAAATGAAATCTACTTCAATGCATGAACATTTCCAGTCAGTTTCAAGCAATCACCTATCCGTACAGGCCATACAAAATGATTGTTACAGAGAAATACTCAAAAAGAACAATGTTTCAACACACCCAAAAATCTAGATCTTCATTCATTCATTCCTTCCCCTATAATTACATCCAACTTCTCACCTATAAAAGGCTTGAGACCTTTGTTTACATCCCTCCCAACTGTACAAACTGATTTTGAAAGTCAGTTAGCCATTGGGTTTCTCTTCTCACAAGAAAACTACATGTTTTCATTGTGTTATTACATAAAACTTGACCAAAACATGGTCTACATAGGTCTAGTGACCAAATTGACATGAAAACCTTATTACAAAAATGATGTGGCTTAAAAAGCCTTATTGAAAACATAAACAAAACATGACTCCTGCACCATAGAGAAGGTGCTCCTGCACCATACTCCCCCTACAAGAAAAACTCAAGTCCCTTGAGTTGCCAACTGTTGGAGTGTCTTCCCATGCTTCAAAATGTTTGCCTCACTCATCCATGTAGCCTCCAAATCGGGAAGATCCTGCCACTTGACCAAGTACTCCTTGTACACACCCTTCCTTGTCTTTTTGACAACCTTGGAATCTAAGATGCATTCCAATTGTAAAGGCTTACTTGGAGGTAGATCTCTAACCCAATCTTCATCTTCAATCACAACATCTGATCCATTTTCAGCATTCAATGGAGGTCTGTATGGAAAGAGATCTGAAACATTGAATATGGGAGAAATACCAAGGCCGAATGGCAGTTCTATTTCATAAGCATTTGGGCCGAACTTATGCACTACCTTGCATGGTCCTATTTTCTTCATCAGAAGCTTGGTTGGCTGTCCTTTAGGTAGTCTTTCCTTCCTTAGATAGGCCATCACCAAATATCCCACCTTGACCTGTACATCTCTCCTTTTGAGATCTGCCCTATCTTTGTATTTGGAGACTATTTTTTCCAACTAAACTTTGACTTGATCATGAACTGCCTTCATGGTGGCAGCAAAATCTTTTCCTAGAGCACTCCTCTTATCCCAACCTTGTAGATCTTTGAGTTCAAGTGGTCCTCTTGGATGGAAACCATAAACAATTTCAAATGGACTCTTCCCAGTGCTTCTATTCACTGAATCATTGTAAGCATACTCAGCTTGACTGATAACCAAGTCCAATGCCAACCCATGTTGCTTGGTAAGGCATCTTAGAAGGTTTCCTAGGGACCTATTAACAACCTCAGTCTGACCATCAGTTTGGGGATGGTAGGCTGATGAGAAAGACAATTGTGTTCCCAATTTTCTCCATAAGGTCCTCCAAAAATGACCAACAAACTTGGAGTTTCTATCAGTGACAATTAAAAGGGGCAAACCATGAATTCTAACCACTTCTCTAAAAAAGAGACCAGCAATGTGAGATGCATCATTTGTGCATTTGCATGGCACAAAATGAGCCATCTTACTAAATCTGTCCACAATGACAAAAACACTATCCACACCCCTTGTTGTCTTAGGAAGACCAAGTACAAAATCCATAGTAATGCTCTCCCAAGGCCTATTGGGAATAGGAATGGGTTGGTACAAACCAACATTAGAATACATACCTTTGGCCTTTTGACATATGGTACAACTTGCAACATATCTCCTTACATCTGATTGTACTTTTGGCCAATAGTAGAATCTGGTGACTTGTTCCAAAGTCTTGTCCAACCCAAAGTGTCCTCCTAAGGTTCCATTGTGCTTCTATTTGATGATGTTATCCCTCATTGAACATTTAGGAACACATAGCAAACTGTCCTTGAATAAGAGACCTTCCTGCAACACAAAATCTGAATATTCACCATGAAAAGTGCTAGCCAAATTAGCACAAACTTCATAAGCAGCTTTGAAATCTGCATACTCCTTGTATAACTCCTTCAAACAATCTATCCCCATGCTTTCCATCTGTACTTCATGTATGACAAGCATCCTTCTACTTAAAGCATTAGCCACTTTGTTGGCAACACCCTTTTTATGCTTAATAGTGAAGGTATAGGCCTGCAATTGTTCCATCCACTTAACATGCCTATGATTCAACTTTTCTTAACTATTTAGAAAGCTAAGAGCATGGTTATCAGTAAAAACAATGAACTCTTTAGGCAGCAAATAGTGTCTCCATTTTTTGTGAGGTTGCACCATTGCATAAAGCTCTAAGTCATAGGTAGAGTACCTTTGTTTAGCCTCATTCAACTTCTCTGAAAAAAAGGCCACTAGATGTCCATCTTGACTAAGAACAGCACCTATTTCTTGTTGACTTGCATCACATTCCACTACAAAAACTTTGTCAAAATCTAGGAGTACCAATGTAGGTAATTCAACCACTTTCCTCTTTAACAATTCAAAGCTATCATCTTCTTGCTTTGTCCATTGAAATTTGCACTTCATTCCACCCTTGATGGTGTTGAGAATAGGAGCACTTATGTGACTAAATCCTCTAATGAACTTCCTATAAAAGGTTGCCAAGCCATGAAAGCTTCTAACATCTCCCACTATCCTAGGAGTAGGCCAATTGAGAATAGCCTCAACCTTTGTGGGGTCCATCTTCAAACAACCATTAGAAATCACAAAACCTAGGTACACAAATTTAGTTTTCATGAACTCACACTTATCCAAGTTGATCATTAACTTATTCTCATGCAACTTCTTCATCACTTGTCCAAGACGCTTCACATGTTCTTCTTTTGTCCTACTGAAAACAAGTATGTCATCAAGATAAACAATTACAAATTTGCCAATGAATTCAACAAGTACCTCATTCATCAAATGCATGAATGTGCTTGGGGCATTACTAAGGCCAAATGGCATGACAAGCCACTCATAGAGACCTTCATTTTTCTTGAAGGCAATCTTCCATTCATCTCCCTGCCTAATTCTGATTTGATGATAACCAGATTTCAAATCAATCTTTGAATAATAACATGACCCACCAAGATAGTCCAAAAGATCCTCAATCCTTGGCATAGGGAATCTATATCTTATTGTGATCTTATTTATGGCCCTTGAATCCGTACATAGTCTCCACTTCCCATCTTTTTTTGGAGCAAGTACACTAGGGACTGCACATGGAATAAGACTTTCTAATTAGTCCTTTCTCTAAGAGTTCTTGAATTTGTCTACTCACCTCTTCATTCTGTTGTGGTGTCAATTTATAGGCAGCCTTATTGGGCAATGTGGCACTTGAAATCAAGTCAATTTGGACTTATATCTCTCATGGGTGGTAAGGAGTTAGGAGTATCCTCTACCACAAGATCTTGGTACTTATCCAACAATTGTTGCACTTCTAGTGGAACCTCTTTCTGTTTTTTGTCTTGCTAACTTGATTCATCTTTAGGCTTCATTACCAAGGCATACCCTTGGGTATCCTTCTCCTTCATGAGGTGTAAGAACTCTTTTCCACTAACCATCATGACATTGGTGTCATTACTCTTCTCTCCAATCTGCTCTTGTATAGGATCCATCCTAAACTTCCTTCCATTCTTGGTGATGAGGTATGTGTTCTTCTCACCATCATGTTGTGCCTTCACATCATACTTCCATGACGTCCAAGAAGAAGGTGACAAGCATCCATAGGAATAATCTCACATAGTACCTTGTCCTTATAATCACCTATCTCAAACTCAACCCAAGTTTGTTCTTTTACCATGTAATTTTGACTCTTATTCAACCAAGAGATCTTATGAGAACTAACATGGGGCAACCTTTTCAACTTACACTTCTCTACCCATTCAGTAGACACTACATTCTCAGTATAACCTGAATCAACAATGATTTTACAAAGTTTATCATATGCTATACCTTGGGTTTTGAAGAGGGTCTTCCTTTGTGGGGGCTCTTGCTTCAATGGCATCTTCATCAAGGTCCTCTTGATCATCATGTTCTCTCCTTCAAGGACTAGTGCAGCACTACGAATGGGTGAATTCACACTTTGGCAATCATCATCTTTCAACAACTGATTCCTTCTTCCACCATCATGGGAACTAGTTGCCTTCTCAGGGCATTTGCTCATGGTATGGCCTACTTGATTGCAGCCATAGCATCTACCAATGAAAACTCCAGGTCCTCTACCTGCACCACCACTTCTACCTCTGCCATTTGGTCTTCTCCAACCTCTAAAACCACCACCTCTATGGTCTACATCAAAATGAGACTCTTGTTGACTTGGGTTTTCATTTCTACTTGATTGTCCTCTACCAAAACTACCTCTTCCCCTATTATTTCTGCCACCTCTTCCTCTGGTGTTTTGATCACTCTTTCTTTTCAACTTCTCCTCTGCCCTAGAGGCTAATTAAAAACACTCATCCACTATTTTAGGAACCACCATACTGAATTCATCTTGTATGTTATACCTCAAGCCATCAAGATATCTAGCCACCATCTCTTTCTCCTCCTCCTTGTGATTGGCTCTCATGCTCAATCTATAAAATTCTTCAGTATATGTAGCCACGTCCATATCCTTTTGTCTAAGATGATTAAACTTCCTAATGGTCTACAACTCATAATGAGATGGCATGAACTTGTCTCTTAGCATGGCCACCATTCTACTCCATTTGGTGATAGGGTTCTTTCCAACTTTCTCTCTTTCACCTTGCATATAGTTCCACCAAACTAGGGCAGAACCTCTCAATCTTCTCTTAGCAAACTTGACTTTCTTGCTGTCACTATACTCCTTGAAGTCAAAATAGTTGCACATGGCTTCAATCTAATCCATGAGGGCATCTCCATCTAGTTTCCCATTGAATGTAGTTACATCCATCTTTGGATCGCCACTATCTCCATGAGCACCTTTGAGTGCTTTCAAGAATGCCTTTTGGTCTGCAGACATATCTTGTTCTTGAGGGCTCTCCTCTGCCTCTTCTTCTTCTGCATCAGAAGCACTTCCATCCTCTTTACTCTTACCCTTGGGCCTCTCTTCTTTCAACCTTGCTTCAAGCATCTCCTCTACCATCTTCTTGATGGCTTCTTTTCTCATAGACTTGGGAGGCATTGTGCTAGCCTCAATTTCTATCTCCTCGTCTGACATACACTGCTCCAACTCAAATATTGGCTCTGATACCAATATGATGCAAAGCACATAGTGGAAGCGCACCACTTATCAACAAACACTGATTGGTGAGAGGGTGACCTATGTCTTGGTGATCTACTCTTATCGGCCAAACATACCCCATCAGCCACCTTGCTTTTTATCTCCCTGATCTCCTAACTCTCCATGATAGTTTGACTTCACCTTGTCTTCAGAGAGACTTCTTCCATCAATGGCATCTTCTGGCCTCCTACCAATACCTCGATGGCGGTTAAGTTTCCACTCTCCTTAACCATGGTGGTTAGTCGTGACCTTGTTGGCCAGACTTCGATCATCGGCGATCACTTGTGAGGCTTGGTTGATGCACCGATACACTTGACTTCATTCAACTACCTACGACACTTTGGCGTGACTTCCTTCATCGGCGAGCACCATGAACTTTGACCGATGCGCCGATACCTTTGACTTCGCTCGACTACTCCCAACACTTCGGTGAGACTTCCTTCGTCGGTGAACTCCTTGCTTGTTCTCCCGATACGCCGATATATTTTCTTCAGTGAGACTCCCTTCATTCTTCACCGATACACCTCTTATCGATCCAACACCTTGATCAATATAACTTCCACAAGTTTTCCCGAGGGCTGTGTTACGCCGATGGCAACTTTTGTGCCTCTGCAACTACGCAGACACTAAACAAATGTATAGAAATAGAACTCAATAGAACGGAAGGGGTCTATAATCATCTGCAAACATTTGATCACCATCAATTTGGTCACTCCACTAATAGCATTTTTCCTATCATTTCAAAGACTAGTCACATAAAGATGCCTAGTCAACTCATGCCCAAACTCCTTGGATCCTTGGGTGTTTGACCAAAATCATAGAAAACACAAAATTTACACTGTATTCCTCCATCACACTGAAAATGAGAATCTTGCTTTCAGTGGACAGAGGAATAACAGTCCATTTATTCATTAAACCCTAGTTTCTAGGTTTTCAGACTAGTCTCTGTAAAAAGAACAATTTCTCACTGACTATGACACTTCAAGACACCAAACCACTTCCAAATGAAAGCTACTTCAATACATGAACACTTCCAGTCAGTTTCAGGCAATCACCTATCCGTACAGGTTGTACAGAATGATTGTTATAGAGAAATACTTAGAAAGAACAATGTTTCAACACACCCAAAAATCTAGATCTTCATTCATTCATTCATTCCCCTATAATTACATCCAACTTCTCACCTATAAAAGGATTGAGACCTTTGTTTACCTCCCTCCCAACCGTACAAACTGATTTTGAAAGTCAGTTAGCCATTGGGTTTCTCTTCTCACAAGAAAACTACATGTTTTCATTGTGTTATTACATCAAACTTGACCAAAACATGGTCTACATAGGTCTAGTGACCAAATTGACATGAAAACCTTATTACAAACATGATGTGGCTTAAAAAGCCTTATTGAAAACATAAACAAAACATGACTCCTGCTCCATAGAGAAGGTGCTCCTACACCAGTGACATAGAAGATCAACCTACACATGACACCTGTTTGCTAGGTTTTCATCATGGTACTTATCCAAGGTGCCACCAAGGGTGGTTTTCACTGTTGGACGAAGGGATTTATCTTCACTTTTTTATTTTTTATTTTTTTGACTTTTTTTTTTGCTTTTTTGACTTTTTGAATGGAAGAAGGTGAATATGGACGAGAGGGACTCAAGTGTCTAGTGCCATGAAATGTGATAGTCCCGTTGGAGATGAATGTCATCGCATATTGACCATGTCAAATCATCATGCTCATAGATGTTGGTAAGGGATTGTATGAAAGGAAAATGAATTAGGCAGATAATAAATTATGATGGGAACAATAGTGGATTATGTTATAATTATACAAGGATGGATGAAATACTTATGCAAAAGCATGGACCATAGGGATAGGGTGGGTGAAATGTGTAGGATAATAGTTGAATGATGGGGTGATGGAGGTATGGAAAGGAATTATTATCAATGGTTGCACACACTATGATAAACATGGAAGCTTTTGATTGGATGGAGGTGTAGGAAGCAATGGTGATGTTTGCTTAGGAGTTGGATGATGTAGGACTTTTGGTACCCATATGGACTTAGTATTTTTATGATTTTTATTTTGCTTGTGGGATGAAGGAATTTGAAAATTTTGAATGGAATGGGATTTTTGAATGGAAGTGGATGGTTGGGATTGTTGAGAGGTGGATGCCTCATTTGACTTGTTTGATTTTTGTTTAGGTACCCATACCATTTTAGTTTTTGACTTTGCTTTTGAAGGTATGGGTTTGGATTGATTTTTGAATGTGCCTTGCTTTGAATTTTGGATTGATTTCCTAAGGTATTAGGACCCTTA
The DNA here is from genome assembly GCA_027924645.1 of Cunninghamia lanceolata. Taxonomy (NCBI): domain Eukaryota; kingdom Viridiplantae; phylum Streptophyta; class Pinopsida; order Cupressales; family Cupressaceae; genus Cunninghamia; species Cunninghamia lanceolata. Next base: position 26,944,352 of record BSBN01000213.1, on the reverse strand, counting down.
GGATTTTGGCTTTATGAAGGGAGGCATCCAAATGTTTACTTTTTAATCCCATGTGGCGAGTGGAAAGAGTGGAAGCTTTATGTTTAGACAATGCATGCATTTGTTGGTCATGACTAGGGTATGTAGGGTATTTATGGATGATAGGGATAGTAGGCATTGGAAGTAATGGTGGTAAAGTGGATGGACGGATATGCGGAGTTGGAAGCAATGGAGATAGATTGGATGGTGGTAGGTGTATGGTCACATGCTTCTGACATTTGTAGGACAATGGAGGTGGAATGGCAACATATGTTTTAGGTACATGATAGGGTTTGTGATGAAAAGTGGTGGACTTAGGATGCATGGAGGAAGTACCAACATCGTTAGATTGTTGACCTTGATGTGTGTATCCAAGGCCATATGAGCATGGAGGAATGTTGACATGGATGGGCTTCAAAATGCCTTGTTCATGAAGGCCTAAGCCTTTACCTTGGTAGTTCATGTTTTGGAGCATGCGATGGACGATAGGACTAGGTGTAGTTTGGACACTAGACTTGAGTTGATTATTGGACGGAGAAGGGAAAGTGGATAAAGGTTGCTGTGTTCCTAAGGAAGAACATTCATGAATGAAAGTGGATAAACCAATAGGATATGATAGTGGATTTGAAATGGAGTTGGTGGTGGATGTGGAAGGACCTTTAGGATCTTGATTATCATTGTGTTCACTAAGATCAAAGTTATTTGTTTGATCTTCTATGTTTTCTTGGGAGGCAAGTCATGTCTCATCATGACAAGTGGATGTTTGTGCCTCATGGATGGGTGAGGTGGCAAGCTCTTGACCATGGAATGCATAGAGTAGGCTAAGAGGATCATCATGGTCTTCTTGATCATAGGTAGGATCTAGATCATAGATGGGAGCTTGATCATGAATGGGGTCAAGTGTGTTATGAATGGGTGCAATGGAAGGGATTTGATCTTGATTTGAATTAAGGACTAATGTTTCCTCATGCTTTGGATTGTGCCCTTGACATAACTCTTGACTCTGAGTGGAAGCAAATGACTCTTGGAGAGGCTTGATATGTTCTTGATGGTCAATGACGTAAGGGCATGATAGACCTTGACTTGGACATGTAGGATCAATAGGTTGAGGACCACATGATGGAGGTGGAGGAATAAGCATGGCATTGGAAGGTTCTTTTGCAAGCTCAAGAATAGGACTTTGAGGACATGGTTGACTCCTCGCTAGTAACCATTGGATCACATTGTTTGCAAGTGCATGTGTGGAAGGATAATACAATGGATGGACGATGAGGGTAGATGGTGTGGACTTGTGATTAGCATTAGGTGGAGCGGAAAGTTCCCAAGGTGGAGGGATCTAATCCCATTGACTAGGTGGAGTGTCAAAGGGATTAGATGAATCGGTGGGTTTGGTTGACTCCACATGATTACTTTTGTAATGTTTAAACTTTGGGTGTGGAGTTAATGGGGGATTAGAGGATGATAAGGATAGTGAATGGCTTGCATGGACTAGGTTGATGTCTCACTTGTCAATGGTGGCATTATAACTCGAAGGCATTTGGACTTGTTGTAAAGAAGGATGTACGTTCACATGTGCTTGTTGTGGGATGAATTGATGGGTTGATGTAGGATTGACATGGAAAGAGGTGGGATTGGTTGGTGTGGAATTGATATGAGAAGAAGTTGGATTGGAGGATGTGGCATTGACTTGATTGGTGGATGAATTGGTTGATGTGGCATTGACTTGATATGAAGTGGATGGATTAGATTGGTATGAAGTGGAAGGGGATGGCACATAAGGTTGAGGTGACATTGGTTAATAATGAATAGATAGAGGATGATGTGTTTGTTGGACGTGACAAGTGGCCATGAACTGTTGGGCTTGGACTAGGAGGTTTTGGATTTGTGGTGATTTGATTTGTTGGAAATTTTGGAAGAGGACTTGAAGTTGGTGTATGGTTTGTTGACCTAAGGGTTGGGATACATGGTGAAGTTTTTGAAGGAGATTTTGGAGTTCAAATGCTAGGACTTTGTTCTCAAATGTCACCATGGTATCACACATGTGTTTAAGTTCTTACATGTTGATTTGTTCCTCAAGGTATGCAACATAGTTCATGTCATTATTAGAAGTGGTAGGAGGGGCCCCTCAAAGTATGATCTTTGGCTTAGGTTTCATTTCATTGTTTGAATTAGAAGGGTAGCCCCCTTGGATTATGACTTTGGGCTTATGATTTGTCTCATTACTTGGATTAGAGGGATAGCCCCCTTGAACTATGATTTTGGGTCTTGAGATTGTCTCGTTATTGGCACGAGAGGCACGAGAGGGATGGCCCCCTTGAACTATGATCTTGGGCTTAGGATTAGGATTGGGCTTGTTTATGATTAAGACCATTTTGACAAGTGGTGATTGACTAGGACTAGGGTGATGTGGGTGTTGAGTTGATAATATTGGATGATTAGGATGATGATTAGAATGCAAGTTGAATGATCAAGATATGATTAGATTGTGATTAGGATTGATCAAGATACGATTAGGAAGAAATTGACTAGATTGGAATGAATATGATGATGATGTGTAATGATTGGATTTGATTAGGAAGAAGGTGACAAAGAATGATGAAGATATGATTAGAATGCAATTAGGAATGATTAGGGATGACAAGATTGGATGACTTGGATTGATTAGGATGATGACTAGGATGATTAGGGTTATGATTAGGGAGAAGGTGATTTGAATTTGAATGTGCTGGGAGGAAAGTGTAGAATGACTTTTCTTTATGTGTTTGGTATTTAGATTGATTAGGCAATGTTCAATCAAATGATCACGCATGTACAAACATGAATCACTCACGCAATACACATAAGCAATATTGAATTTTGAATTGGAAGAATGTGGTGATTATTAAACAAGCACATGTGGAAGACACATCAACAAGCCCTAGAATTAGTCAAGTAGGGTATTGCCAATTAGGTCTTAAATTAGGTCGCACGAGGTTGACTAGGGAAATGATGAGAGTGAAATCTTGCCACACAGCCAGGAGAAAGGGGTAACCCACCCTTCACCTTCACTTCCCAAAGGTATAAATTTCTTTGGGGCTTAGCCAAGAGTGACAAGATTTCAACTCCCAATGAGGGTGTCTTTTGATTTAGCCTCGATTGAGGTCGTCCCTTGGAGTGGTGTGTCTCCAAGTAGGCCTCCTAGATAGAGTAAACAAAAGAAAACCAAGTGAATTGTCACTTGATTCACATTCGTGCTTGTAAATTAACCCTTAGAAAAATAAAATGTGTGGTGTGAATATGAATGGATGAGAGGTGTTTTTGATTCTCAAGGTTGCACGAAGTGCATGAGAAGAGCATACACACCCCTAATTGCAATCAAATTTACCAAACAGTTCAAGCACTGGTTCTTTTTATGCCCAATTCAAAATGTGAATGAAGACACTTGTTTGTTTTAATACCCAATTTTGATGTGTGATAGCAAGCAATGTTCGTTTTATGAGCCCAAATCAAAATGTGAGACAAATAATGATTATGAGATATGAAAGATTAGAATGAGTACACCTAATTATTTCACATCCAAATATGTTGTGTATGACTGATGCAACATTGTTCGATCTTCGTATGATCACCTGCAAGCCACAAAATCGAAAAAGAAACAAGTAGACTTGCCAAGAAGTGTAATATGCGAAAATAAGAAATATGATAAAAATCTACTATAGATAAATAGTGACAGAAAAATAAATTGCATCAGTAGATTCTAGACAAAATTCTATGCACTTTTTAAAAAAATCGCGAAAATTGGATCAAAAATGCAAAAGTTATGCTCGATTGAAGTTTGAAATGAAGTTTGACTTTGACTAAGAAAAAAGACATCAAAATGACACTTTCACCTAATAAAACCCTCACAACTACAAAGTTGATAGAGTCCTCTTTCCGACGAGCCCTTGTTTGTGTGATTTTGCCTCCGTATGTGAAAGTTATGATAAAAAGCAAAAATCAACCTCTTTTAGGGTTTGTGGAGAAAACAAGGTCACCTCGCTATTTATATAACCGCTAGCGGTTAAGGTCGCTCTGGTCGCATGACAGTTTTAAACTGGCAGTCAGGGCTTATTTTTTAGTAGCTATGTCTTAGCAGGGCCCTTGGTCCCCCATATGACCGAGGGCCAATATAGAGCAAAAAATAAAAAAAGAAACAATAAAGAAAAAGAGGGGGACCAACTGCTAAACCAGATGTGACCACAGGCTTTAAATGAGCGAAAGCTACGATAAATGTTGGCGATTAGATGATGGTCCACAGTCTTAAGGTGAGACAGTGATCTAGGGTTTGGAGTCGAATGCTTAAATCTTTCTGTCGACAGTTTAGAGTTCCACAGTCAACGAATGGGGTCGGCGCCAACAAAGGCCAGTGCTAGGGTTTACACACAAGTTGAAAAGGGAGTGGGCGAGTGGAGGTGGCACGGGTTGCCACCATTGGTATGGTCGACAGCGATGGAGAGATGAGCGGCAGTGGCATTAGGGTTTTTGCGTGGTGTCGACTACGAATAACGGCGGTGATGGATCCGTTAGGAGTGTGAAGGCCGAGCTGCGGGAGATATGTAGAAGAGGCGTCAGGTTTGAAAATGGCAGTCAGTGCTAGGGATGAATGGCGGTTAGGGAGGTCTACAGATATGCAGGTGGCGAAGGAAGTATACAGAGCGGGCGGTAGGGTTTCATGGGCGACACACAGAGGTGTAGGCAACGGAGGAACTCAGCAGTGGAGGCGACGACTCTGGTGCGAATAGTTAGGGTTTAGACCGGTAGTGGCAGGGGAAAAGGCAGATGAGCGGCAGAGGTGGTACAAACTTCCACCACCAATGGCGATGCCCTAAGCTTTAACAAAGGCATTTACAGTGGCGAACTTAGCGTTTGAATGAAATTTTAAAACTTGCAACCCCAATATAAACCTGCAAACATAATATTAAACCTACAATGTAAACCTCAAAACCTGCGATACCAAAATTAAACATAAAAACCAGATTTGTCGACCAGCTCCCCTATGCAGAGGCCATACGGCCCCGTACAGATTTGTACGGATCCGTATGGTACAGCCCTGTGACAGGGGCAAAAAAATTTTAAAAATCATTTTTTTCCAGTGACAAAAATTGACAAATTTTATATGATTTCTAGGGTTTTTGCATCTTCTAGACTCAATGGCGCAGTTAGAATCAAGCTAGGAGGCCTCCTGCAAAAGCTAGTCACCAAAACTCAACAAAAAAGTTAGATTTTTGCATGATCATGTTAGGTTCACCAAAATGTGTTAGGGCAAAATCTATGGCATAAATCAAAACAGTAGAAATGAAACCCTAACTAGCACCATGAAGCACAAACTAGAATGAAAATGTAAACTATAAATGAAATTCAAACCGATTCTCAATAGACTTGATTGACCTCCATGGCTCTTTTCAACCTCGCATGAGAATGCAAGATTTTGAAGGATTGATCAATGGGGGATTGTTGGTTGCTCAAGGTTTCAGCAGCATAATGGTACTGAAAAGCTAGATTGTCATGAAAATGATTTGTGAGAGGCTACCTTTATAGAAAAGGCAAATTCGAACAAACGGTTATGATTGTAAGTTATGTTGAATGATATGAATGGTTGAGATCAATTAAGGTTGATTAGGGTTTCCCACTTCAAGAGGGATTGTAATCATATGACAAGTGTGCGATGGAGGATAAATTAGTTTGACATGTGACGGGATTAAGTTATGTGACACTTGTTTGAATGAGACGAAAGGTGAGGGATTTAATTCAAATTTTTAATTTGAATTATTTGAGACATGTGACAAGGGGGAATTAATTAAATAAATGGGATTTAATTAATTAGGAATGTGATTAAGTTAGAATTGTGAGTGGGATGACCTAGGACCTAGGGCAAAACATTACAAGGTCATGTCGACTAGGTGTAGACAAGACATGAACAAATTTTAGTGTCTACACCTATATCTACTATCTACAACAAATATCCATAATAAAACTTTGCACATGATCGCATAAATTGGCACATCCATTTCATATCATATTCCAGAACCCTTACATGGCACTATTAACTTGTGATTATTATTATTTGAAACATTATTATGCCAAGAGGCATTCCTACATTCATAGAACAAATGGGAGCTGAAAGATTCTAGAATTTCTATGTAAACTTATAAGATTCCAATCTAGAATCTTTATTAAAAAAACCAAATAGTCACTCCAGAAATTTTTTAAAAAAACTAAAAAAAGGTAAAAGGAATAAAAAAAACACGCTGGATGAAAAGAAAGGTGGATGGCAATTTCACATAAGCCATCACTATGCACTAAGATGAAAGAAAGAAACGTTAAGGAATGATATATGAAAAGACACACATTCAATTTATTTATATTGCCTCCTTCCTTAATTTTTTTCACATGTAGAACGAACATATCAAATTGTAAGATTTGAGGTGAGTGCAGTAAATTGATAAAAAAAAATAGGCGTGTGGATCTCTCGGCGTACTTTAGATATATTTTTTAAAATATAAATATACTAATTTAAAACATTGATTAGATGTTTTCTTAAGTAAATATACTTAACACCAATAAAAAGAGTTAACTAGTAAGATTTACCCTAAAGCAAGCAATTGTGTGAAGACTCTAGAAGAGTGCTTCACTCCTCCACTATCATTTCCATACTTACATGCTCACTTCCTTTTGATATATTCAAGGATACCAACAAAGCTATGGTCAGCAATATACCAAAACCTACAAATGCTCTTTAATTTTTTGAGGATTACTGTCTTTTTGGGCAGATTTCAACCAACTTTGAACAAGTTGTTTCTGTTTAATGGTTTGATACATATACTGAGCATACAGAACATACATAGCACGAGAATGGATCGAAGGAAAAACAATCACATCATCAAATCAACAGCAATAGAAGAAAATAATACGGATCTCAGCCAACTGACTCCCAAGTGGATGCACGGTATAGAATAAGTTTTTAGAAATCTCTATTTCAGATTAATACATAAAATTCAAAGTATACTGGATTCTGATTTGTAACAATACTGGATGTTATGAGGTGCAGATCTGGGAAGTGTAGACAGTTTCACTCACTAAAGACACTCCCTATGATGTTTTCAACAGTCTGGTTATTCGAACTCACTCTATGGCCTGCAATGTGATTCACCTGGGTGTGGATTTCGTGGTAATACTCCAGTCTATTTTTTTTGCCTTTGCTGTAGATGAATACACAGATCTGGAGGGTAATTTCCTGAAGCAGAAATTGCTCAAACGTGGTGAGGGTTTCGTCTCACCTAGCTGTACTTGCAAGGGGTTTTTGTCCCAGGAAGCTTGCCTCTGAAAACAGACACTTCACGATTCAAAATCGCCTAAAAATCTTCATAATAAGCCTTCAGTGTTGCTTAGAGTGTTGAACAATGTTTGGGTATGTATCCTGTGGAATTATGTGATTATACATTTAATTAATTTTAATATGTCATTATGAATATTAAATTTATAACTATCTTTCTAACTCATAAGAGAGAACTCTTTTCATGCTCAAGGAATTGATTAAAATATGTAGATATACTTTTGGCTTTATTAAAAATAGATATATGCTTTTAAGATTTAAAACAAACCAAGAATTTAGAAGAAAGAATGATTTCTATTTTATTAAGATTTATTATAACTTCAAAAAAAATAAAGAGATTCTAAAATATTGAGAAGATATTTCTTCTTTAGCATTAAGATTAAATTATAAAATAAAGAAAATAAAAAGATAATCAAACTAGTAGAGCTTTTATGCTTTAGTTTGCTTTATGTGTTTTATTTCTTTTATTCAATATTAATAGAGATAATTAGGAGAATTCTATTGGAGGGGGTTTCTCGAGTCTCTGCATAACTTGCATTTACTGAATCTAAGAACCGGAGAGGGAGCTTGGTTCCAATGGGCGATTGCATATGTGGGCCCTTCTTAACACTGGAACTCTAATTCTCTTATAAAAAAACTAGATTGTCTGTTTAGAGTTGCCGGCATCTTTCTCAACTTAGTTGTAGTATATACCAGATTCCCATAAAAGGAGTTGATGTCCATATGAAGTCATTGAAAACAGCATACATCTCCTTATTCATGTTGAAGAATGTTAACTAGTTTGGCCATGCAACATAAATGTCATCATTAAGGTCTTCATAGGATAGGTGTTCTGTAACTGAAGATGTTATTAATTCACTGCAATTTCCTATAAAGCAATCCACCATCCAAATGATGTGTTAGTAGCAATATTATGGTTGTCAAATGTTCAAAGATGGAGTTATAAGCCTGGTAGAGCCACCCACATAGAGTCAAGTCCAATAATATGTATGGTCTTTGCATAAGCATCATTATTATCCTCACTATTTGCTTTTGAATCACCCTTGAAATGTAGCTCATTTAGCTTAGTTAAGGCTCACTATAAGATTTGAAGAATTGAGAGAAAGGCAGCAAAACTTAGCACCCAGCCAAGGGAAATCATGGTTTGAAGACTTTGACAAATTTGTATGCTTTCTTTAGCGGCCCATCTTTCTTAATTTTTGGTCTTAAATAAGGAATCATCGTTTTCTATTTAGAGATTCAACGCCTCATTTGTTCTAGTTGCCCCCTACAATTCTTCAGATTTAACATTACCATTGCTAGCTATCCAGAATAGCTATTGGTGTGGGAGAAATTTCATATTTCTCAAGGTGAGTTCAGTATATAGTAAGAAGGAATGAGTGTGTAAATCCAATCTTTTAATCCAGATTGGGTGCAACACCTATTTTGGGTATTTAACAATCATCTTCAATTGAATGGAGGCATATCAATTTTTTGGGCTACTCTAACTTTTGTGCAAGTCAATCTTCTTTTATGTAGGTATATGTATTACCTATGATTAATTGGGAAGAAGTGATTTATAGAGTGGAATGCTCGATTTTGTACGATGACATGGGATTCAAAAATGAGATGTGTTCATGCTCATGGGATTACACTTGTGTCTCCTTCTTTTGTATCATCAATCTTATTTTTATCCACTAGAATGATGGAGCAAAATTTCATAAGCCGCAAACAGATTCATAATGAGTACTACTCTGATACCAAATGCAATGCCCCATCTAGAACATTGAACACAATTACACATATTCAACTATAAATGATTAAACCAACTCACATAAACAAATAATGAAGAGCATGTACTTTGTTATAGGTAATATCGACTAAACATGCAATCTTTATTTTATCTCAGAACTTTAGTTAAGTAAAGTTAATGCTTTGATGCATCATGAAAAATTTCATTATGGATGCATAGAACAGATTTAATCATAACATGTACATCATAGAAAAATGAACAACTAGGTTTACCTATGCATATTACCCACCATTCACAATTGTGAAACTAATCCTTGATCTAATTTACAGAAAATGTGTTATTATAAAGATAAAGAATACCTGAGAAAGGAAAGTTTATTCGGTTATGGAACAAAGTAAAGATAAAAATATTCTAAAGGTATAAATGAATACATTGAGCTTGTGTTAAAGATTTTGGTGTGATTAGTTCCTTCCTAGTTTCAATCAAATGTGAAATTCATCAATAGATTTAATGTCATTCTCTCGTGATAAAATTGATCTTGCATCTTGCATGATCAGTGTCACAACTGTGAATGGTGGGTAATATGCATAGGTAACCTAGTTGTTCATTTTTTTGAAGATGTACATGTTATGATTAAATTTGTTCTATGCATCCATAATGAAATTTGTCATGATACATCAAAGCATTAACTTTACTTAACTAAAGTTCTGAGATAAACTAAAGATCGTAGGTTTAGTTCATGTTACCTATAACAAACTACATGTTCTTCATTATTTGTTTATGTGAGTTGGTTTAATCATTTATAGCTGAATATGTGTAATTGTGTTCAATGTTCCAGATGGAGCATCACATTTGGTATCAGAGCAGTACTCATTATGAATTCATTTGTGGCTTATGAAAAATTCTATCATTCTAGTGGACAATAGTAGGATTGATGATACAAAAGATAGGAGATGCAAGTGTAATCCCATGAGCATGAACATGTCTCATTTTCAAATCTCGTGTCATCATACAAAACTGAGCATTCTGCTCTATAGATCGCTTCTTCCCAATTCATCATAGGTAATACAGATACCCACAAAAAAGAAGATTGACTTGCACAAAAGTTAGAGAAGCTTAGCAAAATGATATGCCTCCATTCCATTGAAGAAGATTGTTAGATACACCAAAATAGGTGTTGCACCCAATCTAAATTAAAAGATTGGCTTTACACACTCATTCCTTCTTACTATAGATTGAACTCACCCTGAGACATATGAAATTTCTTCTCCCACACCAAAATTTATTCTGGATAGCTAGCAATGATAATGTTAAATCTGATGAATTGCAGGGGGTGGCTAGAACAAATGAGGCATTGAATCTCTAAATAGAAAACCATGATTCCTTATTTAAGACCACAAATTAAGAAAGATGGGTAGCTAAAGAAAGCATCCAAATTTGTCAAAGTCTTCAAACCATGATTTTCCTTCGTTGGATTCTAAGTTTTATCACCTTTCTCTCAATTCTTCAAAACTTATAGTGAGCCTTAACTAAGCTAAATGGGCTAGGCTTCAAGGGTGATTCAAAAGCAAATAGTGAGGATAATAATGATGTTTATGCAAAGATCATACATATTATTGGACTTGACTCTATGTGGGTGGCACTACTAGGCTTATAACTCCATCTTTGAACATTTGATAGCCATAATATTGCTACTAACACATCATTTGGATGTTGGATTGCTTTATAGGAAATTGTAATGAATTAATAACATCTTCAGTTGCAAAACACCTATCCTATGAAGACCTTAAATGATGACATTTATGTTGCAAGGCCAAATTAGCTAACAATCTTCAACACCAATAAGGAGATGTATGTTGTTTTTAATGACTTCATATGGACATAGACTCCTTATATGGGAATCTAGTATATATACTACTATTACGCTGAGATAGATGCCAACAACTCTAAATAGGCAATCTAGTTTTTTAGAAGAGAACTAGAGTTCCAGTTTTAAGAAGGGCCCACAGATGCAATGACCCATTGGAGCCAAGCTCCCTCTCCATTTCTTAGACTCAGTAAATGCAAGTTATGCACAGACCTGAGAAAAGCCCCCCCCCCCCACAAAATTCCCCTAATTATCTAATATTGAATAAAATAACTAAAACACATAAAGCAAACTAAAGCATCAAAGCTCTGCTAGTTTTATTATCTTTTTAATTTCTTTATTTTATAATTTAATCTTAATGCTAAAGGATAAATATCTTCTCAATATTTTAAAATCTCTTTATTTGTTTTTTTTTTAAGTTATAATAAATCTTAATAAAACAAAAATCATTCTTTCTTCTAAATCCTTCGTTTGTTTTAAATCAAAGACTTTTCACTTATGGGTTAGAAAGACAGTTATAAATTTAATATTCATAATGGCATATTAAAATTAATTAAATGTATAATCACATAATTCGACACGATACATATCCAAAACATTGTTCAACACTATAACTCAAATCCAAGTAACATAAAACCATCTTGAGACCTTTAATGTAATTACATCAAGATGTGAGACAACACATTTCAACAAAACCTTTTTACAATAATCTAATAACTAACTCGTTAACAAGGATAAAATCTATACTCATAATTCTAACTAAATCATTAGTTGGTCCATCTCCCAAAACATGACTATATCTATCTTTGGAGTTATCAGATAGGGTTTAGGTGGCCTTACAACATGCCCTTCCATCTTTAGTCAAAATCTAGAATAAATTCAAGGGAATATACATCCCACACCTCCTCTATGTATCCAATTAAATCCCCCCATCAACATCTATCTTATGTTCATGTATATTTTACATGTACTCATCATAGTGGCACCTTGACATTGAAAACAAAACAATATACCAGAATCACCAGATGGTTGTTTGAAAATAATAATGACTCTATCAAATGCTTTGTCGACAATATTGCAATGTTTTTGAAACACTTCAACAAGTACATGGCACATGAATATTGATCGCTGACACTCAGCCATGGTATACCATCAACCTAAACTACAAAATTGTATGACAAGTGAAAATGCAAAAAATAATCCAAGACTCTACCAAAATGGTTGCGAAAATTAAAAGTGAATGGAAATCAATCAAGCTGAACCACAAACGACAGAGAGAATGCGACGCGTGATCTCCAACAACTGCGACAACACTGCCAACACCTTGAAATCACAATGGAAGCCACAATCTAGATAAAAGCAAACAAAACTAAGATAGTTATTCTTTTTTTGGCGATGCAAGATTGTATATACGCCCAGGTGCTCCTACATCAGACACACCAAGTAGGGAAAATGCTTCATGAGTGTGGAATTCATAAGCATTTCAGCAAATCTGGAACCAAACTTTACCAAGTCTACAACGTTGACCCATGAAGCCTCATCAGCTGCTCAATTCTTCCAACAAACCAAATATTCCCAATATTCCTTCTCTCTTGTCCTTTTGTCTACACAGGAATCAATTACTTTATCTACTTCTTCAAGTTTCTTCATAGGCAACTGCTGAACCCACTCACATGTATCTTGCAAATCTGAATGTACATTCCCATGTCCACTTGTCTCTCCTCCATAGTATTTATACAAATCAGCAACATTAAATATTGGGGAAATATCTATACCTGTTAGAAGTTCCAGCTCATATGCATTTGATGAAAATCTTACATGGGCCTATCTTCTTCCACTTCAACTTGTTATAAGTTCCTTGTGGGAACCTCTCCTTCCTCAAGTGTGCCATCACCAACTCACTAATCTGAAACTCATGCTCCCTCTGATGTACATCATCATACTCCTTGTATTTGATGACACTTTTATCTAAATTATCCTTCATTCTTTGTGCAAATTATGGATATATTCCGCAAAGTCTTCTACTATAGAACTCTTTCTACCCAAATCTATCCTATTTCTCCATTCATCCACGCCTGTAGGGTTGTACCCTATACAATTTGAGATGGACTCTTACCCACACTTCTATTGACTGAGTTATTGTATGCAAATTATGCTTGTGCCAATTTTAAATCCCATTGATTTAGTTTGTCACCTAGCAAGCATCTCAAAAAATTTCCCAAGATTCTATTCACAACTTTAGTTTGACCATCAATTTGTGGATGGTAGGCTAAACTAAACCCCAATTGTGTTCCCATTGTATTCCACAAAGTGTGCCAAAAATGACCAACAAATTTGGTGTCCCGATCTGAAATAATACTCTTCGGCAAGCCATGCAATCTAACTACATCCTTGAAAAACAAAGTAGCTATGTCGGAAGCATCATTGCACTTTTGACATGAGATAAAATGAGTCATTTTAGAAAACCTATCCACCACAACAAAAACAAAATCATTACCTCTTTGTGTTCGCGGTAACCCCAAAACAAAATCCATGCTTATATGTTCCCAAGGTCTCTCTGGTATTGGCAATGGCTGATACAACCCTGTATTCTGCCTCACTCCTTTAGCATATTGACACACCCTACAACCTTGTACCATCTTCTTTACATCTACACTCATCCCCAACTAATAATAACTCTCATTCAGCTGGGCCAAAGTTTTGTCCACTCCAAAATGACCACTCAAACCTTCACTATGTTTCACCCTTATCAAATTTTCCCTCAATGAACCATGAGGTACACATAATCTCTTCCCCTTGAACAATAAACCTTCTTGCACAAAATACTCCAGTCATGGAGTTCTATCCCTCTCCATGAGATTATTACACTTTGTCCATGCCTCTTTGAAATCAGCATCATCATCATACAACTCCCGCATAGAGTCAAAACCAACAACATTCACTCTCATTTCATTCAACAACAAACACCTATGACTTAATGCATCAACCATTCTATTTGATTTCCCACTTCTATGTTTCAATACAAATGAATAACTTTGAAGAAATTCAACCATTCTTTTGATTGAGCTTACCTTGGTTATTTATGAACTGCAATGCATGATGGTCAGTGTACAAAACAAACTCCTTTAGTAGCAAGTAGTGTCGCCACTTCTTAAGAGCTTACATAATGGCATAAAACTCTTGATCTTACACAGAATATTTTCTTTTTGCTTTATTCAATTTCTCATTGAAATATGCTATTGGTCTGCCCTCTTGACTCAAGACTCCTCCAATCACTGCCCCACTTGCATCACAATCAACTTGGAACACTTTACTAAAACTGGGGAGTGCTAACACGGGTTGTTCTGTCACTTTTGCCTTCAAAAATTTGAAACTTCACTTAGTTGCAACTATCCACACAAATTCCTTCCTATTACTCTTCATAGTTTCTGTAATAGGAGCACAAATCTCACTGTAATTTTGTATGAACTTTCTATAGAAGCTTGCTAATCCATGGAAACTTCTTGCTTCAGACATACTCCTTGGAGAAGGCCAATCTACAATTACCTTTACTTTTTCTGGATCCATTTTCATACCACTTCCAGAAACAACAAAACCCAAATACACTAGCTCCTCTTTCGTGAAGTTGCACTTTTTCACATTCACTAACAATTTCTCTTCCTTGAGTCTTTGCAAAATTGCCCTAACATGCTACAAATGTTCTTCTTATGTTTTGCTAAAGACCAAAATATCATCCAAATACACAATGACAAACTTACCAAGGTATGGTTTCAGCACTTTGTTCATCAACCTCATGAAGGTAGTTGGCACATTTGTCAAACCAAACAACATCACCATCCATTCATACAATCCATCTTTTGATTTGAAGGTGGTATTCCACTCATCTCTCTCTCTCTTATGTTAATTTGATGGTACCCACTCTTCAAGTCAATTTTGGTGAAGTACTTGGCTCCACTCAAACAATCCATCATATCATCCATTCATGGTAAGGGAAACTGGTACTTAATAGTTATCTTGTTTATGGATTTTGAGTTCACACACATCCACCATTCACCATTCTTCTTTGGTGTCAACAACACTGGAACAACACATGGACTCAAACTCTCCCTAATCAACCCCTTATCCAGCAACTCTTGGAATTGCCTATTTATTTATGCATTCTCCATAGGCGTCATTCTATATGGTGCTTTGTTGGGCAAACTTGCATTAGGAATCAAATCCATACAATGGCTTATGCTTTTCATTGGTGGAAATCCATCGGGTAGCTCTTTCATCATTATATCATCATATTCTTCCAAAATTTATGAACTTCCATCTGTATTTCTTCATTTTCTTTCATTGTCCCAACTGCTATAAGCTTTGGAACAATGGAAAAACATGTTCCTCCTTCCTTCAAATCTTTCAAGAACTATTTACCAGAAACAAAACAAACCTTGGATCTATTAGACTCCACTTCTTCTTCCCTATCTTGGATTGGATTTAGAGTGTATTCTTTGTCATGTTTCTTGATTCGATATGTGTTTGTCCACCCATCATGAACAACTCTTCGTTCAAATTGCCAAGGCCTTCCCAAAAGTAGATGACATGTATACATTGGCATCACATCGCATATTATTTCATCCATATAGTTTCCAATTTGAAAACTCACAAGGCATTGCTCACGTACCGTCAAACTATGATCTTTTTGCAACCATGAAACTCGGTATGGGCTAGGATGTTTCAATCTTTTCAAATTCAACTTCTCCACCATCTCTTTGGATACAATGTTATCCATGCTATCGTTGTCCACTATGACTTTGCAACACTTGCCACGTGCCTTGCACCTCATTCTAGACAAATTTCCTCTTTGTCTTGGTTCCAACTTCTCCTTTTCAGGATTTAACAAACCCTTCGTAGCATGAGAGACTCTCCATCCTTAGGTCCCTCTCCATGATTTGGTGCAGCCACACTTTTATTTTCATCATGCACTACATGAATTCTTGCTTCCTTCCCTTTTCCATTATTTTGTTATATTTGTGGGCATTCAAATGCCATATGCCCCGACTTTCCACATTGGAAGCATGTACCTCCAAACCCTCTTCCTCTAGCTCTTCCAAAGTATCCTCTACTGCAAGAATAATCTCCTCTTACTCTAGAAGATTCTCCTCTTCCCTTGTTTTCTTACACACTCATGTGAGATGTACTTGCCTCATCTGATTTGTTTTGATAACCTCTACCACTGTTGTTTTTCCCTCTTCCCCTTGAAAATTTTCTACCACAGGAATTATGTTGTTTTCTTGCAAGTTTCTCTTCTGCCTTCAAGGCATATTGATATGCCTCTTCTACACTAGTTACCCGAAACATTCTCATTTCATCCTGAATGCAATTATGAAGACCATTTAAACATACCTTGATACTTATTCTACATCATTCACATGTTCTACCCAGATGCTCAACCTATAGAAATCTTCAGTGTACTCTTGTACATTCTTCTCTTTGCTTCAAATTTTGTAGCCTCTTGAACAAGTTGAGTTGATAATCTATAGGCAGAAATTTTTCCTTCAATTTCATCACCATCCTCTCCCATGTTTTGATTTTCTCTTTGCCTCTTCTTTGTCTTTCAAGTTGCACATGCTCCCACCATAAGGAATTGTGTCCTTTCAACTTTGTGCCAACATACTTCACCATTTTTGGGTCCTTAATTGACTCCAAGTCAAAGTATTTCTCCATTTCTAATATCCAATCCACTAACTCTTCTAGATTCAAATTTCCATTGAAACTCGGGGGGTCCAATTTAGGCTTGCTACAAAGCCTAGCCATCACTCTCAAAAATCTCCCTTCCACCTCATCTCTATGATCATCTTCCATATCAAATTTTGATGCTTCTTCAACCTCATCATTGATGACATCCACCACTGAGATTCATCTTCGCTACGTCCATTCTATTCCTTCCAACCTCACTCCTATCCTATCTTTGAGGCCTCTCATCATTTCCCTAAAGACCTCATTGTTTGCATTCTGTGGTCCTCTTCGTTCATGCCCTCTTTGTGCCATGTTCACAACTCTCTACAATTGCGGGTCTCGTAATCCTCTCACACACCCACAACAACCTACTCAGGGCTCTTCTTACAACACAACACTAAAAATTGGCTCTAATACTAATTAATGCAACCTAGTTTGGGAGTCTTATCAGACAGTCGACACTAGCAGCATGCCCACACACCAATCGTCAACAAAGTTAATTCCATTGGTTTATATGTACTTATGCAGCTATAGGAATACCAAATTTATTCAAGATAACAAAATCATATAAAATGAAAATGATTAGACGTTTTCAACTTCAATGCATTCAAATTGCCAACATACATGGTTCAAATGTTCAATGGAGCCAAAGCCCGATCACATAGAATAATTTTCTACCAATTCTTCTCTTGCAAAAATAATACAAAACAGTTGTAAAATGGGAATTCAATGGCATATCCTCTCTGTTATACCAATGCACAAAATCCTCTATTTTACGAATTGATTGACCTCTTCACAATTCCAATATACTCCTTATTTATTCAATTTGATATTTTGTTGTTGTTACTGAGCCTCTGGCAACTGGGGCGATGGATTTCCTTGCAATTTGTTGTTCAACACTTCATCAAACTCCTCTTCTTTTTGTTGTACTTTCCTGGGAGAGATTTTCTCTATTTTTAATGTTGCTTGCCTCTCGTTTTCCAATCAAATTTTATGGTTCTAAATTTGTTGCACTAAACCCTCTCATTTAGCCGCCAAAACTCACAAAATCGACCTCCCTCCTATTATCATTTTGCTATGTCTTTTTTATCTATGGCATTTCATTTCTAAAGGAATACAAAGACAAAAATGAGGTGTCTCCCTTCATTGGAAAAGAAATTAAAATGATTTTTAAATGAAATTCAAATTTGGGTGAACTCTTATGGAGTCAACGTGCCCTTCCATCTTTAGTCAAAATCTGGAATAAATTCAAGGGAATACACATCCCACGCCTCCTCTGTGTATGCAATTAAATCCCCCTAGCAACATGTATATTTTTACATATACTCTGTTAGGTCTCAAAAATGCAAGTTGTTAACCTTAAGAGGATGCCAAGCTCTCTTAACACTTTTGGCTAACGAAACAAGGCTGATATGATTAGAACCCCCCTTCTCTTTAGGCTCTGCTAGACCTAGGCGGTATACCTTGAAAGTTAATGCAGATTTGTATGACCTTAGTGATCTACTCACAGTGGCATATGGATGTGAAATAGATGTAAGGCTGTGAATTATTCCTACTCCTAATGTTTGAATCTTGAATATGTGAATAAGGTTTTTAAATGTTATTTTGTAATGACCAGTGTCTAATTCTATTGGGTTAATGGGATCAAGATTTGTATGTTTTGCAAATTTATCTTATTTGGCTTAACTCTGATTATCTGGCACCTTTTAAATGTTTACACTTTGTGTAAATGTGCAAGAATGTTAGTTATTAGACTCTTCTTTAAAAATCCAATTGATATTTCTCCAAATTACTATGGTTGTTTGAAAGGAATTTAATTCTACATTGAAGGAAACCAAATAAGATAATTTATTTAGAGGATTTTAACTCAAGGCAAAGACCAATAAACGCGAATCACTTAGATGGACTTAAATCAACTTCATATAGAAACCAGCCAAGCATACCACATAGAGATAGCAAATGTGCCTTGATAAATCTAATTGATTTAAATAACTAGAAAAATTCCATGTGGAGATAGTCAAACAACTCATAAGATTGAAATATCAACAGAATAGTAGAACACCACAAATATATCCATAGACTTGAACCATCTTGCCCATTATATTATTATAATATCATAAAAGTTATGTATCTTGCTTCTAAAAATATGACTAAAAGCAATATTATAGTGTATATTAATTGTTATGTGAATGATGATGATAAACATAGGCCTTGGTTTCCCTTATATATATGGGAAACAAACAAGCTTCAGGCCGAATCAACATGACTATTCATGAATTACACCCTTTGACATATCTAAAACATAATTAAGAAATAGATAATATGGGCATAAGCATTTGACCAAGATCTAAATCTGTTAATCATCATAGAGCACTCGTGACCACTGGCCTGGCAAGGTCCTCCTCTCCAATGTTCCAATATCTGTCGAATACGCTTTGCCCGTTATTATTGCTAAAGAAATACATCAATTTATACATCACAAAATATCAACAAAATTTCATTTTATCTGACCCCTTCATGCTGCTCTAGCAATGAACAAATTTATCTTAGAGATGTGATCTATGTACTCTTGAGTGGCGTAAGTATCTGCAAAGATTATATCACTCGACTGATTCTAGAGTGAAGATCTTGTCTAAACATACATGTGTGTTTTCTATTACTCTATCTTCATTATTGATCTTTTCAAGAGCTATTGGCAATAATTGTGCCAATTTATCTTTCCAAGTGTCTTGTTCCTGTAAATTGCCCTCATTGTCAAAGAAACTAGGGAATGCCATATCCAGATGCTGATCGAAATCACCTAGATCCTTTGCTAACAAAGTATTAAATCTTTCATGCTCACTGATCAGATTATCATATACTTTAAACACTTGTTCCTCAACACTTGTTTTGAATTTTAGCTCCTCCTTCTCCAGCATCCTAAGGTGCAATCTCTTATGCTCTTGGTAGGCACTGTGTGTTCTCTTATTCAATTCGCATATCTTATCACTATTTCCCATCATTTTCTCAAATCTCTTCTTAATCAGTTTTGAAGCTATGTTATATTTAACAGCTTTCATCTCAGTTTCTAATTGATCACTTCTCTTTTGGAATTTTTCTACTTTAACCTTCTAATAGTTGGCATCAGCTCTGGCTTCTACTACTTTTTTATCAGCTTCTAAATAAGGGGAATAGCTGCTAGATAATGCTGGCAACTTATCTTTATAAGTGGCAACCTCTTGCCTTAATTTTGCATTCTCTGCCATGTATGCATTATTTTTCCTCACCAATTGCTTAATTTGAGCCTTTGTGAACTTAGCAACATTCACATTCAAGTTAGCAGATTCAAAAGGGTCTGTATCCTCAACTCGTTGTATCATGAGATGACCAAACACTTCATTTGGATTATCAATGATTTGAGGTCTCTTATTTGGGGGATATAGTACCCATATTAGCAATGTTGCTTTGTCAGGATCATATCCAGACCCTATTTTGATCTTATCCAGAGCTTCAATACTTAACTGCAATTTTTTATCTTTATTTCTTCTGAAAGTATCAAAAACAATCGCAGATGTCATATCCCATCCAGAGACTAGCATCACCCCTGCTTCTTCAAGAAATTTTCTCCCCTTTTTTGGAGTCATGGTCTCCATTGCTTTATCAATTTCTACTTGAAGTTCTTGTAATACCTCAGCCTGTACTTCTGGAGTAATATCTCTCATATTTTCTCTGGCCTATTTGCCTTTGTACTCATATAGGAAGGCTTTGAATTCAGGGGTTTTGATAAAATCATCATCTGAAAAAAATTTCTTACTTGCCATGTATCTTATGTCTTCTGACAACTCATCAGGGGCTTCCATGTTGACCTTTTCTCTATCCTCAAGAGGTTCATATTTTTCAATAAGACGCTCAAAGCTCTGCACATCTTCATCTCCTATATCAAATTCTTCATCCTATGTATTACCGGTATCAAGAGAGAAACTGATGTCTGGTGTAGGTTGAGGGGAAATATGACCCAATGGTACCTCACACTCAGCTTGTGTCTCTTTGACAAATTTTCTTTTTCTCGCAAAAGCATGAGGAGGAACATTAATGGTCAAATCTTATGCATGTGCAATTAGCATGTCCAACCTTTCAATAGGATCGTCAATATTTAGAAAAGCTCCTGTATAAGTGGGGGTTTTGGCTACCCTCCAAGCCTCAGCCAACATTATGTTATGATACAAACTTCTCCTTTCAACTGCTATGTTTTTATCACAATTTCATATCAAGTCATCATCAACAAATAGCACATGATGATATCTTT
Source organism: Cunninghamia lanceolata (assembly GCA_027924645.1). NCBI lineage: Eukaryota > Viridiplantae > Streptophyta > Pinopsida > Cupressales > Cupressaceae > Cunninghamia > Cunninghamia lanceolata. The sequence goes on along the minus strand of BSBN01000213.1, from coordinate 26,923,378 downwards.
TTAATTTTTTACTCACTTTGACACCATTTATGAAGTGTTTAGGGTCAAAGTTTTCTCTTGCATTTCCTGATGGCAATCTAAAATGCTCTAGTTTTTTATCAATCAATTGATATCCTTTATCAGAAAGAACTATAAAATCTCCAAAACACAGAGTACCAGGCATAAATGATTACTTGTTATGACTTTTAAGGTGCATACAATCAGAGTTAGCTAATTGCCTTACAATCTCTAAATATGCAACCCTATCTGGATAGGTTTTTGTTAACAAAAAAGGTGGTCCTTCATACCCAAATACTCTTATCTTGGAGCAGTCATTATAAACATACTAGTCACCCCAATTGTGATTGAATTTTCCCTTTTCATTTTTGTCCTTCGGCCTCAGGAATTTATGTATTTCTATTGACAGATTTGGATCACAGGGATGACCTAGCAGTTTATATACAAGTTTTACAAAATATTCTTCAAAATAGAGGTAGTGGGATCTCTCACACCTGTTATCCCATATAGAAATCCACATCTGTACAAGTTTAATATCTCCATTTTTGTCCAAATCCCTTACTTTCAAACACTCATCCCATAGACACATGTTCTATCCCTCATACAAGATAAGATGCATAAGCAAAGAGTAATGTCAGAATTTGCTACCCCCATTTTTTATAGCAATCAATTCATTGTGAAGGTCATTGGCAAGGTACTCGGCATAGTCCAGGTATCTTGCATCTTGACTTTGCACATCTGCAGTCAAGACCATTGGTGCAACTTCCATAAATAGAGAGGCTTCCAGACCAAGCAATTGACATACAGAATAATAGGTGCACTTGAAATATTCCTCAAACAATTCTATAGAGTAAGGTGGATCATCAACCCCTGAATACACCCTGAGCCTATTCTCCTTATCTTGAGGCCTATGCAAAGGTAATCTCCATCTTTTGTAGTTATTACTCATATTGTAATACTCATTCAATAAGTCCCTGATTCTAAATTTCACATCAAAACTAGTGTCCAACTGGAATACCATTGATATATAATCTTTGGTAATAGGGATTTAAAACCAGATCCATTATTTAATTCAACTAGGCAAGTCTATGGATTGTAGTTCTTGGCCACTATTTTCAACAATTCCACATTGACAAATACATTCGACACTATAAGCTTTCCCAGGTTTAGTCTCCATGGATTGGAGACAGGTTTATGCCTATGCATTTTCCTATAATGATATAGAAAAAGATCATATCCCCTCATTCGAGTCCATATGTCCCCTATTTGTTTATATATATCGTCTAATTTTTATGCTTGGGGATTCAACTGGTCATTTATCCTAGATCTTTGTCCTAACCTTGGGCATTGATTTGGATATCCCCTCTGGTTCTTGAATTATGATCTTCACTACACCCTACCCTTGATCCTCGTGTTTGCTTAATGGTTCAATCTTCTCAAGATGTGCTTTGATATACCTGGCTCTGTGCATTAATGGTTTTTCATGGAAACTCTCATGTCATCGAAGAGACATTTAATTTTTTGAAAAAGAGTCGTTTAATTGTTGCCATCATGTCTTGTCATTATTCTATTGGGATGATCAATTTCGTCTATATGTCTTCAGTAATAATAATTTTTATTCCTTTATTACCTTCAGAATTTCGGAATGACCTTAGATGGTGTCATATTGAAATCTTATCTTATAAAAGTCTCTTCAATATTTATTTGTCCCTTCGATATCCCTTTGCGCACTATGTCGTTCGCCTTTTCAAAGGGACTAGAAATCACCTCTCTCTAATATCTCAAAGTCATCTCGAAATATCCTCAATGTTTTTTCTTTATTCATAATCGTTGGTGGCTTATTGGTGGGGCAAGGAATTGGGTTACCCTAATACTCCAAAGTCTCTTTTCAAAATGTTTTTTATTTAATCTTTATCGCTTTATCGGTGGGACACATTTAGGTGTCACGTTGATATTTATCGATCCCCTCAACATGCCTTTTATGTCTTCGGAATATCGAAGAGACTCTAAAAGACTCACTCTAACACTCTGATCTATCAGTCCCTTCAACTTTTTGATATCATCCCAATATGTCGCCAAGTTGTGTATTTTGCCCTTCTGATCTTTCAGATTATCGAAGAGACTCCAAAGTGAGTCTTCCCGATATGGTAGTTTCTCCTCAATATTTTAATTTTTGCTTCATTGAAGGAGACCCTAAGGGGAATCTAATGACATGGACGTGCTTTTCTGATATGATTTTTTATTTTTAAGGCTAAAGTGATAAAATTTGAACTTATTAGCATTAGAAATATGGGTCAAATGGATGTATTATTCTGAACGGAGAAATTTTGGAATGGTATGTTGGAGACAATATGATGGCGGGAAATGGATTTTTTATCAAATTTTTGGGGTTAAAAAATTTGTTCCAACATACTCATCATGGTAGCACCTTGACATTGGAAACAAAACAATATACCAAAATCACCATATGGTTGTTTGAAAATAATAACGACTCCATCAAATGCTTTGTCAGCAATATTGCAATGTTTTTGGAACACTTCAACAAGCACATGGCACATGAATATTAGTCACCAACACTCAACCATGATATACCATCAACCCAAACTACAAAAATGTATGACAAGTGAAAATGCGACAAATGATCCAAGACTCTGCCAAAATGGTCATGACAATCAAAAGTGATTGAAATCAACCAAGTTGAACCACGAACAACATAGAGAGAATGTGACGCGTGATCACCAACAACTGTGACAACACCGCTAACACCTCGAAATCACAACAGAAACCACAAACTAGATAAAAGAAAACAAAATTGAGATAGCTATTCTTTTTTTGGTGATGCAAGATTCCATATATGCACGGGTGCTCCTACATCACCTACCTAGAAGGGCACTCATTTTGTTTCATTGTTATAGGGTAGCCTACAACATATGGCACTTAAACCTATCCATCCAAGAAGGGAAAATGACAAATTACACCATGTTTCTTTGCAGAGGGTATCTTGTATTTCACCTTAAGCCTTAAGTAGCTACCCAAGAAGAGTGCTCACCTTGTTTCTTTCCTACAAGGCCTTTATAAGACCTGCGTAGATTATAGCATATGTAACTAAATCTTGGCCCATCAAAAGGACTTTGATTTCAGTTTTTCTGTTGAGCCATAATCAACATGGGTATTCCATTGTTGGATTCATTGGTATAGATATATCTTTCCTTAAATGATGTCCCAAGATCTCTGTTATTGAAATCCAACCCTCAATTATGTCAAAATGATGCCACCACCACTCGACCACTATAATCTACATCATACACCCCCCATGCAACATTGCACATTATCACATTAATTTCTACATTCATTGTGTATTGTATTATGTGTCATTTTTATTTTTATTTTTTGGTAGGCAAGTTGCTACCATGGGGTAGCTCCCTTTGATTATATTAAATAGGAAAAACAAATCCTCAAGATGAGGGGATTTGAGATATTATAAATTTTGGATAGATCTACCAATTGTTGTTGTGTAAGATGAAAATAAGCATGTTCGTTAGCTCTCAAAGACGCTCCAACTGCAATGGGGAGAGTAGTGAAGAGTGACGAGCCATATGATAGGGAGGACTCTAGGCTGCCTGCTCTGCATCCTGTGGGTGTACAAGACTGTTTGACAACTCTAGCCTCCCTACCAATTTGAAGTGCTAACAGACATCTTTCTACACAAAAATGTCAGCTAAATTCCTCAACTCTTTGTAGAGATGGAAAACTCTATTTCTCTACTTGGTATGGGACACATACCTTGTCCTCACTGCTTCCAAGATGCTGCCTCAATGGCACATAACTTTCTGAGCCCGTTGCCCACCCTTCTCACTCTGTTCAAGGGTCTGGACTGCTTGGTGCTCACTTTCTTTCTCTCTATTTCCCACCCCTGCAAGTCTAATTTCCTACTTGTTTATCTAGCCGGACTCCTTACTGAGCTCGCCTAGAACAAGCATGCATTGCCTCTAGTAGACAATCCGACCACCCCACAAAAGAAAAACAACCAAAAAGCATGGCTCTGCTTGATGACCTCCATACTGTACAGAGGAACTCGAGGAACATCAATGCAGAGTCATGGTTTGCAAACGAGAACAAAATTTGCAAAAAAGAAATGACTAAATCTACTTCAGAATAAAATAACTGAAAACAGAATAAAAATACACAGATTGATCGAACTGCTGAATTGATTTTTATTCAAAAACTCTTCTTACATCAAAATCTTTCTCCTTTGATTCTTCTGCTCAACTCCCTATAGAAAGAATGCTAGAACATATATATCGGCTCATGTCCGTTCCAGGACGGTTCAGTTTCCAGGTCTGTTCATTTTCTAACTGTCGGTTCCGTTCTGCAGTTTCTTGACAGTTACTTTCGTCACCGCTGCCTTTTTAATCTCCGTCGCCAAATCATGCCTATCGGTTAGATTTTCATCATTTCTACCGAGCATATAACCATACGCCGATATAACAATTATCGGCTAGACTTTAACCATCGGTGCAGCTTTCTAATCGCTCACCAATCCTGTTTCTCATGCCGACACCCACTTCACTATCCCAAAATGATGAACTGTTGAACCATTGAACTTCAACAGCGAGGTTCAATCATGGGGTTCAACGTTGAGTTTCAACGGCGAGGTTCAACCGTTGAACAAAATGATCACCGATTCCAACTTTACCAATCAGAATTATAAACCTGTTGAACCTTTGAACCTTGGCGCGAGGTTCAACTGCAGGGTTCAACGATGAGGTTCAACTGCGGGGTTCAACCGATCAACAAAGTGACCAACGATTCCAATGAACCATTGAACCTTGGCGTGAGGTTCAACTGCGGGGTTCAACGAAGAGGTTCAACGGCGCGGTTCAACCGTTGAACAAATGCCAAACACCTTCAAACATACATTCCTTAACTTGAATTTCACTTGGCTAAAAGGCCGATCAAAAGTAAAGTGCTTCTCCTGCCGATGCATTTTTTAGAAAACTTGAAAAACTCCAAAGACAAAATCACATGCTGCAAACTAAAAATTGACAAACCAAAAAGGCTATGTACAGGCTGCATTGAGCCTTGGTGCTCCTGCACCACCATATAACCTTTGAACTCCTTAAGATTACTCTTCATTAGACCTATTATGAATAGCTGGAAACATTCATGCATCACAGTGTTCTCCTTCAAATTATCTCTGCTAAAAATGCCTCCCACATCTCCAAATGCCAAACTTTGATCATACTCTCATATTGCAGTGAAACAACAATACATGTGCCTTCTAAAGAGTGGAAATAAACCATAAGTAAATAAATTTTGAAGCTTATTATCTACTAATGTGAAACCCATATTAGTAACCAAATCTTAAAAAATCAACATATAATTCCTAGGTAGCTCTTGTTCTTTCTCTTAAATGCTATGAATTTTGCAACAAATATCTTAGGATCGATATTGTAATGAAAATGTTTTATGAAAGAGCTATCCAAATCCACAAGATAAGTGATACAACCATGTGGCAATGAATAAAACCATATGAATATGTGACCACTCAAGCTTGTAGGAGATAACCCAGCAAGCAACTTGTTCTCATGAAAATAAGTGAAGCGTGTAGTTTGGAATGATTGTAAATGTACTAATGGATCACCTCTACCATCATACTTTGTAAAACATGGTGGCACAAATCCACTTGGTGATGGATAAGTCAAAATTGTATATGCCAAAGGATTATGCAATATCTCATTAATAGAATATTGTTTTAAAATTTTCACTCATGATCATCAATACACCAATCTATATGGATCAATCTACTCATGATGGAGTTCTAGTAATATGAAAGATCGTGTTTAACATGCCCAATAGCTTGATATGTAGGTAAATTGGTAAGTTACTAGAGGGGGGGCGTACTTGATAGTTGCACATTATCTTCAAACAAGCCAAGTAAAAAGATCATCAAGTCATTTGTTTTCTCAACATGAGATGTAAAAGACCGTGCCCAACAATTAATCAAAGATATATCATACGAAAGCATAAAAGGGTCCAAAAGAGAATTTATGTGGTTATCAAAGAGGGGCACATCATCATGATGTATAGAAGTATCCATGGGGTCCTTCAAGGAAGGGCCACTTGAATGTGAAGAATGACAACCATCAAAAACACTAGTTCTAGAGCCATCATAAACCAAATAATCATGGATCAAATATCCATCATCTATATTATTAGAAAATAAGGAACTAGGACTATGCTCCTCAACAAACTTACCATTAGTAGACCATGAGCCAAAAGACATAAGAGAAGGACTATCATGATCCACATGGGGGTAAACAACCTCGTATGAAGGTGAACATAAACAAGGTGTACAATGTAGAGGTATATTTATAGTAAAATAATCTATGTACAATCACCATAAAGCTCGTCACTAGGATAGGCATCATAGATAGGCAACCCTAGAATATATCTTGAAGAGGTTTCTCAAAATTATAGCCATCAACAAATGTATGATTAGGCATGGGAGAAGGTGCATCATTAACTATATGTAAGTAAAGTTGAAACATATGGCTTTATATAATTATACTTGGCTCCTCAAGGAAAGACAAATCAAGAGAGGCACATAGAGGAGATCTATCATGAGATGTAAAAATAATAGGCTCAACAAGTGTTGAATCAATATCCCTAAATGCATCAAGTGAATATAGAGAGATATCATAAGGCATAATAAGATAAGAAACAAATGTGGCAAGGAGGACAAGAAAAGTGTCTACAACAATGAACCACAAAGGAGGGTAGGTGAGTAAGGATCATAAATATGTAGCAAACAATGAAATCCATATCCTAATAAAGATAAATAAATAAATTATAAATGAAGGCCAAAACTAAATTCTTATAAATTCTAAAAAGGTATAGAAATCAAAAATATTAGATATAAATTATTTTGATTTTATCTTCTAGTATTTTGGTGCAATCAGATCAAGTGAATTTGTTACAAAAATTTTGTGAATGTAATATTTTGTATATAATTTTCAATTCTTGAATGTATCTTATACTTGAAATATAATTATAAAGAGAGGATTATATATATTAAAAAATTAATTAATAGAATACTTGATTTATATTATTGAGATATAATTGAAATTTAAAATGTTGCACTAAGATAAAATCTCTTTGAGATCTATAATTAAACTTTATTTTTGGCCATGTGCTAGATTCCATGATAGACTATACATATTTGGGCCCTTTAGTCATTCAATAACACCTTTAGATGTTGTTACTAGTCTACAGTATGATTCATTAACACATGGATATATCTTCCTTGTGTGATGTCCAAAAGTTCTATGCTATTAAAATACACACTAAGTATATTAAAATAATGTTACCACAACCCTACATTTACTATCTACAACAAATATCCATAATAAAACTATGCACATGATCACATAAATTCACCCATCCATTTCATATCATATTACACACCCCTTACATGGCACTATTAACTTTTGATTCTTATTATCTGAAACATTGATTAGATGTTTCCTTAAGTAAATATACTAAAAATTAATAAAAATAGAGTTAATTAATAAGATCTATCCTTTTGGAACCCTTGACAAGAACCCAAGTGGGTGTATTTTGAGAAAATGAATTGTACAAAGGATTTGAAAATCCTCCTATATAAAACTATAGGAGAAGAACTATTTCAGCATTCCTTTGGATGCTTAGTTCTTACATTTTGTACCATAAGGAGTGTTTGCTAATATAAGAAAACTCGTTTGCATAACCTTGTTTCATGATGATGTCTTAATCTACCATTGGAATTGTTACATAGAGTTTTATTGAAATCCAAACTATCAATTTCAAAAAATTCGTCCAAAGGTGTGTCTTTGAATGATCTTTAAACCCACTACCCATGTTTCTTTAAATAGTCTGTATATAATCACTATACACATGTCTCTATCTTGCCCAAATTTACCATAATGAGGTTAAAATCATGTATTGAGAACTTATTTAGTCTCAATAGTTAAGAAATACAACTAATTTAGAAGTTTAAATTTAGTTATACAAGAATAGAAGAGAATTTTTATTGTTTCTTCATTATAGGGTAGCTTATATATATTTCCTCTTAAGCTTTATCCCATCCTTAGAAGAATACTAGTCTTGTTTTGTTGCTATAGGGTATTTTATAAATTTCCACTTAATCCTTGGCCTCCCAAGGATATTTATCTTATTTCTATTCTATAGGGTAGATTATATTATCACTTAAACCAAAGCCACCAAGGAATAACATTTAGTTTATTTGCTATTAATTAACTTACAACATGACACATAACCGAAAAAGGTTTACCTAAGAACATTGATCTTATTTGTTGATATAGGGTAGCTTATATTTCTACTTAAAGCTTAACCTACTTTGAAGGGCATGAGTATCTTGTTTCATTGTTATAGGATAGGTTATAACATATGACACTTAAAATTCTATCCATCTAAGAAGGGAAAACTAAAATTTATGCCATGTTTCTTTGTATTAGGGTAACTTGTATTTTCTCTTAAGCCTTAAGTAGCCACCCAAGAATAGAACTCACCTTTTTTCTTTTGTACAAGGCCTTTATAGGTCCCACCTAGATTATAGCATATGTACCTAAATTTTGGCCCATCAAAAGGCCTTTGGTCTTATTTATTTGTTATTGATCCATATTCAACATAGATATTCCATTGTTGGATTCATTTGCATAGATATAACTTTCCTTAAATGATGTCCCAAATTTCTGTGTTATTGAAATCCAACCCTTAAGTTTGTCAAAATGATATTATCACAACTCTACCACTATCATCTACATCATACATCCACTATGCAACTTTGCACATGATCACATAAATTCATACATTCATTGTGTATCATATTCGATGTCATTTTATTCTTCTATCAACATGTGAATTTTTATTACTACACAAGAACAATAGTTCACCAAAGAGTATTTTTATATGAGTTGAATTCAACATTTAAATATATTCTAACAAACAAGTGGTGTTCTTGTAATCAATTGAACCTATCAGTTAGATGTTTTCTTAAATGCTTTAGATCATGTAGTATTTGCATGGAATAAAAGTAATGAAGTAAATAAACTAAACATCTATGGAAAGAGAGATAACCACAAAGATTTACCTTGAGAAAACCAAAGTGAAAACGCTCTAGAATAAGGAAGCTATGTTTATTCACCTCCACTACCATATTGCATATTTAGAGGTTTAATTCATTTTGAGGCATTCAAGGATACCAACCACATTATAATCAACAATATACTAGCACTTGTAAATGCTCTACATATTTCTATGGATTACTTGCTTCTTCATAATGCTTGATTGTTGTTATCAACTATTATATCATCTTCTACGTCAAGAACAATCTTGGCTATGATTGGATCCTTCCCAATTCACTTTTAATTGTTTTGGAACCATATATAAGACCTAAAGTCAATTTATTTCAGATAAGGGATAAAAAAAACTCATACATAATGTTTGAAAATCCTTTTTTAGAAAGTGATAGGAGAGGTGTGTCAGTCAACTTCTCTTTGGATGCTTATTTCATTTATTTTTTGCAATATGGAATTTTTTAATTGCACTTGAACTTTTTTGAGTAACATCATTTCATGATGATGTTTTCATCTATAATTGAAATTGTTTCACAACTTTTGATTATGTTGAAACTATCATTACAGAAAACTCTTCCAAAGAAGTGGCTCTAGTATGTACATAAATCATCTTTAAACCCCCTACGAATGTTTCACCTATTCCAAATTTAAATATGAATCTTTGCCTAGCCTAATTCTATCTTAATGATTTCGAAACATTTCTCAATCCCATAGTCTCCTGAACTAATAAATACAACCAATCATCTCAATCATTTTTTAATTTTTTTTTATGATTTTTAAGATCTATTTTAGATCATATATGGGTATATTATATTGCCACTTCAAAATTAGCCTCCCAAGCACACTTGTATTATTTCTTTATTTTAGACGAACTTGCAATTTATGTGGCTCTTAAACCTTAGCCACTTAAAGACACTCATTTTGTTTCTTTGTTATAAGGCATCTTGTGAATTATGGAACTTTGTTGGGTGAATATTTTGTTGTTTAGCTAACTAACAGTAAAATGGTTATATCGCCACAGCTATGATGAGACAGAGTCTCTCCTCTCAGCAAGGGGAAGTTCCCTCTGGACAATGGATTATTTCTAATCAACAACTTTTAATATTTATATAAGCTAAAACTATGCTTGGGGTGTTTTCATTGCATCCTATTCTCTTTTTTCAGAATAGATGTTTTCCTCTTCAAAATGATAACTTCAATAGAACTAATATTTAGCAACTTACGAACTGAGACAAACCATAGAAACACAAAGTCTTCTATTGCTTGACTTATTTCCCACAAATAAACTTAATTGAATTCAAATGTAGCTCAAAGTCTCCACTCTCACCCAAATATGATATAAATAAATTGAACACAACAGTTTATAGCACAAAGTCTCTAAACAATTCTATTCTCACAAATGTAAACACAAACTCCAGCAATGCGAAAATAGCACAAAGTCTATTTAACCAAAACAAGAACACTTCTCTCAATTTTCAATAAACTCCACTATTCCAACGATGATTCAATATAATATAACACCAATGACATAAGAACACTGATATCATAAAACAATATGATTCAACTCAAAGTTTGATACTCAAACTACTTGCTTATATTGATATTCACTTGAAAATTTGATAAACATGAAAAGCTCAAAGTCTTGATATGTTTTCCAATTCGGTAGAGTTTCTTTGCAATAGATAAAAGATAAAAGATACAATAGAGGCCCTCTTTATTTATAGGGAGGATCCTGGAGAAAAAATAGGAAATCCATAACTTTCTTGACTTATTCAAACAAAAGAGTCCTATTTGACTTGTGACTTCTTTTGTCTCACATGTAATTACATTTGAGAAAAATACATGTGGATATGTCAATAACAAAATTCAAATTACATCTACAAGACTAAAAATAAACTAAGGCATTGAAAAAGAACTTCAGTTGCCACCATCATTCTTCTTCAAAAAGATTTTATACATAGTTTGTACTACTGCCATTTCACATACATCAAGCTTCAATGTATTATATGAGATGGTACGAGCCCTAAGAACTGCATCCTTAACCGCCTTTATCACTTTCTCGTGTTTCTCAAGATTATTCTTTAGATTTTCAAAAGTTGAGTGATGATCATAAAGGCTATCCATCGAAACCACTATAGGTGCTTCATCTTCAAACTTTCGTTGAACCATCTTTTCAAAAGCATCTATCATCTCCTCTGCTGAGAGAAACTTATGACCCTCGCCTATTAGAGTGCATGGGAGTTCCTCTAATGTGTGTAGAAGCAAGACATTACTGTCTTCACTATTTTCACATACTTGGCACAAGTCATCAAGTAAACCTTTTATCACATTGATGCGATGAGTAATAGATTCTTTGGTCTTAAGATAAGACTCTCAGTTTGAAATGACACTAATGGCAATCAGATTCTTTATTTTGATCTTCTTCATCTCAATTCATTCCTCTAAACTTTCCTCTTGATCTTGTAGTTCTTGAGAAAGTAAATCAATAATGTCATCTAGCTCATCTTTTTCCTTGTCCATCTTTCCTTTTCTTTCCACTGTGGTCTGCAATAGAACTCTTCCTTGTTCCAACAATCGTTCCACAATATCACCAACTTTCTCAACCTTTTGAATCAGAGGGTCTTCTACAGTTACTGCCATAGGTTCCACAATCTCAGATGATTTCACTATTTTCTAAAGAACAGCAGCAAGGTGTTATGTCTTTGCTTTGTACTACTCTTTTTCCTTCTTTACCTCATCATATTTCACAAGCAACGATCTTGCAATGGCTTGAAAATTTGCCTTGATACCTTCATGAGTTAGCTTACCTAACTCAACTCTGGAAATAATATAATCATTCATATCAAAAGTATCTGTAGTAGCATCATCTGGTGGCTTAGCAATCTCTACATACCTAATTCCTTTTTCATCAATAAGCCTAGAAATAGTTTTAGGTTTCTTTTTCTGTGCCTTTGGCTTAGCAGGCAGTAATTTCTGAATATCAATTTCGTCAGGTGAGATAGCCTGCTTTTTCCTCTTGAGAGTATAGGTAGACAACCATGGAGGTAGTATTGAGGCACCAACATTCAGAGAAGAATCAATTACCTGTTTAGTTGGATCCATGCTCACACCTGTTATAGTAACAATAGGACTAGTGTTGGTAAAAACTGCACTTGTGTCAACAACTTTCTCTAAACCATCTAGAAAATGCTCCAAAACAGATTGTTCACCAATATCAAATGATGGTGAAGATAAACTTGGAATAGAACCAGAAGAATCAAACACAGTCCCAAAACTTGTTCTTATAGAGGAAGGGGTACTATCAGAAGACGCAACAAAAATAGGTGAAATAGGAACATTGGAAACTACTGGAAAACTCCTAGAAACAGGAGCATGAGGCAAGGGTGTAGAAACTTGTGATTCCGGTGGAAGATCCTTCTGAGTGGACTGTTGTGAATCACCAAGTTGTTCCTATTCTACATTATCCTCCTTCTCTTGTTCCTTTTCACTTTCCTCATCCGGCTGCTCAGGCATTTCTACTCGCTCAGCATCATCAGGTCCCTCAACATCTTGCTATCCAATCTCACTATCTTCAATCTCCATTTTATCAACATTTGTATCCTCGACATCTGGTTTTGTGGCAGTAGAAGTTCCTGCAACTTCCTTCTTCTTACCTCCTTTAGATACAAACTTGACTTTTGGTTTATGCACTTTAGAAGGAGTATCACTTGTGTTCTTTGTTCAATTTTCTACCTTTTTCCCTGTTTGCTCCTTAATCTCAGTTTCTAATCTAGTAAGAAAATCTTTCAAACTAATTCCTTTACTTCCTAACCACACATTTGTATTGGCTAGAATTGACTAAAATCTTTTCTTGATTGAAGTTTCCTCTTTGATAGACCATTTGACCTCTGGTAGAGGGAGACTTCAATATTCTTAACATTGTATTTGGGATCCCAAACATCCCGTTCATCTTCCATTCCCTCTGGAATATCCGCAAGACCCAATTCTTCAATCTAACTCAAATGGAATCTGTAATAATATAGCTTCCTGATCTCATTCTATGTTTTGAGATCAACCCAAACATCTTCAACCATTGGCATATGAAAAACTGACCTTCTCTTGATCTTGTCCTACACTCTTCTGTAATCAAAATGATCTCTTTTCTTGAAAGTCTTCATGGTGACCAGTTGCATTTCTGATTCAACTACTTTGGCCTTGGTAGTTGATTGAATAGAGTACCTTCCAATTTCTACAGGAAACCTAATCCCTCACTTCTTCAGCTCCATCTGCTTATTGTGTACAACAATCAACTACCTACATAGTTCCATCAGAATAATTCTATCACTAGGATACTGTGGAAGCATATACGGATAACCAGGATAGTATCCCACTATGAGGTACTTGTGAAAGTTGGAAACTGTAAAAACAAACAGCCAAAGGAATTGACCACTTCCCAGGCCTCATCTAATACTCTTTTCTGCTCAAGTTCATTATTCCACAAACACGTGAGTACTAAAAAGAAGGTATCATTAACTATGCGGAAATGATGAATTGATCCTTTTAGAGTAATTTGTGGATAATACTCATAGACTGGAATCAATCTTCGATCACCAACTTGACTTAAACTAGGAAAACTCCTCATGCTAGCAGCAGCATACACAAGATATGAAGTCATATAAAACTTGAAAGTTGTACTAACTTTCACCAATTGATCATGCAGAGCATTACTGATCTGTTATCCCCAGAAGATTTTCTGTTGACCCCTAAGAATTACCTTAATGTATGTATACATCCATTCATGAAACTTGGATGAGGAAGGGAGACCTCTAACCCGACTTAGCAATGTAATCAAATCACTTACCTCCTTGATAAAGTCACTTCTCGAGAGATCTTTAGGCCATCTAGACAAGTTACTCCAAGGAGTTTTCAGCCACTTATTGTTGATATGCTTCTTTGCAGCTTCCACATCTTCATCGAACTCTTTTTGCCCTGAAGCAAAATCTATTTCACCAACATTTTCAATTGGAGGACACATAAAGATCTTGTTAATAAACTCTGCATCTAATCTCATGATCACATTTCCTTGAGAATCAAAAATAGTCCTAGTATCCCTGTTATAGTGACTAGCTACCTGAAGAACAAATTCAGGATTGTGGGCAGCAACAAGAAAAGAGGCAACCAAGTGAATGTTACTGTCAATAATTTTCTGCATATAACAAGGAGGATTGAGTTGCTTTGTTCTATCAACAAACTCGGCCATGTCCACATGACCAATCTCTGTATCTCTGATCTCATCCACATTAGACTACAATGAAGTCACAGGGAAAACCCCTTGGTACTTATACTTCATGATTTTAACCTTTGAGGGAGAAGGCTCTGACATCAGCTTCGTGGAGAGCACTAGAAAAGGCGTCAACAGCAGATATTTGTTGAAACTGCAAAAAGCCATGATCTCACAGTTAAGGGAAAAATGGGCAAATTGGGTTTATTGCGAATTAATGATCATGGACAAAGGAGTAAGCTCGAAAGGGCTAGAGCACAAGCAGGTTGAAAAATGAAGGAAAGTGGGCTCAGGAAAGCAATTTAGATAATATCCCAGAGTTAGAAAAATTTGAGTGGGTGAATGCACGGGCGGCAAAATTTGCCACCCTTACATATGGGTGAAACAAACTTCTCATGTCAGAGTGGTAAAATTGGCTAACTTAGCATGTATGCAATTTTTTAGAAAGGTCAAGGTATGCAAATTTTGCCGACTCAACATATAGGGTTTATTAGTTTGCTTCGTGTAAGGGCGGCAAATTTTGCCACCCATACACATTGGGTTGGAAATTTCACAAAAATGCACAAGCGGCGGATTTACCGCTTGCACATATATGATTACAAATGTGAATGGATAGACACAAGCGGCAATTTTTGCTGACTCAGCATATGACAAGATTTAAGACCCACATGTCTAAGCAGTAAAATTTACCATCTCAACATGTGTTGAAAGTTAAAAGTTTCTAATGTTTAAGTGGTGAAATCCACCGCTTGCACATATGGGATAAGCACGTTTCGTGTAAGGGTTATACACGAAGGCGGCGAGAAAGGTCGCTGACACATGGGTCAAAACAAGCAAAAACCTAGGTCTTCAATCAGTCGAAATCCATTCTTGAACTTAGGTTTAAAATTGAAGAAAACACCAATGAAAACGATGGCAAAAGAAAAACCTAAGGCAATCTCAGACTAGGGTTTAAAAATGACTCAAAAAGGAAACAACAAAGAAAGATTTCCGTAAACAATTAAACAATACAAACTCAAACAATCATTCCACCATATAGGAAAACCCTAGAAAGCATTCAAAAAATCACGCGATTAGATCAGCTTCTGAGGGGTTTCAATGGCATTCGCAGATGTTTAAGAATGATTACTAAACAAAACAAAATGACTAAACACCTTTAAAAAGGTTCAAAAAACTATATTAACTACCCACACACGCGCCATTAATGCAGTCCCAGTTAACTTGATTCGACGAGATTTGCACGAGCGGCAGAATCTGCCAACGCCAACTCCGCATATGACGACTCCAACATGCATGGGCGGCAAAATTTACCGACCCTGCATATAGATAAAACATGTTACGGTGGCAAATTTTACCGCCTCAACACATACAGGGAAAACGATAAAAGAAGACATATGAGTGGCAAATCTCGCCGCTCATGCATCTTATTCAAACAATAAAAAATGCAAGAGTGGAGAATTTTGCCGCCTCTACACATGAACCTGAAAATTTTTCTAACACCTTAAAATGGTCAAAATTGATATTTTGACAAGCTTGTAACCTAAACAATTTTCACGAATCTTAAGAAATCGACTCAGGGGAATGTCACAAGCTATTCTATAGTATCAAAATGACTTTGCTCAAAGCTGAGTACTTGCCTCGATTTGTGAACTTAGAGTGTAGGCTACAAAATGGACAAGTTTCGTAAGGGTTGTCTACAAAAAGAGCATAGCTGATTTTGAGAACAACAAACTTTAAACTTGGTCATTCAAGAAGTGAATTATTATTGTTTAATGCTAGAGGGTAGTTTATATATTGCCACTTAATATTTAGACTCCTTGGAAGGACATTAGGCTTGTTTCTTTCTTATAGGTGATTTATGGGCTGAAGCACAATATTTTCTCCCACTCTTGGGTGACATGTTGATTTGCCAGAATATGCACCATAGTGTGTCCTAAACTTGGGCAATAAAAAAATAGAATAAATTATTTATAGATGAAATTCTAAACCTCTATATATGTATCCTTTATACATATTCTACATATTAATATAAATTAATATTTTAAATATGAAATTGTACTATGACCTTCCCAATCATGCAGGTTTGAATCAAGGGGAACTTCATAATCTGAAAGTGTGACTATTATGGTTGATATAACTCCAATTAATAGGATAATTAAATTTCAATTGATAAATATGAGATTATTATAGTTTATAAGTATAAATTAATTATTTTTGCAAAAACCTAATTCATCATCAAACTTATATTTAAAAAAAAAAAAACTGTTCAATCAACTACTAACCATTTTTTAATCGAGTTAACTTTTAAAGTCTCATGTTAAATTTATATTTCTATTTTATGCATAAATCTTCAGTATTCCAATATTTTAACATTCTAACTAAGCCAAATTAATATTGTAAATTCACAAGGAAGGTTTTTTTTTTCTTACTGTGGCTTCATCTTCTTTTTTCCCTTTCCCATCCCTAGACTAAGCTCAAACATTTTTGTAACCAAAAAAATAAAATTTCAATACGGAAACAAATAGAAATCAGAATATCAAGATACTTCAATGTTTTTAAAAATTCTAAATCATGCAAATTTATTTTGTAGTTAGAAATTAAATTTAATAAATTCTATTCATGAAGATTGTACTGAAAATTATGAGCGCAGGATATTTTAATGGAGCACCAGGAAAGGGAAAGGGAATCCTTCAACACCATAATAATATTGTTTTGCAACCACGACCAGAACCTCCTCGGCAACACATAAATCACAAAGGTAAGTCTTTTAGCTATCATCCAATCTTCGTCTCTAGTTTTCTCTAGATAACTTTAGAATTTATTAAGCATCTAGTTTTCTCTATATAACTTTAGAATTTATTAAATATGAAACGCTTACTAGGTTGCACTGTTAGAATTTGATATTTTAGTTGTTAAAAACTAAACCGAAGCTAATAACTGTTAGAAAAAGGATTGTTAAATAGATAGTAGCTTCCTACTCTATCCAAAGATAAATACCTCGAATAGAGCCTAGCTTACATATTTTCTTAATTAAATTTATCCTAAAACCCATAAAAAGAGAGATAACCACATAGATTTACCCTAAAAGCCAATATGGGAAGACTTTAGAAGAGTGAAGCTACGCTTTCTCACCTCCACTCCATCTTGCACGCTTACAAGCTTGGGTTCTTTTGATACATTCAAGGATACCAACGCTAATATACTAAAACCTACAAATGCTTTTTAACTTTTTGAGAATAACTTTCTTTTTCAATTTGCTTAATTTTTTCTCCCAATCATTCTCAACTGTGTATTTGAGGTCTACCTCAAAAACAATCTTGGCTATGTTTAATCCTTTATAATTCATTAATAATCCTTTTTTAACCCTTTACAAGACCCAAGTGGGTGTGTTGTTGCTTGGCGATGAGAAAATGAATTATACAAAGGATTTGAAAAGCCTCCTATAGAACACTATAGGAGAAGAACCAATTCAAATTCCTTTGGATACTCAATTATTACATTTTGTAGCATATAGAATTTTTGCTTCTACAATCAAACTTTTTTTAATAACATTGTTTCATGATGATGTTTTAATTTAGCGTTGCAATTGTTGCTCAGTTTTTTTAACTGAAATTAAAACTATCACTTTAGACAAATTCTTTCAAAGGTGTGGCTTCAAGAGATTTGAATCATCTCTAAACCCACTACCCATGTTTCAAACTTTTTTTAATAACATTGTTTCATGATGATGTTTTAATTTAGCGTTGCAATTGTTGCACAGTTTTTTTAACTGAAATTAAAACTATCACTTTAGACAAATTCTTTCAAAGGTGTGGCTTCAAGAGATTTGAATCATCTCTAAACCCACTACCCATGTTTCTTGTAGTTTAACTATCACTCTACCATCTCCACCTTGCCCAATTTTATCTAATGAGATTAACATGTTTTAAGCACTTCTTTAGTCTCAATATTAAGACATCTAATCAACTTAAATGAGATAATTTTGATGAGTTTTGAGATTTATTTCATATCAAATATAAGATATGTTATAATATTAAGACATCTAATCAACTTAAATGAGATAATTTTGATGAGTTTTGAGATTTATTTCATATCAAATATAAGATATGTTATATTTTCACTCAAACCCTTGCCACCGAAGGAGATGAGTTTTTGTGTTAGAAGGCAACCTGTGAAATTTATAAACTTTTAAAGTTAGTCCTCTAAGTTGGTATTATTTCTTTGTTATATAGATAAACTTTTAAAGTTAGTCCTCTAAGTTGGTATTATTTCTTTGTTATATAGGTATTATTTCTTTGTTATATAGGGTACCTTAGATATAGTTTTATCTAGTTTAAGAAGGACACTAGTCTCATTTTGTTGCTATAAGGTATCTTATACATTTCCACTTAAGCCTTGGCCTCGCATGAACATTTCTCTTATTTCTATCTTATAGAGTAAATCATATTATCAATATAAACTTGAATCATACAACATGACACTTAAACCTTATCCATCTAAGAGATTTGACCTAAGAACATTGAACCTATTTATTAAGATAGAGTAGTTTATATTCCACTTAAACCTTAACCTACCAAGAAGGGCACTCGTCTTGTTTCAATGTTATAGGGTAGCCTACAACATATGGCACTTAAACCTATCCATCCAAGAAAGGAAAACGACAAATTACACCATGTTTCTTTGCATAGGGTAGCTTGTATTTCCCCTTAAGCCTTAAGTAGCCACCCAAGAAGAGCGCTCACTTTGTTTCTTTTCTACAAGGCCTTTATAGGACCTGCCTAGAATATAGCATATGTAACTAATACTTGGCCCATCAAAAGGACTTTGATTTCATTTTTTTTTTTGGGTTGTTGATCCGTAATCAACATAGATATTCCCATTTTGAATTCATTTGGATACATATATATTTCCTTAAATCATGTTCCAAATTTCTATGTTATTGAAATTCAACCCTAAGTGTGTCAAAATGATGTCACCATGGCTCTACCACTATCATCTACATCATACATCCACAATGCAACTTTGCACATTATCACATTAATTTTACATTCATTGTGCATCATATTCAGTGCCATTTTTATTTTTTATTTTTTTAAGTAGGCAAGTTGCTACCATGGGGTAGCTCCATTTGATTATATTAAATAGGAAAAACAAATCCTCAAGATGAGGGGATTTGAGATATTACAATTCTTGCATAGATCTACTAATTGTTGTTGTATAAGATGAAAAGAAGCTTGTCCATCAGCTCTCAAAGACGCTCCAACTGCAATGGGGAGAGTAGCGAAGAGTGACAAGCCATAAAACCTCTAAACTCCTTAAGATTACTCTTCATCAGACCTATTCTGAATAGCTGGAAACATTCATGCCTCCCACATCTCCAAATGCCAGACATCGATCATACTCTCATATTGCAGTGAAAACAAGTTGCACCATAAACTTCGAATGTATTTGTTTGCAGCCAACTTACCACACATTTTCCTTCCCATGATGTCGATGATGCTCATTAGAAACTCTTAAAGAATTATATTGTCATGGACATGTCTACTCTTGAATGACAGCAATGATGGCATTCACAGCCGGGGGAACAACAATGTTAAGCAATCTATGGATTTGTTCTGATATCTCTTCACTCACACATTTGCACTATCTTCAGCCAATAGTTAATCTTTGAGCCATATTTGGATCTGGAAACCCACACCCATACTATTAATAAGCAGTTCTCTATGCTTAAGTATGATATGGAAGATTTTATTTGATTGTTTTATGCACTGTGAGATCGCAGAGGCATGGCAATGATTACGGGTGCTCCAACCATCCCTTCTAATTCTACAATCCTTTGAAGGCCATCTCAAGCATCGCACCTATCAAACAGAACAATCTCATCAATCTAAACAAAAACAAAAACAATAGATTAGTTAGGTAAAAATTTTACGGCAATATTATTCCGTGCCATTTTTATTATACTATCAAGTTATCAACCTGTGATTTTTCATTACTCCACAAGGACAATAATTCACCAAGGAGTATTCTTATATGATTTGAATTCAACATTCAAATTTATGATAAAAACAAGAGCTGCGCAGCAGCAGGAGTCCCTGCCAAATACTGCCAGCATAGAGCCAGAGAAGAACATGGGAAAAAAACATGTGTAAAAGAAATTCTTAAGCAATTGATATGCACAGATTGCTGGAGGTAGGCAGGCGATCCCAATGACCCAGGTATTACATGGAGGGGCTATCAGCACAGCCCTGCAAATGGTAAAAGCCTAAAAGTCTAGCCCATATATACTCAGAAACTCCAGAGGTTTAGCCCTACCTACTCAACTATATGATCTCTAGCAGTCTTGGATTCTGGAATGGCCTTACGTTGTTTGTGATTTATATTTTCCATAATAATGGGTTAGAACTTGAAGCTTTTGTTCTGATGATCATTCTCTGTTCTTTTACACGGTTCAAGTACGTGCACCAGTTTTCAAAGTAACGAATTCCCCAACTTTCGACAGAAGAAAGGGGAAAGAATGCCTTGTAATTTTCTTGATTTTTTTTGCTGGTGAAGCTCTGCCCCTATACTCAAACCCACGCTTATTAGGATGTCTGAGCTACCCTTTGGAGAAAATCTCCAGCAAGGCACACATTGCTAGTTGATCTTGATGACCTGCGGATTATACCATCAGGAGAAATCATCACATCCCTGCAAAACGTAAAAGCCCAATAGTCCCACCACTAT
This sequence comes from Cunninghamia lanceolata, assembly GCA_027924645.1. Lineage (NCBI taxonomy): Eukaryota > Viridiplantae > Streptophyta > Pinopsida > Cupressales > Cupressaceae > Cunninghamia > Cunninghamia lanceolata. The sequence continues at coordinate 26,902,258 of BSBN01000213.1, read as the reverse complement.
GTACCCCAGCAAAAGGGTTTTCCACGAAGCAATGTTCTAGCTCTTTTGTTGCCAGGATCTTAATCACTCGTGATGAGGTGTCTTATAGCCAGATCTGTATTTAGGTTAACGAGGCCACAGTTGGTTTGGCAATTGATGTGTTTAAAGCTAGATTGGTATAAACTATAAAAACTAAAACCTAGAAGATAAATTTATATTCCAGACAACAGCCACATGTTCTTTGTTCACTGACGACTCTTTTTCTTTTGTGCACAATAACATTATATGAGTAATTGAATTAATATTTTTGAAACACGGTAGTCTCTAAAAACAATCTAAGCCATTTGTACCGCTTGACACTAACTGGATCAAGACTTGAAGATGAAATCCAAACCAGCAATATCAACCACAGCATAACATCAATATAAATTGGAAACTACCGAAATCAACCATTCGATGGCATCAAACACCACTTGAAACTAACAAAATCAACTGTTGCGTACATCAATCATCACTTGAAATTGGCAAAATTGACCATTGCATAACATCAATCATGACTGAAACTGGCAAAATCAACCACTGTATAATATTCAATCATCACTTGAAACTGGCAAAATTAACCATTGCATAACATCAATCGTGACTGAAAATGGCAAAATTACCCATTGTATAATATCAATCATCACTTGAAACTGGCAAAATTAACCGTTGAAGTAGAGAGAGGAGCCTATAATTGAACTATGTGATGACGGACAGGCACACAAAAAACATGGTCTAATGCAAGATTTGAACCAACCAACATAAAACCTCCCAAAAATTTATGTTTCACATAATTTAAATGTCTAAAATTAAACTTGTAACTTTGGCTCAGACCTTTAAAAGATTTAACTTCCCTACAAACTATTAGTCCTACCATAAAATTTTGATCAGTTGAACACAGGAAATTTCAGCACAAAAATCCCGGTACCCAACTTCAATCACCACAAAATACCAAAATCAACCATTGCATAACATAAATCATCTCTCGTAAGAACACACCCAATATCTCGGAAGCCACTCGCCCAAAGTGGCTCAGTCTCTAATGGACGACACTACAAATACCAACCCCCAAAAAGAAAATCAAGAAAGCAAAATGTACTCTAACAAAACCCAACTTTAAAAAAAACACTTGCTCAAAACTAAATCACAGAAGCTCTGTCCAAATTACACAGCAAAACAGAAATCATGCAACTCCAGCAGCCCAACTTTAAAACAAAATAAAATTAAACACATCTAACCTAGCAGGGCTTAAGAGGGGTTTTAGCTTTATTACTTGACAAGCACAAACTGCGCAACAATGCCGGAGCACATATACACACTGAGCACCAAACAAAAAGTGTTGTGCAGAAAAACGAGGATTCTGAGCCAGTTTGGCTCGACAGTTCTGGGCTTAAGCCCGGCAATCTTAATCCAGAGAAATCCACTACAGAAACCCACCAAATAAGCAGTCAAAGCAGCAAACATTGGAGTGGGACTGTCCACATACGGCAAACCGCAAGTAGGAACTGCGGTAGCCAACTCCACACCCGCAGTCACATTAATAAACCGCAACATTTTCTCTGTAATTCTCTCATTCAAAGGATCGTAGAATTCCTTAACAACCAGTTCATTATGCAGAGAAAATCTACTGTAAATATGAGCTTTTATTTCAGTGTATTTTTCTACACCTGAGAAAACAGCAGCAGATTGCGTCCAACGCGCGTTATTTTGCAAGACAGTTGTCATTGCTCAAACCCTGCCAAGCACACAATGACACCTATGGAATTCCATGCACATTGTAGAATAAAATAGTAGGGGTATAATAATGCCCCTATGAAAAAATGCCAACACTTACAGGGAAAAAAATAAAATATTCAAACTTCAGGTTTGCCTGTAATATTTTTCATATAGCACGCAGTTCCAGACAAAACTAACGTATTTTTGTGAAGTGAAAACAATAGTTCCCCCTCGGGTAGGGACTAACAAGTGGTGTTGTTGTAATCAATTAAACCTATCAGTTAGAGGTCTTCTTAAATGATTTAGATGGTGTGGTATTTACATGGAATAAAAGTAATCAAGTAAATAAACCTAAGTACCTATGGAAAGACAGATGATCATAAATATTTACCCTGGAGAAAGCCAAAGTGAGAAGACTCGAGAAGGGTGAAGCTAGACTTATTCATCTTCACCATTATCTTGCATATTAGAAGCTGTTCATTTTGAGGCATTCAAGGATACCAACACATTATGATCAACAATATACCAACACTTGCAAATGCTTTCCAATTCTTTATGGATTACCTATTTCTTTATAATGCTTGATTATTTTTCTCGGTCATTCTTAATTAGCTTATCTTCTAATGTCAAGAACAATCATGGATATGGTAGGATCCTTCCCAATTTCACATTTAATTATTTTGGAACCATTTAAAGGGCCCCAAGTCAGGTTGTCTGTGCTAAGGGGTTAGAAAATGAATCATACAAAGTGTTTGAAAATCCCTTCTATAGAAAATTATAGGAGAAGTTCATCGAAACTTCTCTTTGGATGCTTATTTCCTCTATTTTTTTGAAATAGAATGTTTTTTAATGCAAGTGGGATTTTCTGAGTAACAACATTTCATGACAATTTTTTATCTACAATTCAATTTGATTCACATTTTTTATTATAGTTGAAACTATAACTATAGAAAATTTTTCCAAAGCATGGCTCTAGGTGGCTCTAGGATGTACATGAATCATCTTGAAACCTCACTGCACATCTTTCACCTTTTCCAAATCTGGATATGCATCTTCGCCTAGCCTAATTCTATCTTAATGAGGTTAAAAGCATGTATTAATCCTTCTTTAGTCTCCTAAACTATGAAATACAACCAATCAACTCAATCATTTTTTTATTTTTATTTTTTATATGATTTTCAAAATCTATTTCAGATCATATATAGAGTATGTTATAGTGCCACTTAAAAATTAGCATCCCAAGAAGGACACACATATTATATTTCTTTGTTTTTGGGCAACTTGCAACATATGGCTCTTAAACTTTAGCCAGCTAAGGACACCTATCTTGTTTCTTTGTTATAAAGCATCTTGTGAATTATGGAGGTTTAAACACACCCATCCAAGAAGGTAATTGGTATTGATTCATTTGTAGAGGGCAACTTATATAAATTATCAATTCATATTTAACCTCCTTAGAAGGATAAGAGTCATGTTTCTTTGTTATAAGGTAACTTATGGGTTGAAGCACAATAGTATGTCCCACTCTTGGGCCACATGTTAATTGTAAGGACCCACTTGATCCAAACTCGAATTTTCAAAAAAAATTCTCTATTAACAAGTCCATTCCAATGTACGCATAAATTCACAGCTTTCTCTGTCCTCTATGCACTCTTTACAGATCTCTGGTTGTGTTCTTAGAGTATCAAAGAGGTCTCGGAAGACATCGACATATGGTAGCTCAATTAACTTGAGAGTTTTTGGATGCACAACTATGTATCAATTGAAGATGATGGTGTGGGAGTCCCTTGGTGTAGTGAAGGAAAATCAGAAGCTTCATAAAGGTACAATGGAACAGGTCAATGAATTGGCCACTTTAAATAGTCCTTATGATAGATATCAAAACTTCCATTGAGTACTCAGGAAAACTTTCGGCCAAAACGGCCATATGTTCACACGAAACATTAATTTCGGCCAAAATGGGCCATAAGTTCAAAACAAAACATTCTTAAGCCAACCCGGGCTCTTCTATCCTTTGGGCAAATAGGTTCATGCAGAACCAGGTCCAACGGACCTTATCGCTACCTGATTCAGGTAGAACAAACAATGGCCAAAAGGCCTAGTGACAAAACGGTCCAATTCTCTATCCAATACGGAATAAGTAAACACAACAGCCAACTGGGCTAAATAGGATAGGAATCATTATACTCTGGCCAGAGACTTCTGACTCCCTCAGAACCAATAGAGATTCAAGAGTCACTTCCTAGTGACCACAGTCTGCCTAGACACTGTGTTGAGGATGTCGACCAGGGAACACATAACATCAACTTGTACTCACCTCAGTTTACAGCAACGCCGGGTACAAGTAATCCACCCCAGGGATTCTTCTGAGTACTAGGAGAGTTCTTAAGTTACCTAGATAACCTTTTAACTAGAGATCAAGATTATGAAGTTGATTATTAAAGAGTACCCTATATCCGAGGGACTTGAGTACTGGGGGCATCCTTCGCCGTTCGGACTGCCTATATACCCTGTATCCACGGGATCAAGGCCCTCTACGGATGCGATCTACATGACGAAAGCGAACATGTAGTTCTGTCTTGCACTATGTTAATGTAGCTATGAGTGTATACACAGTTCTTCGCCGATTGCCACCCACTCGAGTGATACAATGGACGGAATTCCTAAGGAACTATTTTGCAAACACACCTCCCGGGAGTGTTTGGCGTTTAAGTTTTTCAAGTGTGAATAATTTACCTATCACGCATATTTTCCCGATGAGATCTTCCCATTGATCGTCCTACAACAATTTTTGATAGTCTCACCTTTTCTTTTAATTAATCTTTTTAGTGAGATATCCGAGGAGATTTTCCCTTCCTGCGGATTTAACTTTGACATGTTCCTTATTACTCCCCGACAATTGATAGGGACGGTGCCCAGACGTCGTTGATGCAGCTATGTTAGGCGTGAGGTACTTGGTTCAACGCGACGGCATTACCCGTAAACGTGACCCAGTGGTACCGTGAATACCGAACACTGCAAATGTTTGTGTTTGGACATTTATTTACAAGGTTCACCTAGATGAAAAGAAAACTTATATGATAGCTTATAAAGACATGAGAAGAATTAAACTTTATTGCTTGCATGTAAAGAAAATGGCTAGATGTTTTGATCCATTCATAAATATATAAGGAAGAGTAAAGTAACGAAATTCCAACAATTGTAATCATAATTTCAAAAGATACTAATTCACTTACGTTAATCACAATCATAAATTAGAAAAGATACTATATCATTTAGTTTCAAGGTGATAGGAGTTAATTTGTCATACATGAAGTGATCTTTATTCAAAGTAATTCATATATCAAATTAATCTTTCTTTCCATTGTTGATATATTTGCGAGTAAAAGTTGACAAAGATTCTTGTTACGAAAACTAGTCAATAGTTGCTCCAAGGTTTTATAACCTTCCAAAGAACTTACTGATTCCCTTCATGATTCCTCTATAGTCATAACATTCATTCATTTAAAAGTACCCTCATTTTAGAACTTCATACTGCTAATTATTCATTTTCCTTAGTAATCTTTTAATTTTTGATTTAAGTTAATTTAATTTATTCCAATCCAAGGAAAGATTATGTTTTTAATTGTATTCAATGTCCAACATTTCTCATTGAGATAATGAATTACACATTCATAAGGGTCAACATTTGTTTAAATAAGTCATTTTGCTTTTGCCACATATGGTCAAGAGGGTTAATTTTCTAATGCAAAGATAATCAAAATCTATTGCTAGACTAGAGAGTTCATGTAGGAATCATTATTAACATGATTCACTTGATTTCAAGGAAATACCTTAGTTTTAAAAAAAATCACTAGCATAAATCATCCATGTAACAATTGCATCAAGAACTTATTGAAAGGTTCAATTTATAGGAACATGATGGTCAATTGCCAAAATATAGGAGTTATTACTTAAATCGATTTTTCAATAGCTAATCCAATAATTATTTTTAAATGTACATGGGATTATTGATTTTATAAATAATGTTATTAAAGATAAATTCATTACCATACAATTATGCATGATTGACTAATTACCTTCTGAGTTCCAAATAACCTCACGAGGCAATAAATCCTTCCATGAAAAATTACATATGATCTTATTAATGAATTACTAGTTTATCAATAATATAGTTATTTGTAAAGGAAATTTATTATTTAGTTTATAAATGTTAAGACTTAATATTTTAATATTACATACTTATTTATATATACTGTAAATTTATTTTTTGACAAATAAATGCATTTATTTAGACAAGTTTCCAACTTCATCAATTCACATTTGCCCGCTTATTTCCAGTCAGTGTCAAAAGGGAAGCTTTGGAATAGGTTCTAGACATGCATCAAGACATAGAGGAAATATGAATTGTCATACATCATAGAGTAAAGTAAAAGTGAATTTCAGTGGATGCCCCGGTAAACATGCCTACAAAATGTGGAAGCACATACAAGGCGTGTGAATCTAAAATGACATAATGAAAAGTGATCTCAGAAAATGAAATAATTGTAGCAATTTCTAAAAAAAACTTTTCTATTGTGTTATATTTTTTTTACTCTATCTGGTATGTGCTATTAGTTTCTCTACTGTACACAATTGTTACTTTGGCCAGATAATAGTGAACATATTGTTTGTTCGGATTAAAGGTGTACATTAACCTGACCTGGCCTTGATTGACTGATTTATTCTCTTGCACAAACCATACCTGGAGCTAATTTTGAACAACCACCAGAACTAAGTCTTAGTACTAAATTGGTGGTAGTTTCCAACTCTGGGTTTGCATAACACTAATATGTAGATTCTTACAGTTGTAAACGAGTTTCAAACCTAGTTCAACACAATCTTACTAGAATCTACTAATATCTTCTTTCATAGCCAAAGCAATATGTGTCTGCCTAAGATTGACCTATCAGAGATTAAATATAGATTTGAAATTGTAGATACAACAATTGGAATATTCAATTCAAACTAAACCAAATCCACAGCAGAAAGGCCATCATTCTCCTATAGTAATTAAGCAAATTTAATGCAAACATGGTCAGAGGCCATTTGCCAACACACATTCAAATTTCATGAGCTAAATTAAAAGCCTATTACGAGCTACAAAACGACTCAAAGAAATGGGATCTCATGGATTGCCATGACAGCAGGGGCAGTTGAAAATACCTTAGAAACTGTTAAGCAAATGCGACTGGTGAGTGTAAAGCGGACTCCTCAACCTTGTGTCCTTCCTACCTAAGTCTACGTGGGCTCTGGGAACAGGGCATAAACAACAGTTTACTCCAGCTCTTCCAACCAGAGGTCCGTGTGTGTTTCTTACTTTACAATTGAGGCATTTATAGAAAATTTCATGTATCCCCACCCTTGTTTTTTTAATGCAAATGCATCCTCCACTCCTTTAATTTATAAATAATGCAGCCTCCACTCCTTTAGTTTAATGCTAATGCATTCTCCACTCCTCTAATTTATTGATAATGCAGCCTCCACTCCTTTAGTTTAATGCTAATGCATTCTCCACTCCTTTAATATATTGATAATGCATCCTCCACAAATCTTATCCCCCATTTCCTATGTGTAATCCATTTAAATTGTTTATAACTTATATTGTAAATGAATATATTGTTTTATATTAGTTTAAAAAAAAATTGAGTTGTGACATTAATTTACCATAATATGCATAATATTGTGTTCCACTCTTGGACCACAAGAAAAAATAGATGAAATTCTCAATGCGTTTATCTACAAAAGTTCATTGTAGATGAAATTCTCAACATGTATATGTGTGTCCCTTAAACAACCTATGTGGAATCTTTTTTCCTTCAAGCCACATGCATCAATTTATTAGCTAAAATTTGTCACTTCAAAACCCACAATTTTGGGTCAAATAATATCATAAAAATATAAAAATTAATATATGAATACTAAAATAGCCCTTGGTTTTAGATTCCAGACATGAGGGAAAATATGAAATGATGTCAAGATTCTTGAAAAATAATATTGCATTTTGTATCCATGTCCTTATTTCAATGAAAAATTCAACTCAAGTGTACACACAAAAAATTGTGTAACAGTCACTCTATATCTCTAGATTACTATTATTGTCACTTAAAAATATTTAATCAAAAATTACAAAAAGAAAAAGATATTAAAGCACTAGATATCATATTTAGGGATTTATTATTGAAAAATAATATAATTTTTAATTTTTTCTCAATATTGTATTTTACGGTCAATGGCTTACTCAACAAAATACTATAAAAGTATAATAAACACTTTATTAAAAATTAACCAAATGTGATAGAAATAATTTTCTAAAAATGAATTTAAAAAATTAAAAATGCCACAAATCTTTATTGTGCATTGTCTTTAAATTCTTGATTGTTTATTTGTTATAATGGTAGAACGTGGTGAATACTAGAAAACTTTGTTTTCAGTGGCCCCAAACCACCAAAAAAGGGGCATGCTATTATGTTTTCACCCTTATATATTTCCACCTAAGAATTAGCTTCCCAAGAAGGAACTACTTATCTTTATTTTGTTTTTATTTTTATACATGAATTTTGGGTTCAACTAACCCCAATCCATGATGCCACAAACTAGGGGGCCTCATCCCCATACTTCGAAAGCACGTCATCCACCAAGGGCCTACTTGAAACACTTAAGCAACACAATTTCCACAATAGGACTAAAACTTGTACCTATCACCAAACAACCAATAGACATACCATTACACGATGTGCCTATGCACAATATTTTTATTTTATTTTATAAAGTAGCTTTTATCACCATTTAGACCTTAGCCTCCCAAAAAGGACTAGTTTTCTTTCTTTACTATAGTTTACACCTAGTTATAATGTATATGACACCTAAACCTTAGCCACCCAAAAGGAATTTGATCTTTTTTATTTGCTATTAATCAAGAATCGACATAGATATTTCATGTAGGATCATTAACAAAGTTATATCTTTCCTTACATGATGTCTCAAACATTAAAAATAGGTGATATTCTTTTTTATATTGGGAAAAGGTTTTAAATATGGCTCAACAAATAATCAAAGATATCAAGTCAATTGGAAATCATGGAATTACAAAAAAACACCTACCAAACTAAAGGGAAACAAAATAAAAGGCCCCAAAAAGATAAAATAGGGCATAACATCAAAGAGGTATCACATGTTCATATACATGTATTAATAAAGCCTAAGTAGTTGGTAGAAATGCAAAATTTATAGGTCACATATAGGCCATATCAAAACAACACCAAGCCAAAAAATTGGTATCTTGTAGAAGTCGTGCAACAAAGTTATCCACATTTGTTAGGTGTAGTGGAGTTCACATCTAACACACTATTGGAGGAGGAGCTAACATTCTTGATCAAGTGAGTAGAAGTAAATCTTGTTGGCCAAGCGCTATCATTAGAGCTATCATTCATTAAGATCCTCATATCATGATTACCATGTGCCTCTAAAACCTAGAACAAAGATCTAACACCCTCATTATTGTCATCAATTGAGAATGGACAACTACCAACCTTAATCATTGTTTTATCCTAAATTATAAGGATAAAAATATTTTTGTTGAAAATCATGTTGAGTCCCTTAAGCAATATCACTTTTATTGCACATTTCATATTTAAATGAAGGATCTTAATTTGTATCATGCTTTACATGAGTCATTCATCATTGTCATATTGTAATTTCTCAGTTTCATTCATTTGTCCCTACACTAAACTCTTGAACATTATCAAAACTAAGCTAAATAATGGTTTTAACTTCATCAGGGATCTTCTTAACTTGTCCAGAGACTTGTAAGGAAGCCAAGTGGATGGTGACATCTCTAAAGAAGCTAATGAGAACCCATTTAGCTTTTTCAAAAAAACCCTTGTTCCTTGTATTCCCAAAGGAACCATGAGACCTCTGTCGATAAAACCAACCAAAAGTTTGACTAAAATTTGGACAATTTAACATTACAAGACACCTTTCCAAAAGAGTATCAAAACAATCAATCTTATCTTTCCTCAAAAAAATAGCCCACACTGCAAGGAAACATTCCCAACCACATTTAGCATAAGGACGATCGATAGACTCATTCATACCACAAAGCAAACATGTGTTAACATTAGGGAAAATAGCTAGTTTTTAAAAAGCATTAACCATCCAAAAAAGGATTTTTTAGGGCTCTAGACAAAATGACTAGACCATTTTGAATCTTTTATCCCAACAACTAATAGAATCTAATATTCCCTATATGGTATTAATCTTATCCATCAAGCCTTTTGAATATGTAACCAATGAGTATTTATTTAGTTGTAGATACAAGGAACTTACATTCCCCAGCCAATAAATCTTTTTCCATTTATCCAACTCATCATAAACCTTTAGTGATGAAGGGGGTAAATCATAAAACACACAACAGAAATAGAACACAGAAAATAGAACTTTCTTTTATTGATTTGGACAACTTATTACATTACAGAAACTCAAATACAATCAGAGGAATCAACCCTCCACAAACTGCAACACATTACAGCTTCTTATCACCAGACTCTAGAATCATCTGCCTTCTGTAACCCCAAATTAGCTAGGGTTTCTATTTTTCTACCTATTCTTGACTCTGCACTTGCCCCCTTAACTCTAGTACTGCCCAGGGTTCCCAAAAATGGTTATTGATAGCCTTTTTGGCGGCCAATCAACCTAATTTTGAAATTTGCATCTCCCTCCAAAAAAGGTCAACTTCTGGGAGCCATAACTTTTGATCCAGGTGTCTGATTGACGAACCGTTTTATGCGTCAGAAAGCTCGCGGAGTGTTCTACGCGCTAAAAACTCACTCTGCCAGTTCTGGCCATTTTCAGGCCCGTACGGAGCTGTTTAGTGCCTCAAACCTGAGTTTGAATAATTTTGAGGCATTTTTCAGGAAACAGAAACTTTAATATCTTTCAGCTCGCAAATGATCTTTGCATGATTCCTTCACCAAAGGTCTTATTTTTCAGTTATGAAGCTTCCTGTAAAATTTCACTTCATTCCGTGCCCAAATGCAAACTTTCTAAAAATAACAGGTTACTATTTTGAGCAATTTGGAAAAACTGAAAGTTCTACATCATTATTCAAGCGATTATGGAAACAGAACCACAAATTTTGAAAAGAAATGGAAAGAACATCAACAATTTTGAAATATATCTTTTTTTGGGTGATGCAAGATAGCCCTTACACCACTGGATGCTCCTACATCAGACACCCAAGGTAATTTGAGAAGTGACCATGTCACATTTCAGGTGTTTGTGTGAGGAAAACCCAAACGGACAACCTCTGCCTTAAACAATCAAGAAGAGTTTTCAACAAGTCTTCCTTTCCATTTCACCATATATTCTTCATATTGCCTATTCCGAGTACTTCTTTCCACACGGCTATCCAAGATCTCTTCTATCTCCTCTGTTGAAGTAGATGCCGAAATACTCCACTGTTCTTCTGTTGTTCCATCCTTTGTGCCACCCTCATGATATTCTATTAAATCAGCAATGTTGAACATGGGGGAAATATTAATCCCACTCGGCAGCTCTACCTCATATGCATTTCCTGAATCATGCTTCTTCAGAATTATGCACGGTCCAAATTTCTTCATTTTCAACTTATTGTATGTTCCAATTGGGAACCTTTCTTTTCTCAAGTGATCCATGACTTCATCTGCTACCTGGAATTCCTTATATCTCTTCTTCTGATCTGCCTTAGCCTTGTACTGAATATTCATCTTATTAATATGCTTTTTCACTTCTTCATGCAAATTCTTCATGTGTTCTGCAAAGTCTTCAGCCTCGACACTTGTCTTTTCTCCTTTGTCCAGAGTCCTTAACTCTGAAGCATTTCTTGGACTATTCCCATATACAATCTGGAATGGTGATTTACCAGTACTCTTATTGACAGAATTGTTGTAAGCAAATTATGCCTATGGTAAAATTAAATCCCATCCCTTGGGCTTATCTCCTACTAAGCATCGTAGCAGGTTACCCAAACTCCTATTCACCACTTTTGTCTGTCCATCAGTCTGTGGATGGTGTTCAGAACTGAACTTCAAATCTGTCTTCAATTTCTTCCACAATGTCCTCCAGAAATATCCAACAAACTTGGTATCTCGATCTGAAACTATGCTCTTTGGTAGACCATGTAATCTCACCACCTCCCTGAAAAATAACTCTGCAATATGAATAGCATCGTTAGTCTTCTTGCAAGGAATAAAATGTGCCATCTTCAAGAATCTATCCACCACCACAAAAATGGAATCATGTCCTCTCTGTGTCCTTCGTAAACTAAGAACAAAATCCATACTAATATCATCCCATGGCTTCTCTGGTACAGGTAGTGGCTGATATAGACCTATATTCTGACTTGCTCCTTTCACCATCTGACATACTCTACACAAATTTCCTCACATCCTGTTGCAACTGTGGCCAATAATAATTTTCACCAACAATAGCAATGGTCTTATCTCGACCAAAGTGTTTAGCCAATCCTCCACTATGCTTCTCCTTAATCAGGTTCTCTCTCATGGAACTCCTCAGAATGCACAACTGGTTTCCTCTAAACAACATGCCATCTTGGATTATGAAATCCAACCATTTTGTCCTGTCTAAAGTAACAAGTTCCAAACAAGTTTTCCAGGCCTCTGCAAAATCTGGATCTTCAGGATATAAACTTTTGAGCTCATCAAACCCAAAAACCTCTATCTTCATTTATGTCAACAAATTTTGCCTTTTGCTCAAGGCATCTGCAACTCTGTTGGACTTCCCACTCCTGTGCTTCAAAACAAAAGTATAGCTCTACAAAAACTCAACCTATTTTAAGTGCCTTTGATTTAACTTTCCTTGACTATTAAGATACTGCAAAGCCTGATGATCAATATATAAAACAAACTCTTTTGGCAACAAATAATGTCTCCATTTCTTCAAAGCCTGAACTATTGCATAAAACTCCTGATCATAAATAGAATACTTTTTCTTGGCATCATTAAGCTTCTCACTAAAATAGGCAATGGGCTTACCTTCTTGGCTCAAAACAGCTCCTATACCACTACCACTAGCATCACAATCTACCTAAAATACCTTATTGAAATCTGGAAGTGCCAAAATAGGTTGTTCCATGACTTTCTGCTTCAATGCATCAAAGCTCTTGTTTGCTCCTTTAGTCCATCTAAACTCTTTTCTATCCCCTCTCATTGTCTCAGTTAGGGGTGCACAAATGCTACTAAAATTCTTGATAAACTTTTTGTAAAAACTTGCCAAACCATGAAAAGATCTTACCTCAGAAGCACTCCTCGGCATAGGCCATTTAATGATAGCCCTCACCTTCCTGGGTCCATCTTACGACCTTCCTCTAAGACAACAAATCCCAGGTATACGAACTCCTTCTTTGCAAAACTACATTTCTTCGGATTAATCAGCAACTTCCCCTCCCTCAGCTTCTCTAAAACTCTTTTGATATGCATCAGATGCTCATCCCAAGTCTTATTGAAAATTAAAATATCATCTAAATAAACAATAACAAAACTTCCTAAAAATTATTTCAGTACCTCGTTCATGAGCCGCATGAATGTGCTCGGTGCATTGGTTAGCCCAAATGGCATGACTAACCACTCATACAAACCCTCCTTGGTCTTGAAGGTTGTCTTCCATTCATCTCCTTCTCTGATTCAAATCTGGTGATACCCACTCTTCAGATCAATCTTCGTGAAGTACTTGGCTCCACTCAAACAGTCCATTATGTCATCTATTCTGGGCAATAGAAATCTATACTTGATCGTGATCTTATTGATGGCTCGAGAGTCTGTACACATTCTCTACTCTCCATCTTTCTTTGGTGCTAGTACTGCAAGTACCACACATGGACTTAGGCTCTCTCTTATCAATCCCTTCCTCAACAACTCCAGAACTTGTCTGTTCAACTCTTCACTCTCTGCTGGAGTCATTCTATAGGTTGCCTTATTCAGAAAACTTGCTCCTGGTATTAAATCCATTTGATGACTTATCTTCCTCACTAGTGGTAAACCTTCTAGTACATTATCAGAGATAATGTCCTAAAATTCTTCTAACATATCTAAAACTTCTGCTAGTACATCTTCACATTTCTCTTGACTAATCTTAGGAATCAATACAAAATAATGATGTTCATGCTTCATACCCTCCAAAAATTTTCTACCATCTACCAAGCAAATTCTAGCAGTACTACATACCTTTTCTTCCACCTCTTTCAAGGGCTTCAATTTATGGCGAACTCCATCCTTTGTTAGGGAGTATGTGTTTGCACGGCCATCATGGACAGCGCTCCTATCATACTGCCACAGCCTCCCCAACAGCATATGACATGCATCCATCGATATGATATCACACAGCACCTCATCATGGTAGTCCCCAATCTTGAACTTCACTAAACACTGCTCATTGACCAAAGCTCTATGGCCCTTTTGCAACCATGCAATCTGATATGGATGTGGATGCTTTCTTCTTGTCAACTTCAACTTGTCAACCATCTCCTCTGAAATGAGATTGTTAGTACTTCCACTGTCAATAATAATGTCACAACACTTACCTTCACATTTGCACCTTGTGCAGAATAAACTCTTCCTCTTATTGGGTTCTTTCTCCTCATTCAGCAAAGTTCTTCTGACAACTAGGGTTTCTCCCTTTTCAGCATCTTCAGAATGCTCAAATTGTGCATCTTCATCTACATGTGCAACTCGTGCATTATCTTCAGGTCTTCTATTTGTCCTTCCTTGATGTTGCGGACACTCGATGCTCGATGCCCTTCTTCGCCACATTGGAAACAGGTTCCTCTGAAACCTCCTCTTCCAGGTCCTTGCCTAGGTCTGCCTCTTCCTCTTCCTCTTTGCTCAACATTGTTCTGGTCACGAGGGTGGTATGCATTATCTCCTCTTTGATTTCAACTAGTGCCAGCTTCTTCACTTCTCTTTGGATCTTCATTTCGGCCTCCATAGGACCTTCCACCAGTCCTTCCACCTTGACCTCTTCCCCTTTGTTTATTGTTGAATCTTGTATTCAGCTTCTCTTCCACCTTTAGGGAAAACTGGTACGCATCTTCTATGATGGTCATTCTAACTAGGCTGAGCTCCTCTTGAATACTCGGCCTCAACCCATTAATGTAACAGGCTACCTTCTCCTTGTTGGGCTCTGCATGACCGGTTCTAATAGTAATCTTATAAAATTCTTTTGTATACTCCTTAACAAACTTGTTGCCTTGCTTCAATCCTTGCAGCTTCTTCAACAACTTCATCCCATAGTCCACAGGAATGAACTGCTTCTTCAATTTCTCCACCATCCAATCCCATCTGGTGATCTTTCATTTTCTTCTTCTATTCCTCTCTAACTGGACCTCCTTCCACCAAATATTGGCATGGCCCTTCAACTTTGTTTTTGCAAACTTGACTCGATCTGGGTCCTCCACATCTTCATACTCGAAATACTCCTCCATGTCATTGATCCAATTAATAAGCTGTTCCATATTCAAATCTCCAAAATATGTAGAAACTTCAATCCTGGGCCTCTTTCTGATCTTCGAAATGGCCCTCAACAACCTAACTTCTGCAGGATCTCCTGCAACTTCTTGTTCTTCCTCAGATAGCTCTTCTTCAGCTTCATCCTCGCTTTCTTCTCTTGTTCTCGGCTCAAACCCTCTTCGCAACTCCTCTTACAATGCATCAATTTGCCTTTGCAGGGCTCTAAAACCCTCTTCTGTCAAAGCATTCCTCCCAATATGATTTCTTCTTGGAGGCATCTTAATCTCTGCAGCAAACCCACAACCTCAGGTCCTGGTGCAAACTACCTCATGGTCGGTAATCTATCTACACACTCAGGAACCCTTGCTCTGATACCACTTGATGAAGGGGGTAAATCATAAAACACACAACAACAGAAATACAACACAGAAAATAGAACTTTCTTTTATTGATTTGGACAACTTATTACATTACAGAAGCTCAAATACAATCAGAGGAATCAACCCTCCACAGGCTGCAACACATTACAGCTTCTTATCACCAGACTCTAGAATTATCTACCTTCTGTAACCCCAAATCAGCTAGGGTTTCTATTTTCCCACCTACTCTTAACTCCACACTTGCCCCCTTAACTCTACTACTACCCAGGGTTCCCAAAAATGGTTATTAATAGCCTTTTTGGCAGCCAATCAACCTAATTTCAAAATTTACATCTCCCTTCAAAAATAGGTCAACTTCCGGGAGCCATAACTTTTGATCCGGGTGTCCGATTGACGAACTTTTTTATGCGTCGAAAAGCTCGCGAAGTGCTCTATGGGCTACAAACCAACTCTGCTGGTTTCGACCATTTTCAGGCCTGTACGGGGCCATTTAGTGCCTCAAACCTGAGTTTGAATAATTTTCAAGCATTTTTTAGGAAACGAAAACTTTAATATCTTTCAGCTTGCAAATGATCTTTGCATGATTCCTTCGCCAAAGGTCTTATTTTTAGTTATGAAGCTTCATGTAAAATTTCACTTCATTCCGTGCCCAAATGCAAGCTTTCTAAAAATAGAAGGTACTATTTTGAACAGTTTAGAAAAACTGAAAGTTCTACATCATTATTCAAGCAATTATGGAACCAGAACCACAAATTTTGAAAAGAAATGGAAAGAATATCAATAATTTTGAAATACATCTTTTTTGGGTGATGCAAGATTGCCCTTACACCACTGGATGCTCCTGCATCATTTAGTTTAATAATGATGTCTCCCAAGGCATTTTGAACCAAAGTGTAGTCTCTTTTTGAGTGCCAAGTAGATTGTACATAACCCTCAACTGTTCCCAAGGGACGAGACCATCCTTGTTCATAATGTTATGAAAATTTTGGATTTGCCTAAGGGCCCACTCTTTAGAAAAGCATCAAGTATTTAGGGGAAGAGATTTGTTTTTGTTAGATATGCCCTCATAAACAATATTTTTTAAACTAGGCATACCCCTAGCTCCTTTGACTAAACATTTAAGAAATTCCCAAGCCTTCCATATAGGTCCAAAAATCAAGGAATGTACAAGTTTAATTTTAACAAGTGCAAATAATACATCCATCATTAAGGAAAAATTATTCCACTTAATTTTTTTGGAAAGTTAGAGCACATCAAGTGTTCATTAGAAGAACCTTGTAGGGTTCATTCCCCATTAAGGAGTGAATGACCCATTTAATTTCCTTTATAATCAAATTTACTTCCAACCATTTTATCTTCATGTTATCAATCATGTTAAGTGTATGTGCACAAAGATGTGGGGCAAAAAGTGGCAAAACATGCATTTTAATGCATAATGCATAGACACTCCAAAAAGAGTGTATGAGCTATAACACAATCATATTATGGATCATACATTCTTTTTGGAGAATTTACACATTATAAAATAATCTTGGTATGGCTCATACTATAATGTCTCCTTCATAGGCGTGAGCGATTGGCAGAGACCCTTAGCCTATTTTAATTCATGTAGGCTAATTGGGATTATGGTAAGGGGAGAATCATTTACTTAAATTAAGTTGTCTAAAATTATTTTTTAGTGGGTAACTTATATTTAATTAATTATTTTATTAAAGTCAAACATTTTATATTAAAGTGACTTATTTCGAGCCCCAAAAGAAAATTAAAATTAAAATTCACTTTATGGGGGAAATAAGATATAATTTCTTGAATATTCTAAAAGGGAGTATAAAAGGAGGATGTGAGAAGAGAAATTCATAGTCTTGGCATTTTCATTTTCAAAACCCTAGCTGTGGAGATTAAGCTATTGTTCAACTTTATGCCCTAGGATGAAAACCCTACAACAAAGATTAGTTTCAAGGATGGAACTCCTCCTGGCCAATTTGTGGTGAATTCATACAAGATTCTCAAGTATGCTAAATATATAATATTTGAAGGAAGAATGGTGTTTGAAATATTATTTCAGGTTTATGATTGAATTTATATTGGAGTTGGAAAGTGAAGATTCATCGAAATCATTTGCAAGCAAATATAAATCAATTTACAAAGGGAAGAGGAACTTGAATGTTGCTAGCCATACCACTTCAGGGTTCATATACAAGTCATACCATATTTGGTTAAGATAGCAGGGCCATAAAGCATCAAAAGGAGTGATTGGTCATTAAGGAGAGGATGACTTCAACTTTGATGGAAAATTAGTGATAGGAAGTAGTCCAAACATTTTAGCCACCACCTTTTAAAGGGTTTGATGAAGTGTTTTTGCTGACCGTACTGATAAGGAGAAGGGACATGAGGTTTCTTGGAAATGAAACACCTTAGTTTTGGGAGTTTTGGGGACCATACAAACCATGCCACACCATTATTTATGATCTTTTGGTAGTTTTCAGTTGGTCATAGCCCTATTTTGACATATTTAGTGTTGTATGTTGTCTGGATAGATATTTGTATGTGATCAGCATTTAGACTGAATTTAGTACTACATACATTTTGAGCAGATATTTGTATTTATTCAACATCAATCTCAGTTTTCAATATTCATTGTGAGGCCATTTCAAAATGCAACTCTATCTTCATGTTAAAGGTTAGATTCACAATAATTCTAGCTTTGTATGTAGATAAAATTCATTATAGTAGTATAATTAATAAAAATCCAATAGTAATCTGAGTTTATTGTTTAAATTTAGAATACTATGGTAGTTCTATTGATTTATAAATCATAAGATCAGTTTTTAGTATGTTATCTATTTGGTCATTTCATCAAACATTTGTCAAAAAATATAAAAAAATTAGTTTGGCACATTACAATGGTATCAAAGTTGGTTTTCCTACCAACCTGTTGGGAATTAACAAACTGGTGTAGAAAAACACTTCACATGCAACCTAATGAAAGGTTAAATAGGTACTATCAAAAGGAATCAATAAGGGCTTAGTTTTGGTTTCCAAGAAATTTGGGAACAAGGGTTCCAATTGCAGAGTGGGAAGAAGGAGAAATCACGGTTGATAGAGAAAGGAGGAATGAAAAAATAGTATAGAATAGATACACAATTGTTGACCCATTTATTGACACAAATGTTACAAAACATGAACACTTTTAGGGCTATCTATAATAACGATGGTAACAATGGTGAAGCAATTAACTCTACAAACAACTGAACTAACAACCACAACACTAGAATGGTTATTGGATCAGCAGCAAGACCATTGATGCCTACTTTTTTAAATAGAGATCAATTTTTAGAAGGTAATGGGGGATAACAAAATGATGGTGAGAATTATATGAACTATTTTCATGATTACCAATCATTAGGTGATGAATTTCATGCTACTATGTCATTGATTGATGTTTTGCACACTAAAGTTGAGGAATAGGCCCAAGAAAGACAAGGGTATGCGCAATCAAGACTTGTAACGAAGGATGAGAAATTTGTCCATACCTACCTTTGATGGATTTAACAACAACACAGCATGTTCATGGATCCAAAAACTAGATACATATTTTTCACTTAATCCCATGTTTGAAAATGAAGCAATAAAATATGCCACATTGCACTTGGAGGGAGATGCTCATGAGTGGTGGTACCATGGGATGGCAACACATGGGCATAGTCTCATAGACTCTTGTGCATGTTTTAGCTAGAGACTCATTCACATGTTTGATAAGAAGGACCTAGAATTGTATTTCAGGGAATTAGCATAGCTGAAGCAGTATGGTTCAGTTGATAATTTTATGACTAAATTTTAGAGGCTTTCCACGATGGTTCCTGATGTAATAGAGAGGAGACTTGTTCTTTTTATTAGGGGATCAACTGAATCACTTAGAGGTTGGGTATGGTTGGGTGAAGGCATTTAACCTACCTTCTTGAAAGGATGCAATAAAAAGGGAGAGAAACATGGAGTTATCCACACCCAAAAATAAATTCCAACCTAAGTTATTCCCACCAAAGAAATACAAGAAACCTTTTCAAAAGGAGTGGCCTAAAAAGGTAAGCATGGATGAGGAGACAAAGAATGAGTTGCAGAGGAAGAATCTATGTTTTTCATGCAATGATCCGTGGGAACCATGATATAGGTGCCTACGAAGGGGCAAGGTTCATTACATTGAGGTTATCTCCAATAATGAAGAGGAAAAGGAGGAAGTCGGTTCATGAATTAAACATGAAGACAAAGATGTTGAACCAAGAGACCAGATGGTTGGAGGAGTTACAAGAGGGACTTTTGTTACTCTATCAAGTACACCTAAGCATAATCCATTCAAAGTTAGAGGATTATTGCAGGGTCAACAAGTGACGGTTTTGATTGATAGTGGAGCAACCCACAACTTCATTAATGAGGGCATAGTATCCAAAAAAGGCCTTGAGGTGGAGGATTTTGAAGGATTTAATGTGATGGTTGCAAATGAGTATACTATGTCATGCACAAATAATATATCATAGTTGAGCATCATGCTAGACAACCATAGGGTGTGTTGGTACACAAAGTTGATGTTTCCCAAATCCCTAAAGTTGACCAGTTCTTGACTGCCAGGGGTATCAAACTCAAGACAAAGATCACACACTTATAATCAAGATGACGCAACTAAGGACAACATGGTTAAGGTGGGTAAGACCTTCTTCATCTTTTGGATCTGTTAAACTAAGGGGGGTATTCCCGAAGGTGTGTGAGGTAAAGTTTATAGCAACATAATATGAGACCCTAGGTCAAACCATACCCAATGCAAAGGAACTCCAATATTCTGTCAATAAGTAGCCTGTATGCTAGTTCGATATTTTATGGGTATTACACCTTCATAAAAGAGAGACACAACCATGTAGCCAACTTAAAATGATGTTATGATAGCCCCTAGTGTAGTAGCATACATCTAATCATAGATGTGGGTAGGGTGAACAACATAAATATAGTAAAAAAGTGAGGTTTTTGTTGTGTTTTAGTAGGTGAGGGAAAATAGAGGTTAACAAATAGCAGATTGTTGCCTATTCTAGCTAGGGAAGCAAAGTATGAATACACAATCAAAGGGGTGGTATTGTAATCAAATATTGTCACCTTATCAAGGCAACAACAAAGACTACAATTGATAATCTTTTGCATAAGCTAGTCTCTACACAAACAAACAAGCAGCTAGATGATTGCAGAACTTAATCACAAGCATTCTTCAATAATCCATAAACATTTTGTAAGTTTCATACATTGGCATGATAGGGAACCTCACAAAAGCATTGTAAAGGTGTTTTACAATTTACAAAAATTAACCAGTCATGCACAATATTCAAATCAGCAAGTGTGATTAGGGTATGTTTCCAAAATACCAAAAAACTTACAATACATTCATGGAGACACCTGAAAGCAAGTTCAATCTACACATTTAGTCCATTATTTGAAGATTACACTATCCTTTCATAGCCCTTGAAAGGGAATCCATAATATTTACAATATTATTGCTCAATAATCATTAACTGGGTGAAACCCTAGGGTTTCATACAAAATTTTCTTTCTTTCTGCTCTGCTCTCCAACCAAAAAAAATTTCCATCCTTTGCAAAAGAATGCAAAACACATTATATACTCTACTGAATTCAAGAGGAGTGGAAGGAGTTTGACCACATACAGACCATAATGGGGCAACCATGTTTCTTACCTCATCTTCACATGGGTCATTTCAGCAAAACCCTCAATTTTGAGCATAAGACTATGTCCAAGTGCAAGAAATTATCATCAGAGGGCCCACACCAGTTCTGGAGTGCTTGGAGTTTATCTACCCAACATTAATGGTGTTCCATGAAGGTCTACTATTCATCTTGAGGTGACTAGGAGTGCTTACCTTTTACCTTTTCATGCCTAAAGAAAAAGTGAAATCCTGAGGGGGTCAAGGATGCTCGATTTTGGGGTGGTATAAGACATGCGAGTCTAGAGGATTGATCAGGATGTGGGGGTTTAGGGGGGTGTCAGATATGTAGAGATCTAGGGTGGATCTAGATATGCGAGGGAAAAGGGGATGTTAGGATATGTGAGGTTTCAAGCCATATCCGGATATATCTTGATGAAGGGGAAAGCCCCGCTAGGATGAGTGAAAGGTGGAAAGCGGGAGAAAAGTGGGGATCGAGATATGAAGGAGTTGGAAGGGTAAAGGAATGAGCAAGGAAACAGGGGGATCCAAATATATCTGAATCTAGTTCAAAGTTCCGTAGAGGGCAGTGTGGATAGGAAAGTGGAAATTTGAGGGGTGCGGGAAGGCAAAGGTGATTGGGATGCGGGGAGAAGAGGGGGATCCGGATATATCCAAATTCGGGTCAAAGTTCCACCTGAGGGGAAACAGAGGAGGAAAGAAAGAGAAAAGGGGATGCAAGGAGGAGAGGGGTAATGACATATATCTGAATGCTGAGGGAAAACCTACAAATCTGGTTGGGGACCAAACATCCACCAAATCCTAATGGGGGCAAAAATCCTGCCAAAGGTAAAAACTTAGAAAATTTCAAGGAATTTTTAGGATTTCTTCAGAGTTTTCACATCTTCCAAGGTACTCAAAACAAGTGAAATTCATGGGGACTCCTTAGAAAAGTTTGATGAATTTGACAAGATTGTGCAATTAAGGGGCTTGAAAATTGGAGTCCCAACATTGGCTCTAGTTGGAGACATGTGTCAAGCATTGACACAATGAGAATCCAACTAAATTTGGGGTGTAAACCAAGAGGAAAGAGCAAGGGCCCAGCCAAAAATAGGGAAAGGGACAATGACCACAAGGAAAAAACACTAAAATACAAAACAAGAAGGATATATACATATTTACAAAGGGCTACACACACATACACTCAAGATAAGTATTATTTGAGATGTTTTCCATGGGATGGCAGCTCCAGAAATTCTCCCTCGAAACTCTTGAGGTAAAATGTAGTAGGGTTGCACCTATTAGTGATCACATAGGGACGCACCCATATGGCTTCAAATCTTGCCCTTGTCTTCAGACCTGGAATTCCACATGAGAACCAAGATCCCTACTTGAAAACTACTTTGGACTACCCTCTTATCAAACAAATGCTTGACCTTCTATTGTTGTAGCAAATTGTTGTCATGTGCAGTCCTCCGAGATTCATCAAGTTTAGTTATCTCATGTACTCTCAAGGAAATGGCATCATCTTCATTTCCTTCAATCCCTTATAGTAGTTTGTAGACAGGTAGTTCAAGGTTGATTGGCAATTTAGCTTCTACTCCATAAACCATTTCAAAGGGGCTTCTTTCAATTGCCTTTTTGTAAGTGACCCTATCAGCCCAAACAACAAACCTGAGCTTATCATCCTACCTTTTTCATGTTTGTTTCAAGTGTCTTCTTGATGATATTCATGATACTCTTGTTACTAGACTCAGCTTGGCCATTTCCTTGTGGAAGATAGGGAGAAGAATTTGTTACAACTATCCCATATTTATAGCATATATCAAGAAGATCATGGGATCTAAAACACATTGCATTATTAGTAACAATTCTTGCAAGCACCTCAAATCTAGTAATGACATTATTTGTTAAGAAATCAATCACTACCTTTGATGTTTCATTCCTGGTAGGTATGGCTTCCACCCATTTGGTGAAGTAATATATGGAAACAAGGATCCATCTATATCCATTGTTGGACCTCTTTACAATCTCTCCAATAAATTCAAGACCCCACTACTGAAAAGGAGCTACAATTGTCATAGAAGTAAGAGGAAGTGCACCTGAATATTTCATATTGCCAGCAAATCTTTGGCAAGGATCACATTTCATGACAAATTGGGGCACATCCTAAACAATTTAGGCCCACCAATAAACACCTTTGATTATTTTATGGGAAGTAATCTTGGACATGAAATTCCCACCACACAATCCTTGATGACACCCATCCATGACCTTGATGGTCTACTCAGAATCTAGACATTTCAATAGTACACCATCAATATTTTTCCACATAGTTTGGGCTTGAACCATAAAATATTTATGGGCTGCCAACTTCATCATCCTTTTTTGACTATCACTCATATTTGGAGGGCAATTCAAATTCTTCAAATAGAAAATTACATCCTTATATGAAGGATCATCCATCAATTAACAAGGAGTTAAATCAAAATTAGAGGTTACCTGATTTACTTTTGTTGCTTCCATATTTGTGTCTGCCATTAACTTAGAAAGGCCTTGACCTCTAACTAGCTTTGTAGTTTGTACCTCCATGGCATATTCCTAGATCTTATTAATCCATCTACATTTGTTCCCCAAGGCTTCATATTGAATGAAGATATCTCTTATAGCTATATGAAGCACATAAACTATGGTTTTAGCTCCTATGAGATAAGGTCTAAATTTTTTGACAGCCTTGACAAGAGCATAAGCATATTTCTCCATGATAGAATAGTCTAGCTCAACATTTTTCAACGATTTACTAAAGAATGCTATGGGTTGTTCAAATCTATCAACATTTTATTGAAGTAAAACAACAGCAATGGTGTAGTAAGAAGCAAAAGAGAACAATTGGAAAGGCCTGGAGTAATCAGAACTGACCAACACAGGTGTTGTCTTGAGTGCATTTTTATATCCATGAAGGAATCAGTTGATTCCCTATACCAAGCAAAGGATTGTCCTTTCTTGAGAACCTTGGAGATGGATTTGGTCTTCTCTGCAAAGTTAGGAATGAATCTCCTTACAAAGTTTATTTGTCCAAAGAAGGATTGCACAACCTTGATAGTTTTGGGTTGAGGGACAAGGTCAATTGCTTTGAACCTTTATTGATCAATCCTTACTCCATCTTTAGATACAACATGTCCTAGAAGATTACCTTCTTTAACACAAAACACACACTTTTAGGATTCAATAAAATCCCTTACTCCAAACATCTTTGGAAAATCAGCCCCAAATGCTTGCAATGGTCATCTCTATTTTTAGAGTAGGAAGTCAAGTCATCTTGATAAACCACCATGATCTCATTGATCAACCCAACAAATGCAACATCCATAGCTCTTTGAAAGGTGGCTCTAGCATTTTTAAGTCCAAATGGCATTCTCACATATACAAATGTGCCCAAGGAGTAGTGAAAGTAGTCTTATATTGCTCAAAGTCCTTGACCATTACCTGATTGTTGGTTAACAGATTTGTCTTGGTCTAAAAGTGCTTTGTTTTGACTCTATAACCCTTTCTTTTAAGAACAAATAAGTTAACAACAACTGGGTGAACTATCAGGAATAATTCCCCTCTAAATTAAGGTACAGCTCCCTTTTAAGTCTTCAATGAATTCAAACTATTCTAATCATTTGAACACACTTTTAACCAGAAAGCATTTAAGGCAAACTAACATACATACATCACTATGTCATGAATGTGATATCTTTCCTTTCGTATAACATCATTCAGTGATAGAACACACAGATTCCATCTTCAACAATAATCAAATATATAAATACATACATGTATTACTGAACCAGC
Organism: Cunninghamia lanceolata; assembly: GCA_027924645.1. Taxonomy (NCBI): domain Eukaryota; kingdom Viridiplantae; phylum Streptophyta; class Pinopsida; order Cupressales; family Cupressaceae; genus Cunninghamia; species Cunninghamia lanceolata. The sequence continues at coordinate 26,877,070 of BSBN01000213.1, read as the reverse complement.
AATTGATAAAACATATATGATGAGTCATCCAATGAAAGAATAATTACCACATCAAAGAAGAGTTCGCATAGAAACCCGATTTCAAGTACTTAAACACACAGATTTAAGTTTGCAACAATCATTTCTTCTTCTCATTCACAGATGAAAATCTTTCAGGCAAACATCACATACATTGTAAAACATAAAAGTTCAGCTCCAAAATTCCTTGTTTCTTATTTTCTCTAACTCTCTTTGTCTCAGTTTTAAAAACTAAAAACATATGTATAGTTCACCCTAATTAATTGTTTCTTTAAACCCAGAGTTAAAATAAACTCTGACCCATAGCAGAATTTAGTTTCTTAAAAGTTGATTGAAAGACAAACTTTTTAAACATAATTCTCCAACTAAATAACTGAATGAAAAGATTATGTAAGCATGATCATGACTAGGGAAGCCGCTTGGAATCTCTAGATTTGCTTGGTTCGGCTAAAGAGACATGTTGCATCTTCCATTCCTGGTATGCGGCAACAAATTCCTAAATTTTTGGGAAGTTAGGGATGCCAATGTGTTTAACTCATGCTTTCCAAACATCCTTTTCTCTTCAAATTTTCACCACTTTTTTCGCATGCTGTCAGAGTGCATCGACACAAAGGTGAAGAAGTGATTCCACTTTTGATATGTGAGAGAAATCATCAATTATCAAGTTATCATTTTCTTTAACAAAACTAATTTTCTCTTTGAAGGATTGTACCACAGTATCAATATCCTTTTCTGGCTCCCCATCATCTTTTATGTTCTTCACATCGATACATTCCAAATCATGTTGTAAAGACTGAGTAAACTCAGTTATCTCTTTAATCATCTTTGCAAACTCCATTCGTCCTTGTCTAGACACTGAGTTTCTCCATTCGATGTTTCTCTTGCTTACATACAATATATTATCATTCAGACTTGTTATATTCCTTTCTGATAAAAACTTTGTCACCCCAAATTCACCAATTTGATTTATCACATTCATCCATTTCCCTTCATCTTTTTCCCATGAAGCATTCTGTATTTTCAAATCTTTGATAGTAGCCATGGTTTCATCATATATACTTTTCAATTCATTAATATATTCTGTACCCTTTTGGATGATACCATCCAGCCAATCATCAAACACTTTGGTCACCATTTTGTTTCTGTGTATCTAATCGAGCATTTTCTGATTGATTGGACATTTTGGGTCAAAAGACAGAGGTAGTTGAGAAACAGGTTGTGGATCTGGACTATGAATGGCGTCAATATATTCTGCCATTGATCGTAAAGCTTGTTTCAACTCCCTCTTATCTTTTTCATCCTTCTAGGTACGGCTAACTATCCTTTTGGTAGATGCTTCGAGATGGTGCACGTCTGTGGCACGCGATGCAGTTCCAAGATCTATTCTTTCTATTGTGAAATCCTGAACTGTGGGGTCCTGAACTTCTTCATCAACTGTTGGTCGGGCTATCTCTGTACTCCAATTTCCTATATTAGGGTCAATGTCCACCCTGGAAGTGGTTTTCAGCTTTTTGGATTTAGGAGTCTTTCCTAGACACTTGCTAACCATGTCTTCCAATGGTAATGAAAATGGAACTATTTTCCTTTTATCACTAATTGAATTTTCCAACCATTTGGGTGCAAGGACTAGAACTTCTTTATCAGGATTCAGTTGTTCAGAAGGCGCATTTGATATTATCATCAGATCAGTAGAATCTGAAGCAACCTCTGCTTGTTGGTTCATACTGATCTCTTTTGCCATTGGTGAACCAAACCATTTATCACTCGTTGCTTCTCCCGAATCTTCTTCAAAGTTTAAGTCCACAACTATTCTTTCTGAAATCTCCTTCTTCTTCCTGCTTTTAGTTCTTGATCTGGTGGTGCGAGAAGGTAGAATAGTTGCAAGGGTTTTCTTGGACCTTTTGATGACAGAACCTTTTTCAATTTTTGATTTGGGAGTACCTACATCACAGATATTAATAAGTTGATTAGAAGAGCTTATAGGAGATGGTGATTCATCAATTGGTGCACACCGTTGGGAATCTTCATTTTGAACCTCTTTCAGTCTCCGTTCCCTTAACCATTTTTTAGTTCTCCTTATTACAGGGAGAGTCCATTTTTTAGTTCTCCTTATTACAGGGAGGGTTTTATACTCTTCATCTCTATTCCAATCAACTTCTGGAATAGGCAGCTATTTTATTTGTTCAAAATGAGAATCAATTACATGTTCCTCATCATCTATTATTCTGGTGATATTCATATTTAGATTAAGGGTAATTATTTTCCCTGAGGAGAATCTGCACCAAAGCCTTTTCCTAACTTCAAATTCATCTGGGCAATCCTCCCAATAGTCTTCCATCTGGGGAATGTGTGAAAATCCCTCTCCAAAATCCAAATTGTCTCTAGCAAAACCTTTGCTATCGAACTTGGGTCTGGCATTATAATACTAAAAATTGAACTTCTTCAGGTCCAGCTCTAGATTTAGAGCATCAAAAATTGATTGACATGAATAGTGACCAAGTTCAATGGGAAAAGATATACCAGACTCTCTCTCTTCATTGGAAATTTCTTATCTACATGGGCTAACTGCCTGTAAACTTTGATCAAAACAAAGTGGTCAAGGACATATCTGGGTAGTTTCAAAGGCTCACCATCAAAACTACCAACTCTGATGTAAGTAAATTTGGGAAACTAAATGAAGAAGCTACCATAAATGTTGATTAGCTGCATGGCTTCATCAGACATCCTCTTATTAATATTGTATGTCAATTCATAAGTCATCCTACCAGTGAAAACATCATTAACTCTTCCATAATTTTCATAATAGTTTTGCATCTGTAAATGTGAGTAATAATCATAAATTTTTCTATCTTCAACTAAGGGTGCATGAGATAATCCTCTCCATTCCCTTGTGGATCCTAGGCAATAAAAAAGATATGAGGACATATAAAAGTCTTTATTTCCCATATAATTACTCAAAACCTGATGTAAACATTCAGCTATTATTTCTGCCCAATCCAAATACTGTTCTCCTTGAAGGATCACTTGAATGAAGAAATACATCCAGTCTTCCCAATAGAATGCTTGAGAACTACCCTTTAACCTGTGTAACAATACCATGATATCTTTTATTTCCGGTATCATATGTTCTCTTGATAGTGCTCTGGGCAGTCTCGAACCTCCCTTTTGAAATTTCAATAACCAATTTCTTGCAATTACACTCTTATAATTTGCCCTTTTCAATGAAAAATAGTTGTAAGAGGAAGTAATATTAAGATTAGAGTATGGCTCCTTAGGCGGGATTTTCATTACAGTCATTAGGGTTTGTCTATTAATAGGCAATAACACATTACCATCAAAAGTTCTAATACATCTGTTTTGAGGGTCATATTTGCTCATACATTCGAGAACTAACTCAGGGCATTGTACCACCATAGGAAAGGCTACAGCTTTGACTAAACCACTTTCCACTATTCTTTCCATCACAGGGGCAGACGTAGGATTTTTAACCCTTTCCTTAAAGTCCTCTAAATCGTACTGAGCTAAAAAGGTATCTCCATATTCAAGAAGAGAACAAACAAGGCTAGAACCATGTTCAGAACCAAGACAGGCAGCTTTCATGGCTATAGATTGGATAAATAGAATGAAAAAGCTTTGAACTTCTTTAACAATGCCAGAAACTCCAAATGATTCTCTTTTTCAACAAAGAAATGGGATCATCTATAAGAAAAGTTGAACTCACCTTCAACGGATCCGAAATCATTGTCAAACTGAGCAAGAAAAATCTTTTACCTCCAGTGTTGTACCCCCTTTGTATCACCCTGTATGTTTTACTATTAAAATTGGCCTGTCCTTTCTCAATAAAAGGCATGAAATCAGGTCGAATAATTACTAGATCAATTAGCTTGTGCTGAATTTGCTTGATAAGACACAAATTCTGACAGATGCATTAATTGTAAGTAGTTCTTGTACACGACCTTAATGTGTAATCATTACCCATAACCTTTCAAAAGTAAAACTTTCCATTTCATAAAATGTTCCGGATATATTTCCCTCTAAATGATTTTCTTCTTTTTAAAATCTCCCACAAATTTTTGACTTAAAGAAGACTTCGGGAAAAGTGGGACTAAAGTCACAGAATTTTGAACCTTTGAACCTTTGAACTCTGATATGGGGTTCAATCGGGAGGTTCAAAGATACAAATTGAGTTACACAAGGGGACCAAGGGTAAATGACTTCTAAAGAAGCATTGAATATTGAACCATTGAACTCTTGAACTCTTGAACCGTTGAACCCTTGAACTCTTGAAAAGGGTTCAAGTTCGAAGGTTCAATTCTACAGTAACTTCGCACATAAGACAACAAGCGAATGAATTTTAAAAACAAAGAACCAACTTAAGAAATAAAAATATGACCAATAAGGGAAGATGGTAGGTTGACTTTTTGCTTAGGGAAGGATCGCAAAAAATTGAATAAGGGTGAGTGAAAAGGTAACATTGGCTCTGACTGGGGACTGCATTTTATGACAAAATGCAGAGAACTCAGAAACTCTAGTTACACACAAACTGAAACACAGGGACGGAAGAAAAAGAACCAAGGCAAACTAAAACTAGAAAAGGAAAACGACAAGACATGACAATCAAAGAAATGACTATGTACAAAACAAGGGACACCTATTTCACAGTTGATACAATTTAAGGTCCTGTCCATTATAGGATAGGGGTAAAATAGATCCATCTAGATATTCCAATTTGAAAGAATAGGGCCCAGTACCTGATGAATTTTGAATGGCCCCTTCCAAAGCGAATCAAACTTGCCATGTGCTCCTTTAGGTTCTCTCCTTCTATCCCACAATAGCACTTCGTCTCCTTCCATGAATTTTCTGGGCCTTGTTTTCTGATCAAAAATATTTTTAACCCTGGCTTGATGAGCAGTAATCCGATCAACTAGTTCATTCCTTTCCTCCTGAATCTTGGTTAAGTACAAAACTCTTTTTTCTAAGGAATCTTGAAAGTATTGATCTTCAATGACATTTTGTAATTTGGCTGCAGATAATTCCAGAGGTAATGATAATTGAGCTCCTATTCCATAAACCAACTCAAAAGGTGCCATTCCTATTGCCCTTTTTGGGGTTACCCTGTCAGCCCAGAGTGCTTCATACAATTTTTTATGCCAATCTTTGGGATTATCACTCACCAATTTTCTCATGATGGATATCAGATTTTTATTACTAGACTTAGCTTGTCCATTCCCTTGAGGGTAATAGTCTGATGAGTGAGAAAGAGAAATACTATCCTCATAACAAAATGAAGTGAGTTCAACTAAGGAAAAGCTGGTAGCATTATCTGCCACAAGTTTCTGAGGGACGCCAAAACGTACTAGTATATTCTCTCTGAGAAAATTACACACTACTTCTGAAGTGGTTCTCTTCACAGGGATTGCTTCAACCCATTTTGTAAAATAGTTTGTTGTTGTTAGAATGTGTGTATGTCCGGCACTCGAAGGAGGTGAAAGAGGCCCAATGAAGTCTAAACCCCATTTCTTGAAAGGTTCTTCAATAACAACAGGCCTCAGAGGCAATGCTGCAAGTTGTGGTCTTCCTGAAAATATTTTGCATTTTTCACAATTAGCTACCCATCTGTATGCATCTTTGAACATGCTTGGCCAATAATAACAATTTCTAAGGATTTTGAAGGCTGTGACCGAAGAAGAGAAGTGTCCACCGCAGGCTTCATTATGAAAAACTTCCAAAAGCTTATGTTGTTCTTTATCTACACATCTCAGAAAGGTTCCATCTAGTCCCTTTTTGTATAAGACATCACCCCAAATGACATATTTCACTACTTTTAACCTCAGATTCCTTTTCTCCTTCAGGGATAAGTGACTGGGATAGTCTCCATAAGTAAGATAATGTGCCACACTCAGGAACCATGGATCTTGTAAACTCACCAATAGGACAGTGGGAAGTTCTTCCTCTTCTTCTTCTTTACTTTCAGCAATCAATTTGCACAGGCCTTGACCTCTAACTAATTTAGTTGGCCTAACCTCCAAGTCATATTCTTGAATCTTAGCAACCCATGTTGCTCTTTTATTCATCCCAACATCCTGTTGAGTCAGAATGCTTTTTACAGCTGAACTAGAGACAAATATAATTGAATGAGAATGTAGTATGTAATATCTAAATTGTTTGACAGCCTTTACCACAGTGAAAGCTTGCTTCTCAGTTAAAGAATATTTAAATTCATGCTTCTTGAGAGGAACACTCATAAAGGCTATTGGGGCTTCTACATTCAATTCATTTTTCTGTAGTAAGATATCAGACATGGTATATTCTGAAGCATAACAATAAATAATAAAATCCTTTTGGAAATTAGGGTTTACCAAAGTAGGTGTCTGTGCAATCGCATCTTTAATATCTTCAAATGCTTTCTTAGCAGCCTCGTTCCACCTGAATGCCTATTTTTCACTCATCATCCCTATAATATGTTTCGTAATCTTAACAAAATCAGGAATGAACCTTCTGAGGAAGTTAACTTGGCCAAAGAAAGACTTAACTCCAGTCCTATTAGAAGGAAGACTTAGTTGTTGTATTGCTCTAACCCTTTCTGGATCAATCTTAATTCCATCCTTCAAAACTAAATGTCCCAATAACTTACCTTTTGTTACATAGAAAACTGACTTCTTAGGATTAAGAGATATCTCATGACTCCAACACGTTGGCAAAATGATCTCTAGATCTTTCAGATGATTCTCTCTTCTTCTAGAGAAAACAGTCAAATCATCAAGATAAATGACAATAATTTTATCTTTCAGATCTTTAAAGGATGAATTCATTGCCCATTGAAAAGTTGTACCAGCATTAATCAAACCAAAGGGCATACGGTTGTAAGCAAAAGTTCCCCGGGGTGTAGTGAAAGCAATTTTATGTTGATCGGCTGTAGCCACACTTATTTGATTATAACCGGAGAACCCATCTAACATGGACATCATCTCTAATCAAGCAACTGTTTGTAAAATGTGATCCATCATAGGTAAGGGATAATTATCTTTCAAACTGGCTTGGTTCAGATTCCAAAAATCAACACAAATTCTTATTTCTCTATTTTTTTGTGTACTGGGACAATGTTTGCCACCTAGGTGGAGTGATGAATCGGATAAATAATCCTAGCCTTCAACATTTTGTTGATCTCCTTAAAGATAGCCTTAGCAACCTTTGGGTTATAGTTTCTCAACTTTTGCCTGAATGGAGTTGCATTTGTTTTTAAAGGAATATGATGCTTAAATTGCCCACCCCTAAAATCCTTTAGGTCATCATAGCACCAAGCAAAGACATCCTTATACCTAGTCAACAAATTAATCAATTTATTTTTCTCCTATGGCGAGCAACACCTACCAATAGAAATCCATTTAGGATTAGTTTTACTCCCAATGTTTATTTTTTCACAATCTCCCAATTTGTCAGGATTCTGAACAAGTTTGTCTTTGGTATATTCATCTTGTCGAGTGAACAAATGTTCTAGAGAGACCAATCCCCTGGGGATTTTGTTTCCCTTTAACTGAATTACATCATCCTTTGAATTGATCCCTAGATCAGGACTGAATTCTTTACATTCCGCTTCAGAACCTTCAAAATAAGTCCCCAAGAACATCTCAGCGTTCTTCAAGAAGTTTTTAATCTGTCTGTCATTCTCAAAAACTTGTCAATTTTTAGTATTATCTGGGATATTAGGACGGTAGATCAGTTCGATTCTATATGAATCCTTTTTGAAATCAGGGTGTGGGAGAAGAAGGGAATCTAACACTGCTAGAGAATCCGCCCATGTATTCTGATCTCTGGGAACTGCCTCAATAGAAAAGGCATTAAAATATTCTATCCCGTCCCAAACTCTATTCCTGTAATGTCTCAATCTTTCATTTTTAACTAAAAAAATGCCTCTCACCTGTTTAATAATCAATTCAGCATCTCCCTTTGCTTTGAACATCTTTATACCCTTTCCTTTGGCTTCATTTAATCCAAGCAATAGGGCCTCGTACTCTGTAGTGTTATTAGTATTTTTAAATTCTAACTTGAAAGAGTAAGGAAAATTTTTATGTTCAGGTGAGATCAAAACAACCCCTGCTCCTGAACCAATGGTGGCACAACTACTGTCGAATTCCATGGTCCATAGATCATCTGAATGAATAGACTTTGGGATAGATTCTTCCTTCACATCTTCAGAAGAGAGAAAATAATTACCAAATTTGCATTCTTCAAATAGAATCTAAGATTTAGGATCATCAGAAGGGTATACAGTAAACTTGCATTTAGGTTCAGGTTCTAGTTTAACTTTCTGCTTTCCCACTAGAATTGTAGCTTCTGACCAATCCAATTTAATCTCCCCACCCAAATCTTTACAAAAGGTCCTGCTCAATAGCATGCCATAACTCACAGGAATATCTGCTACCAAGATAGTCAACTTCACTCTTTTATCAGGATAGGTTGTGAGAGCAACCCGTGCATCTTTAATTTGTTCGAGCAAAGGAATTTGTTTGCCATCCATGGAGTAACACCTACCAAATGTTTTTGTAAGGGATAGGCCTAGGGCTTTGGCTACGGAAGAAGGCATAATATTATCAGAAGCACCTGAGTCTATAATACAATTACTGAGTTTATGGCCATTTATGAATAAAGAAACATAAAATGGGTTGGGCTTAATATCGACCATATAAGAAGTATCATTAGATGAATTGACGGCTATTTTAGGAGTGTGTGTGGGTGATTCAGGTGGAGAAGAAAATAATTGGGCAATCAGAGACTCAGTATTAACATTTAGTTGACTTTCGAGTTCAATTTGTGTAGGACCACCTTTGACATATTTAACCAATTTATCAAGTTCTTTGGGATTTAACTTGAGATATTCAGCAGGGGATATTTGAATCTTTGTAGACTTACAAAATTCTAAAATATCAAAAGAAGTTCCATGATCATTCCTTTGTAACAATTTAACTTCTTGGGCCTTCAAATTAGTATCAGAGGTTCTAATGAGAGGTTCCTTACCTTTAATAGGCACTTCTTGAGTATTAGAAAATCTCGGATTCTTCTGACTTCTGGTAAGCACAACACATGAAGGATCTTCAAGAGTAACTAATATTTCACCTCCTCTTTCTGAATCTGATTCATATTCTAGGAAGTGTATTTCAGAGTTGCCAGGTTCCTCAGAGTTCCTTTCTTCTTCGGTAATCTCTCCCAATACATCTTGAATAGTGGTCATTTGAGCATATCTAAGCATATTCGAACAAGAATTTCCATCATGATCAGAAGTCAAATGAAAGGCACACATATTCCCTCTTCCAGGAGGAGCTTCAATAGCTAACCTTAGTTGTGCTGATGTAAGTGGCAATGTCTTACCAATATTTGTCTGTTGATTAAAATTTCTCCTGCTGACATCTTGATATGGTTGTTGAAATGAAGTACCAACCTTAGGCAATTGTCTTTTTAAAGCAATAATATCATTAACTAGTCTTTGAACCACAAGATCTGTAGAGGATGAGGGATGAGCATTAGGTACTTAGACTTCTTTCTTCCATTTTCTAGCCATAGGAAGATCATCTTCTAACCCAACTGCCAAGGTTTGTGTGATTGCTAAGTCGGCAACTGCACCTCTTCTACGATGAAAACTAATATCAAGAGGCATAGAATTAATAAAGAAACATTTTTTATTCTCAGGAGTTGGCCTTTTAGAATTTGGGATTTTGTGCACAATTCTATTAAATTTGGCTATAAATTCCCTCATAGGTTCATGCATTTCTTTCTTGAGCTAAGTCAATTGAGCAAGAAGGGAATGATCATCTTCTGTGCTTTTGAATCTGTTTTCGAATGCAGTTTTCATATCATTCCAGTTTGTAATTAAAGAGTCAGATATATGATAGAACCATTGTGCTGAAGTATCAGTTAGAGTTTGCACAAAAAGCCTTATGGCTACATCTTGATGTTGTACACCTAACACACCACACGCTGTGGCAAAGGCATTCAGATGCTCATCTGGTGATTGTCTTCCATCTCCATTAAACTTGGGTAAGTTTTCTCTTGCATTTTTAGGTAGAGGATTCAAGTTAACCCCTAAATTTAGAGGCCCTATGGCTGCTCCCCAAGGTTGGGCCATTGGTAGAAAGCTTATAGCAAAGGGAATGATAGTACCGGAAAGAGTTAAGGCTTGGCAAACAGAGGATGTAGAGGGCTTAGGAGGGCTAGGAGGTCTACTTCTAGCTCTTCTAATAGGAGTAGGAATATAAGGAAAATTTAGGCTTTGCAACGTTTGAAAAGTAGGATCTTCAACTCCCTCTCTCCTCAAAGACCTTGTGTATCTTCTGAACTCCAATTTATTATATTGTAACTAGATAAGTAGTTATTAGTTTCTAGGCTATTCTTGACCTCTTAGGACTTCAGGGGCTTGATTTCTTGCTATGTTTTCTGCTTGCCTCCTTTGTCTGAGTAACAACAATCTCAAATTATTGGCCAATTCTTCTTCCTTTTCTAATACTCGGCTTGCCCTTCTATAATCATCAATATTTCAGCGAATGCACCATGCAAGAGTATTTAACTGACCAATTATGTCTTCCTGTTCGTCTTGAAAACCAAGTTAGGCTGCAAAATAGGAATTATATTTTCATGAGGAAGCACCATCGTTGCTTCATATTAAGGCGACTAATCTTTCAACAAACGACTTCAATTCCCCAACAGAGTCGCCAAAAACTGTTGGCTAACAGATTTATCTTGGTCTAAAAATGCTTTGTTTTGACTCTATAACCCTTTCTTTTAAGAACAAATAAGTTAAACAACAACTGGGTGAACTATCAGGAATAATTCCCCTCTAAATTAAGGTACAACTCCCTTTTAAGTCTTCAATGAATTTGAACTATTCTAATCATTTGAACACACTTTTAACCAGAAAGCATTTAAGGCAAACTAACATCCATACATCACTATGTCATGAATGTGATATCTTTCCTTTCGTATAACATCATTTAGTGATAGAACACACAGATTCCATCTTCAACAATAATCAAATATATAAATACATACATGTATTACTAAACCAGCAATTGATAAAACATATATGATGAGTCATCCAATGAAAGAATAATTACCACATAAAAGAAGGGTTCGCATAGAAACCCGATTTCAAATACTTAAACACACAAATTTAAGTTTGCAACAATCATTTCTTCTTCTCATTCACAGATGAAAATCTTTCAGACAAACATCACATACATTGTAAAACATAAAAGTTCAGCTCCAAAATTCCTTGTTTCTTGTTTTCTCTAACTCTCTCTGTCTCAGTTTTAAAAACTAAAAACATATATATAGTTCACCCTAATTAACTGCTTCTTTAAACCCAAAATTAAAATAAACTCTGACCCATAGCGGAATTTAGTTTCTTAAAAGCTGATTGAAAGACAAAGTTTTTAAACATAATTCTCCAACTAAATAACTGAATGAAAAGATTATGTAAGCATGATCATGACTGGGGAAGCAGGTTGGAATCTCTGGATTTGCTTGGTTCGGCTAAAGAGACACGTTGCATCTTCCATTCCTGGCATGTGGCAACAAATTCCTAAATTTTTGGGAAGTTAGGGATGCCAATGTGTTTAACTCATGCTTTCCAAACATCCTTTTCTCTTCAAATTTTTGCCACTTTTTCTGCATGCTCTGGGAGTGTATCGACACAAAGGTGAAGAAGTGATTCCACTTTTGATATGCGAGAGAAATCATCAATTATCAAGTTATCATTTTCTTTAACAAAACTAATTTTCTCTCTGAAGGATTGTACCACAGTATCAATATCCTTCTCTGGCTCCCCATCATCTTTTATGTACTTCACATCGATACATTCCAAATCATGCTGTAAAGACTAAGTAAACTCAGTTATCTCTTTAATCATCTTTGCAAACTCCATCTGTCCTTGTCTAGACACTGAGTTTCTCCATTCGATGTTTCTCTTGCTTACATACAATATATTATCGTTCAGACTTGTTATATTCCTTTCTGATAAAAACTTTGTCACCCCATACTTCTGAACTTCACCAATTTGATTTATCACATTCATCCATTTCCCTTCATCTTTTTCCCACAAAGCATTTTGTATTTTCAAATCTTTGATAGTAGCCATGGTTTCATCATATATACTTTTCAATTCATTAATACATTATATACCCTTTTGGATGATACCATACAGCCAATCATCAAACACTTTGGTCACCATTTTGTTTCTGTGTATCTGATCGAGCATTTTCTAATTGACTGGAGTTTTTGGGTTAAAAGACAAAGGTAGTTGAGAAACAGGTTGTGGATCTGGATTATGAATGGCGTCAATATATTCTACCATTGATCGTAAAGCTTGTTTCAACTCCCTCTTATCTTTTTCATCCTTCCAGGTACGGCTAACTATCCTTTTGGTAGATGCTTCAAGATGGTGCATGTCCGCGGCACGCGATGCAGTTCCAAGATCTATTCTTTCTATTGTGAAATCCTGAACAGTGGGGTCCTGAACTTCTTCATCAGCTGTTGGTCGGGCTATCTTTGCACTCCAATTTCCTGTATTAGGGTCAATGTCCACCCTGGAAGTGGTTTTCAGCTTTTTGGATTTAGGAGTCTTTCCTAGACACTTGCTAACCATGTCTTCCAATGGTAATAAAAACGAAACTATTTTCCTTTTATCACTAATTGAATTTTCCAACCACTTGGGTGTAGGGACTGGAACTTCTTTATCAGGATTCAGTTGTTCAGGAGGCGCTTTTGATATTATCATCAGATCGGTAGAATCTGAAGCAACCTCTGCTTGTTGGTTCGTACTGATCTCTTCTACCATTGGTGAACCAAACCCTTTATCACTCATTTCTTCTCCCAAATCTTCTTCAGAGTTTAAGTCCACAACTATTCTTTCTGAAATCTCCTTCTTCTTCCTGCTTTTAGTTCTTGATCTGGTGGTGCGAGAAGGCAGAATAGTTGCAAGGGTTTTCTTGGACCTTTTGATGACATAACCTTTTTCAATTTTTGATTTGGGAGTACCTACATCACAGATATTAATAAGTTGATTAGAAGAGCTTATAGGAGATGGTGATTCATCAATTGGTGCACACCACTGGGAATCTTCATTTTGAACCTCTTTCAGTCTCTGTTCCCTTAACCATTTTTCAGTTCTCCTTATTACAGGGAGGGTTTTAAATTCAATCCGATCCTCTTCATCTCTATTCCAATCAACTTTTGGAATAGGCAGCTATTTTATTTGTTCAAAATGAGAATCAATTACCTGTTCCTCATCATCTATTATTCTAGTGATATTCATATTCAGATTAAGGGTATTATTTGCCCTAAGGAGAATCTGCACCAAAGCCTTTTCCTAACTTCAAATTCATCTAGTCAATCCTCCCAATAGTCTTCTATCTGGGGAATGTGTGAAAATCCCTCTCCAAAATCCAAATTGTCTCTAGCAAAATCTTTGCTATCGAACTTGGGTCTAGCATTATAATACTGAAAATTGAACTTCTTCAGGTCCACCTCTAGATTTAGAGCATCAGAAACTGATTGACATGAATAGTGACCAAGTTCAACGGGAAAAGATATACCAGACTCTCTCTTCATTGGAAATTTCTTATCTACATGGGCTAACTGCCTACAAACTTTGATCAATACAAAGCGGTCAAGGACATATCTGGGTATTTTCAAAGGCTCACCATCAAAACCGCCAACTCTGATGTAAGTAAATTTGGGAAACTAAATGAAGAAGCTGCCATAAATGCTAATTAGCTGCATGGCTTCATCAGACATCCTCTTATTAATATTGCCTGTCAATTCATAAGTCATCCTACCAGTGAAAACATCATTAACTCTTCCATAATTTTCATAACAATTTTGCATCTGTAAATGTGAGTAATAATCATAAATTTTGCTATCTTCAACTAAGGATGCATGAGATAATCCTCTCCATTCCCTTGTGGATGCTAGGCAGTAAAAAAGATATGAGGACATATAAAAGTCTTTATTTCCCAAATAATTACTCAAACCCTGATGTAAACATTCACCTATTATTTCTGCCCAATCCAAATATTGTTCTCCTTGAAGGATCACTTGAATGAAGAAATACATCCAGTCTTCCCAATAGAATGCTTGAGAACTACCCTTTAACCTATGTAATAATACCATGATATCTTTTATTTTTGGTATCATATGTTATCTTGATAGTGCTCTGGGCAGTCTCGAACCTCCCTTTTGAAATTTCACTAACCAATTTCTTGCAATTACACTCTTGTAATTTGCCTTTTTCAATGAAAAATAGTTGTAAGAGGAAGTAATATTAAGATCAAAGTATGGCTCCTTAGGCGGGATTTTCATTACAACCATTAGGGTTTGTCTATTAACAGGTAATAACACATTACCATCAGAAGTTCTAATACATATGTTTTGGGGGTCATATGTGCTCATACATTTGAGAACTAACTCAGGGCATTGTACCGCCATAGGAAAGGCTGCAACTTCGACTAAACCACTTTCCACTATTCTTTCCATCATAGGGGCAGGCGTGAGATTTTTAACCTTTTCCTTAAAGTCCTCTAAATCGTACTGAGCTAAAAAGGTATCTCCATATTTAGGAAGAGAACAAACAAGGCTAGAACCATGTTTAGAACCAAGATAGGCAGCTTTCATGACTACAGATTGGATAAATAGAATGAAAAAGCTTTGAACTTCTTTAACAATGCCAGAAACTCAAAATGATTCTCTTTTTCAACAAAGAAATGGGATTAGCTATAAGAAAAGTCAAACTCACCTTCAATGGATCTGAAATCACTGTCAAACTGGGCAAGAAAAATCTTTTACCTCTAGCGTTGTACCCCCTTTGTATCACCCTGTATGTTTTACTGTTAAAATTGGTCTGTCCTTTCTTGATAAAAGGCATGAAATCAGGTCGAATAATTACTGGATCAATTAGCTTGTGCTAAATTTGCTTGATAAGACACAAATTCTGACAGATGCATTAATTGTAAGTAGTTCTCACACACGACCTTAATGTGTAATCATTACCCATAACCTTTCAAAAGTTAAAACTTTCCATTTCATAAAATGTTCTGGACATATTTCCCTCTAAATGATTTTCTTCTTTTTAAAATCTCCCGCAAATTTTTGACTTAAAGAAGACTTCTGGAAAAGTGGGACTAAAGTCATGGAATTTTGAACCTTTGAACTTTTGAACTCCGATATGGGGTTCAATCGGGAGGTTCAAAGATACAAATTGAGTTACACAAGGGGACCAAGGGTAAATGACTTCTAAAGAAGCATTGAATATTGAACCATTGAACTCTTGAACCATTGAACCCTTGAACTCTTAAACTCTTGAACCATTGAACCCTTGAACTCTTGAAAAGGGTTCAAGTTCGAAGGTTCAATTCTACAGTAACTTCGCACATAAGACGACAGGCAAATGAGTTTTAAAAACAAAGAACTAACTTAAGAAATAAATATATGACCAATAAGGGAAGATGGTAGGTTGACTTTTTGCTTAGGGAAGGATCACAAAAAATTGAATAAGGGTGAATGAAAAGGTAACACTAATTGTAGCCCAAGAAGCCATCCATCATAGACACCAATTCAGATCCAATAACTCTTTGCAACAAATGGTCCATGTTAGGAAATGGATAATTATCCTTGAGGGATTTAATATTTAAATTTCTGAAAGCCACACAAAGCCTTATGTCCCCATTCTTCTTTCTAACCAGGACTAAGTTGGAAACCCAATCTGAATGCCTTACTACTTTGATAATTCTCCCTTCCTTCAAATTCATTAGTTCCTTTTCTATTTGGGGATCCGATTTGGGATTAATAGGCCTTTGTTTCTACCTAAATGGTTTTGCATTAGGTTCTAAAGGGATAGTATGTTAAAACAAGTCTTGCCCATATGCTTTCAACTCATCATATGACCATGCAAAACATTTCTTAAACTTTCTTAACAAGATAATTAGTAGTTGTCTCTATGTTGTCTTCAACTTCTTACCAATGTAAATCATCTTTGGAGCTGAATCAATACCTAAATTCACTCCCTCTACATCATTTTCTTTTATTGGCTTACTTCTTGTCTTGCAACAATCATTGTTGTCAAACATTCTCTCTAAGGCCAAAAGACCCCTTGGGATGGTATTGGTCTTGAGTTAAATGACCTCATTTCCAAACAAAGTCTCTTTTCCATCTTCCACCTTGACCATTGAATTCCAATCAATCTGTCAATTAAATTCATCTACACAGTTCAAGAAGTCATAAATCTGCTTGTCATCATTGAAGACCTACCAACTATAAATGTTAGGCCTAATGAGAACCGCCATGTTGTAAGTGGGTGATGACAAAGATGCATCAAATTTTGATGTCATAACAACAAGTGCATTTGCTATGGTATTTTCACTTCTATCCAACCATTTGATACCAAAAGCATCAAAAAACTCAATACTATCCCACACAACATTCCTATACATTTTCAACCTTTTCTCTTTTGTCATATATGAGCTTCTAACCTGAGAGACAATCAACAAAGAATCACCAAATACACTAAGAGATTTGATTCCATACTTGGAAGCAATATTCAACCCAAGCAATAGAGCCTCATATTCTGCTACGTTATTAGTGCATGCAAAATTCAACTTTAAAGTGAACTTGTAAGATGTGTTATATGGAGAGACAAAAAGAATACCTGCACCGTTTCCTTCTTGAGAGCAAGCACCATCGAAATATATTTTCCACATATCAGTACTATCATGGGATGATGACAATAAGAAAGAGGTCAAATCAATATAATTGTCAACACTGTCATCAAAGTTTGCAGCTATGTGGTCAAGTTCACATTCCTCATAATGTATTTTATTCTTGACCTCTTCTGGATCCTCCACAAGGCATCTCATCTTCTTTTGTCTATGCAGTTGAACTTCCTTTCCATCAATTGGTAAGGTTGCATAAGATAGGTCCACTTGTATGCTACCACCTATTGAGGTTGCCCATTTCCTTGATAATAGCATACCCCATTTGGCTGGGGAATCAACAACGACTATGTCCATCAAAAAACATTTTATGGAATATGTTGCTAACTGCACCTATACATCATTGATCATTCCTATGAAATTCACCTCACGAGAATCCATTGTATAACATCTACCATAAGACCTAGTAATTGTCTATCCCAACAAGTTCACGACTTCAAGAGGCATCACATTGCTTGATGCACCAGAATCCAACATGCAATTATGCAATAACCACCCTTTAATTAGTAAAGAAGTATAAAAAGGATCAATCCAAGTTGGATTACTTACCGATATCGTACTAAGGTAAATATCTGGCATTTCTTGAGTAGTTGTCTCAGCAACTATATTTTTTGCAATATCATCCAAATGATTTATGTGTCCCCTTGTTATGATTGGGGCAGTAATATATTGCAAGGCATTGTCCCTATGTTTAGGGATTCTTAGTACCTCTGGGAATGGAACTAGAACTTTCATTTGGCTCAGACATAATGCCATGTCAATAAGAGTATATTTAGGCAAAGGGGTAGACTTAGGTATAGTCATTGCATGAGTGTTAGGAATAAAATGAGTTACTTGACCCTGCTTGGTATTTCCACTTGCCTTATCTACATACTATTCTTCTTGAGTAATCTTCTTTGCTTGTCTTTGCTTGTTACTAACAACCACTACTTTTTTATTTTGAAATGTGACTGCTGATGTGTTGATATTCTTATTCTTTGGAATATATTTCATCTACACAGGGACATCATGTGTAAGTGAATTTTTCTTCTTTTGTGTTGACCTTTCTATCATTTTGCTCACACCTTTTTCTATTGTACTATCTCTTTTCACATCATTTTCAACCTTTTGTTTTCCTTTGTCAACTAGTGGCTTAGTGAGTTTTGTTGTTTCCTTACCTTTAGTATCATCTTGAGGGTTCACTTATCTATTTCTAAGCCGATAATCACGTTTAACTTGCATGACAATAGCCTAAGTAAGAGCTTTCATGTCTGCCTTTGATGGTTTTTCTCTTTGGTACTTATGCCACATGATCTCCTTAAGATGCTAGAAATCTTGAGTGGGTATATCATACTACCCTTGTTGTACATTAAAATCAAATTGGATTAATTCATCTCCCTTATCTTCATCAAACTGGTTTACATTAACATCTTCATAGTACTTAGCAACTCCCTCATTATTTGGGAATTTATTACTCTTAACAACTCAACTACCACTACACAATTAGTAGGATCATGAGGCAAGAAGAAATTTCCACACTACAAAGCATCATCCTGGAAATTTACATGATCCTTCCTCAAAGGATTAAGTGTATGCTTGTCATGACCCCTTTGATTTCCTTGTCTTGGGCCAACCTGTTTATCATTTTGTCTTGGTCTCTTAGAGAAATCAGTCTTGTAGGGCCTATTATGTAACCTTTGCCCCTCATTGAAGTGAGTTGCAACATTGTTAGGAGGCAAACCTTTCTCATTTCTTGCAGCTCAGTAAGAAAAATATTTCATTGCCCCCATCAACCTATCTAACTTGTCTTCGACAATGACAGGTTTGCTTGAATTTGTTGCATCTGGTTTCAGAATTTTCACATTAGCTCTTTTAACATGTTTTCCAAATGTCATTTGAGGATTCTTATTAGGAAGATAATATCCTAATTTTGCATCAAATGCTCTACAATAAAGAACTAAGCACATGGATTCATTTGGCCTCAGGTTAGGAGACACTTTCCTCATTGTCATGACAAACCTGCTATTGAACTTAGCCACAATCTCATTATATCTTTTTTAATAGTCGATTGAAAACTTAGGATCAATCTTGTCCCCATATGATAATCTAAACACTCTCATGAACTCATCCCATGAGTCAATGTTGTTGTTCAGAAGGCTCTTATACCATTCTTATGCACTTTCTTTCGATGATTGTACAAATAGCTTCATCATAACGTCCTCATCTTCAATCTTATACTCGTCAGTTACATTAATGAATCTCCTAAGGTGCTCTTCACTAGTAACAACATTATTTCCTTTCAATTTAGGCACCTTACCCCTGATTCATTCGATATTGGATTGGGGTAATATGTGATGCCATAAAAGTTCAAATGTCTATACCTTTCCATTCCCAGAGGGTGCCTTGGTGGTGCAAACCTTTGAGCATGCCACCTATAATGAACTCTTACATTCTGCAGGTTACCCTGTTACTGATTAGGTTGTTGATTTACTGTAGGTTGAGCATTCTGAGGTCGAGGCTAATTTTTTTACTAAGCATGCTATGTCAACTGAGCTTTTTGAAAATCAATATGATCTTGCAGCTCCCTCTATCTTTGTCTAAGGTGATCGAGAAGATTCAAACTTTCATCAATTTCCCTATCTCTACGCTCATTTTCTAATTGTGTGGCAGCATTGGCATCATAGAATGGAGCATCTTGTTCAAGTTCGATCTCATGTGCATAAGCAGGGGAACTAATATGTGATCCCATTCTTTCAGTTCCTATGAGTGTGAGGTTTGATGCATACAACCCTTCATACTATGGTTCTTGGGATGTGCTTCCATCCCCTCTAATCATGTTAAATGAATCTCTTTGTATGCTAACATTATGTGTATGATTTTTTATATTAGGTCTAATTACTTTATCACTAGAATCATCTAATGTATATGGATATTGATCAACATGCATGGTGCATCATCTCTAATAGAAGGACCAACATTATTTCTTTGAGTGTATTTAGTAGGCATACCTCTACTCGTAGCTTTCCAAGCACTATTTTGCCTCCCTGAATGTGTTTCCAAATCACTAGGTTGTTGTAGGTTCCTCAAATTCGTTCCTCTCTCCATTTATGAATTATGTTCCTATGTACTTTATTGAGTTTTATCCAAACAAAGTCACCACTCTTCACTTGGAAAAAGAAATAATCTTCTTTACCAGTATGAGATTTAGGACTACAACCAATAATCTAATGAATTCCCCAGCAATGGCGCTAGTTTTCTTGGTGCACAAAGTTGATGTTTCCCAAATCCCTAAAGCTGACCAGTTCTTGAGTGCCAGGGGTATCAAACTCAAGACAAAGATAACAGTTATAATCAAGATGATGCAACTAAGGACACCATGGTTAAGGTGGGTAAGACCTTCTTCATCTTTTGGCTCTGTTAAACCAAGGGGGGTGTTCTCGAAGGTGTATTAGGTAAAGTTTTTATAGAAATATAATATGAGAGCCTAGGTCAAACCATACCCAATGCATAGGAACTCCAATATTTTGTCACTAAGTAGCCTATATGTTGGTTTGATATTTTTTGGGTATTACACCTTCATAAAATAGAGACACAACCATGTAGATAACTTAAAATGATGCCCATTATTTGAGTAGGGCAGCCCAACGAGGAGCCCCTAGTGTAGTAGCATACATCTAATCATTGATGTGGGTAGGGTAAACAACACATAGTAAAAAAGTGAGGTTTTTTTTGTGTTTGAGTGGGTGAGGGAAAATAGAGGTTAACAGATAGTAGATTGGTGCCTATTCCAACTAGGGCAATAAAGTATGAACACATAATCAAAAGGGGTGAAAGGAAGCAAGGTATGCAGAAACAGCTTCCTACACTGATCTAATGAGGAAAGTTATGCAAATTTCAATATTTACAGGTTATTAGATGCACATTAACAAAAAGATAATAACAACATCCAAATGCAAATATAAAACTCACAACACAAGATATACATGGGAAAAACAATTTCAGGTAAAAAACTCCACACTCCAAAACCTGCACAATGTATTATCAAATCAAAAGATGATTACAACACACTTGCAATGCAAGTTCTTTTCGGAGTACACAATATCAATTCTCATTCACATCTCATGACCTTTCACATTCTCCAGCCACTTATTTATCAAGCCTCTTTGTCGATTATCCAATGTCAGTTTATCCATGTCATCCAATAACAAAATAAATGTTGACGCTTTTATTAAATATAGGGCTCTACCCCCTGCACTCCCCCATTAATTACTTTGGGGGGAAACTGTGGCTGACAAATTAACCAAAATTTACAAGGTGCCAACTATGGGATCTAACAACATAGTGTTGAATAAATAAATACAACATTAGGAACTTGCAAAGGTTGAAACACCTTAATTCCCAACAAGGGGGGAAATTGTAATCAAATTTTGTCACCTTATCAAGGCAACAACAAAGACTATAACTGATAATCTTTTGCATAATGTAGGCTCTACACAAACAGACAACCGATTAGATGATTGCATAACTTAATCACAAGCATTCTCAATATACATAAACATTTCATAAGTTTCATACATTAACATGATAGGGAACCTCAAAAAAGCATTGTAAAGGTGTTTTACAATTTACATAAATTAACCAATCATGCACAATATTCAAATCAGCAAGTGTAATTAGGGTATGTTGCCAAAATACCAAAAACTTACAATACATTCATGGAGACACCTAAAAATAAGTTTAATCTGCACATTCAGTCCATTCTTTGAAGAATACGATGTCTTTTCATATCCCTTGAAAGGGAATCCATAAAATTTCCAATATAAATGCTCAATAACCATTAATTGGGCAAAACCCTAAGGTTTCATACAAAATTTTCTATCTTTCTGCTTTGCTTTGCAACCAAAAGTTTTTTGATCCTTTGCAAATGAATGCAAAACACATTATATACTCTACTAAATTTGAGAGGAGGCATGGAAGGAGTTTGACCACATACAAACCAGAATAGGGTGACCATGTCGCTTACCTCATCTTCACATGGGTGGTTTTAGCAAAAACCCTCAGTTTTGAGCATAAGACCATGTGTAAGTGCAAGAAATTCATCATCAAAGGGCCCACACCAGTCCTGGAGCACTTGGAGTTCATCTACCCATCATTAATGGTGTTCCACGGAGGTCTACTATTCATCTTGAGGTCAATGGGAGTGTTCACATTTTATCTTTTCATGCCTGAAGAAAAAGCAGAGTCTCGAAGGGGTTAGGGATGTAGGTTTAGAGGATTGATCAAGATGCGGGGGTTTAGGGGTGTCGGATCTACAAAGATCCAATGTGGAACTGAATATGCAGGGGAAAAGGAGATGTTAGGATATGCGAGGTTTCACAGGGTATTTGGATGAAGGGGAAAACCCTGCTAGGACAAGTGAAAGGAGGAAAGTAGGAGAAAAGTGGGGATCGGGCTATGCGGTGTTAGAATCTGAAAATATGAATAACCCAGAAAACTAGTGCAAATGAATAGATATTAAACTATGAAAGCAAATGATACAAGATCAAAATAACAACATAGAGTTAGTCTCCACGAGAGTAATGCAAATGTTGCAGAAGCAAAATAGCATTATGAGGATGCAAAAGCAAAAAATATAAAATACAAGCTAGGTAGCATGTTTATATATAAAAGGGAGAGGATGGAAGTGGCAACACCAACCAATAGGAGGCAACCATCTATCAATCTAAAGATAGATAAGTATCTTCCCAAGATAGCTAATGGGTGCTCCCTTGTAGGATGATGACACCTCATAACCCACTCACTTAATTAAACATGCTTTATGAACCTAAGCATGATTAATTAAAGGTGTAGGAAAACCCAAGGAATATAAGAAAATAAATAACCCAAGTAGAAAATAAAAACCTACATTAACACCCCCTTAAGCGCAGCTTAGGTGGGTAAAAAGATGGGTCCTGGCAAATCAAGTCTGATGAGGTACCCATGTACATAAAATCCCCCTCAAAGAGAAGAAGCTCCCTAATAAAAGAGAGAATATCCCCCCAAATAGAGAGAGAAGAGACCCCCCAGAGTAGAGAGAGTCAGGACTTCGAGTGAAAGGATGAAGCCCACTAGAAGACGAAGCCTCCCGCACCCCAGCAAAGCTCATAAATTAAGAAACGTTCTCTCAATGAAGGGTTTGGTGAAGATATCAGCAACCTACTCGAAAGTCAGACATTAGAGAAGGTCGATGACATGGCCATGGATGAGCTCCCAGATGTACTGCGTGTGAACCTCAATGTGTTTGGTTTGCTAATGATGGACTAGATTCTGTGAGATCTGAATGGCACTTTGGTTGTCACAAAATATGACAGATGGTTGTATGATCTAGATACTAAACTCAGTGACACGATTCTAAAGCTAGATGGCCTCAGTAGTGGCATTCGCAACCCCTTGATACTCAGCCTTAGTAGAAGATAGAGCAATAGCAGAGTGCTTCTTGCTTGACCAACAAACAGTACCCAAAACAAGCAAGAAGTTGTAACCTGGCATAGACTTACGATCCTGAGAATCACCTGCCCAATCTGAATTTATGTATCCCACCAAGTCAAGATCAATGCCTACTATGTAGTGAATCCCAACAATGGGAGTACCTTGAATGTAGTGAAGTATCTACTTGGTTTCTTTCTAGTGCAGCTCATGGGGCTCCTGCATGAATTGAGAAACCATGTTGAAAACATATGAAATGTTGTGTCTCGTATGAGTCAGATAAATGAGACTCCTAACAAGTTGTTGGTACAATGTGCCATCAACAAATGGAGAACCCTGAGCCTCAAGTTTGACTCCAAAAAGGGAGTCAGAGTAGGCTTACAGTCAGCCATATGAAACCGCATGAGCAAATCTAGAGCATACTTGGACTATGTGAAGGTGATCTCAGAAGTAGACTGGTAGATCTCAATCTCAAGAAATTAATGCAACAAGCCCAAGTCGGTCATCAAAAATCTATCATGAAGAGCAGTTTTGACTACCCCAATGGCAGATGAAGAACTCCCTGTGATCAACAAGTCATCAACATATAGAACCAGAAATAGGAGTGAATCATCCTACTGCAAAATGTAGACATTGGGATCAAAATGGCACCGAGTGAACCTGACTCTTAGAAGGAAGGAATCTATCTTGGCATACCAGGCTCGAGGAGCCTGTTTGAGGCCATAGAGAGACTTTCGAAGGCGGCACACAAGTGAAGAATCTTGAACAAATGCCTATGGCTACTCGATGTAGATCTCCTCCTGAAGGTCACCATGAAGAAAAGCACTCTTCACATCCATCTAGTGTACTTCCCAATGATTGGTTGCACTAATGGCAAGAAAAAGTCAGATGGAGTTCATTCTGGCAACTAGCACAAAAGTGTTAGAGTGGTCAATCCCAAGAACCTGGGAGGATCCTTTGGTGATTAGGTGAGCCTTATGCTTATCAACTGACCCATCTACTGCAAACTTTATCTGGAAGAGGGACAAGATCCCAAGTATGATTCCTCATCAAAGAACTATACTCCTCCTACATAGCTGTATCCCACTCAGTAATGCCAAAAGCCTCTCAAAAGGATTGTGGATCAAAGATAGTAGCAATGAAGACATGTGGAGCATCCTAGAATTGTGAACGAGTCTACCTAGTGTTTGATAGATCCCCAACCCAATCACCTACAGACTACAAAGTCTGTCTAGCCCAAAGTGGACCAAAAGTTAGAGAATTTGGAGGAGAATCATCACCCTCTGAATGATGACTAGGAGAGGAAGGAGGTGATTCATTTGAATCGCTCTTAGCATTGGAAGTGGAGGTAGAAGGCTCCTCATCATCAAGAATCTACTCAGGTGAATTTGACTCATCAAAAGATCTGTCATGTAGACCAAGTGACTCCAATGTCAAAGTAGAAGGAGGTGAAGAACTGATAGGAATTAATCTCCAAGAGCCCTCCTTAAACTAAACACTCCTCTCATTAAACAACTCATGTGTAGTAGGGTGGAGTAATCAATAACCCTTCACACCATCAGGATAGACTACAAATATGCAAGGCCTGCTCTATGGATCCAAGGCCTTGCATTTCTCTGCAGGAATGTGGACCCATGCAGGAGAACCAAAAACTTGAAAGTGCTTAACTGATGGTTTCCCACCGCTCCAAGATTCAAAAGGAGTGACTCCCTTCAAAGCTCTGTGAGGAACACGATTTTGGATATAACAAGCACATTTAATGGCCTCTACTCAAAACTGTGGTGCAAGAGATCTAGAGTGAATCATGTAGTTTGCCATTTCCTTCAAGGACCTATTCTTCCATTCTACAACACCGTTTTGTTGGGGAGTGTATGGAATATAATGTTGCAAATCAATCCCCTCTGAAATGCAAAACCTCTCAAAATAATGGTTGACATATTCACCACCATTGTCAGTGCATAAAACATTGATGGCATTCTCGAATTGCTTCTCTACAAAAGTTTTGAAGTCCTTAAAATGATCAAATACCTCAGACTTTTGTTTAAGAAAGTACACCCAGGTATATCAAGAAAAGTCGTCAATGAAAATTAGAACAAATCTAGCCTTGTTGAAGGATGGCCGAGGAAATGGACTAGCCAAATCACTGGGAACTAACTCTAGTATCTGTGAAGCTCTCCATGTCTTATCTTTGTCAAAGTTTTCCTTAGGATGCTTACCAAGAATGCAACCTTAGCAAAGGGAAACCCTGTGACCATGCTCTGAAGGTTGAGCTGCTACAAGTAGCAAAAGTTAAGATGGCCAAATCGCTCATGCCATAATTTACTCACATCATCTGAATGAGTGAGCAAAACAGACGAAGGAGGATCAAGAAAAAAGTGAGAAAACAAATATAGCTATGACTAATGATCTTCTCTCCCAACTGTAACTATAGAACCATTGTGCAACTCACAAATCTCCACTAAATCTAGAGTTAACTCAACCCACTTGCCTGAACCTGTGTGAGTGATTTGATAATGAGGGCATACAAAGAACATTATGGAATGTGCCATCCCCCACATCAACAAACCCTCTTCCACACACCTCAATAGGAGTGTCATCACCCATCAAAATAGAAGGCATAGTACACAGCTCGAAAGATGCAAGTCACAGGCTGTCGTGAGGTCCTAGCACTTTAGTTGAAAAATATATCAATTACAACCGGGGTAGTGTCCAAAGGCTGTATGCAATAGGGGATGTTTTGGCCACCTTTCTTTTAGTAAGATTTTCTAGGTTTTTGAATTGGTTGAAAATAGAATTTAAACTAGAAAGCATGAAATTGTCTAAGCTAGAAAGCATTCAAATTTCTATTCTATAAAGCATGGAAACTATCTAAGAAAAGCATGCAAACTTATCTAAGAATCAACACTTGCAGTTTAACCATGAAATTTAAACAAAAGCGACTAACTATTAACTGAAAGTACACCTAACAACTTTTAATCAACAGTTAACAACAGTTTCATGAATAGAGTGGATGCTCCGAAAATTCTAAGTAAACAAAAACTCAGAGATTAATAACTTAAAAACATAACCAACAGGGACATACAACATAACTAAACACATAATAACATTTTCCTAAACATAACATGCATAGAACAGAAATAACAACATTAATGATAAAAATACTTATCTATTCTATGAGATCCCTTGAGTGGCCAGCTCTTGGGCGTTCCTACTAATAGCTCAGAATCACATATAGTACTTTTGCAGCTTCAAAGTAAATCCATTCACAGCACTTCCATTATTCAAAACAAATTACTCAGAACAATCTGATGATATTCATTCATTCATTCGTATCATAAAAGTGTAATAGCACAGAACATAACCGAACAGTATTCAGAATAATATTATAACATATCCTTGTTATTAGCAGTTGCACATCTATATACTGCATCACTACAAAATCCTAATTTTTAGATGGCAGGAAAATACCATTGAAAAAGTCTTAAATAGAATTATAACTAACTGATGTCCATGATATAAAACATAATAAAGGCTCTGAGTGGAGCCGTAAAGTCTCAAATAGTCTTTAATAGAAAATAATAGAATGCCTTGAAAGAGATCTCCCACTATGCACGCCTAAATTTCTGGCGCCCCAACTTCCGGCGCTCTAACTTCAACCGCTTGAAGTCCACTCCTTTCATAGGCCATGCATAAGTCTTGCACAATTACTCAAATCTATACCATTATATCAACATTAGTTAGCAAATTCCAATCAATTTGAGAAATAAAGATTTATACATCATTTTATAAAAAGTAGACAATTATTGCTTCTAAAAATAAACAAATTGGCATGGCTGAGGTGGTTGGAAAGAACAAAAAGGGTTATTTAGCTCATCATAAGAATGAGGTTGTTTATACCTCATCATCATCCCCTTCCTAAGCCTGAGCAGGTCCTCCTGCTCTGTACTGAGTCCTCTGCCTCTCTGCATCCCTTTTCCTATTCAGTTCATCATATTTGGAGCTGAGATCATACATGTCTTCTGCCTCCTCATCCAAATGATCAGGGTGTTTAAGAAAACCTTTGTTGTATTTAACCCTCATCTGCCAATTATATAATTCTCCAAGATTTTGCTCGACAGTGATCAAAACTGCAAGGGGTGGCTGAAGGAGCAATGGTGATTTGTATCGCATCCCTATCCACTTGGTCTTGAGTTGTAATATTTCAGTTAATGCCTTGGCTCTTCTGTAGGACCACCTTAAGTTGGTGGGGGAGATCATCTCCCTCTGTTTGAGATACATAAGTAGGGGAGTGTACTGCTCCTCACAAGCACTCCGTGCCCTTTCTATTAATTGTGGTCCATGAACTTTGAAATTTTCAAAGCAAATCTTTTCATGGCTTCATAGCTTTTAATCCTTCGAAATTGAGCCTTGAAGGCAAAGGGCTTTCGATTAGGATATCTCATCTAGAGTCCTACAGTTCTCTCCGCTTACAAATACTCTCTGGTTCTCTCCTGTCACTGGATTTGATTTTACATATTAGACATGAATGCTCTAAGTTGTACCTCCCCAACAAAAAGGTTGATAAATAAATCACTGTGCTTTTCTAAAAACAAATTATGTATGAAAAATTCACACAATAGATTTTGTTGAATAGGGGCTGCCTCTCTGAATGCTTCTAAGAACTGTTTATCATTTGGGTCATGGGGTAAGTTGCAGAAGATCCTCAAAAGCTTCCATCTTAACAATTGTTCATTTAGAAACATGAAATATAATCGAGATGGCTTTCTATAGGCTAGTAACAATTCTCCAATCTGACATGCATCAATTTTAGCATGATAGAGTTTATCATATGATTCTTTTAATAACACTATTTCTTGCTTAAGTTTGGCATTTTTTGTCCCTGCTTGCCTCAAGAAATAGCATCTCTCCATCCACTTGGTCAGTATTGGAGGAATGTGGATTTGAAACCATTCCATCTTAGTCGGCTCAGTTTGCACTTCTTTTGATTCCATTATTGGTTTCACATTTGTTTCCTGCAAATCCTGCTCTAGTTCAACAATTCTACTCAAAGATGCATTAAGTTCAAGTGTTTGTTGTTCCTATTTTTTGGCAAATGCTTGGAGAGATTGTACCAGATTATCAGTTAAACTCTCAATCTGTTTATCTTTTTCAGATAAGCTAGCTAAACACTCTTTATCTTTCTCATCAATTTGTTGCACTTGAGACTGCAACTCTCCAATAGTTTTATCCTTTTGTTCTAATTGAGTCCCAAAAGCTGTGATTTCTTGATCCTTTCTCTTCAAAAGTTTAGCTTGTGTGTTTATTTCCTATTGCTGCTTGTTTATATGTTCCTCTTTTTGCTGCAATTTTTCTTTTAACTGAATAATCTCTACCTTCAACACTTCTAACTCTATTTTTATGTGATCATCTTTTCCAATTCCTGTATCAGTGGAAGGGGGAAAATAGAGATTTCTACATTATTGTCGGTCACACGTTCTATATTATTTATTTCCAGTGGACTTTGTTCTGTGTCATCGGAAACCAAGAGAGACAATTACTCACTTAAGGGAACTGTACTAATTTCCTGTGTTTCCAAGGGTTGTTGTGAAGGGGAAAGTGGTTCAATAGACTCATCCTCAACAAGTATATAATTTGGCAATTGTGTTCCCATTTCTCCTTATCCTGTCTCAGATGGGACATCCTCCTTTTCAGTCTCAGGGGGCTTATTGTTATCCAGAGTTTGCTTTTCACTTAACTGGGGTATGTTTTCACAGGGCTGGGCCACATTCTCATATGATTGGGCTACAATTTCATGAAATTGCCTCTCTTGTCTTTTCTTTTAAGGAACATGCAGCTGATCACAAGCTGCAACACAATTGAATTCTGTAGCCAATCATTTGCTTCTCCTTAAAGGAGGAGGTCTTTGCAATTTCACTTTTGGCCTCTTTTCCTTTTTGTGGGGCCGAGTATTCTCATCTTCAAAATTCACTAAATCCACATTTTCTTGCTTTTCTGGGGTTTCTGGTACATTATGTGGTTTAGGTCTCTCCTTCGGGTTTGAAAGGTTTGATGGATTTTTTGGCGCTTCGTCGTCAGGAGCTTTTTTGGCATCTTGAGGAATAGGGGAACCTTGAGGCACAGGGGAAGGTTCTTTTACATTTTAATCTTCCAATCCGAATGACTCACCTTCTTCAAAATGTCTCAAGGGTTTAGGGTTTTCGAATTTCTGAACAAATTTCTGCCATTTTTCTTCTGATTTCCTTTTCTCTAGGAAATGATGTTTGCAAATTAGATGAATAAGACCATGATGTTTCAATGGGCCTAAACCAATTTTAAACCTCTTTATCATGTTGACAATGGAATCACTTAGGAAAGCAGGGAGGTTAACCCTTAATTTGGGGTTTTCAGCGCCATGGCGCAGGTGAGTGAGTAATCGAAAGGGAGGGCTACTATGGTGGCACATTGCCCCTCACATGTAAAGTATTTGATAATCCAAGCAACCATCGTTCTCCACAGCTCTATAATGGACATTCTTTGAAACCCCTTATTTTGCCCACGGGTATTCACAACTAACTGAGGATGGGGTTCTGCCTCCCTTATGAAGAGTTCTATCATTCTTTGATAAGAAATGTTTGTAGCTTCTGTTAAATTCACACCTTCATTTTTAATGCCAGACAAATTAGAAATGATTTAAGGGCTTACCTCAAACTTCTTGCCACATACTATCGTCTGCCCATCTGAAAAGTTTTGTGCAAATTCCTTGACCAGCTACGTGTTGTGCCCCTCAAATTTCTTCATAAACTCAAGTCAACCTATCCTCTGAAATAGATCAGAAATATTACTCAATGCCAATAATTTTTGTGGGGAAGTTGGTTATGATTTATGCTTAGCCCCACCCATTCTATTTCTTGCGATTTTGCTAAGTGTCTACTGAATTTGTGGCACTCTAACGGTGGAAAATTGTTTTAATAAGACTATTATGCAGACTAAAAGGAAATGCAATCTTATGACCACCTATACTTTGACAATACTGATAGGACACAGATTAATTCAAGCATTTGGCTTCGCTGCATTTGAATCATTATTTTGCATGGGATAAAGTGCATGAGCTGCCACCTCTCTAGTGAAGGTACAGTCTGCACAATTTACTAAATTTGGAAATGAAGGTGGAACATGCCAATTCAATTATTTTTATTCACAATAATATACCTACTTAAAATAAAAGATGTACATATCTCATGTATCGTCATTGATTTGAAAGTTGCTTTCCCTATGCTGACGTAATAGCATCATGGGTGGTGGTGTAATTAAATTCGGATGGGATGATGAAGGGTTGTAATGAATTTATTATGAATAAAGATGGGGTGGCTAACACGGGTTCTAATTATTATGACAAAAAGTGACCATAATAATTTTTATTTATTATGCAGTATCGGTCGTGAATTTTGGTAGTGGCGGAAAAGAATTAGTGATGGTCATGGGTATGTTATTGGGATAGTCAAAGCATTTACAAAGAAAGGGAAATCACAAAATTTTGGAGCATCGATGAAGAGATGCAGTTGGGACAAAAGAACAAAATTTCAGAGCATTGTTGAAAGGTGCGGCTGGGACAAGAGAACGAAATTTTAGAGCATCGCTGAAAGATGCAGCTGGAATGCGGGAACAAAGTTCTGAAGCATCATTCAAAAGATGTAGCCCAAATGCAGGAGCAAAGTTTTGAAACATTGCTGAAAGATGCAGCCGGAATGTAGGAACAAAGTTTCATAGCATCGTTGAAAGATGTAGCTGGAATGCAGGAACAAAGTTCTGGAGCATCGCTGAAAGATGCAACTGGAATGTAGGAACAAAGTTTTGGAGCATCGCTGAAAGATGCAGCCAGAATGCAAGGGGAATGGAACATAATGATACACTTTGGACTTAACACGTTCCGGAACACCGCTAAAAGATGCGCCAGAATTCAGGAACAAACAAGGGAATGGAACCAATCAAATAAACAAGTTCAGCAGCATCGTTGCAAGATGCGCCAGAATTTGTATTCTATTAAAAATGAAGTCCTGCAAAACAGAGGTAAAATTTAGACAAGTCCAAAAGAGCGGTAATACAATAAAAATGCTCTGAAGTGATTGTAAGTACATACACATGCAAAATTGATATATATATATATATTTATTTATTTATTTGAATAAAATTATACTGGCTCTACCATAGCAGAGTCAATGCATTGGGTTTCCCCTTGTATTTCTACCATTTTCATAAATTCTTCTTTGTTGATAGGTTTGTGGTAGATTCATAATCGACGACCGTTGACTAAGAGAGTTCGAGTGTCACCATCAATAGGTTTGAGCTACACTGCTCCATTTGGAAATACTTCAGAAATTTCATATGGACCCAGCCAATGAGTCCTTAGTTTTCCTTTTTGATCTTTACATCGGGAATCAAATAACAGTATCCAATCTCCATTGTGGAAATCTATTTCTTTTATGTGTTTATCATGCCAGGCCTTCCATTGTTGTTGCATTAGCTCAGTCTGGTGGATAGCTTCTAGGCAGAGTTCATCTAATTCACTAAGTTGCAAGACTCTTTCTACCTAAGTTCGATCGAGGTCTAAGCCTAACTCCATTGTCGTTCTAAGAGTTTGAAGTTCAAATTCAATGGGTAGAAGAGGTTTCTTCCCAAAGACTAACTCGTAAGGAGTAAGACTAGTGGTGGATTTCCAAGTTGTATTATAGGCCCAAACGACTTTAGGCAATTTTCTGGCCCAGTCTTTTCTTCCCGATGAAACTGTTTTTGTCAAGATATTTTCAAGTTCCCTGTTAGTGACTTTTACTTGACCATTTTCTTGAGGGTGATAAGATGATGACTTTTTATGGCTTACTTGGAAATTATTAGTAAAGGTTAGCAAAACTTTTGACACAAACTGTGGTCCTTGATCTATAACAATTGATCTAGGGGCTCCAAATCTGAGAAAAATCCTATTATACAGGAAGTTAGCAACTTGTTCTTCCCTAGCAACTCTCAAGGCTTGGACTTCTGCCCACTTAGTCAGATAGTCAGTACAAACTAAAATATATTCTTTGCCCTATGAAGGAGGGTCTATGGGACTAATAAAATCCAATCCCTACTTTTCAAATGGTTCGCAAACTACCTATGGTTGTAGAGGAATTTCATTGGATGTTGTGGGTCTTCCTACGCGTTGGCATTTGTCACAATGGTGAACATAGTTTTTCATGTCTTTATGCATTGAGGGCCAATAATACCCCGTACCTAGGATTTTATGGGAAGTTCTCTTGGCGGAGTAATGATCTCCAGAGGGGTCATCATGGTAGGCTCTAAGGATACTGTATGTTTTGTCTGATCTGACACAATGTCGTAAAACTAGATCAAGGACACATCAAAATAGCATTCCATTAATACATTTGAACTGAGCACTTTCCTGGATAAGGCGTTTCTTTTGTTTTGTTGTAAAGTTTGGTGGCAACTCAGAAGTAGCTAGATAGTTGGCAATGTCTGTAAACTAGGGAGTTTTAATGGAGATGGCAAATATATTTTCATTTGGGAATTCATCTTGTACAGGAGCACAATCTCCATTGTCTTGTTTGATCCAGGATAAGAAATATGCGACTACATTGAACTTCCTGGGTTTGTCAATGATGGTTACATTGAATTCTTGGAGAAGCAATAACCACTTGATTATTCTTCCATTTACTGCAGGTTTGTTCATTAAGTACTTGATAGTTGAATGGTTTGTGAACATAGTTACTTTGTACCTTGTGATATAATGTTAGAATTTATTGATTGCATGCACCACAACTAGGAATTCTTTCTCTGTGATGGTATAGTTTCATTCAATGGGAGTTAAATTCTTACTAATGAAATAGATGGCATATTTTCCTCCATTCTAATCTTCCTAACCTAAAACTACTCGAATGGCATCATTGGAAGCATCTGCATAAATATGGAATGGAAGGTTCCAATTAGGTTCATGTAGGACAGGATCAGAGATGAGTTTCTCCTTAATGATTTCAAATGATGTTTGACATTCTGTTTTCCAAACAAAATCTATGTCCTTTTGGAGAAGGGAGAACATGGGGGCTGCAATGCTGAAGTTTTCTATGAGTCTTCGGTAGTATCCAACATGTCCTAAGAAACTTATGATGTCAGTTTGGTTCTTTGGAGTCTCTAGTTGTTGTATCACCTCAATTTTCTTAGGATTTACCTTTATCCCTTCAGCTGAGATGTGGTGTTCCAACACTATCCCTTGTTCTACCATTATTAGACATTTTTCGTGACTCAAGGATAGCTGGTGGTCCTCACATTGCTTCAATACCTTGTCCAGATTTTTAAGACCTTCATTAAAAGTGGAACCATACATTGTGAATTCATCCATGTAGACTTCCATACAGTCATTTACTAGCTTAGAAAATATGGCCAGAACAGCTCATTGAAATGTTGTTGGAGCATTCCATAGCCCGAAGGGAAGGACTCGATATGCGAATGTTCCCTAGGGGCAAGTAAAAGTTGTTTTGTCCTGGTCTTCCACTGCTACTTGTATTTGGTTATATCCACTGAATCCGTCCAAAAATGAGAAATACTTCCTGCTAAATTATCCAAGACTTGGTCTATGAAAGGTAGAGGGAAGTAATATCTATAGGTAGCTTTGTTGAGCTCTCTATAATCAACATGCACTCTCCACTTCCCATTTTTCTTTGGAACAACTACTAAAGGCGAAACCCATTTGCTGTCAGAGATGGGATAGATGAATCCTACTTGTAGGAGTTTCTCAATCTCTGTTTTAACAATATCCTTGAGAGCGGGGTTGAGTCTTCACTATGGTTGATGAATAGGTCTAACATCTTCAATATAGATGTGATGGGTACAAACACTCAGGTGTATTCCTCTCATGTTTGTATAATCCCAAACAAAAACTTTGGATCTATTTACCAAAAAATCAAACAATTTGAGCTCATCTTACTCTATCAACCAGCTGTTAATATTTAGAGTTTTTCTTGGTAGTAACATGATAGTTTTGCTTCTAGGATAGTTGGAAGTGACAGTATGAACTTCTCTCGTCAAAGTATTGACAGGGCAGTTGTGTGGTATAGTTCTGTGAAATCTGGCAATATCTTCGAAGAAATGATCTATTTTCAGAATGATATTAGCCACAGGACAAGGTAATGCTGTGAAGTTGGTGTAATCATGTCAGTATGAATCAGCTGTCCTAAAATCTCTTCTACTTCCAAAATTTCTTCATCACCTAAGTCTACAGTAAGATCTTGCATGTTGTTTTCTAGTTCATCTTCTAACTTTTCACCATTTTTTTTAATGACTACCATAGCTAGTGAGGCTAGATTCTCTTGTTTATCAGAACCATCTGGTTCATCAACCCAAACTTAGTTATGCTCAGCAGGTTGAGCGGGGGGGGTACAAGAACAAGTGTTTGTTATTCAGACCATTGAGATGGTCATTCCTCTTACTCTGTAATCAATCTTAGCTTCAAATGTAGCCAACCACGGTCTACCCAATATTATCGAGTAACTGTCCTTGGGTGTGAAGGATTGGATTATTTAGAAGTCTACTAGGTATTCCCAATCATCAACCTTGACAGGAACATTTTCTAGGATACCTTTGGGAATAGCTATAGTATGATTTGCCATTTGCTATACGATGGTTGTGGGGTGTAAATCAATGAGTCCTAGTTTTTCCATAACATCCATCGTCATGACATTAATGGCTACTCCTAAGTCCACGAGTGCATTAGGTATTGCTACCTTGTTGATTATTACTATTATGAGTGGACCACCTGGGTCACCGTATTTTGGGGTTGACATTTCACTAGCCAGAAGGTCAGCTAGGTATCCATTGATATGCATAGTATTAATTTGTTTCAGTTTCCTTCCTGGAGTTTTTATGCACAATTGTTTAACTAGTTGATTTAATTCAGGAATTTCTTTAATCACCTGTAACAAGGGAATCTCGATATGGAATCGTTTAATTTCTTGGATTAACATGGTTTCAATAGATATGGTTATTTTTGGAGGTTTACTCAAAAGAGTTGCCTTGAGGCGCTTAGGAAAAGGTGCTTGAGATCTCTTTTTCACAGTGGGATCCTCCTTAAAAAGATTTGTTGAACGCTGGACAACTTCTTCATGAGGTAACTCGGAAGGTCTAGGTGAGGATTGTGGAAGAGGCTTGTCTTGATTACTTAATAGGCTTTTATCTGAAGGTATATATGTCTCGGTCCTTTCAGCAGATTTTTCATTTGGTTCGTCAAGGATCTCAACTATGGTCAACTGCTTAAGTGTTTTTCCTGACCTCAACTATAGGTTTTCACAATAGATAGTGTTTACTCCAGCCATGTTTTCCTATTTTGTGGAATATACTAGTGTGGTTTGATGATTATTCTTTGGGTTAGGGACATGTTGCGCTAGAAGTGGTGGTTGGTTAACCTACTCATTTTGTTGAGGATTTTGGGGAGCTGTCAAAAGGTTCCGCTGTGGATTAGGCATCCTCCTTGGTCCATGGTAGAACTGGTTTGGAGCTTGATTCCATTGAGGCATCAGATTTTGAGGATACCATTGTGTTGAGTCTGGTTTGGCCATTGAGGGTTTCCCCAGGATAGGTTCACCCACTCAGGTGGTCCCCAAGGGTAAGATCCCCAATTAGGTGGTGCTTGAGGCCAAGGTGTCGTCCATTGATTATTATTCTAATTATTTGGAGATCGCCATGAGGGATTTGAATTCTATCCATAAGAGAAATTCCCTCCAGGTCTTTGATTTACAAAATTGATCTCCTCCTCAGTGTGAGATGCCCTTTTCTTGGAATTTTTTATTGCATTTAGGATCTCACATTGATCAGTGGCATGACTATTCTCACGGATTTGGCAAATGTCAGTTTTGTCCAAAGGACATTCTCTTAACAGATGTTTGTTCTGACACCTAGGACAGTAGATGGATAAGGTCTCAGGATTATGTGTTTTGGCCTGTATTCCATCAAGAGTGGTGTTTAACTGAACAAGAATGTCAATTTTCAAGTCTGCTATTTCTTCGCACAGTTTGCCTATTTCATTTGAACCTCTTAAGAGACTAGATTTACGGATACCTCCTTGAGTACGGGAGAAATTCTAGCATAACTCAGCGATATCACTAAGTTCAAGTTGGGACACATCTCCTTTTCCCATTAAATCTAGACTTCTTCTAGCATCCTCATCAAGTCCTTTGAGAAATATGGTCTTCGAAATTTTCTGGGCTTATGGCTTCTTCACCACATTGTTTGGTTAAAAAGATGAACCTATTAAGGTAATCTTCCAAACTCTCCTCTTCTTTTTGTCTTAGTTTGAACAATTCCTCTTTCCTATCACTAACTCTGCAGTAACTCTGGTATTTGTCTAAAAAGATAGTTTCCATGTCATCCCACGTGGTTATTGACCTTAAAACTAATCCCATAAACCAATGATTGCAACGTCTCTCAGAGTGGAGGGAAAGAGTTTAAGTTTCTGGTTATCATTTTTGTAGTCGTATGTTTGGCACAAGAATTTGAACTCGAAGAGGAACTGGTCAGGATCTTCAGAGGATAATCCTCTAAAAGTTGGTAAAATGGAGAGTGAAATGTTTTTGATAGGTGCATTATCATCTTCATTGAGAGCAATAGGATAAGTAAATGTCTGTGCTCCTCTTCTTGGGTTATCACCATCTCCTTGGTTTGCTCTCCCATCTCTATTGTTTGCTCTTCGGCCATTGAAAGGGTCATTGTTGTTTTTATCAGCCATGATGTTAAAAAGAATGTTCTCCTCTTCAAAGATTGGGTTTGTTGGCTGAATGATCTCCTCTTCAAAGGTTAGGTCTGATGGTTGAACTTCTAGGATATTTTGGGAGGTCTCAGGTTGATCTTGCTCGATCAATTCGTAACTAAGTTCTTCAACTGAGACTTCTACCTCCCTACTTATGGTTGGAACTACTATTGGGGGGTTCTTGGTATGAATCTTCCGTGTGGGCCTCGTTTCCTGACCATGCAGAAAAAGAAGTCTGACAACTATATTTTTTTCTAAAAGAGGTATCCAAGTAGTCTTCTATTAACACTTAGAAAAGAATCATTGTCCCTGGCAACGACGCCAAAAAGTGACAGGCTGTCGTGAGGTCCTAGCACTTTAGTTGAAAAATATATCAATTATGTCAACCGGGGTAGTGTCCAAAGGCTATATGCAATAGGGGGTGTTTTGGCCACCTTTCTTTTAGTAAGATTTTTGGGTTTTTGAATTGGTTGAATACAGAATTTAAACTAGAAAGCATGAAATTGTCTAAGCTAGAAAGCATTCAAATTTCTATTCTATAAAGCATGGAAACGATCTAAGAAAAGCATGCAAACTTATCTAAGAATCAACACTTGCAGTTTAACCATGAAATTTAAACAAAGGCGACTAACTATTAACTGTAAGTACACCTAACATCTTTTAATTAATAGCTAACAATAATTTCATGAACAGAGTGGATGCTCTGGAAATTCCAAGTAAATAAAAACTCAGAGATTAATAACTTAAAAACACAACCTGGAGGGACATACAACAAAACTAAACACGTAATAACATTTTCCTAAACATAACATGCACAGAACAAAAATAACAACATTCATGATAAAAATACTTATTTATTCTATGAGATCCCTCAAGTGGCCAACTCTTGGGCATTCCTACTAATAGATCAAAATCACATATAGTACTTTTGCAGCTTCAAAGTAAATCCATTCATAGCACTTCCATTATTCAGAACAAATTACTCAGAACACTCTGATTATATTCATTCATTCATTCGTATCATAAAAGTGTAACAACACACATAACATAACCAAACAGTATTCAGAATAACATTATAACAACATATCCTTGTTTTTAGTAGCTACACATCTATATACTGCATCACTACAAAATCCTAATTTTTAGATGGTAGGAAAAAACCATTGAAAAAGTCTTAAACAGAATTACAACTAACTGATGTCCATGACATAAAACATAATAAAGGCTCTGAGTGGAGCCATAAAGTCTCAAACAGTCTTTAACAGAAAATAACAGAATGTCTTAAAAGAGATCTCCCACTATGCACACCTAAATGTTTGGCGCCCCAACTTCCGGCGCTCTGACTTCAACCACTTAAAGTCCACTCCTTTCATAGGCCATGCATAAATCCTACACAATTACTCAAAGTCTATACCATTATATCAACATTAGTTAGCAAATTCCAATCAATTTGAGAAATAAAGATTTATACATCATTTTATAAAAAGTAGACAATTATTGCTTCTAAAAATATACAAATGGGCATGGCTAAGGTGGTAGGCAAGAACAAAAAGTGGTATTTAGCTCATCATAAGAATGAGGTTGTTTATACCTCGTCAGCAAGTTCTTTCTTAGATGAATCCATGTGGTACGAAGCACCCGAATCAAGAACCTAGGTGGATTGTTGTAAAGCAACTACTACAAGGGCTTTACCTTTCCATTTCCCCTTGCTATTATCCTTTGCCTTGTTAGACCCCTCATTAGAACTCTGTTTTATAGAATCAAGAACACTGATATTATTCTTCTCAAGAATGTGTGTCAAGTGATCAATTTTTTTTTCAAACACTTATGTTCATCATGACCAGGTCTTTTACAATAGGCACATTGAAACTTCTCTTTTTTAGGCTTGTCTCCCTTAGAAGATTGGGTCTCATTAGATGCTTTTGAAGCAACTGGTTTATGATCCTTCTTCTCCTTTCTATTCTTTTGTTTCTTATCCTTATTGTTACTACTTTGTCCTTTATGTTCTTTTGTGCCTTGGTTGGTAGCCAAGACATGTGACTTAGAGGATTTAAGAGTGCCCATCTGGATTAGCTTATCCTACTCCCATGTGAGAGAGATAGAAAAGTCATCCAAAGATGGCATGGTTAATTAAGTACTAAGTGCACCCTTAGTAGCATAGAAGGTAGAAAAAAATATAGAATATTTTGAACTTAGCTTAGAGAGGATACTAAGAATCAGTTGTTCATCTTTCTTTTCAATTCCACGTTTTAACTGCAGCCTTAGTGATTTCAATTTTGTGAAAAAATCTTGAATTGTGTTGAAGTTGCCTGGACTTAAACTAATTAGTTCATTTTCCAACATATGAGCCCTCATTGAATCTTGTGTGCCAAATAGTGTTTCTAGCTTTGTCTAGATTTCATTTGGTGAATTCAAAGACTTAATGTGAAAGAAAAAATTAAGAGAAACAAACAAATACAATGTTCCATAGGCCTCATCACATTTGTTAAACCACTTAGGCTTATCTTCAACTTTAGCAGGTTCAGTTTCTAGTTCCATTGTTATCATATGCAACCCAACTTTCCTTAAGTAGATTGTCATGTGTGATTTCCACTTGAAGTAGATGTAAGGAGTTAATATTGGTACTGTTGTTTGATCCATGATAAAGAAATGCAGAAATGAAGTGCTAAAAAGAAGAGAACACACACAAGACAACCCCCCCTTTTCACTCAATCAAAGAACCCCCCCAATAAAATATGATCTAGCACTTTATAATTTAGTGCGTTTACAACTGCCTCTAGCAAGAATTACTTAGTGGTCTTGGTCTCAATGCTTGCAAAATCATCAACAATAGGTGTATGTTGAAAGTACAATACTAGAATGAAACCAAGTGAAACTAACAACACCACTACAAAGTACACAAAAAAACATTCACTTTCAAAAAAAGAATCACCTTGATCTGAGGTCATATGCAAAAGTCATGCTTCTATGAAGTTCCCAAAACAAGAATTGTGCAGTGTCATGAGTGAGAATCCATAATTTTGGAAAATCTCTACATAAAAATCAAAACACATCTACATTCGTGCAAAGAGCATGAAAAAATAGCC
This sequence comes from Cunninghamia lanceolata, assembly GCA_027924645.1. NCBI lineage: Eukaryota > Viridiplantae > Streptophyta > Pinopsida > Cupressales > Cupressaceae > Cunninghamia > Cunninghamia lanceolata. The sequence goes on along the minus strand of BSBN01000213.1, from coordinate 26,837,003 downwards.
CAAATCAAAAAACAAATTGAGAAATGGAGCTAGTATAAGCTAGAACAAAGCCTTTGAAAACTACCTTCAAATTTGTAATTGTCAATGGACCAAGGGTCTGCTAAAACTTTCTGATTAAGTTTGCACATGATTTGTTTACTACATGCAAAACATAACAGATACCTAGATAGTTTTTCAATGTGGCGAACAAAACCCAGAAGTATTTTTCCTTTTTGGTGTGCCTAAGAGTGGATCTAATGCAAAAAATGTCTCCAACAATTAAAAAAAATGACATGTAGTATATGTCAAAATTTATCTGCAAGGCCTCTTGGATGCAATGGAAAAATCCTAATCATCCCTCTTATTCTAATCTCCCATCCTAATTATTCCTAATCATCCCAATTCACCTCATCTCATAACTATCCTAATCACCCCTAATTATCCTAATCATCTTCATCATCCATTTTATCACAACCACCTCCCACTAAAAATCTATCATATCCTAACCTACCAATCATCCTATTCATCTCATCCTAATCACCTATTCTAATAATCCTAATCACCCTATCCACATCATCCCAATCTATCCCCAATCTATCCCCAATCCATCCCTAAGCTATCACCTAGGACCCTCAATCTAATCAATTTGCCTAATCCATTCAACATCCTAATCCTAATCCATTTTATCCACCTAATCAACTTCCTAATCATGATCATAATCCTAATCATAATCCCAACATTGAGCTTAATCCAGTCCTTAGTCTCTCATCCTCTATCCATTATCATCCTTATTCCATAACATAATCCCATTATCGAGCTTAGGCCAATCCTTCATCATCATTTTAATCTAATCCCTATATCCACTTAATCCCATTTCATCCAAATCCTAATCTAATCCATTGATCCCTCGTCCAAAGTCAATTATCCATTATCCATCTATCCATTTCAATCAAGCATCCAATCCCTAATCCTTAATCAACAATCATCTTTTGAACATCCAAATTTGGTTAAGGAATTAGCCTCCTTCAATCCCATCAAATTTAATCCAAATCATAATCATAATCCATCCAAATCAATCATCAAAATCCTTCATCTAAAGGTGCTAGCCCTAATCCACTATCATCCATTTCAAATCAAATAAAAAATTAAGACCTTAAGTTGATCCTATCACCCTCAATCCAAACTTGCTTAAGAACGTTAGTCTATCTTAAGTATAGTTATCAAATCTCATCAATTCCTTCTTAAGGACATTGGTCTATCTTAAGTACAAATCCATTCAATCCAATCAACCCTCTTGCTTAAGAACATAAGTCTATCTTAAGTATAGAGAATCATCCCATATCAAATCAAATCATTTTAAGGTCTTGAAATTTGATCCCCAATCATCCATCATCTTACATCATCAAACCCCATCTCAATCAAATCCAAATCCCCATCCAAGACATCATCCAATCCTAATCAAACACCCACATACAAACATCATGAGTTGGTATGACAAAATGGTTATGGAAGTTAAAGCATCTATGTCAAACCCCATTCCTCAAACCATACATCCAATCCAACCAACATCACTATCATACCAACCTTCATTCTCCTATGTGACCATGTCATCATATCAACCCAACCTATACATACTGCAAAGTTATCCAACCTCCACCTATTCATACACCTCACCAATCACTCCACCACAATATCCTTCCAACACTATTAATCTTCATCCATTATTTAACATACCTTATAATCCTAATCCATTAGTTCATCATTCATTAGCTCCCCCATCAAACCTTCCAAGCCCTAATCCATTAAGCCATTCCTTAACCCACCAAAATCCTAAACCATCAAATCATCCATCTAATGCCCATCCTAATCCATTGACCATTGAGGACATGAATAATATTCTCCAAGGACTACTAGCTAAGGACATTGAGAAAAAATGCAAAAATAAACTCATGGAGTCATCTCACCACACTTTCCCAACACCATTCAAACATGTCACTGACGATGTTGTCACCCACCTAACACCCATCAAAACCACATCATCTACCCCATCCTTTGTTTTATCCAAAAACCTATACCAAATATATCCCATTTCTCCATCTACCTCATTAGAGGAGCCTATCCAAACATCAAGAGAAACTAAACACTCCTCCCATGTTACACCATCCATGCAAATCTAACTATGTCAAGAATTAAATTTAAAGGATGACCAACCATGTCCCCAACCAAATCAAGATCAAACCCTCCCAATTCATCCTATCCAAACTCAATATCAGACTATCCACATTAATCCTCTCTATGATCATGATCCTATCCACGATCAAGAAACCCACATCACTCCTATCTAGCATCCAATTAGCTCTATCCATCATCCAATAACATCCACTTCCCATGACGAGACACTTGGTCCCCAAGAAAACATAGCCAATTGGACAAATAACTTGGATCATATCACACCACATCTTAATTAGCATAGTGTTAATCAAGATCCAAGCATCACAATTCATCCCATTCCTGATCCCACACCATATGCTATTGATCTCCCACCACCCCCCATTGATCCTTTACCATCGCCTATCAACCCCATCCCAAATCCATCATCCTATCCTCCTAGACCTAACACCTTCATTTGTGGTAGTTCTCTTGTAGGAGAGGAACAACTCTTATCCACCACCCATCCTCCCCCATCTAATAATGGACTCATGTCTTGTTTCCAAAACAACAAACATCCCATTGCACATCCCATGCTCCAAAACATGAAATATCAAGGCAAATGCTTAAGCCTTCATGAACAAGGTATCTTGGAGCCTATCCATGTCCAAATCCATCCACGATCACATGGCCTTGGCTATATATCCCAAGGAAAACAATCTAAAATGTTGGTATCACCTTCATGCCTTCTCAATCCACTTCTTCCAATCCCAAACCTGGTGCATGTCATCGCACCTCCAAATCACATGTCGCCATCCCTCCTCCATCATCATACTAATCTCAAAAGCATGTGATCATACATCTCCCTAAATCCACTCTTCCTCCACTCCTCTTAACTCCTAACACCTTAAATCCCAATCCTTTAAAATCCCAAATCATGACAAAAAATGCACACATCACCTAAACATGAATCTATCACAAAATCCCTGGGATCCCAAAATAAAAATTTGGATGCCTCCTTACATAAAGAAAAAAACCACAAAAGTCTAAGGATTATCATGTTGTAGGGCATCGATACACAAAATCCAAGCTAAATCAAAAATCCAAAAGGCTACAAATGCCCACACCTCCAAAAGTAAAAACAAAAATGGTGTGGGTCCCTAAACAAAAAAGTGTTAAATCCAAATGGAGCATCTAAATCCCACTCCATACTAAATCCCAACAATCTCGTCCCCAACACAAAAATCCACAAAATCTGAAGTTCGTTTTGTTAGGATTAAGGTGCTATCAACCTTGTAAATCCTATTTATTTAATTATTCCTAATATTGTTTGTAAATCATTCATAAGGGTTGAAAAATTTACCAAGTAGCGACCTTGTTTCAATTGCATTTTGGATCCTTGTACTCGACCAGGGGGGGTTGCCCCCCAGTACTATTGCCTTTTAAAATATTGTAATTTCATAGTCAATCTAGACCATTCATCAATAGGTCATAGATCTAATGGTAGAAGTTATGTTAGGGTTTTTTGCCCTAGAAGGCAACACTCTTTTAAGAGGATATTGTATTATGGTTGTGGATGAGTATTACAGGCGCTACTGGATTGAAGACTAGAGAGGAGATTGATAGTGTTGTATTGTAAACTCTATTTGAAGTTAATCTAGACTGGTGCATCTCTTCTTGTGTAGAGTTTTTTTCAAAAGGGTTTCTCCATGTAAACATTGTGTTATGTGTTTGATCTTTTGTTTTGTTATTTCTTTGTGTTGATTTCATACTATCTCCATTTTGGTTTTGCACTAGATTAATAGTTACAATTGTAATCAGATATCTATTCTATAGTTGTTCACCTTCATTTCTAACACATTTGGGTCCCCAAATCCCCAAATGGTGCCCAACATCAAATGTTTGCTTGTGACCTTTATCTTTTTGAGTCAGTCCTTTATGCATGACACATTGTCACCTTGCTCTTTATACCTTGGTGCATAATGTCTAGTGCTTTATCCATTTCATCCATCCCTTATTTTTCCTCCATCTCCTTAAGCAATCAGTTTCATCTATTTTGAGAGCATACCTATGTTCTTCTAACCCGCCTATCCTCTCGAGGGGGCATCATCCAACCATATTCTTCTAAACCAAAGTCTTCTCCTATCCAACCCAACACTATGTTTTAAACTTCTTTAAAATGATGTTGTTTTGTAACATCTCAGAGAGGGGCAAAATGTAGACACCTGAAATTGACCATCACCTAGTTATCCATCTTACGACACCTCCTAACCCCACTTTCAACACCTTTCGACATCATTCATCCTAGGACCCCTTCACATCCCCTTCTAGTTAATTAAATAAATTATATTTGTTTAATTAACCAGAATTATCCCATTGTCCAAATTAATTAAATAAATTATCTTTATTTAATTAATTTAAATCTATTTCCTCCATCACCTAATTAATTAAATAAATCATATTTTTTTAATTAATTAACCCATTTTCCCCTTTAGCCAAATTAATTAATTAATTTTTGTTTATTTAATTAATTCAAACATCCCACATCATCATCCCTTCTCCAATAATTAATTAAATAATTCTTTTTTTGGGTTAATTATTGAGTCGCATGTCTAGCTAAAGTTAGTTACCCAGATTCATCGAACCTGGACACTTGCACAAAAGTCAAACTAACTTTTCGTCCTAGCCATCCATTTCATACTACATCTCCAAATCTCAATCATTCACATAAGGATATGCCCTAATCCTCCACCTCTTAATCCCATCCATCCATTGCACCTCTTAATCCTAGCCATTCATCCTATCACTCATTAATCTCTAAACCAACCCTCAACCAAGCCATTTTCATCAAGTGCTTCAACGTAACATTATGCTATCAAAATCATAAGAACAATATCCACAATTTGAATGCAAGTTATGTTGTTGGTTTAATGAGCAATCAACATATCTATCATCATCAAGAGCATAGCCATTGGAGCTTGGGTGCACTCCATTCCGCTCTATCTAGGAGAAAGAAGGGTTTAAGGCATTGGAAAGATGGTTCGACGAACTTCGCAGCAGTGCAGGCCTCATTTCTAGATCTAATCCAGATTTTCAAGTATAATCATTTGAAGTTGATGTTTGTTTGCAAACTTTAGTCACTCATATCTTTTGCAAATCAAATCGAAATTTGATGATTTTTTTTGAAATTGCATAGAATTTCGCAAGCAATTTGATCATATCACCTAATTAGATGTATCTAATCATCTAATCTCTGATTTTTCAGATTTAATCATTTTGGGCTAACACACTTGTTTGTAGTTTTTTCTCTTGTCGAAGGCCAAATTTCTCAAACTACTGACAAGATTGCTGCAGGATTCACTAGTCAAAGACTCGTCATTTAATCTAATCTAAGAACAATATCCACAATTTGAATGCAAAGTTATGCTACTGGTTTAGTGAGCAATCAACATATCTATCATCATCAAGAGCATAGCCATTGGAGCTTGGGTGCACTCCAATTTGCTCTATCAAGGAGAAGGAGTAGTTTGATGTAAAAGGTATTGGTTTGACTGCTTTATCTTTATGTATTTACCTCTGCTATTTTCTTGTCTTTAATAGCTATGACAAAGCCCTCAGTAATTATGCAACTTGTTAACAAAATTTAGTTATTTCGATTAAGAGATGTTGTAGGCACCTTTAGGAGTTTGTCTCAAGAAAGCTGAACAACAAAACTTCATCAATGATGATCAAATCCCACAAAGATTTTTAAAAAATGAAAAATTAGAAACCTTACAAATTGTACAAAGATATAAATACTAGAATGAGTGTGAATGCAACTAAAAGTTTCAAACTTTCTAATAAATCTCATCAATCTCTAGTTAATTTTAATAAATGTTATTATCTATCTAATTAACAAACCCACATTATGATCCCAACTTTACAGCCATATTGCAAGCTTTATTGAACTTTACATTCCCCATCTTATTAAAATTGATTAAAACTATAGCAGTTGACTCAAATTTCCAAAAAATACTATAATCATGCAAATAAAATTTAATTTAAAGCCGATATTCTTTAATTAAAATCTAATTTTAACAGTAGTTAATAAAAAATATCCTCGCTACAATGGAACAACCGTAGTTTAGAAAAACTCAGGACGCGGGGTGTTCGGCTGCATTAACTGAGCTGAATGGAAGGTTGCTCTATTTTTTTAACAAAATTGACGACAAAACCTTTTTCCGCGCACTCTTTAACCTCAATTTCGAGCTTCGCCGCAGAAAAACTGGAGTATTACAAGAGCTTTTTGTGAAAATTTGCATCAGAAAAGGGTTTTGTTTTGTTATCTAAATACTGTTTACCAGAGACAAAATTTAATTGGAAAGGGTCTGTTTGCCTTGAAAATTTGGAGGTTTGACGGACAAAATTTGGATTTTTTTTCGGACAGATTAAGAGGGTCTTGTGATAAATTCGTAGGATTTTTCGACATTTCCGAATAAGGGTGGTGACAGGTTTGTTCTTCATCTTAATTCACGAGTTATTTTATTTAGAAAAAACTGACGATGCTTATTAATTTTAATCAGGTTCACTAAAATGCATTATGTATTCGGCAGAATTTCGTACAATTTTTGCTTGACCATGGGAAAAGCACCAATTGGGCATTAAAAAGGATAAACTGAGTATCTGGTTGTTGCTGTTTGGGGTGTTTTGTCTTGATTTAAGTTTTAGTTTGTGAAAATTTACAAACAGCAGCTCGAACTGGATGAATTGTAACGCATGGAATTTGGCTATGGTTGTAAATTAAATATTCAGGGGTTGTATAATTATAATGTGTCTTTTTTGGTCCTTGGTAAATCTTGGATTATGTTTTTCAAACATGAGTTCGGCTGGATTATACACCATATTTGTTATACCCCAACGATGTTTTGTAAACTTGGGTCACCCTGGAATGTTCTGAGACTGGAGGATTTGAGCATGATGTCTGTAGTATACCTGCATGCATTATGCCATAAAAATTTAAAATCCTTTGGAGTGTTATGCTTTTGGTTTTAATTTGAAAACCTTTTTGATAAATTTACACGAGGTCACATCATTAAAAGCTGTTGACTCACTGTACTTAACAGAAATTACTCTGGAACACCTGAGTGGGCCTGATGGTGAAGGCATATGTGCTATGTAAAGGAAGCAGAGGTTTGAACCCAGGGGAGGATGGGGTTTTATGCCTTGTTGAGTGATACATAAGATAAATGAAATCAACTATCCCCTTGTGGGCTTCCACAAAATAGGTCATGTACACCAAATTGGTGTCTTACTTGGTGGTGGACTAAAAAGTTTCCGTTACAGTTGACCTTTTATATAGAAAAATGACTTACTGTTCCAAGTGCCTGATAAATAGGGCATAGGATTCATTGCTTTAATTTTGACACTGAGGAAACATTATTGAACTAAAGCAAAGCCATTATACCAATTTTTAAACTACAATTTGTCTGGTAAATCTTGAGTGATGTTTTTTGTAAATGCGGTTCATGCTTAGAACACACTGCTGGAGCTATGTGCCTTTTTGTTGCAGTTGGGGGATTTAAACATGGGTCACTCTCCTATGAGCCTCTCTTGACACCATTTTTCTTTTTAACTGCAAAAACAAGGTATATTAAAACATAAGAAGACTTACAACTAACCTCGACCCAAAAAGCAGAGCTTATGGGGAGGGAAAAACTATAGCCAACATCAAAGAATAGAAAAGAAGAATAGCAACAAGACAATTAAGTCACTTTGATACTAAGGATACCCTAACTTAGCTTAGCACCCTCATTAGCAAGAGAATTGGCAAGCTAGTTATATTTCCTTCTGACATGATCAAAACATATAAAAAGGAACTCATGCGTAATATGCTTATTTCATGCAAAAAAGTATCTAACAGGAGACTCCCAGCTTCAGCTTGCCAGAGATAGACTTGATAACCAGCATTGAATCACCAAAAACGGTCAAAACTTTGAAACCTTTTACAACAGCAATTTTGATAACTCTGGAAAGAGCCAAAAATTGAGCAACATTGTTTGAATTTTTCCCCAATCCTTAAGCAAACTTGATAACAATTTTCTTTTCCTCATCCATAATCACTCCACCAGCCCCAGTAGCACTTGGGTTTCCCTTGGAAGCACCGTTAAAAAATAAATGAAAAGTATCCTTGGAAAATTCAGGAGGAATATCTTTCTGATTAGTATCAGGCTCAGTAACTTCAAAAATCTGAATCAACCTTTCCTCTTCCATAGTAAGGCAACAACCAGAATAAACATTATTTTTGTTAACCTTCACTAATAGTTTTGAAAGAGCTGAAATATGGGCAAAACTGAAAGGGCTGATCTTAGCAATTAGCATCATAAAAAATGACAAGATTTCTGCTTATCATAAATGCCAACAAACAACTCTAGGTAGAATCTTTCACAAATGATTAATTGCCGGCTTACCTTGAAATCCAAAAGGATACTTGTCAGACCAGTTAATCACAAAATCAGAACAGCAAGAAATCACATTAAAAATCTGAATTCCGAATCCCATCATCTGCCACACCTTATTCCACACCTGCTGAGAAAACTCACAATGAATGAAAAGGTGATTGATGTCTTCACTCTCCCTCTTGCAAAGGATGCAACATGAAGAACCCTAAATACCCCGCTTGCTCAAATTTTCAGCAGTCAAGATGGCTTTATGGGAAAGAAGCCACATGAACAAGTCAATTTTGTGAAGCAATTTTACAGCCCAAAATTCCCCCCCACAAGCTGTTTTTTAAAGACATATGGCTGAAATTTTGATAGAACAGCAAATTATAACCTTGCCTTACATTATATTTCCAGATTTCTTAATATCTTCCCACATAATTTCATCTTGTCTTTCTGTTATTTATAATCCTCTCCTTCGGCAAATTTAAAAAAGGTATCATATTGCATCTTCAGCTCCTCATCATTATGATTCCAGTCCTCTGGCATTTTCATAGAATGGCCATCAAGCTCACTGAGGAAATTGCCCCTCAAGAAAAATTCAGCCACTTTGCAAATACTTTGATTTCTAAAAATGTTTCAAATCTGAAATATTTCTAAAATTCCTCCCAAAAGGGACAAACCATTTATGATTTATGGTGTCCAACCAAATATCTGCTTTCTTCCCATCGCCCACAAACCATGATGAGCAGCCCTTTTTGAAAAGAGGAATAGCAGCAAACATATTCACCCAAACCACAGATCCACTGGAAGGACTTTCACTTACCGCAAGGATTATCTCACGAGAACTACCTCTAAGGTACTTATTAGCAATAATTCTACTCCACAGAGACTATTTTTCAGAAATCAATTACCGAATCAGTTTCGTCCCAAAGGCTTCAGGCAAAAGGGAAAATTGCTTAATGCCCAATCCCCCCCAACATTTTGGCATACAAACCATATCCCATTAACAAGGTGGAATTTTTTTTTTCCCTGAAATTTCACTTCTTTCCACAAAAAGGATCTGATGGATTTATCAAGAAATCTAATAATGCCAGCTGGTGCATGAATGGAGGATAACAAATAAAGCGGAATAGAACTTAACACAGATTTAATTTGAATGACTCATCCAGCTAAAGTCAACTAGTGATGAGTCCACAAATTTGCTAACAACTCCTTCCCTTGCTTTTTAGTATGCTTGGCCGAACGAATAGGAACACCAAGATAAGTGAAAAAATGATTTGGATCCCCTGACGTAAAACCAAAAATTTGAGCAAGCTTCTTACTATGCATAGAAGAACAATTGTAGGCAAATATACTAGACTTTCTTGCATTGTTTTTGCCCCAGTGGCCAAATAAAATTTATCAAGGACTTCAACTGTCTAGCCTTTTCAATTGATGCATATCTCGTAAGCAAGGATTTATCAATAAACTGAAAATGAGTAGAATTGCCCACATTCGAGATGATTGAAACACCTTTAATAAGGCCTGTCTCTTTCGTATGCTTGAGCAAGTAGCTTAAAGCTTCCACCATAATGACATATAAAGCTAGTGAAAGAGGATACCTTTGCCTGATTCTTCTGGCCCTAAAAAATTCAGATAGTCCACCATTAACTGAAACGGAGAAATTGCTGGAATTCATGCACCCTTCCACCCACTTTAACCACTACTCACAGAAACCCAACTTGCAGAGCACCATTAAGAGGAATTTTCTATTTAGACGATCATACGCAATAGCAAAATCAATTTTGACCATCTTAATTCTTTTTTTAGCACTAACTGCAGAATGAATTGCTTCCTGAGCAATTATTACTTCATCAAGAATTTCTCTCCCTTTAACAGCCCCGCCTTGTTCCTATGAAATAATGCTGGGAAGCCAAGATTGCAACAGGCAATAATCTTAGTAATAATTTTGTAAGAAAAATTATAGAGAGAAATGGGCCTAAACCTGTCAAGTCTGCAAGCATTATCTTCTTTGGGGATTAAAGGAAGAAAATTAGAATTAATAGCTGGTAGCACCTTACTAGAAGATCTAGATTCATACACCATGGATACGAGATCTTCAAAAATAGTATCTCAGGCTCCACGAAAAAAAATTGCCTGGAAGCCATTCGGGCCAAGTGACTTGTCAAGCTGAAAGGAAAAAATAACATTTGTAAGCCTTCCATCATTATTTTTTTTCACCAATTGGCCATTCATATCATTAGATACAAGAGACGGAATGAGTTCAATTATCTCATCTTGGGCCACACTCTTAAGACAATCGTCCTCAAATAATAGAGTTTGGAAATAAGATTTTGCAGCCTCTCTGATAGAATTATCTTCCGTAAGATCTTCCTCCCATTCTCTTTTAATAATACAAATTCTGTTTCTCATTCAATGTGCCACAGCTGCTTTATGAAAGAATTTGGAGTTTGCATCACCTTGCTTTACCCATAGAACTCTGGATCTGAGATGAACTAAGGAATTTTCTTTTGCTTGTAACTTCTCCAGCTTAGAAAGCAATTCTTTTTTTTTCAGATCTGCTAGCATCTGATTCAAGTCCATTTTGTGCAATAGAATTTATTACTTCTAATCTTTTGCAGATTTCCTGTTTTAGCTTACCCTCATATTTTGTGGTGCTCCTTTGCCACTTCTTTATCTTGCTTTTGGTATGCTTCAATTTGACATGAAATATATACATTTCAGTCCCTTAAACATTAATCTCATTCCACCACTTTTTAGTATTTTCATCAAAGTTCTCATGCTCTAATAGGTAAGGATTAAATTTAAACGGGGTGAATCTGGGAGGTTCAAAGTCTTGAAGTTTTAAGAGAATAGGGGCATGATCAGATCTGGCCTTAGGCAGAATGAAGGATTCAGCCTCATTATTTAAACCTAGCAAAGACTCGTTAATGATAAATCTATCAAGTCTAACCATAATCAAAGAATTACCTCTTCTACTATTAGACCAAGTGAAAACTCCATATTTGGAAATTATATCAACAAGATTTCTTTCTTCCATAAAATCCAACACATATTGAGAGTTGTAACCCAAAGAAGCAACACCCCCTTTTTTCTCCCCTAACCTCAGAGTCAGGTTGAAGTCATCACCAACGACCCAGTTTTCTAGCTTCTAAACATTAGTGAAATGAAAGGTTTTTTTGAAGTGAGACATTCCAAAGAAATTTTGATCCAAGAGTCCCCTTTAACCAACTCAATAAGTTTCCACTTTGCAATGTTCCAACTAGAAGCAATTACCCCAAACCGACCCCTAGAACCAACGCACTCCACCCCAAACTTGTTATTATTCCAAAAATTGCAATTGTAACATGGCATCCTTTGAAAGTTCCATTTCTTGAAGAAAGATGATATTGAACTGCAAATCAAGGAGTTTGCGTTGAAGGATTCTTTTGACTGAGGCCGAACCCAAACCTCTTATATTCTAGGAGAAAATAATCATTTTCTAGGGTTGTGAGGAGCACCCTTCTTACTCGTCCCTCCTTGAGTTAACTTGACTGGCTGACCCACTTGTGTAAAATTCTAAAGGAATTTGTTTGTAGGATCCATCCTCCATTGATCTTTGTCACAACATCTTTAATGCCTCTGATTTTTAGGGACAGCCTACCTTTCTTTTAATTGGAGTGCCACAATCAATTTGGGAATTAACTTGTTCTAGAGATAACACACCTCCAGGGGCATTTGGCACAACCTCACTAAAGTTAGAAACATCCTCAATCACTTTATCCTCTTCACTTTCCGAAGCAACTTCTTCAATTCTGACATTCTTCTCTATTCCACCTTTCTTGCAAACTTTCCTTTTCTTTACTGATATCCCGAGTCTCTTTCACTGTTTCATGATCAAGTTCCTCACAATGATTTGCTCCATCAAATTTGCCCCTAAGATTAGTTATTATCCTTTTCCAAGGCAATAAACTTATTTTGAGTAGGCACTACACCATCAACATCCTTTCTATTTGCCCTGTTTTGTCTTTTATTAGGAAAAATAACAAGGCCTTAACTCTTATTGACTTTGGGATTTTCGTTGTCACCTGTTTTGGCTTTGGGATAATTGTAGAAAAATTGCCCATATTCATGACCACGTGAGCATTTAAAAGGGATTCATTCATAATTGAGATCTCGCTTCCAAATATGATCTTTCAACTCTATTTCAATGCACTTAGGAAGACCCTCCGAAACGTCAATTTCCACACAGATTCGTGCAAATGTTGTAAGTTTGTGTTGAGAGGTCATTTCTGCAACTTTGACGAATTTGCCAAGAGTGTCCCCAGTTGCTTTGAAAGATTCTTCCCTCCAAAATGAATAGGAAAGAAGGGTAACTTCACCCAAATAGGGATAGAATTGGAAATTTCTTCCCTAGGGTCAAATTGGGATCCCAATATTTCATAAATAAGCCACTTGTTGCTATAAAGCATGGCCCCTTCTCAAAAACTGTTTCACGGTCTTTTGTTGAATGGAAAATAACCAAAAAAAAACTATTCCAGAGAAACAAATGTAAGGCTCTTATGAGATAAGTGGAAGACAATTATTTCTGATCTAAGCTTGAATACCCCTTGGAAAAGGTCAGAGGTTGAAGAATCATAATCCTGAATAATGTTTTCTCATCAAATTTCACCATTGAAATCTGATCGTTTTTCTTCATAAAACCTTCTTTGATAAGGAGGGAACCAACATTAATTTCCTTCTCCAGGACTCGGGCAAAGCCTTGAGAATTTCATTAGGGGTTCATTTTGAAGGACCTTGAACTCCACCCCCATGGGAAGGAGAGTCCCACACTGTCATTTTTGAAGCCTCCAGAAGCAGCTTACAAGGAAAACATTTCCAAAAAGAATATAATCACAGAAGAAACCCCACCCAGACACAACAAAATAAATCTTAACAAACCAAAAGGAAAAAATTGCAAAAAGACTCACACCAGTGCAAGAAAAAATTGCATGCAAAAGAGGGAACCCTAGCTCGAGCAGCAACACCTCCTCCCAATGCCCACCTCCCATTTACAGAACAACGCAAGCTTTATTCACGCGGCCCTGCACTTCAAATCAGGAGGAAGCCGAATCCTAAACCAGCCACTCCCGTCCATCAAAGCTCCTTTTGCCGACTCCGATCACTTGCCTAGACAAGATTCCTGTCACTTCTACTTGCGTAAATAACCAGATTAAAATAATAAAATAAAATTGTCTCTCTTGACACCGTTGCTGCACAACTTCGTGGACTGTTATAATGGTTCTATAATTTAAATACTTTGAAGGAATAAAATATTATATGTAGAAAACCCACAAGATAAGGTCGCAGGATCAAGAATGGATGTAATGTCCCCATTTTCGGAGTGATCACCTTGATCACCTTGGTCGAGCGGATGGGTTAGTTTTCACACTCCAGGATTTTTGGAAGAAGAATCATGGGTTGGAAATGACTTGGCATAATTTTCTGATGAGTTTGATATGCCCCTTGCATTTAGTATCTTTCTCTCTACATGGGAGCGAACCATTTGGAGGAATTATGAGTGTGGAAAATTGTCATGTTGTGCTAGGAGATGGATTTGCCATGTGATGAAATTGTTAGCATGTTCTATGTGATGCCCCCTTGATGTTACTTTGGTTATATGTGTGTGCCTTATGGAAGGTTTGTTCCTTAAAGACATCAAATGAATAATATTCCCTTTTATGTCTTTGGCGGCGTTGGAGAAGAGCAAACGAATGAAGGCAAAATTCATATCTTCAATTTGAATTTTCTAGGCGCCAAGATAACTTGATGCTGGTCGGCCATCTTGGAGGGAAAAGAGTTATTAAAATAAGAAGTATTTCTCTCTGTAGGTCGGCCAAGAGGAGAGAGACAAACCATGTATTTATATGAGGCCAAGTTGTGGCATTTGCATCATCATTCAATCATCATTCACACATCTATTCATCACTTGGAGTTTATCTCTTGGAGTAGGAGGTTGAGACGAAAACCTTAAGTTTCCTAGGAGGAGTTGGACGAAACCCTAGCTCTTTCTTGTGGAGGATTCCGTGACGGGAGTTCACTTGCACTTCGTTGTTTTGGAGCAGAATTGCAGATCTGATTTGGAGATTGTTTTTAGGCACTTCTTTGGAGTGGATTGTTCATCTTTTGTGGACAAGTTGGCCCTAGCTTTGGAGCGCCTTCATTGGAGGAGAGCGCCTATGTTTTGAAGGTGATTTGTGAAGATCACAATGCTGATTTAAGATTTGAGCAGAGCAGAAATAATTGCAGCAGTAGAGCAGACCTGAGCGTATCACTTTGAGGAGGTTTTTCTATTGCATTTGAGCCTTGAAGACTTAGGGTTTGATGCCCTAATTGGAGCAGCAGCATTAGAGGCCTTTTCCTATCATTTTGTAAGGTCAAATCGCATTGTTTGTGGTATGTACAACATTCATATTTAGGGCTGAACTTTGCTGGGCATGTTTATCATGTTTGCCCAAATTTGTGATTGTAATTGAAGACATAATATATTCAGTTTTATAACAGCAGACTTCTTCATTAATTTTCAGTCAATTGTGTGGGTCATCTAAGTGTATTTGTTGCTTATATGATTGTGGAATTGTGGAATACAAGTACATTATGGACTATTATGTTTGCAATGATAATATGTGGATTTGAGATGTTTTTGCGGGCTGGCCTAGTTGTTTGTTCAAGTCCGATTTTTACTTCAGAAATTAGGGTTTGGGCAGAAATCTAATTTAGATATTTTGGAAAGTCCGTAAATCCGAAACTGTCCAAAATATCCCATTTTGGGATATTACAATGGATGCCTATTGCTGTACTATATATTGCAAAAACAACTTTGGAAGTTAAAAAGCCAGAGTTCTACAGCTTTCTAGTGAAGACAGATATTGGAAGATGACTTACAGTGCCAAGTACCCAACAAATAAGAAGTTTAGAAAACCAGAGTATGCTACAAAAGTAGATTTTTGAGTGCCAAATGCCCGATAAGATGTAGAACTCATCATTCAAAAAAGATGACTGAACAAACATAACTACTAAAACAGAATTGTAATACCAATTACAAGAAAAGAAAAATTTTGTATCCTTGTTGTTATGAACACCACCAATCTACTCATCCCCCCATCCTTCATTTGAGTCTACTACCACACTTCTTTTTGAGGTTATGCTGAGATGGTCAGCATGAAAGATTTTGCATTAAAATGGATGTACCAGGATAATATTCATTCCAATAGAGAGATGTACACAAATTATAATTTTGTTTGTGCTTCAGTAGTAGTACACAGCTATTTTCATGCTATACCCTCATATTTTTTTACCTATCACCCAACAACCTAACTTAAATAGGTTTAAATAAGAAATCAATTAAACCTATACCTTATTTTAATTATTTATCTCATCATTTACTACGGTGTAAGACAATCATTCCAAACAGCCCCCCCTTATTACATCATAGTCCTAAACTCCTAAGACTTGGAGAGAATACATATTTGTATGTGAACTAGAACATACTCAGTTCAACATAGTTACAATCAGTAGTGGGGATGGCCACACTACAATTTCCCAGTGGGATATGGCCTCACTGAACTTTTGACCAATGATAGGGACACACTCAGCTTTCTTCCTTCAAAGTTACAAACAGGGACACTCCCAACTGTCTGCAACAAGCAATAACAGGAATTTCACATGAATAGGAACACTCAGTTGTTCATCTTTCAAAATTGCAGATAGGGACACACAACTATCCACAACGCCTTGTGACCAGGGAAAGACAACTAGCCAGAGATGATCAGTCAGATTGGGCCTTAATGATCTTTACTACATTTTGTGATTAGGGACAAACTTGTCTATTCACAACAAATGTGACATGGGCCTCCACTTGACATATATGTTGGTTTTCAGTTTGTTTGGGTCTTACTGAAAACCTTCTCTCGATTGTAGCAGAAGTATGGTCTTCATCATTGTCGTCATCCGATTTATAATCTTTTTCACTTTGGTTACCACTGAAACATTGAACTAGTCTCCAAGCTAGTAGTGAACTCAAGACTAGTAATTATCCTCCATCCTCTTGTGGTCCTCCAACCTCCTACTAAACTTGGTTCACTTAAAGTTAAGCAGGCTTATTTTGATGGTCCTGTGAACCACAGAAGGCACCATAGAGTTCTCCAAAGACCCTAGTGAGTTTTCCGACAACCCCTCTCAATCAAAACAAAGTAAAGAAAGCTGTGGGGTATACCGAAAATGCATCTTGCTACAAAAAAATAATTTACAGGTTTATACCTCTATAAAGAAGATTTTTAATGAAGTTAATGAGGAAAAACAATTTTTTCCCACAAACCACAAGTGCTGGAGAAAAACCCTTTTGTAGTTTGTTTTACATTGCCTTTCTGGTCATACTAGCAAAGTTTCCTCAAAAACAATTGCTTCATCAAAAGATATGCAATTAATAGCATTTTTGTGGGCTACCTACAAAAACAATTAAATATGTAATCCGTAAAAGCTGAAGCTAAAGGCTTCTGGAGTATGTTTTATACTGCTGTTCCGCTCATCCTGGTAAAGTTTTATCAGAAAGCTCAACTTGGATTGGAAGATACAGGATTGATACAACTTTTTCAAGCAAACTGAAAAATATTTCAGCACATTATATAGTTTTATTTATTAATTTGAAAGTTTAAAAAAACTAAACCCCCTAAATTTCACTCATCTGGTCTTCTCTTGAGTCTGCAACCTCGCTTCTGTATGAAGTAATGATGAGAGGGAGAACAACAATGTCTAAAAAACAAATATGCTTCAATTTTTGTGAAGATGTGGGTTGAAAGTTGACTTATAGAGCAAGTATCCAATAAATAGAACATAGCAATTATCATTCACAAAAAGTGACACTGAGCAAACAGAACAACTAAAACAGATGAGCCTGCGACCTCACTCCTATGTATGCTGAGAGGGTGAATAGCAATGTAGAAAAAAAGTATGGTACATTTAAAACAGAATCATAATACCAATTATGGGATAGTACAAATTTTCACATCTTTGTTGCTATGACACAACCAGCATACTCATCCACCAAGGCATTTCTTTGTGAGGTTATGCTGGGAAGGTGAATAGAAACAAAGAAATGTAACATTTGCCAATTCTTGTTGATTTTGAGAACTATGATTTTTCTGTAAAATTTGCTTGTTTTGATCTCAAACTTTTGTTTTTGTGTATTATATGGATGTTTAAATCTTTTCTTTCTTATTATGTGACTTACTTGTTTTTTTTGTTTTTTTTCTTGCAATTGTTGGGTGAGGTTATGGACAAATTTTAACTTAGTGAGGGGTAGTGTGTGATGTTCCCTTACCGGGCTGATTCTAAGACTGCTGGTTGATAAAGGTTTGATGGTCCTATTCCCACCCCTGGAGTTCCTTGCAACTGCAAAAGTCTCGAAACAACACCTGCAACACCATTTGTATTCAAGTCCATATTCCTACATGTTAGCATTAATATCAAATATCCATAAATCAGACATAATCACAGTTACAATTACATACAAGAAGAGACATGCATCTCATCAAGGGAAGGGAATCATGGAATCTTTAAGTAGCCTAATGTCTACCACCTCCTAATCGCCCAATCCCTTGTCCAGGGCCTATGGGGCTGAAACCTAGGTGGGACCCCCAACCTTCTATGGCCCAATCCCTTGCTAAGGGCCTAAGGGGCTGAAAGTGGAGTTTTTAGACAATCTACTTAAGCCATGGTTCACTTCTCTTGGTAGGATGACACGCCCTGGTCAGACAGTTTATTTGAAGTCATTGAATTCACAGTCATAGTATTTGCATTTTACACAGATTATGCTATAGCAATGTACAAGATAATGCATACAGTGTCATTGAGTAATAGTAGGAAAGCATGTTTCGAGTGCAGAGGGATAAATTAAACAACACTTGTATTTATATATCATATGCCCTGGCCCATTATGCAGATTAATACAGTTTACAGCGACAACATTGGTTAATGTTCGATACAATTTATAAAACCCAGATATCAACTAAATAAAAACGGCAAATCACATAATAACGGGACCAATTCTATGATAAAGGAATGCAGTGATCTACAGCCATTACACAGTCCTTCCCAACATTGGGTCAGATACTCGTGCCCAGAGCTTATTTCCAGATTTCGTTCATAACAGTAGCAGCATACATGATTTAAGGAATCAACGCTAAAGGATATATCCATTGATGCGTAAATCGACTGAAGATTGAGGAAGAGGATTATGCAGCAAGCATTACGTCTGATTCAAGGAATTAAATATTAATACTAAGTGAGTGAACTCACCTGAGTCGTGAACCCTCTAGTCCTTCACACGTCCTGCTATTTTTCTTTTTACTCCCACAGCATTTGCCTTGCCCTATTTAAGGCGACGAAGAATGTTGACTTTCCCTCTCTTGGATGCGAGACTCTGCCAGGGCGTGACTCATGGTTTTGTTTCTTCCAATCGTATTTATTTAAGGCTTGTTAAATCTGATTCAATTGCTAATGGATGAACAATGGTTTACTTATAGATTAGCATCCTATTATTAATACAACATTCGATTTTATTTCCAATATATAAAATAAATGTATTTTATTTTTTTATTTCTTTGAATAATAATTAAATGTAGGCAAAAAAGTCTTTTGCCTCCTCGGGGTTATGACATAGTGGTAAATTTTGGGGGAAGTTTTTGGCCACCCTTGATGCAGTTTGGAGTAATTTGGTAAATATTGGGCAGGGTTACTGGTGTGGGATTATTTGGTAAATTTTGCGTGCGGTTATGAGCCACCTTTAATGCAGTGAGGAATTTGGTAAATTTTGGGTGGTGTGATGCGCCACCTTTAATACATTGTCAGGTAATTTGGTAAATTTTGAGTGGGGTTATGGACTACCTCTAATGCAGTATGGGAGAGTTTGGCAGATATTGGGTGAGATTATCGACCACCTTATTGTGGTAAGAGGGATTTGAGTCCGACTCACTCTCTCACAAGTGTTGTCAATTACCATTACACAACAACCCCTTTGATGAGTGAGGGAGTTGGCAAAAGATGTAGCTGAAGGTTTCTGTTTGGATAGATTTATCTTGGTTTATTATAATTCTTTGCTTCTATATTAATATTTGGGGTTTCCAATTTGTGTATAATTTTTTTTTTGGAGGGGGTGGTGGAGGGGGAGAATGTGTGGGGTTATAATTTGTAGGAAATGTTATTCCATATCTAACCAACGGGGGCAAAATTGTAAAGCTGTGAAAGATTTTCTTGTGGTGATCATTTCTAGTTTAATATTCCTTTCAATGAATTTCAGTAGGGTTTCTCTTGATGACCATGTAATGCATATCGTGTATCTAATTTCTAATATCCATGCTTAACAAGAGTAGCCTATAGTAATTTAGTTGTTAGATTAGGCTTTGCATTTTTTTTGTTTTAGCTATTGCAGTTTTTGGATATGATTTTGCCTCAAAGCAAATGACCATATGTATATTTGTATTTTCTTTCTTTTCCATGCCTTATCACTCAGTTTTTTGTATTTCATGATTTTGCAGTAATGGCTGCTGCAGTGGACAAGTCTGGAATTCGTTTGGAGTTTGGAAGAATCCCAGTCATAGATATGCAGTATTTTTCTCAAGATGAGATCAATACAGCGGCCCAAAGTTCAGATGTGTATCGATTTGATGATCTTGTAATACCAAATATCGAGTACTCTATATTTAACGAGAGTACTGGAAGCAGCAACCAAACTTACTCAAATCAACTCCTATCGCAGAGGAAAGAGGAATTTGCATGTCATGCTAGGCGGAGGGCTGGCCATCTTTCAGTCTCAAGGCTGCAGACTGTATTAAATGAAAAAGAAAAAAAAGAGGTCCATTGGGTCCTTGAGCTCATTAGGGAATTTCGAATGAAGGGAGAGCATTTCTGTAAGAATCGTTCAGTATTAAGTATTCCCCATTCAAATACAGCTTTTGGAGTGCATACCTTGGCTGCTGATCAGGAAAATTCAAAACTGGAAGCAGGTAACTCTTTGCAGTTAGTAACAGATCCAGCATTGCAGACCATAGATGATGCAAGACTGGCAAATAATACATCGAATGCTGATGGCAGTATCTCTATCACCAATACAGGCCTAGACAGAGCTAAAAAGAGGATTAAAACAAAAGAAGGTGCTAGACGTAAGCCATTTATGAAGTGTAATGAGACAACAGACGACCAGATGCTTCTTAAAATAGCAGGAAGTAATGCAGCAGAGAGCACTGGCTATCTTACTCATGGTGTCAGTAAAGTACATGAAAGTAGTGATGACAAAGCAGCAAAGGAAGACATTGGTGCTCCTGCAAACAATGTTGGTAGTAATTTGGTCTCACCACATACTTCTAATGAGCCTCTGGTTCCTCAATTCAAAAGGAAAGTCAAACCTCTAGCTACAGAAGCTGAGCTGCAGGACTATTTCAATAATATAGGTGGGGAATGGGCATCTAATATGAAGAGGCGAAAAATTGTAGATGCTGAAGACTTTGCTGAAGGATTCCCTAAAGGTTGGAAGCTTTTATTGGGTGTTCGAAAGAAACATGGGAAGTTCATAATTGAATGTCGTAAATACATGAGGTTTGTTGTTTCCCCCTCTTCATAGTTGCTACATTAATTTGGTTATATGTAATACAAACAGGTCACTCCAGGTCATTTTCTTTTGATCTTTGAATTATTCATGTATGCTGCTGCTCTTTATCCGTGGAATTTTAGGTCTATCAGAAATATGAGTTAAATATGAATTCTGTTAGAAATACTGCATTCCTCTCTTTCAATTGAATCATACTAGTCAAGCAAGTTATGTGAATGGATGTATTTAATGATCATAATAATGATATCTTGATGACTCCATCCAAATTATTATTGGTAATTGGTGCAACAAAATGAGTTGTAATGTAGTTTAGTTTATGTCATCTGAACCTGCTATATTCAGGGGCTAGCTTTTAGCATGCAATTTTTCATGAGCTTTATTGAAAAAACTAAGATTCCTTTGGGCAAGTGTACTTCTGCATAGTTTGTCTAGTTCCACTGCCTTCTCAAAATACGTTTCCCCTCCCTCTCCCCCCTCGCCCCCACCCCAAATCGTAACAGTGATATCATGACAATTCTATCCTAATTACTATTAGTAATTGATGCAACAGAATCAGATGTAATGTAGTTTAGTTTGTATCATTAGAATCTGCTATATTCAGGGTCTATTTTCTGGCATGCAGATTTCCATAAGCTCTATTGAGAACAATAAGATTCTTTCGGGCAACACCTACTTCCACATAGTTTATGTAGCTCCACTGCCTTCCCCAAATACTCCCTTCCTTCCCCTCTCCCAAATCAGAAGAGTGATATCTTGACTAGGATTACTATCTGTAATTTGTGCAGTAGAATGAGGTGTAATGCAATTTGGCTTATGTCATCTAAACCTACTATTCAGGTGCTATTTTTTGACATGCAGTTTTTCATGAGGTCTACTATGATCAATAAGGTTCTTTTGGGCAATGCATATTTTCACATAGTTTTTCTAGTTCCACCGCCTTCCCTAAATACACTCTCACCCTACAGCCCTCCAACCCACCTCCCCCCCCCCCCACTGTCAAGATTTGTAAATGTCCTTGCCAGTATATCACTTGTTTTTGGGATTGCTGTATATTTGGAACCCTCGTGCTTTCTGTTAATCAAAATCTAACAATATCTTAGACTCGTAATTAAATCAACAGTTTCAGTGGAGACCTTAAGCTAGTATTGTACCTTGAGTTGACATGGTGGGGTAATATCATGAGTTGAATACATAAGCCCACTGACATGGCCTTGTTTTCAGGTCTATAGTTTGTTATGCATTGAGACTCTGTTCTTTGCAATTGCCTACCCTTTTGTTTTTTAATCCTAAATTTTTAAGTTGGCCATTTCTATCTTAAAGTACTTGCTACCAGTCATCTTCCCAAGCATTTCCTGCAAATTGGTAATAACGGTTTAATTAATTTATAATATTTATGAATTGCGAAGTTTCCCAATTGATAGGTGCAATGCATCATCTGTAAACTAATGCTTTAAGGATGACTAATTCTTTTATCTGTGTCATGTTTTTGTGAAGCCTAGAAAGCTTCAACAGTCAAGATTATATTTAATAACTCCTCTAGCTTTATTCAGGTTATAGCATTGATTAATTAGAGCATCCTTTTTGATTTCAAGTAAGATTGGATTAGGCTTGTGCTAGATGAAAGTGTGTAATCCAAAATAGTGAGTTTTAGCTTAAGCATCCTTATCGATGATCTTAATTGTATTCTGTTCGCCACATCTCTCAAAATTGTCTCATTATCTCCTATGATTTGAAGATCTTTGCTTTTGCTCAGAATCGTTATTCTTGTTTAGATTTAATGTGTACCACAAGTTTATGTGCTTATGTTTAATGTCTGATTTTTTTAACTAATGTTCCAGCATTGCAGAAATGATTTAGATCATATCATTATCCTCCTTCTGTATCCACCAAAAAAAATAGAACATAAAATATTATAAGCTCTATCTAGTTTCTAGTTTCTCAACATATAATCTCTTAACTATGTTTTGTACCCAACCACTTAGAAAGAATTTAAGACAAAAAGAAGAAATATGCATAAAGTGAAATCAACTGGAATTTATTTATATTGGTTAGATTCACACAATAATGATTGGCAACATAGTGTCTGAGTCCTAAAGGCTTGATTCATTGGAATGGAGCAGAAGATCATGTTGGAATTTACTATTTAGGTAGTTTAGTTGAAAAAGGTTTTAGCTTTATTTTTCAATAATGCAGTGGTGGGGTTATACGAGAGTCATTGACGTGGAACACTTTATGATTTAGACATTTTTTCAGAACATTTCTAGTGTTGGTCAGAAACTATGTGTTTACTGACAATAGGCAGAGTTTGCATTGTTCAAATGTTTCTGGAGTTGTTATGTTTATAACTTACGATATTTGATATTGTCATGGTAGCCATTTAAATTTTATCTATTTTACTTATCATATCAAATATCTTTGATGGAATGACTTCTTTAGGTTTCCCTATGACATTAGTCCTGATGGGCTGCAATTTAGGTGGAGAAGATTTGTTGTATCTTCTTTCAACTCTTGGTCATTCTTTTGTTGGAGAGAATGCTACTAAAGGAACCCCTTGCTCTGCAAAATTCAATTATGAACTGTCTAGAATCTAGATATTGTCACTTTACATGGTTGTATAGGTGGTCACGTGAGTTACCAAGAATTTCACTGGCTGTTTGTGTGTGGCATCCAAATGCTTAGAGCTTCCACATGGTTTGCTGGGTGACATCCAAATGCTTAGAGCTTCACTGCTGGTTTGTTAGGGGACATCAAATGCTTAAAGCTTCCACCTGGTTTGCTGGGTGACATCCAAATTAGCTTCACTGCTGGGTGGTGGTTATTCAGCTAATCTAATGGAATGGTTTGTTGATGTAGGAATTCAAGTAGCATGGTTTTCAATTTATGTAATTTAGTTAGTTTTACATTGATAAAATTGTTGTCTTATTTTAAGGTTACAAGTGGTAGGTTCGCATGGTGCTTTTTCATTTAGTCATATTTTTGTCTTTAACTTTGCTTACAAAGTATATTTTTGTTTATTAATTATGTGGAAAGTTTGCATTATTCAAGCATTTATAGAGGTTTCATATTGGTAGCATATGTGATTTTCTGGCTGTTCCTCTTTTGTTTGCTTCATTTATCCTACATGTTTTTTATGGTGGGTTTTTTTTGCAAATCAGTCCTGAAGGGTTGCAATTTGCTTCCTGTCGTGATGTTACAACATATCTTTCAAATACTGGAAATTCTTCTGTTGGGGTGGTTGCTGCTCAAGAAAACCCCACTCTTGAAGAATCCATTGATACTCATCAAAACGCAATAGCTGGCATGGTAAGCACCTTGTATTTCCATCAACTTGTTTCATAGTGATTAACTGTATTGTTCATTAGCAGCATCATGCTGAATTTGCCAGTCTGTTCAACCCAAAGAGGATGTCCTAACTTTTTGTTAATACATGCAGTCTGCAGAGGAGAATGTAATGAAGGGGAGTCAAGTGATGCAGCCATTAGAAGGAGGTACAACGCTCACAGGTGTGTTGAGCACAGGGAACAATGCAGAAAAACATTCCCCAGATTTTGATAGTTCTGCCATGCCTGGGATGGAACCTCCTCATACAATATGTCAAAAAGACAGTTCTTCTGGAACTCCGGATATAGTTGGCGATTCTAAAAAACGTCAAAACTCAACCAATCAAAACTATCCAATGAATTGTAAGAAGTGCAATGGATCATTCAGTAATAGGAGTGCATTTATGGGTCATTTGAGCATACACCATGTTAAAAAGAAGAAAGTAGTTGCTGATAAAACAATTGCAGATGGTGCAATTCTGACAAATGGGAAATATGAATGTCAGATATGTCACAAAGTTTTTGATGAGAGAAATCGTTATACTGGGCATGTTGGTGTGCATTCAAGGAAAAACGTAAAAAGAGCGCGAGATGGGTTGGACCAAACTGAAACTGAAACTAAAGCAGGTTTGGATTATAAGGGAACTTTGGATTTTGGGGATGGTGGTGTACGTGCAAAGCAAAATATAAAAAGACCCCGTGTTTCCTTGGACCAAAGTGGTACTGAAACCAAAGACGACCTGAATGGTAAGAAAATTTCTGACGATAAACAAGAACTGCAAATCAAAGCAGAACACTTTCAAGAGCTTTTGGAGGCCAAAATTTTTAAAGAGCAGAGCAGTACCACGAATTCATATCTAGCATTCTTGGGTACTGTGGACAATGGCTTGGCTTCTTCAAGTATTGGAGGATTTCTTGGAGGCTTAGATTCAGATTCTGGAAAGGTATGTTTTCGTTTTTATTCACATCTGCTTGTAGGTGCATTTGGTCCATCTTGTTCAAACTAACCTATATTTAATTGGTTTTAGGTTCAGGCAAGTTTCAATGCAGGAAATGAGAAGTTTGATGATATTGAAGACTTTGAAAAGATCCATATGTACACGCCAGTGCCAAAGTTTTCTTTTGAAGCAGGTCAAGATGCAATTGATGCTGATTTAAGCTATGGGGATGTTTTGCAGCAGGTAGAAATGCCACCCGGGCAATTTGGGTGGGATCCCTTTATATCTGGGA
The DNA here is from genome assembly GCA_027924645.1 of Cunninghamia lanceolata. Taxonomy (NCBI): domain Eukaryota; kingdom Viridiplantae; phylum Streptophyta; class Pinopsida; order Cupressales; family Cupressaceae; genus Cunninghamia; species Cunninghamia lanceolata. The sequence goes on along the minus strand of BSBN01000213.1, from coordinate 26,811,285 downwards.
GAGAAAATAATTCTTCCGACTACGTTATGTGCGTTTGGTGCAGTGAAGAGTTCATTTATCATGGTGTTGTTCAGGACCAGCAGGCTGATTCTGTTGGAGTTATTTGTCCTAACTGCAAAACTGCAAGACCAAGGATGCCAGTACAGGCCGAGATGGACAGTAAGCTTGGAAAGATGTAATTTCTGGATTTTATTTGGACATGAAAAATGAAATTCAAAATGCAACACGTGATATCTCAATGAGCCTGAAATTTTGTCGGTGTAATGGATTTCTAGTTCTGCATGCATTTATGTTTATCAGTACATGCCTTTGTTCAACAAATGCATACTTATATTAGAACTTGTCAAATTTCAAGACCAATTTGAATTGGTACATATGCATCTGATTTTCACATGTATTTGAATTGGTACATATTCATCATTGCTCTTGTTTCACCTTCTTGTACAGAAGTAGTCTGATGCAAGATCAAGGAATTCAGGAAAGGGTTAGATGGACAATGAGCTTTGGAGGATGCGATATTTGGATTTCCTTTTGAATCAGATTATGAAATTAAAATTGCGATACTAATCACAATGAGCCTGAAATTGTCAGTGTAATGGACTTTTTACATTCACTTATGTTTACCAGTACATACCCTTGTTAAATGAATGAATACTTATGTGTTTACTTGTAAAATTTCAAGACTAATTTGAATTTATTACAGTCATCTGATTTTCACACTTATTTGAATTGATACATATTCATCATCGAACTTGTTTTACTTTTGTGTCTCTGCTGCAAGCTGAGAGCATTGACCTGCCTGCTGGAAGTTGAGATCATAGATGCCTCAAGCCTTTTGATAGAATTTCAGTAGCTTGTTTACGTTTTGTTGTTCTGGAGACATCTGCATGCTCTATGTTGTTTTTATCTTTGGCTTTGGAAGAAGTCTCTACAATGAGCTTAAATTTTAATACCATCATTGCTGCAGCAGAAACTCTCAGAGTGATCAAACTTGAACTTTTTATTGGTGATACTGCCAGATCCTGTCCTTTTCATGGATGCCATAACTGTATAGCATGCAGAGAGATTTCCTCATTTGTAGTATATGTTGGACCTTGACTCGTGACTATTAATCTTTTATTGCAAAGCCTTAAGGATACCGGTGTGCATGAGGATGACATTTGGCAAGGCACAAATAGTACCTATGATCTATCTTATTAGCGATGCATTAAATAGGGAGTTACTGACGTAAATGCATTTGATCCCAAAGGGTCTGCAATATTGGACATTTATCCAATGTTTTGATTTGGTGCCTACAGATATACATTTTCCTTTTTTAATATATATCTACTGGAGCAGAATGCTTATTTCATTTGTTTAGGATGAGTAAGGATATGCAACTATGCTCAAATACTCCTGTGGGAATGAATTGTCTATCGACGAATCCCATGCAGGTCCAAGGCCAAAAAGCATGCATGTTCCTAATAAATTGACATGTTGCTCCTTGCTCTTATATTGGTTACAAATAGGAGCAAATACCAACTTTAGTAGCAAGTAGCTAGTAGTTAAGAGGCAGTTTCTTGCATATACTAAATAAACCAAGTTTGATTTATGTTTGGTCTGCCTGTCTTTCCAAAGTCTCCTTGGCATCCACATACTGCTCCATGTGTTTCTCCTGTTTGCATTGGTTTGGTAAGTCTTTCCAAATCTTCAAATTTTTCATGCTTTGGTTGTATCTGAAGCTGTTAGTTAAGCTATATGTCAACTAATATGAGATGTGTTGAGTCTAGTTGACTTTCTGAAATTTACTTTGTTTGAACTTTTTCTTCTTCCTGTTGCTTCTTTGTTTTTTCTGTACTGCTTGCTGCCAGCTTTTGCAACTAGTGTGTAATGTTCTGTCACTCCTTTCCAAATTTTAAATCTATTTATCTAGAGCATGTAAAAAGTATTCTTCAAATCCTTGTTAATGGGGTGATGGGCTCTAAGGTTGATCGAGGGTTGGCTAAGTGGTCCCCTCCAAAAGGGTTTTTGAAGTTAAACTTTTCTGGAGCGACTTGCAAAATTCCAGTTAATGCCAATGTTCCATAGAGTCTTGAGATGGGGGGGACGCAGGGACAAGTCTCAGGGATGGGGGGACCAAGGGCCTAGATTTGGGGACAGCAGGGGGATGGCAGCAAGACAGTGGTGGGATGGTGGTGGGTGTGGGGGCAACGCCCCTTGCAACGGTCTGGAGGCAGTGTCCCCAACGGGGTCCAGGGGCAACGCCCCTCACTCGTCCCCTGTAGGGTTGAGGGGCGGAACCCACGCCATCAAGCCCAAATAAGGCCTTCAATACCACAGAAACCTTCATGGTGCTCGTCATATTCACAATTTTATCACTATGTTTTTTGCAACACCAAGTCCTTACTATTTCTAACCAAATTTTCATTCTTCAGAAACTAACAGTGAAGTCAAGAATCTAACTAGTCTAAATGATGAGGGCTACACAGTTTTGAAGTGTTCTACCAAGACTTGGCACTTGCTCTTCCTCTTGCTTGCTCTCACTCTCCCTAATGCTTGCACTCAACTGATGAAGACTTGGCTAATGCTCTCACTCTTGCTTTTACACTCAGTTTTCCTATCCTAATACTCACTCTTGCAACCCTTAGCCTTTTTCATTTTTTTCACTTTTGCTCTTCCTCTTGCTATTGCTTGCACTCTACCTAGTGCTTGCACTCAACCGATGAAGACTTGGCTAATGCTCTCACTCTTGCTTTTGCTCTCAGTTTTCCTATCCTAATACTCACTCTTGCAACTCTTAGCCTTTCTCATTTTTTTCACTTTTGTGACTACTTAGGGTGTGGGTTGGGCCCATAGACCAATAGGGTTGGGGTTACTGGCACAAAGATTCAAAAAACAATCTGATTTAAAAAAAAAAGAACTTTTTGCCTCAGTTGTCATGGGGGACGTATGGGAGTCTCGGTGACAGTTTTGAGTCCCCTGGGCGTCTTGGGGATGTCCCAGTGTGTCCAAGAAGAACAAAAATGAAGTAGTTGAGGTGGCTGTCCCAGCAATGGATGTTTGCAGATGGGTTGTGTTGGGTTTGGTTCTGTCCAATCAGGAGGATATGTTGTTGGATTCGAATGTCAGCAAATAGCAAACCTGTACTGGCTCTAGGTGATGACAATGAGAAGGCAATCAAACTTGTGCCCCTCAGCAGGATCAGCCTAATCGGGAGGCTTCGCTTTCTTTTTGTCAAGATTTACATAAGGCGGTCTAAAACTTGCTTGTGGCCCATCAAAAAGGTATGCTCAAAGTAACCAATGCCTATACTCGTCTATCCTCAGCTCTCGAAATTAAGAAGGGAGTATACCCATGACATTCCATTCTCAGCTCTTGCGAAAGGTGCCGACAAAACTTTGGTTAATGCCTCCTTTGTCATTGTTTGTGATGTTGGTGGGTTTAGCGGTGGAGTGAGGGAACTGGTGGCTTGGTTTCTGATGGCTTTGTTGTTGGTGGAGAGGCTGGTGGTAGTTGGGTTTGCCAGAGGATCGGTGAAGTGCCCCTTTTTTTTGGTGTTTTTTGATCTTGGCTCCTTTTGTTTGTTCTATTGGTCCCCTTGGTTGGGTTTTTGTTTCTTGCCCCTGCGTGGGCTTTTCTCTTGGCCCTGTATGGGCTTTTGTTTGGTTAATGTAAGTCCATTTGTTACTGGTTTCTACTTTTTCTGGGCGGGGGCCCCTATAGCTCGCCAGAAAATTATATTAAAAATAAAAAGTATTTTCCAATGACTTGTAGGAATGATTTTGAAGTTATTCAACGCTTGTTGAATCTTCTTTTCAAATCATTGTTATTATGCACGTTTTTTATTTGTTTTAGCTTATGCAGTCATTTATATAGCAAGAAGCATCGATGTTTTTTATTTGTTTTAGCTTATGCAGTCATTTCTATAGCAAGAAGCATCGAACATTCTGGACTCAAAAGTCCAGTGTTTTGGCTGTGTGGTTCTGTACCATCATTTGGATTGAATCTTTTATATATAATATATATATATATATGGAAAGAGAACATTGTACTAGATTATTCAATCTAAAAAGAGTCATTTAATTTATTTTATTTGTGGTCAAAGTAAATTTTGGTATCTGTATTTTTTTACAGAGAAAGTAATGCACCTGATTCAAAAATAATAGGCAGCATTTTTAAACGTGGTTGCTTTCTTTAGGGATATGTTTAGATCTGCAAAGGATCTTCCAAAGCTACAAAGTTAGTGTCTTAGGTACATTATTGTATTAATACTATATTGTGTTTGGAGATGAATTTACACAGTAGTGATGAAGAAACTGCATGTTTTATCAGATAGATATGGACTCATCAAGAACAATTTTAGAGGCGTTATTTATAAGAAAATTAATCTTTAATGAAAATTCCTTATGCTCTCATTTATGTGAAATAAAATATTCTAATATTTCATGTGGTGAAATATTGTAGTAAATGTCTGTTTGGTGTGGAATTGAAAATTTTGATGGTATGTTGAGATTGCTAATTAATAAAAATTATTGGACTGAATATCTAGTAGGCAAGGTGAACCTAGTATTGTGGTGAAATATTGTAGTAAATGTTTGTTTGGTGTGGAATTGAAAATTTTGAAGGTATGTTGAGATTCGTAATTAATAAAAATTATTGGACTGAATATCTAGTAGGCAAGGTGAACCTAGTATTGTGTCTTCTCGTCTTGGGGGAACTATAATTGGTGTCATAAGTCAATGGTAGATTGTTTTGTCATTTTTTAATAATATAAAATAAAATTAAAATTAAAAAAATAAATACATATTAAAATTAATATATAATGTGTGTATACCAAATAAATGTTTATATATTTAAATGTCATATATTTAATAGGTGGTTGTAAAAGGGTTGGTCTTTTTAAACCCCTTTTTTTAATCTTTAAAAAAAAAAAAAAAATGTCATATATTATACATATAAATTTAAATATTTTTTATATTTATAATATATAGTATTTAAATATTTAAAATATATCATTTAAAAATAGAATCACTCTAATGGCATGACAATGTAGGTTAATAGTAAATAAGGAAGGGCTCCATGGAGTTGCTGGAGGGCCCATGAAATTAAAAAAATGTCATAGGATAAATTAAAATAATTTCTTGTTAAATAGGAGGCCCTACTTTTTAACTTATAGAGGGTGCATTTGGGATGAGACTGAAAATTTCTCCTACCAGTTTAGGGCATTTTTCTCCTGTCATTTAATTTAGGAAAAATTTTGGAGGGATCTAAAAACAATAATAATATATACATATATATTTTTTTAAATTTTAATTATTTCAATCCCTTTTTTTTAGATGAACAGAACAACAAAACATAAAACTTCTATGAGACCACAGATTTTTATAAATTTTAGAGTTTTAAGTTTTAAGTTTGCCCACCACTACAAAAATCATAAGCCCACTCACTTTAAAATGTTAATAAAAGTTTTCAGCAACACCTGCTGAAATAATTTAGGAAGCCCCCTCCATGGCCTAATAAGTGTAAAAAATGGTATCTTTCCGAGGGTGCCCTGAAACTAAATTTTGATGGAGTGCGATTTGTTATTTTTCAATCATAAAGAGACTGTGAAAGTGAAAGGGGGTTCTGTCCTTTTAGACACAGAATCCAAGAATGAGGCGGAAACTCAAGCCATAGCTCTTCTAGTAGTTAAACTGCTAAGTCAGTAGATTGCGAGCACCTCAAAATAGAAGGGGACTTGCAAATAATTATAAATGGATGCATAGACAAAAGTCTTCAGGATGGGCGTCTTCAAAGCATTATTGAAGAAGTTTTATTGGAAGAAGCTTTTAGTCTATTAATTTCAATCATTGTTTTATCCAAACAAAATAATGTTGTGGTGGATAATCTGGCAAATATCTGGGTATATCAATACTTGTTCTCTGCTAAGATAAGTGAAGAAAACAATGAATGGGATATATCCCATTTATTAAATCTAGAGAAGGCTCGTTGCTGCACTAAACCTACTCCCAATCTCCACTCGCCCTGAGTTCTAAGTAAAAGTGCTTTGATATGTGTTGACATATCTTTCCCCGTTGGATGAAGATGGTCTTGCAATAATTCTGCATGGCTAATTGATTAATAATGCTAAGATCTTTATGGTATCGCATGTGAGGATGGCTTAAGTGTTGATGATGCGCAATCATATCTGTGGCAATGCATTGGTTTTTTTGGGAGTGCAAGGCTAGGTAGAGATCGATGGAAGGCAATGGTGCAACAAGTTGTGATGTTGCCAACTGGGTTAGTTTTAACAGCAAAGCTTCTTGTGATGTTACTTTCAAATGTGTATATGCAGAAATTAAATCTTATGGAAGATAATGCAAGTAAACCAAAACCCTCTCTTCAAATCAAACCCTCACACTTACATAGAATGGAATAGAATGCACCCTAGTTTTACTAGCTTTGTTCTATAAATAAAATATGTATTGTGGACTGTTTACAAAAACTAGCATAATTTAGGTATGGAAAGGCTATAATGAAAGCAATGAAGATGATAAAAATGACAACATGTACTTGCAAGTTGCATATGAAAGATGTTGTGTTGATGTCAAGTGAAAGACTCAATTGATAGAAGGTTAAATGATGAATGGATGGTTAAGATAAAAGATGAAAATTGTGATGTGGAGAGCTAGGATTAAAAGATAATTTAATAAGTGGGATAGTGTGACAAGTAATTTAATGAAGGTGGTAGTGTGACAAATGGTAAAAATAAAAAATTATTTAAATTATGAGAGAGGGACATGTCTTGTGATGAGAATAAAAGTGAGGACTAATTTAAATAAATATTTTATTTAAATTGGAAGATGGAGAAATAATTGGGAATTAATTAATTGACTAATGAGAAGATGAATGTGATAAATTAAATTTAGGAGATGGAGGAAATGGATAAATTAAAAAAAAAAAGGGGGTAAAAACTTTATTGAATCAAAAAATCGTTATAAAGCAGAAAAAAACACCCATAAGGGGCACAACCAAAATCAAGAATTAAGTAACACCCAAAAGCTCCTCATATCCTCCATAACCCAATCTTCAAGAACAGGGGCCAAATCACCAGGAAGGTTGCCCCAATCATCCACATTCCAAGTCTCCATCTTCTCAGACGCCCACCTCGCCAAACCATCCGCCACTTTATTCCACTACCATGGCACATGACAAAAAGCAATAGAATCTAAAGCATTGCTCAGAGAAACAATTTGTTTGGCCACCACTGCAAGTTGCCAATTCACCTCAAAATGTCTCTTATTCAACATATCAATGACCACTTGAGAATCCGATTCACAAGTAATCCACTTCCAGCCAAGGGCACAAGCACGCTCTAATGTCAGAAGAATAGCAAGAGCCTCCATGAGATTATTTGTATGATGACCTCTATATATAGAGAAGAAAAAAATTACCACCTCTAAACTATCCCTACCAATGCCACCAACTCCAGCATGGCCAGGATTACCTCTAGAAGATCCATCAGTATTGATTTTCAGCTCCCCCACAGCGGGAGGACACCAACGACCAATACGACATACCCTCACTCTCCCATGCCCATGCTTAACCGTCCTCAAATTTTTCCGTCCACCCCCAGAGAGACCCAGGGCTTCAACAACATCACAATCACCAGAAACAACAGGGACAGACAGATCACACTTAGCAGCCAAAGTTTCCTGCATACCCCCCAAAATCCTCAACCAAAGCTAACCAACAAGTAGCTTCTTGTCCAAAAAAATTCTATGGTTGCGCTCCAACCAAATATGCCAAATTATCAAACTAGGGCCAATGGTCCAAGCAATGAGGAGAAAAGAGGTCTTTACAGGGGGAGGCCCCAGACTCCTCCAAAAGTCCTCTAAAGAAGAAGCATGTCTACATGGTATATGCCAGAGATTCCACCAGAAATGCCAAATAACTTTCGCAAAGAGACATTGAAAGAAGAGATGGGGGATGCACTCCTCATGCCCACCACACAGAACACACATAGAGGGCCCCTGAAACCCACGTTTCCAGAGATTCTCCCAAGTAAGGTACCTCCCTTGAACAACTAACCACGAGAAGAAGTTACACTTAAGCAAAGAAAACTTATTCCAAACCTGTTTCCACCACGAGACCTCCGAGCTCCCAAAGATTTGCTTATTAAACTTGATAACCTGAAGCAACAGAAAATTTTCCTTTTGGATCAGGACCCCAAGCCAACACATCTCTCCCAGGAAGAGAAGTGCAGACACGCCCTGATAGAATCCCAGCAAGCTCCTGATAATCCCCAGCTGCCCCACTAGGAGGCCACTCCTGCGGAACCTTCCATCTATACACACTAACTTGTCCCAAATTCTGAAGAGTTTTAAAAATCAGCAACATGGCACCACCCAACATCAATAAAATGCCTACTCAAATTCTGTAGATGGGGGTGAGTAGACAAAATGGGAGGATAACCAATACAAGAATCATGCCAAAAGAGAGCATCCTACCCACCATTGCAAATCTAAAACAACCCCTGCTTGACCAACTTAGCACCCGTTTTGAGGGTACTCCAAATCATAGAACCCTTCCCCTCCAAATTGAAGCGGGCAACATCCACACTCTCAACTACACCCAGATACTTTGAGGTAAGAATTTTTGCCCACGATTGATGTTGCTACGAACACCACCGCCAATATAGCTTAGCTGCTAAAGCTTGTCCATTCAAATCAGTTCTACGTAGACCCAGACCACCAGCCTGCTTCGACCTACAAATAGCTTCCCACTTAACCAAACTCCACTTCCTGTGAAGGAGGTTGCCAAACCAAAGGAACTGCCGAGACAAACTCTCAAAGTCTTTGATAAAGCCGGAAGGTGCAGAGAGAATAAAACATATGTACAGAGGAAGAGCCTGCACCACTGACTTTAGAAGAGTCACCCTACTCGCATAAGAGAGCCACCTGTTAGTCCAATGACTAACTAGATTTCTAAACTTATCCATAATCTCCTGCTAGAACAATTTAGGGAGCAAACGAATAGCAAGCGGAATACCAAGATACACAAAAGGAAGAGTGCCAATCTGGAAACGAAGGATACCAACAATTCTCCTTTGAATAGCCCATAGAGTATGAAAGAAGTAGATAAAAGACTTCCCCTCATTAATTTTTTGACTTGACGCAGCCAAATAACAATCCAGAATCTTGCGCCAACCGGAAGCCTCCTCAACCTTGGCTCTACCCATCAGAACCGTGTCATCAACAAACTGCAAATGTGACTGAGGGGGAATATTATTTCTAAAACTCCAGCCCTTAATCAAACCAGTCTCCACCTGGGATCTAATAAACCTCCCCAACCCCTTCGCCAATAAGATGAACAGATAGGGGGATAAAGGGTCCCCTTGTCTGAGCCCCCTAGAAGCACCAAACAACTCTGTCGGCTCACCATTAATCAACACCGAAAAGGAAGAAATAACACAGCTCTTGACCCACTCAATCCATTCACCAGCAAAACCAAATGCTCCTAGAATCTTAAATAAGAAGGCCCATTTAACTCAATCATAAGCTTTAGCCATATCCAACTTAATAAACATAGCTTTCTTTTTAGAACGATCCATAGAATGAATCATCTCGACTGCAATGATGACACCATCCATAATCTACCTGCCAGCTACAAAACCCCCTTGCTCTTTAGAAATTAACCTACTTAGCCAAGGTTTCAGCCGCTCAGCGATCAACTTAGTAATAATATTGTAAACCACATTACATAAGGCAATGGGCCTAAAAAGATCTAAAGAATTAACCCCATCCTTCTTTGGAATGAGAGAAAGGAAGGTAGCATTCATGGATTTCAGCATTTGTTTATTCATGAAATATTCCTGAATGACCTCCAACAAATCCAACTTAATCACTTCCCAGAACTCCTAGTAGAACTGAACTGGGAAACCATAAGGTCTTGGAGCTTTCTGGAACACAACAATTTCAAGCTCCGACAAAGAAATAGGATTAAGCAAAGAAGCATTCATTTCACTTGTGACTAAGGGCAAAATACTATTCAAAATATCAGCTTCATCCTCCTCTGCAGGAAGGGAATCCTTAGATAGTAGAATAGAAAAGAAATGAACAACCGCAGTAGAAATAGAAGTAGAGGAGGAGAGAATCTCCCCATTCGAAGAACTGAGAGAAGAAATGACATTACCTTGTCTCCTATCTTTTACTGAATTGTGGAAGAAAGAAGTATTCTGTCTCTCACTTGAAGCCACTCGATTCGAGACTTTTGTTTCCAAAAAATTTCCTCACGTAATTCCCATTCCTCAACTTCCTTCATAGCAGCAGCGTCCAGCAAACCCAAATCCTTAGTGAGGCCCCGATCACAAATCTGCCTGGTGATCGAGTCCAAATGAGCTTGAGCAGACTGCTTTGCATAGAAAACATTACCAAAGTGTTGCCTATTCCACTGTTTCAACCTATATTTCACATATTGGAGCCTCTTGGAGAAGAAGTACATAGTGGTACCATGTGATGGCTTCCCCAAATTCCACCAACCAGTAAGAAGATCATGGAGGGAGTCATCTCTTAACCACATGAGCTGAAACTTAAAAGACTACTTTACATAACATCGGGGTAGCTCAACAGTAAGTTTGATCAGCCAATGATCAGAACCCCAGCCATCCAAAATCTCACAACTAGTCAGCCACCTGTCCCCCAACCAGAAACTAGACACTAAGAATCTATTCAGGCATTCAGAAATAGCAGCGTCCCCACATCTCCTATTATTCCAAGTAAAGACCCCATTAACAGGCTTGATGTCAACCAAATTCAAGAGAGCCACATTAACTTGCAAGAGATCAAAAGAAGGCTCCAGGCGAGCAATGCCTCCCCTCTTCTCTTCTAGAGAAACAACATTAAAATCCATAACTAAAATCCACGGGAGATAAGGATCCAAAGTCCTCATATATTTGACAAAACCCCACAACTTTACCTTGCCATGAAGGTCAGCCGGAGCATAGATGTTAGAAAAGAGTACTCTCTCTCCAGACTCAAGATGAGAAGCAACACAAGAAATCAAACCTCTGCAAGAGTACCACCAAATTGGCCTAACTCTACGTGGTTCCCATAAGCCTGCAACCCCACCAGAGCATCCCAGTGCACCAACACATTGACACTGACCACGACTCCAAATCTTCGAAGCCACACTCATCACACTATGAACTGAAACTTAGTTTCCTGAAGGAAAACCACATCAGGTGAATGAATACGAACCAAATCTTGAATAGCCTTTCGTCTAGGGATGCTATTCATACCCCTCACATTCCAAGAGAGCACAATTATCGTTGGGGTTGCGAGAAGTGAGCATCAATAGTCCTCACTGAACCCGACTCAACCAATGTCTCACTAGCTAGCTTTACCTTTTCTAGGTCCTTTTTTCTACCAACCTTAAGAGGTTTCTTAGGAGCCCCTTTTTTGAGGGTTTTTGGTTGCAAACCCAAGGCTGGGGAATGAGCCTTACTTTTTCTGAGTCTGAAGTACCTCGCACTTCAAATAGAACACCACCAACACTAGGAGAGCCACCAGAAGCCTCTAGTACCAAATCTAATGCACCCTGAATAGGAGCCGGAGGAGCCAATTCAATGTCCATCTAAGTATCCTGCTCACCAAGCTGATCTGAACTAGGAATTACATTAGGCTGATCCCCAGGAACAACCTCAGTAAAAGATCCAACTGTTGCCTGCAAGTTTGCCTGAAAACCTTTCTCCTAGACCAAATCCTCCAACGTCTCAAATCAGTTGAAGTTTTCCTCCTCCTGCCTATCCTTGCGGGATCTCTTCAGGCCTTGTCCACAATTACAAGACTTAACCGGAATAAAACCTTATTTATCAGCCCCACCTCCATGCATGGGGGCTTTACCCTTGTCTGCTTTCAAATAAGGCTAAATAGGAGCATTACTTGAACTAGTTGCACCAGAAGCTCGAGGGTACCTCCGCTGAAGATGACCATATTCATGACATAGCCGACACCTCAAAGGTAACGACTCATAATCTAACAACTGAGTCCAGGACCAAGACCCAACAATCATATCAATAGAATCTGGAAGCGGCTGGCTCAAATCAATTTCAACACAAACCCTAGCATAAGAAAAAATTCTCTTATTCAAAGTTTGCTGAGAAGGACCAATAGGTTTTCCTAGCAGCAACGCAATCGACTGCAATATATCACTTCTCCAGCATTCAAGCGGCAACTGAGGAAGACGAACCCAAACTGGGATTCTAGAAGGTAACTCCTCTGCTAAGTTAAAGCCAGCATGCCATGGTTTGATGAAGAGACCCACCTGATTATAAAAATATGGACCCCCTTCGAAGGCCCTATTCCGATCCAAGACACATGAAAAATTCACCATAAAGAAGTTATTTGCAGCCATCAAAATATCAAAATCTCCTTCCGGGTTCCATGTCTTGCGAATCCATGTATCAAGAAATGGAGGAGAAACCCTCATCCCCATGAACTTACAAATCAAAACATGATTGCAGTAGTAATTAATATCCCCTGCTATTGACTCTAATTGTATTACTAAAATTGGCCGCTCCTGGGCCCTCTCCAAGCATCCATTCACCTTTGGCAATTTAAGGGAACCATTTCGGACCACATCTGATCTAGAAGAAGACTGAATGGGTATTCTGGCATCCTCCCCATCCATAGAAGAAGCATGACCCGCCATATCCAAAGGCACATTCGAAGCCATTTATACCAAACGAGTGAGGGCCCAAAATGCCCCCCCACACCATGTCGAATCCAAAGCAATGGCTCCAAATAGGTGCACCACCACCAGAGACAACACCTCAAAGGAAGGAAAACTCCCCCAACTATAGCAAACACGAACCAGAGGGCACACAATAAAAGAAAACCTAGAGTTGGAAACCCTTAAACCCTGCACACCACCACTCGCACCAAAGGACACCTCACAGCCAACGAAAAAAAAATGGTGAAGTAGACCCGGTCCCCTTGACCCCCCGCTGACATGCAAATCCCTTGTGCACAGAGAAAGCTCGATCCTACAAGCTAGGGCTCAGGTGCCCTAGCTTCCCTCCTACGCACGCTGTCGCCATCAACTTTTCAATCTAGGAAATGGATAAATTAAACAAACAAGATTTATTTAATTAATTTGGGAAAGGGATTATGGTAAAGGGGGAGATTTTTAGGACAAAAGTGTTACAAAGAGTCGTAAGGTGGTGTCGACTAGGTGATGAAAGTGACATGGTCAATTTCACGTGTCTACAGTGTGGTCTCAAGTTTAAGGTTCTGACGTACTTTGTAAATTATCGGTTTCTACAATGTGGTCTCAGGTTTGAGGCTCCGACATACTTTGTAAATTATCGGTCTTGACTCCCTGGAGTTTTGAAGCAGATCTTTGGTGTTTAAAGGTTGGCTTACTCAGGAGCAATGAGTACATGAGCTTCATTGGCAAAAGATTTTGTTTCCAAGTTGGAGGCTAACGTTGCAAATGTGGCAATTCGTTGATGGATTTTCTGTACTTTGTTAACAAACTGTGTGGAAAGACATGGGATAGATTGTGTTGAGGATTACTATGAAGAGTCTGCAAATATAGCAGGGGGTTTTATGGCATCCGGTAATCATCTCTAGTAACCCTTTGAATTGTCATTGGGGTGACTTCTGTGCACACATGGAGGACATTGTTTTGTTCCGTCAAGACTTGGCATAGGATGCCTAGAATTATCTAGCCTTGTCACTACACCGATTCCCTCTGAAAGCTATGTTTAGAGGTATTTGCAAAATACCATCTTAGACTTAGCCTGGCATTCGCATTGTTGAAAGTATGGACGAGACTTATGCAATTCCAGGCTATTTGTAATTAGTAACGTGGCCACATTTTATTGTGTAGTGGTCGTTTTCTTTGTGCTTGTAATGGGTAGTGCCTTTTAGTTATTTCGTTCCAGATTTTTTGAATTTTAGTGTTATATATTTTAGAATTTTTAGTTTCTAAGTATGTTATAACTTTTGGGAGTGGGTTTTATAGAACTCACAATTAAATTATTAAAAAAATAATAATATTTAGTTTTATTTGATTAAGAGTTATTGGAGCCCATAAACAATATAATAATATTTAGTTTTGCTTGATTAAGAGTTTGTTGGAGCCCATTTTCTTCCATAAAAGTTATCATAGAAACTTGAAAATGAACAAAAAGAAAGATGTTATACTAGTTGCAACAACCAAATAAGAAAAAATATATAAATAAAGATAACCAAGTACACCATACAAAAGAAGGAACCAATAAAAAATCATTCCACAAAAATAACAAACAAAAATGAGATTAAGATCCTAGTTCAGAGAAAGAATAGAATCAATTTTGACCCTTGGCTCCAAGAAGGAGCATTGTTTAGCTCTTTCTACACCATTGATGGATAGAGAGAGAATGTTGAAGGCACTAGATATCTCCAATCCCTCATCTCATAAAACAACCCTTAAATTATCAATAAATAACAGTAGGTATTGACAAAAGATGTCGTATCTTTGTTAGACTTTTTCCCCAAGTGAAAAAAGAATCTTATTTTCAAATGACCTTTTGAAATTAAAAAAGGGATATATGTTATTATATTTGATCCTTTTGTTTTTTATTATGGTAAGTATAGATTTTGAAAGGGCCCAGACCCTTGTACAAGAAAGAGGATATACCAATAAATCCGAGCAAAACTAAAAAGGACCACCACCAAAGACAACACAACACTAGCAAAATATTTGATCCTTTTATTAAAGGGACATAAAAATAAGAATAATATGTAATAACCTTTGAGTTAAAGCAAGGGTAAAAAGAAAATATGCAATTCCTATTTAATTCCCAAAGGAAAAGTTTTTGAAAAATAATTGATTATTAGATAAAAACAAAGAAAGAATAAATTGAGAGAAACAAATCAAAAGAAAGGGTATGATGGTTTGGAAACCACCCCTTGGAATATTATATAAACCAAATGAGAGGCTTGAAAATGATGACCTCGGGTTACTCAAGGTATATAGTGGATAAGTAGGGAATGGGCATTAGAGAAGGGGCACACAAAGTGTGTCCAACTCAAGGTACATAGTACACCCAAAACTATTCTGACCAAGGTTTTGTGCATGAGTACATATGTTTATTGAAACTGATTCCTCTTGGATTGTGGCCATGGTGTAAGGGGCCTATGACACATATCCTCCCAAAGGTGTGAGTAGCCATTCTGAAGAGTTGCCTCACATAAGTATTAGTTTTGTTGTTGTTTGAATACATTGAAAATATAAATATATTCGTAATTTATCTCTAGTGAAATCCTTTAAAATTACTATTTGATTCACTAATTATGAATATTTTAATACTTATTGTAATATTATTAGATATCATTATATATTTGTGTTTGTAAAATGTGGAAATGAATCCCTAAATCTTTTTTAGATATATTTAGAGCTATATAAAATAATTAAGGAAAATGGATCCATCCAATTTGGTATCAAAGCTAAATTTCTTGTACTATTACATTTACCTTTGCATATTTAATTTTTCTTAAACTATATATATAATTTCCTCTACCTCAACCCAATAATAAAAAGCTCTTGCTATGTGTGAATGACATTACATTCAAGAATATGCATATTACTACCTCCCTTAGTTTTGTCTTATGCACAAATTTCAACCTTATGAAGGAAATGACAAAAAAAATATTACAATGTGTTGTAGTTAGCCTTAAATTCTTATTCCCTTTATGACCTTGTGAATACGTAAACAAAACAACTTCAAAAGCTAATAAAAAGAAACAAATCTTGGTGTAGATAATTTATCCTAAAGAGGTAAACTTAAAGATTTTATGGTGATGATAGATAAATAACTTAAATATACACATGCTTTCAACATTTAATTCTAATTTTAGATTGAAGGTATGTTTACCTTATATACTTCCTTTTAACAATGAAAGATTCACCTTCAACCTATTCAAATAATTAGACATTACCATCTTTTCATCTTTATTTTATGAAAGAGAACATTACCTCTCTAGGGCAACATTAAAAATAGTAGACTCTATTTTCTAATCAAATTATAGTTATACTATTATAATAAGTAAAAATATGGGTGCTTAAAATTAATTAATACTTAATTAATAGTTGGCTTGACCAATTTGATCATAAAGCTAGTACTATTCAGTAATATTATTATTTCCTTCTAATTCCCACAACATGATTATGATTATGGATAGTTTTAGGGATCAAATAAGATGAATATTATGAAACTCATAAATATTTTTAAAAATTATTAGAAACTTTATAGTTACACATTTTCTTTTACTATGAGAATTGTGGATTTTTATTTTAATATCTATGATTTTTATTTATTTATTTTCTAATTTTAACTTTTATTATAGCATGATCATTACATATATAATATGAAAATTAGTGTATTATAAATTAATATAAACACTAATCATTTGGAGGGTGTACATGTGGTAGTTGTAAATTAATATATCAATTATTATTGGAATTAAATAAATTTTGAGATTCGTCTTGATAAATATTTTACTATTCTCTTGGCCACATAAACCTCCCATCAGCTTTTTTTTATAAATTATGGGATTGGGTCCACTCCCTTTCTATTATATATCAACATATAAAAAACTAGAGATGTTGATATGACAAATTGTTACATGTCTAATATCCACTTAATAGAAAAACATGGCAAGGACCAGAATTAGAATTTTAACTACCTTGATGTCAAACAACAACTTGCAAGGGAAACCTATCTCTTGTTCTTTGTAGATTTGATAGTCATCAACAAAGGAGTCTTGTTCTTCCTATGATCCCTCCCCTAAATTTTCACTTCTATTTAGTCCAATTTAGAGGAAGCCACCAAACTAGATCTCATATCAAGATCCCAACCCTTGGGAGTCTCTAAACCATCCTACTCAGCCTTTAGGTCTCGAGAGGCAAAATCCATAACTAAATTCTTCTTCATCAAAGACTCATGCCTATTGAGTTCAAGAATCACATCCTTGGCTTATTCTAAGTTTTTTCTTACTAACTCTAGAGTAGAAGTAGCCAAAACCACAACTAGAGTTTATGACAGAGCTTTCCTTACCTCTTGGGAAGGGGGGAAATAAATGTGGAGAGATACCTCTCTTGAAGAACGTGAGTCATGCCATCAAGCAAACCACTAGGGATAATCAAATGGTGATGATGTTCAACACTAGCCCACCAACTGTGTTTCAAAGGCACAAATAAATTTTATCTATCCTACTTTGAATCAACCATCTTGAAAGAGGTCCACTTGGCAAAGACAACAACCAAAATTGTATAGCCCAACTAATTTTAGATGCATTTTTGTTTTGAGTAATAACACCAGTGGGTCCAAAACTATGAAGGAGGCAATATAAATGAATTATAGTGAATCCTGAAAGTTGGCCATGGAAGGGGAAATGATTGCATTGAAAAAGAATAATACATGGGATTTGGTTCAATTGCTTGAGGATCATAAACCTATTAGATGTAAATGGGTTTTCAAGAAGAAGTTTGGTTTAGATGGTAATGTTGAAAAGTACAAAACGTGGTTGGTTGTGAAAGGATATTCCCAAGTTGAGGGAATTAATTTTGGTGAGATTTTTTCTCCTATTGTTAAGCTAACATCCATGAGATTATTTTTATCTTGTGCCATTGCATTTAACCTTGAGGTTGAGTAGATGTATGTGAAGACAACTTTCTACATGGTGATTTGGAGGAATAAATCTATATGTCACAGTTCCAAAGTACTACATTGAAAAGGATACGGAAGGATTGTTCTTTCGGTTGAATAAATTCCTCTCTAGTCTCAAATAATCTCCTAGAATGTGGTACTAGAAGTTTGATTCTTATGTTTTCAGGTTGGGATTTATCAAGCCTAATATAATCATTGTGTTTATTACAAATGGGTTGATGATTGTTTTATTATTATCATTTGTATGTTGATGACATGCTATTTTTTGGTAATGATAAGAGTATGATTATATAATTGAAATCTCAACTTTCATCATAATTTGAAATGTACGACTTAGGAGCTACTAAATTTATCTTAGGAATGGAGATTAGACAAGACAGAGATAACAAAAATCTTTGGTTGAGTCAAAGGAAGTATGTTGACTTTGTTTTGTTGTGATTCAATATGGCTAATAGCAAATTTAGTGAGTGTTCCTATTTTTGTCAAAACAAACATTTTAGTTGAGCTATGTCCTTTGACATTTGTAGGGATGGAGGACATGAGTGTTGGTGCTCTATGCTAGTGTATTTGGGAGGCTTATGTATGCTATGGTTTGTACTAGGACAAACATTGCCCAAAAATGGGATTCATGAGCCATTTTATGGCTAATCCTAGATAGGATCATTGGGAAGTAGTGAAGATGGTCTTTAGATATTTATGGGGTACTTCAAAGTACTCTATATGTTATCAAGGAGGTGAGACCTTAGGAGATCTACAATGCTCATTGGATATTCATGTTTATTTGGATTTAGATTGGGCAAAGGATGTTGATAGAAGAAGGTCTACCTGTGGCTACTTATTTAGCTTATTAGTGGTGTAGCGAATTAGATGAGAAAGCAATAGGATGTGGTTGCTTTATCCACTATAGGGGAAGAGTACATGACATCTCATACTTGTAAGGAGTCTATCTATCTTCTAATACTATGCTTAGATGTTGTGATACATTAGAGAGTAGTTAGAGTTTATTGTGACAATCAAAGTGCCATCAACTTGGCAAAGAGCCTGACCTTCCATACACAAATGAAGCAAATTGACGTTCAATATTATTTTGTTCATGATATGGTGGGATGATGTTGGAGAAGGTTGATACTCTAGAGAATGTTGCAGATGCTTTGACAAAGTTAGTCAACAAGAGAATTTCAAGTGGTGCAATAAGTCTATGGGACTCTTAGCCCCTAGTAGATAGTCGATAGTGTTGGTATTCCCTTTGCTCTTGCAAGATATTTGACGAGTGGGAGAATGTTAGGAAAGGTGTCTCAACCTTGCATCCTAATGTTAAGAACACAAAAATATAATTTTGGGCTTTAGATGGTTGATTTTGACCCCAAAACATGTCAAAATGGCATTGGGACCTTTTTCTATCAAATTTTACTCCAAGGTCTTCAATTTAAAACAAATGAACTCTATCAAATTTTGGATCAAAAGTTAGGCCTCCCACATTAAAAATGTGAGAGCATCTAGGATGCATAAGAGAGATGTAAGAGGGAATTACACTTGACCAACTTATGACACATGTTATGGCATGTCATAAGGTATCTTTGAATGGAAATAATGGACCCAAATGGACCACCCAAGTTGGTGACTGAATAATGATGATGTTAATATAACTTATGACAAATGTAAGGAATATGTTATTTTTAGCCCATGGTGTAACAACCCCAAAAATGTGACTATAAATTTTTTATTTATTTCTACAATATTACAGCATGATGCAAAACTATGCAATTAATATAAGTGTTGATGGTGTTTTTAGCATGCAACAATGCAGGTAAGATACAGGATATCTCACCTCTTTTGAAAGGAATCCTATCCCAAAACTTCATAATAGAACTGCCCTAAGGTTTATATAGCTAGGTCTTAGCTCACAGGATAACTTAGTGGATATTTGGTTCCAAGGGGACTTCCATGCAACATAGGGTTTGTGAAACTATGATAGCAAAGTGTGTAGCAACCCTTCAATGATGCAGACTATTAAGTCTGAAATTACCGACCAATAAACAATATGAATTCTGCTTGAAACCTAGTTCTAATAGATGTTTGTAAAGAAAATGCAAAAGGAATGGGAGAAAGAAAAGGGATAAGAGATCCTATAAACAACTGTAGAAATGATTAACAAACACATAGTCAGATTCCCAACAATAAACAAATCTCTGCTTAACCAGGCAGCCCACAATGCTATAGAGATTACGCAATCTTCTAAGGAAACACAAGGGTTTTCAAACTGTGAAATATTCATTCAACACCCAATTCCTAGTGTAGTTCAATGAATTTACACAATCAAACTTAGCTTAAATAAATATGCCCATACTAACCATGCACAATGACATACAATCAACAAGCCATTAATGGTATGGACAGGAAATCCATCAAATATCTGAATAATTAACCACAAATACAATTGAATGACTAATCAGAAAGGTGAACCATGAGAACCATATCCAACCAACAAAATGAACTCAAATGGCAGCATCAAATGAAATTTTGTTTGTTTTGATTCAGAAAAATGGTAGAGTTTCAACAATTCTTTCTTCAGTGCTTTCTCTTACATTTTACAATGAGAGAAGTTGCCCTTTATATAGAGAGGCAAGCATAGTGAGGTTTTCAATGGATGGTGGAGATTTACTCAACACTAATGGCTCAGATTTGACCTCATTTAATTTTGGTCGGTGGATAGTTACAATCCAGGATTTGCTTTTGTTCTTTAGTAAAAAGACGAAATTACAACTTTTTAGCTCATGAGAACAAGACGAAATAGCAACTTTTTAAGTTGTCTATGTTAGATTCAGGACAGACAACTGAGAGGGGGGGTGAATCAGTTCTCCAAAACTTTCTTCCAATTAAACACTTAAATCCACTTTGTAATTCAGCAGCATAATAATAAATTAATCATGGAAATACAATGCATTAAATTAAGAGCAGAAACACATTAACACATGACACACCAAGATTTTGATGTGGAAAACTTGGTTAAGGGAAAAACCACGAGGTGACTAACCCAAGAATGTATTCTCTGTTAGAAGAATAGAAGGAACAAAATGGCACATGCCAATTAGGGCTTACTACCTGAGCACACTGCTCACAAGAGGCCCACTGCCTACAAAAGACACACTGTCTACAGAATAATAAGTATCACATACTTGAACTAGAGAATAGCATCTTCATCATGCTTGAGTCAGTTCCATTTAAGCCCAATACTTCTGTTCTGCCTTTCGCTCTTCTCTTTTCTACCACACTCTCATCTCCACAAGATACATTTGAAATGAATTTACAATCCCTTATTTATACAAGACATCGACTTAAGAATAATCATCTAAGTCAGCAAACATTTACAAGAACATCTGTAGGATGTGTAACTCATCCGGTCGGCCAAACTTAGGAAGAACACCATCATCCGAAAGTTATTCTTCAATTGCGAGCTCAAACTCTAATGCAAACCACCAACACAAACTGGACACGATCCAAAGACCTCCACAAGCTTGCCTGAATCAGCAAAAACATCCACACTTCATCTGCTTACTGAAATCCTTCTCTCCTCCATCTGGAACCTCAAGAACACAGTCTATCATCACTGTCATAATGGAATAGATGCTTGTGGATCTTGAGACCACGAACAAATTGAGTTGTTACTTCACATGGACTTCCTAAACACTACTCCAAATTTGTAGAACATGATATTTCATTTCCGGATCTCACTGGACCTATCTGTGTCACTCTGTCACCTCTGAACACCTGCCGAAACCAGTTTTACTTGAGTGGCCACAACTTCTTCAGATTCTTCATGCGGACCTCTGAGATCTTTACTAGATCACCTTAAGACACATATCTACAAACCCTTTGAACCACATCCTCTGATAGTCATCTTATCTTGGATCTTTACCTTACTGTCTTTACTGTTCTTCTTTGTTCCTGATATGACTAATTTTCTTAATATCCTCAGCACACAGCTCATCCAATCCTTATCATCAATGCAACATGAGTATGTTGACATCAATAACAACACTGGTTAGGCCCATACTTGCAACAATCTCCCCCTTTGTCATCGATGGCAACATATGATGTGAAAAATTGTTTTGACCATCAAGACAAGAACTTTTCTTTATTGACATAACTCCCCCTATCACCAACAACCATTCACTTGTCTTCTCTTCCTTTACTGCTCCCCCTTTGATCAACCACCACTTGTTTTTCACATGTCTTCTCTCCCCCTTTGACATCAATGTCAAAGGGCACATACTTGCAACTCCACCACTTCAGAATCATACCAGCTGCTCCCCCTGAGTGGCAGCTCCCCATCATCAATCCGGACCACAAGCTATGATTGTGATATCCACTGGACTGATGCACATCAGTGCACCTTAGTTCATCACCGGAGGGGTAATAACCCCTAACTTCTCCCTGAGATACTCAAAAGAGTCCTTAGGTAGAGGTTTAGTAAAGATATCTGCAATCTGATCCTTAGAAGGTACAAATTCCAATTTGACTTCATTCTTGTTCACTTGCTCTCTCAAAAAGTGAAACTTGATGGATATATGCTTAGTCTTTGAATACAACACCGGATTCTTAGATATATTTATTGCACTTGGATTATCACAGAAGATTGTGATAGGTTCCTCATACTCCACTCTGATGTCTCTTAGCATCTGCTTCATCTACAAAACTTGAGTGCAACTACCTACTGCTGCAATATATTCTGCTTCAGCTGTGGACAGAGATATTGCCTCTTGTTTCTTGCTTAGCCAAGAAACCAATCTCTTCCCCAAAAAGAATGCTCCACCACTGGTACTCTTCCGATCATCCACATCTCCTGCCCAATCGACATCTGTATATGCATGAAGAGAGAAATCATGATCTCTAGGATACCACAGACCATACTCAACTGTCCCTTTTAGATATCTAAAAATCCTCTTGATTGCCATGACATGAGATTCTCTAGGATCAGCTTGAAATCTAGTAACAAGACCAACAACATTCATAATGTTAGGTCTACTTTGAGTGAGATACAACAATCCTCCAATCATTGACCTGTACTTTTTCTGATCAGCCTTAGGAGAGTCATCATCTTTGCTCAATTTACATCCGGTTGCCATGGGAGTACTCATTGGTTTTGATTCTTCCATCCCAAATTTCTTCAACAATTCTTTCACATATTTGGTCTGAGAAATGAAGATTCCTTTCTTAGTTTGAATGATTTGCAGACCCAAGAAGAAGTTCATTTCCCCAAGCATGGACATCTCAAATTCACTCTTCATTTGATTTGCAAAAGTTTTGCACATACTATCTCTTCCTCCAAAAATGATATCATCAACAAACACTTCAACAATCAAGATGTTTTCATGATCAATTTTGAAATACAAATTACTGTCAGCAGTACCTTTGTTGAAACCAATCTTCAAAAGATGCTTATCCAATCTTTCATACCAGGCTCTTGGGGCTTGCTTCAGTCCATACAGTGCTTTCTTTAGCTTGCAAACCATATCACCTTGATCAGATAGTTGAAATCGATCCGGTTACTCAATGTATACTTCTTCTTCCAAGTCTCCATTCAAAAAGGCAGACTTGACATCCATCTGATATACTTTGAAGTCCTTAAAGGTAGCAAAGGTAAGAAATAATCTGACTACTTCAATTCTTGCCACCGGAGCAAAAGTTTCTTCAAAATAAACTCCTTCTATTTGAGAGTAACCCTTGTAGACCAATCTAGCTTTATTTCTGATTACTTCACCAACTTCATTCAGCTTGTTCTAGAAGACCCATTTGGTTCCAATTACATTCTTGTTTCTAGGTCTGGGAACAAGATCCCAAGTGTGATTTTTTTCAATTTGCATCAGCTCTTCCTCCATTGGTTTAGTCCAGTTTTCATCATTGTAAGCTTCA
The DNA here is from genome assembly GCA_027924645.1 of Cunninghamia lanceolata. NCBI lineage: Eukaryota > Viridiplantae > Streptophyta > Pinopsida > Cupressales > Cupressaceae > Cunninghamia > Cunninghamia lanceolata. The sequence goes on along the minus strand of BSBN01000213.1, from coordinate 26,787,698 downwards.
TTCACTGTCTTAGGTTCAATCTTTGAAATCAGACAATACTCATCTGAATCTTGAGCAATCCTTCTTCTTGTTTGTACACCTTTGCTTTTATCACCTATGATCTGATCTTCAGAGTGGTTCAGTCTTACATACCTGGGAACTTTGGGAGTTTCTTGCACTTCTGATTCTTGATCAGGTTCAATCACACTTATCTCTTCTTCCTGATTTACTGGATCAATTTGAATCTGTATTTCAGAAGGGGCTTGGACTCCTTGAATTAGAACATCATTATGATCATCTTCATCATATTCATAAAACCTTGAGGGTTTTTCAATTCCTTTATCAACCTTCACATTTGTACTTTCTATAATCTTTCTCAGTCTCTTGTTATAACACCGGTATGCTTTGATTTGAGTAGAGTAACCCAAGAATATTCCTTCATCACTTCTAGCATCAAACTTGCCTAGATCTTCATCTCTTTTAATGTAACATTTGCTACCAAAGACTCTGAAATATCTCATAGTAGGAGTGATGCCAAACCAAAGTTTATAAGGAGTCTTACCAGTATTGCTTCTGATTTGAACTCGATTAAGAGTGTAGACTGCAGTGCTTACTACTTCACTCCAGTAGATCTGAGGAACATTTGCTTCCATCATCATGGTTTTGGATGCTTCTTGGATGGTCTGGTTCTTTCTCTCCACTACTCCATTCTGCTGTGGAGTCCTAGGAGCAGACAACTGTCTCTTTATTCCATGTTTCTCACAGAATTCTATGAACTCACCAGATGTGAATTCTCCACCTCTATCAGACCTCAGACATTTTAATTTCAATCCGGTTTCATTCTCTACCATAGCCTTGAATATTTTGAATTTCTCAAGAACTTTTGATTTCTCTTTTTTGAAAAGTTATCCACATCATCCGGGAGTAGTCATCAATTAAAAGCATGAAGTATCTATCACCTTGTACACTCCTGATTCTTGCCAGACCACATAAATTAGTATGAACTAAGTCCAATAATCCGGTAGAAGATTGTTCCTTGCTTTTGAATGAGACTCTGCTTTGTTTCCCCAACTGACATTCTTTGCACAAATTATTTGTAGGTTTCACCAGTTTTGGAAGATCTCTTATAGCCTGAGTGTTGCTTATCTTGATGATATTATCAAAATTCACATGACACATCCTCCTATGCCATAACCAACTCTGATCAATTTGCACAAATAGACAACTTTTACCAGTACCAACTAAATGGAAGATATTACCTTTTGTTTGAGTACCGGATGCAATCTTTGTTCTGAAACTTTCAAAGATCTTGCATTTTCCATTCTTGAATCAGAGATCATAGCCTTTGTCCACCAACTGTCCAACACTGAGAAGATTGTACTTCAATCCTTCAACATACAGTACATTACCGGTTTTGTTCTTTCCATCAAAAGAAATAGTTCCTCTACCTCTAATTCTACCAGCAGAATTATCACCAAACTTTACCACTCCTCCTTCATACCTTTCCAAATCTATGAACTTATTTTGGTCACCTGTCATATGGTGAGAGCATCCACTGTCAATGACTCAATCATCCTTTTCTTCAACTTGGGCAGCCAGAGCTCTTTCTACAACTTTATGATTGATAGATTCAGAGGGCATTGGATCTTCTTCCTTGATGGCAATGAACACCCAATCACTTCCATATTTGTTTCCTGTCTCTGATTCATCATCTGTTACTCCTTCATTATCATCATCTTCATGAACATAGTAACAATTCTTTTGGAACCTTGATCTGTTAGGATTTGGCCTTGAAAATCTTTCCGAACACCTTGAGGCAAAATGACCAATCTTACTGCAGTTAAAACACTTAAAAGGCAATTTCCCTTCATACTTACCGGATCCTCTTGGCAGTCTTTTTGCAATAAGGGCTTCAAGTTGAGCAGTTTCTTCTTCTTCTTCTTCTAGGTCTTTTCTTGCTTTTTCATACCATGATAGTTTCCTTGAAGAGTTCTCTCCCGGATCAAACCTTTGTTTTCCTTTTACATAAGCACTAGCTTTGAATGCAGATTCAATCTTGGGGGGGCATCTCCAAACTCAGTCAGTTCAAATGCAGTCAATTTACTAACCAATTGATCTCTTGTGACACCTGAATGGGCTCTGAATTCTTCAATGGTTGCAACCTTGTATTTATAAGAAGCAGGAAGGGATCTGAGAACTTTGCCAACAATCTCATCTTCATCCAAGACTCCACCAGCACATCTAATGCCACAAACAAGCTCATTTACTCTTGGCATAAAAGTAGTGATATTTTCATCTTCTCTCATCTTCAGATTTTTGAATTTTCCTTTCAGACTCTATAACCTTGCACATTTAACATACTTGTCTCCTTCATGCAGAAGTTCTAGTTTTTCCCAAATCTCAAAAGCAGTTTGTAGGTCAACAACATTTGTAAGCTCTGAATTAGACAAGGCACTTAGAAGGGCTTCTTTAGTTCACAGATTATTTTTAGCATCTGTGATTTCACTTGCTGATTTCGGGCCATTTTGTGGAGGCGTATACTTCGTTGTAGCCATGGTCCAGTACTGCATTCCCATACATTGCAAGTGATATTGCATGCAACTTTTCCAAAGATTAAAATTGGTTCCATCAAACTTCAGACTATCCTTCTTGTAGGATGACATCTTGGATCTCCTCAAGCGGTCAAGCTCTTTTAGAGGAACTTAGCTCTGATGCCAATTGTTAGATTCAGGACAGACAACTGAGAGGGGGGGTGAATCAGTTCTCCAAAACTTTCTTCCAATTAAACACTTAAATCCACTTTGTAATTCAGTAGCATAATAATAAATTAATCATGGAAATACAATGCATTAAATTAAGAGCAGAAACACATTAACACATGACACACCAAGATTTTGATGTGGAAAACCCGGTTAAGGGAAAAACCATGGGGTGAGTAACCCAAGAATGTATTCTTTGTTAGAAGAATAGAAAGAACAAAATGGCACATGCCAATTAGGGCTCATTGCCTGAGCACACTGCTCACAAGAGGCCCACTGCCTACAAGAGACACACTGTCTACAGAATAATAAGTATCACATACTTGAACTGGAGAATAGCATCTTCATCATGCTTGAGTCAGTTCATTTAAGTCCAATACTTCTTCTCTGCCTTTCGCTCTTCTCTTTTCTACCACACTCTCATCTCCACAAGATACATTTGAAATGACTTTACAATCCCTTATTTATACAAGACATCGACTTAGGAATAATCATCTAAGTCGGCAAACATCTACAAGAACATCTACAGGATGTGTAACTCATCCGGTCGGCCAAACTTAGGAAGAACACCATCATCCGAAAGTTATTCTTCAATTGCGAGCTCAAACTCTAATGCGGACCACCAACACGAACTGGACACGATCCAAAGACCTCCATAAGCTTGCCTGAATCACCAAGAACATCCACACTTCATTTGCTTACTGAAATCCTTCTCTCCTTCATCTGGATCCTCAAGAACACAATATGTCATCACTGTCATAATGGAATAGATGCTTGCGGATCTCCAAATCACAAAAAAATTGAGTTGTTACTTCACATGGACTTCCTAAACACTACTCCAAATTTGTAGAATAGGATATTTCATTTCCAAATCTCACCGGACCTATCTGTGTCACTCTGTCACCTCAAAACACCTGTCAAAACTAGTTTTACTTGAGCGGCCACAACTTCTTCAGATCTTCATGCGGACCTCTGATATCTTTACTAGATCATCTTAAGACACATATCTACAAACCCTTTGAATTGCATCCTTTGATAGTCATCTTATCTTGGATCTTTACCTTACTATCTTTACTGTTCTTCTTTGTTCCTGATATGACAAATTTTCTCAATATCCTCAGCACACAGCTCATCCAATCCTTATCATCAATGCAACAGGAGTGTGTTGACATCAATGACAACACTGGTTAGGCCCATACTTGCAACAGTCTAATGGGACAAATGACATTTCCAATGAGTTGACTGGTCAAGAGGAGTATGTGGCACATTTTTTATGAAGACATATCCAACTGGATGCTTGTTGGATTGGCATTTGATGACCGAATGGCTAGGACAACTATGAACAAGTCTTGGACATTGAACTGGATCTGTAGGAACAACAATGAAGTAGGCCTGATCTCCTATGTCTTCTAGCTCTTGGGACTTATCTCCATCATCTTGGACATTATACTAACTTCCTTTTGTAGATACAATAGTGGTTTTGCTAATAGATCAATTTCGCTTCCTTATAATTGACTTCATAAATCTAGTGGTTTTCCATGATTTTATGAGCTTTTCATCATTTTTGACTACCCATTTCATATTTATAGCAGTCTGGGATGTTTTTGTGGCCATTTGGATCCAGAAGGAGACTTTTATTTAGCATTTTTATACCCTTTTTTACAAAAAGTAGGATTTTTTGGGTCTACTGGATATGTATGTGCAATAGCACTAGACATTAAGGTGCAGTGACATGATTTGTCAAATTTTGCATCAATCATGATAAATAACCTTAAAAATAAGTGGACTGATGCAATAGATTGATATGCAGATCAAATACTTCAATTAAACCAAGTTTTATGCCCTAAAAATTAGCTTTGAATCCTAAAATATGAAAAAGCGGGGTTTTATACCCTACCGGACAAGCGAGCTTTTGGGCCCCTACCGGATATATCATGTGCAACAACATTTTAGCACAAAATCCCTTTGAAAAAAGTCTGAAGGCAAAAAGCGGGGAAAATAGGGGCTACTGAATTTGCGGGGAATTTAGGTCCTGCAGGATATATCCTACAGGAGGTCTTTTTAGCGCTATATCCTGCGGAGTGAAAAAAGCCTACTTTTTGCTAGTTTGGAGTCGGCAAAACTTTTGGGGGTGCCGGACATGTCCAGTAGCATCAGTTTTTAGCATTTATCTGGTAGGACATGTTTTTAGCGCATCTGGTAGAGTGGAAAAACCCCGCTAACTGCAGTAAGGTGGATTTTTCCCACCAGATTTTGAAACTCCCTGACTGACAGTATATTTAAAAATACATTTAAGAATATAATTCCTATACTTTAAATATTTTGAAATGTATTTTTAGGATGTTTGAGATAGGTCCCGGATCCGTAGAATTTAACATGTAGGTTAGGTGTGCAATCTTTCTCCAAAAATCTAAAATTTTGCCCAAGCTATATATGTGCTTATATGCTCCATATTTATGCAAAGATTTGTGTGTTGATCTTGTCATAGTGTTTTCGACTAGTGTTTTAGTAAGTCTTCTGCTTGTGTCACTAGGCTTAATGCATTGGTGATTGTTTAGCTCATGTATCATTGTATGATGTCATAGTACCTTGTGCTACAATGTGGCATGTTAATGAGACATTTGTAACATAGAAAAAAATATTCATCTAGTTTTTGTCTATTAATGTCTTGGGCAAAGTCATGGGGCATTACATATGGGGTCCGATTATTGGAAGCAAAGTTGGAACTATGCAACAAACAAATTGGGATGTGTTGGACATAAAAGTGAGGAGCCTCATTTGGATCTATTTGGTATATTTAGTGCTCTTGAATATTTGAGAGAATTGGGGAAACTCTATCAATCCAAATTCATTGTGAATAATCTTCTTTTGCAGAAGAAGTTGTATTTATTGAAGATGGGTGATAGTGACTCTATTTTTGAACACCTAAACACATTCAACACTATGGTTAACTAGTTGAAGTCCATGGGTGTGTATATATACAATGAGGATCAAAGTATTATACTTATATGTTTTGTGCTAGATTCATGGAACAACTTAATTATGGCCAATTGAAAGAGCCACCCTTGCATTGACACTTGAAGAGGTGGTGGGTGATCTCATATTAGAGGAGATGAGGTAGAAAAATGAAGACACTATCAAAGATACCCTAGTTGTTCATGGTAGATCAAAGGAAAAAGGCAAGAAGAAGGACAAGAAACAAGTGAAAGGAAGATCTAAGTCTCATTGGAGATCTAAGTCTCCTAGAAAATCCAAGGCAAAAATTTGGAACCATGGTAAGGAAGGCCACATTCAAAAGGACTAAAGAGAGAAGAAGAAATAGAAGAATGGGTTAGACGATGATTTAGATTCAAAGAACTCTTAGGATGACTCTGATGTTTTTGTTGCAGCCGTGGCTATGCATGCATGTGAAGATGCATGCATGATTGACTCTAGAATTTCTATTCACATGACCTCACATGGAGTGGTTTTCTCAGTATGAGATGATCGAGGGTGGAAAGGTCAAACTTGGTGACAATACATTCCTCAATATTATCAGTCATGACTAAGTCAAGATCTATTTCAATGATGGGAAGATAAAAGGTCTATCTAGAGTTTTACTTATCTCAAGTTTGGTATGATACCTGTTGTTTGTAAGCAAGATGAACGATGTATATGTGTAAGTGTTTTTCAAAAAATAAGGGTGCAAGATGGGTCACAGTGTCATAGTTTTGTCTAAGGGAGTTCATTCTAGAACTCTTTTATGGATTAATGAAAGCACATATATCTAGTGCAACAACTCTCTCATACTTGCAGTGAATAGAATACAACTTCATCTTTGTCATTGGAACCTATTGTGAAGAAATCTATTTCTAGATCTTCTAAATGAACTAAATGGGTTCCTAAGCTTGCTCTTACCATAGAGAGCAACAAGCTTACTACTAAGAAGACTATGTTGTGGCATGAGCATATGGGCCACATTGGTGAGAAGGGCCTAAGGGCCTTGAAAAATAAAAACATTGTTGAGGGGTTAACTAATTGTAATTTGGATTTTAATTTATGTGAACATTGCATATATGGGAAGAAAAAATGTTATTCAATTTTATTTGATCTCTTCCAAATCTAATGGTGCTTTATATTTAATCTATAGTGATGTTTTTTGGTCCTATATATATCCCTTCACTTGGAAAATCTTTGTATTATGTTACTTTCATTGATTACTTCTCCAAGAAAAGAATTATCTATTTTCTAAAGTAAAAGACTAAGGTCTTTTTTTAATTCAAAGAGTTGAGGGTCTTGTGGAAAACTAGATGGATAGAAAGATCAAAGTGTTGAGAATGGAGAATGGTCGAGAGTATTGTTCAAGAGAGTTTAATACATTTTGTAAGATAAATGAAATCATGTGTCAATGATGTTGGTTTAGATAAAAATTTTGGGGCAAAAAAACTTAGCACTGGACATGTTACCTTATTAACGGGTCTTCTTCATCAATGTTTGTTGACAAAACCCCACAAGAGGTTTGGATGATCAAAAAGCTCACTTCAACATATCTATGTGTTTGGTTGTGAGGCGTATGTTCATGTTCCCAAAGAAAATAGGTTTAAGTTGGACTACAAAGATATTAAGTGTATGTTCATCAACTAGAGTAAAGGTGTTAATGGATACAAGCTCTGGAATCCTATGACTAGAAAGACCATGCATAGTTAGATTGTAATCTTCAAGGAGATCTGGTCTAGCTCCATAGTTGAGTAACTAAAGGATGATACTAAGTCAGTTGTGTAGCTACAACTAAATATAGATAAGGCTACACTATATGATGAACCAAAAGTTCATGATGGACCAAATGAGGAGGATAGTAGTGGGAGCTCTTTGAGCTTTAAGGAGGAAGAACCTCCATCTCAACCTTTAAGGAGGTCCACTTAATAAATACAACCAAAAAGGTATAGCCTACCTAAATTTAGATGTATTTTTAGTTTGAGTACTAACACTGATGAGTCCAAAACTATGAAGGAGGCAATGCAAATGAATGATAGTGAATCTTGGAAGTTGGCCATAGAAGAGGAAATGGCTACACTAAAACACAATAATACATGTGGGATTTGGTTCAATTGTTGAAGGGTAAAAAACCTATTAGATGCAAATGGATTTTAAAGAAGTTTAGTTCATATGATAGCATTTAAAAGTACAAATCATGGCTAGTTATGAAAGGATATTCCTAGGTTGATGGAATTGATTTTGGTGAGATTTTTTTCTCCTGGTGCTGAGATGACATCCATTAGATTCTTGTTATCTCATGTTGTTGCATTTGACCTTGAGGTTGAGAAGATGGATGTGAAGACAACTTTCCTGCATGGTGACTTGAAGGAATAAATTTATGTCACAACCAGAGTGCTACATTAAAAAGAGCAAGGAAAGGTTGGTTTGTAAATTGAAGAAATCCCTCTATGATATTAAACAATCTCCTAGAATGTGGTACCAAAAGTTTGACTCTTATGTTCTAGGGTTGGTATTTATCAAGTCTAGAAATCTGATTATTGTGTTTATAAAATGGGTTGATGATCATTTTATTATTATCATTTTGTATGTTGATGACATGCTATTATTTGGTAATGATTAAGAGTATGACTATGGACTTGAAATCTTAGCTTTCATCATAGTTTGAAATGAAAAAGTTAGGAACTACCAAGTTTATCTTAGGGATAGAGATTAGACAAGATAGAGCTAACATAAAAATTTGGTTGAGTTAAAGGAATTATTTTGACTCTATTTTGTAGTGCTTTAGTATGGCCAACAACAAACCAATGAGTGCTCCTATTTCTATTGAAACAAAACTTTTAATTGAGTAGTGTTTGACATATCTAGAGATGGAGAACATGAGTATTGTGCCTTATCCTAGTGAAGTTTGGAGACTTATATATGTATGTTATGTTTGAAACAAGACCAAACATTACCCAAGCAATGGGAGTCTTGTGCCATTTTATGTTTAATCCTAAATGGGATTACTAGGTAGTATTAGAGAGGGTCTTCATATATTTGTAGGGTACTTTAGAGAACTCCATATGTTATTGGGGAGGCAAGACTTGATAATATTTGTAGTGCTCATTAGATATTTAAGGTTACGTGGATTCAAATTGGGTAGGGGATGTTGATAGTAGAATGTGTAATATTGGCTATATGTTTAGCTTATTTAGTGATGTAGTGAGTTGGATGAGCAAGTGATAGGTTGTGGTTACTTTATCCACTATAGAGGCAAAGTACATCCCAACTACTCATGCATGTAAGGAGTCTATCTAGATTTTGAGATTGTGAGTAGATGTCATGTTGCATTAGAGAGTAGTTAGAGTTTATTGTGACATTTAGAGTATTGTGAGCTTAGCAAAGAACTCACCCTTTCATGTGCAAATGAAGCACATTGATGTATAGTATCATGTGTTCATGATATGATGGAGGATGGGAGGGTGATGTTTAAGAAGGTTGATACTCTAGAGAATGTTAGAGATGCTTCAATAAAGCTAGTCAACACAAAGAAGTTCAAGTGGTGCAATAAATCTATGGGTCTCTTGGCCCCTAATATATAGTTGATAGTGTTGGTATTCCCTTTACTCTTGCAAGGTGTTTGATAAGTGGTTGAATGTTAACAAATATGTCTCAACTTTGCATCCTGATGTTAAGAACACAAAAATGTAATTTTTGGGCTTTAGATAGTTGATTTTTGCCCATAAACATGTAAAAATCAGCCTTAGGACCTTTTTGTTGTCAAAGTTTACTTCAAGATCTTCAATTTTTAAAAATGGGCTTAATTGGCATCTCATATCAAAAGTTTTGGCCTCCAAAAGTTAGGCCTCCCACATTAGAGATGTGACAGCATCTATGATGCATAAAAAATCTATAAGAGGGAGTTACACTTGTTGACCAACTTATTATGCATGTTATGACCCGTCATAAGACACATTTGAATGTAGATAATGGAACCAAAATGGAGTGACCAAGTTGGTGAGTGAATAATGATGATGTTATGATAGCTTATGATAAGTGTAAGGAATGTGCTATTTTTAGCCTGTGGATTCATACTGGCATTTGGGTGTTGGATTTTGACTAGGAATTTGAGAACCACACTTGGGTGGTTTTAGCTCATGGTTTCCTAGTTACCATTTGATGGTTTAATTTTCTGCTTCTCCTATTTATTGATTTCTTGAGATGGAGATTTGATAATTTAGTTTTCCAAGTATTGTTATGTTGCTATAATATCTCTAGATCTATATGTTGGTATAATCCCCTATGAATGCTTGAGCTTGGATTTGTATTGTAACCCTCTTTGTGTTGTTGATAATACAACTAGTTTGAGATTTGGAGGCTAGGTTTTTTCTTAAAAGATTTTTCCCAAGGTATATGCTTTGTTATGGTCATGTATTCATTCTTGTAACGAACCAACTAGTCCATTAAAAAAAATTCTACTCTTAAATTCATCTAGTACTTATACATACTTTGCCTTTTTTTTATTTTAAATAATTTTAACATTGGAAACCATAGACATACATTAAAATGCATCCATAAAAAGATTTATAACATCAGCAAACAAAACTTTTGCCATAAAATATACATTATTGATTTCAAAGAATTATACATTTTCATAAATGAATAAAATCATCTATTTCATAGATAGAAAATTCATAATAATTCATATTACAAATGAATAATATTGTTTTTCTATCAGATATCTATCTAATTACAATAGATTACTAATATAAATTGATCTAACTCTGTCAACTCAAGATTTCGACAAACTAATTTGTAGTGAGGGAGAGCATCACAAGAAAGATTTAACGCCCAACCACGAAGCTTTCGCTTCCTCAATATTTCTCAAACTAGAGGAACTCGACCCCTCACGAGAAAAGTAGATAAGGATGTTCCTTTTAGAACCACGCCATCTGAGAACTAGTGATGTGCTTTTAATGCAATCATTTATACAACTATAGAATACTTCTAACTAAGTATAACATTCTCATTGAAATGTAATCCAAGACACAGTGATTCGACAATGCACGTAGTCAATGCATTACTTTGGACAAAGATTCATATATAAAACATAATCCATATTAGACATATGTGTCGATATATCACAAACACCTCTATCTATATCTTGCCTATGGAGTTTCTTATGTTCTCTACTTTGACATTCTAAGTCTTCTTTCATTCAATGTAAAGACTTTACTACAAACAAGTAAAAGTACATATATTTAATGCAGAACTAGATGATCATATATCTGAAGCTCTTAGATTGTAATTCATTTCAATATGCTTCTAATCACAAAGAACTCTTTTCTAAATTTTGATATTTCCAAACAGTCACTACAGTTTACACATTAATTTTCCAACTGAGACATGAATGAGGTATAAATATTTGTATTCTTCCAAGAGATAAAAGTAGTCTCTTTAAATATAATCAAAGATCTCTATCAAGATAATACAAATTATACATCTAACTGTAAATGTATATGCTCATCTATACATTTACAGGTTTATGTATACTTGTATAAGCAAACAACTCATACTAATGCAATAATGGATACAAAGACTTTTTCTCACATTTTGTAACTGTATAAACAACCATATATCAAACTGTTGCCATAGTGAAACAAAAATCTTTCACATTATACAACTATATGTATTAACAAACTATATTTAGTGTTGTAGTCGCTTGAAAATAGAGTCTTCACTCATAGTTTAATTCATGCAAAACAAGTCTCATAAATTATTTTTAGAGATCCCCGAATAAACCGTTTATTTCCCAATTGGGTTGGCTAAGAAAGATAAGTTGATCCCACTTGGGTATCGACCTCATTGCAGATCTATCATAGTCTTTTAAAAAATAGCAACAGTATATTCACCTATGAATATTAACCAAATATACCCAACATGGTCTTTGAAAACAAATTTCAATGGTGTGCAAGGCTAGCGAGCCCTTGAGGCTCTCATGATCATTTATATAGTTGTGTATGCATAGGTATCTACATGCCTATGTTTACACGGGTATATGATTATAAATATAATTACTGAAACAATAAGAGAAAACAACAAAGATCATCTGGTAAATCAAACCTATATTTCTCCCTTTTTAATGATATTTCCTTCTATTTACTCTATTCAAACTTGGTTTCATGATTCAGTTTAGTAATGTTCAAACTAAGGAGGATATTCAACCAGAGGGTTTCTAGTTTACTCATTTACTAGAAAACTTGTTAACAAAATAAACCCTATGACTGGAATGATAATGCACATTGTCTACATAAGCTATAATCGACTATGATGCTTATGAGCACTCTTACAAGGAGTAAAACCAAACATTCTTCCAAATCACATTCTACATTTACCTCAATTGTAAAGAAATCATTTCATTATAACTAAGGGAGTCATTGTCCTATAGAAAGCTTGCCAACCCTTTAACAAAATACAACTTACAGAAACCATTTTAATGACTAATATCATACTACTCCATAGGAAAACATACCAGTATTGGTATTAACCCAAAATGCAGAGCTCAAAAATCCTTCAATGTTGAGCAAAGCCTCCTCCAATTCCTCTCTGTTCTTCGAAGATTCTTATCACCGATTCTTCACCACCAATTCCAAGATTCCCAAAAACCAAAACATTCTTCCCATATAACCTCCCTAAAATTTCCCCCAAATCAAGCATTCAAAACTAGAAGTTGCATGTCATTCAAAATAGTTTTCGAGAGACTTCTGCCCCTGACTCTAGTTGGAATTATGAGGGTGATTAATTTACTATAATTAAGTGGTGGTTTGAAGTTGCAACTCTCTTCCTACTTTAAATGCAACTCCACTACGTGGATTTTGCTCTACAAATTGCCATGCGACCATTGATTCAAACAAGAATCGTCATAATACTCATAAGAGTTGATAATAATATTTGTATTATTAATATTAATAGTGATAATATTAATAACTTATGTTATCAATATTATCATTATTAATATTATTAATAACATTCTCACTTAACACTAATCTAATAGATCATAATTGATATTATCAACTATTATTATCATTATTTGATAATAATAATAATAATCGTTAATATCGACATATAACGATTATTAATAATATCATCCCTATTAACATCTTCTCTGTTAATAGTGATGGTATTATTAATGTCGACATTCAAAGAAAGAAAAGCATCATTCATCAAAGATAACTTATTAAACTAACATTTGCAAACACGATCACATTTCACTCACAAGGAAAACACAAATGAACAGATCAATCCTAAATAGGTAATTACAACCATTTGTAATAACTATAAACTATGAGTGTCTGTAGTTCTCATGACATTATGGTTCCATTAGAATTATTTCCCGATCTACAATTCTCTCCCTGGTGATACTCTCCCTCAACTTTGGTAGGGTACCCTGACTCTTGCATTCACCTCACAATAGATAAATGTAGTTAGTCTAAATCTTGTTTATCCGAACGAGATTATAAAATAAACATCAAATTAGAATATATTCCATGAACAAATCATTATTCAAATATCTCTATGACATTTATAATACAAATGCATTCTCATGTTAACAAAACATGGCATCATAAACCATAATCAAATTCTAATTTCATGAAAACATAATTAATCCATTTCTTTTTTGCAGTTTTACCTCATTAAACAGTAAAATATTTTAAACAATAACATGTTTTAATTGTTCACAAAAATGGGATGTGACAATTCTTTGTGTTTAAAACTATATATCTTTTCTATTTACACATTTCTCTTGTTAGATTAATCATGGAAGTTTCATCGGACTTCCTTTCATGTTTTGCTTATTATATGTAGAATCACCATCATTATATCAAAAAGGTTGTGAATAAGTTATAGAACATGTTATAAGGGTTCAAATACTTGACAAAGGCTATGATAAGATTATAAGAATGTATAATCAACAAGTGTGACAATAACTTTTAGTTGTACTACAAATGATCTTATTAGTATTATTCATACAATTTATATGGACATTTTAGTATTAACATATGAACTAGAAATTTTTATTATATTAGAACCATTTTAGGAAATTCTTATGAAGAGTGAATAAAAGGCTTGACAAATGAAATTATAACTATCCTTGACATGGTGGCTACATTAAGTTATAAGAACAACTATAAAATTACATTTGACTCTGTTGGTGTTTTCCCAGACTGGATGCTTATTCCCAGATTTCCCTACAAGGTAGCCATCAGTGATCAACAGGATCTCTGGGCCAGGGGCCAACAGTGTAGGAGATAGACTCTATATTTTATCTCCTCTTCTTCTTCAAGCTCTGCAAGACCTAGGGGGGTATTCCCTACTCAACATCCATGAGATACGCATACAAGGATTGGGATGCTGTCAGAAAGCAGATAAGTCCCCCTGTAAGTAGACCAAAACTGAAAGATAAGAGCAAAGGGGCTAGCTTTGGGCCTATTTGCAGTTGTAGACAGAGGACTGAGGATCCTAAAACTAATTCTAATGTCCTAAAGATTGTTTTAGAGTTTGGTTATGATTTCGAGTTTGGATGCAAAGCTGGACATGGTTGTAACACAAACACGAAGCAAGATTGGTGCCTATCCAGGGCCTGGAGTCAATAGACATACACTTGTGAATGATCAGCATGAACAGCTAAAACTAGATTTCAAGGGGATATATGTGATACCTGCCTTACAGATATCTCCCAATACAGAGTGTTAAGTTATCTCTACTTATGGCATCCCTACTGCAGTATACCCTTCCCAATGTTCAACCTGAAAACAGTTTAATCTACCCCTTGAGCAGAAGTTAAAAGATCAGACATTCAACATAGGAATTCTATGTTCTAGAGTCTCAAATATTGCTTAAATATCCAGACTCAGAAGAAAGATACATGCAATACTGGAGACAGAATTAACAAAACACATGCAAACATAGCATTATTCATACAAGATTAACCATGAAATCAGTGGATTCATGCCAAAACATACAACAAGAGATACATAAACTCACAGGTTTAGCTGTACAGAGCAACCAGATCAGCTTGTTTTGAATTACAGAGCCAAAAATCTTCAACTTTCAACAACCACAAAATGAGTAACACTTCCTGCTTATAACTGCCAGAAAGTGTACTACAGCAATTAATTACATGGCTATAACAAAAAATCTGCCAGATACAGTCCTCAGAAGGAATGGCGCTCAGAAAATGTAAATGCAGCAAACAAAGAGGAGCCTCGAGCCACGCGCCACTATCTGGAAATCTTCATTCATGATCAGGCAGCTTCACCGTTTGTATCATCGCCCATACCGCTGCACCGTCGCCATTAAGGGTCTCAACCACCCGCGGTCACCTGAAAAACTGTCGCTGCATTCAAAAAGGAATTCCCGCCAAAACGCGTCCTTCGCAGGTTCAAAATATGTAGGAAAATAATCCCACATGCACAGTGCAGAGAGCCCTCTATCACTTTAAAAACATAGTCACATGCGTACTAAGTGTCGAGCGTTTTGCCGCGCTCGACACACGACCCTTCGCCCACAGCCCATCGCCATGACATACACCATCGGCCTTCCTCAAAAATCTCCCGCCGACTCCAGAAGTCACGCCGATGCCCATAAGCTGACTACCACCTATCGGCCAGACCCACGCCATCGGCAGCTCCCAAAAAACCTTCACCGATAGACAACTGTCTCGCCGATCGCTACTCCATACTCCGCTGTCGGTGTGACCAACACCATCGGCCAACCCGAAAGTCTCCCCGCTGATACGCCGAGTCTCGCCGATGACCACCATCAACTCCATCATCGGCCAGAGAAAGAGTACGCTACAGCGATGTCTCCCGATCGGCAAGAAAAACATCATCGGCCAAGCATTTCAAAGTTGACCCGATACTCAATCTCACTCCGATGGCACTCCCCATCGGGGTGACTTCCCTCCATCGGTAAACTACAAAAAACCTCTGCCGATAAGCCAAATCTTGCCGATGAACAAACTCACCCCCCATCAAGCCATCGGCCCAACTCCTACCGATAGCCCACCTCCATCGGTGAGACCCCAACTATCGGGCCAACACTTCTCCGTCCACCCGATAGCCAAAATCTTGGCGATGAACACTTCATCGGCAAGACCAAACATACAGTCCAGCCGATGCACATAGTCACAATGCCACAATGCCCCTGTCGGCCAGACCAAAGCCATCGGCCCAAAACAAACAAAGCATGCCGATAACAGTGATCACCCCGATACATACATCCCTCGGCGAGACACATGCCGATGACATTTCATCAGCCAAACATCCATCGTCGGTCGAACAGGAAAACGCTTCGCCGATAGTATAAATCACACCGATGGCACCATCGGTAAGAACAATGCCGTCGGGGAACCAGAAAAAAGACATGCCGATGGTGAACGTCACGCCGACGGCACATCACTACCACCAACCTGATCGCCAAAACGCCTGCGAGGTCACGCCGATGGGAAAGAATACATAGGGTTTAAGTGAAGAAACCCTCCAACATGCAAGCTCAACCTCTAGGCCAAAATGGGCACCAACACTGGCTCCGAATGGGGACGTGCAGGTGTAAACCTGCAGCGAGAACCAGATCTCCGGGCAGACCAAGCAAAAACCAAAAAGCACGAACTGTACAAGGCATTTACACTATGTACATATTTTTACAAATGTGCACAGAGATAAGTCATCTATGCAAAATAGGACTTAAGGAATTGGCCATGCACAGGCAACTCCAGAACTTCACCATCTAGGGCCTGGAGGAAATAAGAATCCTCCCCATGAGTGCTGCAAATCTGATATGGGCCCATCCATAAGGGTTCAAACTTACCATGTTTACCCTTTTCTTGACCTTTTGCATTCCATATGAGCACCAGATCATTGACTTGAAACTTCCTTTTTATAGCTCTCCTGTCAAACTGATATTTCACATCTTGTTGTCTCTTGAGATTAATCTGGTGGGCTTTCCTTCTGTTTTCATCCAGTGCAACCAGCTGGTTCACTCTTTCTGTCATGGAATCTTCAATCTCCTCATCATTTTCTTGGATGAACTTGTAAACTGGTAGGAGATTGTTTATGGGCAATCTGGCTGATGCACCATATACTAGCTCAAAGGGTGACATTCCAATAGCCTTTTTTACTGTCACTCTGTCAGCCCATATTGCTAACTTTAATTTTGAGTCCCAAGCTCTCTTGTTCTTGTCCAGTATCCTCTTGATAATTTTCATGATGCTTTTATTGCTTGATTCTGCTTGACCATTCCCTTGTGGGTGATATGGTGATGCATATGATAGATTTATCCCATACCTGTTGCAAAAATCAACAAATTCACTTGATCTGAAGCACATAGCATTATCAGTGACTATCTTGAATGGTACTCCAAACCTGATGATAATATTTTCTAGCATGAAATCTGTCACCACCTTACTTGTAGCTCTCTTAGTTGGAATGGCCTCAATCCATTTGGTAAAGTAATCAGTTGCCACCAAAATCCAATTGTGTCCCCCACTTGATTTGTCTGCAATTTCCCCTATGAAGTCAATTCCCCATTGCTGAAATGGAGCATCCACAGTTACAGTCCTGAGGGGTAAAGCACCATCATATTTCAACTTTCCTGAAAATCTTTGGCAAGGGTCACACTTCCTCACTAACTTTGTGCATCTGAAAAGAGAGTGGGCCACCAATATCCTGCTCTGAGAATCTTATGAGTTGTTGTTTGGGCAGTATAATGTCCACCACACAATCCTTTATGCATATCAATCAAAACATTGTTAGCCATATCCTCATCCACACATCTCAGCAGCACACCATCAGGGTTTTTCCAGTATAGCTCACCTTGAACAATAACATACCTGATTGCATGTAACTTTAAAGTCCTCTTTTGACTGTCACTGAAATGGGAAGGACAATTCAGATTTTGCAAGTAGTAGATAATATCCTTGTACCATTCAGATCCTGATACATTTACACTCTCATTTTGGACTGCATTAACTTGGCATGCTTCCAAGTTTGACTGTGCCATCATCTTGGCTAATCCTTGTCCTCTTACCAATTTGGTAATTTGTATGTCTATGTTAAACTCTTGCAGTTTGTTTATCCATCTGCACCTTCTTCCAGTCACCTCCTGCTGAGTGAATATGTCTTTGACTGCTGCATGGGGTACATATGCAATTATATATGATCCTACCAAGTAAGGTCTGAAACTTTTGATGGCTTTGACTAGTGCATATGCCTATTTTTCCATAATGTCATACTTCAACTCAGAGGCCTGCAAGGACATACTAAAGAAAGCTATGGGTTGTTCAAAACCATCTTCATTTTTCTGTAGCAAACATGCAACAATAGTGTGAAAGGAAGCAAATGATAACAATTGGAATGGCCTAGAAAAATCAGGAGATTTAAGAACAGGGGCCATCTTGATTGCCTCTTTGATACTCTGAAATGATTCTATTGCTTCACTTTCCCAGTGGACAGTTGCATCCTTCTTCATCATCTTGGAAATGTTCCTTGTGGTTTCTGCAAAGTTGGGAACAAATCTCCTAACAAAATTTATCTGTCCAAAGAAGGACTGAACTCCTTTTACAGTTTTCAGCATTTGAATTCTGTCAATAGCAGCCACTCTCTCTGGATCTATCCTGACTCCATCCTTGGAAACAATGTGCCCTAGGAGTTTTCCTTCAACCACCCCAAAAGCACACTTCTTTGGATTTAAAGAAATGCCATACTCTAGTGCTCTAATGAAAATCTGCTCCAAGTGCATACAATGCTGCTCCTCCTTCTTTGAATATGCAGTCAGATCATCTTGATACACAGCCAGGATTGAATCAATCAACCCTGCAAAAGCAACATCCATTGCCCTTTGAAATGTAGCACCTGCATTTGTTAACCCAAACGGCATTCTAACATATACATAAGTTCCCCATGGGGTGGTGAAGGCAGTCTTATACTGTTCTGATTCCTTTACCTTCACCTGATTATAACCTAAAAATCCATCCATCACGGATAAGAGTTCACAACCAGTCACTCTCTGCAACATAGCTTCCATATTAGGCAGTGGATAGTTATCCTTTAAAGAGGATATATTTAAGTTCCTGAAGTCAACACAAAGCCTAATATCACCATTCTTTTTTCTGATTGGGACAAGGTTAGACACCCAAGTTGAATGTCTGATTGGCACAATTATTCCAGCTTCCCTAAGCTTTTTGAGTTCTTCTTGCATCTTTGGAGCTAAGGTAGGATTAATAGGTCTTTGCCTTTGTCTAAATGGCTTAGCTCCAGGCTTCAATGGGATCTCATGCTGGAATAAATCTTCCTTATAGGCTTTTAGGTCCTCATATGACCAAGCAAAAACATGTTTATACTTTTTCAGTAATGCAATCAGCATACTCCTAATGTGTGGTTTGAGCTGTTTACCAATGTATACCTTCTGAGGGGCCTGAGATGTCCCCAAATTTATCTCTTCTAAATCTTCCTTATTTGTGGGAGATGTCCTTGTGACCAATTTATCTCTACTGTCAAAAGCTCTTTCCAAAGCTACCAACCCTCTGGGGATTTTATTAGTCTTCAATTGAATTATCTCTTTTCCCACAAGAGTTTCTTTTCCATCTATAGTCTCTACAAAAGCTTGGAAATCAATTTCTTGATTCTCATATTCATCTACGCAGTGCAAAAATTTTAACAAGTCCCTATCATCATTAAATACTTGCCAACTGCATATATTTTCTGGTACTGCAGGCCTAATTTTAACTTCTACATTTGTAACATCTGACAGAGTGATGCCATCTGGCCTTATTGCAACATTAGCTAAGAAATCAGCCATAACATTCTTTGACCTCTCTACCCAGCCTATTGAAAATGCATCAAATAGTTCAATGGTATCCCAAACAACATGCTTGTATTGTTTCAACCTTTTATTTTTTGAAGCATACCTATCTCTAATTTGGGATACAATCAGCTCAGAATCCCCAAATACTCTTAGCATTTTGATTCCATGTTTGAGAGCTATATTTAGGCCTAAGAGTAAAGCCTCATATTCTGCAATGTTGTTTGTGCAAGCAAACCTCAGCAAGAAAGAGAATTTGAGGAGCTTACCAGTTGGAGACAGGAAAACAACTCCAGCTCCAGAGCCTTCTTTTGCACAAGCTCCATCAAAAAACATGGTCCACAAACCTTGCTGATCCAATTCTTCAATGCAGACATTTTTCTTTTTATCTTCTCTATCATCTGAGACAACCTTGAAGTTATCACAGTCAGTGTTTACAAAGCATATCTGTTCCTCTGCTTCTTGGTCTTCCACTGTCTCTGATGATCTTTGTTCTCTGATTAGCTTAACATCCCTGCCATTCATTGGAATCATGGCATATGACAGGTCCAGCTGCATACTTCCACCAATTAGTGTTGTCCATCTTCTTGACAACAACATACCATACTGTGGCTTGATGTCAACCACTGTTACATTCATTTTATATCTCTTTTCAGGAAATGCTGCCAGTTTGAAATCTACATCCTTCATGATTCCAATAACTGGTACCTCTCTGGCATCCATAGCATAACATTTTCCACATGCCTTGTCAATTTTCAATCCAACTTGTTGCATGATGGCCAAAGGCATGACATTTGTAGATGCTCCAGAGTCAAGCATACAATTTCTGATTATTTTTCCATTTATAACCAGGGAAACATAAAATGGTTCCACTTGTGAAGGACACTTTGTCATAGTCACTCCTAAATAGACTTCAGGAGCCTCATCTTCTTCATTACACATGACATGTTTCTCACCCTGGATCTGAACATTTTGTTTAGCTTGAAAGGGCACCCCTGAAATTAGGGATACTATCCTGTTCTTGATTTCTTCCACTTTCATGAGTTCCATAAGTGGAACAGAGACTTTTACCTGGGAGAGGACTTGAGCTATATCAAATAGAGCATAATTTTGTATAACAGTTGTAGCTTGCTCCACAATCTTGCTTTTATCTTGAACTGATTTAGCTTTTACTTTCATAGTTCCCTGATCATCATTCTTGTCTTGGGAACCTTTACCTTGATCTTCAGCCTGAGGGATTCTATTTTCTGGTCCTTGGGATTCATGACCTGTTCTATGTCTGAAATTCTGTTTATTATTAACCCACTGCCTTTTTTGTAATTCCATCCCCTTATTACCATGCACTGGCTGTCCTATAGTAACATCTTTTGGCTGATGTGGGCTGCTTACCTGATTTTTACCTCTGAGATTGTAGTTGCTCTTGACTTGAGCAACTGCTGCAGCTGTGAGGGCCCTAATTTCCTCATTAGAAGGTCGTTGTAAGTTACTCAGAAAATTGTGTGAGTTCTGAGCATAGGCATAGTTAACTTCATCATCTTCATCATATGGGAACTGTTGGCAGCCCTGAGTTCCATCATTTGTACTCTCATCAGCATCATAAAGAGTGTATCCATTGCTTATGGACATCATATTTACATCATCATCTTGCACATAATGTGGCTCATTGCATTCATTACAAGATGTAGTATTATCACACAAGGACTGAGCAATCATACACTGTAACTGTGAATGTGGCATCTGGCAAATCATACACCATGGAGCATCATCAACAATATTTACAGCTTTCTTTAGAGGATCAGGAGTTTCTTTGACATGTTGAGCTCTTTGATTTGTGTTGTTACGTGGGAATATAGGTTTACCATCATGCCAATTGGTATTATAAGGCATATCATGCAATGATGGCCTCTTTTCCTACCTTTGATAGACTTGCCTATCAAGACCTATCCCTTTCTCACTTCTAGCTAGTCTATAGCTTAGGTCCTTAACAACATTTGCCAATTTGTCTATCTTATCTTCAGGGGCAGATGTAATACCTTGAGTGTTCTGAGGCTTGTTTGGATTCTGCAGAATTTTTATATCATCCCTTCTATTTGTCTTGCCCGATGCTTTCCTGTTGTTTTCAATATTCACTGCAATTCTGAAAGCATCCCTGAGAGTAGCAGGACCTTTATCTCTTAATCCATATGCAGTTTTTGCATCAAAGGCATTGATATACAATATTATGCACATTGGTTCATTTGGCCTCATGTGATGTGGCAATTTGTTTAACACTTTAGTAAATCTTGCATTAAAATCTGCAACCTGCTCATTTGACCCTTTAGTGATACTGGTGAACTCATTTACAAAAAAGCTAGGGTCAGTTTTGTCACCATATTGCTCCTTGAACATCCTTTTAAAATCATCCCATGATGAAATACTCCGATCAGGCAGATTCTTGTACCATTCTCTTGCCTCATCTATTAAGGATTGCATGAATGACTTCATGAAAACATCCTCATGTTCAACCTCAAAGTTATCCATGACATTTTGAAAGGCTTTTAGATGATCTTCTCCTGACACAGTGTTGTTTCCTAAAAATTTAGGCACTTGCAGCCTCAGATGCTTATCAATGGGGTTAGGATACCCAGGAATACCATCAAATACCAGTTGTCTGAATCTATCTAGCTGCATTGGCTGTCTATTTAACTGATTAACATTAATATTTCTGTTTGCATTCTGGTTTCTTACATTGTTCAGTGGTATCCTAGCATCATTCACATTTTGTCTCTCATCATTATGCTGATGTTGCACCTCATTTCTCTGTTGATGTCTCTACACATTTGCATTCTCAAGGGTAGGAATTGAATTATTCTGGGCAGTCCTTAAAGCTTGCACTTTCTTCCTCAAGTCATCTCTGATTGATATTGCCTACTGATATTCAAACTCGGCCCTTAAGCTCCTAATTTCATCAGCTAGTTCTTCCTCGCTGGGCCTAGAGGAGGATGGTTTTATCATATTCTGATCTTCGTCTTCATCATCCCTCAGAGACTCGGCCTCTTCAAACCTTTCACTAGGGTCTAGAAATGGGCGTTCTTGGAACACCTCTGACCTCATTCTCATGTTACCACCCTGTTGCCTCTCATATGCACCCTGAATATCAGCTTCTGCATTTGAAAAGTAGGGCGCATGCTGTCCTGATGGCCTAGGGTTATCTTGTATATCATCATTTTTTCTGGGGGAACCCTCATGACTAACTGAGACAGCTCCCTTTCTTCTGTACATCATTCTTCTTGTTACTGGTAACTCTTTAAATAAAGGATTTTGTTGGGATCTTCTCCCCTGCATATAAATTTTACTTTGACCGGTTGGGAGATTACTTCGGAGTCGCCACCTATTACTAGGAACTGTTTTCTTTTGAAAACCAGGGTTCTTTCACAAACTCCCCAGCGGAGTCACCAATTTCTGTTGGTGACTCGGATGGGTCACAGATATATTACTGGAGATGATTAGATAGTACTTTTACTTCTCAGTCCCCAGCGGAGTCGCCAATTTCTGTTGGTGACTCGGATGGGTCACAGATATATTACTGGAGATGATTAGATAGTACTTTTACTTCTCAATCCCCAGTAGAGTCGCCAATTTTTGTTGGTGTTTTCCCAGACTGGATGCTTATTCCCAGATTTCCCTACAAGGTAGCCATCAGTGATCAACAGGATCTCTGGGCCAGGGGCCAACAGTGTAGGAGATAGACTCTATATTTTATCTCCTCTTCTTCTTCAGGCTCTGCAAGACCTAGGGGGGTATTCTCTACTCAACATCCATGAGATACGCATACAAGGATTGGGATGCTGTCAGAAAGCAGATAAGTCCCCCTGTAAGTAGACCAAAACTGAAAGATAAGAGCAAAGGGGCTAGCTTTGGGCCTATTTGCAGTTGTAGACAGAGGACTGAGGATCCTAAAACTAATTCTAATGTCCTAAAGATTGTTTTAGAGTTTGGTTATGATTTCGAGTTTGGATGCAAAGCTGGACATGGTTGTAACACAAACACGAAGCAAGATTAGTGCCTATCCAGGGCCTGGAGTCAATAGACATACACCTGTGAATGATCAGCATGAATAGCTAAAACTAGATTTCAGGGGGATATATGTGATACCTGCCTTATAGATATCTCCCAATACAGAGTGTTAAGTTATCTCTACTTATGGCATCCCTATTGCAGTATACCCTTCCCAATGTTCAACCTGAAAACAGTTTAATCTACCCCTTGAGCAGAAGTTAAAAGATCAGACATTCAACATAGGAATTCTATGTTCTAGAGTCTCAAATATTGCTTAAATATCCAGACTCAGAAGAAAGATATATGCAATACTGGAGACAGAATTAACAAAACACATGCAAACATAGCATTATTCATACAAGATTAACCATGAAATCAGTGGATTCATGCCAAAACATACAACAAGAGATACATAAACTCACAGGTTTAGCTGTACAGAGCAACCAGATCAGCTTGTTTTGAATTATAGAGCCAAAAATCTTCAACTTTCAACAACCACAAAATGAGTAACACTTCATGCTTATAACTGCCAGAAAGTGTACTACAGCAATTAATTACATGGCTATAACAAAAAATCTGCCAGATACAGTCCTCAGAAGGAATGGCGCTCAGAAAATGTAAATGTAGCAGACAAAGAGGAGCCTCGAGCCACGCGCCACTATCTGGAAATCTTCATTCATGATCAAGCAGCTTCACCGTTTGTATCATCGCCCATACCGCTGCACCGTCGCCATTAAGGGTCTCAACCACCCGCGGTCACCTGAAAAACTGTCGCTGCATTCAAAAAGGAATTCCCGCCAAAACGTGTCCTTCGCAGGTTCAAAATATGTAGGAAAATAATCTCACATGCACAGTGCAGAGAGCCCTCTATCACTTTAAAAACATAGTCACATGCGTACTAAGTGTCGAGCGTTTTGCCGCGCTCGACACACGACCCTTCGCCCACAGCCCATCGCCATGACATACACCATCGGCCTTCCTCAAAAATCTCCCGCCGACTCGAGAAGTCACGTCGATGCCCATAAGCTGACTACCACCTATCGGCCAGACCCACGCCATCGGCAGCTCCCAAAAAACCTTCACCGATAGACAACTGTCTCGCCGATCGCTACTCCATACTCCGCTGTCGGTGTGACCAACACCATCGGCCAACCCGAAAGTCTCCCCGCCGATACGCCGAGTCTCGCCGATGACCACCATCAACTCCATCATCGGCCAGAGAAAGAGTACGCTACAGCGATGTCTCCCGATCGGCAAGAAAAACATCATCAGCCAAGCATTTCAAAGTTGACCCGATACTCAATCTCACTCCGATGGCACTCCCCATCGGGGTGACTTCCCTCCATCGGTAAACTGCAAAAAACCACTGCTGATAAGCCAAATCTTGTCGATGAACAAACTCACCCCCCATCAAGCCATCGGCCCAACTCCTACCGATAGCCCACCTCCGTCGGTGAGACCCCAACTGTCGGGCCAACACTTCTCCGTCCACCCGATAGCCAAAATCTTGGCGATGAACACTTCATCGGCAAGACCAAACATACAGTCCAGCCGATGCACATAGTCACAATGCCACAATGCCCCTGTCGGCCAGACCAAAGCCATCGGCCCAAAACAAACAAAGCATGCCGATAATAGCGATCACCCCGATACATACATCCCTCGGCGAGACACATGCCGATGACACTTCATCGGCCAAACATCCATCGTCGGTCGAACAGGAAAATGCTTCGCCGATAGTATAAATCATACCGATGGCACCATCGGTAAGAACAATCCCGTCGGGGAACCAGAAAAAAGACATGCCGATGGTGAACGTCACGCCGACGGCACATCACTACCACCAACCTGATCGCCAAAACACCTGCGAGGTCACGCCGATGGGAAAGAATACATAGGGTTTAAGTGAAGAAACCCTCCAACATGCAAGCTCAACCTCTAGGCCAAAATGGGTACCAACAGACTCAACCTTACAAGGGAGACACATTGGTCAACACAACCCATATGGTGTGATATTATAAATTGTGAAAGAAAATACTCTTTTTTTGTACCTAATTAGGGATATTTAGAGTTACACGAGAAAGAGTGACCCCTTACAATTGAAACAATCTATGCATAGATTAAATTAAATGCTAGATTAGTTAAAGTGGTGTATGATTGTTTTAATGCTTATTTGTATGTGCATGTGTGTTTGTGTTTGTGTTTGTGTATGTATATGTTTGTGAGTGTGTTTGCAAATGTAAAGTTTTAAGTTTGAAGAATAAATGTCAAACTTCCATATACAAATTAGAATGAGGATTACATAAATAATGATATTACTCATATTATTAGACGTGTTATTGGTGAATAATGATAATTTTAACAAGGTAGCTTTATAACCCAATAGTACCACAAAAGCGAGTGATCACGGTAATGAATCATTAAGGTTAGGAGTTGTGGAAACTAATATAACTCACAACATATAGTGGTCCATAAAATTACTTGGAGATCTAAACTTAAGGTTATTAAATTATCTTCTAAAATAATCGACCTAGTCACAAAAATTTCATTATAAATAGCAATTAGTATAAAAAATAAAGACTTTGAAAAGTGTTATTAATAAACATGAAAGACAAGATAGATATAAGAGTTTGAAAGATTATGACTAATCTATTAAGTTTGGAATTTATTTGAAATTAGAAATATATGAAACTATGTGAAACAATGTTTAGTATGCCAAAATGTTAAGGCTAAGCCATGTAAACCACTAGGTCCATCATGTACACGAAAAGGACATGATGCTATATTAGTAATAGTTGATAGACTAATTGTGGGTGGTTGGACGGGAGTCCTTCCACACAACGGGTGTGGAAGGACCGGGGTCTTGATTTGCTAGCCAGGATGCCCAGGCGGCAAGTGACTTGGATAGAAGGGTTTTGATGTGACAAGGGTGGCAGAAGTGTAATGAGGGGAAGGTCATTAATTTAGCCTCAGCTTGCTTTTCAATCATAGCGCGTCTTCATTTCAAGGCAAGCTGCCTCCGATTTCTACATTTACTCCCAATCGTACTTTGCTAGGAAGATTTGAGAAGACATTCTTGTTTATTTTTAAAGAAGCCTAGTGTAGGGGTTTTTCAACAATGTATTTCAACTACAATGGCGGGTGGGTCTGGTTTTATTATGAGGATTTTGATGGAAGGATTGGTCTGTTTGGGAATGGATACACCCATTCAAGTGGAGAGTGTAGTGAGACAACTTGCCTTCAAGGGTCCGGTGACTGATCATAGACTCAAGAGGATTCTACACTTGAATGATGAATTCATTCTGTTGGCAGTGAAGGTCATCTTGGGCAAAAATTATTTGGAGGAGTGTGAATTCTACCGAGTTGACACTTCAATTGTGTCCTGGTTCTTGGCATCCTTATTAGACGCTAGCATTTCAAAGGAGAAAACTGGCCTTTTGTTAAGGCAAATTTTCATTGACAATTTTCTTGTGGGAGTGGCAGATATTATCAAGGCAACTGAGCCAGGAGTGGGCATCCCTAGGCCTGCAGATTTTCATCTGCTAGAGGACGATGTGGCGGTGGTTCGTTAAATTTTCCCTTTTTGCTAAACCCTAAAGGCTGGCCGCTCATTCTGCACAGAGAACAAGTTGTGGCGGGGGTGGATTTTCTATTGAAGTTGTTGCAGATTGAACTGCATGGTGGCTCCTTCGACTGGTTAGAAAACTTCAGGGTAAGGGCGAAAAAACTTGGTTTTGATTAATAGCTTTGCTAGATGTAGTCGGATGTTTGTTTCTCAACTTTGGTTTTAGTTCGGCATAGGGTAAGATGTATGTGCAGGGTTTTGTTCTCTCCCCTGTAACTATATAATCTAATGGCTGATAGGCCAATTTTGGCATTGTACCCCTAGATAGGTGGCATGCCTTGCATGACCATTTTTCTGCATAATGGAGACCCTACGTGGTCAAGTAGATTCCAGTATAGACAGAATAGGAGGTAACTGCAAACAATATGCAGTCAGAAATGTAATCTTCTTTTTCATATCAATATAATCTATAATCTTATGAAGCAAAAAAAAAATAGTTGATAGACTAACTAAGATGATACATTTCATGCCTACAAAAATTAATCCTCTACTTTAGATATAGCACATTTATTTGTTAGAAATAATTCATTTGCATGGACTTCCTAAGAATATCATTTTCAATAGAGATCTTTTATTCAGCTCTTCTTTTTAGAATTTTCTTTTCCCTGAGCTTGGTACTAGATCAAATTTTAGTATTATGTATCATCCCAAGTTGGATGGGCAAACTAAGAAAATCAATACAATCTTAGAGACATGTTACAGATGTATACTACAATTAAACCTAAGTTACAAAAGGATTATTTACACTTAATAGAATTTTCATAAAATCAAGGGTATCATTCTACCATAAAGTGTCACCTTTTGAAGCAATTTATATGGACATAGTTTGTGATGCCCCGTCATGCAACCCTAGAGTGTTAGACTACAAGATACAATAATACATAATTTTTTTTTAAGCTAAAATATGCATCATGCATTGAAATAACAACATTAATACAACATTAAATGTTATGTACAACTAACACCTCTAGGGCACAGAACTGCATCAGATAGAATTATAAACATACAAGTGTTATGCAACATAATGCAACAGAAGAATAATACTTTATACATTTGCTGAGATAAATGATTACAAGATTCCATACAAGGTTACAAGGCCGATTACATTAGTTTACAAATTGATACAATTGTGAATGAATACTACAACTCAGAAAGTGTAAAGCAAATATGGAACTGGAACACTTCTGCACTGGACTCGAACTGAACATCCAAAAGAACCAATGGATAGCTCTACCACCCAACCATGTGGAACCCTAAGGTCCACCCCTCCGAGCTAGGAGATAACATCGAGGCTCCACTAGGGCAACGACTACAGGCAAGCAGATACAGACTTGAAATAGACAACTCAGATCATCAAACTACACAACTCAACAAGACAAATCAATCATCAATACAAGTCAATAAAGTACTCCAGAGACTACAACAATATGTAAAAGGAAGTAACTACGCTGCAGTTGGGAGAGTGTCATCGCATGGTCCTAGCATGGGTTTTCCAGGCTATCTCTCACCAGAAGTCGGCCCCCATCTATGGTTTTCTTGGCGACCTCTATAGGCACCGGCCCCATAGAGTGACACATGCGAAGTCAACACTTCCTTTCATGGAGACAAGGAAGTCGACCTTGCCAACCAGGCCTTCTCATCCCATCCTTAGCCTGTGAAAGCACTCAAGGCATGGGTGAGGCATCAAACTTATCTTGTTAAATAAATTACTACCCAACCCACCTAGATCAATTATTAAGTTATCACTGGATTACAACTTCCATGGGGTTTTCCAGGTAGCCACTTTGGGCATTGGCCCCACCATGGAAGCCACTCCCCCCACATACAACTAGCACTCCTAATCATTATTCAAGTTCAATACATGCAAGGGCAAGGAAAAAGTAAACATTTGTATTTTACAATCCACTACATTCCAATTTTCCACCTCAACAAATAAGCTTTTCCTTTCTCACTAAAATCACTCAAAATGAAGAAACATTGAAACTGAATGACAACATTATGGATTGAAGAACCTCTGGAGTTGGTAATTGCACACAAAGCCACTTACCCAAATCCATCTCACAACATAGAACGAGGACTTAGACGATTTATGACATACCTTAAAACAATATGACTCAAGACAAAATAACAGCATAACCAAATTGTGTCAACACGCAATCTGATACTAACAATTAGAAATGGAATTTCGGCCACACCATAATAACATCTACGGATGATATAAACCGACAATTATCAAAAGGTTCCTACATTCTTTAAAAGAAGTAAAAATAACATATGCAATGACATCTAACATTCACATAACACGATTAACATATTACAACATAACTAGCAATTTTATATCTAACAAGGTAAACAATATTTGGTTCACGCACTATTATTACCCTTTTCAAAACTAGTATTGCAATTCAAATCACTCTTAAATTTTTCTATCCCTATATATATATTTACTAAAATAATGTATCATTGAATCATAACTACCCAATTTATGAGTATACTACTATTAATACTCAATCTTAACATTATAGCACTAACATTAAAAAATGCTCTATTCCTACTCATATTTAATCACTTAACATCATTACATGTCCTAAATACATTTCTACCCCTAAAAGATTCTAAAGAAATTTATTACAGATCTATTCTAACAAAAGAATTGTTAACTACTTTACTACAACAAGTTAACCTATTAACAAAATAAGATTAATCTAAACTTCACTTTAATGGCCTCCTACTATTAATCTTACTCATATACTTACTTTTGGGAAGGGTAAAACTTAACAATATTTATATTCTCAGAATAATAAAATAGTATTTTTTATTTATAAACTACTTTCCAATAAAATTTGATTGTAAAGAAGAATGGAACTAACAATTCTCATATTTCCCATTTGGCAAATGTGAGAAACAAAATTTAAACCAAAACTAATTCACTATATTTCTATTTCCTTTCCTAAAAAATTGATGCTTGCTAAAGTAAACTAGACATATAAGATTTATAAGAAATCTGGCCTTTTTTTTAATGAGAATTATGTGAGAAACAACGATTAAAAGAATAGAAAACTTCATTATTCGCAGATGATCTCACGCCAGAAAGAGGAGTCAAGTCAGAATGAAAGTCTCAAGAAAAAGAAACCGTAGTAGCATGATACACACAAAATGGCATTATTGAAAGGTTAGTAGTAGGTGTAAGGCTAAACTAGAGTGCGATCTAGCCACAGACATGCAGAATGTGGAACGGCAGATGTTGCTTTAAAAAAAACATTTGACAAGAAACTTCAAGGGCCATGCCTCAGGGGTGAAATGATGGAAGGTTAAGCATGACATGGATTGCACAAGGGACGCTCTCCTACTCTTTGAATTTATGATGCACATAGAACATATCCTAACATTATGAGTTTTGCTTGTAATACAGCGACATGCTGCCGCGTAGGTTTAGTGGCGAAGCTGCACATTCTTCAAATACTTTTGTAGACCCTCATCTAAAACAAAGACCGTAAGTTAGTTGCTATAAGCATGATTGATCCACTAGCCACCCTAATCTCACGCCAGGTTGAGGAAGGCAGAACTAGATACAAAGGCAATAGAGAAGGCAACTCACACAAGAAGATAACCCCTACTTGCAGCGAATGACAGAGGGAATAGCCAGAGATGGTCGAACGACTGCGTTATCTAGGCAGAGGATGCTAGAATAAAAGGGTTCGTTGAAGTAAAAGGACCAAAACATCATTTATTGGCAAGAGACACAAGAAAACATTCAATGACCTCCATTGCTTTTGACTGAGGTAAAAATTTGCAATAAAATGCCATTTTGGCTTAATCAATTACAAATTAACAAAATAAGCACTTCATTACTTGGCTCGAATTCGAAGATCTTAGGCTGGGTGAGGCCATGCTATGTCACTGAGAACAACCAAGAATGGGTAAGTGGTTCAATGGATTATCTCCTTTTAATTTGGGTCACTAAGAATGATCTAAAATTGACTTGACTCTAAGATTTTAGGGAGGATTTGAAACAGAAACAACTAGAAGCAGACTAAACTTAGAAGTGACTATAGGTGTTAAACATAAGCAGTAAATAAGGTGCGATTCCCAAGGTGAGAGCGTGGTCAGGGGCAACTACATTCGAACACACAGACATTCGAACACACACAAAGCGCATAATGATACAAGCTACCAAAAAAAAGATTTAAATTGCAAGCTACAAAATGCAAAATTCACACATAGAGAGTCAGCATAAGCATACCCAAATTTCAGTCCCACTTCAGATCTTCTCCATTTCCCGAACCAATTCTTTGTTTTTCCCCCAATTTCTGTATTCTTCCCTTCCCACACAACAACCCCCAAGTGCCATTAAAACAATGGCAAATCTCATAAATTTCCACAATCATGCATCTATTACCAAGAATACCCACTCCTCCGAGAGTTTGAAATTTTACTAATAATAGAGATTTCACAAATCTGAAAATTCACATTTGACAACTCACAACCTTAAATTTTTACCTAATATTCTCCTATAGAAGCAATATATATTAATTAACCATAACAACCTCAGATGCTTAATTAAACATTAAAATAATTAATTCAGTTAGTAATAAATTTTACTTAAACAATATTCCAAAATTTACGACTATTTAAAATACTATTAAATTTAACATATTGATAACATTATCATTCTAATAATAGTTCCTTAAGGTATTGCCAAAACAAACACATAGGCATAACTAAGACAAAACTCGACAATACTCCACAACACATGATGACCAATAACATGAGGCGAGGTCCAAGCATCACAACACGACACACGACCACAACAAAAGACTGGGACTGACCTAGTGGAATAAACCTCGTGTTATCTCCCATCACCAATATCCATTGGTGCAAGAGCCCTCTCAAACCTGCTATACCAAGTGGAGTCGAGGCTCGGTACCCGCAGCCTGCATCAGAACAATAGGTTGAATATGATCAAGTGCATATATGTCTACACACACAGAGTCAGAGAATCACGGCGTAGTAGGGTGCTCAAAGCGAGTAGTACTACACCGTCCCTACTCTTGAAACAAGACTATAACCACTTTATTTGAATTCAGATATCAACAGATTGAATAAAACATGATAATATTAAACCATTATTACTCATGTCAAACTCATCATAACTGGAATAATAATAATGTCATCATGAACTCATAACACATGTCAAAACTATATCAGTCGAACATAGTCCATCATGATCAAAATAAACATAAACCATAAGCCTACTAATCCAAATGTCTCAGAACTATCAAAAAGCAATGGAAGAACTAACAACTGTCCTAGACTGACAAAGAGCAATGCAAAACTACCAACTATCACAAGCCAAAAATGAGGGGGCATTACATAGTTATAGTACCTCAATATCCTTGTCAGACTCCATCCATCATACTTGGTATAAAATGACAAGTTGCAAATAATGGAATAAATAATCAATAAAGCAAAATATGACATGAAAGCTATCCATGATAGGTATAGAAGTTGGGTTTATGTGAAATGGTTGGTTAAAGCATTTGAATTAGGTGATCAAGTGTTTCTTAGAGTCAAAACTAAGAGAAATTCATTAAATTTCTATCAATATGTGAATATAGCTCTATGTTTTTGTGGACCTTTCAAAATTTTAATTAGGAGATGTAGCTTATAAACTTGCATTGCCATCATAATTATGAATTCACAATGTATTTCATGTGAGTTTACTTAAGAAATATATCTATAGTTATGATCATGTTATTGTTTGGAAAAGTATTTATGTTAAACCTGACTATGAATTTAAAAATAAACCAAAAACTATTTTTGATAAATGATCTAGAAAGTTGAGAAATAAAATTATAGATAAAGTAAAAGTTAAATGGATTTACTATAATTTCCATAGTGGTACATGGGAAAAGAATGATAATATTCATGTAGTCAATATACTCATTTATTGAAATGTGCTTTGAGTGGGAAAACATGGGTGTTGGTGTTAGTCTTGAGGAATTTTTGTTGTGGATGGAGACAAAGGTAGTGCAATGATGGTTATGGTCCCACCTGGGGATTCCCACTGTGCAAGACATTCTTGTATCATTAGCTTGTAAAAATAAAGTTGTGCACCCCATGATGAGAATAGTGTGCATGTTGGTCCTCTTACTCCTTGGCAAGTGAAAGTTGCTAGAGCCCTGTCTATGGTAAGTTCTACTTGGGATGACCTTTTCAAGGGTAATAGCTCTAAATTTGTTGGTTTTGATCCTCACAAAAGTAAAGGTTGTCTAATTGATCCTCCATTAGTCCTAATCCATTGCAAGGATAAGGGTGACATATCTCTCCATGTTACTAACATGGTGGTGGACTAAGTGATAGTGAAAATGAAGAACTCACTAATCAAGAAGTTTTCAAGGACAAGACCAAACATGGACACCATAAGAATGTGGATGGCCAAAAAATGGAGTATTGAGGGATGGCAAAGCACTTTTTTCTCATCTCCTCCTATCAGGAAGATGTTTGTAGTACCTAGTTGGATGGACCTTGCTTTATGGGTAAATCTTATTTGTTTCTCAAAAATGGACTCATAGTTTTGATCCTAGTAAGGATAATATTAATGTTGCCCCAATTTGAATAAGAATTCTTGGCCTCCCTTAGGAGTATTGGAGGAATACATGACTAAAGGTGTTGCCAACTCCTTTAGCCAATTGGTTGTTATAGATCTAGTGACTAGATCTAGGTGAAGGTTGGTGTTCACCAAGATTTGTGTCAATGTTTGTAAGGCTTTAGATCTCCCCTTAGTTATAAACCTATCCTATAAGTTCATCTATTGGTTCTAGTCTAACTAATGAGAATACTCCCTTTGTTTGTTTCTCATGTCACAAATCTAGCCATTTTGCCAAATACTACCCTTTCAAAAGGCCTAGAAAAAAGGAAGGTTATTTGAATGTGTTTTGTGGCCTACCTACTTCTAAGAATGAAGCTAATTGAATAGAAAATCATGATCTAGGGGTCGAATGGATCATTCTATAGAAGTTTTCCTCTTGCTATAGGGTGATAAGTTGTCAAATTAGAAGTGTTCTCCTAGCTTGGGTGAGTCTCTTTCTCCTTCAATGTTGTCTTTGCTTGTGGTGATGGAGAAAAAGGGGTCTCAATTAGTGGTGAGTCTAGTTACTTCTTTAGCTACTCCCTAGTTGTTAAGGCATTAGTAGGTGAGGAGGGTGAGATTACCTTGAAAAGGATCTATGGTTCTGGTTCCACTACTACTAAACATCTAGGCAAAGGAAAGCCAAATCTAGTTTTCTCACCTCTAAGGGATAGTAAGTTTGGTTGTGCCCAAATCATTGACTTATGAGGAGATAAATTGTAGTGTTTCACCTATTGGTAAGAAGGAGTCAATGGATAAGTCCTATTTTAGAATGACAAGAAATTTAAAGAAGTCAACTGACACAGGGATGGAGTTAAAGAGAGGGAGACCTAAAAATAAGGAAATTTGTGTGAGGTAAATTGCTAAAGAGATTTCTAATGGAATCCAAAGTACTCTTGAATGATGTGGGTCTAAACCCACTCCCAAATCCCAAAAATGAAGCTTATCACGTAATACCTTAGGAGGCTCAATAACCCTCATAAATATGACCTCCTCTACAATTTTTGTAGGGAGAATAAGCTAGGTTTTTTTCTCCCTTAGCAAGTCAAAATTAGAATGGATTATTTATGTAATATCAAGAAAAGAGTTTGGAAGGATGGTTCCTTCTTTGGGATTGACTCGGTTGGTGCCTCTAGTGGTATTGTTATGATGTGGAGCCCTTTATTTGGCTAGTGGTGACTTTTTGGTTGCTAATGCTCATCATTTGGTTATTCTCTTCACTAACAAATATGACAATTCCATATGGATCTTGTCTAATATTTATGCTTCCAACTCCTCCTAGGGTTGTAAAGGATTGTGGAAGCATTTCATGGATTTTATAATGGTACACAATGACATCAAGTAGGGTGGCAAGATATTTCAACTCTCCCCTATCCACTTTGGAGAAGAAAGAGGGATTTCTTTAGTTTATAGACAAAATGGAGGACCTTGCTAACTTCATTTCTTCCTATGGCTTATTGGACATCAAACTTAGATGGGCAAGCTTCACTTGGTCAACCAAGAGGGTTGGAGAACATTATTTAGGTAAGGTTAGATTAGGTTCTAATTTCGCTTGACTAGTTATTCTATTTCTCATGTTGTTTATCTACCCTTCCCGGAGTTGGTTTAGAGATTTGCCTCTCAATGTTTAATATAGAAAATGATAAAAAGAAGAGGTTCCCTTTTAGGTTTGAAAGTATGTAGCTTCACCGCCTTAGAGAGATTGAATCAAAAGTGAAATAATGGTGGGAAGTTGATGTTAAGAGGACTGTGATGTTTAAAATTTCTAGGAAGTTAAAAAGTGTCAAAAGAAATATTAAAAAATGGAATAAAACCACTTTTAATAAGATTTTCTCTCAAAAGAAGGGCATTATAGAAGAACTGAGGCCCTTCAAAAGGATATTCAATGTAATGGCATGAACCATGACCCTTTTCTGAAGGAAAATAGTTTACTCAATAGATATCATTCTCTAGTTGTGATGAAAGAATCCTTTTGGAGACATAAATCCATATTGCTATGGATGGAAGAGGGGAATCAAAATACCAAGTTTTTCCATTTGACCACCCTCAAGCATCACTCAAACAAAATCAAAGTGATTTTAAGATTGGTTGGAGGGACCTATTTTGATAAAGAGATTATTAGAGAGGAATCTATCATTTGTTTCAAGAGTATACTCAAAGAGGATAATGTTTTCTATCCCAAAAAGGTGGGGGAAGCCCTCAAGATTCTCCCCACTATCATGTCCCAGAAGGATAATGAGGAATTTCTCTCCCCTATCTATTTGGAAGAATTCAAGTATGTAGTGTCCTCCTTTGACAAGTGCAAAGCCCCTGGTCCAAATGGATTTTGCCCTATGTTCTTCCAAAGATTCTAGGACATCATTCATCTTGATGTGGTTGATGTTGTGTAGGAATTTTTGACCTTTTAGAAGGTCCTAATAGAGATTAATTATACTTTCCTTGTTCCTATTCCTTAAAAGGTTAGAGCTTCAAACTTTAGAGACTTTAGCTGATTAGTCTTTATAATTCTATTAATAAATTTTCACAAACCTCATTACCCTCAAAATGCAAAAAAAAAAATTCAAGCCATTATCTCCCATCAACAAAGCAATTTCATGCATGAAAAGAAAATTATTTACTCCATTATCACGGTGCAGGAGGTGATACACTCCATGGATAGGAGTAAAAAAATTGGTTTCATCCTTAAATTGGATATGAATAATGCTTATTATAGAGTGTCATGGTCTTTTCTAGACAAAGTCTTAGGGGAATTTGTCTTCAATCAAAGATTCAGGTGTCTAATCCATCAATACATATCCTCCCCATGTTCTTGGTGCTTGTCCATGGTATTCTAGCTAGCATTTTGTGGGAATTAGAGGGCTAAGGCTTAGGGACCCCATCTCACCTCTTCTCTTTATCCTTCTTACCAAAGCCTTGGGAAGAAGCCTTTAGGTTGCTTCTAGAATGGGAAAGTTAAAAGGATTTCAACTATCTTATATGATTGACCTTGTCACCCACTACTGATTTATGGATGATACTATAATTCTAGGTAATGCTTCTATGGTGGAGATAAAGGTTTCTAAGGAGTTATTCTGTAAGTATGAGTGAGCATCAGGACAAAAAATAAATGTTGACAAGAGTTGATTATTCTTTTTTGAATACACCTATAGATAGACAAGCTAAGATTATTGACATAATGCACTATCATTTATTAATGAGCTTGCATCCATTTATCTTGGGCTTCCATTATTCAAGGGGTGAATTCCAAACTTTTATTGGTCTTATATATTAGATAGATTCTAAAGGAAGCTTGCTAGCTGGAAGGGTTGTTTGTTGATCCAAGTTGGTAAGATTTAATTGATTAAGTCCACTCCACAAAATATTCATATTTATTTTATGTCATGTTTCAGTTACCAACTCAAATTTATATCAACCTATAATAGATACAAAAAAGTATCTCTAGTCTAGTTTTGAAGATAAAAGGTGGATGACTTTGGTTTCTTAGGAGCAAGTTTGCTTACCAAAGAAGTTGGGGGGTTTGGGTCTTAGAAAGCTAAGGTTATTCAGTTTAGATCTTCTATCCAAGGTTGGTTGGAGACTTGTTAAGGAAGTGAAGCCACAGACTATCACTCTAAAGTTGAAATACATGCCTAATAATGGCTCTCTTTCCTTCATGTGACTTCCTTCTTGATGGGTCCTACTTCTGGAATGGTTTGTGTAAAGTTGGAAATCTTCTCTAGAGAGGTGTGAAATGGAATGTGGGTGTATGTAGCAATGCTCTCTTATAGGAAGATAAATGGTTCTTGGATCACTCTCTTGCTTCCGTCAATTGCCTATAACCCTTATATGAGATATTAAAAGGTTCTATAGGTTGCAAGGTAAAGATTACCTAGAGAGACTAGGGGTTTGATTAAGATGTAGAAAAACTTGGCCATTGTCAATGCCTCACCTGAGACTTTGCAACTTGTTTTTAGACTACATAACATGTTCAATGGCTTTCATGTGTGTCAATATAACAAAGACAATGATCTGATCTATGTTGCTTCTCTTGAAGGCTTCTACAAAGTTTCTTCAAGTTTTTCCTTTCTCCTCAACCCTCAAGTGGACCCCCCATGATATTAGGTGTGGTTTAAGCTCCTTATTCTAAAGGTTGAATTTTTTCTTTGGTTTGTGGTCAAATACAAAATTCTCTCCCTAGATAATTTGGCCAAAAGAGGTTTCTCCCTCCCTAATAGGTGTCCCCTTTGTGAGAATGATTCAAAGTTTGTTTTCCACCTTCTTCTAAATTGTCCTTTTGCTTGGAATGTCTTGTGTTTTCTCATGTATAAATTTAATACCACTTGGATTTAATGGGAATCTTTGAAGGATCTTGTCTCCTAGTGGTCCTCTCCTTTTTCCAACTCTAATCTATTTTTTTGTGGAAATGAGCTCTCTTCGTCATACTATCTAGGGTCTCTAGCTAGAGCACAACTCTAAAATATTCAAGGACAAGAAAGCCTCTCATGTTCATGTGGGTGCCAAAATCTTTATTTCCCTTAAGGAGAACTTTGTGGCCTCCTTTAAGGGATATGTTTCCTTTGAAGAAGCTAACAAGATCTCACAATGTGAACAACAAGTGGTTGATTGTTGGAATATTGACATCAATTAGACAACTCCCTTCAAAAGAAGAAGCTTACAAGATGTCAATTTAGGTGCTCTTGCCCTTCCACACTCTAGTTCAAGCTCAACTTTGATGGAAACTCTAAGGTCAATCCAAATCTAGTTGGGGGTGTTGGAGTTATCAAAGATCATAAGGGTGGTGTGGTGGGAGCCTTCTCCATCAACCTTGTTATATAATCCAATCACTTTGCTAAGGTGTATATAGATTTCTAGGTCATCCACTTGGCTCATGAACTAGGGATCAAACATCTATGTGTAGAAGGTGAATACCTTAACATCATTAATTGTCTTTCAAAATCCCACACCCCATGTTAATCTATCAAAACATTATCTCTAATGCCTTAGACTTGTTAAAGTCCTTCCCTAATTTCAAATTAGGCCATCTATTCAGGGAGAGAAATTGTGTTGTAATTTTTTTTTACCAATATGTGGGTTGTTAATGTTGGCCATTCAAAGTTGGTGGGGATGGATAGCATCCCCCTAGTTGCAACTAAACTCATTCTTGATGAAATTCCTTAATCTTTCTCTTTTTGCCTATGTCATGCCCAGTGAGGGTGAGATTAATTGGTTAAGACATTAGTTATATCCTAATGTGTTAATCAAGGTTTCTCCATGCTTTGAGAAGGTTCTAGTCCTTCATTATCATAATTTGTATTGCGGTGGTATCATTGTCATGTTAAGTATGCAAAATTGCCCTACATACTTGGTGGAAAGTATAATTTGAGGTTCCTAGTTATGGGGGTGGCAGGAATAGATTTGGACCTATTTCTTGTGATGACATAAAGAAGAATGCCATTGTTTGGCATCTTTTAAAGAAAGGAAGGTTCTCTAACTTCTTATAGAGAGTGAAGGGGCATGATCGAGCCATGTCTAAAGAATTTACTAAAATCTAGAAGTCAAGAATTGTGAAGGTTGGGGGGGTTTAGTTGGAAATTACTAAAGACCTGATTACCTAGGTTTTGGGCATAGCCATAGACGGAAAAAAAGATATACATAGATAGAAGAAATAATCTAAGCTTTTGCGGTTCTTTTTCAAGGGTAAAGAGAAGATTAAGAGACTTCAGTTGAGCTTTTCCAGGGACTCCCTTCCATGACCTTGGGATGAGGTTTCTCTCCAAATTATGCAATACGTTACCCTTGGAGGCTAATTTTAGTGCATTTTTATTTTCACGTCTTACTTATAAATCACATTCATCATAATTCCCTTGTTAGTTTCCCATTTTTATTCTTTCATCTCTTGAATACTCTATCCTTGAGGTGAACTGTGGTGTCTCTTCCCTTCGAGTACACTAGTCGCTCATTCTTTTTTTTATTAACCATAAAAGATATTGGATAGGAAGGTGGTGGGATTTGGAGAAGGGGAACATAAAGTTGTCCAAATTGGGGTATATATTACACTTACGATTGTCTTGGTTAGGGATGTTGTGCATCAGTGAATGTGGTGTTAATTGAAATCAATTACTCATGTACTATGACTATAGCTTAAGGGGCCTATACCACACATTCTTTAAAGGGTGCAAGTAGCCATTCCAAAGAGTTTCAATGGATAAGTATTGGTTCTACTATTGTTTAAATACATTGAAAATATGAATATATTCATGATTTTGGGCTATCTTTAAAATTGTTATTTGATTCACGGGTTATGAACAATTTAATATTTGTTGTAATGTTATTAGATTCAATTATATATTTGTAATTATAAAATGTGGAAATGAATCCATAAATATTTTTGAAATATGTATAAAACTATATAAAATAATTAATGAAAATTGGCCCATCACATCCCCAGATAATTACTTATTTAGTAATTGACATTAATTATGATATTTTGTTGTGATTAGGACATTTAAGGAATCTTGGATTTTATGTATTTGATTAGTGTGAGAACAATATGCAAAAAAATCAATATTGGTTGTGATTAATCTCTTGATTCATTTTTTGAATAATTTGATATGTAATGCATCGTGCCTAATTTAGAATAATTTTTTTATTATGTATAAATGGTTTATTATCATAATTTAGTTACAAATGGTTTAAAGATTTATTATGATGTAATAACTATGTCTCTTGATTGAGCTGTGATGTGAGGTACCACTTCCCTGACTAGAGGGAGAATACCATGGGGGAGTATGTCATCATGCTTGGGCAGTGCATAGGGAAAAAATGAGGTAACTGGTATTGATTGGATGCCTTGGTAGATATCATCTCATTTTGGTCATTAGTTGAGTAATCCTTAAATCCCATATGTACCCTATTGGTGTTGAGAGTCATTCATAGTTGTTTGGGCATATTTTTGTGTTGGCTATGAGTGGTTGAGTTGGTTGAAATGTTTTCTTGTCATTTGTGTTACACTTTTGTGTATTTCCATTTGTTACTATCCTACTCATTTTATTTACTTCATAGGAGAAGAGTAAATCTATGTCTGAACTTGTATCACATATGTTTTAACCCTACTATGTGAGCTACATGTTACTCATGATATGACCATGAGGGATATTCCATCCTAGGCTAGCATTAAGTGAGTACGTCTATTATATCTTGTATTGTCCAATCTAAATTAGGATGGACTATGCTAAAGGTTAAATGAAATATTTGAAATAATATAATTTTATTGTTGCATTTTTGTTTTAATATAATATAAAACCCTAAATAATAGGGGTCAAGGGCTTTAGAGTTCATTTGGGTGATGAAGGTGTG
Source organism: Cunninghamia lanceolata (assembly GCA_027924645.1). Classification (NCBI taxonomy): domain Eukaryota; kingdom Viridiplantae; phylum Streptophyta; class Pinopsida; order Cupressales; family Cupressaceae; genus Cunninghamia; species Cunninghamia lanceolata. Next base: position 26,746,516 of record BSBN01000213.1, on the reverse strand, counting down.
GCCTCCATCCCACTAAAGTAGCACTAGTATGGTGTGGTGGTGACCACACCCATCCATACTTAGCCCTATTTGTCGCCTTTAAAACCTACCAACTCCCTTGTGAGAGCCTTAGGTGGGGAATAAACTGTTATGAATGACATAAGAATTAGGTAGTGGTGATTTTATGGCCTTTGGAAGATGCCCATTTAGGGAAGCAAATAAAAAAGAGTTTATCATTTGTTCTTTGTAAGGTTGTTGATGGTAAAGGCTTCGAAGAATAAAGGAATACTTGGGGAGATTAGAATAAATATCTTTGTGGGTGTTTTCACATTATGCTTGGCATGCAAGCTCATGGTTTGAGCATTATGATTTAGCCTCTTTGTTTTATCTTAGTAAAAGATAGTGACTGGTATCAAATACAATATTATTTCTTGTTACTTGTGAAAGGTTTAAACCATGATATATTATGATTTTTGGCTTATGAATTTACATTCAAGAATGTTGTCACTATTGGGCTATGATTAAGCAAGAATGGAAATGATATTTTGTTGACCCAGATGCTAGGATTTGGATAATTCTATCATTGTTGTTATTGATTATTGTGCATGGGGATAGAAACGAGCATAAGAATGTTAAACTATTATGAAGGATATGGACATGAATACTACACAAAGTCATTCCTAAGTTAATATTATTGGTTTATATATTAATTATTTAGGTCTTATGCTTTATCATATGGGGATTTTAGATATACTTATATACCCCTATTAATATTCTAAATCTAAACATATGCAGTAGCTATGAAAGATTATTGAGCACCCCATACCTATACCAAGCAGGTTTTCAATACATCCGACATGTAATGCATGGAGCCTACAACCCTTGGATGGATAGAACAATAATATTATAGAGTTTGGTCATGGATCTCTCTATTCAACTTAATGCTGTATGATTGTGATCTTTAAAATGCTGATTTCATGGATCTTATAAATCTTACCTAGATTATGAAGAATTAGCTTTATACAAGCACCAAATCTTGAATAATGAGTGACATGTTGCAAAAGATGGCTTAGTTATACTCTTTTCTTTGACATGTCTATTATATATTGTCCACTCCTTTGTTGCTTTATGTTAAATGTATATGGGTTGTTGCCATTGAGATTCATGATGAGTATCTATGTATAGGTTAAATGAACTTGTCTTGACTTTTATAGTGTATTTGTTATGTCTATATATTGTGTCATTCCTAGAGACCAAGATTTAACGCACCTAAATTGACACCAAATTGGGCACGATGGAATCATGTCCAATAGGTTGTTTATATGGTAAATTTATGGGTTTGCACAATGGTTTATGTCTGGCCTCAAGGCTACAATAGCCTCATGCATCTTATTTTTCCATGATGATAAAATTAACTATAACATTTTTATTTGAGTACCATGATGTGCTAGATTGTTGTCCTTGATTGGTTGAAAATAAGCTAGTATTCAATTGTGCATAGCAGTTGTACAATGAACAGTTATCTATTCTTGTAATTAGGCATAATGATTATTATGACAATATATAGTTGTAGAATATTATATGTTATTTGTACTAAAGGGAATATTGATCTATGTGCATCCATCTATATGATATCCTAGTCATTATTTATAACTCTTACTGTTAGAAAGTTTTCCTAGAAAATTATGCATTTGTAACACACCCCAAAAAGTGGATAGAAATTTGTTTTACTTAATTTATCAATAATACATTACGTATCACATACTATGCATGTCATTAACCATAAGAATTAACAAGTACATATCATTTCTAAGAAAGTCTCATAAGTACATATCTAGTACTAACAATGAAGATAATATCATTACATAATCAAGATATACAAGGGGTCAAGTACTACAACCCTCATCAATGATAATGAATACAACAGGCCATGTAGTAAATTACCATGTATATATAAAGTGGTCATATACAATGTACATGATAAATATATCTAAAGGACTCCAAGATCAACCCCATAAGCTCATCCCTCCAAGCTTATGCTATAAATGGGAAAGATTTTAACTCACCATTAGAGCAATTCCCTTTCCTCCCCAACCATTAGTCCGGAAATGAAGTATCCAAATGATAATCCAAGAGTGTGGAATTACAAACAACACTAGTGATTATCTTTTAGTTCATTCCTTTATCGTCACATATACATCATACACATTATTTCATGCACACAAATGTTCATAATACCAATCACACATAACAAAACATATGAATTCATGAACAAAACATTTCAACACATCACGATACATCATTCAAGCACTTAAAATGCACATAGAATACAAGCACATCATAAATACAAGATCACAATAATAATGAAATTCATACAAACAATATCACAAATGACTCCACAACGATGACACTCACTCAATGTCCTCAGAACCCATCAAGACACATCTCCCAGTTGTGTAGTGTACCCAAGTACCACCACCTCATATAAGATAAGAAGGTTAACTATACCAACCATAGAGCCTATAAGCCAATGAATGATGCACATTTTAATCCGTGTATGAGCTTAATTGTTATTCTTTGTTTGTTTGACCATGAGAATGATATATGTTGAAATACTTGTATGGATTGCATATTGCTTTTAGTAAATAGTAAGTGGTTAGGTGTTGACTTAGTCCATCAAATATGATTATTATTGCTTTTCTTGTTCTTGTATTGTCCTAGTCATATTACCATGCTTCCTATTGTTTTAGCATTAGTAGAGTGTATGATGTTGTGTTTTAAACACAAAAAACATGTTATTAAATAACATGAAGGTGCACGTCATGTTATTTATATGTGAATTGCATAGCTACAACGACATTCTGACATAGTGTAGAGTATGATGGTGTATTATTAAGTGCACATGCATGTATTATTTGTATATATTATATTATAACTATTTGCCTATTCTTGTTGTGTTACCAATTCTATGAATCCGGTTATTGCAGGAGTTTCTCCTAGGTACTTTAGAAATTTCCTAGCATGGTGGTAGATGCAATGCAATTCTTGTGTGAATAATTTGCTATCTTGTGTATTCTAGTTTTTGAATACTTGGTGTTTTGGCTATGAGGAAGATTCATGTTACCTTGTTGGTTATAATTTGGTAGTCTTGTTTTGTGATGCAATCCTTGGTTTAGAAGATTTGAGCATGAATGAAGTCATGCTCCAATGTTTAGTGTTTAATTGTCTCCTTGGATGTATTCCTTGTGAGTAATGGGTTTCTAAGCCTTATTTGTTGGGAGTGTTTATGCTATTAAGAGGATGTTTCCTAGATCCTTTCCTCTAAGAACCTTTAAGTTTGATCATGGTAAGGTAGATGTGGAGAAAGAGCATTTGAGAAATCTTCTTATTTGGGAGTGGAACATGAGGAAGGACCACATAGAGAGAAACCATGACAAGAAGCGAGACATACCATTGGCGAGCATGGAGGTGAGGTAATTTTCTAGTAGCCTTTAGAGATGGCCACCTTTACCCATGAGATGTAGCATAGTGGGTAGAGGCTTTAGTCTCAATAGGGATTGTAGGGAGTTCAATCTTATGATGGTAAATCTTATCGAGAGTGTAATTTGCAATTTCATGTGGTTTCCCTTGGCTAAGCAGAGAGCCATAGGATTTACCCAAAAGTACTAGGTTATAGGACCTTGTCTTACTTGTGGTCAATTGGTCCATTTAGCTAGGTCTTGTCCTTGATTGTAGTGGTGGTTGGAGGACATGGTGTTGTAGTCTCAAAGGAGTTAGTAGACACAGTGGGTGGTTTTCACCTAGCTTGTGCACCTTTGGAGATAGGATTTGTTGGATTGAGACTTGGAGCTAATAATGGTATAGTGGGTTGATCTTATGAGATTGCCAATTTTGTAAATAATTGTGTGACATAGGTACATTATCCTTATCTTTTTGCATGCTTTGAGGAGTAAGCCTAATCCTAGTGGGGGGGATGTAATACCTACTAGTGTATGTGATTTGTATGCTATTTGATTTATATGTTATATGTTGTATCAAGGTGTTCTGATTATGCACTCTAGATGCTTTTGTTGTGATGTGTTGTATGACCATTGATGTGTTCTTGATGAGGTTTTATACTGGCATCGATTTTTGACTATGTGTTATGGGATGTGTTGGCAAGATAGAGTTGACTTTGCAACAAGATACATCCATTGTAAAGGAGATGTGGCACAACTAGCTAACTACCAACACATCTTAAAGTCGTAACACGTACAATGAGACACACTCCTTGGTGTATTTATAGTTAGGTATAAGAAAGGATCAAAAGAAGTAAAATTTAGCAATAGGGAATAAATATGAGATGAGATAACAAGACCTGTAATAGATGATATATTATTTGATGTAATAGAGAATAATATAGAAGATATGATATCGGGTTGTAATGAGAAATAGAAGGCTGATATATTGAAAGACTTTGTATTTGAGTTCTATATAATGAATATAATATACCACAAGTTGGTTTGGCTAATGAGTAATGTGTTATGATGTATGCTATGTATGCTAATAGGTTTATATAATCAATTTTAGTTGTTCTTTCCTACCACAACCTTCTGTAACTTATCGCATAAGCTCTGATCCTCCTTTTATCTTTAACACTAGGGTATAAATACAACATTCGAGTAACCTAGTCTCAAATCCCTAATTTGTGCCCATTCTTGCCAACATTTTGGTCCTGTTGTCAGGACCCTAGTAAAGGGACAAAGGAGAAATCCAAACAATAAATATATCATTTGTAGAAGAAAAGAAGTTGACAAGGAAGAATTATAGTTAAAAAGAAATAAGATTTTATGATTTGCAGTAGGATCTTCTAGGTTCTAGCATCATGAGAGGGGGTTAGGTACCTAGGGGATGATAGATGGAAATAAAAGGATCTTTAAAGGATCTTCAAAAGGTGTGACCACTAGAAGAAGGACAAGAATGAGACATTAGGGATGAATAAAAAGATCCTCAAGGAGTGTGTCGTTTGTACATGTTATGTCTTTTGGATGTGTTGGTGGTCAGCTAGATGTCCCACATCTTCTTCCCAGTGCATGTGTCTTGTTGGAAAGTCGACTATGTCCTGCCAGCATTGAGATTCAAAAAGCCTTGGTAAAGAAGACATTGAGAAAAAAGTTTTTTTTTGGATTCAAAATGGGAGTATCAGAGTAATGTTTCCAAACTAAAGCAACATAAGGTAAATTTTAGTATTTATCAAGATTTTAAAAAGACACATCTTTGGGGGAGAAAAGTTGAAAACTAAGTTAGATTTGTATCGATAAAAAAGAGTATCAAGATGCTACTTACACTCCCACCAAGATGGGGGATACAAAACACCAAACTTGTCAAGATTTCCATCTAGAACTGTCATCCAAATTTCACTAATGGGTTCTCAAAATCACCTCTATTGAGATGAAACTTGATCTCTAATTATGGCAATTAGAGCCATGTTCTAGAAACATTATAAAAGAGGTCAAAATAGTGCAAACCCCCTTCTTGAAAAGTTATTGACTTTTAACCCATGACACATTTACACAATGCATCCCATGGTCATTAATAATTAGAGACCATCATAGATAAATGATTTTCATAGTGATCCTACAAAAAAACCCATATCCATTCCATAATAGCTAAGGTTTTACAATTTTCTTGGCCTTGCATTCACTTTTAGCCATAGAGGTGCCTGCAATCTTGATAGGTAGAAGAATAGTGATGAGTGTGTGTCAGACAAGGCCTTTCCATGTAACTATGCCATAAGGGCTAACTCAAGAGATGTGGTGCCATAATAGAATTCTCTAGGATTAATCACCTTCTAGGACCCAAATGATCCATTTGATGCATAGAGCATGGCCTCAAAAATTTAATGTCAATTAACCTAAACCTATCCAACATTATTGGGGTGTAACAAAGGTCATAAGCCATCTCTGTGAATCCTTTAGAGCCTTCATGATCGGTCCATATAAAATCCCTAATCAATCTCTCTAACTTGATGTAGGCAACTTAAAATGGTGTCTAATAGGAGGAGTAATAACCAACATCTTTAGAATACATATGGAATTTACCAATCATAGAAAGGGCTTTTGTAATCTAGCAAGCAATCATTTTTTGAACTCTATAGATAACAAATTGCATAGCTAAGAGGGTGTGGTTGAAAGGAAAAAGGGATACCAAGAAATTTAAAAAAATCCCCATGTTGAAGGTCTATTTCCATTAAATTTATGTAGCTAGTTAGGTAAAGGTAACTAACTACAACATTATCACTATGTTTATTTACCTCTATATGGAAGAGGTTGTGGCCAGACAAAAATATAAAGATAATCCATGACTTTAGAAAGTGAATTATCCTCTTCAAGCAAAGAAAGAAAATAATGATTAGCACAATGAACATTAATTAATTGTGAAGTAGAAGTACAAGGCAAAGAAATACCTCTAATTAAGCCTCTAAATGTGTAGCATACAAGAAGATACCCAAACCCTTTTCCAACCATGATATAGAGGGAAGGAGTAAGAGAGAAATCTTGTCAATGGATCTAAAGAGACCAAATTATTTAGATTAATGCCCATTAATGATGATGAATGTTGAAACATCAACAAAAAGAATTTGAACATAATGATCAAAGCTTAAGGCTTCAAGCGTTACCAAAATGACCACTCTATGTGTTAATAGGATTTCTCATAATCAATTTTTATAAAAAAGACATTTTGGTTAAAGCTTTTGGACCATAATGTAACTTCTAAGATTATAATAATATTGTTTGATATGCGCACGTTGTGTATGTAACCATTTGATTTGGTTTGACAAGAAATGGAAAACAAATATTTGAGGTGAAGTTACATGGAGGTTGCAATGATCTTATAAGAGATGTAGAGAGAAGTGATGGGTGTTCGGGTATTAATAATCTTAGTATCCCTTGGATTGGGAATGAATGTGATATTACCTTTGTTGACGAGTTTAAATCCAAAGTATTGATTTGTAGATCCTTAAGTTAAACATTATGAAAATATCTACGTATAGTATCCCACAAAGTTTGATAGAATTCATGATAGAGACCATCAAGTCTATTGCCTTGCCATCATCCATTCAATTAATCACATCTTAAACCTCTTTGCCAAAGTGGAGTTTGTCACAAACTACCCTCTTAGTATTAGTGAGTTTATAGGAGATCACAAGTAAATGAGAAAGAGTGGAAGATTGAGTTGAAAACATTCTTATAACAAGCAATAAAGGCTTTGAGAATGATAAGAAGTTCAATGCAACAAGAAACAACCTTATTTATGGCTTTGAATTTTTCCAAATGCGTGTTGAGCTCATAGGCGTTCAAAAAATTCCATGGACATTCAGTTGCCAACTTTGAACCAATGCATTCATGATCTAATTTGGGCATCATAGGTTACATAGCATTCCAAAACCTTGAATTTATGGTGTAAACCAACAAATTAGATTTGAAGGCTTTCAATAAGAGTGGATTACTTGAGATCACGAGAGACTCTCAAAACCACCAGTGGTTGCTTCATGGGCTTGATGGCAAAAAAGTGTCACTTTTCTGCCATACATTACAAGGAAAGAGGCTATGCTGGAAATGCCCATCATCCCTCAATCAATCCAACTCATGTCTCAAGGGGCAATAGAATCAAATTTCTCTTGAGCTTGTTATATTCAATAATAAACTCGTTATGAAGGTAGGCTTTGTTGGTTTTTTCCCAGATTGGATGCTTATTCCCAGATTTCCCTACAAGGTAGCCATCAATGATCAACAGGATCTCTGGGCCAGGGGCCAACAGTGTAGGAGATAGACTCTATATTTTATCTCCTCTTCTTCTTCAGGCTCTGCAAAACCTAGGGGGGTATTCCCTACTCAACATCCATGAGGTTATGCATACAAAGGCTGGGATGCTGACAGAAAGCAGATAAGTCCTCCTGTGAGTAGACCAAAACTGAAAGATAAGAGCAAAGGGGCTAGCTTTGGGCCTATTTGCAGTTGTAGACAGAGGACTGAGGATCCTATAACTAATTCTACTATCCTAATGGTTGTTTTAGATTTTGATTTTGATTTTATGTTTGGATGCAAAGCTGGGCATGGTTATAACACAAACACAAAGCAAGATTGGTGCCTATCCAGGGCCTGGAGTCAGTAGACATACACCTGTGAATGATCAGCATGAACAACTAAAACTGGATTTCAGGGGGATACACATGATACCTGCCTTACAGATATCTCCCAATACAGAGTGTTAAGCTATCTATACTTATGGCATCCCTACTGCAGTATACCCTTCCCAATGTTCAATCCGAGAACAATTTAATCTACCCTTGAGCAGAAGTTAAGAGATCAGACATTCAACACAGGAATTCTATGTTCTAGAATCTCAAACATTCCTTAAATATTCAGACTCAGAAGAAAGATACATGCAAAACTGGAGACAGAATTAGCATAACACATGCAAACATAGCATTATTCATATAAGATTGACCATGAAATCAGTGGATTCATGCAAAAACATACAACAGGAGATACATAAACTCACAAGTTTTACTGTACAGAGCAACCAAATCAGCTGTATTGCATTACAGAGCCAAAATATTCAACTTTCAACAACCTAAAAATGAGTAACACTTCCTGCTTATAATAGCCAAAGAAGCGTACTCAGCATTAATTACATGATGGACATAAAAAAACGTCAGATACAGACCCCTAAAGGAATGGCGCCCAGAAGTTATTGCTGCATCAGACAGAAAGGACCTCGAGCCTTGCACCGCAATCTGGAAGTCTTCACTCAAAAATTAGACAACCTGATCACTTGTACCATTGCCCATACCCCTGCTACAGTCGCCATTGATGGCTCAACCACCCGCGGCTGCTTGAAAACCGTCGCAACACTCAAAAAGGAAAATCTCACCAAAACGCTTATTCGCATGTTCAAATAATGTAGGGAGATTAATCCCACATGCATGCCACAGAGACCTTTCTATTACTTTACAAGCATGGTCGCAAAGACAAAAGGTGTCGAGCGCTTTTGCCACGCTCGACACACGCCTCTCAGCCCAAAGCCCATCGCCGAGACCAACACCATCGGCCAAGCCCACAAATCTCCTGTCGACCTCAATTGTCTCACCAACCGCTACATTACAATCCCCTCCATTGGCCAGAGATGAACCATCGGGCTAGCCCTCCAGACTTCCACCGATAGCATGAGTCATATCGATAACCACACAACACACTCGTCGCCGAGACATGAACCATCGGCCAAGCAAAATTGACACTCGCCGACAATACAACTTGCGCCGGTGAACCATGGCTTCATCCCTCCGTCGGCCAAACACACGCCGATGATTCTTCATCGGCCAAGCTCCTCACACCGGTAGATCAAAACAATGCTAGCCCGATATACGATCTCACTTCGATGGCGTTCCCCATCGGGGTGACTCCCTTCATCGGTGAATTGCAAAATGTCGCAGCCGATAGCCAAAGTCTTGGCGATGAACACACAAATCATCCTCATCGGTGAGACCCACGCCGATGACATCGCATCGGCCAAACATCCACTGTCAGCCCAACTCAAAAACCCTTCGCCGATAGCATAAATCACACCGAAGGCACCATCGGTAAGAACAATCCCGTCGCGGAACCAGAAAAAAGACATGCCGATGATGAACGTTACGCCGATGGCACATCACTACTACCAACCTGATCGCCAAGAAGCCTACGAGGTCATGCCGATGGTCAAGAAGATATAGGGTTTCAAATGAAGAAACCCTCTAAACATGACAAAATCAACCTCCAGGTCAAAATGAGTACCAACACTGGCTCCGAATGGGGACGTGCAGGTGCAAAACCTACAGCGAGAACCAGATCTCTGGGCAGACCAGGCAAAAACCAAAAAGGCACGAACATGTACAAGACATTTACAATATATACATATTTTTTACACATGTGCACAGAGACAAGTCATCTATGCAAAATAGAACTTAAGGAATTGGCCATGCACAGGCAATTCCAGATTTTCACCATCTAGGGCCTGGAGGAAATAAGAGTCCTCCCCATGAGTACAGCAAATCTGATATGGGCCCATCCATAAGGGTTCAAACTTACCATGTTTACCCTTGTCCTGATTTTTTGCATTCCAGATGAGCACCAAATCATTGACCTGAAACTTCCTTTTTGTAGCTCTCCTGTCAAATAGATATTTCACATCTTGTTGTCTCTTGAGGTTGATCTGATGTGCTTTCCTTCTATTTTCATCCAGTGCAACTAGCTGGTTCACTCTTTCTGTCATGGAGTCTTCAATCTCCTCATCATTTTCTTGGATGAATTTGTAAACTAGTAGGAGATTGTTTATGGGCAATCTGGCTGATGCACCATATACTAGCTCAAAGGGTGACATTCCAATAGCCTTTTTTACTGTCACCCTGTCAGCCCATATTGCTGACTTTGATTTTGAGTCCCAAGCTCTCTTGTTCTTGTCTAGTATCCTCTTGATAATTTTCATGATGCTTTTATAGCTTGATTCTGCTTGACCATTTCCTTGTGGGTGGTATGGTGATGCATATGATAGGTTTATCCCATACTTGTTGCAAAAATCAACAAATTCACCTGATCTGAAGCACATAGCATTATCAGTGACTATCTTGAATGGTACTCCAAACCTGATGATAATATCTTCCAGTATAAAATCCGTCACCACCTTACGTGTTGCTCTCTTAGTTGGAATGACCTCAATCCATTTGGTAAAGTAATCAGTTGCCACCAAAATCCAACTGTGTCCCCCACTTGACTTGTCTGCAATTTCCCCTATGAAGTCAATTCCCCATTGCTGAAATGGAGCATCCACAGTTACAGTTCTGAGGGGTAAAGCACCATCATATCTCAATTTTCCTGAGAATCTTTGGCAAGGGTCACACTTCCTCACTAACCTTTGTGCATCTGAAAAGAGAGTGGGCCACCAATATCCTGCCCTGAGAATCTTATGGGCTGTTGTTTGGGCAGTATAATGTCCACCACACAATCCCTTAGGCATGTCATTCAAAACATTGTTAGCCACATCTTCATCCACACATCTCAGCAGCACACCATCAGGGTTTTTCAGTATAGCTCACCTTGAACAATAACATACCTGATTGCATGTAACTTTAAAGTCCTCTTTTGACTGTCACTAAAATGGGAAGGACAATTCAGATTTTGCAAGTAGTATATAATATCCTTGTACCATTCAGATTTTGATACATTTACATTCTCATTTTGGACTGCATTAACTTGGCATGCTTCCAAGTTTGACTGTGCCATCATCTTGGCTAATCCTTGTCCTCTTACCAACTTGGTAATTTGTATCTCTATGTTGAACTCCTGCAGTTTGTTTATCCATCTACACCTTCTTCCAGTCACCTCCTGTTGAGTGAATATGTCTTTGACTGCTGCATGGGGTACATATGCAATTATATGTGATCCTACCAGGTATGGTCTGAAACTTTTGATGGCTCTGACTAGTGCATATGCCTGCTTTTGCATAATATCATACTTCAACTCACCAGCCTGCAAGGACATACTGAAGAAAGCTATGGGTTGCTCAAATCCATCCTCATTTTTCTGTAGCAAACATGCAGCAACAGTGTGAAAGGAAGCAAATGAAAACAATTGGAATGGCCTAGAAAAATCAGAAGATTTAAGAACAGGGGCCATCTTGATTGCCTCTTTGATACTCTGAAATGATTCAATTGCTTCACTTTCCCAGTGGACAGTTGCATCCTTCTTCATCATCTTAGAAATGTTCCTCATGGTTTCTGCAAAGTTGGGAACAAATCTCCTAACAAAATTTATCTGTCCAAAGAAGGACTGAACTCCTTTTACAGTTTTTGGTATTTGAATTCTGTCAATAGCAGCCACTCTCTCTGGATCTATCCTAACTCCATCCTTGGAAATAATGTGCCCCAGGAGCTTTCCTTCAACTACCCCAAAAGCACACTTTTTTGGATTTAAAGAAATGCCATACTCCAGTGCTCTTATGAAAATCTGCTCTAGATGCAAACAATGCTGCTTTTCCTTCTTTGAATAAGTAGTCAAGTCATCTTGATATACAGCCAAGATTGAATCAATCAACCCTGCAAAAGCAACGTCCATTGCCCTTTGAAATGTAGCACCTGCATTTGTTAGTCCGAATGGCATTCTAACATATACATAAGTTCCCCATGGAGTGGTGAAGGCAGTCTTATACTGTTCTGATTCATTTACCTTCACCTGATTATAACCTGAAAATCCATCCATCATGGATAAGAGTTCATAACCAGTCACTCTCTGCAACATAGCTTCCATATTAGGCAGTGGATAGTTATCCTTTAAAGAGGATACATTCAAGTTCTTGAAATCAACACAAAGCCTAATATCACCGTTCTTTTTTCTAATTGGGACAAGGTTAGACACCCAAGTTGAATGTCTGATTGGCACAATTATTCCAGCCTCCCTAAGCTTTTTGAGTTCTTCTTGCATCTTAGGAGCTAAGGTAGGATTAATAGGTCTTTGCCTTTGTCTAAATGGCTTAGCTTCAGGCTTCAATGGGATCTCGTGTTGGAATAAATCTTCCCTATAGGTTTTTAGGTCCTCATATGACCAAGCAAAAACATGTTTGTACCTTTTCAGTAATGCAATCAGCATACTCCTGATGTGTGGTTTGAGCTGCATACCAATGTATACCTTCTTGGGGGTCTGAGATGTCCCCAAATTTATCTCTTCTAAATCATTCTTGTTTGTGGGAGATGTCTTTGTGACCAATCGGTCTCTACTGTCAAAAGCTCTTTCCAAAGCTACTAACCCTCTAGGGATTTTATTAGTCTTCAACTGAATTATCTCTTTCCCCACAAGAGTTTCTTTTCCATCTATGGTTTCTACAAAAGCTTGGAAATCAATTTCTTGATTCTCATATTCATCTATGCAATGCAAAAATTTTAACAAGTCCCTATCATCATTAAACACTTGCCAACTGCATATGTTCTCTGTTACTGCAGGCCTGATTTTAACTTCTACATTTGTAACATCTGACAGAGTGATGTCATCTAGCCTTATTGCAACATTAGCTAAGAAATCAGCCATGACATTCTTTGATCTCTCTACCCAGCCTATTGAAAATGCATCAAATAGTTCAATGGTATCCCAAACAGCATGCTTGTATTGTTTCAATCTTTTGTTCTTTGAAGCATACCTATCTCTAATTTGGGATACAATCAACTCAGAATCTCCAAATACTCTTAGCATTTTGATTCCATGTTTGAGAGCTATATTTAGGCGTAAGAGTAAAGCCTCATATTCTGCAATGTTGTTTGTGCAAACAAACCTCAGCAAGAAAGAGAATTTGAGGAGCTTACCATTTGGAGACAGGAAAACAACTCCAGCTCCAGAGCCTTCTTTTGCACAAGCTCCATCAAAATACATGGTCCATAAACCTTGCTGGTTCAGCTCTTTAATGCAGACATTTTTCTCTTTATCTTCTCTATCATCTGAGACAACCTTGAAGTTATCACAGTCAGTGTTTACAAAGCATATCTGTTCCTTAGCTTCTTGGTCTTCCATTGTCTCTGATGATCTTTTTTTCCTGATTAGCTTAACATCCCTGCCATTCATTGGAATCATGGCATATGATAGGTCCAGCTGCATACTTCCACCAATTAGTGTTGCCCATCTTCTTGACAGCAACATACCATATTGTGGCTTGATGTCAACCACCGTTATATTCATTTTATATCTTTTTTTAGGAAATGCTGCCAGTTTGAAATCTACATCCTTCATGATTCCAATAACTGGTACCTCTCTGGCATCCATAGCATAACATTTTCCACATGCCTTGTCAATTTTCAATCCAGCTTGTTGCATGATGGCCCAAGGCATGACATTTGTAGATGCTCCAGAATCAAGCATACAATTTTTGATTATTTTTCCATTTATAACCGGGGATATATAAAATGGTTCCACTTGTGAAGGACACTTTGTCATAGTCATTCCTAAATAAACCTCAGGAGCCTCATCTTCTTCATTACATATGACATGTTTCTCACCCTGGATCTGAACATTTTGTTTAGCTTGAAAAGGCACCCCTGAAATTAGGGATACTGTCCTATTCTTAACTCTTCCACTTTCATCAGTTCCATAAGTGGAACAGAGACTTTTATTTGGGAGAGGACTTGAGCTATATCAAATGGAGCATAATTTTGTATAACAGTTGTAGTTTGCTCCACGGTCTTACTCTTATCCTGAACTAATTTAGCTTTTACTTTCATAGTTCCCTGATCATTCTTGTCTTGGGAACCTTTACTTTGATCTTTAGCCTGGGGGATTCTATTTTCTGGTCCTTGAGATTCATGACCTGTTCTATGTCTAAAATTTTGTTTATTATTAACCCACTGCCTCTTTTGTAATTCCATCCCCTTATGACCAGGCACTGGTTGACCTGCAGAAATACCTTCTGGCTGATGTGGGCTGCTTATCTGAGCTTTACCTCTGAGATTGTAGTTACTCTTGACTTGGGCCACTGCTGCGGATGTGAGGGCCCTAATTTCCTCATCAGAAGGTCGTTGTAAGTTACTTAGAAAATTGTGTGAGCTCTGGGCATACACATAGCTTTCTCCATTATCTTCATCATAAGAATCCTGTTGATAGGCCTGAATTCCATTATCTGTACTCTCATCAGCATCATAAAGAGGGTATCCACTGCTTATGGACATCATATTTACATCATCATCTTGCACAAAATGTGGCTCATTACAATCATTACAAGATGTAGCATTATCATACAAGGACTGAGCAATCATACACTGTGACTGTGAATGTGGCATCTGACAAATTATACACCATGGAGTATCATCAACAATATTTATAGATTTCTTTAGAGGATCAGGAGTTTCTTTGACACGTTGAGCTCTCTGATTTGTGTTGTTATGTGGGAATATAGGCTTACCATTATGCCAATTGGTATTATAAGGCATATCATGCAATGATGGTCTCTTTTCCTGCCTTTGATAAACTTGCCTATCAGGACCTATCCCTTTTTCACTTCTAGCTAGTCTATAGCTTAGGTCCTTAACAACATTTGCTAATTTGTCTATCTTATCTTCAGGGGTAAACGTATTACCTTGAGTGTTCTGAGGCTTGTTTGGATTCTGCAGAATTTTCACATCATCCCTTCTGTTTGTCTTGCCTGATGCTTTCCTATTGTTCTCAATATTCACTGCAATTCTGAAAGCATCCCTGAGAGTAGCAGGACCTTTATCTCTTAATCCATATGTAGTTTTTGCATCAAAGGCATTGATATACAATATTATGCACATCGGTTCATTTGGCCTCATGTGATGTGGCAATTTGTTTAACACTTTAGTAAATCTTGCATTAAAATCTGCAACCTGCTCATTTGACCCTTTACTGATACTGGTAAACTCATTTACAAAAAAGCTAGGGTCAGTTTTGTCACCATATTGCTCCTTGAACATCCTTTTAAAATCATCCCATGATGAAATACTCCGGTCAGGCAGATTCTTGTACCATTCTCTTGCCTCATCTACTAAAGATTGCATGAATGACTTCATGAAAACATCCTCATGTTCAACCTCAAAGTTATCCATGACATTTTGAAAAACCTTTAGATGATCTTCTCCTGACACAGTGTTGTTTCCTGAAAATTTAGGCGCTTGCAGCCTTAGATGCTTGTCAATGGGGTTAGGATACCCAGGAATACCATCAAACACCAGCTGTCTGAATCTATCTAGCTGCATGGGCTGTCTGTCAAACTGATCAACATTGATATTTCTGTTTGCATTCTGGTTTCTTACATTGTTCAGTGGTATCCTAGCATCATTCACATTTTATCTTTCATCATTATGCTGATGTTGCACTTCATTTCTTTGCTGATGTCTCTGCACATTTGCATTCTCAAGGGTAGGAATTGAATCATTTTGGGCAGTCCTTAAAGCTTGCACTTTCTGCCTCATGTCATCTCTGATTTTCATGGCATGTAGATATTCTAGTTCTGCTCTCAAATTTCTGATTTCTTCAGCTAACTGTTCTTCTTTAGGCATAGAGGTAGATGGTCTCATACCATTCTGGTCATCATCTTCATCAGCCCTCAGAGACTCTGCCTCTTCAAACCTTTCACTAGGGTCTAGAAATGGGCGTTCTTGGAACACCTCTGACCTCATTCTCACGCTACCACCCTGTTGCCTCTCATATGCACCCTAAATATCAGCTTCTACATTTGAAAAGTAAGGCATATGCTGTCCTGATGGCCTAGGGTTATCTTGCATATCATCATTTTTTCTGGGGGAACCCTCATGACTGACTGAGACAGCTCCCTTTCTTCTGTACATCATTCTTCTTGTTACTGGTAACTCTTCAAATAAAGGATTTTGTTGGGATCTTCTCCCCTGCATATAAATTTTACTTTGACCGGTTGGGAGATTACTTCGGAGTTGCCACCTATTACTAGGAACTGTTTTCTTTTGTAAATCAGGGTTCTTTCACAAATTCCCCAGCAGAGTCGCCAATTTTTGTTGGTGACTCGGATGGGCACACAAATATTTCACCAGGGAGGACAAAAATAACAATTTTCAAATCAGCATCCCCAGCAGAGTTACCAATTTCTGTTGGTTTTTTCCCAGACTGGATGCTTATTCCCAGATTTCCCTACAAGGTAGCCATCAATGATCAACAAGATCTCTGGGCCAGGGGCCAACAGTGTAGGAGATAGACTCTATATTTTATCTCCTCTTCTTCTTCAGGCTCTGCAAAACCTAGGGGGGTATTCCCTACTCAACATCCATGAGGTTATGCATACAAAGGCTGGGATGCTGACAGAAAGCAGATAAGTCCTCCTGTGAGTAGACCAAAACTAAAAGATAAGAGCAAAGGGGCTAGCTTTGGGCCTATTTGCAGTTGTAGACAGAGGACTGAGGATCCTATAACTAATTCTACTATCCTAGTGGTTGTTTTAGAGTTTGATTTTGATTTTATGTTTGGATGCAAAGCTGGACATGGTTATAACACAAACACAAAGCAAGATTGGTGCCTATCCAGGGCCTAGAGTCAGTAGACATACCCCTGTGAATGATCAGCATGAACAACTAAAACTGGATTTCAGGGGGATACACATGATACCTGCCTTACAGATATCTCCCAATACAGAGTGTTAAACTATCTATACTTATGGCATCCCTACTGCAGTATACCCTTCCCAATGTTCAATCTGAGAACAATTTAATCTACCCTTGAGCAGAAGTTAAGAGATCAGACATTCAACACAGGAATTCTATGTTCTAGAATCTCAAACATTCCTTAAATATTCAGACTCAGAAGAAAGATACATGCAAAACTGGAGACAGAATTAGCATAACACATGCAAACATAGCATTATTCATATAAGATTGACCATGAAATCAGTGGATTCATGCAAAAACATACAACAAGAGATACATAAACTCACAAGTTTTGCTGTACAGAGCAACCAAATCAGCTGTATTGCATTACAGAGCCAAAATATTCAACTTTCAACAACCTAAAAATGAGTAACACTTCCTGCTTATAACAGCCAAAGAAGCGTACTCAGCATTAATTACATGATGGACATAAAAAAACGTCAAATACAGACCCCTAAAGGAATGGCGCCCAGAAGTTATTGCTGCATCAGACAGAAAGGACCTCGAGCCTTGCGCCGCGATTTGGAAGTCTTCACTCAAAAATTGGGCAATCTGATCACTTGTACCATTGCCCATACCCCTGCTATAGTTGCCATTGATGGCTCAACGACCCGCGGCCGCTTGAAAACCGTCGCAACACTCAAAAAGGAAAATCCCGCCAAAACACTTCTTCGCATGTTCAAATAATGTAGGGAGATTAATCCCACATGCATGCCACAGAGACCTTTCTATTACTTTATAAGCATGGTCGCAAAGACAAAAGGTGTCGAGTGCTTTTGCCACGCTCGACACACGCCTCTCAGCCCAAAGCCCATCGTCGAGACCAACACCATCGGCCAAGCCCACGAATCTCCTGCCGACCTCAATTGTCTCGCCGACCACTACATTACAATCCCCTCCATCGGCCAGAGATGAACCATCGGGCTAGCCCTCCAGACTTCCACCGATAGCATGAGTCATATCGATAACCACACAACACACTCGTCGTCGAGACATGAACCATCGGCCAAGCAAAATTGACACTCGCCGACAATACAACTCGCGCCGGTGAACCATGGCTTCATCCCTCCGTCGGCCAAACACACGCTGATGATTCTTCATCGGCCAAGCTCCTCACATCGGCAGATCGAAACAATGCTAGCCCGATATACCATCTCACTCCGATGGCGTTCCCCATCGGGGTGACTCCCTTCATCGGTGAACTGCAAAACGTCGTAGCCGATAGCCAAAGTCTTGGCGATGAACACACAAATCATCCTCATCGGTGAGACCCACGCCGATGACATCGCATCGGCCAAACATCCACTGTCGGCCCAACTCAGAAACCCTTCGCCAATAGCATAAATCACACCGAAGGCACCATCGGTAAGAACAATCCCGTCGGGGAATCAGAAAAAAGACATGCCGATGATGAACATTACGCCGATGGCACATCACTACCACCAACCTGATCGCCAAGAAGCCTACGAGGTCATGCCGATGGGCAAGAAGATATAGGGTTTCAAATGAAGAAACCCTCTAAACGTGAAAAAATCAACCTCCAGGTCAAAATGAGTACCAACGGGGTTCATTCAAATAAAATTGAGTTCCTACTCAATAAGCCTTAAAGTTAACCTAAACTTACTATATACTGATAACATTAAAAAAAAAGCCAAATAAAATAGTAATTTAATATATAAGCTCCATAAAAGCACACACAATATTACTTTCTATTTATCCTTGAAAAGATATAAATACACCCATTTTCTAATTATCTAGATTAAAACATTACTAAAGCAATTAACACTCCATTAACCTAGATAAAGCAGTTGAGTCTTAAAACAATACTAAAATATCTAAAAGAGAACAACAAAAAGGATAAGTTTACTTAGCTCTAGATGTGACAAGTGGATAATCTATTCTAGCACATAATATTTGATCCAGTTATGACTTTTGCTATCAAACCTATGACTGTTATGATTTGATAGACTAGGAAATGACATTTGCCCTATTCTAATTCAATCTCGCACCTGTGGCCCTAATCTCCACACTTGCAACCTTGGACTTGGAAATGTGGCCTTGACTGTGCACTTCTAGTCATTAGATTCTTATTCACTTATGTTATCTGAGAATGGTGGTGCTTAGAAACCTTAATCAAACCCTTGAATTAATTTAGTAATTTGGAACAAGTTTGAAGATATGCCAAGCAAAAAATGCAAATGCCTATGTCTATCCTTATGATTGTAGATGTTGATGCTATGCTCTTAGATGCTCTTTTGAGAAGTGAATGATTCTGTTATTTGATAATCTAAAATAAATTAGGGCTTTGTCTTTTAATACAACACTTAGCATGTTGATTTGAATATTTTGTGCTTGAGTTGACAACTAATGGCTAGTTGGAGGTAAGTCAACTCAGACCTATATTTAAATTTGAATTTGAAAATTTGAGATTTAAGTTCGTACGTGTGGTCCTAAATTAGGTTTAGAGTTGTAGTTGTGGTCTTGAACCATGATAAGAAACAATAGATTTGAGGAGTAGGTTTGGATTATTGGAAAATAATGATTTGAATCAAATAAGATATAGGCTGGATTCCAACCCTTTCATTTGAATACCATACTATTACACTAAGGGAAAAACAAACGAAGTCAATCCAAAAAGGGAAGAAAAGTGTTAAGGTGCACTTATCACCTTTACAATCTTTATCTTGTTTAAATTCAAAATTGGCACTTCACGGGCATCAAGAATACCCCATGGTAACAGAATATAAAGGCACAAACACGCATAAATAAGAATTCAAATTCTGAAAGTTGCTGCGTCACGCTTTTGTAGCCTCCCGCGTTTTCTTCGCTGTGTCTTCCTTCACAACAACTTCCTGAGCAAATCCTGTTCATCGGCTATTATTACACGAAACGCTGGAAAATATGGCTAGGGTTTCTAAGTTCTCCACAGCAATGCAATTCTTTTACTCAAAATACTTTTTAACTGCTCGTTGCTTCAGCGCAGCGGCACAGGAGCCAGTACTAACCGTTACATCGTGTGCGAATTCTCCAAAGGTGGCATGGAAGAAGGTGATCATTCGATGTTCTGATCTCGTATTTACCATTAAATCTCGTGATAAGGACGAACTTTACTGTTAATTTTCATTATTTTTGTATGTAATCAGTTAAATTTTACGTTGCTAAAATAACTGAAAAAATCTTATACTGGAAACACAAAAGAATCAGGGTTTCTGATACACTAAAATTCACAGCAAATCCTTAGAAATCTGTAGGTTTTCGTGGAATGCAGAGTCCATATGACTTCTATGGGATGTGATTCTCTTCAATCTTAAATTTTTTTTCCCTTTCTTTATAGTTTTTACTATGAGCCGCAATTATTTGCTAGATTTTGATTAATTAAATGCGCATTTACCAGATTTTTTATGGTAATTAAGATGAATAAACGTGTGGTTAGTTGTTCAAAAGTTTGTTTACGTGCCTAGTATCTTTACACTATCGCAAAACTCTGTAGCTGTGCCTACATGATTATAACTTATCAGGGTGTGCACTTGTTTACAAGATTGTTTCTGCGGGGATTGGGTAAGCTATGTTCTGTGGCAACACCTGCATCCCATGGTTCCTCATCCCCTATATCTGCCTCGCTCCTTCCCCATGCTATTTTTCTGATGAATTATTGATTCTAGGATTTTAAGGATGCGTCTAGGCAACTCCTTTTGTGTCCCCGCATTCTCCATTCCCTCCTCTGAAGGGCGCTTGATGGAACATAGATTTTAAAATAATTTCTCCAAGATTTATATCCTAGTTAATAACTGCAAATATCTATGCAATTGTTCCAAATATTGTTATATAGATTATAGAGAACAAGCTGAAAAATATTGTTTCTATTGCAGCTTGTTTTATGATAAACTCTCCAAGCTTCATGGAAGAGGTTATTTCTGCAATTTTATTTGCAATTGTGCTTGTTACATAGTGTGCAATGTGCATGTTAAAAGAAATGTGTTTCGTTATGTATTTCATTTCAGCTATATGTCTTATACTTGTTGTAATGCTATGAAAATTTCAGACGGGGCAGCTTCAACACACAATTTCAAGGGGTTTTAGTAAATCTGGGGTGGGACTTCATTCTGGAGGTGAAGCTGTTGTGAGAGTCTTACCGGCTATGGCTGGAGAGGGCAGGTATTTCATATTTGATAAATATATGGTTAGGGTTCCTGCTTCTACAATAAATGTGACTGATACCACTCTGAGCGTTTGCATTGGGAAAGGTGGCACAAGTGTGAGCACCGTAGAGCACTTGCTCTCTGCTTTGGAAGGGATGGGAATTGACAATTGCCGCATTGAAATTGAGGGTGCCAATGAGGTAATTTGATTATTCATCTGTTGTTTTGGCGAGTTGTTTATATTTCCCTTTAAACGAGCTTAGATTCTACTAGATATCAAGCTCAGGTGGGCAATTGTTTATATTTCCTGTGAAACAAGATTAGAGTCTATTAGCTATTGATTTTTGGGTTAACTGCATAGAGCATTGGATACTCGAGTAATTCTCTCAACGGCTTAACTCTGTCAAGTCGTGTTTCATGAGAACCTGTAATGGCCTAGGTCAATTTTTTTTGTATTTTTGCAAATGTTTGACAAAATGCCAACAAACTGAAAATGCAAGAAACTGATTTTCTTCTCCTATCAGATTAGAGACCATCTAAATGCAAATCAGAGGAAATTAATTGCAATAGTGCTGATACAAGCTACTAACCCAAGTTTAGTGATGCAAGGTAACTGGAAGACATTAATGACTCTTCATTTATTGAAAATATCCATCATACAATGCTGCTACATGCTCCACAAGCTGAAATACAAGAACCCAAAACTGAATCTGCTGAAAATAGGCCAGCTGTAGTAGTACAGCCTGTTTGACTGAGTGTCATGACTCCCAAAAGAGACCTGAAACTGGTTCGTTCCCTGCAAATAATGGTATGGCAGCCTGCAGATTGGTACGGCCAACCAAAACACACTAAAATGCTCCAAGCAATTGCTGCGACTCCTTCCCTACAATAGATGCCTCCCTTCCTAACTGGTAAAGTCCGCAAGCACACTAGAATTTGGGGTGGCTAGGGTTTAGGACAGAAAACTCCACATTAAATATGCATTTTGACACCAAAATACCAATCGCCTCTCCTTGGAAAGATATAATCAGCATACAAATCCTCTCACCAATACTTTCAATAATATTTGCAAGCAAATGATTTATTTTGATAAACTTTCAATCTTCAATCTGCAACTCTGCTGGAAATCAAAATGCAAACCTTAAAAATGATATTTCAACTCTCCAATGCAAATCTCCACAAATCTCCTAACATTCAGCACACCTGTGAATCGTAAATGAATCCACTCACAAAATGGTTAGGAGGGTTTTCATCCTCAAAACCATTCTTTGCTGAAGGGGTTTTGCCCTAGGGCAGAAAGATAAACAGTTGCTCAATCTCCAAAGCTGAGGTTTTAAAAAAAAAAATGCAAGAATGAATTTCTCTTTGCAAACTTCCTTTTTATACCCTTTTGAATTAATTGAAGTATTATATTTCATTTTCCCCTTCAAAGTGACTTTTGAAATTTCTTTTTAATTTAACTTTACTTTTGGGCCTTGAAATAAGTCACTTTTTAAAATTAACTGTCCAAGTTTAATAAAATAATTAATTAAATATAAGTTGCCTGTAAAATGCATGTCTTAGACAACTTAATTTAATTAATTAATTATTCCTTTACTACATCCCAATTAGCCTACGGGAATTAAATAGGCTAAGGGTCTCTGCCAAATGTCCATGCCTACGAAGGGGACATTATAGAAACAATCTCATCTGCTTGATTGATCCACTTGGCATGCATTGCATTGGGTGATTCTCACATGGGTGAAGAGGATTGGGATGGAAAATAGCAAAATGAACCATCCCATAGACTTGATAAGTGTTATTCAATTTGTAGAAAAAATAAAGAAAGCAAGTGCTTTAAACAATATAACTTTGACAAGTGTTGTCTGTTTTTGGTCTCATTCTCCTTTTTTAGTACCATATAAAATTATAAGTTTTGCTTCAGACAATGCCTATTATGTAGCAATTTATTCTTGCATTTCCCCCTTTTGTTTCAAAAACTTGAATGGTTCATGTAACTTGTATTTATTTGTATTTGTATTTCTTGGTAACGTAGATCTGTCCTCAAGTACGTGCCAAGATTTTTATGCAGAAATAGTGGCATTTCAAACTTGTTTGAAAGTTGAAACTTTCATGCTGCAGTTTAAAATTATGTAACGCTCAGCATTGTGGGTTTGGTCTAACAGTAAGTATGGGAGCAATGACCAAGCAGTGGTTTAATATTTCAAATGTCTCGAGTTCTTCCATTTTTAAACAGTTTATAGCCTCATCTAAGGTGGAAATAACTGGTAGATTGAGCCTCAATTTACTGGAAGGATTGAGCTTCACATGATTTTCTTTCTCAAATTAAAAATTTAGCATCTAGATTCTATACTTATAATAGAATTACATAATATCTAATCTTGATTCACATGTAGGTGCCTTTATTGGATGGATCTGCATCAGAATGGGTAGAAGCCATAGAGGAAGCTGGTACATGTATTGCAAGGAATAATTTTGGCATGGATGTGGAGAAGATGGCTCTTGTAGTCTGCAAACCATTCCATGTGATTAAGGGTGAATCATTTGTAGCAGTTTTCCCTGCACCATCCACCCGTATAACTTATGGTATTGACTTTCAACAGGCAGGTAGATTTATTATTTTTATAGAAACCATTCATTTTATATTACTTCATAAATTAAGACAGAATTACATAGACATATGAGATTTGAGATACTTCCTCCACAAAAGCAAGGAAAGCCAGCAGTTTGCTTTTGCACCCACAGACAAAGAATCAACACCTTTCCTAATCATATCCAATCTAGATACAACATGTTCTATGGAATCTTTTCTAAAGGTATCA
Source organism: Cunninghamia lanceolata (assembly GCA_027924645.1). Lineage (NCBI taxonomy): Eukaryota > Viridiplantae > Streptophyta > Pinopsida > Cupressales > Cupressaceae > Cunninghamia > Cunninghamia lanceolata. Next base: position 26,722,394 of record BSBN01000213.1, on the reverse strand, counting down.
AATTCTTGTAACTGCAAAGGAGAATGATATCCTTGAAAGTTTATATGCCTTCTCCCTAGAAATGTGATTGTAATAGGGCAAATGGTTGCCCATAATCTTTGATCATCTATATGTATCCCATAAGTGTCCCTTTCTAATTCAAGGTGCCCATAAAAAACTTGGCATATTTTTCGTGGATCCACTACCAAAAAGATTTACGGTATTTTGCATTCACAAAAGATATAGAACACTATCTTCTTGCCGTCAGAAAACATGTTAAGATACATAGTTATCAAATAGAAAGTATATCCTAAAAACATATTATCCCTATTGTCCACAATCATGAATTGGTTATTTGTTCCCAGTTTTCAATAGATTTGAAGATATACAGTGTAGAGACATAGAGCTGTTATAGACAATCATGGCTTCATTAGTTACTTTTGCTGGAGAAGCAACGATTCTGATACTCTCCTCTCAAATTCAGTTCTAATATTCAAATGTTTTGGTACATGAACAACCATCACTTCTTAGGATCTTGACTCTGCTTTTTTAATAATGTAGCAATAGAATGGCTTGTATATCTCCATCTCTAGTCTCTTGAAACAGGCCTTGAACCTATCGTGGTTTAAATGGGCAAATATAAGGAATAGATTTGCAGAGTTGTAGGTAAACATGTATATCAGTTTTTTGTTAATTTTTGGCTACAGTTCTATTTCTGCAAGCTTTTTCACATTGTTTTAAATTATAACCCCATAAAACCTTTCATTAGAAGATATCCTGTTTGTGCTTGTTCTCTTAGGTTAGTAACATTAAGTTCTTCACGGTCTTGAGGTGATGAATGTAAGTTCTATGATGCAAGATGCATCACTTTTGTTCCCTATTGACTCCTTAATAGCTATTGTAGTAACAAAGTTCTAATTTGTGGTTGTAGACAGTTCTATGTTATTATTAATAAATGTTTTATGCTGGCTTAGGCAGTGAACTCAACATGGCCGTCATGACTATTTAGACCAACGCTTGTGTCTTACCCAACAATTATTGGTCCTTCAAATAACATTTCCATTGTTGGGGTAAGGGTGTTGATTTTATGACACATTCTCCTTGTACCACTAAGCATTATACTGAGTGCTGCCTTTGAAATAAAAGCATCATTCTCTATATTCTATGTAATTTTTCCTCAGTATGAATTATGATTCCAATTTTTTATTTTGTACTACAACTCGGGGCTTGGTAGTGTAGATCTTAGAGTTAGCATTTTTGGCACTACTGCCTTTGTGAAGTTGGGTTAGGTTTGAAGTAAATTGGAAAATCAGTTGATGATAACTATTGATGATGACATAACAAGTTGGAAGCCTAGGAGTAAATGGGTCAACTGATACAAGAACCACTTGACACATAAAAACAAAGAGAAGAACAACTCACTCATGATTTAAGTATTTGTGGGGGATATGTGGGAACTCTCAGTACGAGAGCATGTAAGAGAAGATTCAATTACCCATCAAGTATTCACATATTTTTTTTGGAGTAAGTTGCTAGTAACCAAAGATGTCGATTGACTATTGGACAATCTACATAGGTTCCTAGTAAGGCACTAAATCATTTTACAAGATCTTCATGCCAAAAGATATCGTAAAGCATAAAGACAACAAATCTTACAATGCTACAAAAATTGGTGCTGTTGGGAAGAAGGGGAACAACTTGAAGACCAATGTCGAATTCCAAAAAAATTAATGCCATTGAGCCTGAACAAAGGTGATAAAAGAAGATAATGTGGTTAGGGAGTGGACTAAGAAATTTGATGATCTATCGGATTGGTGGAACAAGAATGAAGAAGGTTGTGAGATAACCAATTGTAGAAATTCATCAAAACAATTTTGAAGCTGAACCAAAAGTGCAAGCCAAAGTAGAAGGCTGCAACAAATGTAGAATTCAACCAACACTAGAGAGTTTTAACTTTTACACCACTCACAAGGGAAGAGTGGGTACAAATTGCTAGACAATGACCCTTTCTAGAGGAAGAAAGAATTTACCTTCATGACTAGGATGGGTTGGATTGTGTTGTAGAAGAATCCATCAAGTTGACATAATTGACTGAACCCCCTCATTTTGAAGGAAGTCTTTGTTTTGAGATGTAGCTTGACGACTTCCTTGTAGAAGAAGAGATGGTAGCTTATGAGAGTATCGAAGAATTGCTTTTAGAAGATATCGAACTAGATGCTAGGGTAGAGAAATGGACTTGAACAAAGGGATCTTGAAGTTGACAAAGGTAGTGTATGGGTTGGCTATATCATGCGAAGGATTGAGGATACAAATGTATATGATAGTGCCGAAGAAGTAGAGGAATGTCATCGGCAAACCTTCTTGAGTAGGATTCTACCTTTGCAATTGCATCACGTATGACAACCTAAAAATTAAAATGGTTACTCCATCACTTGGTCCAAAATTTGATAGTAGAAGGCGCCAAAATGTGATAGTTTTGAAGATTTAGTGTGCCATTGCAGAACATGCATAACCATTTGGGTGGCAAATGGACAAACAAATAAATCCCATTGGTTGTGATCGTTTCTAACCACAGTTAGAGGAGTCGTAATTGATTGGTTTATGGGTGTGCAAGTTGAAGCAAATTTATAATAACTCTTGGGATAAATTGCACAAGGAATTGGACAAAGAATTTTGGTTTCTTTGAGATGACAATGAAATTGTAGGAGACATTTATAACACTTGACAAAGGTGATATCAAAATGTTTGAGTAGGTAATCTTAGCCTCAAAGAATTGCTAGGTAAATTAGAAAAAGACCTATTGATGGGTTGACATTAAAGGGTTTGTAACCTTGTTGTGGAGGAAGACACCTTCATCTTATGAAGATGCACATAATAGAGCAATGGACATTGAAAGTGAAAACAAAAATGTCCTCATGTTCTAGAAGAAGCGAAGATGATTCTAATTAAAGTGACAATAGAGAACCATGGTTTTAGAAACTTTGATGGTAAATGGACCTGATTATGAAATAGCTTGAGGATACCAAGGAGGGAAGAAGTCTCGAGCTGTACAGATTGTAAGACAAAAGGGCCAAAGGCCATACCAAGGCTAACTATCCAAAGAAGATGTCCTGAGATTTTTGCACTTTCTCTAGTTGACCATATGTCTTGTGCGTCTATTGTACACCTTCTCCATCCTCTAGTTGTATGCTCATTGGCTACATCAATTGTATGACCTTTTGCATCAATTGATTAACCATACTGCCCATATCTCCATTGATTGTATTGACCTCCCCTCACAATGAAATAGAGACTCCATATGGTACGACTTCTTGTTGCAATTGGTGTATGACCTCTTCTTGAAATTGTTGTATGGACTACAATTGCAATTGTCGCATGATTCCTCTTTGAAGCTATCAAATGCCTTGCCCTTCCATTGATTATATGGCTTCCATTTGACAACATCATACGTACTGCTTCTTCAATTGTTGTGCGACCCTCTACTTACATTGTACAATTGTATGCTTGCATCATATAACCCTTCTCTATTATAGCCTTGCAACCCTTTGCCAACATTGTATAGTCTGTGAGTTAATTCTCTTTTCTATGGCCAACAAGCTCAAACCTTGTAGTACGACTTGACTTTTATTCAATTGTGTGGCTTGTTGCCATTTCCACTTTATCGCTTGCTTTTAATTCCTTTATATTCTTGCTTTGAATTCCCTTGTATGACCTATTAATTCATTGTAGGCTACTCCATCTAGCTAGTAAATGTCACTGTATGGCCCTTAGTAGTTTGTTGCATTTTATAGCTATTTGCACCTTCACACTTTGTATAGTTAGCAAATCTTAGGTTTGTTGGGTTAAAAGTATTGTTTTATAGAAAAAAATATCTCTCTTTTTCTAGAGGAGTAAGAAAATTTTTCTCCAAGGGTCAATTTGGCAGAAGAGCATGCTTAGTAGGATATGCCACCCTTTTGCTAGGGTTTTGGGCAGAGTTCACAGATTCAAGGGCCAAAACCATGTTGTAAGAATGCCCAACAAAAGTGATTTAGCAAGCATTTTGTGGTGGAAAATTTAAGGTTTGCAATCATTCTAATATTTGAAAAAAATAAAAATCAAGGCATATATACTTCATCCTTAGCTATATGGCCAAAAATGTTGAAGATAACCTTAGATAAAGCTTTCGCAAAATATAACATTGCTTAGGAGGGTTGGATAGTTCCAGTGTAGACCACAATCCAATCGTTGACAATGATTTAAATTAGAGTGCTTTTGGAAAAAAAATCTCACACAGTTTTTTCTAGACGCACTCTAATTTAGTTGCAATGGATTGTAGAAACATGATGTTTCTAAGAGAATGATTTAAACATCCTTGTCTTGAGGTGGTGCTAGTTTGAAGTTGCCTTTACACAATGGCATTTAAAGCAAACGGAAGGAATTTAAAAAAAAAACAAAGTAATGCCACAATTAAAATTCTCAATTGGGGGAGTTTAACTACCATTGAATCTAGGGCATGGTGGGCTAATAAACCAAAAACCACAAATTGAAGATCACTCTATGGAGGGTTGGTGTAGATAAAATTCGTCAAATGCTTTACTTCAACAATTGTGATTATGAGCCTTACTTGGCATGCTGTCCAACTATGATAGGGAGGCCAAAATCCTTTGAGTGCTACATGGGTTAGGAGGTCCATTTCACATACACAACAACTAATTTTACTAGGTTGTAATGTCCCCTTTTTTCGAGTGATCATCCAACAGAGTCCACTAGCCTATTTTATTCCCATAGGCTAAGTTGGGAGTTATAAGGGAATAATTTAATTAATTAAATAATAAATAATCCTAAGTCATTTTTGGGTTATTCATATTTAATTAATTAGCTGGACCTATTATTAGTGAAAAAAGCGACCTTATAATATTATATTGATAAATTATAAAATAAGTTACTTTTTAAAAGAAAAACATAAAATAAAATAAAATAATAAAAAGGGAATTTTCTAGAAGTTATTTCTAGAAAGTTAACTTGGGCTTTAAAAAAGAGGTGAAGGCAAGTCATTTGGATATCCATGATTTGATATTTGATATTGGAGTTTTCCTTGTGAGCTGCAACTACAAGTTTAGCCTATTCCTAGGACGAAAACCCTTGGAATATTGGTGGATTGGGCGAAAACCCAATTCCATCTTGAGATGGATTCATTTCAGAATTCACAATTGAGCTTTATTGATTAGTGCCCTAGTTTTTGGTGTGATGTTTCAAGGTTTTTGTGGAGATATTTTGCAGGTTTAGGTGGAGGGTTTGATTACCAATTTGCGAGATTTGTTCCAAATACAAATTGGGCAATATATTCAGATTTGTGGAGTTTGTCATTGCAGATTTTTATATCAGATTTTGTAGCAGACCTGAAGGATACATTTTGGTGCTTCATATTGAGGGTTTTGTGGAGAAGGCTATAAGGTTTTATTGCACATTTGATATCAGAGTTTAATATAAGATTGGATATTATAGTTGAAGGGTTCTAGAGGGTTAAATAGTAAACCCTAGTGCCATTATTTGCAAATTGAATGGGAACAATTCCTGGTTATTATTATTGAAGATAATTTCCTTTATTTTATTGAAGATTTTGGAGGCAATTGTTGGAGGTTTAATTATTATTGAAGGGGGTTTATATTTTAAACTCTAGCGCTTGGTATTAAAAGAGTATGGAGTGGTGTCTAGTTTAATTAAAGGCAAAATATTGGTGTAGCTGTCCAAGACCATCCACAGCTTCCAAAAAGGAGATATATTAATATTTTATGAGCCATTTATATACATCGTGGGCCCTCACAATACTGACGCAGAATCAAGATTCCTAGCGTGACTTGATAAATGAAGAATATATTATATTAAGAGGTGTGTGAGAAGTAAGAAAGGTAGCATCCTTCAAATAAAGCAATTGCAGCTTCCTATCTTGGACATAGCCTCCTTGATGGCATCGTGAGTCAAAAGAAAAGGAAACGTGGGATTTTGTAGCAGCCGCCTGAGGTATTGGAAAAGGAATTAAGGTGGTGACATATTCATACAGCTCCATTTGGGATTTATACTTGGTTAGAGGCGCCAACCTTGGAGTCTATTCAACATAAGTATTGATCTCTTCTTGGTATTTTATTGCTATAATCTGAAGTTGGTGATTTCAAAGCAACACAACTATATATATATATTCCAAATCGTTAATTTGGATATATCTTTCCTTGCACAAATTGCTGTTAAAGATTTGGAGGATATGCAATATAAATTGGTATGTATGAAGAAGTTGTATTGTTGGTATAAAGTCTGATAATTTCTGAGTTGTATTACAGCCTTAGATATATTTTTAAATCATTGGATAGATAAAAATATAAAGGCAGATTTGAGTTACTCTACGTGTTTGCCAATTGTTTGATGTAATGCTTTATCATTCCTTTCATAAATGTACGTGATTTTGGTTTAGTTTGGGCATATATATCTGCTGTTCAAAACAAAAACACTCAGAAAACAAACAAGACAGCTTTCATGCAAAGTGTTTGACAAAATGTCAAGACACTAAAAATCACAAAATTCATGGCAGAATTAGATAGGGATCTTACATAGGTCTTTGGAGTACCCTATTCTAACTCAGTTCAAAAGTAAACTAATACTCTGCAGGTTACACAATCTGTAATGTACTCTTTATTCGAGTGATCACCTAAGAGAGTCGGTTAGCCTATTCTATTCCCGTAGGCTAAGCCGAAAGGGCTAGGGAATAACCTAATTGGGTAAATACTATATTTAACCAATTTTAGTGGGCAAATTGGAGATGGGAAATGACTTATAATATTTTTATGAGCCAACTGGTGAAGAGAAATAAATGAAAGAAAAATGCTAAGGAGGTGAGCGACCCAGGGAGGAGAAAAAGAATGTAATGTCCCCTTTCTAGCTACAATGTTAGTCTATCATTGGGTTCCCGTAGACTGACAATTTGGTTAGGGAACCATGATTGGATTGGCCTTGGATAGGCTATTCAGTGGTGTAGATGTGGTTGGAGTCCAGTGGTTCCAGTTGGTACTCTCAGAGTTGGCTTTGATGGCTTATGGACCATACTTGCTATTTATAGTAAGTTCGGGGTTGGTGTCATTTCGGGATTTTCATAGTGGGATTATATTTGTCTCGTCGAGACCTTTCCGACGAGCTAAAGATCACCGAATTCCGATATCATCTTGTCAGTTATTTTAAAGTCCGTAAGTTGAATTAATATATTTAATTTGGACTTTAGTGTTATGTTGTAAAGTGACTTTATGAAATAAAAATCAAATGTCACTTTAGTGACTTGGGCGCCCATCTCTAGGACGATGAATAAAGTGTTTTAAAATATAATATTCCCTCCTAAAAGTCAACGCCCTCATGGGAAGGAAATAAAAGATGAAAAAGCAAAGTCATTTGTATGCTGAAGATTATGTTATTGCTTGTTGTTTTGGCTCTGCTAGGGTTTTGTGTGAGGGTTTGAAGGATTTGAACTAGAGGCTATTGGGAACGAAAATTCCCTCTAGTAACAGCGTGAAAGACTCTCCAAAGGTGCTATTGAGGTGGATACATCTAGTATTCGCATTTGTGCTTCAATGGAGTTTGTTTGAAGAGATTCCATGGGTTTATTGTTACATCATTCGAAGATTGTTATGATCAGCTGATAACAGTGAGGAAGGAGCAGATTTGTGATAGAGTTTGAAGGGGTTCGTTGCTGTTATAAACCCCCTTGGCTGGCCGTACCATTCCAGCCCAATCGTACCACATTTTGGAGCTGTTTCAGGGTGTTTGTTGAGCAGATTACTACTCATTCTTTGGCATCTATTCTCCTAGACAACATTTAGTCCATTGCAGATCATTTTCAGAGGGCTCCTTGCATTGTGTATGCAGATTTATTACCCAGCCTGGCCATACAGGGTACCTGGAAGAACGTGGGAGTTTGCTGTGGCTATTTCTTGGTGTTTGCAGCCACTATTTCACTTGGTTTGAGGCGTCTATGTCCTCTTGTGTTTCTGATATCAATTGTATGCAAATATTTTACATTCCTTGGAGATTGGGAGTGATTTTGTATGTAGTTGTTGGTCCGGCTACAACATAAAAACGAAGTTGCAAATCTTGATATGGGTATTCAACTATAATTCATTTGGAGGTATTTCTTGATTTGGGTTGTTATTTTGCTCAAAATCATTATACTTTTTCTGGGTTTCACTTGCATGTTATATTTTCTATGTATTCTGGCAAGAAACAAACACATCTCAAGAAAACTGAAACCCCTTCTGCATCTTCTCTCTAGTCTGAAAGAACACAAATAAAAATTAAAAAATAACACTATTAAGATTTTAAAAAGAACCAACAAGTGCGGCACATTACAAAGAAATAAAGAAAAGGAAAATAAAATAAAGAAAAAGATGAAGAGGAGTGCCCAGGGAGGTCGGCCAGGAGGAGAAGGAGAAAAGGCAAAATAAAATAAAAATAAATTGCCAAGGAGGTCGGCTAGGATGAGGTTTACTAGGTTTGAGTTGGGAGGAAAATTGGCTATAAAAAAAGGTCTTTTGAGGTCATTTCATCATTCATTCACATCTGATTATTTCATTGGAGTTTTTACTCTTGGCTGCACTTTTAGTTCAGCATATTCCAAGGATGAAAACCCTTAGGAATATTTGGTGGATTGGACGAAAACCCAATTTCATCTTGGAGGTGGATTCATACGGAGTTCACACTTGCACTTCATTAGAGATTTGGAGTTCTTGAGCATTCAAAGGCATATTTTTTAGAGCAGATTTGAGCGCCCATTTTGGAGGATTTGGACGAAGATTGGATGCTAGGGTTTCTTCCCTAGTATGAGTGCCACTTCCCAAGCAGGGCGATTTCACAATTTTGGAGCAGCAAACCCTAAGCGCTTGCCGTGGAGGATTCACCCATCTAGGGTTTGATTTTTGAAGACTATTTTGCATATTTTTGGTATGTATAAAGTATAAACCTAGTTTTACGTCAGATTTGTATAAGCAGAAATCTGGGCATTGTTTGGTATGTTTGAGTCCATGAATTCATTGTAAACTTAGTCCAGAATATTCAGTTTGTAGCAGTAGACTTCTTTAATTAGAAATCAGATTTATTGGATCTATGTTTGGCTCTTGAATGGTTGAATTTCATGGTTTCTATCATAGTTGATGTTATCTACATGTTTGGCATACTTTTATGGATGTTTGACACGTTTATTGGCTGCCCATAAGTGTTTATCATTCTAAAAATAAAAATCAGAATTCAGTCCTAGGGTTTGAGCAGAAACTAAATCAGAAAAGAGCAGAAAAATAAATCAGAAAATTAGGGCAGAAATCCGAAATTTTAGGGCAGATCCTATTAGGGATGTTTCAGTGGTATTAGAGCTTTGATCTTGCCAGCCTGGAGGGTTTAATATGCTCAATGTTGACCTATGAGTCCCGAGGATAGAGAATATATCAAATATAGGAAAAGGCAGTAGTTGGGTGGTTTAGATTCTGAAGGACAAGACACCATGGGAGATAGGAGTCATGAAGAGCCTAGCACCAGAGACATCCTCAATGACCTTGCTAGAGGACAACGTGACCTAATGCAGCTCATGTCTCAATTTTTATGACATAACATTGGTAACAAAAATAATACCAGGGGCAATAAACCTGTAGGAGACAATGGAAATAATGTTGAAACTAGCAATTCAAGGAATGATAACACTCATGTTAGAGCTACTCAAGCTTCAGTAAGTGAGACCTCTTATGCCTACTTTCTTGGATCAGCTAGGACTACAAGATGGTGGACAATCGGTTGCCAGTGAGAGCTTCAACGACTATATGAGGGAACGGCAAACCCTAGGTAATGAATTTCAAGCCGCTATGTCTCTGCAAGATTTTTGTCAATTGAAGTACAGGAACAGGCCTAGAGTTTGCAAAGAAAGTTGGGAAAGGTAACTATCACTCCCTTTGATGGTTCGGGTAGATGCATGGCCCGTGCATGGATTCAAAAGATGGATAACTATCTCACCTTGAACCCTATGTTCGAGAAGGATGCAATTCAATTTGGTACTCTACACTCGGAGGGAGATGCCCAAGATTGGTGGTACAACGGGATGATTACACAAGGTCATAACTTTGTTACTTCTTATGTTGATCTTACACAGAGGTTGATTGACAGGTCCAACAAGACTAATCCCGAGCAATACTTCCGTGAGTTAGCCCAACTCAAACAGAAGGATTTCGTGGATGTATACATATCTGAGTTTCAGAAGCTTGTAGTATTGGTGCCGAATGTTTCAGAGAGTAGGTTGACCTATCTCTTCATTGAAGGTTTGGAGGAGCCTCTTTGTGGTTGGGTAAAAGCCCTAGACCCACCTTCACTGCAGGATGCTATTAAGAGGGCTAGAGGTATGCAATTTTCAGCACCGTCCAAGCTAAAGCTTCAAAGCAAACCCTTATCTGCATCAAGAAAGGATCATAAAGAAAGTTTTCAGAAGGAATGGCCCAAAAGACCGAATCCAAACATAGACGCTAAGAATGAGATAACGAGGAAGAAGTTGTACTTCTCATGCAAGGAACCTTGGGAGCCCAGCCATAGATGCCTTGGGAAAGGCAAAGCTCATTACATAGAGGTCACTTCCAACATTGAAGGAGTTCAAGACACTAGTTCGAATAGTGAAATGAGGGGCAACAATTGGAGCTTGATGCTAAGGCTACTGATACTATGGCACATGGTACCATTGCGGTGTTCCTAAGTATCATCCCTTTAGAGTGAGAGGAATTGTGAAGGGGCAGCGGGTCTCATGTTTGGTTGACAACGGTGCAACACAACTTCATTGATGAGGGTTTGGTGGTGAAGAGAGGTTGGCAGCTAGAGGATTTTTTTGGATTCAACATCATGCTGGCTGATGGATTCAAAATGAGATGCACTAGGAAGATTTCACAATCGAGCATTCAGTTTGATAATTATACATTTGATGATGAATTCTATGTCGTGGGGATTGGTGAGTCCGATATTGTGTTGGGAATCCAGTGGTTACATTCTCTTGGTAGGTACTTCTAGGATTTCCAAAAGATAGAGTTCACATCAAATGGGAAGCAAATAGTGTTGAGATCTATAGATGATGGTGCACCAAAGGATGTGATAGAAAAGAGGATGGAGGTTCGGACCAGCCTTGGGACAAATGTTATAACAAGTAAGGCATGTGATTTTCTGTAGGATACACTTCTTGGACCGGCACCTAATGATGAGCATCCAACAATTGAAGAAAATGTGCAAGAGATCTATGAAGATACCACCAAAAGGTATGAAAAAAATGCTGATCTATGACTGAACAACAGTCCATTATCTTCACATGATTTTGTTAATCATAAGTTGATAGATAAGTTCTACATGGATGACAATGGTAAGAAGCACTATCATGTTGATATTCCAAATTTGATATCTAAGCACGAGATAGCGTTTGTGGATCTAAGCTATTTACAAGCTGATTTTTAAAATCATGGCATAGAGAATGTTGTGAAGACTCAAAACATGTGTGATGAATGGTTAAGGAGGGCTAGGAAAGCCAAGTTGTTAGCCACTCAAGCAAAACAACACCTACAAGAGATTAAGGAAAAATTTGTTCACATGGATCGTGAAAGGAATCAATTGGGTGCATCTTTTCATCAACCTTCAATACTCCAAGGGGAAGAAACTATGATGGTTGAGCATGAAGAAGAATCAGGTTTGCAGGATGAACCTTTTGAGAGGTATATGCATATGGATTTTGGGTTTCAGCTGGACTGTAATCCAAGGCGTGAAGATATTCATGAGAATAGAGGAATTTCAGATTTGATTCAATGGCCTTCATCTTACACATTGACTTTTGGTGGCTCCCCTACATTGCTGATCATGAAATTTTCAGACTATACATCAATGATTGCAGCTGATTGGATAGATTTGTGTGCATTTGATTGTCACTACAGCACTTGGGGGTTGAATGATGATGAGGTCTTATCAGTTGATGACAGCGGAAGCATTACCAGGGTGATTATAGATTTGATTTTCAGTTTTACTAATGCTGTCCTTATTTGCACCAACAATCTAGAGTGGATATGCATGTTTTGTTATGCACACATGATGAGCACCTTTCAAATTCCTATGAAACAATTCAGACTTGGATAGCTTGTGATGGTGACTTGATAAGAGACTTATCCTTTCATTTTCAGTTTATATGATGGTGCAATAATTTGGGATCCAGGCATTTGTATGATTGGTAGAATTGCCTCACAATGGTTTGTTGAAAGACATTTGTATTAGAGTGGAGTAGTAGAAACTTGGTGGGTTGCTTCACAATGTTTGGTTGGATGACAGTTGTATCAAAGTGGAGCAGCGGAAGGCTTGGATCAGGTGGTTGTATTTAGAGCATTGTTATGATACCACCTATCACATATCGATAGACATGCTACCCTTCAGAGCTTTGTATGGGTATGACTCTTTGTCTTTTATAGACTTAGCACTTGAGATTAGAAGAACTCCCAGAGTGAGATAGTTGATACAGGATATGCACAGGACATTTGAGGTTGGTGATTTGGTTTTCTTGCTCCTACAATCGTATAGACAGACTACATTGAGGAGGAGTGGTGCAAAGCCTCATTTCTACGGACCTTACAGGATTGAGAGTAGAGTTGGATAGGTCGCATATGGGTTGGAGTTGCTCGAGTATAGCTGAATTCATCATGTATCTTGCCTCAAGAAGGCAATTGGACAACATATTGTAACTTCTCCAGAGCTTCTCATATTGGTTCCTGTTGCGATACTGGATGTTAGGGAGTGAAAGTTGAGTAGGGTGATCAAGGAGAATTTGGTGAGATGGAGAGACTTGCCACTTAAGGATGATACTTGGGAAGGTGAACAGATTCTACAGCATCTAGGTTTGCAATTGCTTGTGGGCAAGCAATTCCGAGAAGGGAGGACTGTAATGTCCCCTTTTTTTTCGAGTGATCACCTAAGAGAGTTGGTTAGCCTATTCTATTCCCGTAGGCTAAGCCGGAAGGGCTAGTGAATAACCTAATTGGTTAAATACTATATTTAACCAATTTTGGTGGGCAAATTGGAGATGGGAAATGACTTCTAATATTTTTATGAGCCAATTGGTTAAGAGAAATAAATAAAAGAAAATTGCTAAGGAGGTGAGCGATCCAGGGAGGAGAAAAAGAAATAAAGAAAAGGAAAATGTGCTCAGGGAGGTCGGCTAGGACGAGAAGGAGAAAAGACAAAATAAAATAAAAATAAATTGCCAAGGAGGTCGGCTAGGGTTGAGTTGGGAGGAAAATTGGCTATAAAAGAAAGGTCTTTTGAGGTCATTTCATCATTTATTCACATCTGAAAATTTCATTGGAGTTTTTACTCTTCGCTGCACTTTTAGTGCAACATATTCCAAGGATGAAAAAACCCTTACGAATATTTGGTGGATTGGACAAAAACCCAATTCCATCTAGGAGGTGGATTCATACGGAGTTCACACTTGCACTTCAAAGGAATATTCTTTAGAGCAGATTTGGAGGAGTTCTTGAGCATTCAAAGGCATATTCTTTAGAGTAGATTTGAGCGCCCATTTTGGAGGATTTGGACAGAGATTGCATGCTAGGGTTTCTTCCCTAGGTTGAGTGCCACTTCCCAAGGAGGGCGATTTCACAATTTTGGAGCAACAAACCCTAAGTGCTTGTCATGAAGGATTCACCCATCTAGGGTTTGATGTTTGAAGACTATTTTGCATGTTTTTGGTATGTATAAACTTAGTTTTAGGTCAGATTTGTATAAGTGGAAATCTGGGCATTGTTTGGTATGTTTAAGCCCATGAATTCATTGTAAATTTAGTCTAGAATATTTAGTTTGTAAAATACACGCTCGGATATGTTTTTGTTGTGCCAAGTTTTTTTGTTTTCTGACTGTTTTGGGTTTAGGGTTTCATTGCATGTTTTTGCATGTTTTGATATTGCATTGATAGCATAGAATATGAAGCATATATTGAAAACCTAGAAAATATACAATGAATTTACATAAACAAACAATGACCCAGATCATAAAATGTGCTAAAACTAATTACTGTGACATACCCATTTTGAAAACTCGAACTTCGTATTATTGCCGTAGTTGCACCAGCTTACAATGACATAGAAAATCACCAAGAAATGCATACAACAAGCATCTCTGCTAAATATGAAGCTGCAGCAGTAAATACAGCTCTAGAAGCCAAGAATGAAAGAAGGAGAAGTCATAAAGATGAAGGAAAATCCATGCCAATAGACCCCACATCCTCCTCAGGTATGTACGGCCAGGCTGGGCAGATATAACAGCAAATACAATGTGCCAAACCTCTGAAATCTGCTCAGAAATTACTGCAGACTATTCACTATTCCAACGCCATGAAGAAGACTCCAAAAATCAGACCAAACTGCATTCAAAGACCTGTTGATGATGTTTTTGTGACAACAACAACAATAGAATAAAACACCAAATATCCTATTCTCTCTTGAATAAAGCCTCTCGAATGCTGAACTATGTGATCAAACAAGAGTACTCCAAGGTTCCTTATACATGATTTGTAGTAGATAGACTCAGTGATTTGATGTGATCTTGCTGGTAATCACAAAGGGACTTACGCTAAATTCCTCCTTCGGGAACATGGATGAAATTCCTTACTTCTTGGATGTGAATGAATGGAACTCACTCGAATCGACTATGAAAGAAAAGGCAAAAGATAAGGGTTAAGAGAGTCTAATCTAAGGACAATGAAATATGCAAAGATAGACAAATTCCTTGAAAACCTAGCTTCGCTTCACCATGAGAACCAACAACTACACGAAGCAAGTGCAATCTTCTGAGGTAACCCAATGATTTTCATATTGTAAACCTTCTCTCAAGTACCCACAACTGGCGCAACTTGAATAAGAATTCACAATCGAACTAAAGCAAACGTGGTTCAAGTTAACTTTGCAAAATGACTTATCATCGACAAATCACAAAAAGTATGAACCAAGAGGAATTCATCAAATATCTCCACATATAAACATTACATCAATGAACTTTCTAATCTATCAACTAAGCTACTTGGAAACACATCTCCATCATATTCAAGAAATTTGAAACCATGCTAATATTCCATAACCACACAAATCACCATGAAAATCAACAATGAACTTATATTAATTTTGGAAGTCTTTCACAACAATTTCGCATGTCTCTTCAATGATTTCGAAGAGTCTCCTCTACTCTACTTTCTAATGATCCTCCTTTACAAATGAGAGAAGTGAACTTTATATAGTGCTCAAGAATTACAATGAAGGGCCCAGATTGATTTTGGAATCAATGGCCAAGATTTGGACAACACAAGGTAGTTACAACTTGCTATTTTTAGTAAGAGAGCAAGAGCAATGAAGGCACGCTTTCCAAGATGATAAGGATGACATATTGGAATCTATGAGGATTGCCTATGTGGTGCCTTTCTTGTTCTTATCTTCTTGCAAATGCAATGAACTTGGACAATGACATGGCGAATTTTAATTGACAAATGATGTGTGCATGCCACTTCAGTGTTGAGCTAACCAGTTTGATTTTCTTTGTTTTCACACTGCTCGAAATATTTTCCCAAATTATGAGTTCTTTGATGTAGTCTTTGATTTTGGATTTTCAACTCTGGAACTTTGCATCTTTCAAACTTGCAAATTTGGGAATTTTGAAATTCTTTAAGTTGTCTTTCATGCCTTAGTGAAATTTATGAATTTCTTGACGATCTTTGTTCATTTGTAATTTTGCGAAATTCTTGTCTCCTGTGCAGGTTTCAACGTTGGATGATGTAGGAAAATGTCATGTACATGCACTCCTGGAGCAGATTTCATGATGGATACTTTGTCCTTCTGACGCATGGAATAGATGACTCTGGAAAAATGAAAAGAATCCTTGAAAATGAACTTTTGGATAGATGTTCCTCTTGATCTCGTCCACATATATTCGTCCCAAGTTGGTGTCGCTCTCCTTCAACACTTGACACTCCTTTAACATACATCATCAACCTACAAGCAAAATATCTCAAGTTAGTACAAAGATGTGACATTTGATATAAAGGGAATTCAAAGATTAATTTCGCCCTCCTTATGAATGTGGGATAAATAAAACTCAATTTTAAAACAATTTCCACAACTACTCAAATTCAATGCAAGGAAATCATACAAAACCTTAATTGTTTTTCACCCAAATTCAATCCTTCTTATATAGCATTTTGACTTCATCTTGTCTAGGCAGCTCGGCCTACTAAGGAAACAACTTTCTTTTGTTTAGAACTCAAATCTCTCTCCTAGGCCGACCTAATTCTTGCACAAAGCAAATTTTGGATTTTGATGTAAGTTGTTGAAGGTGGAAATTTCTCTTTGATGAGAAATTCACACCCTAGCAAGGGTGCATATTTCTCTTTGATGAGAAATTTTCCTGTTTTGCATTTTAAGCACTTAGAACTCCTGTTGCTTCTCCCTCAATTTTTCTTCTCTTGGCAAATGATGTTGAGATTTTTCCTTCAAACTTGTGATGTTTAAACAATTTTAGCATTTTTTGATGAATCAAATACCTCTCTCCCTAGGGCGCGAATTTCTCTTTGATGAGAAATTTTTTTGTTTGCAAGGGCGCAAATTTCTCTTTGACGAGAAATTTCCACCTTTTCAATTTGAACACTTTGTCAATTTTGAAAGATTTCTCATTTCTTTTCAACAATTTCACATGATTTCTCCTATCATCTTTATGAATTTGACTAAGTAACATTGGATTAACTTGGCTCCAAAAAAGAGACCTTCATTAGGGCGCATATTTCTCTTTGATGGGAAATTTCCCTTTTTTGCAACTTTAAACTTTGCAAATTTTCCTAAGTTTTCCAAACAATCACCAGTAGGTTGCCCAATGCAAGATGATAACCTTCACACCAAGTAAGATTTTCTTTGTCAAATTTCCTTGATTTACCCTAGAGAGCATATTTCTCTTAGATGAGAAATTTCCCTAATTTGCAAGGGCGCAAATTTCTCTTTGATGAGAAATTTCCCCATTTGACTTAGAAAATTTTCCATTTTGCACATTTTTCTCTCTGGCTAATTTCACTTCATTGTTTGAATGATTTTGCATTTTTTCATGATTCAAATCCTCCTTCCTCTTGGAGCACAAATTTCTCTTTGATGAGAAATTTCCTTGATTTCTTGGGCACATACTGAATGCTCATGAGAAATTTCTGCTCAAGGTTTCAACTTTTTGACTTAGCCATTTTTCAGTATCCTGGGTGGAAGTATATTTAAAAATATATTTAAGTATATGCTTAGATATTGAATTTCCTATACTTTAAATATTTTGAAATATACTTCTAGGATGTTTGAGATAGGTCTTGGATCCATAGGATTTAACATGCAGATTCTAGATTTTTGAGGATCCACCAGATTTCAGATTTAGTCAGTTTCAGGGCTTAGAACATCAGACTTCAAGACATCAGACTTAGTCAATTTTAGGGCTTCAGGACATGCATCAGGATGAGAAGATACAGACTCCTTAGCTAGAATATATCGAGACTTGGACAAAACAACACTACCATACCCTACAAGCGCAGAGAAAAACTAAACCTAAAGCAAAACAAAGACAAAAAAAGGAAAAAAGAAGGGGGTCCCCATTTGCAATGGGGCGATGTGTGAAGACCTCACAACAAGACCCACAGTAGACAGTACGACCAACATCAGCAAGGTACGGCCAGCATTGGGGAAGTACGACTTGTGTTGTGAGGGCTGCAAACAGCAATAAACTCAGCTACAATCCTTCGATCTGCTCCTCAAATATGCACTCACCAAAGTATACCAAAATCTGAATATGATATTGTCCTTCCGGCACCCAAACTTCACCAAAATGGATCAAATAAAAGCCCAACTGAAGCTCCTGAATGAAGCCTCCAAGAAATCTCTTCCTAATGTGGTCTCTCATACACGAAGAGGAGGACTACGAAGAGGTTTTTGTCTCAACACAGCCAATATCAAACCCTAGAGCCAAGCTCCAAAGCCAATGCACGAGAATATCAAAACAAGAGAGTAAAATTTATTATCCAAGCATATGCAAAATGAAGCTCCTTTTTCCTTTTTGTTTCTCCTCTTTCCCCAACGCCCAAGAAAGCAATTATTTTGTTATTTTATTTAATATCTTTATGTCCCTTCTTCACCGTCTGGGCGCCCAACTCCTAGGAGCACAACTTTAAGTTGTGACTTAATGTTATAACATAAGGTTACTTTATAATATAAGTCACTTTATCCCTTATAATTATATAAGTTAAATCTTTAATTTAACTTATACTTTATCGAATAATGCTCTAGATGTATCAAAACCAATAATCTCGTGCAATGCTCCACTGCCTCTACCCTACTATAAATAGCAAGGTGCTCTGTCCCGACATACTATAAATAGTAAGTCACCAAATTGACCCCCTAAACACTGCCATTAGCCTACGGGAGTCCAATGATAGGCTAATCTCCATCAATTATCTGACTGGGCTAAATGCGGGACATTACACAGTTTGTAGCAGCAGACTTATTTAATCAGAAATTACATTTATTGGACCTATGTTTGGCTCTTGGATGGTTGAATTTCATAGTTGCTATCATAGTTGATGTTATCTACATGTTTGGCATACTTTTATGGATGTTTGACACATGTTTATTGGCTGCCCATAAGTGTTTATCATTCTGAAAATAAAAAATCATAATTCAGTCCTAGGGTTTGAGCAGAAACTAAATCAGAAAAGAGAAGAAAAATAAATCAGAAAATTAGGGCAGAAATCAGAAAGTTTAGGGCAGATCCTATTAGGGATATTTCACGAGCTAAGGATTATGCCATTCGAATTTTTTTTGGTAGATTTGACTGGTATAGATGTTGTGGCACAGATGTGGGCCAAAGGCAATAGGGGGAAAAAAAGAACATTTGGTTACTAAATAATGGATGTCATGTGTTGTTGGTTGGTTGTTCGTACTTGGGCCTTAGATATGGTTGTTTGTTACTTCGCCGCATAGTTCGCAAACTCGGATTTGGTAGACCAAAAATTTTCAACTCGGCAAAAACTCGACAACTTAAAAAATACTTAGTTTTTTGAAAAAAAGTTAAAAAACCGTAATTTTTATGCAAAATACAGCTACAAAATGTATCAAATGAGTTTGTTGGGGGTCGAGGGGTAGCACCCCTTGTGGGGGTTTGGGGGCAGCACCCCTAGTGAGGTTGAGGGGCACATGTGCACACCATTTTCATAATGCTGCTGCTGTGTGATGAACATGCACGAATAGGGTTTTTATAGGCTGAAAACTGCGGATTTTTCATGGTTTTTCCCATGTTCAAAGCGTGTTTCATGTCCGATCCACATAGGGTGAGTTTTTCAGTTAGACTCGTCGAGTTGTTGGTGAGTGCTTGGTGCTTTTTTGGTAGAAAATCGAAAGAAACTCAGTGTAAGAACCTGACGAATAAACCTATGAGTAACTTGTTTTACACAAAAGCTTGCGAGTACTTGGCAACGCAGCAAGTTTGTAAACTATGAAGATGGCCAGCTTTAGGCGGGGTGAGATATATAGTTGTGGGGAATCACTGTCCACTTGGGTTCATGAGTTCCTCTATCTGAAACATAAGGGGTTTTATATGACACAACATGCCATTATACTCTTTTTAGATGTAGTGTTCACACAAGTGATGTTGGATGGAGACTTGAGAGTTGAGAATGGTTTTGACCTTACTTGGCCATTTGTTTTTCAATGGTAATTTTTGGGTACTCAGTTGGCAGATGCAAAAAGGCAGGAACATACCACATAAGATAGCCAATCCACTACTAAGGAAAAGAAAGTAGGTTGTTATTGAGAAAGTAGCTTTTGATGATAAAGATGTGGTCAGTGAAGATGAGTTAAGCGACATTGATGATGACTTAGAGGAGTTGGCGGACAGTAGGGTGCTGGCCCTTTCTTTAGCACCATCCATGCCTATTTTACCTTCTCATCATAATGAGGCATGCTACATTGAAGATTGATTGAACTAATTTGGTGCACCTTTCCATACTATTTTTAATATTCTTCTTATCAGCCATCTTCATTCTTTGGCCGTCCTCCCTACTAAAAGGTACTTGACTAAATTTCAACAATAGGTGGAGTTTGAGCCAATACAGTAGCCATGGGAACTGTTGATGAGTTTTTTATGCACATGCAAACTCAGAATAAAATACCAAGTATTCTATCCTCTCTTGAATAAAGTCTCTCAAAGGCTAAACAATGTGATCCAATGAGACAACTCCAAGGTTCATGATATGTCAGGTCTTGACTTGCAAATCAGATAGATAAGTGGTATGATGTGATTTTGCTAAAACTCACAAAGGGACTTACGCTGAATTTACTCCTTATTCCACTCTAAAAATGTTATTCTCCTTGTTATGAAATGGAACTCTAAAACCAACTATGAAAGAAAATAAAAAAGGATAAGGGTTGAGAAAGCTACTCTAAGGACAATGAGATAATGAAACATGCTAGGATAGACAAATTCCTCACGAAACCAAACTTCGCTTCACCATGAGAACTAACAATTACACGAAGTCAGTGCAATCTTCTAAGGCAATTCAAGGATTTTCATATTATGAAACATTCATCCAAACACCCACAACTGGCGCAGTTTGAACAATCTCCACAATCGAACTAATGCACATGAAGGTTCAAGCTAACTTTACAATGTGAATTGCCTTCGACAATCCACGAAAAGTATGAACCAAGAAGGAATTCATCAAATATCTTTACATATTAACATTACATCAATGAACTAATCTATCAACTAAGCTACTTGGAAACACATCTCCATCATGTTCAAGGACTTGAAACCATGCTAACATTCCACAATCACACAAATCACCATGAGAACAACAATGAGCTTGTATTGATTTTGGAAGTGTTTTTACAACAATTTCATAAGTCTTTTCAATGACTTCAAAGAGTCTCCTCTACTCTACTCCACTCCTATTCTACTTCTACTCTTGCGCGAGCTAATAACTTCTAACCTTACAAATGAGAGAAATGGGCCTTTTATAGGCTCCAAAATTACATGAACGACCAAGATTGATTTTGAGAATCAATGGCCCAAATTGTGACAACAATTCATAACTGCCCAAAAGAGAGGCAATGAAGGCACGTTTTCCAATGTGATAAGCATGAAATGGAATCTTTGGAGCATCTTCCACTTGGACGTCCTCTTTGGCCTCTTGCTTGTTGTAAGTACATTGAACTTGGACGGGTGATGTGGCAGACTATGATCGGCTTGATGATGTGCACATGCCACCTCAACATCTTCGAGCAAACTGGTTTGATTTTCAACACGTTCGTACTGTTTGGAATATTTTCCCAAATTGCTGGATTTTCACCTATGGAACTTGACATCTTTCGAACTTGAAAACTTGGGAAACTTAGAAGTTCTTCATGTAATTGATGGATTGCTTGATGATTGACTCATTTCTCTTCTCATCATGTTCTTGTGCTTGTTCTTGTGGAGGATTATATCTCTGAATGGTGCAGTAGAAGAATATCTTTGTGCATGACTTCTTGGAGTAGATGTTATGATGAATGTTCTTCTTCTTGGCACATGAAATGGATGACTCTGGATTCTTGAACTCTTGGATGTGAGCTTTTGGATGATGAAGTGATGATTCTTGATGTTGTGCAGTGGACCTCCTTCGATGATGACCCTGGTGTTGGATTCCTCCGTGTCTTGTTGTGGCGTGCTTGAAACTCAATCATCTGGACTGGCTCTTCTACACGTGGCGATGATGTCGTCCTCTGAATTCTCCTGGATGCACACGCGAAGCTTTCGGTAGAAACTTCTCCTTCTTTGTGGGTCTCAAGCAACACTCTTCCATACTTTGGACTTCTCATGTGCAAGCTCTCGTCATTTTCTTTCCATTACCTACACAAGAGAAACATCTATCAATGCAAAGACATTTGATCATCAATCCACATTTCATTATTGATCTCCTACATGTCTCTCTTTTAGATACCTTGCAAAGGTCCTAAGCTAGATCTTACTTATTTTATGCAATGAAGAAGGCTTTGTTTTCATGTTTAAAAACTTGTTTTTTATCCCCTTCTAGCCGACTTGGTAGTTTGACAAGGTTTGAGTGCCCTTGAGGCATGTTGAAGAAATTTCCTAAGCTAGAGCGCATTTCACCAATGTTAGAGAAATTTCCTGAGGCTGAGCGCATATGGTTGATGTTGAAGAAATTTTCACTAAGGAGGGCGTATTTGGCAATGGATGAGGAAATTCTTGATTGAGGGCGCATTGGAGACACGTTGAAGAAATTTCATAAGCTGAAGCGCATATCATGAAGGTTGGAGAAATTTCCTCAAGTTGGGCGCATTCCATGAAGGTTGGAGAAATTTCCTTATGAAGGGCGCATTCCTTGAGTGCTGAAGAAATTTTCTTCAAGTTGGGCGGGTTCCTTGAGTGCTGAAGAAATTCTCTCATGAACAGCGCATTTGAGGTAGGGTGAAGAAATTTCTTGTTTGGCTGAGCGTATTTCATGAAACATGAAGAAATTTCACAAGGCAGAGCGCATATGAGACGTGTTAAAGAAATTTCTCCATGTTGGGCGCATTCCTTGAGTGTTGAAATTTCTCCAAGTAGGGCGTATTCCGCTCATGGAGAAGAAATTTCCCATACTTAGCCATTTTTCAGTGCTTGAAATCAAGTATATTTCAAAATATATTTAAGTATGTACTTTAAATATTTTGAAATATACTTTCAGGATGTTTGAGATAGGTCTCGGATCCATGAGATTTAACATGCAGATTCTAGATTTTTTAGGATCCACCAGATTTCAGACTTAGTCCGTTTTCAGGATTTCAGGACATCAAACTTAGTCAATTTTCAGTATCTCAGGGACATGCTTAAGTATTCTCAATTGCACCTTGTTAAACTCACTTGATTCATCTCACGCTGCTCTGGAGAGGCTCATTCTTCATTTCATGAAAGAGACTAGGTTTGACAACACTTCCTAAGGATCCTACAAGCTCAAAATTGCAAAAAAAAAGGGGTGGGTCCCCATTTGCAATGGGGCGATGTGTGATTACATCACAACATATCTAGCGCCAATTCGAATAAATGTTCCTGAACATTTCAAAAAATAAAGACCCAATCCAGACCCAGAAACTTCAAACAGTAACTTTAAAGTCATCAACCTACTAGGAAATGCACTCGAAAGGGAAGAAGAATCCTAGATTTGATCAAGACACTTCATAGTTAAACATTTCCAAAATAGTGATTAATATAAAATCTCAAGTGTTCCAATGATAAACAAGAACCACAACTTCAAAATTCCTGCGTACACCCACACATTAGGCCAAATAAACATGAATATATGATCAAAGCGTCAAAATCAAAAGTTTTAGCACAACCATTTGTATCCCGAAGATCCAAGTGTGTGCATTTGCATTGATTCCCATCCATCAGCAACTAAGGTCATCTAAGTTCCTTTATATTAAGCTACGTGATTAGTACACTCCTCATGAACTACCTGGACATTGCCCTGCTGCCAGCGAGCGTCTATAGCCCCGACGGGTTTGTCTCGTAATTCCACTCAAACAGAGCCCTACTGCCGGTCAGGCGTCCATAGCCCCGGTAGAGATTACTTGATCGTCGATCTAATTGAGTTCTAGTGTGTGAATGTGTGATTTTCATTGCATTTCTTTTCTTTTTTGATTTTCAACTAAGGTAGAATTTTGGCAGAGTACAATGCAGTACCGCTACCCTTGCAACACATGGTTTTTGACAACACGAGTTACATTGATAACTCAGCTAGTTGGGTGTGGAATTCCGATGGCGGCAAAGGTGGACCTTGGATTTTTCACTTAATGTAAGCTCACCAAGACTCACTTAGGTACTTCTAGGATTATTAAGTGTGTAAAGTGTAAGATCCCAAAATACGTCAAGTCATTCTAAACAGTCGATTTATCTTCCAAGAGCAAGCAACATGCTATCTAGACACTAACAATGGAGTCCACAATGAATCCATCCATCTGATACAAGTTTCTCAAAGGAAAACTGAGAGGTTAATAATTAGATTTAGATTTAGCATTTTAAACATGATAATCACAAAATGTCAGTGTCAAGACACAATATACGATTCCTTTCCGAGTCAAGTACAAATCCTAACTTGTTGATAAAGTGAAAGAAAATCATCTTTGGAATCTAAGGAATTTCATGAAAATTTATCAAAGAAATGAACTAACATTCGATAAGAATTAGGCGAAATGTGCTTAAAGGATAACATCGCTTAATTCACAAACGGGAAACCCACGAAAGCAAACCTAAACCAAAGCAACAACCTAAACTACGGAAAGCAAACAAAGCTAAAGACTAACTAAACACGGCAAACTACTCTAAAGCATGCGGAAAAGAAAACCTACTCTAAGCTATGTACAACGAGCGGACACGACTCAAAAGACCCAAATATATACAAGACCTCGAATGATTTCTCAAAATGAAAAACAGTAATAAGGCACATGTGATAGTTCGGATTTTGGCAAATTTATCTTTAAACTCAGAAGTAATGATTTTCAGCTTAGGTAGTGTGCATTAAATGATCGTTATGAACAGTTAGACCAACATTTGTGTGTTAACTGAAAATCATTGGTCTTTCAAATAGTACTTCAATTGTTGGGGTAAGGGCATTGATTTTATGACAGGTCCTCCTTGTACTACTAAGCATTGTATTGAGCACTACCTATGAAATGAAAACATCATTCTCTATATTCTGTATAATTGTTCCTTGGTATGAATTGTAATTCCAATCATTCATATGTATTACAACTCAGGGTTTGGTAGTGGTGATCTTACATTTAAAGGTGGAACCTTGATTCATAAGGGAAGAGTCAGGCTGAGTAAACAATTTGACTTGTTGCTGTCTGCTGTTGATAACTGTGCAAAAGGAATATCACTAAGACAACATGCCTGAATTTTTTAGAACTTATCTAGCACCTATCACCATTGATCAATAGGGTTGACAACAATCATAAAGGGATACATCTTACTATGTTCTAAAGGGTACAACTTAAAATAGGTTTAACATTTGATGCAGGAGCATCCAGTGGTGTAAGGGCAATCTTGCATCACCCAAAAAGATGATGTTTCAAAATCATTGATGTTGTTTCCATTTCTTTTCAAAATTAATATTTTTGGTTGCATAATCGCTTGAATAATAATGTAGAACATTCAGTTTTTCCAAACTGCTAAAAATAGCAAACTGCTATTTTTGGAAAGTTTGCATTTGGGCACGAATTAAAGCAAAAATTTACAGGAAGCTTCGTAAATGAAAAATAAGACCTTTGGCGAAGGAATCATGCAAAGATAATTTGTGAGCTAAAAGATATTAAAGTTTCCGTTTCCTAGAAAATGCCTGAAAATTATTCAAATTCTGGTTTTAGGCACTAAACGGTCCCGTATGGGCCCAAAAATGGCCGGAACTGCCTGAGCTAGTTTTTAGCATGTAGAGCACTCCGTGATCTTTCCAACGCTTCAAACGACGCGTCAATCGGACACCTAGATCGAAAGTTATGGCTCCCGGAAGTTGACCTATTTTTGGAGGGAGATGCAAAATTCGAAATTTGGCTGTTGGCCACCAAAAGAGGCTATTTATGACCATTTTTGAGAACCTTTGGAGTAGTAGAGATAAGGGGGAAAGTGTAGAGTCAAGAATAGGCGGGAAAACAAAAAACCCTAGCAGATTTGGGGTTACAGAAGGCAAAAGATTCTAGAGTCTTGAGAGAGGTAGCTGTAATGTGTTGCAACCTATGGAGGATTGATTCCTCTGATTGTATTTGAGCTTTTTAATGTAATGAATTGTCCAAATCAATAAAAGAATATTCTATTTTTTGTGTGCAATTTCTGTTGTGTGTTTTGTGATTTACCCCCTTCATCAAGTGGTATCAGAGCGAGGGTTCTTGAGTGTGTAGACAGATCGCCAACCGTGAGGCAGTTTGCACCAGGACTTGAGGTTGTGGGTTTGCTGCAAAGATCAACATGCCTCCACGAAGAAATTGTGTTGGGAGAAATGATTTGACGGAAGAGGGTTTTAGGGCCCTACAAAGGAAGATCGATGCATTGCAAGATGAGATGCGAAGAGGGTTTGAGTCGAGAACAAGAGAAGAAAGCAAGGATGAAGCTGAAGAAAAGCTATTTGAAGAAGAACAAGAAGCTGCAAGAGATCTTGCAAAAGTTAGGTTGTTGAGGGCCATTTCGAAGATCGGAAAGAGGCCCGGGATCGATGTTTCTACCTATTTTGGAGATTTGAACCAAGAACAACTTATTGATTGGATTAATGACATGGAGGAATATTTTGAATATGAAGACGCGGAGGACCCAGATTGGGTCAAGCTTGCAAAAACAAAGTTGAAGGGCCATGCCAGTATTTGGTGGAAGGAGGTCCAATTAGAGAGGAATAGAAGAGGAAAATGAAAGATTACCAGATGGGATCGAATGGTGGAAAAACTAAAGAAGCAGTTTATTCCTGTGGACTATGAGATGGAGTTACTGAAGAAGTTGCAAGGATTGAAGCAAGGTAACAAGTCTGTCAAGTAGTATACAGAAGAGTTATATAAGATTACTATCAGGACAGGCCATGTAGAGGCCAATAAGGAGAAGGTAGTCCATTACATTAATGGGTTGAGGCCAAGTATTCAAGAGGAGCTGAGCCTGGTCAGGATGACCACCATAGAAGATGCGTACCAGTTTTCCTTGAAGGTGGAAGAGAAGCTAAATAAAAGATTCGAAAGCAAGCAAAGGGGAAGAGGTCAAGGTGGAAGATCCTATGGAGGCTGAAATGAAGATCCAAAGAAAAGTGAAGAAGTTGGCACTAGTCAAAATTAGAGAGGAGATAATGCCTACCGCCCTCGTGACCAGAATAACGGTGAGCAAAGAAGAAGAGGCCGACTTGGGCAATGACCTAGAAGAGGAGGTTTTAGAGGAACTTGTTTCCAATGTGGAGAAGAAGGGCATCGAGCATACGAGTGTTCGCAACATCAAGGAAGGGTGAATATAAGACCTGAAGGTAATACACGAGTTACACATGTAGATGAAGATGCACAGTCTGAGCATTCTGAAGATGTTGAAAGGGGAGAAACCCTAGTTGTTAGAAGAACCTTGTTGAATGAGGAGAAAGAACCAGATCACAGGAAGAGTTTATTCCGCACAAGGTGCAAATGTGAAGGTAAGTGCTATGATATTATTATTGACTATGGAAGCACTGACAATCTTGTTTTAGAGGAGATGGTTAACAAGCTAAAGTTGACAAGAATAAAGCATCCACATCCATATCGGATTGCATAGTTGCAGAAGGACCATAGAGCTTTGGTCAATGAACAGTGTTTAGTCAAGTGCAAGATTGGGGACTACCATGATGAGGTGCCGTGTGACATCATATTGATGGATGCATGTCATATGTTATTGGGAAGGCCGTGACAGTATGAGAGGTGCGCTGTCCATGATGGCCATGCAAACACATATTCCCTGACAAAGGATGGAGTTCGTCATAAGTTGAAGCCCTTGAAGGAGGTGGAAGAAAAGGTATGTAGTATTGCTAGAATTTGTTTGGTAGATGGTAAAAAATTTTTGGAGGGTATGAAGCATGGGCGCCATTGCTTTGCATTGATTCCTAAGATTGGTCAAGAGAAATGTGAAGATGTACAAGCAGAAGTTTCAGATATGTTGGAAGAATTTCAGGACATTGTCTCTGATAATGTACCAGAAGGTTTACCACCAGTGAGGAAGATAAGTCATCAAATGGATTTGATACTAGGAGCCAATTTGCCGAATAAGGCAGCCCACAGAATGACCCCTGTAGAGAATGAAAAGCTGAACAGACAAGTTCAGGAGTTGTTGAGGAGGGGACTAATAATGGAGAGCCTAAGTCCATGTGCGGTACCTGCAGTACTAGCACCAAAGAAAGATGGAGAGTGGAGAATGTGTACAGATTCCCGAGCCATCAATAAGATCATGAACAAGTATAGATTTCCATTGTCCAGAATGGATGACATAATGGATTGTTTGAGTGGAGCCAAGTACTTTACGAAGATTGACCTGAAGCGTGGGTATCACCAGATCCGAATCAGAAAAGGAGATGAATGGAAGACAACTTTCAAGACAAAGGAAGGTTTGTATGAGTGGTTAGTCATGCCATTTGGGCTAACCAATGCACCGAGCACATTCATGCGACTCATGAAGGAGGTATTGAAAGAGTTTTTGAGAAGTTTTGTTATTGTTTGTTTAGATGACATTTTGATTGTCAGTAAGACTTGGGATGAGCATATGATGCATATTAGAAGAGTTTTGGAGAAGTTGAGGGAGGAGAAGTTGTTGATTAATTTGAAGAAATGTAGTTTTGCAAAGAAGGAGTTGGTATACCTGAGATTTGTTGTCTCAGAGGAAGGTCTTAAGATGGACCCAGAGAAGGTGAGGGCTATCATTGAATGGCCTATGCCAAGGAGTGCTACAGAGGTAAGATCTTTTCATGGTTTGGCAAGTTTTTATAAAAAGTTTATCAGGAATTTTAGTAGCATTTGTGCACCCCTAATTAAGACAATGAGAGGGGATAGAAAAGAGTTTAAATGGACTACAGGAGCAAACAAGAGTTTTGGTACATTGAAGCAGAAAGTCACAGAGCAACCTGTTTTGGACTTCCAGATTTAAATAGGGTATTTCAGGTAGATTGTGATGCTAGTGGCAGTGCTATAGGAGTTGTTTTGAGTCAAAAAGGTAAGCCCATTGCCTATTTTAATGAGAAGCTTAATGATGCCAAGAAAAAGTATTCTGTTTATGATCAAGAGTTTTATGCAATAGTTCAGGCTTTGAAGAAATGGAGACATTACCTGTTGCCAAAAGAGTTTGTTTTATATATTGATCATCAGGCTTTACAATATCTTAATAGTCAAGGAAGGTTGAACTAGAGGCACTTAAAATGGGTTGAGTTTTTGCAGAGTTATACTTTTGTTTTGAAGCACAAGAGTGGGAAGTCCAACAGAGTTGCAGATGCGTTGATCAGAAGGCAAAATTTGTTGACAAAAATGAAGATAGAGGTTGTTGGGTTTGATGAGCTCAAAAGTTTGTACCCTGAAGATCCAGATTTTGTAGAGGCTTGTAAAGCTTGTTTAGAACCTGTTACTTTGGACAGGACAAAATGGTTGGATTTCATAATCCAAGATGGCATGTTGTTTAGAGGTAGCCAATTGTGCATTTCGAGGAGTTCCATGAGAGAGAACCTGATTAAGGAGAAACATAGTGGGGGATTAGCTGGACACTTTGGTCGAGATAAGACCATTGCTATTGTTGGTGAGAATTATTAGTGGCCACAGTTGCAACAGGATGTGAGGAAATTTGTGCAGAGTTGCAGAGTGTGTCATATGGCAAAAGGAACAAGTCAAAATACAGGGCTATATCAGCCATTACTTGTACCAGAGAAGCCATGGGATTATATTAGTATGGATTTTGTTCTTGGTTTACCAAAGACAGAGAGGACATGGTTCCATTTTTGTGGTGGTGGACAGATTCTCGAAGATGGCACATTTTATTCTTTGTAAGAAGACTAATGATGTTGTTCATATTGCAGAGTTATTTTTCAGAGAGGTGGTGAGACTACATGGTCTATCAAAAAGCATAGTTTAGATCGAGATACCAAGTTTGTTGGTTATTTTTGGAGGACATTGTGGAAGAAGTTGAAGACAGATTTGAAGTTCAGTTCTGCACACCATCCACAAACTGATGGATAGACGAAAGTGGTGAATAGGAGTTTGGGTAACCTTCTACGATGCTTAGTAGTAGATAAGCCCAAGGGATGGGATTTGATTTTACCACAGGCAAAATTTGCTTACAACAATTCTGTCAATAGGAGTACTGGTAAATCACCATTCCACATTGTATATGGCAATAGTCCAAGAAATGCTTCAGAGTTAAGGAAGTTGGACAAAGGAGAAAAGACAAGTGCCGAGGCCGAAGACTTTGCAGAACACCTAAAGAATTTGCATGAAGAGGTGAGAAAGCACACTAATAAGATGAATATTCAGTATAAGGCTAAGGCAGATCAAAACATGAGATATAAGGAATTCTAGGTAGGAGATGAAGTCATGGTTCACTTGAGAAAAGAAAGGTTCCCAATTGGAACATATAATAAGTTGAAAATAAAGAAATTTGGACCATGCAGAATTCTGAAGAAACATGATTCAGAAAATGCATATGAGGTAGAGTTGCCGAGTGGGATCAATATTTCCCCTGTGTTCGACATTGCTGATTTAATAGAATATCATGAAGGTGGCACAAAGAATGGACCAACAGAAGAACAGTGGAGTATTCCAGCATCTACTTCAACGGAGGAGATAGAAGAGATCTTGGATAGCCGTGTGGGAAGAAGTACTCGGAACAGGCAATATGAAGAATATCTGGTGAAATGGAAAGGAAGGCCTGTTGAAGATTCTTCTTAGTTGTCTAAGGCAGAGGTTGACCGTTTGGGTTTTGCTCAAACAAACACTTGAGACGTGACAGGGTCATGTTGATGTGTTTTCCTTGCACATGCAATACAGAATAAAACACTCACGTACTTTATCCTCTCTTGAACAAAATCACTCAAATGCTAACCAGGTGATCAAATGAGTAGATTCCAAGGTTCTCTTATATTAGTTCTTTGATTTTGCGACTTAGGATAGCTTAGTGGTAAGGATGTGATTTGCTGTTTAACACAAAGGGACTTACACAAATGTTCAACAATAGGAAACTTGTTTCTCTTAAACCAAAAGGTGATATGCTTCACTCAAAGATCTTACAACTTGATAGCTTAGGATATGGCAATGAAGCACTTGGTTCTAATCCTAACAAAGCTTATATAAAAAATGCAAAAGAGGAAGGGTTTAGGAAATCTAATCTAAATGCAAGCTATTATCATCAACTCAATGAAATCCCAACTACTCTTTGCTTTGCCATGAGACAACAACTACGCAAAGGTGATGCAATCTTCTAAGGAAAGCTAAAGGTTTTCAAATCACTTATGCACATAAATTCCACAAACGTGAGAATATATGAACATAAAGCAATCGAAGTGAGGCTTAGAACAAAGTTCAGACTAACCATGCACTACAACTTGCCATCGACAAATTATAAATGGTATCAAGATATAAGGATTTCACTTATGAATTGATAATAACAACTTCCATGAACATAAAACAAACTTGCTGAAAATAAACTAAGTTAATCTTATACTATGAGTGAACACTTAGAAACCATGCAACCATCCAAAACAATACAAAGTCACCATGAAGAACTCAACAATGAACTTGTATTTATTTCAGCAGAGTTTTGGCAACAATTTCATAAAGTCTTCTCTATATATAAAATGAGAGAGAAGTGAGGCTTTTATAGCTCTCAAAGTACAATGAACGGCCATGATTGAATGAAGAACCAATGGCCAAGATTATGCCACGTAGGCGGTGTGTTACAAGAATTTACTATTTTAGACAATGAAAGAGGCAATAAAGGCACATTTCCCAAGATGATAGGCATGAAAAGGCATCTATGATGAATCTTCTTGTGGGGCGCCTTCCTTTTGCTCATCCTTCTTTGTAGCAAGTTCAACAAACCTAGACACTATCCATGCAATGTTTTCCATTGGGACACTTGGCAATTTCTAAATGGTGCATTCTGTCACTTCCAAATCTTTTGAGCATTTGACAAGTGTCTTCTCCCATTCTGCCATGAATGCTTGGGACGCGCCAATGAGAGTGGAGAGTGTGTGAACATCATCCAAGAGCTCTTTCGAAACAACATGAGTACTTAAAAAATAGAGTACATACATTTTATCCTTCAAGTCGCTTTCGCCAATCTCTCCAGTAAGATCAAATATCTTGTTCATTGAAATGAGTATTTTGCCTCGAATTCTTGAAGTATTTCCTTTGCTCGGATGTTTTCATTTTCAATTCTCACAACTTGCCCTCTTGAAAGAGAGGTGAGTTCAAATCCGGCAGGGGGTAGGGTATGTATGCCTCATATTTGAAGCACAGTTAGGTGCCTCCTGCATATTAGGAGTACGAGGTAGTCTCATATGTTATAAGCCACCTGTAGACCAAAAAACAGGCCGCCCGTCATCGTAGACTATAAAAGGATCCATTTCCATTTCCACAAAAGTCTGCTCCTTAATGATCAAAATGCAATACCAAGAGGAGAAATCACATGATGAATCTTGCTCAATCACCTTCCCATCTATCAAGGTTGCTTTTGGAACATACATCAACTTCTTCAATCGTAGTATGATTTCTTCTTTGATGACTTCAAACTCTGAACAAGCAACCAAAACGGCTTGGATTCTATCCAAAAGTGAGGAAACTCCTCTATATAACTTCATAATTTCATCCACGAATCCATCAGCCTTGATCTTGAAATTTGCTATCCATTCCTGCAATACTTGAGATGATGATCTCATTTCCTCCAAATGCACAATGGACTAATGCGAAAGTAGGGCAGGTGGTGCAGATATCCTTTCTGCTTGACTCACAGGTGTCATGCCCCCATATTAGGCATTGTTTAAATTAAGATTTAAACATCATGATAAAGAAATGGCGAAAGTACATTCATAAAATATCAATTCGAAATAATGTGTATTATTAAAATAATAATATTATTATATGAATATTTTAATAATAGTAATAATCATAATTATCATGAGATAATATTATGATTATAATTATCTAAATATAAATATAAACTAAATACAATATATATATATAAAATAATAATAAAGATTATGAATTAAATAATATATATAATATATAAATAATAATTATAAATATAAATATAAGGTATTAATTAAATGTTATTA
Source organism: Cunninghamia lanceolata (assembly GCA_027924645.1). Classification (NCBI taxonomy): domain Eukaryota; kingdom Viridiplantae; phylum Streptophyta; class Pinopsida; order Cupressales; family Cupressaceae; genus Cunninghamia; species Cunninghamia lanceolata. The sequence continues at coordinate 26,689,519 of BSBN01000213.1, read as the reverse complement.
TAATTGTTATGTAACATAAATATAAGTATTAGATCGAATTGTTTTAGGTCAGCAAAAGACAAAGTTAAAAGAGCATATAAACAAAGTTAAGAGTTCCTTAATTAACTAAAGTAGTGGCATACTTAGATGAACCGATTATAATATAAACATAAACTATAAGTTGTGATTAACAATGAGCGTTAATGATAAAAGGATGCCCCTTGATAATTGGCGATCTCCATAAGGGAGACGTCTCTTTTGGTGGCGTTTGACGGGGATCTTAAAATAAAGCTTTTTAAATATAAATAATGGATCTCATGGAAAAAGACAAGACATGGAATGGAAATCAGTCGAAGCACAAGACATTACATCTTCAGGGTATTTGCTGCCAATGGGATGCTATTCGGCCAGCCTATAGTATTTGATGATGGAACTTAGGACTCGATGAATACACTTTAGATGATTCGTTGTTTCACACAATACCGTCGACCTCCCTCAATCGGATCAAGTTTGTATTTGCTAAGAGATCAGCGAACAAGAGGAAAGGAACAGCCAATGACTCTATTACAGCAAGATCCAATATACAATCCAAACTTATATCTATTACTCTCATTAACTCCACAGCAGATCTGTGTATAGCAGCGAATTATAAGAACCATTGGGAGTGATTACTACCACAACAAACAAAGCATATAGCAGAATTCGAACAGCAAAAGAGTAATTCCAAGGTTAGTAGTAATAGTGTAAACATGTAGTTTCATAGCCATGAAGACATAAGCATTCAAAGAGAAATGACAATATACTAGTGGATATTGTGAATATCCAAGATAGTGATTTTAAATTGAAGGCATGTTGATGCCTAGAATAATAAGTATATCTCTACAAAGGGATTGATTATGAGATCACCTTTAATAAGTAATCAACATAACCATGGAGTACCGGGCTAGGATTAATAGCCTTCCTCTTAATCCACGTACACACCTTATAAGTATGAGATTGGTGGTTAGAGGAATCTAGTGTCTAGCACTCAAGTTGGCAAGTCATTGCCCCTCCGAGCTAAGAGTGAAGTATTGCTGGGTGTAGCATGAAGCTCTTAGACCTAGGGTAAGAACGAAGTATTGCCGGGCGTAGCATGAAGTTCTTGACCCTATGGTTGCGAAGGACCTAGATAGTGTTAATGGCCTAACGGTAGGTGAACCTCAAGCTGGCTTTAAGCCCCTCCGAGCCAAGTGTGAAGTACCTCCGAATATTGAGGCGAAACCTTGGGCCTACGGCTATGGGTCTTGGAAACCTTAACACACCCTCTCATATTAGGTTAGTGGTCTGATTAATGGGTAGGATTACGAACGTCCTCCCCGAGGTATGTCCATGACTCATGTGTGATTAATGATATAAGATAGATCATGAACATGGATATATGACTAGAAAAGATATGAAATAGATAGAGTTTATTATTGTTAAGCACTTTATGTGAACATGATGAAATGATTTGTATACTAATGTGCTCTTTTACAAGTTGAAATTGTTTGCAAGGTTGCGGAAATTTTGGCTTGCTAGAAGGGGACATTACAACAGGTTTCATCAATTGTTGGATGTAGTGCTGAAATGCCAAATTATCTTTCTCCAACTGTATTCTCTTCTCTCGTTCCTTCTTCAATCTTTCCTTGATGGTAGCAAGTGAATCGTCCAACTCTTCCATTTCTTGCTCTGCTGTAGTTGGACCCAAGTTGAAAGTAGTAACATCATAGTCTCCTGGAACGATCTCATCTACATCTTTGTTTACTCCGGGATTGCAATATGCACTTGCCTTGATCCGGAGCTATCTCTTGTAATCTTGGAAAGCTTAGTAGCCTTTTGCTTTCCCTTGTCATTTCTAGCTCGACTCAACAAATCTTCTAAACTCAAAGTAAGCTCTCTCTCCACAATGGATTTCTCCTTGACTCTATCCCTTAACCATTCCGGCAATTCAGATAGATCCTCTTGATTTTCTTCTTGAACTTGATTTTCTTGAAGTGTAGGAAGAGCTTCCTCATCAAATTCTTCGTGCGGTGCCTCATCATCTTGATTTTCCAGATTTACCTCAATCATGACTTCATCTTGATTCTTTGGTGGACTTGAAAGAACTTCAACTTGATTTCCTTGCAAAGTAGACTCCAAAGATTCATGTGTATCCTTTTGAATTTGCACACTTGGAGCTACTTGATCTTCTACAATAGATATCACATTAGTGTCTTCTTGCCTTGAGGAAGTACTTGCTACATTATGAACACTAGCCTTTATCCTCTTTTCCTTAGGGTCTTCTTGTGAACTTTCGGGTTTCTTCCTCTTCCTTGATTGGACATCCTCCATTGAACTAGCACTTGAGCTTTCAGAGTCACTGGATTCACTACTTGATTCATCTCTTGATGTTCCCTTGGAATGTTGTGAATCAACATCTCCCATCAAATTGTAGGTAAGATGAACATTCTTCTGTTGGAGCTTCTGAACTTGACGATCTACATATTTCCTTGTATGGGCAATGATTGGACCCATCAACTCATCATTAAGTGTGATTTCCTGTTTTGACCAATTGATGGTGAATGGCTTATTCTTTTCTTGATCATATGTACTTTGTGACAAACTTCTATGATCCTCTTCAAGCTGATCTGGAATATTTATTATCTCTGTTGCTCAAACCAAATCCAAAGATAACCTAGAACATCTTTTCTTCCTTATCTCCATGTCATCTTGCGCATCAGCCCAATGATCTTCCAAGTGTGGCCTATGCTTATATTTCCTTCCAAATTTCTGCCTGATTACATTGAATGGATCAAAGTTGTTGCGTGTAGCATTGTGAAGTACTATGTTATAAGCTTGCAACTCTGTGTTTGAATTTTCAACCGTTTGCAATAAAGAACAAGTTTCTAGTTTTCCAACTCTAATCGGAAACTTAGTTCCAACTTTCTTTCTTTTCTTTTGAATTTTATCAAATGCCACCAATTGTCTTGTCACTTCTAATAACACCATCTTGTCGGTAGGATACCTTGGCAAGCGGTAAAGAAAATATGAGAATCCTTCAACTCGGAGGTAAGTAAACCTCGGAAACTGAATGTACCATTTCCCACATTTCTTCACTAAATTCATGGCTTCTTTTGATAATCTCCTGTGAATATTGCCTTGTAACGTTCTAACGATGTGCATAGAGAAAGCATCGTTGAACCTCCTGTAGTGGGCGATGGCTTGTAAATGTAGTTGTGGGTAGCAATCATAGACCTTGAATTGTCCGTCACCATTTCCAACTCTTCCTTTGCAACTTAATCCTGGATATCTTTCATTTCTTGCAAGCATGTATATCACATACGAGCTCATATAGAATGACTTCATTTCTTCTAAATTCTTGAATTGCTCATCAATGTTGTTGCTAATCATGTCAGCCCAGTCGATCATTCTCTTTCCATTCATGATTTCATCGATGAAGAAGACCATCCAAGATTCAAAATTTGCTGACTGCGGACAACCCATTACGCGGCTCAAAAATACTACCATGTACCCAATCTCCTGATGAAAATTTGATTTATGAAGCTTCCTTGACATTCTGGTTAGATGAGACCTTGGTTGTACCATCCATTTGCTATTAATCACATTCATGCATTCCTTTGGTCCGGAATTGTATAGCTGCAATGCGGATTCCTTAGTGCAATAGATGGTGTTCTTATGCTTTGGAATGTCGAAAGTCTCCGCAATAGCCTCCTTCCTAAGGTAAGCTAACACTTTGCCATCTTTTGTTACAATGCATCTTTGCTCGGAATCATAATGTCAGGCACATTCTAGCATCGATTCAGCACTTGGCATCGCAGGTGGAAAGCATGCGGCTTGCACAATTCCATTCTTGAGCATCCTCTTGACCAAATTGGAAGGATTAGGCCTATACAAATTTCTCTTGATTTCGTCCATGTTGGCTCGTCCAAGGTTGGTATCGCCTAAGTTTTGCCACTTCGAGGTAATCTTGGTTTCTGGCCATGTTCCTTTCAAGTCATTCCTCATCATTGCTTGCCTCTCCTTCGCAGTCATCATTTGTTTGTATGAAACACCTTAAGTTAGTGCCTTGGGTTGACGCTTGATAAACGGGCAAATAATGATAAAATCCCTCAATCTAATGCATGTGGGATAAATCAAATGATAACATGTAATTTCAAAATCACCTCGCCTTACAAACAAGAAAAACCAATTTTGCAAAAGATGAAGAAATTTGTGAAAATGAAAAATTGACTTTATCCTTGACAAGTTGACCTCTTCACTTGAAATTTCTGCTCAAATTCGCCCTTGGTCTGCTATATTCTGCAATTGAATTGTTTTGAAGTGAATGATTTGAGATGATGAAGTGATCTTGCATATATAGCACCTCAAACTTAGTTTACTAGGTCGGCCTCCCTAGCATTATTTTCATGTTTTTCAATATTAAAAACTTGTGATTTATCCCTTTCTAGGCCGACTTCACAATAACTTTGGCGCTGATTTTCAATATGTATGTATGAAGAGGGAAGGCGCACATTTCATGCTAGTATGTATGTAACGTTTTATGCAAGAGCATGTTAAAAGTGTGCCAAAGAGGATGAGCGCAAATTTTATGTGTTTGTGCATTCAATGTTTATGCAAGGTCTTAGTGAAAGTGCGCCTAGGAAAAGTGAGTACAAAGTGTGCTTTGAGCGCTATCTTGGGTGCTTATGAATGAAGTTTAAGCTTGCAAATTGCAAGACCCTCCTCTGAGTGCGCCAAAGAGGATGAGCGCTGATTTAGAGCATGCATGTATAATGTGTTTTGAAACTCTTTCATGCAAAACCCATCTCAAAATGCGCTTGGGCGGCCTTTTAGGGTGGTTGTGTATGACGTTGATTTTTCATAATTGAAGGCTCCCCTTAGAATGCGCCTTGAGTGCAAATCTTGACCAAGTATGAACTTAAGTCAAAAAATTTCAAGATTCGAAGTCTCCTTAAAAGTGCGCCTTGAGTGCCATTTTCATGCCTTCATGAATAGGTTGAAAACATTCAAATACAAGGTTACCTTAAATGTGCGTTTTTAGATGCTTTGAAGATGAGAAGTCTTTAGTAAGGTTTGTGATGCAAACTCAATGTCGATATGCGCTTTTTCAGGCTACTTACAAATTCATATGCATGTAAGATGTGTAATAAATTCATATGCAAAGTCATCCTCAAGGAGCGCCAAAACCATGTATACTTGTGTCTAAACCTCAAAATACAGAGGGAGTCCAAATGTGCGCTCAAGCAAGTATATGCAAGATTTTGACTTATACTTTAACTTGGTGAGGAATTGCTCAATGTTTCTCAAACTTCTTTTAGCTCTACTTGTGTGCATGTATGCATAGCTCTTCCTCAGGTGATTTTACCACTTCATCTTGGCGTGCTTCATTGTTCTTTAATCCTCCTAAGGTGACTGATTTCTCGAATCTTATGCTGTGAGTGACCTTGTAACTTTATCATTTGCCTGTTGATTTTTCAAGCGAGAGGCTTTGTAAAACCTAACTACTGCCAGAACAAACTACTCTATTCTAAAACCTAAAAAGAGGGGTCCCCCATTTGCTCATTGGGGCGATGTGTGATTAGGTCACAACAGGCCACTTCTCAAATTACCCTGGGTGTCTGATGCAGGAGCATCTAGTTGTGTAAGGGCAATCTTGCATCACCCAAAAAGATGATGTTTCAAAATCATTGATGTTGTTTCCATTTCTTTTCAAAATTAGTATTTCTGGTTCCATAATCGCTTGAATAATAATGTAGAACTTTTAGTTTTTCCAAACTGCTGCTATTTTTGGAAAGTTTGCATTTGGGCACGGATTGAAGCGAAAATTTACAGGAAGCTTTGTAAATAAAAAATAAGACCTTTGGCAAAGGAATCACGCAAAGATAACTTGGGAGCTAAAAGATATTAAAGTTTCAGTTTCCCAAAAAATGCTTGAAAATTATTCAAATTCTGGTTTGAGGCACTAAACGGTCACGTACGGGCCCGAAAATGGCTGGAATTGACTGAGCTGGTTCTTATCACATAGAGCACTCCACGAGCTTTCCAACGCTTCAAACGACGCATCAATCGGACACCTAGATCAAAAGTTATGGCTCCCGGAAGTTGACCTATTTTTGGAAGGAGATGCAAAATTCGAAATTTGGTTGTTGGCCGCCAAAAGGGGCTATTTATGACCATTTTTTGGAACCTTTGGAGTAGTAGAGATAAGGGGGAAAGTGTAGAGTCAAGAATAGGCGGGAAAACAGAAACCCTAGCAGATTTGGAGTTACAGAAGGCAAAAAATTCTAGAGTCTTGAGAGAGGTAGCTGTAATGTGTTGCAGCCTATGGAGGATTGATTCCTCTGATTGTATTTGAGATTTTGCAATGTAATGAGTTGTCCAAATCAATAAAAGAATATTCTATTTTTTGTGTGCAATTTCTGTTGTTGTGTGTTTTGTGATTTACCCCCTTCATCAACATTTAGTAGACCAATTAATAACAAATTCACACACAATAACAATTTGATGATTTGAGCATTGCTTCAAGTAAAATGAAAAGACAACCTTAGGAAGACTAATAGGAATACTCTGGTACCCAAGAAGAATTTCTAGGTGGTTACTTGTACCAAAAGGGGTTCATCATCCATTAATACAATTATTTTGGGAATAATCAAAGAATGAATTGGCGAGAGATACGCCCTTGGAATGCTCTTTGTCTTGTCTTTGGTGAGATTATCATTTGTCTTTTGGAATGCTTCTTGCTTTTTATACACACACATATGTATATTATACTATTATGGAAGAGGAATGTACAATACAAGCAACTTATGAGAAACAAAAGCATAAGCTGGCATGAGTTAAATTATAAAGGATTTTGAACATCAGCATTGAAAGATGAAATCCCTCCATGACCTAGTAGTTTACAAAGACAAAGCTTCGAAGTTCGGTTTGCTAGGAACCTTGGGCAAACTTGGATTGGTCCCTATTCAACCTGGGTTTGCCCAAGGTTTGACTCTTGCTTGCACATGCAGGCGTACCCAGGTTAGATGTGCAAGCCTGGGACAAACCTTAGGTGATATTAAAAAAACAAAAAAGCCCTAAGTAACTCTAACTATAAATGAGGATTTTTGATTTGTATTGATTTTCCATGTGTAGTTGCACTCATAGATGAAAAACTCGGACTTGGCAATTACTCGGTAGACCCCAAATTTTTAAAAATTTGGGATTCAGCAAAAACTCGGCAAAACTCGACAAATTTATCGAACATTTAAAAATGCATAATTTTTTAAAAATATTCTTAAAAAACACACATTTTTGAATTTGTAGAATGCATTACTAATTTGCTTCATATATAAATCAAAATTAAGAGTTTAATACTGTAATGTCCCCTTTCTTGGAATGGTCTCCATTAGAGTTGATTTGGGCTTTTCTCCCCGCTCCGGGACCTTTTGAGGACGTCATGGGTGATGATTTGTCATATTTGTATGGATGCCATGTTGATGCTTTCGTTCATGCCAAGGAAAGTATAAGGATTCCTTGTTTACACTCTCATTCATGGTCACATTGTATACATCACTATGGAGGGTGTTGTTGTTACCTTGGGTGACTTGAGATAAGGAGTCAAATATTCTCTAACACCTCATGATGAAATATGATACTTTGAGGATAGCGCTTGAAGGAGACAAGATAACATTAAATTATATCTTTAATTTAATTTATTGTTTTTGGCGCCCAAATAGAGAAGGGAGGTTGGTCCTCTTGGCGGGAAAAAGGCATACTTAAATTATATATTTTATTGCCTACCTAAAAAAGGGAAAAAAGCTACTAAATGATGCTAGGTCAGCCAGCACAGAAGGTTAATGAAAACAGGGATAAATACTAGTTGGATTTGTGGCATTTTGTCATCATTCATTCATCATTCACTCAAGTTATCTTTTGGAGAATAATTGGAGACGAAAACCTCTAGTTCTTGGAAGGAGTTGGACGAAAACCTAACTTCTTCATAAGGAGAATTCTGTGACGGGAGTTCATGTGCACTTCAACTTCAATTGGCCAGAATTTATATCAGCTATGAGAGCATTCATGAGAAGCAAAGTACCTAGGATGGGAGTGAATTGCCATTGAAGAGGAGTGAACCATATTTGAGGAAGAGCGACTGATTTCTAGGGCAGATTTGAGGTGGTTTGTTGGCTGACTGGAATTAGAATTAGGGTTTGAGCAGATTCATAACAGCAGACTTGCATCTACTAATTCGGCCCTCATTGGAGTCTATTCTTGCATAATTTTGGTATGTAATTATTGGCACAAGTGTCTATTTTGTTGCTGGGCTATTGGCTGGTTGCCATCATCATATTTTGTACTCCAAACTTCATATTTACAGCAGATAATTACAGCAGACTTCATGTTCCTTGTGTTTGGTGTAAATTGATATGTTCAATGTGTAATTCATGGTGAATATCATTTGCATGATTGGGCGAATCATATGGTATGATTACATTGATGTTTGATATGATTTATGATAATTATATGCAATTGTTTGAAGTCTGATTTTTGGAGCAGAATTAGGGTTTTAAGTAGAAAATCAGAAATATAGCATAATATTCCATTTGGGACATTACAAGTGGTATCAAAGCCATGATCTTGCCAGCCTGGAGGGTTTGATCATGGAAGACAAGGAGATGGAATCTTTGAAAGTTATTAGACAAGGTCAAATCTATTTGATAAAGGAGCTTGAACGATGGATGTATGAACAAGAAGTTAGACAAATCATTGAAGAATACAATGCCTTATCACTTGGTTTTAGGTTAGCTACTCCGTTTGAATTTCATTTGAAGGTTCTTGAAGATGGAAATCCGGGAAAGAAGGATCTATATGATTATATCAGAAAATTGAGAAAGGAGAAAGAAAAATCAGAAGTTTCCATGAATGCCAAGGTGGAGAAGAAAGAAGTTTTACAGCCCTATAAGGACAAAAGAGAATTACCTAATGAAGAACACCTAAGTGACCACGAAGAGTACAAAGTAGAGGCCTCCATGGAAGGAGGAGGACTCCTTGTTGATAACTTGCATCATAAGGATATGGGCGACTAAGTTACCGGTCCTGGTACTGGTCCCGGTTTGGGTTCGCGGGTTCGGCCAAAAATTTTTTTGGGTGTGGGTTCGTTTTGGGTTCGCCTATACAAAAACATATAAAAATCAGAAATATATACATATTTACAGTAGTAATTAAGTATATTAATACATATCATTACTGCTAATCATTACTGCTATTTATTTTACTAATATATATTAATATTATATATAGCAGTAATGATATATAAGATATATTAGTAAAATAAGAAACATATCTAATATTCAATTATATAAATATATAATGTAGATATTTAAATAATATATTAATAAATATAAATAAGAAATATAGAAATACATTAATATAAAATATAGTAATATTAATATAAATTAATATGAATATAAAATATATAAATATTAATATTAAGAAATAAAAAATATATTAATATAAATATGTTAACATATTTTATATTGATTTTAATTTATATAAATATATAAATATATTAATATAAAATATATAATTATGAAATAATAAATGTATTAATATTAATATTACTATGATTACAATATATATTAACATGAATATAAAATATATAAATATATTTATGTTAATTTTAAAATTTAATATGAATACGAAAATAAAAATAACTATATGCTTACCTTTGGCTCTAAAATTAGAGTCGGCCCTTGACTTCATTCGACGGCCATTCCGGGCCAACTAAACCCTATGGATGCCTCACCCGAAGCATTCCTTCGCTCAATTCCATGCCCTGTTGACCTGGAACCACCACTAGGAGACCCAACGAGCTGCCCGGATCCTTTTCGCCGTTTCAAGAGCCAGAAGCAAAGGTAGAGCCCGTTGGTCCAGAAAGGAGACGTCTTTGGTGATGAGAATAATCAAGACCATGAATTCAAGCTTGCGGGCTACCCCACTCTTTCAACCCTTTCTTCCCCTCTCGTCTCTTCAGAAACCATGGCCATCGGACTTGGGCAAAGCATTGAGAAACAAATTTGTGAAAAACAGATGCTAAAAAATATTAAAAAACATCAAAAATTGCTACGGGTTCTGTTCATGCCCACAGTCTTCTGCACGTGCCCTGGACGAATCCCCTGGCGAACCGAACCGAATTGGGACCCTGCGCCAGTAGGAGGAGAACCGGTAACTTAGATGGGCGAAGAAGCATCACACATTGCAAATGGTGAATACCTAAGGCTTCATAATGATCACATGAAGGAAGGACATGATATCATGAAGATGGCCAAGATGGATCAGCTACATGAAGGTATGAGTTTTGATGATGTCCCATTACTTGGTCATGGCATTGTTTCACTTCCTTTACATCATAATAGCAAGGATTCCGATTGCACTTTGGGAGATCTTGAAAAAGATATCGTTCATGCATATGAGGGAAATTTAGAAATCTTGTTATGTAATGAACCAAGAGATGTTGCTAAGATTGAATTAGATTGGCAAGAGTTGAAGGAACCCTTGGTGGTTAAAGAGGTCATAGCGGTGCACACATCTTCTAGATCAGCCATGGAGGAAGATAATGAGGTAGAAGATTCTACCTACTACTTTGACGGAGACCCTATGATAGAGCATAATGATGACCTAGCTTTCACACATGAGTATAATGGAGAAGGTGTCAAGGAAGGAGTTGATTTGGAGAAGCACGATCATGGAGACCTTGGGTCCAAGACATCATATCCTTTGGAAGGTCAACTACGGGTAAATGAAGGTATGATTGAGGCAGCTCTAACTCTTTTTGATCATGTTCATAAGATGATGGTAGGCTTGTGTTGGAAGGCTCTAGGGAAACATGAAGACTTTGAAGAAGACCTATATCTTGCCGACCTACATGAGCTCAAGAAGGCCTTGGTGGTAGTGAAGTCCAACTACCTTCACTTGCCTATGGATAGAGATCATCTTCTCACACTTGGTGAGATATACTTGGATGCTTTGAGAAGGAGGGAAGATGAGATGGATGAGCCTTGTTGGGAGAGAGCACACTCTTCATCATACACACCGGAGGTTTAGTCTTCTATGACAGCTACATGCAAGAGACAACATGCCAATCCAAAGCTTATGAAGAATGGACACATGGATAGAGGAATTGATGGTACACAAGGAGACATAGCTTGCAGCCATAAGACAGAGTTTGGGACACGTGGTACACCTGATTTTCCGTTGAAGACATCACATGGACCTGCCTTAGTTGATGATCACTCACTCATGAAGGAATAGAAGGTTAAGGTCTACAAGGACATCACTCAAGGCATGAGGTAAGATCTGATTTTTGGATATGTAACAGCAGCCCCTTACTCTCACGATATCAAGACATGACAGCCAAAGGAGAAGAGGTGCAATTCAGATTTGATGCAAGTGAATCTCATATAGAGCCCCTTCTTGGATCTGCATTTGTGAGAGGACACATGGCAAAGGAAGAAGAGGTGATTAAGGATCTATAGGACAGCTGGACAAGGTATGATAACAGGCCTGATTTTCTGATATATGGCAGCAGTCCTTTGTCTTCACATTATTATGTTATGACAGCCAAAAGGATTAGCCTTGAGGCATGTAAATTTCATGACGAGTCTCACATTGGGTCAGCACTTCATGGGAAGCATGCAACAGCAATGAAGGAGGTGTTTGGCATAGAGCAAGACACTACAGAGAGGTGTGACAGACGTTCTGATTTTTATTGGATCAGCAGTCTTTCTTTCTTGCATACTTATAGGTTGGCAACCCCTACACTTGAGAATGAGAGAGGAAAGATTGGTTGTTGGCACTCCATGGAAAATCAAGCGTGAAGACTTTGTGGACTGTCCAAGGCACAAGATGATTGAGTTGATATAGAGTGGCATGGAAGAGGCAAAGAAGGTTCCAAGCACACGGCATCAAAGGGATGAGCATTGCATGATGGGTAGAATGAAGCAATCAGATTTGCATAGTGCGAGGTATGATTCAGAAATCTTTGTTTGTTCACATTGCTTGCCCCATAAGGATTTGGCGTCATATATTTTGGAGAGCTATTCGAGGGCCCATGTCATAGGCATGGATGGAGTGTTGGAGCACACACTTAGTGGATCAGCCACTAGTGCCTTGTCTTCAGATGACAAGGGAGTCATAAGTGGTTCAGTTTTTGATGCTTCGTTGGACATCCTTGGTGAACATGAGGAAATGAGTAGTGATATGATGTAGCCCTATCATCTTGTTGATCCCTTGATGTTGGAGTATGGCATTGGACTTGGTGGTGAGCACGATGGCATTGATTTTCCAGCCTTAGTTCATGGAGTCCTTGCGGAGTTTGCTTGTGATGAGACTCAACAGGTAGATGACTTTTTGATGGAGTATGAGGCTGCCCTACTTAAGGGATTTGAGACTCATGTCATGAAGACACTTGTTTTTGCTTGGCATCCACAAGGAACAGAGTTTCAGCTGAGCTATGACATGAGTATGCTTGATTTTGAGTCACTAATGCTTGCATTTCAGCTGGGCTATGGCTTAGGGTTTGGAGATGAGCATGAAGATATTGATGTCCCAGCCCTAATTCCTGAGTTACTACTTCAAGCACAAAGGAGATATGGCTGTTCTACATTGTTACACATGGATTTCATAGGGGGTACTTGGAGGACAACAACTGATTAGGTATTTTGGAGAGGCTTGGATCATCTCTTCATCATTAGAGGATGGCATATGGATGATACTCCATCACCATATGTCATTAGAGGTATTATTTGCAGCCACATAGGTTTGTTTTTCAGTTGGGAGGTTGTTGTTTTGACCTACATCAGCAACCTAGGAGGAGCTGATATGTATCGTTTTGCACCTATGATGGGAGTTTTGCACATCCATGGGAGGTCGACTGGAGTTGAAGGATGGTTTGAAGTTGTTAGCACTTTGAGATGCTACCATCTCTTCATGTTTACCAGATGTGATGACAGGATGATTTGGGATCCACGTGGAGGTATGCGTGTATCACTTCATTGGAGTGTTGATGGGTTACTTCACATGTCATGTAACACTACCAATGATTATATTAGAGTGGTGCAGCAGAAGTCTGGAGACTTGTGGTTGTGGTTCAGGGATCACACTCTTCATCACTTGTTCTTCGATGCTTCAGATTGACCCAACTATTGCTTCTCAAGGAGTGGCACCTTGGGAGCTTTAGGGTTTGTTGCACTTGTGGTTGCGGGCATACTTTCTGGAGAATGGTACTTGGTTGGGCTCGAGGGTGTATGGTTTCAGCTGTTGGAGTTCACTTTGCATTGCATTCTTCCATTTCTTCTTGGAGGATGCAACCACCAGTGGATGATTTGTACGGCCACCAGGCATGCAGAGAGATGGAGATACATGTCATCTGACATTATCTCACAGTATACACACTTGCCATTGCTTGAGGACAAGCAATTTCGGGAAGGGAGAATTGTAATGTCCCCTTTCTTGGAATGGTCGCCATTAGAGTTGATTTGGGCTTTTCTCCCCGCTCCGGGACCTTTTGAGGACGTCATGGGTGATGATTTGTCATATTTGTATGGATGCCATGTTGATGCTTTCGTTCATGCCTAGTAAAGTATAAGGACGCCTTGTTTACACTCTCATTCATGGTCACATTGTATACGTCACTATGGAGGGTGCTGTTGTTACCTTGGGCAACTTGAGATAAGGAGTCAAATATTCTCTAACACCTCATGATGAAATATGATACTTTGAGGATAGTGCTTGAAGGAGACAAGATAACAATAAATTATATCTTTAATTCAATTTATTGTTTTTGGCGCCCAAGTAGAGAAGGGAGGTCGGCCCTCTTGGAGGGAAAAAGACATACTTAAATTATATATTATATTGCTTAGGTCGGCCCTAAAAAAGGGAAAAAAGCTACTAAATGATGCTAGGTTGGCCAGCACAAAAGGGCAATGAAAACAGGTATAAATACTAGTTGGATTTGTGGCATTTCATCATCATTCATTCATCATTCACTCAAGTTATCTTTTGGAGAAGAATTGGAGACGAAAACCTCTAGTTCTTGGAAGAAGTTGGACGAAAACCTAACTTCTTCATAAGGAGAATTCTGTGACGGGAGTTCATGTGCACTTCAACTTCAATTGGCCAGAATTTATATCAGCTATGAGAGCATTCATGAGAAGCAAAGTACCTAGGATGGGAGCGAATTGCCATTGAAGAGGAGCGAACCATATTTGAGGAGGAGCGACTGATTTCTAGGGCAGATTTGAGTTGGTTTGTTGGCTGACTGGAATTAGAATTAGGGTTTGAGCAGATTCATAACAGCAGACTTGCATCTCCTAATTCGGGCCTCATTGGAGTCTATTCTTGCATAATTTTGGTATGTAGTTATTGGCACAAGTGTCTATTTTGTTGCTGGGCTATTGGCTGATTGCCATCATCATATTTTGTACTCCAAACTTCATATTTACAGCAGATAATTACAGCAGACTTCATGTTCCTTGTGTTTGGTGTAAATTGATATGTTCAATGTGTAATTCATGGTGAATATCATTTGCATGATTGGGCGAATCATACGGTATGATTACATTGATGTTTGATATGATTTATGATAATTATATGCAATTGTTTGAAGTCTGATTTTTGGAGCAGAATTAGGATTAGGGCAGAATTATAAAGAGCAGAAATTCTAGGGCAGAATTAGGGTTTTAGCAGAAAATCAGAACTATAGCATAATATCCCATTTGGGACATTACAAATACATATCAGAGACCAAAAAATGAGTTCAACTTTCCAATATATATGAAATTCCGGTTTTGTTATCACTAGAAAATATAAATCATAAATTTCTTCTACGACTAAAGCTCAACAAAATTTTCTTTCGCTGTGTGGTTATTATGGAAGTGGATGGTATAGCTATGGTATCCTCAACAGGAGCCTCATCTATAGGATCATGTTGTACATTTTGGGAACCTGCCCCTGATGGCTCATCATCATTGGTTTCTGTCTCTAAATCCTCATATGCTGCCACATTCGCTTGGCATTCAGTTGTACCCTCTCCAAAGCAGCTATTTCATCATCAGTAATCCACATCGACATTTTTAGCAATCCAATCTGAATATGGATCAATGTCTTCAAGCTCCAATGCATGATTTGATTCCTTCTCTTCTACCTTCTCAAGTAATCGAAGGTTGTACCGCACATAGACAAGGTCATTCAAGCGCTTTTGAGTCAACTTGTTGCGCTTCTTTGTGTGAATGGCCTCAAAAACACTCAAGTTGTGCTCACGGCTGGATGCACTACAAGGCTGGGATAAAATCTGAATGACAAGATTTTGAAGATTAGGTGTTGTGGCACCATAATCTTCCCACCATAAATCTGCAAGGATAACATTTATAACTTCGTAAGGATTTTAGTAAATTTAAAAATTAAAATAAATAGTAAATTAAAATTAAACATATGTTTTTTACCTAGTTGCAGAGTGGATCTTCTACGAATGCAAAAAGTTGACGAATACAAAGGCCCTTCCGCCCTCTTATAGCTCTGTATCTCATCGAGTATGAGGTCTCAAAGGTTATCATCAACGACCAACCTCTCAATACACACGTTGAGGCCAAGCATAACCTCTGCATCTGCTTTGAATGAAGAGTAGTGTAATGTCCCCATTTTCTGAGTGATCACCTAATGGAGTCGGTTAGCTTATCTTATTTATGTAGGCTAAGCCAGAGGGCTAAGGGAATGACCTAATTGATTAAATACTATGTTTAATCAATTTATTAGGGCAAATTGATGATGAGAGTTGACTTCGTATATTTTTGTGAACTGATTGGTGAAATGAAAATAAATAAGATAATTTGCCCTAATGGTGAGCAACCAAGGAGAGAGAAAAAGGAAATAAAAGGAAGGAGAAAATAAAGGATGGAAAAGCCCTTAGATATTTTGTAATGCCAAGGAAAAATAAAATAAATTAAAATAAAATTCCTTGGAGGTGGACGACCTAGTATAAGGTCAAAATATGAAATATTGAAGGCCAAAAGTGGTTTGCTCCTCTTGGAGGAAGGAATAAAAATAAAATAAAATATTTTATTTATGTTGGGTGCCTAGCATGAGGTCGGCCCTAAGGAAAAAGGGAAAATGCAAATAAAATGAAATATCTAGAGGAGGTCAGCCATATTTGAGTGGGAGAAGAATTGGCTATAAATACAAGGTCACTTGGAATCATTTCATCATCCATTCATATCTTATTTCATTTGGAGATTCTTCTCTTTAGCTGCAACTTTGGTTGGGCTATATTCCAAGGAGGAAAACCCTTAATAAAACAAGTTATACCTAGCAATGATAGTGTAATAATATCATAACAAAAATATATCAGAAGACAGCCCCATTCCTCATCAAAATTCTAAATTGGAATTTAACAGCTAGCCTTCTTTTGTTATTTAAACATATACCGCGATCTTAATCCAATTGCTCAAAGCTATTTTATAGTGTTGATTTAATCAAAACAATTTTGTTTTATTTAGAAATGTAGGATGAGCATGTGGATAAGTCTCTTCGATCACCACTTGCTCAGTGATGATCTCATGAGCAAGATGTCTCACATAATGCTATCCCAAGTATGCATTTAAGCTATTTTATTACTAGAGCATATTTGAATCCAATCGATATCTTTACTAACAGGTTAAATTTCATGTTTATTTAATTTCCATCGAATGTTTTTTTTTTAAAGATACATTTTAATCTATTTGGCTGCGTTTGATTCTTCCATGAAACTTGCATCCTAAAATATATAAAGAGAAGTATGAATTTGTCAAAAACCTACACTATAGGCAAAAATGTTAATTAATTATCAATAGTGATATTGCTTTCTTTCTAAATAAATCTAGATATAACTTTTCTTACCCAAATACCTTAATATGTGAGCTGCAAGAGTTTGAACTGCGTCCAATCTGCTCTTCTAATATGAGTTGCATGAGTTTGAAGCTGCAGCCAAGCATGTTTTAAAATTTTAAAGCTAAATGTTCACCATACTGCTGGGGCTGCATAGACATGGGGAAATAGATTTTGAAAGTTTATTTTTGGTATTTCAAGTGTATATGCAGTGCACTGCTGCACAGGGATAGCTCAAAGATTTTATTCCATAAGTTTTCCATTTAACTACGGTATGGATTGTCATAAAGTTACAAATGTTTCAAAGTTTAGTGTTGAACTACCACAAAAATTCTTGCATGCCGGTAAAGGAATATAAAATCATATATATATATATATATATATTGCCATTGAAAAGATTGACTAGGCTACACTCTAGCCACGACCCATAGGGTTATATTTCAGCACTAGATTATTTGCCTCATACTAGATTGGAAGATTGGGAAGAAAAGAAAGTTTGCTATACTGCAACAAGTATACTATGGAACTCAAACACAACAGTGAGGCGCCAATTTAGACGACGAGGATAACACTGTTATGTCACTCTATGCAATCGCAGGAAAAGCTCACCCAATTTCCCATCATAAAAATGTATAGCATACAATTAAGAGTGATAATAAGTTAACTATTAACAAAATTAGTGATCTTATTGTGCATAAAAGTTTACAAAAGAACATACCTAGCACATTGGACATACCTCTACATGTCCAACATGAAAAGATCGAATGCACAATCAATATAGACCTTCCGTGCATCTTGTCCAGGACCCTATCCATTTGCAAACTGCACCATCCTCCTCAAGATAGCACTATGCACATATCTGATATCTTTCTGATCCGTTTGTTTTTTCTTTTTCCCCAAAATATCTTTCCCCAATTTTCTTTAAAATACCTGTCGTTTTAAGTGATCAACATAGACAACCTTCCATTTTTGTTTCACAACTGCCTGCAAATTCCTCTTATTGCAGCACCCCAGCTCACGGAGAACCCATTGGCGATGTCCCCTCATGGAACAAAGTTTTCCAAAAACAAAAGTGAAATTTAGAAATATTTCAAATTCTTCTTGTCTCCCTTCACAATCTGCAAGATCTTTTATTGCTCAAATTGTTTTAACCTCCCATCCAAATTGTTTTTCCTCTAGAAAAACTGAATTCGATGTCCTCTCAAGATGTAGAGCATTTAAATATATATTATGTCCTTATCCCCTCACTAAAGCAAAATAAAGCTAAATTAAAAGTTAAAACACAAAAATTTCTTTTTTTCTCCTTAATCCTACGTTTGCTTTAAAGCTTAAAGCTTTATTTTTTTATTATTATTACTATTTTCTTTTTTTTAATACAAAAACAAAACCAATAAAACATAAAAGATATAATTTTTCTATTTAAATTCTCTTTAAACAAATCACTCTTGTTTTTTGAAATAAAAGAATATATATTTTAAGATCATAAAGCAAAAAAACACACATTTCATTAAATAATTATGCTCTCACAAAATGCATATCTAAACTACATGCATCTAAGCGAGTGTGTAAATAAACTCCATCATGACAGGTTGCCTTCGAATGGCTAGAACCTTCTCCTCGATGATACTCTCTCTCCAACCTGAGTGAGTGTCGATAGTTCCTGTTGCACTCACTGAAACATAAATGATAATTAGTCATCATCAAAATCATGATTTGATCTAT
Source organism: Cunninghamia lanceolata (assembly GCA_027924645.1). Lineage (NCBI taxonomy): Eukaryota > Viridiplantae > Streptophyta > Pinopsida > Cupressales > Cupressaceae > Cunninghamia > Cunninghamia lanceolata. The sequence goes on along the minus strand of BSBN01000213.1, from coordinate 26,670,901 downwards.
CATTTAAAATAAACGTTCATAAATTGGCATTTGAATATAAATGATAATCATGTCGTAATTCAACATTCTCGTAATTATCAAAATGATTAATCATTACTAGAAATCATTTCTAATTACAAGTCAAAAGATAATTAACATAATCAAATTATCTTTCCTGATTGTTCGCTAATTAACAATTAAATACATGAATCAAATAGTTAAACTAGGCAAAATAAATGGGATGTGACAAATGTCCTAAAAGTCTCTTTTTGGACATTGGAGTCCATGGGCTCCACTACACCCATTCCTGCTTAATAAATTATTACATTACAATGTTACATTCTATGTTCTGATACCCATCAGAGACATCATACAGTGAAATTAATCCTTCAATTATCTTTTCACTTTATTTACTTTCACACTGTAAAATCTCAGTCTCATAATTGATGTGTTGTTTCCCAGACTTCCCTGCCATCCGGATCAATTAGTTTGACATCAAGCAATGGTAAGTCACTCAAAACAATACCCAAATGACTGATATGAATGATTTCTTGTTGGCTTAACTGCTAGGATAGAGCAGTGATGAGTATTGAATATTATTCTCTATCATCTTCTAGACCTGATTTATGAATAACACTTCTTGATCTGCATTAGACACTTCTATTGCTTTTTAATTGATTTTCTTACTACATTTTCATTACTTCTTCTCTCTAACATCAGTAGATGTTAGTAAACACACAATCGATATATTTGCAATATATGTATATATAAAGTTAACGGTATCGGTCTTGCCCTATTATAAACTACTTCAAGAAATGACACTAGACATGTTATTATGCTCAACTTTGTTAGACTTTCTCTCTTTGGAGAGGGTGGCACATCCCAACTTAAATCAAGCAATACATTAAGTTTTACCTTAATAGTTACCTTTTTTGGTCATTTTTTGAATACTACCTGATTTTGTATTCGCTTAATTCCTTTTTCTTTCTGAAAACCTAGGTATGCATTTTTTCGGTTTCCTGAGACATGCAATGTTTGGCATTTTTCTAGTAGGAGGGTAGTTCTTAGACTTTTATCTGATATCTTTGTTAGTTTAATGTTGTAGGTTTTGGGTAGTTTCTATCAGATTGACATTGGGTTCACTGATGATATGCCCTTTTATCATGCAGGCACCCGCAATTGGTTGCCAATGGTTCTCTTGGTCTCCTGTTGATGGCATGACATACAAGGAGAAAGTTGCACCTTCAAGGACATTTTGCTTATACGAACAGGTTCTTTTCAGTTCTGTATGATATTTTCCATTGATGTGTGATTTAAGTCAGCATTGAAATCACCAGTTCACAAATACTTAAGCTCAATCCTGATTTGCTTTGGGTTGTGGAATATTTTTCCCTTCTAAAATGTGAATGTGGATCTCTCTCTTGTGAGGCACTAATGCTGGAGCTGTTAATGTATTTAAATAGCAGAGACATCAAATGCCATTCTGCTTTCCATTACATGGTTATGCATAACATATCATTCTTACTCGTAGTTGCACCCTTCAAGTGTTTTTGTACAAGCAGATCAAATCTATTTCAGTGTTTGAGGAGATAAGGGTGCTGCAAATATTTGGCACTTTATATTTCAATTTAACTTAGAAAGAAAGAAAGAAAGAAAGAAAGAAAGAAAGAAAGATATTATATTAGTGTCCATGAATGATGAAGAATAGGTCAAAGAGACTGGAACTTACAACAAATACAATAGCAAAGAACTAGGGCAAAATAGGGGGCCCTAAACTTGAAGCAAATGCAATAAAGCAAGAGAAGCAGGAAAAACATAGAAATGTACAAATGAGGGTTAACCCAAAAACTTAAAAAAATAGGTTTCCACCAAACAACTACAAGTATAAATAGATATGTGAGGGGAGGACCTCGCAAGGAGTGGAAGTAAATGAAGATCACCCACGGGGGAACAAAAATCATTAGGTGTCTGTATTTGGGATATGTTGGAAGAGCCAACAATATTGTCATCAATTATTGTAGGAGTGCCAATGTAGAGTTTGAGAATGCTCGTTGGGGAAAGTCTAGGGCTAAGAAAGTTGGGTTGGACAATCCTAGGAGGCAGTCAATTTTGCATAGAATCTCCTTTGGCACTCAATGCCTAAGAATTACTAGTAGTAGGAAATAAATTGGTAATGTGAGCTTGCCCTCGAGATCTGTGTTGTGAAAGAATGGTGTTAAAGGGTCCTTGATGTTGAGAAGAGATAAAGCCATGACCATCAAAATTAGAGCTGGAATGCCAAGGAGTCTCAGTCATAGTAGATTGCAAAAATCAGTAATGCCTCATAGATCTGTCTTCATCAGCAGGTGAATCAATAGCATCTAGAGGGCATTTAATGCGTCCAACATTTGTGACAAGATGAAAGAAGGAATTAATCATTAAGGTAGATCTTTGAGGGTCATGGAGAAATCTGTTCCTGAAAGCGGTGATCTCACAAAGAAAACGGGTTGAGCATCTTTAATTAGGGTAGCAGAAGAAAATGGATAGAGAACCACCATAATCTGTGTGAACAATGGTACCTCCCATAGATTTCATATTAGATTGTAGACTGGAAAATAATAAAATGCCCCTCGATCTCAACCTCTTGGAGAGAACAAAGGCGGTAGACCCTTGTCATGTCCCCAATTTTAAGTAACTTAAAATGGTTCTAAATTGTAATTTAATTTTATAAAGTATTTTTACTTTATAAAATTATTAGTTTTATTAAGTTACTTATGTCATTTAAAAACACTTTATTAATTAAAGTGTTATTGTACACACACATTTAAAAAGGGTCATGTAAAAGCATTTAAAATTGTAAGGTGTGATTGTGTACATAAAAACTTTCATTTAATAAAATTAGGGCCTGTCCTAATTGATGAAAGTTTAAAAGCGCTGTTGAGAGTCATTGTTGAGCATGTTTTAGATGCTTGTGTTGATGTTTATGTCTTTTGTCAAGTTTGTATTCAGCTGATGTCAAGGTGATGTTCCCTTGCATTTGCAGAAGTTGGTTTGGTGATGCTCCCTTACCAGCATTGAGGTGAAATCATCCCAAATTTCACAGTTGAGTTTCAAAGTCAGTTTGCTGGGTTTTCGATATTTGGTCGGAGACCATTTGCGAGTTTCATTGAAGATCTATGTTTGCAGACATTGTTGAATAATCAGAAGTTATATATTATTTGTAAATTTGGTGACCTTGTTTATGCCAGAAGTTTTATTTGCAAATTTATGGATTTGTAAACAAATATAAATTTGCTAAGTTTGAATTGATATATATCATAGTTTGTAAAGTGATATCATATCATAGATACCGTTGTTCCCATCGTTTGAATGTAGAGTTTCTTGGCCGTATGACCGTATATCGCTGGAGACCAATCCAAAATATTTGAAGTCTTCCGCGAGTCATAGAGAAGTCACAATAAATAAAGGAGATTATGCTGAGTAGTTTGTGGGTCCCTGTGCATTCGCAGCAGTATATTTCAAAGAAGCCGTCCATTAAACAAAGGAACGCCGTTACTATCGAAAGATCATTATAAGTGATAAAAGAAATATCATCTTACAAGGCAGCGCTTGGCAATGTTATACAGATTTGTGTTTTCTTTTGAAAGATTGGTATTGCTACCTAATAGGGAACAAAGTCTGACACATTAGTTCAGTCAGCATTTGCAAGTTCAAACATTGCTAAAAGTGGATTGTGGACCCCACCATATATGGTGATCTTCAATAATAAGTGAAGTCTTGAATAGAAATGAATCGCAGTTTATATTTGATGCTCTATATGGTATAAAAGATTTGTTTATGAATGAAATAGATAATCTGAAAGGTGATGTGGGACCATAATAATATCATTGGCAAGTAATTTATATATGGGAATTAGTATATTTTGAAGTGCTGGGCAGTTTGAAGGTAATCGGGCTTTATAAAAGGAATCACATCATTTAGAAGAGTCACTCCTTGCTGCTGTACATTGTATTGTATGTATTGAACATTTTTATCTAAAGCACCGTGATTGAGATTTTATAAGGAATTCTGGATGGAATGATACAGGGGCAATGTTCTGATTATCAGAGTTGTCAGATAAAACAGTTTGGAAGATATAATCAGCAGTCCAAGCAGTAGAAGAACAGGGACAGCAACTAAGTGAATCTGCCAACCATCAAGTTCTTAATACCTCTTTGGTATGCAAACAATTTTGTAATTTGAGTTGGTATTCTCTGTATGTGAGCAGCAATAAAACTATTTTTCAAATCTTCAATTTGAACATTCTAACTGTTATCATATGAGCCTCTACATCAGTTAGATATTGTGGTGTTGGTAGTCATAAGGTTTGTGCTTTAGAGTAGTATTTTGGTGTATCATTGAATGGCTCAATGCTAATTTTGCATATCTAAAGAAAACAATTCTGAGATTGCATTGTGAAGATTGGAATGCTAAGTGATTGACGAAATGTCAAACTGGGTAAACAACAGAAATAACAGAGATATTCCTAAGAGGGATATTACAACCCTTTCACTTTCTAAAATATGATGGTCCATCTCAATTTGAAGTTGATGGACCCACAACAAGCCAAGGGGAATCCATAGAGCGTGAGATCAAAGATACTAAAGATAGTTGCGCTGAACAATGGTCCCACCAGCAACTTGTAAGAAGTGCTGAATGTTGAAAACCAATTTGGGGCTAAGAGAATTGAGAGGGGAGATTCAAGTAACTTAGTGAAGAAATTCTAACAAAGACAATCAATTTCCTAATGCATTCATCGAAGAATTAAATTCTTTAACATTGCATTAATTGCACACTTGTTAAAATTCAAAACAACAAAAGCAAAAACAAGACACAAGTAATTTACACCTTCGAATCAGTTTTTCATTCCTTCAAAAAACTTACAAGGAAACCTCTACAAGCTATTCTAATAACAGCTGCACGGAATTATATTATTGTGTTTGATCACACTTGATCACTGAGTTATTTTACCTTTATCTTGCACCTATCTTTATACTATTCAGTTAAAATCTAATCTTCAAAAACCTTCTTATCTCTCGCATGAGATGACTTGGAAGATAAGATTAAATCATTAGTGTACATCTACACTTTATTAAACTTAATTAGCTAAACAAAAGAATTTCACTTTATCACTTAAGTGAAATGCAAAATAGAATTAACTCAAACCACTTGCACGTTCACATTGAACTTGTGCATAAGTTCCAAACTGGGCTAGAAAACTCAACACTCCCTCTTAGCGAGAAAGGAATTCTACATCAATCCAAGTTTGTCTTTGAATGATTCAAACTTCCCTTTTGCTAAGGGCTTGGTCAAAATATCAGCTAATTGTTGATCAACTTCTTCTTAGAGGCTGGAAGGCTCTAAATCTATGATGTTGCTCATTAATGCCATGTAGTTAGGAAACTTCTTTGGAGGCCTACTCTCGTTGAACGTGCTCCTAGGAGCCTCAACATGCTCCTGAGCATCCCTCAATGTTTGGGTGAACCATCGAGGTCTCCTAACATGTAATGTCCCCATTTTCGGCATGATCGCCTACCATGTGTTGGCTAGCCTATTTTGTTCCCGTAGGCTAGGTTGAAGAAGCAAGGGAATACCTTGAGTAGTTAAATTATGTATTTAACTATTTTTCCTTGGCAAAACAAAGTTAGATTATGACTTGGAGTAATTTTGTGGTATTTATGGTGAAGTCAAAATTAATTAAATAATTTGCCTTGCAGGATTATGACAGCTAGGGTTTGAAAGACAAATTGACATGATTTGTGTCAAAATGTCAATTTGATGTGATGAAGATTGAAGGTTAATATATGGCAGGTCATTTGTGATGGATTTGGCATTGATATTACAAGGTTTTATGATGGAATCGTTGGATTTATAGAGGCGGATCTGAGTTCATTAATGTTGGCCGCTAGGGTTTGGACATCCATTATCATCATATAAGGTGAATTGCAGATTTGGACAGCCATATAGGTAGATTGTGGGCTTTGTTGAAGGAGAATAACATCATATTTCCATCGCTTAGGGTTTTGGCATACTTGGTGGAGTTGGCACCACCTTTGGAGTGATTGTTGCATATCATTTTTGCAATCAGATTGCATATCAGTCCTCTGCAGTCATAACAGGTTGATAGATCAGGATTTTGAACAGCATTTTCATCATCCATTTGATACCTGTCATCCACCTAAGGTTGGCAGCTCCCTAGAGGATCCATCGCTCTATCTTTGGAGGAGATTTGTGGGCAATTCTGGAGCTGATTTGTCATTGCCATCATCTACAAATTCATATTAGACTTCAATGTGGACAGCAGTCATATATTTGTCATCTATTTGTCATGTATGATCTCATATTGTATTAAGTAGTGTAATCAAATCGGGTATGTGTAAGCACTCTTCTTATTCAAATCTTTAATTTGAAATAAGAATCCATTGCTATTCTGAGTTATATCAGACCTCTGATTTATAATTTCAGTCCTTTAGTTTGTTGTGATTTCATTGGAAATTGGTTCTATATTGGCATTATTACATGGTATATGCATTTCCAAACTGAAAACTCATATAACCCACTCAAACAAACGAGAAAAACAAATCAGAAAACTCAGATCAGAATGAGAAAATTGGATCAGATTTAGCAAGGGTTCTTACATAACAGAAGTAGGAGTTGATGTCTCTTCTGAAGATTGTTGTTATGAACTGGAAACAACTGATATGTTCAAGGACTCAACCTTCAGAGCTTCTTGCTCGTTATCCTTTGTTATTGGAATAAATTCGATTTCCTGGATGCAAAGTTCTCCTCAACCTTTACATCCCTATTGACTATAACGTTCCTTTGTTTTGGAATATAGACTTTGTAGGCCTTAGAAGTTTCACTATAATCCACAAATAAACCCTTCCTGTTGGAAGGTTCCAACTTGGTCCTCTTCTCTACAAGTATATGGATATAAACTAGACAACCAAGGATGTGGAAATGACTCACCTTTGCCTTCACACCAGTGAATGCCTCCTCTGGTGTCTTGCCTCCAAGATCTTGTGAGTACACTTGTTCTGGATATAGACTGCTGTGAAACATGCTTCTGCTCAAAGAAACACCAACAAGTCCAGGACATGAATCATGGCCTTAGCACTTCCTATAATGGATTGATTCTTCTACTTAGCAACCTCATTCTATTGTGGGTTGTATGGAACTGTTAACTCTCTCTTTATCCCTACTTCCTTGTAGAAACTCTTGAACTCCTTTGAGGTATACTCACCCCCATTGTTCGATCTCAAGACTTTGATCTTCTTCCTTGTTTGGTTCTCAACTAGATCTTTGAACTCCTGAAACTTGTTAAAGACCTCATCCTTGGTGTTTAAGAAATAAATCCAAGTCTTGCGAGAGAAATCATCAATAAAAGAAACATAATACATGCTTCCTACAATTGATGCTACTGACATCAGTCCACACACATCTAAATGCACTAAGTTTAGAATCCCCTTAGACCTATGCTTGCTACTTGGGAAAGCAGCCTTGACATGCTTGCCAAGTGTGCATCCTCTACAAACTCCCTGTTGTTCATTATTAAACTCTGGAAGACTTGTGACAATCTCCCTTAGAATAGGCAACATTGCATGATGTAGATGCCCCATCCTTTTGTGCCATAACTCCCACAAATTGTTATTGTTATGAATTAGAGCTAAAACTGGTTCATCCTATAACTTGTAAAGATTGCCTTCTCTAACCCCTATTACTTGTGCAATATCTAGGCTAGATTCTTTAAGCCTAATAAGGATTTGCTGATTTTTAAATTCAACCATAGCCTTTATCTTCCATAACTGAAACTGAAAGCAAATTCTTGAGACAGGAACAAGAAAAACATCATAAAATTCTAAAGAATTACTTGACTATAATTGAAAGGGAATTGTACCAACTCTTACTACTAGATACTTGGCATCATTACCAAATTCAACCTGAACTCCAGAGTTGTGTTCTTCCAGTTTGGTAAAACACTATCGGGTTGATGTCATATGTCTAGATGCCCCATTGTCCACATACCAAGCATCCCTTACCATTGTGCTGGTAGAAAGACAAGATACCATTGAGAAATCTTTCTCAAATTGGGCAGCAAACTCGTTCATTTGAGTATTTGTGAGGCTGCCACTTGCTTTTGTTGCTGCTTCGCTTTGCCTTTCTTCTTGTTTGGACACTATGATGCATACTGACCAAAATTATGACATATAAAGCACTTTCCCTAGCTATGAGGATGAATCCTCATCCTTTCCCTTTCCCTTGTTCCTTTTTCCTTTGTTTCCCTTCATTTGTCCAAAGAGAGTTGAATTATCATCACCACCCTTCTTTTTGGCTTTTGACTCCATTCGAGTTTCCTCCTAGATAGAGTCATCCCACAGTCTTTTAAAAGAAGGAAGATTCTCATGGGCACAAATACTTTGAACAAATGCTTCCATGAAGATGAGAAACGATTCGATGCCAAATTCACGAGCTCTGCATCTTCAGCCTTCTCCCTGATTGTTGCAAGTTGGTCCCGAAGTTGTGTGACCTTCATCAAGTAACTGGTAACTATATTCGATTTAGACATCTATATGGATCTAAGTTTATTTCACAAAATCATTTACCTCTTAATGTTTTCACTTTGGAAAAGACTAATTAGATCATCAAACATCTCCTTGGATGTTTTCTTTTTAGACAAATATAGAATTAAATAATCCTTTACTGCATCCATGATCATCTGCTTGGCCTTTATCTCTTTCCTTTTATGAATTGCCAAATCTTGCATATCCATAGGTGGAGTCACCTGATCCGTGACGATATCCCAAAGATCATTTTCTTCCAACAACAAAGTCACCCTGACTTTCCAAGGCAAGAAATTTATCGCACTTTCCAATCTATCCTCGAACTTGAGGCTCGCTGATGCCATTTTATAAAAATAAAATATTTTGCTCAAAATCCCCAAATCTGGAAAAAGTAAACTGATCAATAGATTTTTAAAATACCTACAATGATGCCCTTATTGCTCTAAAAACCCTAGTTTTAAAAATACCTAATTCACAGACTATAAACCCTAGCCTTTGCAGCCCTAGCTACTATTGGTAAACCCAAGCCTTTGTAGCCCTAGCTGTTGTCGGTAAATCCTAGCTGTTGTTTTATGCCCTAGTTGCCATTGCAAAAAAATTGGACATTCGTCACTGCTTACCAGTCGCGACACAAGACCCTAGTTTTAGATTTCAGACCCTTCAACCCTTGGAAAGAATACAATCTACAAAACCCTAGTTGGCATAAAAAAATCCCACGATTTTTCCTTCTGGCACAATTTTTAAATGCTTTCTGGTTGTGATTTTCACAAAAAATTGGCACGATTTTCATAGGTAGAAAACTTGCGTACTTTTTAGAAAATAACTTGAGCGATTTATTAGAAATAAATTGGCGTGATTTTAACAAAAGAATTGGCATGATTTTGTGAAGTATAGCGCGATTTTTTGTAAAAAAGAACTTGTGGTTTTCTCCTCATTCCTGCCACAATTTTTCACCACAAAAATAATCATGATTTCTTTATCTCTTATAGCTGTGATTTGATAACAAAATTAATCGCGATTTTTGACCCTTCTGAGGCGGGATTTCAAACTAGAAATCCTACGCCTGATTTGTCCTATTTCTGGCCATTGTGGTTTTCCACAAAATGTTGCGATTTTCCTTGCCAGAAAATAACCTGCGAATCTTTCCTTCAAAACCCTACGATTTTGTTTGTGCTGCTTCAACGATGCTTTGATACCATGAAGAAATTCTAACAAAGACAATCAATGTCCTAATGCATTCAATGAAGAATAAATTCTTTAACATTGCATTAATTGCACACTTGTTAAAATTCAAAACAACGAAAGCAAAAACAAGATACATATAATTTACACCTTCAAATCAGTTTTTCATTCCTTCAAAAAACTTACAAGGAAACCTCTACAAGTTGTTCCAATAATAGTTGCACGGAATTATATCACTGTGTTTGATCACACTTGATCACTAAGTTATTTTACTTCTATCTTGCACCTATCTTTATACTATTTATCTCTCGCAGGAGATGACTCGGAAGATAAGTTTGAATCATTAGTGTATATCTACACTTTATTAAACTTAATTAGCTAAATAAAAGAATTTCACTTTATCACTTAAGTGAAATGCAAATAGAATTAACTCAAACCACTTGCATGTTCACATTGAACTTGTGTAGAAGTTCCAAACTGAGCTAGAAAAATCAACACCTGGATGTAAAGATGATAAATGAAATCTCTAACAAATCAATTAAGTACCCTTTTCCTTGGATGAGGGCAAGGGGGGGCACATAAGGAGAACTCGCAAGGAGGTAGCCTTTCCAAAGAAATGTTGATAGATTGGAAGAGTTGACCGACGTCGGACAACCAACAACATTGACATCTAGAAGGACCCAAAGAGGCAATCTCCTTTGAGGAATAGAGTGCCAAGAAAGGATACCTTCCATAGGACGAAGCAAAATCAACAATGGATCTAAGCCTATGTATGAACTAAGTTAGTCTGAAGATACACTTGAGGTGAAGGGGTTGGGCAACAAATTCGACTTGGACAATACACTAAGGAATTGTTTGCTTGGATTAGTTCATATGTAGAAGCACAATCATTTGAACCGTCTCAGCTTGAGCCTCGTCACAAGATGCCAAGCTAGGACATGAACCTCAAAACCGTACAACATTGTAGGCCCAATTATTGCATTGAAGAGGTGCATCTCCAAAGGGATATCTTGGAAATGTACCTAAAAGCATCGACGCTCAAGAACAAAGGCCACAACGTATCCCTTTCAAAGATGAGATTGTGAGGTTGGCCACAAAGAAAGAGAAGGATCAATTAACTAAATCCCTAGATATTTATAAGAAGTGGTGATCTCCACCAAGCCTCCTTTGTAGAAGAAATGAAATCCGAAAAGAACATCCTTGGTGGTGTTGAAGACTATAACCTTAGTTTACTATGTTGACCATAAGTTGGTGAAGATCACAAAACTTAGAAAGAGCATCAAGTTGTCTTTGTAGGCCGTTAGGAGAATGAGAGAGGAATATAGCAATCACAACATGGTGAAGCAAGCAACCATCATCCACATGAATATGTTGTTTGAGAAAATCCTTAAGCTCATCAATGTAGATGCCACCAAAAAGGGTTGGTGAAAGAGAATAACCTTGCTTGACTCCAATAGTACTCTAATAAAGTCAAGAGGCCATTAGGGGGCCATAATTGTCCAACAACTGTCTTGTAGAGATTCATGATGGTAGTAATGAGAGTACTAGAAATACCAGTCTTGCAATTTTTTGAAAAACAAATGCCTTGGTATGGAGTCAAAGCCCTTCTTAAATTCCACAAAACAACAAAAGACTTAAGAATAATAATGATGAGCCTCTTTAATGATATCATAAAGTGTTGAAATGTGGTCAATAGTCAAGAGATCCCTCTTGAAGCCAACTTCTCACCTAGCCCTCAAATTCATGTCCTCTAGCATCTCGGAAAGTAGATTATCAAGCATCCTGGTATAGAGTTTTACAGAAGCATGCCCTATAGTGATATTCATGTAATTACTTGGCTTGGAGCAATCCCCTTATTTGTGAATGGGGTGGATAAGATGTTGTGACCAAGCAGAGGAGAACCTAGAACGGGCAACCTCATTGAGTAGCTATGACATGAGGCAGGCAAGTGAATCCACACCATACTTGAGAAACTTTGCTTGTAACTCGTCACAATCAGTTGCTTTGCTGGAGTAAAACATCAAAATAACTCTTTGGACATTGTATAAAATAAGTGACAAGGGGGAGAAGAGGGGATTATAGTGTTAGGTTGATTAGGGATATGCATTGTGGGGGTGTTCCTTAGGAGGAGGGTATGCTAGATGATCTTAGGGGAATGATGAAGGGCAACAAGGAGCTTACGGTGATGGAGACTACAATAGGCTTTACAGGTGGTGAAAATGGAGGGAGTGTTATGGACAAGGATAAAACGGAGTCTTTGATGCATGGCTTTACATTCCTCATCAAACGAACAATTCATAGGGCATAAACCATGAAGACCGTGTAATTGAGCTATGGATCATGAGGGGAAAGTAGTCAATGGTTGCCTCCCAAAGAACATTAGAGGGAAACTCATTCAAGGCAGCAACAATGAAAGATGAAAGGGAGTAGAAGATGGACATAAGCTAGCAAATTTGAAAAGCATGGTCAATGGAGTAATCATCATCAAAATGGATCATGATATGAAAAGTATTGATGACTTGAAGTGGGGGAGGAGCATAGGGAGGAACATGAAGGGTTATGGTTAAAAAAGCATTGTTGGCAAGGGAATGTAGATGTGAGACAAAGGCGCCTTGGATATGAGAGATGAAAGATTGCTAGTAAGAACATAATCAACAATTCTAGAACCACCTTCATGAGGGAAGCAAGCAAATCTATTAGAATTACGGAAACAAGAGAGCTTGTTAAGAATGTGGAGACTCCCAAATTCTCCTAGTTGGAAAAGGTGTCTCCCGTAAATAGTGAGAAGATTATTCCCATCAACCAAAGTCCTGGACAAGCCAAACTCATCCACATCTAACTCACTAAGACAAAGCTCATCATCAGCAAGATCATGAATGGGTGTTTGTTGGGTCCCGACGTGAGCATTGAAATCACTAAGAAGAACAACACCACCCAAGGAGAAGTGGGAAATCTTTGGATAGAGATCAAGGTAAGGATCATCCTCAATGCGTACAAAATAGTCAGAAGAAGTTGGCAGGATATGGTATGCAACTATGAAAACATCTCCAAGTGGGAGCACACCCCTTTGAATTTGGAACCACAAATATTTTTAATGTAAATTAGAGACCAACCATGATATCTTGGATTAGAAGTTGTTGTGGAAGAGGCAAGCTACCCACTTGAACGACAAACATCCCCAAATCTACGAGTCTCATGCCATAAGTTTGGGGCCCAAACATAACTTGTGATTTGAGGGAGAGCCCACTCGGGGCTCTCGTGGGTCTTAGTAAGAAAGATGATATCTCGTGAAGGAATAATGTCCTAGAAGGTATGTGGAGAAGACCATACAAAACCATTACAATTCCAATAGGCAATTGAAACTCCATCTCCACCAATTGAGACCCAAGAACATTGTCATGCAAACAGTCTAATGCATGACCACCACTAAGGTGGAGAATCAGAAATTAGCCTTTAATAATGGTCCATTTGTTCTTCTTTCTAGCAGCAACAAGCAGAGCATGAGCCTTCTGAAATTGCTCCACACGAAGTCATGTGAGATATGCATGAGAAGAGCTGTAAGTGCTCTTTGCTGGATTAGAATTTGATTAGAAGGGTGTTATTTGGAGTTGACCAAGCTTTGTCTAGGGAGATGTCTTTCAAGCCTAGAGAATACTATAGGAAGTTGTGACCAACCTGTAGGGGCTCAGTAGGCTTCGGAAGTTCACAAACCAAGAGGTTAAGTGCATTGGCATGCTGAGCTCTTTCCTCATTGAATTTGGCTTGAACAACCATTGCAACAACTAAAGGGGGTTTTTGACCCCCCTTAACCACTTGAACCCACAGATTTTGTTCATCCACTTGTTTTTTGATATTCTTAATGGCCTATTGTTTCTTCTTTTAAGGTGCCCCTGTTGAATGATTAACTTTGATTATTTGTTTTGAATTAAGGAAACAATATCCTAGAGTTATTGAAAATGTGGAGTGGTGGTATGAAAGGTCTGATATTTCTCAAGCATAGAAAACCATAAAGGACACAATCCTTCTATTGTAGTTATTGAAGAAGTGAAATAATTTCCAAAATTTGGAACCTAATTCCTCAATTTCAGAGATTCTGTTGGAAAGCTTGTTGTACTAAATTTATGGTGTCTTGATAGTTCGATTTTTGGCACTAGGGGTTTCCATGATGATCATAAACTATTTGCAATTATAACAGAAAAACAAAAAGGAGATGATTCACGTGTAGGCCAAGATTGCAACTGAAATTTTTTGAGGAAGGTTCACGACAAGTGTGCAATAGATGTGTGAGCTTTGAATTTTGAGTAGGTTTGTGTTGGCATAGAGAGAATATTTGCAGTCAGCAAAGAGAAGAAACCCAAAGCTTCAGATAGGTAATAATGACATTGACACAAAGTAGAGAGAAAGCTTGTGTCAATAGAGAAGAAAGGACGTGTGCGAAGGAAACACAAAACAAACTTATAAAAAACACGTGCAAAGGATACACAAAATTACAGAAAATGTGTCCATGCAGAGCAAGGTTGCATGCATGATAGACTAAGTGCATGTGCATAGGACAATCCATGTGTAGGAGGAGCAAACTATTTGAACCCTTCGAGTTGTAGTTAGCATGAAGAAACTTGCAGTACGCTTGAAAGAACCTTGATGCAAGACCACAAAATTGTTTTTCCTAGGATCTTTTTTTGATACTCATTTGTCCTCATAGAGAATAGCATGAGTCTATGCATAAGCAGTTTTGTAGTTCCTTTACTAATAGATTATGAGTCTCATAAAGAACAACTTGAATTTGTGTGCGAGTAGGTTAGAACTTAGAATCTCCATATGAGCAAATTAGAATCCCTATGCAAATAGGTTAGATCCGTGTGATCTGTGTGTGAGCTGGTTAGATTCCACTTGCGAGCCTCATTTAGAGAGTATTTTTAGAGATGCAATTCTTCAAGTAGAAATACTTGAAGTAGATTATTTGTTTAGAGATTAACTAGTGTGTCACGTTGCAGTAGGACTTTTAATTATCTAAAAGGTGAAGTGATGTAAGACTTTCAACAGTATGTCAAGGGAACAATTTAAGATTAACCTAGAAGAATGTAAAGGAATTAAATGCTTATATGTAGTGGAGGCTAGAAACTTAAATACATATTATGCAACTGATCCAGAACCGAGTTGAGTTGATAGTTCTAAGTCAGGCACATTTGTTGAGCAGTATTAAAGTATAGTAGTAGATTGCTTTAAGCAATGTATTGGTTGCTAGAATGAATATACAATGAGTTTGTGATTGGAAGATAACTTTTGGGAATTACTGGTGATGATCAAGAACATTACAACAGTGCTTGTGGAGGTGTTAACCTATCATTGTTTTCTCTATGGAAGTTTGGGCATTAATATATTGCTGTGTTCTAGCAACTGATGAAGTGTCCTTAGTGGCAGAGAAAGTTCTATTGAAGATGGATGATGCTGCTGAAGTTTATGTAGTTTCTGACGAAGTGTTGTTGAAGAGGATCCTTTAGCTGATGAAGTTGGTAGTGGTTGTTGAAGTTCGTTTAAGTCGTAGAAGAGATTCAATTGTTGTAGAAGTCGTCATTTAGTTGATAGAGTGTTGTAGGGTGGCAAGAGTGGTTGCAAAATTTTGAATTTGGTTGACGAAGTGTAGAAGAGAGGCTGCTGAAGCATGCAAGTTGTTGTTGAAGTGGTTAAGACGTTGCTCAAGTGCACAGAAGTGAGAAAACAAGCATTTTGGATGTTTGACCAATCATTTACTTGTGGGAAGGCTGTACTTGTTCTTTGGCTGTGTGGATTGTTTTTAGGGCAGCTGTTAGATGAGGCTGTGAATGTTGATGTGAGCTGGGCGGTTGATAAGTCTGTAAAGTCTCTTATTGGTGACTGTTAGACTTCAAAGGATGGGAGATTGGGCAGCTTTCTTGGATAGTTGGTAGTTGCAAATGTGCAACTGCCCATCTACCCTAGCAATCATTCGTCTTCAAAGGAGTCGAGCAGGTAGAGAAGGGGAGTTAAAGGGGAGCTTTGAGACCATTCAATAGTTCAGCTGGCTCAGGGAGTGACTTTTGTAGCAGATGCTATGGGAGAGAAGGTGTTGCAGAATCCTTGTGGTCATAGGAGTAGAGAGGAGGCAGAGGATTGTGATTTACAAATTGTAATACTTTGAAAGACCATGTTTATGTCACAGTAATCCTCATATTCGCACTGATTAGTGATGGGATATTGAAAGCGTACCATTCCTAGAGTTTTTCACCTATCTCGGAGATTCTCTGAGTTGTTTGAAGAACCCAAGGGGTTGCATCCAAAGAGAGCTATTGAATATGAGATCCAATTGTTACCAGAATGTCCTTTACCCAACTTGGGGCAGAGTGTTGGTGAAGCACAGGAAGTCAAGGAGCAACTCAAGAAGTTGTTGGAGTATGGGGTGATTCAACTGGGTACCTCTCCACACAGATCATCTATTGTCATGGTGCCAAAGAAAGATGGGACTTGGCGGATATGCATAGACTATTGGTGGTTGAATAAGATTACCTTTAAGAATCAGTATCCACTACCCCAAATTGATGATCTATTGGATCAAGTGTGGTAGGTCAGGTATTTTACAAAGTTGGACCTGAAGGTTGGGTTTCATCAAGGGTCAAGGAAGAGGATCTGTGGAAGACAATGTTCAAAACACACCAAGGACTCTACAAGTGGTTGCTTTTACTGTTTGGATTGTGCAACTCACTAGCAACTTTCATGCGCCTCATGAATGAGGTATTGAGGTCACCCATTGACTCTTGTGTTATTGTTTATCTAGATGACATTTTGGTTTTCAGCAAGTTGTATGAAGAACATTTAGATCACTTAGAAAATGTGTAAGATTTTCTAGGAGAATAATAAGTTGTTAAATGGTAAGAAGTGCAAGTATACCAAAACTTCATTGGTGTGCTTTGGTCACATGGTCGGTAATGGAGAGATAAGGATTAATCCATCCAAGGTCGAGGTGATGCCAAAGCCCACTACCATGAGTGATACACGGAGCTTTGTAGGTTCAGCTCAATAGCTTTGTAAGTTTGTAAAAGTTTTCTTTTTATCGCTGCCTTGTTACATGAAGTTAAGAGCAAAGGAAAGAAATTCCATTAGAGTAATAGTCTATAACAAGCTTTTGAAGAACTGAAGAAGAAAATCATTACAATGTTGATTCTTGCTTTACCCAACTTGCAGGCTTCATTTGTGGTGAGACAAATGCAAGTGATTCTGCTATGGGTGTGGTGCTAGTACAGGGAGGTAGGCTTGTTTGTTATCATTCAGAGGCATTTAGAGGGCCAGTTTTGAACTACAACACCTATGATAAGGAATTGTATGGAGCATAAGTTTTAGGTGGGTGATATGGTTTGGGTGTACTTGTGTAAGGAGAGGCAATGAGGGCCTTTTGAGAAGGTTAAGCCTTTGCTATATGTTCCATTTCAGATTATAGAGCAAGTTGGATAGAACACTTTCCGGTTGGAATTGCTTGAGTATATGAGGATATTTTTAGTAATTAATGTTGACTGCTTACGCTAGTTTGAGCCTTTCATGTTAGATGAAGAACCAAAAGATGTCATGCTTCCTTCCTTGGATGATTTTGCACTTGAGCAGATGGACGAGTTGGAGGAGGATGTTATTCTTGACAAGAAGTTGAGGTAGATCAGGTAGGGAGATCGGGAGATATGGCTGATTGGTGAGAAAGGGTAGTTTCCAAATAAGGCTAAGTGGATGTCTTGTGAAGAAGTGGGCAAGAAGTACCCACATTTGATTGTGTCCTGAGGCTTTTGAGGACCAAAAGCCCCCTGGTTAGGGAGGGCTGATCTGGAATTGAGTTGACTGGCTAGGGTTGGGATGGTTCTAATTTGGGCACAAATTTGTTGAGTAGTATTAAAGTACAATCACAGATTGCTTACAACAATGTTTTGGTTGCTACAATGAATATATAGTGAGTTTGTGGTTGGAGGATAACTTGTGGGAATTATTGGTGATGGTTCAGAACATTACCACAATGTTTGTGGAGGTGTTAACCTATCATTACTTGCTGTATGGAAGTTTGGGCATTAACATATTGCCACGTTCTAGCAGTTGATGAGGTGTCTTGAGTTGTTGACAAAGTGCTACTGAAGATGGACGATGTCGTTGAAGTTTATGTAGTTGTTGACGAAGTGTTGTTGAAGAGGATCCTTTGTCTGACGAAGTCAATAGTGGTTGTTGAAGTTCATTTAAGCTGCAAAAGAGATTCAGTTGTTGCAGAAGTCAGCATTTGGCTGATGAAGTGTTGCAGGGTTGTGTGAGTGGCTGCGGAAGATTGAATGTGGTTGATGAAGTGTAGAAGAGAGGCTACTAAAGCACATAAGTTGTTGCTGAAGTGGTTAAGACATTGTTGAAGTGCATAGAAGCAGGGAAATAAGTTTTGGATGTTTGACAGGCTGGTGACTTGTGGGAAAGCCACACTTGTTTTTTGGCTGTGTGGACTGTTTTCAGGGCGGTGAGTTGCCAAAGAGGCGAACTATTTTTAGGGCAGCTGCAATATGAGGCTGTGACTGTTGATATGAGCTGGGTGGTTGAAAAATTTGTAACTGTTCTTTGATAAATCTATTGATGTCTCTTGTTGCCAGTTGGTGACTGTTAGACTTCAGAAGATGGGTGATTGGGGGCTTTGTTGGATGGTTGGGTAGTTGCAAATGTGCAACTGTTCATCTGTCCCAACAAGCATTCATCTTCAAGGGAGTTGAGTTGTTAGATAATGGGAGTTAAAAGGGGAGCTTTGAGACCATTCGATGGTTCAGTTGGCTCAGGAAGCGACTCTTGTAACATATGGAATTAGAGAGAAGGTGTTGTAGGGTTCTTGTGGTCACAGGAGCAGAGAGGAAGCAGATGAGTGTGATTTAGAAATCGTAATAGTCTGCAAGACCATGTTTATGGCATTGTAATCCTCATATGGGCACTGATTAGTGATGGGATGTTGAAGGTATACATTTCTTGGATTTTTTCACCCATCTTGGGTTTTCTCCAAAGGAAATTAATGTGTCAAGTGTGTTGTTTTTGTGTGTGCTCTGTTATTTTCTATTGTCTTCTTGTTATTTTGATTTGCATAGTAGATTGCTGAGAGTTGAGAGGTGAGTTAATTCTAAATCCATAATTGGTGAAAGAAAGAAAGAAAGAAATTATATTAATGTCCATGGATGACCAAAAGTAGGTCAATGAGACTCAAGAGTACAATGGTTTACAATATAAAGTTCTAGGAAGAGAAACCTAGAAAGGCCCCACAAAGGGGAAGAACAAAACCAAAGAAATACGAAACAACAAGGGATCACCCACATAAGTGGTCAAGAAACTAGTACATATAGCAAGAAGGGGGAACAAGAACCCGCTGAGGAAAACTGGAGATCATCAAGTATCACTGTTCGGACTAGAAATGGTGAAGTCACTGGTGCCATCATCCTTCACTGTGAAGGGACAGATACAAGATCTGATAATGCTCACTGGGGAGTGTCAAGCACTGGGAGGGTCAGGCAGGGTACTCAATCCAATGATTATGAGTCATTAGGATTATGAATCCAATAATTTATGGATTGACAACATTGCAGACACAATCTCAAAACATTTAACATTTATGAAACTTATATTGTTGCTTTTCAAGTTAGTTTGATCACATTTTACAGATTGCAGTAGTTCTTGCCATGTAAAATCACTTTCCAATTCATTTTCCATGCAATAATTATTTCCAAATTCATAGTTGCTAATGATGTTTTGGATTTTATCGAGTGCAAAAAGTTACAACTATCTTAAAGAGGGTGACAAGGTTCCTACATCCGAAATAGTTTAAACTAATATTCAGGTGGTACATTAATAAACTTTGTTTGTGATTCATGCCTTCATGTTGGAAAACTTAACTACCATCCATATACAACCGAGAAATGAGGTCTGCCTATGTTGGGAAGAGACAATGGCTGTCATAGACTATACATGTACAATCAATTATACATAGGCCACACAGAAATGAAGCACTGCAGACCTGAGCAATGAAGAAATTTATTAGTTTGTCTACGATCTTCACTTTTCAAGAGTTCTCTTAATTTCCAAGTTATTCATCACCTACCAAGACTATTACACATCAGTTGCAAGCGGCCACTTGCATTAAGTTTAATGTTTTGATAACATACACTAACAAAGGAAAATATTAAAAATCCTTTTTCATGTGCCTTTTTACTTCAAATTATAGACACACCACAGTAAATGAAAAAAAAAAAAAAGTGAATATGGTAATAAGTGTTGAGAGAACTGAAAATGCAGAACAGGTATGCATTACTGACCTTGAGATAGCTTCTCTGAAATGTAGCCACAACTTTTTGTGTAGGAGTGGGTAGTAGAGGCTGAACCAATAATGGGCTAGAGTGTACCCCTTATTTTGTTGAAAAAGACTCATTCCCATGTCCATTATACATGATGTTGCATATTTGTTTCCAATTTGATTAGGTGTTTTAACATATGCAGATTGAGCAACTACGCACAGCTGGACTTATAAAGGGAGGGTCAATGGACAATGCCTTAGTATGCAGGTTAGTGCATTGAATTCTGTTAAAGAAGCCAGATGATGATCTTTCATGAATTATATAGACAGATATGTAACATTATAGATATAACAGAATAAAGATGCTTCAATTGAACCCACAACTTAAAATGGTTGAAAAATATATTCTTTGTTATGGTGAATCATTTAGTATGTTAACTTCGTCTCTGAATTGTAGGCATATTAGTCAAGCTTCCTATAGGAACTAGCATTTGGAGGAGAGATGATAACACAAAGAAACTAGCAATCATCTTGCATGCTTCTTGGAAATTGTAAAATGGTATCTTACTACTGCAATTTTAACAGAGACTTATGTCAACAATCTGGGCTATTGTCTAGTGTGCTGTAAAAAGTGATGTTTTGTGTTGTAGTTTTAAACAGTACTGTTCCATTGCTGTGCAACATATTTTTCGGAAAAATTAAGAACTCAATTGTTCTCTTTTCGTTTCTTTTGTGCCATTTGCAAATTTCATAGCATATTATAATGATTGCCTTAGAGAAAAGTAAAACAACTTTTACCATTCAACGTTCCTTTTAATTTTCATAGTAAAAAGACATAATCCTAAAATTTATTAATTGAAACCAACTTTTTGCTTGTGGTCCACTCTGATGCCCCCCCACCCCCCCACCCCCGTGGAGACAGGGATGTCCTGGAGATGTGAGTACAGGGACGAGGTATCCTCATGCTACTCCACTGATGCCTGCAAGACAAGACATCCTAGGGACGTTCTACAACTTTTCTTTTCATAAATGTTCTTGAGTTTTTAATCCTCATGAGTCATTACTATTTCCTAAGGTGTGGTGGGTGAGCTAGATGTCCTTGGGCATTATGGTGACCCTCCTTGCGTGGATGGCACACAAATTTGTGTCTTCAAACAATCCAAGTAAATACACCTCGACCACCTCCGATAGAGTAGCCATGACGGAGCTTTGGAATCTCAAGTCATTCTTGAAGTCTTACACTATTTCCCTGACCAACTGTTGGAATGACAACTTCTTGATGAGCAACTTAGTTCTTTTCTAGTTCTTTTGGATCACTTGAAGGGCAGTGGTGTTAGACTTGAACCCTCCCCCTTGATATAACTTCAAAAAAATCAAAATAATCATTACGTAAAAAATTAAATTTATTATGTTTTATAATTTATATGTATTAATTATATAATAATATAATATATACTTTTTTGCTAGGTAAAATGAGGGAGTGGGTCCCTCGCTTGTTTGTATTAACCATTCAAAAAATAGATTACATTTCAAGTATGCATGTTGGCCTATGGTCAAATGATAGGGGAGTCAAAAACTTTGCCTTTGATAAGAAAACAAAAAGAACTTGACACAACACCTTCAAACAATAGGCACGAGAGATGGGGAGGAAAACAAAAAAGAATAGAAAAGAGAATTTTCCAGAAAACATTTATTCATCTAGATCCACCATTGAAGGAGCAAAGGTTGAGGGGCTACCAACCTTCCAAGTCTAAAACTAATCTGCAGGGTAGGTGTTCTAGAGATCTTAGAAGCTTTCTTCAACAATAAACTTGCCACTCTCTCTGCCTATTTAGCATTAAAGCTCTCCTGGTGCATCGACGAGGAGCAGAAGGGAAGACTCCGGCCAAACAAATTGATGGAAATGAAACTCCCATTATTGCTTCTAGTAAGGTGAGACTGAATGTTGACCATTGTGCTTGCCAATTTTAGGAAGTGAGCCTTCAGTTCACAAAAGGAACCATGGAAACTAGGCTGTGAAATTCACCACCTGCCATGGGTAGAGGTCAATTGGGATGAGCTCCAACAAATTGGACAAAAACATGTAGGCAATCTTTGAGTCGACCCTACTCCTAACATTTGCTTCTAGATAATCAGCCCCAAGCACTTCCTTAATGGCGCTCAAGCTTTCCTCGTTCTGACATAACAAAAACCTTGTCTAGTTGAATGTTTGTTATTTCCTCCTCAAAATCCATCTCTCTTTTTTTGATGGACAGGAAGAATTCTGGCTCTAAGAATGCCACTGGAAGAAAGCCAAAACCAAAAAATAACACAAAGGAAAAGACAATAGCAAATAAATGCAACCAAGCAACATATAACCTCAACTAACACATCATGAACTAAATAAATCCAAGCGATCCTGCTTGTAGAATGTGTGAAGGGGTGGCGGACATTAAAAACAATCTTGACATCTTAACTCAAAGTGACGTCAAAAAAAGTATGGAGGGGATGTGTCTCCATCCACAGCCAATTTGCCATATGGGCTCAAGATACAAGGTAAAGAAATGATTGCAAGAGACCCATTGTCAAATTGACTCCACATCACCTTTGCTTCACAACCTAGAATGCCATCTAGGCAACCACCTCAATTAGTGAGGGAAGTGCCTCCACAACAAGGGCCACTAGGCTTGGTTGATTGTCCAAGCTTGAATTTGCCACCTACAATATTGGGGAGTCAATTCCAATGTTGGCCAAGAAATGTATGGCCTTATTTGCTTCATGTAGGCAATGCCCAAAAGAAAAGGAATCCAACGAATCCAAGAGGGGCCATACCAATCTCAAGATGTTTTTCAGTTTCCAATTAGGAGAGCTTCTCTTTTGAATAGCATTCAAGATAACCATTGAATCCCCTTCAAGATACAATTTTGTGTATCAAAACCTTAGAGCTAAATTAATCCCAAGAAAGATTTAGCCTCACTACTTGTCTCTTGGACAAGCTTTAGAGAAGCACCACATATGAAAGTTCCTTTACTATCTTTAATTTTACAACCAACATTGAAGAGACCAAGGTTCCTAAAGGAGGGCCCATCAAAGTTTAGTTTGTGGAAGCCTTGAGGAGGAGGGAGCCACTTTACTTTGCTTGCTTTGCAGTGAATCTAAAGGTCGAAGCCTCTGAGCTCCGTGAATAGGGAATAATATGATATTTATTATATATTATTTAATTTAATAAATGAATATCTTTATATATATATTAGTGAATTTATTATATATTTCATATTTCATATTTATATTTTTATATTAATAAAATGAAAATTTCCCTCATTAAAGGGGCAAGAGTTTAAAAAGTAGCTAGGGAGTAGGTTCAGTGGACTAGATCCTATGTTACTAGTTCATTAGGGTTTAGGGTTGGATCTAGATCTATTCGTACTCGGTTTGGATCTGGAATCGATATCTGAGGGGATTCTGCCATGGTGTGGTCAGACAAATATGGGTTCGTCTAGGTAGAACCCGAGATGAATTTGGTAGAACTCAGAAGAATCCAGAGCGAACCTGCCTAGAAAATTGTGTTTTTTTAATATCTATTTTTGATTTTTTGATCATTTTAAAACTTTCTTTACATCTATTAGTGACTTGAACGTAGAAACCATATTTGGGTCCATTGTGGGCAGATGGATTGGCGGTTGTTGGTTCATCTCTTGTAGGCTCAAGCTCATTGAGGACTCACAAATCAACAAACCCCTAGATACCCTTTTCTTGCTTTCATATATTTTGTGCGCATTTGGAAAATAGGTTTCATTCTGAGCTTTTGATGCTACCATTGATGGTGTACATTAGATCTATAAGTGTACTCTTGAGTCGAGACTGTTGCCTAGAACTAGGTTTGGTGTCAATTAAGCTGGAATAAACATCCATATTCAGACCAGCCAAGACTCGATGAAATGAATACATTAATACGTTTTTACCTATGATATGCTTTTGTATATTAATACAAAAATGTTAATATATTAATGCTGAAAATGATATGCTTTTATATTTTATTACGTAATGTTAATTAATTTTTAAATTAATAATATAACTAATATTAATTCTATTTATAATTTTATTATTATATTATATATTAACTTTATTAGTATTGTATAATGCTCATAAATATTCATGTACATTATATATATATATATGCTTTTGTATGGACGAACCCAATCCCCAATTGTTTTTGATTGAATCAAGTTACCAAACCCCCTGAACTCGAACTTGAACCGGTATGAGGATCGGTAACTTAGACTAAACCACCCAATGGTTTCTTGAAATTAAACTTTGATGGTTCTTCGAAGGGGAATTATAGTTTAGTTGAGAAATGACCAAGGGTGTTTTGGTAAAGGTGGCTTTTTATTTCTAGGTGTTTGTTCTAATAATGAGATTCAAATGGTTGGCTATTGTTAATGGTCTCTACTAGGCAAGAGAGCTGGGTTGCAAAAGGTTGATTGTGGAAGGGAATTCTTTGGTAGTCATCTAGGGTTTGACTAAGAGAGATTGTCCCAACTAGAAGGGGAAATCATATCTCGATGAAGCTCTTGGTTTTGCCATGATTTTGAGGATGTTTCTTTTAAACTCATTTTTATCGTGAGTGTAATAAGGTGGCAGATTTGGTAGCTAATATTGGAGTCGACCCTTTTTCCTTTTTCTTGATTGGTAGTAGAGCGTGTAGAGGCTTGGGAGGGGTTGGCTAAAATTAATCGAATTAGACCTCCCTCCGTGAGCCTTCCATTTTCTGTAGGGGTCATGTGTTTTAAGTGGACCCCTTCTTCCACCTTTGTGATTTGTCATCATTCCCTTTGTGTCCTTTTGATGATTGATCGACTCTCTTGCTCTTGAATTATTAAGGATTTAATATGGGGGAGGCTGCCTTGTGTGGGATTTATTACGTGGCAAGTCTGTTGGCCTCTTGCGAGTAATGTACAATTTTTTGTGTCACTATGTGTTGGGACATTTTGTCAAATTCTTAAGATTGAGTTCACTATTCTAAAACCTTAGTAAAAACCTTTTATGCATATCTAAGGGGCTATTGCATTCCTCTTTCTTTTTTAAGGTTGACTTATAGCAACTGATAACACTATAACATAAAGCACATGCTTATCTTGTAATGTCGCCATTTTTGGAATGGTCACCATTAGAGTTGATTTGGGTCTTTCACATCGCTCCAGGACATTTGGAGGATATCACGAGCAATGGAGATCACTACTCATCTTGGGTGATTTGATAGTATCATGGAGATTACCATTCACTCTTTGACTAGCATCATCATGGAGGTTGCCCTTGCCATTATTCCTTAGGCACTTAATAAAATATAATATCTACGTGCTAGCGCTTGAGGAAGAAGAAGATATGATAATAAATTATATCTTTAATTTAATTTATTTGGGCGCTCGATGGAGGAAGATATCATTCACATGGGTTGGTCCTCTTTAAATATCATGCTAAATGGCCTTGGTCGGCCCTATGGGAAAGGAGGCAAATTGCATATATATATATATACTTGGTCGCTTGGCATTGCAAATCATATCATTCAAGCATTCATTCTTTCATACTTGGAGAGTGATCTCTAATAGGAGCTTGGGACGAAAACCTCAAGTGACTAAGGAGGAGTTGGGTGCCAATCTAGCTTCTCTTCTTGTGGATTCTGTGATGGGAATTCAAGTGAGCTTCATCCTCATCAAGTGCAGAAAATTACATCAGCTTTGGAGAGCATTCATCATGGGTGAATTGGTCTAGGGTTTACCCTAGCTTGGAACGCAACTCTTGGAGGTGAAGTCTACTTCATTGGAGGCGATCTGGAAGATACATTGGCTGCTAGGATTTCATGTTACAGCAGTTCTGCTACAGCAGTTAGGTCAGACCTCATTCGCCCTCCTTCTAGGGCATATTTTGGCATATTTGTAGATACTTTGCTATGTGATTTGTGACTTGTGGCTGCTTGCCCTAGTCAAATACTTGTCATTTTGGACTGCATATTTCTAGTTTATAACAGAAGATCAGATTCCTTCATTTATGAGTTGATATCATGGTTGCAATTGTGTATTTCATGGTGAATATCACTTGCATTGTTGGGCCGATCATATGAAGAAATTATATTGATGTTTTGATGTGATTGATGATAATTATATGCTATTGTTCAAAGTCTGATTTTGGAGCAGAAGTTAGGGTTAGGGCAGAATTAGGGTTTAAGCAGAAAAATCAGAATTACAGTCAAATATCCTATTTAGGGTATTACATATCTCTATGACTTGTTGCCTACTTTGTCTCCTCGTGATGCTTATTGCTATATCGTGTCACTCACATTTCATGCATTCCTTGCCACGTGGTGTTCGGTCATTTGAGAACGGGCAATTGCTTCCTAGTAGCTAAACATCTTGTCGAGCTACTTTTCTTTGGCTGCTATGTGCTCATCGTTGGATTTTGTTTCTGTAATGTCCCCTTCTAGTGAGAACACTCTAACTTGAACCTGCAATCAAAGTGAGTTCTTAAAGCAATATTAAAGATCATTAAAATGTTAACGATAGGTTAGATAGTAAAAAAGAACATCATCCACTTCTTTAAATACCTACTATTCTTAATCATAATTTAATCTTTTGCCTTCATACCCTTATAGGTGATGCAAGATGATTACTATTCATATTCTAATGCTTATATTACCTTTCTCTTGTCCTCTACTAGAAAGTTAGCTATAAGGCGCTAGGATACCCTTGCACGGAAGGAATTACACTGCCCCTCCCTATGACACTTCATAGGGCGCTTAGATACCAATTCACGTGCCGGAATTACACCGCCTTTCCTTATGCTAATTCCGTTTAGTTGGTGTGATAGAGAATCAGGTATACGATTGAGCAGAGGATGAGATCTATATCTTCCTTCGTTACCTCTTGGAAAGTAGGATTAGCATGGCGTGGCGCTAAGATACCAATACATGGAATTAATTACACCCGCCCCTCCTTATCATATCCAATCCATGATATGTAAGGCGCCAAGTTACCAATTCCATGTAGGAATTACTCCGCCATTCCCCGCCATATCCCTTATTCCACTAGAATCTGAACTAAGGAGGTAAGTAGATCTCATAGGATTAGGTTATGGATGGTCTATTCTTTTGATTATAAGGTATATCCATTTATGTTCCAGTCATATTTTTCTTTATATAATAACACTTATAGGGAAAGTCTTTTCTATTTCTATTAATGCTGATATTGCACACATAGCATAGTTCTATTCCACTACATGAATACTTAGTGGATTTTTTACTATTAGAACATATAAGTTCGTCACCTCATTAATACATATTTAAATCAAATGCATACAGTTTCCTGTTCTTATAATTTTAAATCTATTTTTGCATATCTAAATATATTGATGCTTACCCGGATACCAATGTTATTTATTTTCTGTGATAGAAGTTATATAACAGACTTACCTGATTGCTAAGATAATTCTGCCCCCGATGCCTGGAATCGCTGCCAAATTCCTTTACACTTCCCGTATTTTCTTCCTCTTCTCTTCGATGCCAAACAAGGGCAGAGACGGGTCTTTTAAAGACCACGAAAGGCCTCAAGTGTGTAACGTCACAACGGATCCCTTCATTCGTTGTTTGTGAAGAGTCTTTTTTAATCTGGGGGATCGAGATTTATTTAAGAGCCCGATCACTATTATTTATTATTATAATTTTAATATGTATATTAAGTCATATTATTATATATTAACTATTTATTATATTGATAATGATTTGTATACGTATATACCTATTTATCAATAATCACTCACATAATATTTGTAACTATCTTGACATATAAATTTGTATTCATATAAATTTCAATATGAATACTCATTTTGTGAATCTATGCAAATGATAAAAGGATACATATTATGATATATTTGAAATATATGTGAATTTTTAATTGTATAGTGTAATTGTAGGGGAATATGACAGTTTCCCGTGTGTCAACTGTGGATTTTGTTCCCCTTGTGTCAATTGTCGATATTGTTTTTTGCTAGTAGTTGTTTATCGTTTGTCGTTACTTGCTAGCAAACTCTTATTGGCCCATGTCAACCATCATCTATTTTAGGTGGGGGATAACATATGGTTGCACATTAAAAAAAAGATGTTTCAAGGTCCAATCAAGAAACTCCAGCCTTTACATTATGCCATACACTATTTCCAAGTAGGTGGGCAATAATGCATTTGAGTTCGGCTTGCCACTTTATCTCAGGTTGAATCCATTGTTCAATGCAAAATTCCTCCAGCCATACTTCACACCATTGTTGGATGCATCATATGTTGCTCAGCAACTGCAAAGCACACAATGGGACCTTGTCATCATCATTGTAGTTCCTATAGATCAAGTTATTGATACATTGATCAAAGAGATGAATTAGCAAATTCCACACTATAGGGTGGTCAAGGTAGGGCAATTTCTGCATTACGGAAAGTAGTTTATCAGGAATCAAATTGATCAAAAATTCCTTCATCTGGTGCAAAAAGTAGAAGCAATGGGGCCCATAGCTTCTCAAGAAGGGATGAATGATCCAAAGAACATCTTGGATTAAGTGGCAGTTTTGGATAGAATATGAAAATTCCTAAAAAAATATTTTTTCGATATCCTCTAAGTTTTTGTAGTATGCATTTTGGGGTCCTCTATAGTGTCCCTTTTTTGTGATTTTTGGGAATTTGCAATTTTTTTATATTTTATGATTATAAGAGAGTTGAAAATAAATGCTAAACTATGAAATTAAAGCCTACACTAATTTTTAATTAAACTGAAATAAAATAGACCAGAAAATGATATCAATTAGTTCACCCTAATTTATTAATATAATAATTGAATACCCTAACCATAAATTTCTGCCAAACTAAATTACAATAGATAATCAACAGAAAAGTATATATATTTAACCAGCAAATAAAATAATATTCAGAGATTACTGATTCTAAAGATATTCAAATACAGATGTTAATTTATTACCCAAATCAGAAAACAATATTAATTAATATTAATAAAATCTTTGCAGACTTTACTTACAATAGAATACATCTCCAATAAAAGGTACGGAAGCAAATACATATCAGCAGCTCCTTTGAAAAGTACAATAGGCATGAACATATGGTACAACCAACTCTACCAATTACTGCAATCCAAAATATGATACGCATTCTTCATAATTTTTAATCTTCAATAGGTACGGCTTGGAAAAGTGAGTTAAAAACTTAAAATGCTGCGCTAATCTTTCATATGGTACGGTTGGGTCTAAACACTCAGCAATTAATAAGATTTGCTAGAATATTATAATGTAAACACTGTTTTCTGTTGATATAATAATTAAAACAGCAAATAATATATTGAACACTTTAAGCGATAATAATAATATTATATCCAACAAAAATAATATTAAAATCTTGCATAAATAACCAATATAATAGTAAATTTTTCACAACAGGAAAAATATTGAAACACAGCAATATATGAATTCAAACTCTCAATAATTTAGTAATAGTGAAACCGGCAATATGTGAACTCAAACTCTCAATAATGACACTGATATGGAATTTGCTTGCAAATCTAAATCGTTCTCCAGCTGAAGCACAATCATGATCCTTGTGTAGAATCGCCTGATTGGAAATAAGGGTTTTCGTTCCCAATTCCGAAGTGATTCCAGGAGGGTTTTTGTCCTTCGGGAATTGCCAACCAAGGGTTTTTGTCCTTGAATGCAAATTTGAAATTCGAATTTGAAAATGATGATAATGGATAATGGAGAATAGATGCTTTGATGTAAATCTTGACTTCTGTTTTATAGGCGCTTTACTTTAGGCCCTCTATTTTATTTTATTTTTATTTATTTTGCTTTTTCCCTCCAAGTATTTAAAAAAACTTTTAAATTACATTCAAAGGTCCCTTTTTGAATAAAGTTTTAAAAGCACTTTTTTTAAACATTACATAGGACCTAAAATAATGTGGCCATTTTGAAAATTAAGTGATCAGGCCCATTTAAAATATTATTAATTCTTTTAGTTTTGAAAAGGGGACATGACATCCTCTAGAGTGGAATTTGGAGATGCAACACTTGGAGTGTGCTTACACTATGCCTTAAGTCAGATTAATTAGTTTGTTACCTAAGCTTTCCAACACATATTCGAACTTCGAATTTTGAGCAATGGCCTAGGAGTTATGTCCCCAACAAGTAGGTATACCAAAACTAAATAATTCCAACAAAAAATCAGTTTTTAAATAAGTTTGCCCTTATCTGACCGCCTCTTCAATTTCTAAGAACATGGGTCACCTCCAACTGTGGTGACTCATTTATTCTCAATGAGAAAGCTAATTTACTATTTTTGTATTTAGCTAAATCTGAAGCATTTAAGTAGAGAAAACATGCATCTCCTCTATAGAGTTTGCCTATTTTGTATGTGCTTTTGGTTGGAATAAAGATCTATTTGTTCAGCTATTCAATAATTGTCAATTCTTTGCTGTTTGATTTTGTTCAATGTTGCCTATAATACATTAAGTTCCTCAACTAGTGTATTGTTCCCTTAAATTACTAGCTTAATTCAGATCACCTTACCCATGCATCACATGTCTATTAAAAAGTTTGTGGAGACCAAATTAGAGATTACAATATACGGCAGAGATATAGATGCATAAAAGCAAGTATTTTGGGTTCATTTTGTGGAAGCTTATGTCTTTATCCCCACATACACAAACCATTTTGACTTGAAACCTCCTCCCTTCAAAACATTGAGCCAACATGGTTACTGCAGTTGTCTTTATCATCTCACCTAATGATTCCTTATATTAGTCTATGTAATTAATTTTGTAACCAATTCATTCATAGGATTCACTGTTACATCTATGTGCTCTAGCCACAGAGATACTAGGAAACTAACATATACATCATATTAATAAACATATATATAAAACCAAAAGAAATAAGATAAAGAGACGAATCTTTGATTTCATTTGTGAATTCTGTCAAGTGCATATTGCAGTTTAGATGAGGATAGTAGTGTCTTTAATTTGTTTCATTCCTGATCCAACTTATACAAGATAAATTCAGTTACACGCTGATAAGGTAGGGGACTATCAATGGTTGCGATGTTCCTTACCAATTCTTAGGTTGTTTATGCAATCACTGTTGCTACCAATTACTATTGTACTGAATTGTTCTTGGATACAATAGGCACACCAATCTCGAATGGATGTTGGTGCCAAAAATGGCTATGCTCTGTTATCCAAATCAATAAAAAAATGCATATGTGCACTGCAGGTAAGAGGTGGACTCCTCTATGGTTGAATATTCTTTGCGTTGCTTGGTAGCTTCAGGGAAAATTCCAGATATCTTCATGGTACAAGTTCAATTATGTATACTAACACAAATTCTACCCTCCATGTTATACACATGAATGAGCAGGCTAGAAATATCTTGATTAGAGGAAATGTAGACCATCAAAAATTATAATGTCAAGTTCAACAATTGTGATTAAACTTCACACAATAGAGGCAGACTATGTGCTAATTTTGTAATAAAATGTATAGATGCATTTTCCTTCAAAAGGATTAGTAATATTCTATGTTCCCCCAAGTACCGGTGACGGGGATGGGCGGGGACGGGGGGACGAGTTTCGGGGACGGCATTTTTTTTGGGCCATTTTTTAGGGGACAGCAGGGGACGGCTACTAAAATAAGGTTTTTTTTTTAAAATATAAGGAAATTTCAAATATTTAGATGATAACATTGATAAGGCATTCATTATAGACATTATAGAACATTAAAACATGCATACATAACCATAACATTACACTTGAACTTAGTTTTCAACTTGTCACATGAGAATTGGCTTGGATTAGTTCAAAGTATATGAGCTTCAGCAAAATAGAATCGCAAGTTAATCAATCACATACAAACAACATATGGATGAACTGTGTGTATCCAAGCTAAAGAACTTAGACAAGAAATTGCTGCGTAGGAAGGAAATGTAGATGCAATGGTTCCCATGTAGATTACATCACTAACAGTGAAGGAGATGGAATGATCAGTACATCGAGTATTTGATAAATTTGTAGTAGGAAAAAATAAAATATGGCAATGATCAATGAATACAAAAACAATTCAGTGCAACCTTGCTAACTATTTCTTTGTTTCCTGCCAAAAGTGTGTTTTTATTTTTATTTTTTGAGTTGGGAGTTTGCTGGGCCGTAGGGGATGGCTAGCTGTCCCCAGTACGGTCGGGGGACGTCCTTGCCGTACCGGGGACGGCTAAGTCCCCTTAAAAAAGGGGACGTCCCCAGGGAAACGGGGACGGTCAGGGGACGTTTCCTGGCCGTCCCCGTGTCCCCGGGACGTCCCTGGTACGGGTACGGCCAAAAAAAGGTAGGGGACGCGTCCCCGGGGAACATAGGTAATATTTGATAACATAATTCGGAAAGAACTCTTAGGGGCAAGATTGTAAGTCAAGAGTTTTGTTTAAGCTTAGACAAATCAATGCTTGCTTCAGAGCAATTGTCAAAGACATAACTTGAGAACCTCAAGCCTCACTAGCATTAAAAGCAGCTCTTCACCAAGCTAGATTCCATAGAATAGAAGCAATGGTTTGCATGGAAGAATGACTCATCATGTTGGAACCATAAGAAGGTGTGACTTGTCAATGTTGTCACCTCCATCAACATCCAAAACGTGAGTGTTGGATTCTACATTCTAGGAAGAAATTGAAAGTGATACATACTTATGCAAAAGACAATCCCTACCGTATGACATTGTTTCCCGTCAAAGAGGATTTCTGTCCTCCTACAAACACAAAGAACTAGTTGGCTTTTTATTTTTAAGGAGCAAGCCAATGACTAGCCACAAAGAGAGTAACTGAACATTCCCAAGACTCAAATTAGACAATCAACAATCATTGAGTCTTTGACCCAGGGAACTGACACAATCTTGTTGCTGAATTCGTGGTGCACAAAAACTGTACCAGCTATGCCATTCAAGATTGGCTGGTAATTCTATTCTATAATGTTGAGAAACTTGCAACATAGCAGAATAAGCTGGAAGTTGCTGATTAGTTTGCTATGCATCAATGAAGTGGAATGAAACCTTGGCCCACTGAATTTGGGAAGCTGATATAGACAACAAGGTGGCCCATACTCGGAGGCCACACTAGGTGGAGGACATCCTTACAAACCTTCATTATAGCATGAACTCATTAGATTTTTTTTATTGTATATAGTTTTCAAATTCAGTGAACCTCCAAACAATAGCCTTTGAACCCTTTTAGAAACCTCTAGTGAGTCATCTAGAGAAACTTTTGGGATACTTTTGATGAATCCTCCAAGAAATGTTCTAGGGAACCCTCTAGAATTCATTTTAGGAACAATATGGAAAACCTTAGGTGAAACCTTTAGAAATCTCAGACAAAGTCTCATGGTCTCGACTAACCCACGAATCCTCTAGCTTAAATAGAAAAAATTATCACATTTATACTTTATAGTTATACAAGTCTTTGTTATATTGCTTTATTAATGCAAATAAAAAATATTTATTTACAACTTGTCCAAAGAATTCTCTTTGGGCTAACAGATTTGTTGTTCTTTCAAATCAATACCATGTAGTTTAATGTATTTTTATTATAACTTCTTTTGCAATTTCTTACGTATTGTGTTTGAATTGATGCATGTAATGTCCATTTTTTGGCGCATAGATTTTTGTGCACATTATGCTTGTTTCTAGTCTTTCAGATGCTATCCAGCATGTTTGGGAAAACTCCAATGTTCTTGGAGGGGTCGTGGTTCAGTCTGCAGAGCAATTGTGTGTCTCAAGTCTTCAATTTCACCAAGGGATGGTCAAAGTTGTTCAATTAGTGCATTTCAATGTTTTATATGGCTTGGGACTATTATTCTGATAATTAATTAATATTTCTCTAAGGTTGCCTAAAGTTGTGATTAAGCAACTTAGTGTAATATTAATTATAAAAATGGTTTTCCCTTGTGTAAATGGATTATTTTTCTATGGCATTGAGCTCAGTGGATGTCCAGGGTTACAGTGATGTTTTCAAAAGTTTGATTGGGCTCCCGGTTTGCTCTCCAAGATTCTTGGAGGAGCCGTCTATTTTTGGAAAGTCACCCGGAAGGCATTGTTTCGCATCCAAAACCCTATAGAGGATAATGGTTCATTTTATTTGGCAGTTGGATGAAGTTTGGGATTTTCTGCAAAAAGTAATATTTAATGAGCTAGTTTAACTATTATTTTCACTTAAGTTTCTAAGGGTGAAAATAATTAAAAAAGTGATTCAAGTGTTATAGCTCATTGGAAAGGGGAAAATATATTCTTTTATTTAGGCACTTAAAAGTGAGCATTTAAGTGGACAAAAAAGAAATTATTTAAGTTGGAGGGAAAAGGTTATTATTTTCAAGAAATAATTCATTTCCTTGGTAACTCCTAAAGTGCCTTTATAGAGCAAATGAGAGCTCATTTGGAGGGGCTTTTGTGTAATGTCCCCTTTTTCTAGTGAGTTAGTCTATACTTGGTTCCCGTAGACTAACCAAAGTGGTTAGGGAACTCTGGGAGTTCGTTTGGTCGGTTTCTGACATTCTGGCTGGGACTTACTTTTTTTAGTAAGTCGCGAAGTTGACTATTTTGGGAAACTCTTTATTGGAGATGGAGTGTTTCGCCGAGATCTTTCCAACGGTCTATAACTTATGAGATTCTGTGACCGTTTGGGCTTTCATATTAAAGTCCGTAAGTTATACTTTATTATTATATTTGGACTTTAATTAATTAATGTCGGTGACTTTGGAGAAATAAGAAAAAATGCAAAAATAAGTCACTAAGTGATTTGGGTGCCCCTTTGAGGAATAAAAAGCAAATTTAAAAATAACATTTCCCTCTCATATGGGTTGACCCACTTGTGGAGTTATAAAAAGGCAAAGAGTGGGAAAAGTTATTCATTCTTGATATTACATTTTATGCTTCTATTTGCTCAACAAATGAGGGTTTGGGGGATTTCTTCCAGCCAGGGCTTTTGGTGACGGAAACCACCATTGGTAGCAATCTTCCGTAGGTGTGAAAAATCACCCAAGGGGATTTTGGAGCAGCCATACTCAGTGGCTGTATTTGAGCTTCATTTTGATACCACCATTGACGGAGATGGAGATAACAAGATATATCTTATTGCAGTTTTGTTGCAGCTGAGGAAGAGTATTAGTGACGGATTGTATTGCAGATTTGATAAGGGTTGGGACTGCCATTTCTTCATTGCTGGCCGTACCTCTTCATGTGTAGGCCGTACCACTTCATATTTTGGCCGTACTTCTTGGAGCAGCTGTTTGGAGTTTATTGGGGTTGTTCTTCCTTGCTTAGTGGTCGTTTTGACCTAAGGGTCTATGCTGATAGTTGTAGATTGTTTCCTTGCATTTGCTGATACTTTCAATGCAAAACTCCATTGTCATGTTGCTGGTCCGTCAACAGCAAAAATATGAAGATGCTTATTTTGACATGGGTATGTGATGGTTATTCATTTTATGCCATTCTATGAACTGGGTCTTTATTATTTAGTTCATATCTGTTATAGTTTTTCTGGGTTTTCAGTTGTATGCTATATTCCTTGTATTCTGACATACGCACTTCAAGAAAACAGAAACCCGCTTCTGCATCTTCTATCTAGTTCTGAAAGATCACAGAAAAAACTTAAAAAAATAATAACATTAAAAGATAAATCAAAAGAACAACAGGTGCAGGTTATTACATTTTGGAATTGATTATGTTTGCAGATGGATTGAACCTGTGAGTTCTTCCATATTCTCTTGAGGACGAAAACCCTCTTGTAGAATTCTCTTGAGGACGAAAACCTTCTCGTAGATTTGGTGTGGTTTCATACAGGAATCACCATTGTGCTGAAGACGGATTTTTTGGAGTAAGCTCATACAGAGTTTGCCATAGAGCTTCATGGATTGAAAAGTATTTGAGTTTTGGTTTTTGATAGTGAATATGTTTTATTTTGGATTGCAATAAGATTTGTATATTGATATTGTTGGGTGAATGTGTGAAGAGCATAATGCTGGTCGAACAATATCATGGAAGAAACGAGGTTTTCATGAAGTCCATACTCTGCTGAAAACAAAACAAATCATCCTATTATTGAAGCGCTTTGTTGAATGTCCCAGCCACTTGCTTCTTGATGTTATTTATTGGTTTGTAGTAATTTCTTGTGGGCCATACAGCAGGGGTATTTGATATTTGCATTTACTTAGGGCTTGAGGAACAATCCAAAATGAAGATTACCCATTACAAGTTTCCTTGAGGCGATATGATCTGAGCATATTTCATAAGTGTATCTTCTGTTTGATGATTATTGCAATCAGCCATACCTTGACAGGGCCGTACCATGCAGTTTGGGACCGACTTCCAGATTTGTATGACATTGGTGTTTGAAGGTCGTTTGATAGTGTGTGGGGGTCACCATTGATGTGAGACTGGCATGCAAACATTGCAAGGTGATTGGGGATTGAAGACTCCAACCAAACTTTGAAGATTTCCTCATTCTCGGTGCCGTACAACATGCATTTCCTGAGTTTTTCCTCACTGCTGTAACAGCAGTCTGAAATCCTTACTCTGAGGCAGATTTGAAGGTGACTTTATCTTGATGATTATATCTCTTTCATGTTGTTAGTATTCAGTGATAACATATCTATATTGGTGCTTGAGATTTATGGCTAACATGATAGCTGCAGCAGTGCCTTGGAGTTTGAAATCAGAGGGGTTCTCTTTCATATCCATCATCTAGGTACATTGATGGAGGATTCTAATACTCTTGAATTTTCTATGTTCATGACACCTTTTGGCTTTGCTCTCTAATTGATTGCAGCTGTGACACTTAGTGCAAATCAGGGGAATTGGGTTGAGTTTGCAAGTTACAAATAGCATTGTAATCTTTGTTTTAAACATATATTGTAACCCCTGGATGGTTTACCGCTAGTGAGGAGGAATGAACAATATTCATCTTTCTTAATCCACCCACTGAATAAGTGGAGTATTCCCATTGAACAAGTGGATGAACATTGTATATCTATCTTTACTCACCCACTGAATAAGTGGAGTATTCCCATTGCATAAGTGAATGTCTGCTGGAAAGCGGATGCCTGCTATATAGCGGATGATTGTATTTAGTTTCATTTGCAAAGCATTGTTTTGTAAACCAAAGCACTGTATGCTCTCACCTCGCCCATTTTGGGATCTTGGTGATCATAAGTGTGGAGGTGTCTATATGGTTGCATTCTTATGCTAACTCTGTTGATAGTGATTGAAAATTTGAAAAAAATCTGGGGTAGCATATTACAATGCACTTGTTCAAGATGAAATTTTAAATCACTTCAAATGGGCGTAGTCAAACTATTTTATATGCTTGGACATTGAACAAGAAATTGAATCATTCATATATATATATATATATATATATATATATATATATATATATATATATATATATATATATCTGAAAACATTTGTGTTCTATCCACAATTCTTACTAAATTCAGTATATTAATGGAGCCACAACACTTAGATACGCACACACACATCCTTATACCCTTGTACACTAGATCTTGGAAATGGTGTATCAAAACTTGGACTTGTAGCCATGTACCTTGGTAACTATGACATTTTCTTGTTGACTTCATGACGAGTAGAAAAAGATTCTAAAATTTTGTTCCATGGCTATGATTTACCCTCGCTGGGTCATCGTGTAATGCACATAACAACTTCTATTCCTTGAGTCCCATTATATTTGTACTAGTTGTTGAACTTCTTCCTCTATTTAAAGAGAGCTTAGGTGCCCACATTGTTGGAAGCTAGGGGAGTGTTATGAAAGATAATAGTAAGTTGAGATGGGATGGACACTATAACAAGGGCACAATATAAGTAGCAATCCTTCACCAAGCTTCCATTAGTGGTTTCCTCCCAAACATGCATCCTTGTAGTAATAAAGCTTCTAAATATTGTTCATGGATTGAAGAATCACCTCTATCTCACATGTTTCTTTTGTTATTGCTAAAAACCAATCTGGAGCCTTTCTTACAAATAGTCACTAACTCCACACACAAGTCCTTGTTATTGGAGGATTCAATAAGGAGGATCACAAGAAGATCAAGCTTCTAAAGGTGGAACTTACTTGATGTGTCCCATCCTGGCATTCATTATATCATCAATTTCTATCTTCTCAAGTTATAGGGAGACTCCACCTTGGAAAGACAGGCACTTGTTTTTTATTGTCAATATGTGATACCATTTTTGCATCCTATTTACTTTAACACTCTTTTTGACATTGAGCAAGTGGGCTAAATTGAATGGAAAATATGGAGCTTCAAACACCCCATGAACTACTAGGTAAGCTTCAATGCATTGATTTAGAGAAAATGAAATGCACATGTTTCATACTTAGGAGTGGGCCCTTGTTTATTCCTGATTGGTTGAATGTACCTTATACGTTTATTTAGCAATAAAATACTCCTTTGGCATCAATATTCAAACCACTTGAGATGCTTCTTGCACCTAATACATGTAACTAGACTATTGGAAACTAATACTTTTGTCAAATCAATTGGACACACCTTCAAAACAATTAGAACATTGAGAGTTTCCTTGTTTTCCTTATAAAAGTCGAACTGAAGGAATCTTGACAAATTCTTGTGAGTTTTAGTACTATTCAAGCACAAACATGGTGAGTTTGTAAGGCAATCTAGCTGAACACCTATGAAGCAAAAACTCGAAAATAGAACTCCTATCTTTGGCATTTTCTTTATTGTTTTTGTGGGCACTTCATTCCATCAAGAGGATAAGACTCTTAGACGAGGACATGTCACTTGAGGATGTTGAGAGTTTAGGGTTCAAAGAAATTGACACTACTCCTTGTATTGATACTTGCAATAATCTGCAACCCTTAAGTTGCCAATCAATGGTGTCTTTAGAAAAAACAAGGTTTTAGTCCATGGCAAGGACTATGATCACCAAAAAATGACTAGTCAATTGGGGAAGTGCGCATTCGAAGAATTAGTGCCTCACCAAAGTTTTCTCATTGAGAATGGCAAAATCTCATTGCTCTTCATGATCCCTCCTCCATTGCTCATCGCATTTAGGGGTTTCTGACAAGGGAAGCTTCAAACCCTCTATGGGGTGACCCAACTCTTTGTTGCAACAAGGACTTGGTGGTTTGCATGGACAATCCCTTTCTCATCATTTTTTTTGGAGCTTTATTCCAAGCCCTAGAAGGTATGAACACAAGATGCCTAGAGAGTTTCAACTTGTTGTGAAGGATTTGTGTACCAACAACTAGTTGATGCATGTAAGACCATCCAATACCCCCATTCCAAGCTAGAAGGTTATGTAGATGAAATCTCACACTCATTTGAGGACCTGCTACTTAAGATACTTGCTAGGATAGATTGCCTAACGACCCAAATAAACACTAAGAATGCTCAAATTGTCAATGTGAGGGTGACATTGGGTGAGCATGGAAAGGGGCTTTCTTTTGTGTAGAGCTTTAGGTGCAACTCCTTACTTTTGTGGGACTCTTGACCTATCCCATCTCTTGCTCTCTCTACACCATTGCAAGTTCTTCTAGAAGGCCAAATGACCTAGCTGGTCCTCAATGTCTTCATTCAACTCGTTAAACTGGTAGGATGGAGTTCAAAAGAGAATATAGGAGAGTTTTAACAATCTAGGGAAGAGCAACGGAGGCAAACAACTAGCTGAGGGAAGTGCGTCTTCCAATTAGAAGAACCTTTTCCTTTTTGGGTTGCCAATCATGATTTAACCTTGATGGTAGCTGCTAGGATATTATGTAGCCATAATTATAGTTTAATTGTGTGGTTATCTCACCTCAAGGAAGGCATGAAGTCGAAATCTTGATGATCTAATAGTTAATTAATCAGTGCGTTTATCTTTTAAGCTTTAACTATTCACACATGATTTAAAACATCACACGACATGTTTTGAGCTTTGCAGATTATAAATTTTATCTCATTAATATGTCATATTTTACTTACAAAAGAAGATGTTGAGGAATCGTCGAAATTGTTGATTATAATCAAATTTGAAACATCTCAAGACAAGTTTGAGTCATCAGACTTTGTCTATGACTTGTGTTGAAGAAATGGCTAATTCCTTATCTTGCTATTCATTCCAAATCACTAGATGTGAAAGCTTTTTCTCAATTACTACACAGATCAATTAATCTATCTTTTGGAGGAAATGATGAGCATTGCTTCAATTAATAATTTTATTTAATATTTAAGTCACCCCTACACATAGATTAGACATTGTAAATTTTGTCTCTCTTATTCCCCTCTTCCTAGGGCATTGTGTGCATGCATGTGAAACATTGTCCTATTTCTCAAGCCACATTTATTTACTTTACCATTCCATGTGCAATCATAACTTGCCAATCAGTAAGATCTGTCTATTAGTTGGTCTGTAAATTGTCCTCGATTCTACTCTTGAGCTTGCCATGGATCATTCATATCTGAGCAACCTACTCTGCCCTAGAATCCAAATTCTACTGATCGATCTTCATTAAACTGCCCTTGGTTCTACTTTGCATGTCTTCTAGCTCCCAATATTGGAAAAGAGCATGCAACATAAAATGCCAAGATATCTAGGGATGTAAAGAAACTTGATTCTATAGAGTCAGTATAGACGTCCAGGAGTTCATTTAAGAAGCTTTGGAAGAGTAAAGGAAATCATTCTTTTTGCAGTTACAAGACCTAATATTCCAACTAAGCATTGGGATACCTAGTTAGAACATCTGTTCCAAGCACAAGTCAATCTTGACATCTTGGTGTTCCAAAGAAAAACGGCCCTGGATGGTTGGCTTTGACAATTAGAGGGGTACTACACAATTAATCAGTTCATAATGCTAAAAGGACCACCTTCACAACACTTAAGGTGCCAAATGAATGCTTAACTTGTGGAAGTAACAATTTGAAGCAAGAAAAAGACTGATCTCTTGTTGATACTTGGTCTAATTTCAGTGCTTCTGTACACAAAGAACTATCTGATAAGGTGCCCGGTGCTTCCGCTGCATTTCAATGGTGAACCTGTTGCCTTGAGTGACTTAAAAATTAAACCTAAACCTAACTAACCTTATCCTTTTCTAACCACTTTGCACCCTTCCCAGCCAAACCAACCCTCCCCATAAACCTATGTTATAATAAATTATATGGGACTTTGTTTATCTTTCTGTTAAGTTTTATGTTGATTGTGCACAAAACAGTGATTTATTATGTCTTCTTTTTGTATATGTTTATAATTTACGTATGATGTTTCCACACCATACCCTATTCAGGATCCCCAAAAAATTGACCTTTCCCATACCTAAACCTGGAACATGTACCTGTTTCCTTCATGGTAACATAAATGTTAACATGGTGGTTACTCATCTTTATTTTTATAGCATTGGACACAGAAGTGTTTATGTACAATGAAATTATTTTCTAATTGGTTTCTCTAAAGTATTATTATGTTGTATTGCAAAGTACATGAAACAATTTCTAAGGTCAATTGTAAATGGGATATTTGTGTGTGTGTGTATGAAATTTTTTGTAAGCAACTAAATACAATTGGTGAAGTTAAAATAAATTACTCGTACAAGTCCTTGGTACATATTCAGAAAAGTACAATGCTAATTTAAGTTACCCTTTTTGCATGCAGTATTACCAAAGGTTGGCTGAATCCACCATTGCGCTTTTCTGATGAACCATGCCGGCATAAAATTTTGGATCTTGTTGGAGATCTCTCTCTGTGTGCTCAAAATGGTCACCAGGGCCTTCCAATTGCCCACATAATTGCTTTTAAGGTTGGTAGCTCTCTTTCATACACTCATTCACTCAGACAGACACACATTATTGCACATATGTTGACAGCTGCTTTGATATCCTTTTTAGTACCCTGATCTTTGGGTTAGGGAAACTTGATGTCTTAGTAATATATTAGTATTTAGCATATGCAAGCTAAGCTAGCAATTAGATTCGATAAAAATATTTTTTTTGTTAGAAATTCTACAAATACGTAAATAGAGATGGAAGTTTATACCTGTCATATTTAACATATTTAATGAAATTGACAAAATATTGAGATCTTGGTCAAAGAATGGCAGATTAAAGTCAAAACATTTGTGTTTGTAATAGTTGGAATAGAAAAGCAAACAACGGACAAACTTAAAGATGACCCAAGTTAGAGATGTGTTAAAAATTAGAAATGGAGAGTAAAAGGATCGATGTGCTAAAATCAGGAAGGGAAAACCAAAAATTGAGAAGCAAAAAATCATAAAGTAGATGATGAAGGGACCTCTGAAGTGATAATATTGTGTGTAAAACAGTTATCTTTGATGGATTTTGAGATTATTATTATATTAAAGTTAAACAATTGGAGAATAGTTGAAAAACCATGTTCTTTAAGGCCCCCTTGGGCACTTCCATTAAATTCTTAACAGGGGATTTCGTTTGTATGAACCTATGAGGTTGACTATCTCAGCCAAAATCAGAAGCCTTTGGAGAGGATGTTTAATAGGGTAATAAAGGCAATATAACGGGCCTTCCAAAGCTTGTAATTGTATTCTTCTCAGATTTATACTGCTAATTGTAGGCTTATGTTGCTAAAAAAAAATCTGAATGGATTTCCTCCCTCTTTTAGGGTAATAAAAGCAGTATAGGAGCCTTTAAAAGATCATAATTGTATTCTTCTCAGATTTATTCTGATAATTGTAGGTTTATCTACTTCACAAAACAATCTTCATGGATTTCTTCCCTCTTTGTGGTAGACTTTGAAGATTAGATTACATCGTACATGACAGTGAGATTGGCTGTAAAAAGCGTGTGATGCTCTTAAAAAGGATTGCAATTGCATCCTTGCTGAATTTCCTTTTAAAATTTTGCAGGGAGGTAGATTTCTGTGCCCAAGAGTAGAAAGTAGTTTTAACGAATTAAACTATTTTCATTCAGTTTTAGCTTAACTCGATTGCTTTTGATCACTAAAGGTCTCTGACATCCATTGGCAGCTATAATTGTTTTGCTTTTGCTTTGCGTGTCTGTCTTGTTGTAATGTCCCCTTTTTCCGAGTGATCACCCAACGGAGTCGGCTACCCTATTTTATTCCCGTAGGCTAAGTCGGAAGTGCAAGGGAATAATCCAATTAGTTAAATACTAAGTAATTCTAATCATTTCAGGTTATTTATATTTAATTAATTAGGCTGGACCAATTTGTGATATGAAATGACTTTTAATATTTTTGTGAGCCACTTGGTGAAATAAAATAAAATAAAGAAAATTGCTAAAAAGGTGGATGACCAAGGAGAGGAGAATAAAAAATAAAATAAAGTGGAGCGCCTAGAGGGAGGTCGGCCAAAATGAGGATAAAAAAATAGTAAAATTGCCAAAGGGAGGTCGGTGTAATGTCCCCTTTAATGTCCCCTTCTAGCAAGCCAAAATTTTTCACAACCTTGCACACAATTTTAACTTGTAAAAGAGAACATTAGTATTCAATCTTTCTTATCTAATCATATTAATCATAAGGATATATTAAATCAAGCCTTATAATCATAATCTAAATGTATTCTATCTTTCACAATATCCATTATAAATATTTCATGATTCCAATTGGGAGAGATATACTTGGGTATACATGGTCATCAAACCACTTGCCCTACGAGAGAGGGTTTATAAAGGAGCAATCGAGGAGTCCATATTTTATTCCTTTGACCGGAGACCAACCCAAATCAAAGGCCCATCCCTTGTCCCGGAGAGGTACTCTAGACCAACACGAGACAAGAGCCTATCCATTACTTGATGGTTCTCTTGACCAACACAAGATA
The DNA here is from genome assembly GCA_027924645.1 of Cunninghamia lanceolata. Taxonomy (NCBI): domain Eukaryota; kingdom Viridiplantae; phylum Streptophyta; class Pinopsida; order Cupressales; family Cupressaceae; genus Cunninghamia; species Cunninghamia lanceolata. The sequence goes on along the minus strand of BSBN01000213.1, from coordinate 26,627,005 downwards.
ATGGGAATGTATCAGTCTTTAGCCAGATGGTACTCTTGACCAACTTAGGCATCAACCATGATGTCAGTCTTTAGCCGGATGGTACTCTTGACCAACTACAGCATCAACCATGATATCGGTCTTTAGCCGGATGGTACTATTGACCAACTACGGCATCAACCATGTAGTATAGTGGTGAGTATTCCCGCCTGTCATGCGGGTGACCCGGGTTCGATTCCTGGCAACGGCACCAAAATGTTTATTGCCTAAGTAGTCTAATTGTTTCCATATAGAGTAAACGAGAAAGATACTTGCACTATCACAGTGTAAGGAAATGCATTACATTGTACGAGAATAACAAACATAATTGGTACTCAGAATATCAACTGCATGTATTAACTTAAAACAAGTACAATCATATTCCAAAAACTCCATGTCCATACAATGGCGTGACAAGTACATATATAGTTTGTCCGACGGTTGCCAACCGTCGCCAACCAACGTACCGGTCAGGAGTAACTACTCACCGAAACTACCAAACATAAACATACTTCCCGAAACAACTAAACAAAACATATTTTATCAAAAGGTACTAAACTATGTAAAGTATGCCTAACAACCCATATCCCTTCATCTCGATCTATGGGTTTGGTCGATATGTCATGAACCTCTACTTCTCCTCCTTATTCATCATGATTAACTTAAATACTTATTCTATTCATTTAATCTATACCTTATTATCTTAGGCTATGATAATTTGTATTATTATCTATGTATTCTATTTACTTAATCAACACACTTTCTAATCATTTCCAAAGTTCATATGATTCTATTTCCAATTTATATATTTTCATCATGCCATATCTAAGAACTTCATATAGTTATTCATATCCTTTATTCATTCTAATTCTTATCTAATATCAGTATTCATATTTAACTTAACTTAATTCATTCCATGTTATGATAGCTGAAGTTATCCTATTATGGCAGTTCGTCTATCATTCATTTATTCTTGTATTGCATATGGTGATTACTTACTATCTTTATTGAATTCATTTGTTTACATCATTAAGGAAATCAATAGATTGTGTATATAACACATACCTTTTTAACTGCTGTGATTATGATGTGGAGATATACTTTTTAGCAGATTTAATGATTGGTGCTTCAATGATCTTATTTGATGATTCGATGAAGTTTATAATTCTTCAATGCTTCAATGATGCCTTCTATTTGCTGCCTTACTTTATGTCCGCAATGCCTTTGTGCTTGTAATATGACGACTTATAATTAGTTTGCTGCTATGTATATCTGTTGTATTGTTTGCTGATCAATGATGTGCGGTTATATGATGTAGAGACACTGTCGATCTGATTATATGCTGCTATGAAGTCTTGTTTCTGTGTTCAATATGCAGATTAGATTGTTACTCATGCTCGATACACCAGATGCAGATGTCATTTGTTCCATGATTCTCTTATTCCAACCACCGCTAATTATTTATATGTTGGTGGAGGTGTTGGTTGACCATCGGTCACCACCCTTCACGTTGCTATTTCATGAGCGCTTAGTTTACCTTTAATTCCCTGCTGTTAACGACTGCCTTTGTGCATAATAATCAGTTAATACATGTGTTGCTTATAAAAACCACTCCCCTTATATTTATAATCTGATCGCTGTTTTGTATTATCCTCTATCACCATATCTTTATGGCTATGATGTCTTTTAGACTTGTCCAGCCTTTCTTAACTAGGAATTGGCCCCTCTATAATATGAATATCGCAGCCTTTGTTTGCTGCTTTTTACTTTAATAGGGATAGCTGGACATAAGACGTTTTGTCTTATATTTATTTTCTATGATAATAATCATTAATATAAATATATTCTCATAATTAAATAATTATATTATTAATTATATCTATTTATATATATATTAACTTTAATATTAATAATAATAATATTTATATTTATATTATTACTATTTATATTTATGTATATTATATTTATATTTGTCTTTTATAAATATAATATATTCTTGTTAATAAATTATATTTCAATATAATACTTATTTAATATAATATTATTGATTAATATTATATTAGAATAATATTCATATAATATTATTTAATATCATTTATTAAGTATTATATATTAATTATATTATATATGTTTATTTAAACACCACCTTTTTTGAAAGCGACTTCAACGTCTTTTGACATGATGTTTAAATCTTTAATTTAAACAATGTCTTAATATCGGAACATGACAGTCGGCCATGGAAGGCGTAATTTGGTGGCTATAAAAGAAGGCAAATTGCTAGTCATTTGAAACATTCAGAGTCATATCTTTTCATTGGAGATTTTCTCTTGTGGCTACAACTTTGGTTTAACATATTCCAAGGACAAAAACCTTTGGGAATATTGGTGGATTGGACGAAAACCCAATTCCATCTTGTAGGTGAATTCATACGGAGTTCACATTTGCACTGTTAGTCGCATAATATACTTGTTGTATTTAGTTATGTTTTGGTTATGATCGGTGAGGTTGTTACCTCCCAACAATTGTAGTCGTTGGCGATGGTTGGCGATCTAGGCAACTGTCGGCCTCCTTTATATACTCATCACATCATTGTATTGGGGACAATTCTGGTTTTGGATATCATTGTATGAGCAAGTTCTGAGATAATACATATACGAGTTTTGTTGTGCATTCGCAATGAATATATTGTTATGATGTTAGTTTACTTTCAGTTCATATACATTCTGTTTACTCTGTATATTCTATCTAGACTCAATAGGCACATTTTGGCGTCGTTGCCTATTCGGAGTCGGGTTGAGGGATGACGAGTTGAATAGTCAGTGACGAGTTGAGTGGATGGTAACTATGGTGTTATAATGGGTCAGCCGATTCAGCCAAGTGAAGAACCTCAACCCACTGAAGAGATAGAAGAGTAGCGTCGGGAAGAAGAAATTGATAGAGAAGAAAATGACCAAGAAGACGACTTGACACAAGACCTTGTACACTTGTGGAGCATATCGGTGAGACAATATGTAAGGAATGAAGCCCATCGTAGAGAAATACCAGAAGAGATAATCTGGGAAAATCTGGAAGTGAACAGGGAAGTCAATAATCTCCTCACGTGTATGTCAAGACTCTTGGCAAGGAACTATCTAATTTTGCAAGACCTACGTGAAGAAAGAGAAAGGGAGCAACATCGTTAACAAATACTGCAACGGTACGAGGAACGTACAAAATGGGAAAGGGAGGAGCGCACCACTAATTGACGTCGCACACCGTACAATTAATGCCCTTATATCCAAATAAGTACAGACGATCGGAAAGCGGTCAGGAAACACCTGAGTACAAAATTGAGAATACAAGAACAAAGGGAAAGAAGGAGACTAAAAATAATCATTAAAGAAACAGAAGGGTTATTAACCGAGAGGTAGAGCCCACCAAGGGAACGAAGCAAAACTAGAAGTGTTAGTCGGAGTCGTAGTCGGGAGGAGAACAAAGTTCCTGATGTATGACAAAACACAAACACACTGCAACACACAAACAAGGAGTGAGGAATTAGCAAGACAATTACCACTCCCAATCGAGATAGAAGATCTTGTCGACCAAGCGGGCAACTCAATTGTACGACTCTCATCAATAGACAAGTGGGAAGACTGACTATGGCAAGACTCAACTTTGGAGACACATGAAGACATTACTCAACGGGTTGAAGAGTTGTGCATCGGTGAGCCAGAGCCTACAACTCTGGGACTAGAGGAGCATAGGAAAGACCTTGCGGGCAACAAGAGCGTGTGGTTTGCTAAGGAAGGAGTGAAGGACACCTGCGTGGCCGAGAGTGCGCAGAAGGCACTGGGACATATGGGTCAAAACTCTCCGATCAGAAACCAAATAATAAAGTTGCGCCAAGGAGGAAAAATGGTGACTCCACCTGTCAGTCTGAGTGTAGAGAGGCAAAAGCTCCCGAAATTTCTCGGGAATGGATCAGAGGATCCGGTCAGACATTGTAAAACATGTGAAATTATATGGGTGGCCAACTGACAGGACGACATGTCCTACTAGCTACGGTCGTTCCTAGCAACCCTCAAGGGTATAGCTATTGATTAGTATACCGAGCTCGAGGCAAGTTCAAAAATCAGTTGGGATGCATTGAAAAAGGCATTTCAAGAAGAGTTCAAATTCTTCAGGGACGATAATGAAATAGTTGCTGAAATATACAACACAAAACAGGGCAAACATGAAAATGTACGAGCCTATAATCGTATGGTAAAAGAGATTCTTGTGAAATTGGAGAAGGAACCTGTAGATGGCCTCAAGAAGCGATAGTTTATTGAGGGTTTCATTCCCTCGCTAAGAAAAAAAATGATCGTACACCTTCGTCATACGCCGAGGCTTATAACCGAGCGATGGACATTGAGAGTGAAGATAAAACGTTGAACCGAGGGAAGAAGGACGATGATGATGAAAGTTCAGACGATAGCGGTGACAAATCAAAAACAATACAAGCACTTAGAGGAGACATGATGAGAGTGATGAGAGAATTAAAAACCGAAAAAGAGGTTAGCAAAGACAAAGAACTCTGGTGCACGAAATGCAACAATGAAGGGCATGTCAAGGCAAATTGTCCATAGAAAATGTTCTGTGACATTTGCCAAGTGCTCAGACACTCCATCAAAGAATGTCTGTACAATTTGAAGACGAGGAGCACCTAAGTGCTCTTCACTTAAGGCGAACAATCTACCCCACCGACTACACCGTCGAAGCAGCAAAACAACAACATTGCATCACCAGGCAGGTATCAGAACCAAAGAGGAAATAACAGATTCAATAACAATAGTGCGGCGAGAAGTCGCATACAGTATGCTGCAAAAGGGCGGCTGATGATCCAATGTTGACAATGCAGTGAATGGTGACACTTCGCTTGAGAATGCCAGAGCAACCAAAATCAAAACAATATGGACAAGCTTTGCAAATGGTGTGGATTGGGCGATCATGACGATAACGACTACCCTAAGAAGAAAGGCAACATTAACTTGATCGACATACAAGGAGAAGAAGAAATCTTCGCCGTCACCCGTGCCCAAGCAAAGAAAGCCGTCTACCTTGACCCCCGTACGGAGAAAGAGAGGCTCTGGGAAGCCAAAGCTAAGGTGGAATAGGCAATGGCGAAAGAGAGAAGAAATTCAAATACTAAAGTGAGTACTTCTAATCGACCGGAGTTGGACAACAATATTGCCAGCTAAGTGTTGCAAACCACCATACCTATAAAAATAGTCGATCTGTTACAAAGCATGCCACAATGAAGGGTGGCTATATCTAATGTGATCGACCAAGCGACACCTAATGTGACAGGGCAGAAATGGATGTACGAGAAGGATGGAAATGAAGATGTCATAGTGGAACCACCACCGAGTGGAAAACAAATTGTCGACCCAATGCTGTTGGCGATTAATGTGGGCAAGAAGTCGGCCATCATCCACATGGGATCCTTGGGAGAACTCTGACAAATACAATTATCAATGGAGGTTTCGAAGTGAATGTACTTCCTAAGGACACATGGAGAAACTTGGGGAAGCCAAACCTATGGCCGTCGACTTTCCAGTTGGTAGGTGTGGACCAACATGGAATTAAGGCTCTCGGAGTGTTGATGGGACAAATGGTGAAAATTGGTACCCAACACACTTTCTTTTAAATTCTGTTGTTATCACCGTGCATAAGGTGTACGATGCACTCCTCGGACGCGATCACAACTGGAAGAACACTTTGTCGATTGAAAATAAAGGGAGAAAATTTATCGACTTGAAGAACCAAGTCGTGAGTGAGGAAATGGCTTCCTCTGATTCCGAGTCAGATGGAGGTGAGGCATCGACGAGAGAAAGAGGACCCATGGAACCGGACGAGGAAGGAGTATTGGAGTTTCAGTCATGCTTCGAAGATGAGACAAGTTCTCTCAACAGATTATTCCATTGGCGGATGGAAGAATATGAAGTGTTCCAACCAACATGCAACCTTAGAAATCAATGACAGAGCAAACGACAGGCGACTCAAGTCGACCATCGGAGACAAGTCGTATGCTAGGCAGGGTGCCTCAGGTGAATCGCACATTTCCTAAAGAAGATCATACCATAGAAGATAGACCTACATTCTCGAAAGCATATGAAGAGTATAAAGAGGGTGATGCCAAAGTGGATTATACACCTGCGCATAAATTTGAACTAGAAAAAGTGATCAAATGTGAGGAGCCATCGACAAGCAAGGTAAATCTTGGAGATGAAACCAACCAAAAAGTGATTTTGGTGGGTGATGATTGGAACCCAATATTAAAGGCAGTTGCATTTAAAATCTTCCTGGAGTACAAAGACGTATTCGCCTGGACATATAAGGATTTGAAAGGAATACCTTTAGAATTGTGTGCATATGATTTCTCTCATTCCAGGTGCACAACTGTCAGAAAGAGACCATACCGGATGAATAAGAACTATGCTGCGAAGGTACAAGAGAAGATTGGAAAAATGTTAGAAGTCGGTATCATATTTAAGGTTCAAACGAGTGAATGGGTGTCCCCTATCGTCATATCAATCAAGAAGGAAGGAGGACAAATTCGGATATGCGTGGACTTCAAATGCCTAAATGTAGTTACCATTAAGGATCCTTTCCCTATTCCCTTCACAGATTCTCTCCTAGAGGCGATAGCCGGACAAGAGATGTATTCATTCATGGATGGATTCTTCGGGTACAACCAAATCAGCATCGTCAAAGAAGATAGATTAAAGACGACATTTGTGGTGGAAGATAGAGTGTACGCATACAACTGGATGCCATTCGACCTATGCAATGCGCCAACTACATTTTAGAGAATAATTCTCTACATATTCGACAAGATGTCGATGGGCAATTTTAAAGCGTTTTTGAACGATTGGTCAATCTACAGTACCAACAGACCCACTTGAAGGCCCTCACCGAATGTATGGGGTATTGCAGATCGACATGGTTAGCCTTAAATCCGAAGAAGTGCCGGTTCATGGTGCCACAAGGCAAGCTTCTTGCCCACATTGCATGCAAGGTGGGATTAAAGACAAACCCAGACAAGATTCGGATAATCATACAGATGGAGGCTCCGAGAGATGTCACCAAGGTAAAATCATTTCTCGACCATGTGGGGTATTACAGAAGGTTCATCAAGAACTTTGCCCAGATATCATATCCTTTGGACATGTTGACGAGCAAAGGTGTGCCATTCATATGGACAGATGAACAAGAAAAGGCATTCAACGAGTTGAAGACAAGACTGATCAATTCACCTATTCTAGCCTATCTAGACTGGGACAAGGAGTTCCACGTGCATGTGGATGCTTCAAATTTTGCAATTGGAGCCACCTTGGCGCAAATGGGTCCTTAAGGGCTCGACCACTCGGTATTCTTTGCCAGTTGACTACTCTCGAAAGCTGAACACAACTATAGCACAACTGAGAGGGAAGCACTCGAGATGGTCTACTCAGTCCAGAAGTTCAGACATTATCTATTGGCAACACCGTTTACCTTCTATGTGGACCACCAGGCACTCATGTACTTGGTAAACAAACCAATGATACAAGGGAGAGTTAGCAGATGACTACTCTTGCTTCAGGAGTTCACCTTCACGATTATCGTACGATCGAGGAAGAGTCATGTGATAGCCGATCAATTGTCATGAATCAAGTCGGGAGAACCAACCAAAGGGGTGAACGAGGACTTCCCCGACGCCCATCTATTTTAGATAGCAGCCCTACTTCCCTGGTATGAAAAGATTGGTGAATACTTGTCGACGTCAACTTTTCCTCAAGACATGTCGACTAGTGAAAGAAGAAAGTTGGCTCTCAAAAGTAAAACATTTCAACCAGTGAACAGACTCCTACAAAATGGGGTTGGACCATATCTTGAGAAGATGCGTAATGGAAGAGGAAATAAAAGGGGTGATTTAGGAAGCTCATGAAGGATTGGCTGGAGGACACATGGGACCTAATGGCACTGCTAGGAAGATTCTATTGGCCGGATTGTGGTGGCAAACACTTCACAACGACGCCTGAGAATGGGTAGTGGGATGTGACACCTATTAGAGAGTAGGAAAACCACTAAAAATGGACTATATGCCACTTTCAACTTCACAATGTAATGTCCCTTTTTTGGCGCATAGACCTTTTGTGCGCATTATGCTTGTTCCTAGTCTTCCGGAGGCTATTCGTCATGTTTGGGAGAACTCCAATGTTCATGGAGTGGTTGTGGATTAGTTTTACATAGTAGTTGATTATGGCATTGAGCTCGGTTGGTGTTCAGGGTCACGTGATGCTTTCAGAAGCATTTTTGGCTTCTCGGTTTGCTCTCCAAACTTCTTGGAGAAGTCATCTATTTATAGTAAGTCACCCCGATGGCATCATATTTCATCCCAAACCTTCTAGGGTATGTTGGCATGGTTTATTTTGCATTTTGCTTCAGTTTGGGATTTTTTGCAAATTTGGTGATTAAATGAGCTATTTAATTAATTATCACTTAAGTCACCTATGGTTGGGAATATTTAAAAGTGACTGAAGTGTTATAGGTCGTTGGAAAGGGAAAATGATTTATAATTTTTTGGGCACATAAAAGTGAGCTCTTATTCTTGGGAAAAGGAAGAATTATTAAAATAAGTGAAAAGTCATTTATTTAAAAAAAAAAAAGAAATAATTCCCTTGTAACCTAAAAAAGTGCCTATAAAAGGATTTTCAGAGCTCATTGCTGGGCTTTATGCTTGAGATTATATTGTTATGCTGCAAGAATGAACTTGTGAGTTCTTCACACCTTCTTAAGGACAAAACCCTCTCAAAGAAGTTCAGTTTTGGTGGTGGAAGATCCACCCTAGCTGAAAGGAGTGACTTCATTCAGGAGTTGCACAGAGCTGAAATGGAATATGATGTATTTTAGAAGTTTTAATTCAAGATTGTTGTTTGGCTTTTTGTGATGGAATTTTGGTGTGATTTAGAGTAGAGTTTGGAAGTTTTTCTTGAAGTTGTTGTTTACCTTTTGCTGGCTGTACACTTCTGGCTGTACCAATGCATGAGGTTGAATTGCATTTTTTGAGTGTTCAATGTATGCTATGTTGCAGATGATGTTTTTGTAACATTTGCCATGTGTGGGCGCCTATTTCAGATTATATTACATTGAGTTTAATGCAGATTGGAGAGTGATATAGCTTGTCGTACCAATTTAGGGCTGCTGTACCATATTAGAGGGGGCATGTGAGCTTAAAGGCAGTTCGCTCTGTTTTGAAAGTTTAAATCTTCTTCATTGCTGGCGCCAAGGATGATATTGAATGGTGTTGGGGGTTTAGAGATGGTATGATAACCATTGTGCACCATTTATGGGTCTTTATCTCTGTTGGGGCCATCCATACAGCAGGAATAAAGTCTGATTTTTTAATACAATTCCAATCAGCAGTGACTTTCCTTGAATTCAATCAACTGTGAAGATGTTATCTTGAGTTTGATGATGCTAATAAATGTGTAGGTTGATTTCCAAGAAGCCATAGCTTTCATGAGTGCTAGGGGGTGTTGATCTAATATATTTTCTATTTGTGTTGCAACCTATTCTATTCATTGTAATCATTTGAATTATGTTGCAAACATTTTGTAACCCTTGGATAGTATGACTGCTAATGTGGATAATAATATTTTGATTTCCTTGGCTTTCCCGCTGAATAAGCGGATGCGCTTTGTTCTTTTCTTTGTCATTCTCCCATCGAATAAGTGGTGTATTCCCACTGAATAAGTGGATGCCCACTGAATAAGTAGAAGTTGTACTTGGTTTTATTTGCAAGGTTTTATTTGATCAGCCGAAGCACTGTATGCTCTCACCTCGCCCATCTTGGGAACTTGGTGATCAAAAAGTGCGGAGGTGCTTAATCGGTTGCATTCTATGTGCTAACATTGTTGTTAGCATTGTATAAATCTGAAAAAATTTTGGGGGTAGGTCATTACACACAACCACATGAGTTATTCGAGCATTGGGGATTGGATTTTATAGGTGCATTAAAGACAAGTAAGTTGCATAGGTGTCAATACATAGTAGTGGCGACGGAATATTTGACCAAGTGGGTGGAAGCCAGAGCACTTGCAGTTAACATAGCTCGAAGCACGACAAAGTTCATTTATGAATAGATAGTCACAAGGTATGGTATTCCAATTCAGATAACAAGTGATCGGGGTGGTCATTTCGTGAACCATGTAATCAGATTGATGACAAGTGAGTTCAAAATATTCCCCACTTTGTCAAGCCCCTACTATCCCAAAGCCAACGACCAGACATAATCGACAAATAAAGTGTTAGTATCCGTCATCCACAAGTCATGTGGCATAGAAGGATCGGATTGGGAGAAGTTGCCGGCAGTACTATGGGCCTATCGTACGACCTACAAGGTGACGACAAGCCACACTCCATTTCAATTGATGTATGGTCAGGAAGTAGTGATTCCAACGGAGTATATGGTACCAAGTCTCCGAATAATAGTGGAGAATAGATTGGGGGATACAGAGAGCCTGAAAGAAAGATTAATTCAGTTAAACAAGCTTGACGAACGAAGGATCATCACATAGTGGTTGATCGAGGTGATGTAGAAATGCCGCAAGTATTTGCACGATAAATATCTCTGGAGAATGAACTTTCGGCAATGGCAGTTAGTTCTAAAGTATAACGGTCGTAACGAGATTAAACTTGGCAAGTTCAAGGTGCGATGGTTAGGACCGTTCCGAGTACAAGAAGTATTGGAAAATGGGTCAATAAAATTGGAAAACCTGGATGGCACAATGATCAAAGATACAATAAACGGATCCAAGCTTAAGATTTATTTTCAATCAATTTCATGGAGTTTGGAAAGGCACCCGTATATGAACCAAGCGAGTGGGGATTTGCTAGAGTAGAAAATTCTGTAAGAACAGACATGAATGAAAGCATAGATGGGGTATTCTTTCCAAGTATTAATCCAGATGAAGTTCTAGGCTTGTATGCGCAGGGTTTACACACATTTTTCAGGGAGAAGGGGTGGCCACAAAAAGAAACTTCAGAAATGCAAAAAGCTGGGCAACCTAGGAGGAATGTGCCTTTTTTTGGTGGTAGGGACAGCAAGGTGCTAGCTGCCCTATATAACATAGAGCAGCATTTTAGAGACTTATTTTACGTGAAAGAAGAGGGGTCGACGAAGGCTAAGGCCAAGCTTGATGAGGCCTTCAGGGTGTTGCATGAGCATAAAACCATTTATGAGGATCAACTTAATCGCTCAAGGGAACAACTGGCCCAACAGATAGCATTGACTGAGATGGAAAAGAATAAAGTAGAGGCTGCACAAAAAGAGTTAGTAGCTAAGGAGCACAAGTTGGCAGGAGAAGGTCAAGCCATGGTTGACCTTTCCAGCACACATGGGCAAACTAAGAAAGAATTGGCAGAAGTTGTTCCGATGGATAAGGATGCTCGGGAGAGGGAGCGGAAGGCAGCTCATTACTTAAAATAGCGCACCGAAGAGGTCTACCGATTGTGCACCCTGCACAGACATCATCACCTACTCCAAGGATGTCTACTTCCCTTCCATCTACTTCTCAGTAGTCTAGCTTGGGTTTTGCGAGTTTTTGTATCCTAGTCTTCCAAACGACTAAAACTTTTGGGGGGGATAATGTTAGTCGCATAATATACTTGTTTTATTTAGTTATGTTTTGGTTGTGATCGGTGAGGTTGTTACCTCTCGACAGTTATAGTCGTTGGCGATGGTTGGCCATCCAAGCAACCGTTGTGTAATATCCCGAATAGGATATTTACTAAATTAACTATGCAGAAGTGAGCTCTGATACCACTATAAGAACCTTGAGTTGTCCTAAATTTCTGATTTTCTTTTTATGCAATGTTTCCAATATTTTGAAAGCATAGGATCAAATTGTAACAAATAAACATGAAAGATTAATAATCAATGCATATGAACCATGAAAGAACATACCCGGAAAGAACAACTTCAATTCTTTATTCAATTCAAGAGTTGGTTACAAGTCAGGTATGACTGATTTTACATCAGACCTTAATTTATGTTCATGGAATGCTTCAAAACCCTAGCCGATGCAAAATAGATGAAGTACAATGATAAACAATGATGTCCAATGAACAATCACAAAGTTGGGACTGAATGTAAATAAATGTATGCTGCTGATACACCTCTGATTATGACTGTCATACACCTGTAGAATGTTGTTTCAGACCTGTAGGTAATTGCTCTAAACCCTATTGACTGATTTCACAAGAATTAGGCCTCAAATCACCTCAAAGGAAGGAGCGATTAGGGTTAGAATGCAAACACAATGAAGAATGATCAAATATATGCTTGTAGCTGATCCTTAATGACTGATTTCTCTGCTGTACTTGCTGATATCACTGCTGAAACTGATGTAGACAACCTAGATTTGAAAATCAATGATGAAAAGTGCCAAATTACACCAAATTATGGAATCGCCTATGCCAAGAACTAGTGTGATTTGACCCAACAATGTATACTTTGATTCAAACCCTCAAAATGTGTCAAAATATGATGCCAAACAACTCTGATATTATTTTCCAGTGTTGCTGATACAAAAATCAGAATAGCATTTGATGTCAAAAACACACTAAAAACCCTCCTTATGCAAATGGATCACCTTAGAAACCATCAACAATGAAAAATGCATCAAATTCATAGCCCAATCTTCAAATCAAACTCCATAGCTAGCTGTAGATGAAAATCCCTGTCAAACCCTAGCTTGAAATGAAACCAAAACATCAACCAAACTCTCCAATAAATCCCAATGATGAACTCCACACGAATTCACCTCACAATGTGGAATGGGATCATCTCCAAACCTCTAAAAATCAAAGGAACATCTCTTTGATACCACTGAAAATGCAATTCAAGCCAAGAGAATAACTCAAATACAAAGTTTACCAAAAGATCAATAGTTGCAAAATGAAGCCAAATGCCTCTATTTATCCTTTCTCTCACCCTAGGCGTCCAAATTTGCCAAATAATGGAGAATTTCAAATCCACCAATGAAATGCAACTTTCAATTTTACAGTTTTAAAAGAATTGCATTGTACAACTACCATCATTTAAAATAATAAAATAATAATATTTTATTATTTTTTCTTATACCTCCTCTAGACGCCAAAATTGAAAAAATTATTATTTTATTTAATTTTTCACTTCCTCCCTTGGGCGTTGATTTCTCCTTGAGCAAATAAAACATTTTTTAATTATTTTTTTCTCCTCCTTTCCTTGGGCGTCAATCCTCCATAAAAAATAATATTTTTAAATGTTTCTCCTTGGGCGGTGATTCTTGGACTCATCAATAAAAATAATAATATTTTATTATTTTTATTTCTCCTCTTCCTTGTCGTCATTTCCTTGGGAAAAATAATAAAATATTGAAAATACAATTAAATATTGCATTTTCCATCTTTTCAATGTTCTAGCTCAGCCCATACATAAGTCTGGGTTAAAAAGGGGACATTACACATTGACCTCCTTTATATACTCATCTCATCATTGTATTGGGGACAATTTTGATTTTGGATATCATTGTATGAGCAAGTTTTGAGATAATACATATACGAGTTTTGTTGTGCATTTGCAATGAATATATTGTTATGATGTTAGTTTACTTTTAGTTCATAAACATTCTGTTTACTCTGTATATTCTATCTAGACTCAATAGGCAGTAAACATGCACTTCATTGGAGATTTGGAAGGAAAGGAGCGTCAAAGACATTTGTTTCTGCAGAAACCCTAAGGCCAAATTGTGTGATTTGTGCCAAATACAATTTGGAGTGAAAGGTATATTTAGATTTTAGATCAGATTTGGAGCGCCATCTTTTGGAAGGTTTGAGCATTGATTGTTGCTAGGGTTTCACCCTAGATTGAGCACCAAAGAGGGCGATTTCGTTGTGAAGTGTTGGTGCCAAGCCCTAGCCACCGCCGCCCTCATTGTGCATGTCGTTATCATTTCCAAGGGAGCGCTACCTAGTTGGAGTAGTTCGCCCATCTAGGGTTTGCTGATTGACATTATTCTTCATCATTTTTTGGTATGTATAAGCCTATGTTTAGGTCTGATTTATAATCGTAGAAATCTGGGCTATGTTTGGGCCTGTTTGAGCCTATACATTTGAATGGGTAATGTACACTATCAATGTCTTGTAACGGATGTGTTGCTACATGGTGAACATGGTTGCCATGTTGAAATCCTAGTCAATATTTTGTAGACTAAATCTTAAAACTAGTCAATATCCCTACACATAATTAGTGATGTTGCATGGCATGTTTTACAATAGATGCAAATATTTAGGGACTATAACACAATTGGCATTGGTCCCTACCTATGAAGAAGTCAATATATTAGTGTGCTTACTAGGATACCTTTGCCTTTCAATTTATGGTCAATGCTTCTTTTGCTTTGTTAAGATTGCTCATGGCTCAAGTCGCTTTTTTGGAACCATATGTTGATCCAGTGAAGGAGTTAATTGTCATAGAATAATGATGTGTTTAAATCTTTTTGAAATCTTTGCAATTGCGCTTGTTATAGTTTTATATTTGTTTATTTTATCTTTTTAGTTAACTATTGTGTTGAGATTTTTAGTCGAAGCTTTCATGTTCTTTATCAATTGCTGCCATATGTAATTGTATTGACTTTTATGCCTATTGTAATTTCCTTTGTTCTTATTTTTTAAATCTAAAGATCTTTGTGTTAATAGATTACAAATGGTGCACAAGGTAGTTTCAAGAGGAAGGGAGCTTCTAGATGAATGAGGTTTTGACAAGGGAAGCTTTTAGATGAAGAAAGTTTTGAGGAAACTTCTAGATGAAGTAAGCTTCTAAGAGAACAAAAATATACATAGAGGTATGTACAACATGTAAGAATACAAATTAATCCCATGTAACAATGCAGAACATTTAATAAAGTACACTAGCCCAGGGACAATATTTAATAAAACATGCTAGCACATTTAATTGTCTCACCATTTCCTCCCTACTTTGAGGAAATTGCCCTTAACTTCAACAAATGATCAACACCACCTTGTAGCTTCCAAGATAGGTTGAAGGAAAGTCAATTTGACGAGTTATGGAGGTACACTAGCTTAGGGACAATATTTAATAAAACATGCTAGCACATTTAGTTGTCTCATCATTTCCTCTCTGCTTTGAGGGTATTGCCCCCAATGTAATGTCCCCTCTTTGACACATGGCTAGTCCATCATGGAGTTCCCGTGGGCTAGCAGTTGGGTTAGGGAACTGTGGTTAGTTGGCTCAGGAGGTCCTTGGCAGTGACAGAGTTTTGGTTCGCTTTCGGTGGATCCAGTTGGCACCCTCGTGGTTGGATCAGTGGGCTCTTGGCCATTACTATTTTTAGTAAGTTCGGGTATGGTGTCGGTTCGGGATTTTTAGAGTTGGATCAGATGCGTTTCGTCGAGACCTTTTCGACGAGCTCAAGATCATGGATTTCCGATGCCGTCTTCATAATTATTTTAAAGTCCGAAGGTTATTTAATTTATATTCATATGGACTTTATTACTATTGCCGGAAAAGTGACTTTATGAAAAATTAGTCTTATTTCAAGTTGTGACCTTGGGCGCCCCTCCCTAGGCAACTTAAAAGTGTTTTAAAATGATAAAAACCCCTCTTGAATTCCAATGCCATCTTGAAGGGAGAATATAAGGGTTTTTGGGGCTCATTTTCAGTTTATGCTATGTTTTTATGATATTTGCTGTGAGAGCTCTGCTAGGGTTTTGGAGTTTGAGAATTTGTATCAGGCTATTGGAGACGGAAACCTCCCTTAGTGACGGTATCCCACAGGTGTGAAAGACCACCCAATGGTGCCATTGTGAGTGAATGCATTTAGCATTCACAGTTGTGCTTCATTGAGGATTTCATGAGGATTGGTGGAGATTGATTGTTGCATTCTACGAAGTTTGGTGTTCAGCTAATAACAATGGAGATACAACAGATTTGTGAGGAGACTTGAGGTAGTTTGCTGCTGGCCGTACTTTCCCTTTGCTGGCCGTACATTCTAGCTTGGCCGTACCGTGTGTAGGGGGTGTTTGGTGGTTGGGAACTTCATTGTTTCTCTCCCAATCTTGGCGTGAGGGTTTATTATGATGGTGTAGCCTTGTTAGAGAGAGTGCAGATCTGTTCTTCGTGTATTCCTTGCTGTCCATTACTGGCTGGGCCGTACATTCTTTCATGGAGGGCGTGGGGTCTATGAGGACTCAATATACTTTTTAGCAGCTGGTTTAGTTCCCATTTCTGGAGGAGTTTAGAGCTGTTTTCATTGTTGGGACAATTGTATTACTTCTCTTACATTTCTTGGTAGATTGGAGTGTTTCCAGCCATACCCACTTGCTGGTCCGTTTCGGGCGGTTGTACCAAGTTGCATATTTTCATATGGGAAAACAATAAACCCCTTCTGCATCTTCTGCCTATCTGAAAGAACACAAAAATAATAATTAAAATCACATAATAAAGATTCAAAAAATACAAACAGGTACGGCACATTATAGTGGTATCAGAGCTAAAGATCTTGCCATTTTGTGAGTTCAGTTTTGATATGCGGAAGTAAAAATAAGACATGCGACCTACAGATAGATATCCTTTCAGAAGTACAAGGGCAAGGCAAGGAACACAAGTTCCGCAGTCGAGTATTCCAGAGAATCCAATACCCATAATAGATCCTTTTGAGCCAGAAACTGAGATAGTGGTAGCGGCTATTGAGGACAATTCTCAGGTATCATGGACGGACCCATTTTCTGGAGAGCTTCCACCAGTTATAGGTCCTACAGGGGAGATGGGTGACAGAGAGGAACCAGAACTTAGTGCGTGTGACATTTTAATCGCACTCACTCGAGAGATGAGAGAATCTTGACGAGAGATGGTAGAGGCACAGGCCGAGTTAGCACATGCCATCGAACGGATGGGTAATGACTTGGACAATCACCGTGACAGGAACATATACAACGGAGGTGACAGAAACAGGTACCAAGACGGTGATAGAAACAGACATGACGGAGAATGGAACAGGAATGAGGGGAATGATAGGCATAACGGTGACAGGAACCGGGAAGAACAGAATAATGGGGACAGGAATCATGAGGATAGACGCAGGGATAGAGATGATGATGATGAGGCCTCGGTTAACCACTGTAGGGCTTCGCAGCTCACTGTGGGAGATAGACCTGGTATTTCGATATTTGCTCCCAAGAATCAAGTTCCTGAACAGGATCCTACTCAAGCAGAGTTCCAGGAGGAGATTCTGAGGGACTGGAGAGCATCCAGTGAGGGATTCAGAAATGAGATGACATTTGCTGAATATTCGGAAATGAGGACTAGGTGCAGACCTCGTAGGGGAGGTAGATCACAGAACCAAGAACTGCAGAGGAAAGTAAGCAAGATGACACTTCCTTACTTTGACGGATCGGGTAAGACCACCGCGAGAGCTTGGGTCCAGAAATTGGACAACTACTTGCAGATTAGTCCCATGCTAGAGGAGGACACTATTACTTATGCAGCTTTACACTTGGAGGGGACTGCTCACAAATGGTGGAGTAACAGGAAGGTCACACTAGGTCACGATCAGGTCACTTCGTATGTGGAGTTTACAACTAGACTAATCGACAGGTTCGATAAGGACCCGGAGTTACAATTCAAGGAGTTGACTCAGTTGAGATAGAGTGGATCAGTAGACTCCTACATTGCTGATTTCCAAGATATATCTGTTATGGTTCCGGATATTACTGAGCGCAGATTGGTTGTCCTTTTCATTGATGGATTGTCAGATCAACTTTGCGGTTGGGTGAAGGGTTTTGACCCTACTACACTTCAGGAGGCCATGAAGAAGGCCCGGGACATGGAGTCATCAGTATGGAGGAATACGTTTCAATCTAAAGGATTTCCGCCAAGGAAAGATAAGGAGAGGGATAGGAGACCATTTCAGAGAGATGCAGGACAACAGCATAAGAGTTCTCCTAGATTGGACAGCGATCAGCTGAATGACTTGAGAAGGAAGAAGCTTTGTTTTCAGTGTCGAGAGCCTTGGGATCCTACGCACAAGTGTGTTGCCCAAGGAAAAGCCAAACAGTTAGAGTACTTTTCAGCTGACGAGTCTGTTGATGGGGAGCCCCACTCGGATTACTATTCAGAGGCCGAGGGTGGAGAATCAGAGGGCTCAGGGGAAGCATCAGATAGAGAGGATGATCTAGCTCGACCCACAGCACATATCACAAGTATTCAGAAGGAAGGATCATTTAGGATTAGAGGGGTACTGAGCGGGCAGTGATGTATTGCCTTACTTGACACAGGTGCCACTCATAACTTCATAGACAAGGGCTTGGTCGCCAGGAGAGGGCTGAAAACCGAGGAATTTGAGGGCTTTAAGGTAAAGGTTGCGGATGGTTTTGTACTCACCTGCACTAGGAGGATACCCAATTTATCAATCCAATTGAACAAATACACTTGCCAATCAGAGTTTTATGTTGTCGGTATGGGTGAAATGGATATTGTGTTTGGTATGAAGTGGTTGAATGATATTGAGGAGTTCACTCTCAACTTGCGGACAATGGAAATGAAGTTCGAGGTGGACGGAGTCAGACATGTGCTCAGAGGCATTTCAGATGGTGGGTTGAGAGTTGTCTCTCTCAAGCGGATGGAGCGGTTGATTCATCATGATCAGGTGGAGTGGGCAGCCGAGGTTATGGTGATGCCTGCAGTAGATCAGCAGAAGCATGCGTATCCTCCTGACATACAGTCTATACTTACTAAACACACCAAAGTGTTTAGTGATATTCCACCAGGTAAACCTCCTGATAGGGGTTTTGAGCATGTGATCAAGTTGGAGGAGGGTGCCAAGCCAATAATCACTACACCTTACAGGTACCCAAAGAGGTATAAGGATGAGATTGAGAAGGCTATCAAAGAGCTTCTCGAGATGGGGCACATCAGGCCTAGTAAGAGTCCGTTTGCATCATCCGTAGTATTGGTAAAGAAGAAGGATGGGACTCTCAGAATGTGTATCGATTACAGGGAACTCAATAAGAAAACAATCAACAATAGGTACCCGATTCCCAGAATAGATGAGCTAATTGACGAGTTGCACGGGGCCTATTACTTCTCCAAGATCGATTTGAGATCTGGTTACCATCAGATACAAGTCAGAGACGAGGATGTGGAGAAGACAACATTCAGGTGTCATTATGGGCACTTTGAGTTCCTGGTCATGCCATTCGGTTTGACCAATGCACCAGCTACCTTCCAGTCCTGTATGAACAGGGTGTTCAGAGAGCAGTTGAGGAGATTTGTGTTGATTTTCTTTGATGGTATACTGATTTACAGCAGGACATGGGAAGAGCATCTGAAACACATTGACATTGTACTGAGCATCCTAGAGAGCGAGTCGTTGTATGCCAAAATGTCAAAGTGTGAATTTGGGATGACCGAGTTGCTATACTTGGGTCATATCATCAGTGCTGGTAGTGTGAAGGTAGACCCGGAAAAGATTCGGGCAATTGTGGATTGGCCACCACCGAAAAATCTCTCATATCTTAAGGGATTTCTTGGCCTCTGTGGATATTACCGCCGGTTTGTGAAAGGGTTCTCTCAATCAGCTGCTCCCCTTACTGATTTGACTCGTAAGGATGCCTTCAGTTGGCCTGATAAGGCACATGAGTGTTTTGACAAGTTCAAATAGATCATGAGTACTTGCCCTGTGTTAGCCATCCCTGATTTCAGCAAGCCCTTCGAGCTACAGTGTGATGCCTCGGGTGTAGGCATTGGTGCGGTAATCATGCAGGATAAGCACCCCATTGCATTTGAGAGTAGGAAATTGAGGGGTGTGGAGAGGAGTTACAACATATATGATAAGGAGATGTTAGCCATCATGCATGCATTGGCTAAGTTCAGACAATACTTGGTAGGCAGCAAATTTGTGGTTAAGATAGATCACAACAGTCTTAAGTATTTCCTTGGGCAGAAGGATCTGAATGAGAGGCAACAGAAGTGGGTCAGCAAGTTACAGGCCTACAACTTTGACATTGTTTATGTCAAGGGAAAAAAGAATGTTGTTGCCGACGTGTTATCCAGGAGACCCCATCTGTGTGCACTAGGTGCCATAGCTGAGGATTGGAGAGAGTTGATTTCAGCAGAGTATGCCAAGGATGAGTGGGCTACTGGAGTAATTGATGGCACCATCAAAGATGACAGGTACACGGTGGTAAATGACTTGATCATTTACAAGGATAGGATCTTCTTGGTGTCGGGTTCACAGATGAAGCAAAAAGTTTTGAGGGCATTTCATGACTTGCCTATGGCAGGGCATCCAGGATACTTCAAAACTTACTGACAGGTCATAGAGAGGTTCACCTAGAAGGGCCTCAAGACTGAGGTGATGCAGTATGTGAGAGAGTGCCCAATATGTCAGCAGAACAAGCAGGAGCACTCACTTCCAGGAGGTTTATTGCAGCCCCTAACAGGAAGTGGGACAGCATTTCTATGGACTTTATCACAGGGTTACCTAGAGTCCAAGGTAGGGATTGTATTTATGTGGTAGTGGACAGATTGACGAAGTATGCACACTTCTTTGCTATTCCTACCACTTATACTACAGCTCAGGTTGTAGAGTTGTTCTTTCGTGAGGTATTTCGACTTCATGGGTTGCCTAGGAGTATCGTCAGTGACAGGGACAACAGGTTCCTCAGTAATTTTTGGTAGGAGCTCTTCAGGTTGTCAGGGACAGAGCTCACATCCAGTACAAGTTATCACCCCCAGACTGATGGTCAGACGGAGATAGTGAACAAGTGGGTGGAAGGATACCTCAGGAACTATGTGTCAGGGCAGCAGAAGGCATGGGTTAGGTGGCTTCACATGGGGGAGTATTGCTACAATTCCACTTACCACATGTCCATTCAGATGTCACCTTTCATGGCGCTGTATGGTTATGAGGCACCGATCTTTGTTGATTTACTGTTTGGTGACAGTAGGGTGCCGAAGGCCAAAGACTTCCTTCAGGAGAGTCAGGATATCATGAGGGCCTTAAGGGAAAACATATAGAAGGCTCAGAATCAGCAGAAGCAGTATGCAGATCAGCAAAGGATTGAGCGATCATTTGAGGTCGGTGACATGGTTTACCTCATGTTGCAACCTTATAGGCAATCTACTCTCAAGAAGAGTGGAGCGGAGAAGCTGAAGCCACAATATTATGGACCCTTCAGGGTCATCAGGAGGATTGGCGAGGTGGCTTACGAGTTAGAGTTACCAGCAGGGAGCAGGGTACATAATGTGTTCCATGTTTCTTGCCTCAAGAAGGCGTTGGGGCATAATGTGACACCTTCAGGTGAGTTGCCTCCTCTTGATGAAGAGGGGAAGTTGATATTAGTACCCGAGGCAATCATTGACACCAGGGATCGCAACTTGAGGAGGAGGATTATCAAAGAGTACCTGGTCAAATGGAAAAACTTGCCGGTTGAGAATGCTACGTGGGAGAACGAGCGGATTTTGGAGCATCCTGAGCTGAGATTGCTTGAGGCAAGCAATCTTAGGGACAACGAACTGCAATGTCCCCTCTTTGACACATGGCTAGTCCATCATGGAGTTCCCGTGGGCTAGCAGTTGGGTTAGGGAACTGTGGTTAGTTGGCTCAGGAGGTCCTTGGCAGTGACAGAGTTTTGGTTCGCTTTTGGTGGATCCAGTTGGCACCCTCGTGGTTGGATCAGTGGGCTCTTGGCCGTTACTATTTTTAGTAAGTTCGGGTATGGTGTCGGTTCAGGATTTTCAGAGTTGGATCAGATGCGTTTCGTCGAGACCTTTCCGATGAGCTCAAGATCATGGATTTCCGATGCCGTCTTCATAATTATTTTAAAGTCCGAAGGTTATTTAATTTATATTCATATGGACTTTATTACTATTGTCGGAAAAGTGACTATGAAAAATTAGTCTTATTTCAAGTTGTGACCTTGGGCGCCCCTCCCTAGGCAACTTAAAAGTGTTTTAAAATGATAAAAACCCCTCTTGAATTCCAACGCCATCTTGGAGGGAGAATATGAGGGTTTTTGGGGCTCATTTTCAGTTTATGCTATGTTTTTATGATATTTGTTGTGAGAGCTTTGTTAGGGTTTTGGAGTTTGAGAATTTGTATCAGGCTATTGGAGACGGAAACCTCCCTTAGTGACGGTATCCCACAGGTGTGAAAGACCACCCAATGATGCCATTGTGAGTGAATGCATTCAGCATTCGCAGTTGTGCTTCATTGAGGATTTCATGAGAATTGGTGGAGATTGATTGTTGCATTCTACGGAGTTTGGTGTTCAGCTAATAACAATGGAGATACAACAGATTTGTGAGGAGACTTGAGGTAGTTTGCTGCTGGTCGTACTTTCCCTTTGCTGGCCGTACATTCCAGCTTGGTCGTACCATGTGTAGGGGGTGTTTGGTGGTTGGGAACTTCATTGTTTCTCTCCCAATCTTGGCGTGAGGGTTTATTATGATGGTGCGGCCTTGTTAGAGAGAGTGCAGATCTGTTCTTCGTGTATTCCTTGCTGTCCATTGCTGGCTGGGCCGTACATTCTTTCATGGAGGGCGTGGGGTCTATGAGGACTCAATATACTTTTTAGCAGCTGGTTTAGTTCCCATTTCTGGAGGAGTTTAGAGCTGTTTTCATTGCTGGGACAATTGTATTACTTCTCTTACATTTCTTGGTAGATTGGAGTGTTTCCAGCCATACCCACTTGCTGGTCCGTTTCCGGCGGTTGTACCAAGTTGCATATTTTCATATGGGAAAACAATAAACCCCTTCTGCATCTTCTGCCTATCTGAAAGAACACAAAATTAATAATTAAAATCACATAATAAAGATTCAAAAAATACAAAGAGGTACGGCACATTACACCCAACTTCAATAGATGATCAACACCAACTCGTAGCTTCCAAGATAAGTTAGAGGAATGCCACTTTGACGAGTTTTGGAATGCATGCAACCCCCAAATGATGATAAGGGAGTCCCCAAATGGAGAGTCCAAAAGAGCAATTTAAACACTTAGGAGTGGAATATTTTGAGAATGAAATGTTTGTCAGTACCAAAAGGATCCACATATGGAGATTCGAGTTCTGAAAAGTGATTACTTGCATAGATGATCTTAATATTTGTCATGTCCCCATTTTCGTTTGCACCAATTCCAACATGTTTGGAACATTCCAAGATCTTGGAGAAGTCCGCAAACCTTGGAGAGCTTCATTTTCAAAGGTTTCGTATTTCCTGCTTAATTTTAGCTAGTAGATTTCATGGAAATAATTTAATTAGTTTATTTTGGTTTTTCCCATAGCTTAGTGCGGGAGCAAGAAATAGATTAAAAAATAATAATTAAATTCGGTCTTTATATTAATTATCATAACTTTGTAAAAATGCCACTTTATTATTATTTAGACTGCCTAAATGTGGTGAATAAAGCCTTTTGTAATATTAAGTTTTTTTATAAAAAATGGGCGGGAAATTACAAAAGGTAAATTAAAATTAGGTTTTCGGACAAAAAGTAAAAATTAATATTTTATTGCCCTCCTAAGCCTATAAAAGGGGATGAGGGCTCATTGAAGGGATTCCATCTCTTCTACAATTCTATTATCTGAGTTTGAGGTTATGCCCAACTTCGTGCTCAAAGGATGAAAACCCCTAAGGCTGCCCGAAGTACGAAAACCGTAAACGCATATGGGATTGAGGACGAAAACCTTATATTCCAATGGTAAAATTTCATTCAGAGATTTCTAGTGAGCTGAACATGCATTCTATTTTTAGTATTTTGTTGATGTGAGATTTTCATTTCAATTGATGTTTTTTATATTCTAGAAAATATAAAAGTATTTATATTTTATGTGTATGGTGTGTGAATTCCAGTGAAGTGTGATATATTCATTAAAATGATAAGTTGCGACTATTATTGATATTATACATGGTAGATTTTGATGATGTTGTGAGTTTTTTGTGAGAAGAATACTTCCCCAAAGCTGTCATACCATTTTGTGTGGGGTTATTTGATGCTGATTATTTCCAAAAGGCTGCCGCAACCTTTAGATATCATACCTTGCAGATTTGAAGCGGAGTAAGGGTGTGTTGGAGATTTTAAGGTGTATTTCACATTTGTTGCTCATTTAGGGAGTTGTACAAGGCTGTATTAGCTGGCTGCCCCTTTGAGACTATGCCCATAAACTCATTTATGATTTCTATCAGTTTTATTCTGATTTCTATGACGATAGTTCAGATTTCTGAATATTATTTTTGATTAAAAACAGCAGCACATTAGGTTTCAAAAATTATTATTTACTCTGAGTTATGTATTGCAGTTGATGATACTTATCTAATCTGCTTATATTTCCAATTGATATAAATTGTAAGTTTTGTGCGGTTTACCATCAGAAACATTTTGAAAGTTGAATTAGATTACATTTGTAATATTTCGGAAGGTTATCCGTTGGAACACTTGTTATTTCTATATTTGCCTTGTAAAACGTTGGGAGGTGGCTACCGCCAAGCGTTATTTTCATAATTTGCCATTGTTGGTGTTGATCTAGATCTGCTTGTAATTAGCTAGTTTGGCTTGACCCGATATTTCTGTTATATATGCCTATTGGTATTGATTTGTAAATTGGTCTTTGCTCCAGTGAAAAATTTATATCCACCAATTTTGTGTTGATCTATATATTGATCATTGCTACCAGTCAAGTGATTTTAATTCATTGTCTGTGATCTGGGTGTATGCTCTCACCTTATCCACTTTGGGAACTCGGTGACTCGAAATCTTGGATTCGTGTTGATCGTAAAGTTTGAAATTTTTTTTGGTATTTTTGGTTTATGGTTCCGCAAGGGACATTATAGTGGTACTAGAGCTAGTGATCTTGCTAACTTGTGTTTTTCAGAAATTGATCTTTGTCATGCAGAATTTGTGATTACATGTAACCGAGTGATAGAGAAAGAAGATACTACTAGAGAGAGTTTAGAACACAGTTTTAGCTTCCCAATTACCCAGTAGGGCAAACATTTTTAGAAGCTAGAGATGAAAATCATATTCCAATAGTTGTCCCAACAATGGTGATAGAGGAAACAAATATGTCAGAAAGAGAAGGGAGAAAATACAACAAAAATTCCTTGTGACAGATCTGAAAGAAAATTTGATATGCTACTGGATATGATGTCTGAGTTGCTCCATAAGATGGATCAAAACTTGAATGTGCCCCGAAATTGAAACGGTGAAACGAGTACTTGAAGGAAAAATAATCAACTAGTAAATAATATCTCCACTATAACTGTTATTGGTTCTACAACTAGACCATTCCAACCTACTTTCATTCGTAGGGAAGAACCCCCTGAACCAGAGGCTCAAATTCCCATGGTAGACGAGATTATAGCGGGTTATGTTGAGTAATGGGCCCTTCTAGAGGAGATCTGGAATGAGTTGTCTCTCAATCAGTTCCCGAGTTAGAAGAAATCTAGGGAAGGACCTAGACAAGAGAATAGACCACAAACACAACATAGAGCTTACTAGCATGCATTGGGAAAGTTGATACTTTCCCCTTTTGATGGAAGTAACAAGTGTACAACATGTGCTTGGATTTAAAAGTTGGACACTTGTCACTCCAAACCCGTGACTGAAGATGAAGCCATAAAATTTACAACTCTCCATTTAGAAGGTGTAGCTCAGGAATGGTGGTATCATGTGCTAGTCATTCAAGGACATGGCCTTATAGACACCTATGATGAGTTTAGCAGAAGACTCATTGAAAGGTTTGACAGGAAGGACCCTGAAGTGCATTTTTGGGAGCTAGCTCAGCTCAAGCAATGCGAGAAGGTGGAGAGCTACATTGTTGATTTCCAAAAAGTCTTTGTCATGGTACGTAACATCTCAAAAAGGAGATTGGTTATGCTTTTCATTGAGGGATTAACAAAATCTCTCAAAGGGTTGGTCAAAGCCTTTGAACCATCTTCTCCACAAGAGGCCATTAAGAGGGCCTTGGCACTAGAAACCTCCATGTCCAAGAACAAGTTCTAGAAGAAGACATTCCCTCCAAAGAAGTCTTTTCAAAAGAATGTATTACGACCCAAAAATCTGTCATCAAGGCAAGACCAAGAGGCGAAGAATGAATTTAGAAGAAAGAAACTTTGCTTCAGTTGCAAAGAACCTTGGTCACCAAGGCACATATGTCTTGGAAAGGGGCAAGTGCACTACATCGAAGTAGTTTCTGATGATGAGTGAGGAGATGGTGAACCAGAATCACCGAATGAAGAAGAATACGAACATGTTTTGGAGGTTGAAGAAGAAGAGATGACACAAGAGGAAGAAGTCGTCTTGGGAAGCACACTTGCGAAGCTTTCAAGAACTCCCAAGTATAATCTTTTTTTCAAATTCGTGGAGTTTTACAGGGACAAAGAGTTACCATGTTTATTCACACCAGTGCGACTCATAACTTCATAGATAAAGGATTGGTGGCCAAGCGAGGTCTCAAAACAAAGGACTTCGAAGGTTTTAATGTTATGGTCACTGATGGATTTACCCTCCAGTGTACTAGGAAGATCTCCCAACTGAACTTGAATTTGAGAGGATATGACATGAAGGATGACTTCTATGTGGTCAACATAGGAGACAAATATGGTTTTGGGAATTCAGTGGTTACAAACATTAGGGGAAATCACTTAGAATTCCCAAACCATGGAGTTGAAATTTCAGTTGGAAGGAAAACAAGTGGTGCTTCGTGGGATGACAAATGGAGTACTAAGGATCATACATGCAAAGAGAATGGAGAGAATCTTTCGTCATGGACAAGTGGTTTGGGTTGCACATTGCCTTGTGTCTATGACCAACTCTCTAGAGGGCAAAAAAGTATACCATGTGGATGTGCAAAATATTTTGGAAAAGCACAAGAAGGTTTTCGTTGACATTCCTCCAGGGAGATCACTTGACAGAGGCTTTCAACATGTTATTGAGTTGGAGGAGGGCGCCAAGCTTGTCATCACAACCCCTTATTGCCATCCTTGGAGGCATAAGGAGGACATTGAAAAAGCAATCAAGGAACTTTTGGACATAGGACATATCAAGCCTAGTTTGAGTCCTTTTGCTTCTTCTATAGTCCTTGTGAAGAAGAAAGATGGCATAATGAGGATGTGCATCGACTGCAAAGGTCTTAATAAAATGACTATAAAAAATTGATACCCAATCCTCAAGATCGATGAATTGATAGATGAACTTCATAGAGTGGTCTATTTCTCAAAAATAGACCTTAGATCAAGCTACCATTAGATTTGTGTCCGAGAGGAGGATATCCACAAAACAACTTTTAGGTGCCATTATGGGCACTATGAATTTCTGGTCATGCTGTTTGGATTGATGAATGTACCAGCAACCTTCCAGTCATGCATAAGCCAAGTGTTCATCAAACAGTTGAGGAAGTTTGTCCTTGTGTTCTTTGATGACATTCTCATCTACAGTAGAAATTGGGAGGAGCACTTGAGGCATATTGATGAGGTGTTGGGAATTTGTAATATCCCACCCCTGATAGGATATCTAATTTTCTAGGTGTTCTCTGATATTTTTGCAATGTTTGATACAACAATATAATGCAACGAAATAGAGGATATTGTAATAATAATATTCAACTCAAAACTGAACATTACACACGGAATACATAGCTGAAAATTCCAGATTTTAATAGCAGCTTGGATACTTAGTATTTTCACAAAATATCGACAACCCAGTTCATAAAATAGCCCCTATTATCCAAAACATCAATACCCAGAAACATAGATAGCCAACATAGTGAAGTTTCTTACATACCCATTAGTTGAAATGAGAAATACATGGCTGGAAACAGCAGTATGCAAATGAAAGACAACTCCTAGAAAGCAATGCAACTCAGATTGTTATTTCAGACCCTCTTGCACTCCGAATATATAAGTAAACACTCACAATGAAGACCAAATGAGCATATATATATTTGCGTGACTTGATGTAATGTTGAACCCACTTAATTTTTAGACTGGTACAACCCCTTGTGTGCTGATATAGAAGATTTTAGACTGTATTTATATTTCTAGCTACTCCATTAAGTTTGCAAACACTATTCCAAAGTTGGCAGCCATCTTTGTAGGGGAAGTCTATGAGTTTCTGCCGCAATAGACCCTAAAAAGCTTGCTAACTAGTACAACTAGGTACAGAGGAGGTACGACCATACATGAGAATGAAAGCACTCCAAAACCCCTCTAAAATGTCTTCTTAAATGAGATGAATGATTCCCACGTGCCAAAGATAAATAATGCCAAACAACTACAACAATGATTGATGATATAAACCTCTCATCTAAGCAAGCAATCTCTGAAAATCAAACCAAACTATCTCCAGTTGAGTACAAACGTGACCTGTGAATAAAGCCACTAGTATTTGCACAATCGAAGAGAGGCTACATTCTCCAAGATTGAAATTTTAGTGAAACCCAAGGTTTCTTCTTCAAAGCCAAAGCTTCTTCAAAATAGACAAGTGTTGAATGATCCAAGAATGAATGAAATCCCTTTTCAAAAAGCTTTTATATAATATTCAATTTGTATTTGGCTTTATTTCATTAAATTTCACTTTAATTTCATTTACTTTTCCCTTCATTTGGTGCACAACAAAATAATATAAAGTATATTTTAATAATCACTTATATCTCCCTTAAAATTAACACTTTATATTATTCCACAAGTAGGTGCCCATAATATGCACTTTATAATTTGATTTAAATGCACTTTATATAACTTGACTTTATAATCATTAAATACCCCTTTTAATAATGTAAATTTTTTTTGCTTCATTAAGGCATTTTGTAAAAGTTTAGAAATTTTTTCGTCAAAAAGTCAAAATTTCTAAAAATAGATGTCAAATTAGGTTTTTTGGGTTTTTTGAGATACTGGCAAAATTTTCTAAAAATAGAATCTCTGATTTAGGTGTTGTGCCTGATTCTGATTGTCTAATTTCGCTTCACGATCAAGGTGGTCCAGACGGAATCTACAAAAGGTCGTGTTTTCTCTATCGGGTCAATTCTACTTTTTCAGATGGCGAAGCACGAGGTCCAACGCCATTAATGGAGGAGGTTCATCTGCCAGGGGTTATTTTCAAGTTTTCAAGGCTGTTCAGATGACGCAGAACTGTCGAACAATCGACGATTGACGAAGAACATAAAACGAAGCATGATGAATCCAGAAGTGAAAAAAAGTTAAAAATCCTCAAAATGGTTAAGTCTGGGTTTTTCAAGCGCCCCTAGAGGTTGGGGTGCCCAACTTTAGCAGACTTAGTTTTTTTTCTCGTGTTTTTTAGAAAATGCAAAAAATGCCTCTGTCGGTCAGTTTCAGGGTGGATAAAAGCAGTCATTCTAGTCAACAGGGCCTGAAAAGCTAGAAATCATGTCAGATATACCCAGGTTATGCAGTCCATTCCCCATCCAGTGGCAGTTGTCTGACGAATCGTCGAAATCAGTGACAGAAAGCCGCTGTCGGCACGGGAAACGAGGCAAACTGTAGACAAAAGTCAAAAATCATGAAAATTGACTAAGGCATAGATTTTCAGGCGCCCCTGGAGGTTGGGGGCGCCCATCTTTTCCAGTGTTAGAATTTTTCTCACGTTTTTCGAGAAACGTCAAAAAACCTCCGTCAGTCAGTTTTCGGGGGGGTCAAATTCAGTCAAACTCAGTCGAAATGCTGGTAAAAGTTGGAAATTCATCTCAGGTATGTTCAGGCTACTCAGATCACCTCCCATCCTGCTTCAACAGTCAGTGAAACGACTAGAAACGAAGATCAAATAGGACCCGAGGCACGGAAAACAGAGAAAAGTTTTAAAAGTTAAAAAATCCAAAAAATTTCTTAGGCAATCGGTTTGGCTCAATTTTCAAGGCAGACAGAGGGTACAATCAGTTTAGTTTCCATCAGTTATTTCCCGATCTATGTCCGACGACAATTTCCAGGAGTCAGATTTGCAGTCAGACGTTGTTAGATCGTCAGTTTGAGGCTGGGGATGAAATCAAAGTTGATAAATCTTCAAGGTGCCATGGTCAGTCAGCTTTTTTAGTCAAATGGTGACAGTTTGCCATCTTGTTGAAATCAGTGGCAAGCCATGCAGGAGTCAAAACGAGTGCAAAAGTTTCAAAACAAAGTAAAAACTGGCTAACACTTTTGCAACCTCGCGTGTTTGATGACATCATCAAAAAATATATTTTTAATCATCTCACACATGAAGCCATAGGCAGCTATAAAATAAGGATTCTTTCTATTCGAGTATAGCTACTTGGATTTGTGCTTTAAAAGTTGCTTTCTTCATGGATAAGGTTCAAGCTTTGTGCTTTCACAAAGAAAGTTGCTCTTTTGCCCTAAAGTTCTATAAAAACAAGCTTTTGAACTCCTTTATTCATTACTTTTTGCAGGTTGCATCCAGAAGAAGAAGATTTTCTTTTCACGAAGATTTGAGAACCCAAACAGAGTGTTTTTTCAGCGTTCTTCATAGTTTCGAGATGAGGAAGCACGGAGGCATGCCTTTTCAAGGTCCATCTTTCTAAGGGATTGTTTTTCAGAAACAGGGCCGAAGCTTTTTCGATTTTCATCAAGATGGGTCCATCCAGAATTTCATCTTCTTGAAGATTGGGAAATTTTTTTTTTTAGGAATCTGTTTTTTTGCTGTTTTTTGAGAAATCCTCAGTTTTTTCAAAATCTGACAATCTGGGTTGCTTCAGAACAGGATTGTCTACAAAACCCATGTGCCAACTTTTTCTCTCGAAGTCTGCTTTTTAGAAGATATTATTTCCAAAAATACCAGTGGGTGACATCACCAATAAGGTAGCATTAAAGATGGGGATGTGACTCAAAAGAAAGCAGCTCTAACTCAATGCTTTTTACTTTAAAGTATTTGCTTTCATTCAAAGCTTGTCCATCCTTAAAACAATATAAATCACTTTGTAATAGTTGGAGCTTTCTTTGCTTTAAAACATATTGTTTTAAAGCAGTTGTTAGTTGTAATCTTTGTCTTCAAATAGAAATAAAGCTTGCGAGTTTGCAAGTTAGTTAGGTTAAATCAAGGAGATTTTAGGGTTCCCTACTCCTTTGATTTAATATAAATAAGGGCAACCTTGCCCATTTGTAGAGGAGCTGTGTTTGTGATAACAAGATTTGCTGTGCCTATTCTAGCCTGCAGAAATTGTTATTTCAAGTACTTGTTCACTCTGTGTTATCTGTTTTCCAGTGTTTGATCGCATATTGTATACCTGCCTTTTGCTACAATATTGTTGTCCTGGAGTTGTAAAAACTTTATGATATTGGGAATATAAATTTTATGCCTGCCATTTGTTTTGATTCTCTATCTCACGATCATCTAGTTTTGTCGTCAGATGTGTGGCTTGTATAATCTTACTTTCAGTTTTCATCTTAAAGTACAATGAGTCTTCTGATGTGATCTGGAAGGAGTTATTTGAGCTTTTATGTTAAAACAAATCATTCCTTGTCAACTTTTGATTCCTATGCTCTGTGTTTACTTAGGCAATCAAAAGCGTCATTTAGTTTAGGCCTAGCTGTAGTTAGAAGTTTTAAAAAAAGAAAAACCTCTGCTGCAGCGAATAGAGTTTTATAACCTTGTGCTCGCAGCTGAGAAACAAAAAAAAGATAGGCAAATTTAATTTATTTATCTTTTTAGCAAACATCAGCAAAAAGGGAACTTCGCCTCATAATAGAAGAGCAGTTTAACTGTGCATAGTTGTCTGTTTCCAACTCGCATTCCAGAGGTGCGAATTGAAACGCCAATAAATAATAAAGTCAAATAAAATTTAATGATGTGCACTTTTAATTAATTATTAATTATTACTTTATTAATAATTAAAATGTCATAACTCCAAAAATATTCATTATTTCTTGATTCCGTTAGAACCAGGTGGTCAACCACAGGAAAACCACTACTCATCCAGATGCCTTTCCCAAAATAGAAAGGTTGGCCACTGACACTCAACTGACTTACTATAAATAGTAAGTGCCTCAAAACTGAACCGGAAATCTCTGAATAGCTTAGCCACAGAATATAGCAACAATCTGGAGAGGTAAATGTTGATAACTGAGAGGGGGGGGGGTGAATCAGTTATCCTAATTATTTCTTCTTTCTGAACTTTCTTATTAATCAATGCAGCATTAATTCAAACAAGCAAATATTACCATGAAATAAAAAACACATGACAGTATTTTTGATGTGGAAACCCTGTTAAGGGAGAAAACCACGGGGTGATTAACCCAAAGATTATTCTCTGTTAGAAGAATAAGGAATTACAAAATGGCACTTGCCAATTAGGGCTCACTGCCCGAGCACACTGCTCACAAAGGAGGCACACTGCCTACAAGGAGACACACTGTCTACAAAAGAATGTTTATACAATACTTGAACTGATTGGAAGCATCCACATATGCTGGAGTTCAGTTCCGGTTAGGCTCAGTACACTGATCTGCTGCACTTCATCTTTCCTCTTCTCTTTATTCTGTTTTTCTTTCACATACCGGATCTTTCTTACTGCTTCTATTCTGCTCTGCTCTTGTTCGCATATCACATCACTCAACAACACTTCTCATAACTAAATCCATCCTATATATATATCCGCACAAGTGATTTCATTATCTTTCTAGTCGGCACCCGGAACAGTCTATCTTCTCACAAACTCTGTTTTGTCGGCTGAATCCTTGCACATCAAGTAATGCGGATCAAGCATATACTTGTAGATATCATTAATCATGTCGGCCAAACATGATTCATGCCTTCACAACCTTTACCATCAACAGTAACACATCCGGAAAATAGTCTGATGTTCTGTCAGTCAGTTCTTCCTCTGTTCACACTGTCACTTAGGAATCCGGTACTCAACTATTCATATCTTTTTCCTTGTCCATCACCGGAGGCTAAATCCTTGGAATATACCACTCAAGGTAGTCCTCTTGACTTCCCCAGATCCGCACTGCACCAAGATACTTCCTCTGAGAGATCCGGACCTGTCTGTCGGACCTTGCCACATGCTCTGTTCTTGTTGACCGGACCACAATAACCTTCATTCTGACTTCCGGTAGAGACACACCATGACTTGCGGATATGTGGGATGACCTTTGTTGCCATCAATGACAACAACCATGGATCCATATAGTGTCTCTTGCCAACAATCTCCCCTTTTGGCATTGATGGCAACACTTAGTGAAAAATGACTAAGTGTTTACACTATGCTCCCCCTTGGCTGATGCTCTGTCTTTATATACATTTTCCGGAGCTCCTCCTTAGTTGGATTTCTCATTTTTCACTGCTCCTCACTCCCCCTTTGACATCAATGGCAAAGGGTAGGGTCCGCACACCAAAATTTTCAAAAATTTTACTATACTTGGCTGTATATTACATATTCACATAAACTGAAGAATATCTGCAAAGGATGTCTTCAACTGGATGAGTTTTGTTGCCCAACTTTGCTTCATTCTATCCAAAATTGAAATGTGACCACTCAACAAAAACGCAAAAGCTTCTGCCCTCTTAAGATTTGTCGGATCATTTGTGTGGGCGGTAGCCTTAGCATCACTTATGGCCTCATGCATGGTCTCTAACTTAGGGATAATAATCCTTCTAAGTTCTCCCATCCGGTTAATTATATTCTTCCTTTCCTTTTCAAAGTTCTTAATTCCATTTGTGATTGCAATAGTTTGACATTCTTGATTTACTATGGAGGAAGAGAGAGGATCAAAACTTTGAGACAAACTCAGTAGTTTGTCCTGTTCCTCTTTTATTTTCTTCTCAATTTCTACTGTTGCTTTTGACCAGGAGATACAAAATTTGTAAATGTCACCGCCATCCTTAAGAGCATTTTCTAAGCTCTTTATTCCAATACTCATATTTCTCCTATCATTAGAGATTAATCTTAGTACCTCTGAGAATCTCTTATCCAAAAACTCCTTCTAGACCTTTTCTTCAGCTGATTTTTCTAGGGATTCAAAATGTGTACCAACACTGCTGACTAAGGTTTTGAGATTACCGGAAGAGGAGGCTGTGGGATCTTTCTGGACCGATGGCATAATCTTCTCAAGCACTCCGGAAGCAACTTCTATCAACTCACAGTCTTCCATATGAGACTTTAGGAGTTTTTCATTTGCCTTAGCATTTGCAAATGAAGCTATCTTCATTGTCTGTATCGAAGAGAGGGAATCAAAATTGAAAGGACCTTGTAGAAGCTCTGGTTCGTCAATCTCTATTGTTTCTTTGCTCAGAAATTTTTGGACAGTTTGTGCAGTGTCTCTTGTTGGAGACAGATGTTTCTTCTCTTCTGCAGTCTTGGAGCTGTCCTTTAGAGTTTTCTCTCCTTCCACATTCTTACCACTATCAGTTGTGGTTTTCTCTGTTGGAGTCTTCTCTTTCTCTGCACCCTTGGTATTGTCAACTTTTTTTTCTTTTACCGCTGCTTCTTTCTCCTGTAATTTCTCTTCTTCTTTGGATCCGGAGACTGTAGGGGAAACCGGAGGAGAAATGTTGGTTTGTTCAGGGCCCATCTCTTCTGTTGCTTTCTCAGAAGTTTCTTCTGCAGCACTTGTGGATGAGGGATCAGTACCCAAGTCCTCTACAACAGGAAGATTAAACCTTTTGAAGGCCTTCCGGAGGATCTCTTCTGTATCCATGGCCACCTTGTCAGTCTCACCAAGCATGAGTTGATTCATCCTTGCTTTACTCCTGAACTCATCTTTGCAGTCTTTGAATATTATGTTCATTGTCTTGGGATCAATTTGAGGATATAGCTGAATAGCTATCTGCTCTCGGATCTCAAGATCTTTTGCCTGGGCATTGTTCTTTCTTATTTCTAATTCCTTTTCTAGGCTTTTAGGAATTAGAGATATAATCTCAATGAAAGCCTTATTGTAAATGTTCAGATACCTGATTGTAGCTTCCTGCAGGATCTTTTGGTCAGCCTCATTGTAGTCATCATAGAATTCGGCCATTGGTTGAAGGTTTCCATCCACAGTGACTGATTTGATTACACTGTCTAGAGACAGGGTGGGCTTTTCAACAAATTTTTCTGCCATTTCTTCCTTGTTTTGGCCTGTGGAGGGTTTACCGGATCCTTTCTTCTTCTGCTTCTTTATTTCCTTTACTCCCTCATCTGATTTAGTTTCCTCTTCATCTCTTTGACTTTCATAAGCCCTTGTGGCTTTTGTCTTGGATCTTTTGTCGGATGCCTGGACTTCTGGTTTTGAGCTTTTGGCTGTGGCAGATGTAGATCTTTTTGATGATCTGGTCCGGGTGGAGGTTTCTACCGAAACACTTTCTTCACTTTTCTTTTCTGCCCTTTTCTTCTCTTTCTCATCCCCTTCCTTCTTCTTCCTGTGAGCATCAAGTGCCTCCATTGAGATCCCAAGGCCTTGTGCTATATGTTCTACTTCTTTTCTAACCTTCCTCTTGATCTCTGGTTCTCTGAGTTCAACATGGATTTTTATACCTAGTTCCTCAAATGTTTCGAACCTTTCTGCCTTTGGATCTTTAGGCTGACTTAGCATGTGTTGAACATGCAGCTCCACAATCTGTTCATCCACTTCATACCCCATGGGCATGATCCACACAGTTCTTGGTTCTACTGCCTCCATTAGGCACTGATCTGTTTCTACCATAAAACATATTGTGTCTTTGTACTTTTCAATAAGAGACTGGGGAATTCTTTCTCTTGCATGCATCATGCTCTGAAAGTTCTTGAAATATCCCCACAGGGCTGTTTTTCTTGCTTTAGCATCCCCAAGTCCATGCAAATAATCTCTGATTTGGATGGCAACTGGTCTGTCATTCTGCCATATCCATCCACTAGATCCGGGAAGCTCATTCATGTAATAAAAGAATAAACAAAGGATCAAACTACCATACTTGAAGGAGTTTTTCTTGTCCTTCTTGATCTTCTGCAGATTTTCCAAAAGTTGGTTTAGAAGAAGCTCACACAAGTCATAGTCTGCATTCTCCTTTAGCATTTGATAAGCTGTGTAAATTGCAGTTCCCAGTATTGAATTTTCCCTACTGGAGTGATAGATCTTGTAACCAATTATCATAGATGCAAATTTGACATCCGGTTCAGTGATGTCTTCAATTGTCATAGCTCTCTTGTCAAATTTAGATCCGGTTGCATCACTAACTGTCTGATTTTTGACAGACTTGAGAATAGGTAATCCACCGGATGAGTGCAGACCGGTTACAGCCCTAATTGCATCTTTGGTGATCTTGAAAGGCTTGTTCAACCATAGGAAATTGTCATGCACTCTACTTAGTACATACCGGAGCCATTCATCTTCTTCAAAACAGGGGAAATGAATGCACTGTGCAAAGTGCTTATCCCGGATGGCTTTGTACTGAGGTTTAATCTCAAAGGAGTCGTCTATCAACTATTTGTGATAGATATCCATCAATTTTGATTCTCCAAAGTCTTCAAAATTCGCATGTATGTAAACCCTAATGTCCTCTGTATGCAATACACCATGCGGAACATTAGAGAAGGCTCCTAGGTGATCTACCTCCAAAGATTTGTATGGATGTTTCTTGAATGTGGGGCGAGGTCTATCAGAGATCTTAACTATATTCGGAGTAGCCATTTTTCAAAGATTTGCAGTGAAATATTGAAAACGGAAAATACCTTATGCGCCTTTGGTTATACGGAGTGGTTGGATTGATTTCTGTGTGTAATAACTTCTGCAAGTGATCTTCGGTGAACTTGATGAATTTTGTTGCAGAGCTCCACTTTTCGCTTTTTCTTGAGTGTAGAATGAACAAGTGATTTATGAGAAATCCCTTATATTGTTTCGCAAACCCTAATATCTGTTTGCAATAAATGCTCGACCTACATTATTCCGGTTTGCCTTATTCGAATGACTTGAAGAACCAGATTAGTCCTAATTTATGAACATCGTGCGGATCTTTCAATTATGAATAAATCAAGATGACACATCACAAGGACATCCCAAACACTCTGTCCAAACCGCAGAATAAGACAATTCACTTCCGGATCTCTTCGGACCTTTTTGTAATCCTCTGTCATTCCGGAGCATCTCCCGGAACAGGTTTTACATGATTGATCACAACTTCTTCACATCTTCATGCGGACCTTTGAAATCTTAGCTGGATCATCTCAAGACTCATATCTACAAACCCTTTACTTCGCATCTTGTGCCTAATCCGGCACCACTTGATTGGCTGGGGGGACAGGATTTTCTTTGTGTCTCCCCCTAAGCCAGAGCTCATTTCTTAATTTCCGGAAGGAATATCAGCACCAGAGTCTGGTGCGGATCCAACCTCTACCTTCTCTGAACTTTTCTTCACCCAAATCTTGTTCATCTCATTCCTAACTTCATCCGCATTCATCTTTTGTTTACCTTTGTCTTGATTCTAACTATATACTGGACCTCTTTTGTCCTGATTCTTGCTTCTGCAGACTTTTGCATTATGACCGGACCTATTACAGATTTGGCAAACAACATTTCTTTGCATATTTGACTGATAACCTTTTGATCTGCATTGATTAGCCATATGACCTACTCTATTGCATGTAAAGCATCTACCATTGAATGATTTGTTCATTTGCATATTTTTGCATTCATGAGACTTATGTCCATACCTTTTGCAGTTAAAGCATTGTTCAGAGAAGGATGAATTAGTCTGATTCATTCTCTTTCTGCACTAATTAGCTTTGTGACCAAAGTGATTGCAGCTGTGGCAGTATCCATTGAAGGATGGATATCTTTGAGCATTGGGCTGTCTTACCGGAGGTTTTCTAGGCCTATTCCTTGGATTTTCTGATCCAAAATTCTTCTGACCGGATCCGGAGCTTTCTCCTTTCTCATATCCTAAACCACACTTTTCATCTATCCTCTTTTGACTTCCAAGAAGAACTTCAAGTTGAGCAGAACTTATCTTGAATTTCTCTTTATATTCATTTGCTGTTTGAAGATCCCTTTTGAGAGAGACAATTTGATCCTCAAGTTTTTCTTCATTATTTTTAGCATCTTCAAGATCAAATTCAAGATGTCTGATAATCCTATCCATCTGGTGGCAATCTTCTGATTTCTTTTTGAGAGATTGTCTTAGATTGTCTTCAGTTTTTCTTTTCTCTTCAATCTCTTGAGTAAACTTTATAACTCCTGATTCCATTTCATGTCTTGCCATAATGACTTCTTTTGATAACTTTTCACATAACTTGGTTTTTTCAGTCAGCTCTTCATTTGCATTACTTTCTTCACTTTGTCTTGCCAATTGCTGGAGCAGCTCCTTTCTCTTTTTCATAGAGAGACTTAATTTGTCTTTTAGTTCTCTCATGAATTCATCAGCCTGTTTGAGTCTTTCCTTTAATTCATTGACTTCAGAGTTTGACTGTTCAAGATCCTCAAGGGCAGTTTTGAGTTGCTCCCTTAAACCATATGCATCCATTTGAACTCCCAGATCTTCCTCAAGCTGTTAGGCTTTATTAGGAGGAACTTAGCTCTGATACCAATTGTTGATAACTGAGAGGGGGGGGTGAATCAGTTATCCTAATTATTTCTTCTTTCTGAACTTTCTTATTAATCAATGCAGCATTAATTCAAACAAGCAAATATTACCATGAAATGAAAAACACATGACAGTATTTTTGACGTGGAAACCCTGTTAAGGGAGAAAACCACGGGGTGATTAACCCAAAGATTATTCTCTGTTAGAAGAATAAGGAATTACAAAATGGCACTTGCCAATTAGGGCTCACTGCCCGAGCACACTGCTCACAAAGGAGGCACACTGCCTATAAGGAGACACACTGTCTACAAAAGAATGTTTATACAATACTTGAACTGATTGGAAGCATCCACATATGCTGGAGTTCAGTTCCGGTTAGGCTCAGTACACTGATCTGCTGCACTTCATCTTTCCTCTTCTCTTTATTCTGTTTTTCTTTCACATACCAGATCTTTCTTACTGCTTCTATTCTGCTCTGCTCTTGTTCGCATATCACATCACTCAACAACATTTCTCATAACTAAATCCATCCTATATATATATATCCGCACAAGTGATTTCATTATCTTTCTAGTCGGCACCCGGAACAGTCTATCGTCTCAAACTTTGTTCTGTCGGCTGAATCCTTGCACATCAAGTAATGCGGATCAAGCATATACTTGTAGATATCATTAATCATGTCGGCCAAACATGATTCATGCCTTCACAACCTTTACCATCAACAGTAACACATCCGGAAAATAGTCTGATGTTCTGTCAGTTAGTTCTTCCTCTGTTCACACTGTCACTCAGGAATCCGGTACTCAACTATTCATATCTTTTTCCTTGTCCATCACCGGAGGCTAAATCCTTGGAATATACCACTCAAGGTAGTCCTCTTGACTTCCCCAGATCTACACTGCACCAAGATACTTCCTCTGAGAGATCCGGACTTGTCTATCGGACCTTGCCACATGCTCTGTTCTTGTTGACTGGACCACAATAACCTTCATTCTGACTTCCGGTAGAGACACACCATGACTTGCGGATATGTGGGGGATGACCTTTGTTGCCATCAATGACAACAACCATGGATCCATATAGTGTCTCTTGCCAACAGTAGACATTGTCAACTACTACGTGAAGAGCTCATTAACTCCCACTGGACCCTCTAATCACTAAACACTAGCCTATGAGGGTCAACTAATAGGCTAATCCTCCGAACTCTGATGCTCACGAAAATGGGGACATTATAGTCCGCCCTCCCTGAAATTGCCTGTCCCCAAGCAATCTCCACTGCAAAGGAACTCCA
Source organism: Cunninghamia lanceolata (assembly GCA_027924645.1). Taxonomy (NCBI): domain Eukaryota; kingdom Viridiplantae; phylum Streptophyta; class Pinopsida; order Cupressales; family Cupressaceae; genus Cunninghamia; species Cunninghamia lanceolata. The sequence goes on along the minus strand of BSBN01000213.1, from coordinate 26,587,158 downwards.
CTCCACCGAAGGCCCAAAGGAAGAACCGCGAAATGTCCCACACCTCTAATTGACTCCTGTAGCACTAGCATAAACATAATTGCGCAAGGATATCCATCATATCGTATGTCCAATACATGTGCATGAGAAATGTACAACGAAATCAAAACATGTACAAGTAAATCAAAGATGAAATTGAATGCTCTTTGCAAACTGTACATGTGTACACCACCAGTAAGCTCTTTTTGGAATCCTGATGCACCAGAAGGATCCCAAACTCTGCGATCAATGCTCAGCTGAATGTCAGGATCCCAAATTACCCTGTAAAATGCCCAACTACTTGTCCACAACGCCCACTAGATATAGGTTGACCCATGCTCAGAACTGCTGTGAACAACTACCACAACGTAGAGCAATCTACCAAACAAAAAAATCCCTGGATCCCATAGCCAGAATGGAAGTCTGCCATACTCATTACCCGTTGACTTCCCCTGTGCAACTCTGACATAATCGTAACCATGCTGAGAGAGGTGAAGTAATTCACCGGGATTCAACCACACTGTTGTGCCAACCCTGTCACCACCCGGATCCCAATGCAACTGAAACTCACATTCATCAATCATGAAGAGGTAAATATATCTCGAAGTGTTCGAACCACAACATCCCCCTTCATCCTCTGCAAAACTCCTATGGATGTGTTGACTATCCCACATGGGTGCTGGAAGATATGAAACTGCTCCTCCCAAGTAAAGGGAATAATAAAACTCTCCTCCACCACCGTTGTAAGGACTACACACGCCATCATGCCTACTACCACTGCAACCTCTCTGAAGACATGTTTCTAATGGAGATATCTGAGACAAAGAAGTTACAAACTCTGCCTGGTGCACCTCAGCATGAAGGTAATCTGAACTCTAATCCTGCAAGTAAGCCTCTGAAAACAACTGAGTCAGACACTTGCAATCTTTAGTTCCATCTTCGGAAGATGGCAACTCTTCATCCCACGAAGGACGATAAGAATCCCGAGCCAATCCACACCTACGCCTCATCAAGTCATTGTGTGGACTAAAGGAGAAGTGATGAGCACTCCTCACTATGTAGTCAAGATAAAATGCTCCTACCTTTGTCAATGGATGACCGTCATAGTTATGGGGAACACACTACTCATCACTCTCATCATTTGAATCAGATGATGGCTCATGTCTCTGATCTTGAATAGCTAACTGGGTAGATACTCTGGCAACCCTCTCTGCGTACCCAATAGCATACTCCCTATCATGAAACAATTGGAGATATTCTAATTTAATCTCCTCCAAAGCACTGCTGATGAACCGCAAATTACGAATGTGAGTACCAGCCGAGACCCCATACCATCTCTCCTCAAACTCTGTTGTCCAAAGAAGGTACTCAACATACTTATGAGCGCAATCAAAACCAGATAAGGTTGAATCAACCTTCTCTCCTGTAACCTTCAGCTGATCCCTCCATCTCTATGGCTCAATAAGTTGTCGATCAAAATCAGCTGCATGGGATTTAATCTTTGATTTGCTTCCAGGAGAGGGAAACAAATCAACATGAGAATCAATCTCCCCACAGGATGATGCCCTGCATATCTCTTGTGAAAATGATGGAGTAGTGTGGTGATTTGTCACACAACTCTCTGGAGAATCCACCAACTCATCACATGAGCTATCAATAACTTGCTCTGCATCACCTGTCATGGGACTATCCTTAGAGACCCCTGATGCAACATCTGGTTCTCTGCTACTCTCAACCAAAGCACCCATCCCATCTATAACATCTGCACCTGCAACTCTAATGGATGTAGCCACATCCACAAAGTGCTCCTTACCACTATCCGTGGGTGTATGCTCATCACCAGTAACTGTCATAGATGTCGAGACTTTAACTGCTAGAGATGAAGATTGCGCTAAGCTCAACTCCACGGTAAGCTCATCTATCCGTAACTTTGACTCTTGAAGGGTTGTTTGAGCGCTCTTTAAAGAGTCTATGGTGACCTCAAGCTCATAGGTGAGCTCATCAACCTCCTCTTCCTTTCCCTTTAGAGCATCACAATAGATACCATCGAGCATAAGAAGATGATCTCTATCTGATAATAGATGTAGGTAATAATTCTTCATTACCCCCAACTGCATCTCTAAGTGCCTGAAACTCTGCAAGGGAAAGTCCACTATCAAGGTGCTCATATATACTTGGAGTCCAACAATAGTGTGCCACTAACTGTTGAACAACATCAAAGTGTTCTAAGGCTGAAGCAATCATCCCTTCATTCACCTTCAATTGCCCTGCCAAATGATGAGACCCCTGTGACAAATCATCTCCACACAAATTTTTTGATTTGTAATCTGCACTATGGTAAGATGCTGAATCATCATCACTCACTATTTATTAAGCATCCTCATGTGTGCTATCAACTTCGCACACATCCTCATCAAGTGTACTATTGTTATGAACCTCTAGGGATGGCTCATATGACATGCTAGAGGCTGTTGATTTGCCAATATCATAGCACACCTCCCCTATCAAAATAGATGCACACACATCTGTCAAACAATCCTCATAACCATCTCCATTAGGCAACTTTTCAGTTTTGTTCCCATCTTCCAAGGTCTGATATACAAAATCAAACTTGTTGTGGTTTGAATCCACAACACATTGCATCATTAATACTTAAATCTTGAGTATCAACATTAGGCGTCTCCACACAACCATCATCCTCTCGGGAAATGGTTGCTATCTCATGATGATGCAAGGAAATATGTCTGCTGTTACAAAAATCAGAATTATTGTGGCTTGAATTCCCCATGCATTCCTCATTTTTGACCCCCATATCTCGTGTGCCAATGTTAGGAGATCTTTCCACAATATTTTCCTCATGTGTCATAGCATCTAACTCATGGTTATGCTCAGTAGTATGATTGCTATCATAAGAATAAGAATTGTTCTCGTGGCTGATAACAACTCCCTGAACGTTGAAAGTATCATCCGAGGGTTCTGCCAAACTACTATCAATATGTAAGGTGTTATCATCAATCACTTCAGATTTGAACCCATGTTCTTCTACCTGCTCCTCATCAGCTTCCTCAATATGTTCATCATCACATTTTGATCCATTCCCATTGCCTGTTGCAACTCCTTGTCCATGATCACTTGTAAGCTGAAAATCATTTTGAAGCAATTCATTTTTCTCATCCTTTCGTTTAGATTTTCCAAACATCCTTAGAAAACCTTGTTTCGTTTTCGGATCCCTCATCAGATCATACAGGGTCTGCATCAATTCAATCATGATTTATCTAAAGCCATATTTCCTTTGTTCTGGATTTTAATGACTCACTCAACAAGATGGCAGGAAACTGGTCTAATATGCAATTGAAATCTCTAACATGCAACTAAAATTTTTGACATGCAACTCTGCACAAAGTAGTAATCCAACGAGCTGGTAGGAAAACCAGCTCTGATACCACTAAAATATCCCACCCCTGATAGGATATCTAATTTTCTGGATGTTCTCTGATATTTTTGCAATGTTTGATATGACAATATAATGTAGCGAAATAGAGGATATTGTAATAATAATATTCAACTCAAAACTGAACATTACACACAAAATACATAGCTGAAAATTCCAGATTTTAATAGCAGCTTGGATACTTAGTATTTTCACAAAATATTGATAACCCAGTTCATATAATAGCTCCTATTATCTAAAACATCAATACCCAAAAACATAGCCAAAATAGTGAAGTTTTTTACATACCCATTAGATGAAATGAGAAATACATGGCTGGAAACAACAGTATGCAAATGAAAGACAACTCCTAGAAAGCAATGCAACTCAGATTGTTATTTTAGACCCTCTTGCACTCCGAATATATAAGTAAGCACTCACAATGAAGACCAAAGAGCATATATATATTTGTGTGACTTGATGTAATGTTGAACCCACTCAATTTTCAGACTAGTACGACCCCTTGTGTGCTGATACAAAAGATTTCAGACTGTATTTATATTTCCAGCTGCTCCATTAAGTTTGCAAACACTATTCCAAAGTTGGCGGTAGATTTGTAGGGGACGTCTATGAGTTTCTTCCCCAACAGACCCTAAAAAGCTTGCTAACTGGTACGGCCATGTACAAAGGAGGTACGGCCAGACATGAGAATGAAAGCACTCCAAAACCTTCTAAAATCTCTTATTAAATGAGCTGAATGATTCCCACGTGCCAAAGAGAAATAATGCCAAACAACTACAACAATGATTGCTGATATAAACCTCTGATCTGAGCAAGCAATCTCTGGAAATCAAACCAAACTATCTCCAGTTGAGCACAAACGTGACCTGTGAATAAAGCCACCAATATTTGCACAATCGAAGAGAGGCTACGTTCTTTAAAATTGAAATTATAGCGAAGCCCTAGGTTTCTTCTCCAAAGCCAAAGTTTCTTCAAAATAGACAAGTGTTGAATGAAATCCCTTTTCAAAAAGCCTTTATATAATATTCAATTTGTATTTGGCTTCATCTCATTAAATTTCACTCTAATTTCATTTATTTTTCCCTCCATTTGGTGCACAACAAAATAATATAAAGTATATTTTAATAATCACTTATATCTCTCTTAAAATTGGCACTTTATATTATTCTACAAGTAGGTGCCCATAATATGCACTTTATAATTTGACTTAAATACACTTTATATAACTTGACTTTATAATCATTAAATACTCCTTTTAATAATAAAATCAAATAACATTTAATGATGTGCACTTTTAATTAATTATTAATAAAGTATTACTTTATTAATAATTAAAATGTCATAACTCCAAAAATACTCATTATTTCTCGATTCTGTCAAAACCAAGTGGTCAACCACAGAAACCACTACTCATCCAGATGCCTTTCCCAAAATAGAAAGGTTGGCCACTGACACTCAACTGACTTGCTATAAATAGTAAGTGCCTCGAAATGGAATCAGAAACCTCTGAATTGCTTAGCCACAAAATATACCAACAATCTGGAGAGGTAAACATTGTCAACTACCACCTGAAGAGCTCATTAATGTCCACTGGACTGTCTAATCACTGAACACTAGCCTATGAGGGTTAACTGATAGGCTAATCCTCCGAACTCTGATGCTCATGAAAATAGGGACATTATAGAATTCTATAAGCACAGAGTCTCTTTGGAAAGGAGTCAAAGTGTGAGTTCGCTATGACGAAGATTGTAAAATCCCCTATCAAGATTCATATTTCCAAACCTCGAATTTTCAGATTTTGACCACATTGACATTTAGTCAAACTCTTTGTATTTGGAATGCAATTATTGTAGGATAAGTACAATGAATTTGCCGATAACGCTCTAGAAACTTTCAAGCAAATGCAAATGACAGGTGTTAAGCCAAATCTCCAAATCTTGCCAGTGTGCTCATAGCCTACTCCAAAAAGGAAATCTTGGAAAAGGAACAGGGTTCCCTTAGAATAATAACAAAACATGCATTTTGTTAAACCAAAACACCAATGAAGTAACTTAATTTGGAATGCAATTATTGCGGGATAAGCACAATGAATTTGTTGATAACGCTTTCGAAACTTTTAAGCAAATGCAAATAACAGTTGTTAAGCCAAATTTCCAAATCTTGCCAATGTGCTCACAACCTACGCCAAAAAGGGAATTTTGGAAAAGGAATGGACTTCCCTTAAAGCATGATGAATAGTGTTTTTTCTTTGTCATATATTATTAAAGTTGGAAATGCTTTGGTTGACATGCTTGCGAAAATAATCAAGCACAAACAAGGCACACAATTTGATTTGTAACAACACACCCAAATACGCATAACCTCATGTGAAGGTGAACATAAACAATGTGTGTCATGTAAAGACACATCACTAACAATAGAAGAAATATAATCAATATAAAGCTCATCACTAGGATAATAATCATAGATATGTAATCTCAAATCAACAATAGGCATGGAAAAGAATGTGGCATCATCACATGTAAGTGAAGGTGAAACATGTGTATGTAACAAGCACACAACACTAGGCTCCTTAGGAAAGAATGAATTAAGAAAGGCACACATAGGAGAACTATCACAAGGTGTATAAAGTATATGCTCATTAGTTTTATCATCACCACATGAAAGAAGATCCCTAGATGTATCATGCAAGAATAAGGCTAAAGTATCATTAACATGAATTAAAGCATGGGAAGGGAATGTGTGCAAAAGCAAAATGTTAGCATGCTCCTGTACATCACTAATTCTAGCTAAAGGAAATGCAAAAGCAACATGAAGCAAGTGTATGTTAGAGAAAATGATTAGTAATAATCAACTCTATGAAGGATGAAAAATCACTTACACTATAGAACAAAATCTCCATAGAAAAGACGTCCCCATCCATGGAATAAAACACGGCAACATCAAAGATGGAAAGATTGGATGCTACGAAGGTAGAAACATATATTCCAATATGTACTATAAGCATGGATAAAGGCTATGGACAATGAACTATGAGAATCCATGATAAAAAGATGTATCAATCATGCACAAGAAGAGTCGGTGGGTATTGATAAATAGATGTTAATAATGAAGGCCCAAATCCCAATATAGATAAATTGATACACATTGATAAATCATTTCAACAGTTTTGCATTACAATAATCAAAAGAGTGATTCGATAACAAAATATAATCTACAATCATAGATTAACTAAATAATTGTCCAACCCATCTACAAGACATTTGTACTAAAGTCCTATCATAACAATATCAATATGTCAATCATTAGTCACTAGGAATAAATTAGGTGGCCTTGCACCTAATATAAAAGGTAAATGTAATTTTTATGATCATTTTTAAGTAAGACCAATTCTTATTTAGTGTATGAGACCCCACTTCAGAACTCAACAATAGGATTGTTTTACCAAATATACTTGTTTTACATCTTAGTAATCAATTAGAGGCATATACCCCACACCTATCTAGATTTGAACTTTTGCTTCTATAAACTACATGAATTCAATATTGGGCCCATTGTCATGTCCCAATACTAAGGCATTGTTTAAATTAAAGATTTAAACATCATGATAAAAGACGAAAGTCGCTTTGAGGAATTTCATATAAGAGAATTATATATATAATAATTAATCCCAATTATATATATATATATATATATATATATATATATATATATATATATATATATATATATATATATATATATATATATAATAAACAATAGATAATAATAAATAAAGTATGGCAATAAATAATATTATTTAAGTTAAGGTGATCAACCTCTTGGAAGGAGATGCATCTCCTCACCCACAAACCCTCATAGAAGGCAAAACATTCCTATATTATAGGGAGTGAATAAGCAACGGGAAAAGGATGTGGCAGGGAAGATCTTATTTGCCAAAGGTCGCAATAGTTATTGTATTGCTGAATATATTGTATGTGTGGATAGTGCTTTGTGGGTCCCTTGGTATCAAGGCGTGGACCTTCTTTGATTGAAATCGCAGCTCTTTATTTAGATCGCAGTCTTTATGTTTGATCTGAAGTTGCGGGCCCAGGGAAGATTTTATCCTCATACGATTACTTTGGAAAATAAAGATTATAATATCTGTTGCCGCTCCTTGTTACTCCTTGTATGATTTCAGTGTCGCGGCTTGAATAGTTAAGAATCGTGGATTCCGCAATTCTCCAATGCCACCTCATAAACTGCAGTAAAAGCATTCCAGAGTTGCGTGGATTTGATGAAGGCAATGTGGCTAAAGGAAACGCTTATGGGTTCAGGCAAATCATATCACATTTGATAAACAAAACGAGCACTTCTGTTGTAAACGCGGCAGTTAGAAGAATTAAAAAAAAAAAAAGTAGTGAGCATCGAACATCATACATTCTCCTCTCAGGCAACGAATGAGAAGCATTAAGGATCTTTGGAGAATAAAACAATACATAGTAGTTGACAGCAGTGAATGAGAAGAAATTAAGAAGAAAGAGGGACGGATCTGCATACAAGGTTGCAGGCAATAAGAGGAGCAGTGACCAGGTAATCCCAAGGTATGTCTTTACATCCAATTTTATTATATTTTCTAAATCTCTTAAGGTTCAATTCTATAATATGTGATCTTAGATGAATGTATGACTTACCATTAGTGTTGCAAATCATTTGAAATAAGTCATAATAGTGATATAATAACATAGACTATTAGTCTCATATGGGAAAGTGAGTTTGAAACGCCTAAGAGGCCAATCATGGGTACATAGAGGCCTTTGTCACATGCTGGTACAAAAGGTACCCATAGTACAAAGGATAGTTATCACATAGAGGCCTTTGTCACATGTTGGTACAAAAGGTACCCATAGTGCAAAGGATTGTGATATAATGGCCTTGGTTGCAAGAGGGTGCAAAAGGCATCCCTAGTACCAAGGAATCTCATAGAGGCCTTGACTCCAAGGGTACAAAAGGTACTCCTCAAGTCTAAGGATAGAGATAGAACCCCATGTTGGATAGTGGCAAGTAGCAACTCATCTCTCTCATATGAAACTAATAATGAATACATGATAGAGAATGGAAATGCATATTGATAGAGATCATGACATTAATGATAGAGAATGTGAAATATCATGATAGAGAATATGAAAGACATGTTGATAGTGAACTTAAGAAGGAATATGTGAAATATCTATAATGATAGTGATCATAAGATTAGTGGTAGAAATATGTATTGAAAGTAATCATAAAATTATGAATTAAAGATATGAAATGGTGTTTTATGAAAGGAATGTTCTTATGTGAATTGAACATATTATATATCTATTTCTATAACTGAAATTAAAAAGGATTAGTGTACTAATGTTCTCTTTTTGCAAGTTGAAATTTGTGAACAAGGTAGAGAAATTTTGATTTGTGACAAGGGGACATTACACCCATCCATTAACATATAAGTAGTTCATACTCTTATAGATCTTTAACCACAACTATGATTCTTGACACAAGGTGTGATAGTTACAAGGGAGGAGTTTAAATTTATCAAAATGCTTATAACTTGAGATTTTATATACAAATATGCATGCAAGTTTTAAGTAACTTCAACTTCTTATATGTTGTATGAGGATTAATATCTATGATCATAACCTTGACATTATCCTTTATAACATCCTATTGCATTCTTGGGAGTGTTGCTTGTAGATATATGCATAACGTCCAATTATTATGGAAACATCTTGAGGCAAAGAAAATAATCTTCATAGAAGTATTCATGAACCAAGTGTTATCTAGGCTATTTGTAAAATTAAGTATAGGTCCATGTTTAGTGAGTGATTACTTTGTCAATACAATTATAGAATGAAACACATATTGGAGTGGGGTAATAGCTATTCCAACTATAATAAATAACAATAAAATACATTGACCATATTAAAGTGACGGTAGAATCCTTTAAGAAAAATATATCTCATTTAGAGGAAGATCACAATTGCATTCTCTAAAACATATATGAATTGTTGGAAAACATTCTTTATTAAGAGTGCAATAAACTCTTCTAGCCAAGGAGATGAGAAAGAGTGCAAAGAGGAAGCAATGTTATGAATGGTTCTCATAAATTTTAAAGTGTTTACATGTATTTCTGCAATCATAAGCATCCATGGTAAGAAAAATGGTGAATGAAGCAAACATATAGTTGTCCTTAAAACATAAGGATAAAACAAAAATATATCAAAATCTTTATAAAAAGAAAAAATATAGCCATTGTAGAGCAAGATCACTAAATCACAGTTAAAGGTATACATTCATTGTTAAAAGAATTGTTAATTTAGAAGTGTAAGAAGAAAGCTTATTCCCATTTTAGGACAAGAATAAGAACATTCAAAGTAATATTACAGATTTATGACATTTATAACAATGGAAATTTGTTATTTATAGATTTATTGGCAATGTTATTAGTTGTTTTCTGAAGGTAGATTCAACCACCTCTAACATTGGCCACTCTACCCTTGCTCAATCTTTTGGTGGACATCAACATCTCCAAGGCTCTTCCTAGGGATATTGTCTTAATGGTGGAGGATAGATCGTGGACTCAACTACTTCATTATGAGGCTATCCCCTTTTGTTGCAGACAATGCTTTTCTATTGGACATCTTGCCTTTGATTGTTCCCATACTAGCTATAGGAATGCGGGCTCAGCTATGTGGTGGTGGAACGCCCTCCTGGACCATTTGACTATTGCTTCTAATCCTTATGATGACGATCCTTCTAGTCATGTACCCCTAGCGATAGATCCTACTGAGGTGGCTCCCCCTAGGGCTAGTGCAGGTTAGGTTTTATCCTTGATTCTTGCTAGGATTTGTTTAGACCAAGTTCAAGTAACTTCTTTGACGGATCCCATTGCCCTCTCGACATACTATGGGGGACCCTTGCTCATTCTCTGTCTATGAATTCTATGAATCTTCTGACATCTTTGGTTAGACATTCTTCCTCATCAAAAGAGGTGACTCGGGTTGAGGTGACAGTGGAGGAGTCTCCTCTTCTTTCTCCTTGATCTAAAGATTTAGACAATGGTGTCTTGGATGATCGTTCCAAGAAGGAATGGAGGTTTTCCTAAATTAGTTTCGAGCTAAGGGTGTGCAGATTGCAAGGAAGAGGTCAGGGGTTGTGTAGGATGTGACCCTTTGGTTGTTCTGTTGCAACAGTTTGCCTATAGTTGTGTTGTAGAATGACTTTTTTGGTGGCCATCACTTTGTTTTTGTAATAGTCCTTGTTCCTGTTGGTTTTGGTTGTTTTGTTGGTTCCATATCTCATGGAACTTGTTCCTCTCCGCTGATGGTTGTTTCTTTGTAGAAGGGTTCGGGCCCTTTCAAAAACCCGTTTTTTATCAATATCAAAAACAATAGAAATTTGTCCCATTTTAATTAAAAGCATGTATAACATATTAAAGGATGTGACTAATAGTCTTGGAAATTTTTTATTGATGTCAAAATTTTGTCAAGGTTTAAATGCTTGCACTCATTTATAAAGTAAATTCAAGTTTGAATCTCTACTATTGGTAGGCTTTTCGAATTACCTACTCAACGTGTGCTATTGTAATGGTTGCACCCATAATGAATTCAATCCCATTGACTTTTGGAATTATTCAACTAAAGATGAGAGTAGACAGATCTACTTGTAAAAAAAACTTTTCTTAATCTAAAAAGTTTATTAAAATGACAAAAAGTAACAATATTGTACTATAAGCCTAATTCAAGTGAGTTCAAATCCATCCATAATAATAGGTGAAACATTAAGGAGTATTCAGACAAGGTGTGGACAACCATTGCTTGCACTTTGAGGGTTCTCATTGCGATTGACGAGGTGACAAGATCTAGGAAGCGCTTCCTCTTTGCTAGATTTTGTGTTAACATTGTTGTTGACAAGTAGCTCCCCTCCTTAATCACTTTATCTTCAAAGCTTGGTGATTGGGTGCAGTAGATAGAGTTTGAGGGGTCCCTTGTGATGTGCTTCAACTGTCGCAAGTCAGGACATTCTTATGCTACGTGTGGAGTTTCAAAAAGGATTGACTACAGGGATTTTAGGGATCAACAAGATCCTCCTCCTCCCCCCTCAGGAAGAGGTTGGCCTTCCCATAGAAGAGATTGGTGGGGTGGATTGTCCTCTTGTGGACAAGTCCAACATAAAGACTTTTGGTGATGCCTCTTCGATGGTAAGGAGCAAAGATTTGGGATCGGCTGTGGTTTGTGACCTTCCTCAAAGATCGTTATCAACAAGGAAAATCAAAAAGTGTTGTCTTCTTCTAAGTTTTTAGGGGACCGTCCCATTCCTACCTCAAGTTTTGTGAATCCCAATAAGATGGGATTTGATTCAAACCACCTTGAGTGGTGGTCCTACTTTTTAGTGGTAGTTTCACTCTTAGCTTTGATCCTCTCTTGTGTGGGGTGTTGTTGCCTAACTTTGTGTTTTGTCACTTGGTGCTCCTTGTCGTTGCTTGGATGTTGTTGGTTGTTTTTCACTTTTTTGTAAAGGGTTTATCCCCTCTGATTCATAGCTCCAATCAAAAACATTTACTTCAATAAAAAAACATTAAAGAAAATAAACCTTTCATTCTATAAATGTTTAAAAGCTCAAATTTGTCCCTTTCATATGCTTAAACAATCCATCCTTTGTGAAGCACATAAATAATGAGAAATCACCTTCACTAATCCCAACGTAATACATTATGGCTACAATAAGAATGATTGGTCAAAATAAGGTCATTTGATTTTTTTTTATCATTACTTGATGTTGCATTTTGTTCTTGAGAGTTCAAGATAGTCTTCACCATTCTCTTGTTCAATGTGAAGTGATTCAAAATTGAAAACCATAATTTGCTGCCTAAAGGAAATAATGACCCATAAAAAACAAAAGATTTCTTTATTGGTTAGAACTCAAGTTTATGAATACGAAGATGAATGATGTTTGCGTATTGTTTGTTAGGATGAGTACAATAGTTAAGACAAAGTGTTAACATGCAAACCATCCAAGTTTGAGCCTTAATTAGTTGAGTGTCCCCCAATCACTTTGAATAAGCTCGAGTTTGAGCGAATTTGCTCAATAATTACTTATGTAAGTTGAAGCACTTCAAAATATTAAAAAAATATATCAAAGAGGTAGCTTTTCCCTTAAATGTTTTAAGGAATTTAAAGGCCAAATAAATAAATCTAAAAAGATGATAATAGAAAAAGAAAGAAAAAATTGTGAAACAAGAAATCAAAAGAGAATGTTCAAGGACAAACATAGTTTATCAATTTCGATGTTGAATGGAGAATGAAAGAAAAAGTTAGAAGCATATCCACAAGGAAAATGCTTGTTAAATTTCATTAGGAAGTTTCTACTCTTAAAATCGTTTTTTATTGGTTTCTTATATATCAACAATATGTATCGATTAATTGGCAATGTTACACATATTTGTTTAAAGTGTTTGGTTCATGATGATAGGCTTTTGAATTTTAACATTAACAATAAACTTGCATGAAATATCCCTTATGCCTTGAGAAATCAACCAAGGCACACAAAATTGGATTGGTTTGTCTTCATGATACATTAAATGGTTATGGGATCATTTTGTTATTGATACTAAAGCGTTGTATTCTTGACTAACCGTTATCTATTCATTGCAGGCAAGCCATGAGCTCCACGTTCAATTTGCAAATGCACTTAGATTGGCCTTATAATAATGTCAATTTCATAAGATCAAATTGTATTGATGATCTTCATCTACAAAATATTCAAAATGGCATAATAATTTTTCTAATTTGCCTCATTAAAATATAATGTTTGATATTATTTATAATTTGGTAGCTTGCTTCACAAAAGAAGATGATCTATGTGCATGGTTAAATCTAATGAAAACACATGGATGCAAAGCTATGTTAGTAAAAAATGTGTTATTCTTGTGCTATTTATTAAAAGAAAGAGATAAAGTATAAATTATAAATGTGAATCAAATAAGCTATTTATAATCCAAAATAAAAGAATTTGTTTAATATGACCTCTTGAACTATATATTTAAACCTTTTATATGTAGGTTTTTAATATGCCAATTAAAAAAATGTTATTGGTGTGCTATTGATTAAAGTAAAAAAAAATTGTATAAATTACAAATGTGAATTAGATAAATTATTTATAATTTAAAATAAAAAATTGTTTCATATAACCTTTTAAACTATATATTTAAACCATCAATACATAATTTTTAAATATATTGTATTAGTTCATTTTATGTATACTTAAAATGTCAAATATATGAAAAAAATATCATCCAGTCAATCTTCATACCTCAAAAATGGATGTACTAGTAAGATTTGAACTAAACAAGGTAAGTAAAAAAAAAAAAAAGATATTATTCCATATTTTAAATCCAAAAACAATAATAAAATTTATTTCCATATTCTATTTAGAATATAGAGTTATATTTTATTATTGTTTTTGGATCATCTTGTTTCTAAATTATTGTGACATTATAAGTTAAATTATGATTCTATGGTAAAATTCCATTTTTTTAAAGGATGAAGATTGAAGCCATTACTTGATAGATAATATATTTTTAATTTTTCAGAAATTCAATATAAATTATAATATTAAGCATAGAAGCCATCATAAAATGAATAATTGGAAAAAAAGAAAAAGCTCACTTACGCAAATTTTCAAAGGACATTTTAAATTATAATATTAAGCATATAAGCCCTCATAAATTGAATAACTGAAAAAAAAAAAAAAAAAAAAACTCACTAAGGCAAATTTTCGAAACGCATTTTAAATTGTATATATATGTTAGATTTTTTCAAAAAATTCCAACCCTTACATTCTATTGTCTTATACAAATATTTATGCGTCTCTAAAGTTTCCAATAACGTGCACTTATTTTCCAAGTTTCTATTGTTAGCAATTATGACATCCTTTTGAAGTTTGCCCTCCTACAAACGTAGGGATTTTCTTTCCTTCAATGTTTCTGGCAAGTGAAGGCAATTCAATGCATGTCTTTATTTCACAAAGTTGTCTATGGATTAGTGGGTAAGCCATATTATACGTTCTAATCTTGTGACTTTCATGTTTTCCATATCACATTTTGTTGCTTGTGAATTTCTATTCTCATAGAGAATTAGAAGGAAATATCTTACACAAAAAGACTGCATTTAAAATGTCAATGGATTTTTAAATGACTCGAGAGATTGTTTCTGTATTTTTATTTTTATTTCCTAACTTAAAGTTAAGAAGAGGGAGGATGAATGTATGAGCTGAAATGACCTAGTCCATGAAAGGGAGAATACTCATTCAATTAGCAAGAGATAACATTTTTGATGATGGGCTTGACTAATAAGAGAGGTCTCCTTGGTTAAACAGTTCTTCCAACGGGTGGAGGGAAAATTACCCACAAAACTTATTTTAGCTTATTTGATGAAGATCTTGACCAATGAGAAAGATGTCCTTGATGGGTTCTTGCAATGGAAGGAGAGAGAGCTACAAAGAGGGAGGATGAAGGTATGCGCTGAAGTGACCTTGTCCATGAAAGGGACAAAGAATCTTTTGTTGAATCAACAAAAGATGACATTTTTTGACGAAGGACTTGACCGGTACGAGAGGTCTCCTTGGTTAAGTTCTTCCAATGGGCGGAAGAGAATTACCCACAACACTTATTTTAACCCCTTTCATGAAGAGCTGGACCATTGAGAGAGATGTTCTTGATGGGTTCCTCCAATGTTGGGAGAGAGAACTACCCACAACATTTCTTTTACAAAGGAATATTATAACATTCCAAGGTGCAAAGGACCAGGTCAACCTGGACCTGTTTCTCCAAACATATTATCAAGCTAGCTTTGACATTTTATTCAAGATTTTCCAAAGGTTCATCGGACTTTGACTTAAAATAAAAAATAAATTTCCTGTCAAGGCCACAATTTACACATTTTTCATCTTTATAATTTCAGAGTGTAACATAAAACATCCATAAAAAGATTCATACACAGTTTGTTCCAAAAGCTAGTCGCATCTAGTCCACAATCTGTGCATCTTACTTTACCCAAAAATTTATCGCCAAAGTTGATTTAAAACAGCAATTAGAAAACAGTTTTTTCCTAAAAGCCAGTCAGCCCTAAATCTATACGTTTTACTTCATCCTAAAAATTTATCACCGAGGGATCTAAGACATCAACCAAAAAGGTTCATACACATAAACAAATGTGGTTCATATCTGGTCTATGATCTACACATTTTTCTTAACCAAAATAATTTTCCCACCGATTGTAAACATCAAGGGTCATACAAAAGGCCACTCAAAATCTTATGGCCTAGAGAAAATCTTATAATCTTTAATAACCTTCATGTTGCCTTTACTACTTTTTTGAAAAGCTTTGCTGGAGGGAATAATGCTGAAGTTATCTTAATCAATCTTTTAAGGCTATAGACCATCTAGAGCTACAAACAAACATTGTTTGGACAGCTCTGGGTTGCAAATAAATAAGAATTTAACATGTAATTAAATAAATAAGAAGCAAGGCTCTATCAAAAAATATCAGATGATTTAACATGGCAAATAATATCATGACTTGATATTGTCATGTAATGCATTTGATCAAACACATTATACCTTTTTGGCAGCCATTCGTTATTATCCTTGTAGAAGTATGTTACCGCATCGGAAGTTGCATAAAAGCAGGTTTTGCACGTAGGAATAAATATGTATACATTATGTTAGCACAAGATATTTGTAAATATCTGTAACTCTTTCATGAATCTTTTGACACCGAGAAGAAACAAAGAAGTGGGATTAGCAGTGTTCCAATTTACAAACTATACATCCATTTAAAATTCCACATGCATTTACAGTATATGATTATTTATGAATCACTTCAGGCCACTGAGTCAACATGAGCTTTGTCAATCCCTGAGAGCTGTGATGCTTTTGCAAGGGTTTTACACGCTACACTCTTCTCTGTTCTTCACAATGTCGTATTTGCAGAGAGGACATGTTGCATTGATGCGCAACCACTTTTGGATGCATGCACAATGAAAATGGTGGCTACATGGAAGTTCATGCAGTTCAACACCATCTTCATATGCAGAAAGACAAATACAGCATTCCTGCAAGTATTCATACAAAATATGAAGATACCCAGCTATCACAAAGATAGTTATCTTAATGGCAATATCATATACAAATGTAGACTTGCAAAACCTGAGAACAGTGGGTAGACCGTTGGGCCATTATGTATCAAAATCTTTGTAAAAAACTTAAAGAGATAGAAACTAATGAAAATTAAACCCAACGAATATGATTTAGAACCACCAATGACAAACAAAAAAAAGGTGCTGAAAACAAAAATCCTATCCCCTTGCAATGCCTTTATTTATTTTATTTCAGCACTTACAGCATCCTCTGGTTCAAGAGCTTTTTCAGATGTAGCTTCTCCACTTGCTGAACTCATTATTCCTCCATATAATCGAGATTTTTCACCACTGATCTTCTCAGAAGGACCTGCTCTACAGAACCTATACTTTGGAAGAAGGCTAATATCTGCTTCAGAGGCACCATTCTGTTTCGACATTAAGATAAGAACAATTACTTCTTGTTCGATAACAGTTGTGCCTCAAACTTAATTGATTAGTGTGCATACACATCAATGACCAAAGTCATTGCACAATAGTAATATGAATATTTAAGTGATGAGACAGTAAAATACACAATATCCTTATCATTTCTAATATCTTACAAATTGGGTTGTGATTAAGCAGAAATGGAAACCACTTTACATAATTGCTCAGGAAAATTTGTCATGGTTGAAGTTTTTGAACTTCCCACAAGCTGACTTTACTAAACAGATTTTGGGATTACTTCTCTATCGTTTTTGCCATTAAAACTGATTCATATGTAATCCTAAAACCTAGTTTAGTAATGTGTCACTACAATTGTCAAATGAAGAACTATTTCTCAAACCTAGGAATACAATGGGAATAATTAGAACTTAATCTGTGGCCAACAGGATTAGAACATAATCTCATGTCCATGCCAAAGAGCAATGTTAGCTTATCTTGAATGAACAAAAGCATTACCATTTCATTCTGATCTAGACCACACATAAACTATGTAATGAGCAAGTCAGGAGCTTCACAAGTACTAATAGCGTTAAAAATGCATCCTAATAATTAAATTTATCATTTCACCTAAATAAGGACCTTCCTACTTGTAATTTTAAAAAATATTGAATCCTCATTTAAACCAGGATTGTTTCTGAAAGCTATCCGGAATAGTTTTTTCAGTGTGTTGAAAAGATCCAACAGAAAGAAGGAATAAAATAAGCAAACAATATGCATTACACTTGTAGTTAAATTGCAAATATAATTAAACACACAAAATGGGCGATCACCTAGACTTCATTGTACACCAGAGCCTTAAAGACATATTGCATGCTCTGGTAGCAGTAAGATATTAAGGAAAAGCTTACATAGCTGGAATTTGCAAGTTAAGATTATTGAACCTTGTTGTGTAAAGCCAATGCCTCTCAGAAGGGAAGCAGAAATTAATTTTATATATACTAAGCAAAGAGCTTGTTGCAAAGATACCTAGATTTTGCAGGCATGGGAATCAAACTATCCTGTTACCTAGATTTTAAATATACCATACAAAGAAATTGTTGCAAAGACACTACTTAGATTTTGCAGGCATGGTGATCAAACTATCCTGTTACCAGAAGCTTAAAAGACAGGAAGTTTGATGGAATTTTTCTTCCAGAGTTGTGGCACTGGGATTTATAATCTGGAGCTCCTTGTTTTGTCACGTACAAAGTCTTCATTGTCTTTGCTTATGCAATACAGTTGACAAGAACTTTTTAAGGTGTATATCTCCAGAAGCAAACTGGCATAACATAGTTGATATATGGGGTAACAATATGATGGCTACCACTACATGCAGGTTACACTGTCAAGGCAAAATGTTGGCATACAAATTGCATGTTCCATTTCTCCATTTCCTAACACTTATTTTGGTTATGGCTTGTAACACAAAAGAAGCTTTACTCTGGTAACTGGATATGTTGAGATGTCCATGTTAATTGCAGAAATAATAAGTATAGTTTAAATATAAATATCTAAGTAGCCATGACTTATGGTGTATTCAGATATTCTAGAAATTGCTGTGAAAGCTGCAGCAAATATATGCATCTGCAGTAATGAACTCAGAAAGTCCAAGCTTTTGTATACCTGTCATTTCTTGAGATGAAGAACAGTGGAAACATCTAATTATCAGCATTATATTCAAGGTGATTAAAAAAAACTTCTAGCATCGCTATATATTCTAGGGCATACAAGGAAAGAAAGATGTTGCGAACATTTCAATCAATATAGAAGATCTGCTTAATTTAAAATTTGAACTTATACCATGAAAGTTACCTACCTGGTCAGCCACAGCATATAAAATGGCTATAATACAGGGTAGACAACAACAGACTGCAATCCCAATTACACAGGCGAGGGCAATGCAGAATACTACAAAAAATACATCAAATGCCAGAAATGCAACACAAAGCCTGCAACATAAATACATCATACAATCTATTAGTTCCAAGTGGCAAGAATGCATTAGTGTAAGATTTTTCAAGATCTAACTCTGGCAAACATTGATTTTACATACCAGTAAAGTCGGGGAGCATTTTCTAACAGAGACTTCCCACCAGCAATTATCCAGTAAAATCCAACAATCCACCAAAAAAAGGAGAACATTGTATTTACAGATTCTAGCCGCTTTATTACGCTGAAACAATTGAATTGTCATCCAAGTAAGAAGATAGCTTAAAAATGAAAATAGCTTAGGACAGAAATGAGCTTCAACAATATAGCAGAAAAATCAGAAGATTCCAAATCGTTAAGGGATATCTTGATGTATAGCTTTAACAGGAAAATAAAAAATTCAGGTTCAAATGATCTTACAGTCCTTTTCCTCATCATTAAGGGATTTAAACTTTTTCCCTTGTAATAAAATTGGACCCTACAGATAACTAGATTTACAATACATTTGACAAGTTCTGAAAGTATTCTGAAGGCATGTTCTTTATCTTTGAAATTAAAAGTTAGAAGTGCAGACGTGTAAGAAAGTAAGTGGCCTTCTATTTTGATTCCTCATCTGCTTCGATATTTGACAATCATGGTCTAGTAATATGGGTAAAAACCATTCCAGAAACATGCTTAGTCTTGGTTGCCATTCTCTAATTACATATCCATATTCTGAAACTGCAGTTATTGTCAAGATGTGCCCTTTTTCTAAAATGCCAGAAAAGAGTAGTGAATATGCAATGATACAATAATATTTTACCTAACACAAGCCAAAGATTCAAAACACATAAGGCTCATTTCTCATAATTATTTGTATTTCTTGGCATAAGTGAATGGGATTTATGTTTTAACTTATCTCGCAGTGTTTATGAAAAGTAGAATGTCCTCAACAAGTATGACATTGGTCAACACATGACTTCAATTCCCTTGATGTCCTCAACAAGAAAGATATTAAGAGAATTAATGAAATTATAGAAGTTTAAATTAAAAATTTTGATCAATTGAAGTATTTAATGCCCAAACATACACATATAGAGAGAGGAAGGGGAGGAGGACACACACACACACACACACAGATATATATAAAGAGAGAGAGAGAGAGAGAGAGAGAGAATCTCATGCTTAGAATTGCACACTCCTGGAATTTCTTTAATCAGTCAATGTGGTTGGCAGAAGCATGCGCCTGATTGATTTAACTGTTCAATACTGACTTGTCAAGGTGGAGCTGAAAGGACTAAAAATTGGCAATTCCTTCTTCAATGTTAGCAGTTTTGTGTGGTTTTTCCATGTCTTTCTCAACTATTCTTGTGTGTTTGTCTATAACAATTTAGAGTGCTTTTCTTTGTTTGTGTGTCAATATGAGGACCATGGACTCTGGACCTGGCCATGCTTTGTATAGCTGTTATGCTTGTCCTGGAGATTTTTATCTTGGCATCCTTTGGTCTGTGTGGCTGTGGAAGTGTGGGATTTATTCCCTTTTTTGAGTAATGAAATTTTAATTTCATCAAATAAAAATGTGATAATAAATACTTCATCAATTTTATACTGTTGAATGCAGTTAAAACTATTTGCATGACTACTGTTCTTTACGAGTTCTATAATGTAACCTATTTTTTCAATATCTAATCCATTATTTGTTTACAAATGTACCCCCAAAAAAAGTCAAGCATTCTGTATGTTTGTATGCCTTTAAATTTATTATCAGGATTACTGTAGTTTTTTACAACTCTTTTCAAAATTTAAACTTGTTTATCCCAAAATTTAGCCTGTCATTGCTTCTAAATGTAATAAGAGAGATTCAAAAACATGATTACATTTAAATTATACAGTTATTTGAGTGTATAAATCATCTAATCTAATCAAACATAATCCGCCATTGTAATTCCATAATTATTTGAGTCCACTCTAATCAAGGCAAGGTGTGAAAACCTAACTCCAGAACCACTTGCTATCACTGCATCCTTTTTTCAAAATTTAACCTTTTTGTTTCTACACATGATCCCCAAAAGAAGTCAATCTACTCTAACCAAGCATAAGGTGCAAATCTAAGTACAGAATTATTCTCTATCGCTTCATTTGCTGTATAAATGGACACCATTTACAAAGAGCCCTACCTCATATTTCCTTGAAATTTAGGTAAATTTCTGCCAAATTTAACCAATAGTTTTCACGACTTTGTTGTTCTTTACAATTTTCTAAACTTGCATTGTTCTTTACAACTATTTTCAAATGTGCCTTTTTTACCAAAATTTTACCTGTTGTTTGTTTCTAATTGTGATTACACAATTACTTCATGTATTATGCATGGCTGCAAGCATTTAAAGTTGTTTTCATCACCAGTGTTCTTTACAGTTTCTTCTCAATATTTAACCTGTGATTTGTATCTAAATGTGTGAGAAAAATATCTTTTCATGTAGATGCAAAGCATAATGCACAAATCTAATACTAGAACTATTTACTATCACTTCATTATCTTAAACAAAATTCAATCTTATATTTCCATAACTTAAACTGATAGTTGTTTCTAAACGGCACATAACGGTAAAGGTAGATTTATTTAGGTTGCCAAGAGAGATCAATTTGGTGTATGAGGCTCCTTATAGAAGGCCACAAGGGATAAGTTTCCCTTTATCATATTGTAAGGGATATTTACACCACTTTGGGTAGTGTCGTAGTGCTCAACTTGACTTGTTTGGCACACAAACCCACCTTTATCCTGAACCCATCACCGATAATTGACTTATCCATTGCCTTAGTCAAGACCACTCCAATCCCATTGGATTTCTGCCTTCCTCAACTAGGCCAAATACATGTACCTGTCACTTGGACCAGGCCAAACTATGACTTAGTCTGCCAATTTCAAATCTCCCACTCTTGAGGCCAACTTTCCCAGAATTTGACCGTTACTATGTCAACTCACACGCCAAATACTGAGTTGAACGACTAGGATCATGTATTTCTAGATAGTCCTAGGTCATTAGTTGTCATCAGATAATTGGAAAGCATTTAAAACATCTCATTACAAAGCATTGAACTAGAGCATCGTATCACCATTACATTTTAAGCATTGCATTCAACCGTGGCATGTCTTTGTATATTGTACGTTGGCAAAGGGGCTTGACTGCTATCAAGGAGTTGGTCTTCCCTTTGCTGTACAACAGACACAACTGTACTTTTCAGCACAATCCTCTGTTACAGAAGCAAGTACCAAAGGCAGGAGTATAGTGCAGAAGGCCACATCAGTAGCAGACAAATCTGCAGCAAAAGGACCACATCACGCAACAGAAAAAGCATCCCAAACCAGGCCATGTGGCACAGCCTAGCCCCACATTAGTTAGATCTCAGCCCAGCTTCATCACAGAATCCAGATCGCATATTCATAATCAGATTTCCAGTTCCAATCATCAATCACAACAAAACAGCAGAATCATCATACATACACAACATTAATCGACAAGAGCTCAGCACACTTTTTCCTCTTTTCGATTTACCATTACATTTCAGTCTCAGCTCTATTGATTTAGGTCTGATTTCAGTTATTGCTTGATTATTAGATTAGGTCTAGATCAATTTGTAAAGAATCAATGTATTTTTTTACATTTTTGTGAATACCACCAAGTACCTTTGCCCTAGGGTTTTCGTTCTTCCTTTCATATATTCAAATCTGATATTTTCTGAATTTGCTCGTCTATTTTTCAGACTGAGATTTATTTTTCTTTTATTGTCTCAACTTTTCATTTTGGTCCATTATTTCTTAGAATTGTATGCCAAAGAAGCTCCCAAGTTAACTCTTTCCCATTAGGCCAACACTCGGCTCAATCCATCTCTATCCATGGACTCCTTGGATGCTTCAACTGTTGAAAACTTGGTTACTTCTGTGTACCTCGATGATGAGGAGGTCTTTGACTCTACGGAAACATGAAATGACCCATAAGCTGCAATTTCTTAAGCAAGAGGTAAGTAAACTAGATGATGATGTTAAATCTTCCATACTATCTGATGAGCTTCCCCGATTACTTGACTAAATCATATGTATTGGATATGATCAAAGGGATTAGCCTAATTGTTGATGAATCTAGTGTTCCTCATGATGCTCCTCTTCGACCCATTTTAATGTGTCCTCTACCATTCTTCCCTGCCACTCTTAATCCCCGACCTTTCCCATTAACCCTCCTACTCCTTCCATTCCTTCTCCTATAGAGTTTCCACATCTAAATCAACCTCATTCCTCCCATACTCCTATTGCTTCCTCCATTGTTACATCTACCTCTCATCCACCATGCCCCTAACAACCCTTGACATTCTAATCCACAAGCTCACTCACTAATAGCTTCATCCTCTATTCGATCCCAAACCACCCACACTCATCCCATCACTACTCACATCCCTATTCCATCTTCCATTATTTCCCAACCCTCCCTACATAGCATCACGAGGGAACTAAGTGAAGTCAAAAAAAGGAAAAACAAACTCCGTTTTAGCTCTAGAAAGGATTTAATGCATGAATTAACACATAATCCTTTGTTATATGATATACTTGCATATCCATTTCCTATGGGTTTTGTGGCACTTTGTTTTGAATTGTACAATGGTAAAGGTGACCCATGACCCATATAAGAGACTTTAATGCTGCATGCTTGGACTTCTTGTACAATGATTGTTTTCTTGCTAAAATTTTTCCACATAGATTGAAATTGTATCCTCTTGAATGGTTTTTCTCACTTCCTCATGGTTCAATCCATTCTTTAAGGCAAGCTAGCAAACTATTTTGTCGAACATTTCCAAGTAAATATTGGTCTTAAAGTAGCCTTTCTAAGCTAATACAATGTAAACAAGGTAGCAATGAATGTGTCAGCAACTATGTTCTTAGATTTCAAACATTGCTTGCCAAAATGAACTATCAACCATTTGATAGTGAATTACAAGGGTTGGTCATTGATAGTTTACTTCCAGCCATAAAAGATGAAGTAATCTTTAACAATTACACATCATTTTCAGACTTGTGTGCTAGTGTAAGGGACTATAAACTCAAGTTATTACATACCAATTTTTTTGAAATAAGTTCATCTAGCTCACCTACACCTTCATCTTCTCAGCCTTCCAAGTTTCAATCAAAAAATACTTTTAAAAAAGGCTAGAGAAGGATAATTTCAAAAGCAAGAAGCACAACCTAATGTCTATCATATCAATCAAACTCGAGAGGCTTGAATATTATCACCATCAAACCGAAAATACAAAGACGCTTTACTAGGCTTAATGATCCCCTTGATGTGGTATTGCAAAAACTCTTAGGGGCTAATATGATAGGTTTGTTGATTCAATTTTGAGTGATGGCTCTCACCTCTATTGCAGTGCCCTAAACTTGAGGCGACTACAACAACTTTGAATCCTCTCTTTCTTTGGTCGCTGGCATTTGTGTTGGTTTGCCCCATGCGAAGGCTAATAAGTTGCTTGGGGCTTTGTTTGCAAAGGTCACAACTAGGATTCTTGTGGTGGCACCTATCACTCCTAGTTGTCCATGTGCCTGTACCAACTCCTGTGGATGTGGGTGATATGTTCTGAAGTCTACAGTGGTTTCTTCCTTTAAGGGCAAGTGTTATGCCGTGAAATCCTTGAAAGGGGTGCTTGATGTAGATGGCAAAGCTAGGTGACTTGTTATTCTTGTTCCATGCTTTGATGAAGTATCCCTGCTCATTCTAGGCTCTGATGTGCTAGCTAAAGAAGCCCAATACATGGAGAAGGGGTTGATCTATACGTTTAACCAAATTTAGCTAAGTGTGGTGGATCTCCAAGATTGGATTTCCAAGTTTTGGAAATGTTTTTTGGAGAGCACCATAGACATTTATCCTTGTGCTCAAGGTTTCTTCATCATCTTCTACAAGTCTCCTTAGGATAGAGAGGCAATTTTGGAGTAGGAGGCTTGATTTTGGGGGAAGATTGTGCCTTTGATGAAGCTCTAGTTCCTAACTTTCAATCCCCTCTCATTTTCTTTTTCAATTCTTCCACTTTGGGTAAGACTTCCAAATATTTCTCTACAGTTTTGGATTGACTCAAGTTTGGAAGCTATTGGAAACATAGTTGGCTCTTTTATTTCCAATTCTTTTGAAACCACTTCTCTTTCTCACCCTACTTTTGCATGGGTTTTGGTTGAGTTAAACTTGTCCAAGGGTTTGCTTGTAGAGATTAAGCTCCTAGTGCAAGATTGTGTTTGGATTCAAAAGTTAGACTATGAGAAAATGGCATTCTATTGTCATGTTTGCTACGGTAACGGTCACTTAGCTACTAACTATTATAAAGCAAAGTGTAAAAAGCACATGGTCACGCATCCTAGTGGCAAGATGCTAAGAACCACCATTTGTGTGTTTTTGGATCTTCCCAACCTTCAGTGGCATTGACTTTGATAGATCTACCTAATAGTTCTCCCTCTGTTGAGCATGTTAAATGGACTCCTGTTAAGGGTACCTCTCCCTTGACACTGTTTCTAGTTAGAGAAACTCCTATGCTTGTGGCCTCTCCCTTGGGTGGGGACCTCCTTTTGGTCTAGCTTCTAGGCCTAACACATGTCTTGTTGATGGTTTGTCTGTGGATGTTAGAAACTCCCCTCTTCTTGGTGGTATTTGTGCTAAGGATGGAGTTGAGGATGTGGGGAAATGAACTATTGTCTCTATCATAATGCTCTTTTGAAAAAGCAAATCTCCTCTCAAATGGTCTTGAGATCTTAGAAGTTGAGGTTAAAGCACAATTAGATCTATGTTTTAAGGTTCTAGCTTCTCTTTTTTATGAAGGCCTTCTCTTTGTCATCTTTCTTAG
Organism: Cunninghamia lanceolata; assembly: GCA_027924645.1. Classification (NCBI taxonomy): domain Eukaryota; kingdom Viridiplantae; phylum Streptophyta; class Pinopsida; order Cupressales; family Cupressaceae; genus Cunninghamia; species Cunninghamia lanceolata. The sequence goes on along the minus strand of BSBN01000213.1, from coordinate 26,561,282 downwards.
CTTGTTTGGTTTGCATTTAAGCCTGTAATGTTGGTTCTTTGGAATCTTTTGCTTCTCTGGGTGGGGACCCCTATAGATCCCCTCATAAATTATTAAAAAAATGATGAGTTTGCCACCAAATTGACCATTAGATAAATCCAAATATATTCATAAAGGATTTAATGCATGTTTATGTGAGTATTGTAGAGTTAATGGTCATAATATTCAACAATGCCTATCCTTGAAAAAAAAGATCCAAGATATGATAGACAACAACACTATACATGTGGAAAGGATAAATGATGGGGGCAACAAGTCCACTGCTCCTTCCAATCAAAATCTCAAATTTTCTACCAATCCCTTTCTAGAACACAACCAATCTAATAACATAGAGACCATTGAGGAGGATGAAACAAAAGATGAATCTTTAGAGTCTCCATTAGATTCTTACAAAGAATGTATTGGTTTCATTGATGATCAATCTAATACACATTCTTCTCCATTCATTATGTTTTCACATTATGAAATCCCCAATAATGGTTATCATGGGCCTCTTTATATCAAAGGAGATATCCAATATAAGCCCATTAAGGGAATCATGGTAGATCCAAGGCCTTAGTCTAATGTATGCATGAAAGAGTTCCTATTTAATTGTCAATTGCATAAAGAATCATACACTCACTTAGGAGTTGCACTTAAATGTTTGAGTGGCCAAACACAAGATACAATAGGATGTATTATCTTAAACTTGAAAATTGACCAAAGGGAGGAACCGGATTTATTTCACATTATTCTTACATCTAATAGATATAGCATGGTCCTTGGTAGACCTTGGATAGAAGTCAGAACAATATCAAGATGTTCCCTTAATATTACATCAATGTGAAAATTCACTCATAAAGGTAAAGTAATTACAGTTCCAAAGGGGTCCATATCAAACACTTTCTGAAAATGCTAATTTTACTATAGACACGTTCATTCATAATCCAAAAGAGGTACCACATCAACAACATGATATTCTTTAGAATGTATACAAAGTTTTCAAAGAACAACAAACTTAAGAAAGAACAAGATCAAACAATGTTGCACAAAAGAATATGGCTAATCTAGGGGGCTTCTCACCTTGGGATTGAGAAGAAGATGACCTTTTGGGAGATGATGCCTATAATAACTTTTTAGGTTGATCTTCTCTATTTACTATTTAATATTGTTTCTCATTTGATATAACTTCATATACATTATTTACTTTTTGCTTTCACTTTGATTGCTCATGTTCATTGAAACTATGTGGATGATGCAAAGCCACCTTTCATAGTGCATGTTGACACAAGTGGCCATGACTATTTTTTTTTGTTTCATGACCCCTTTTGCTTCTTTTTACACCTTTTATTTGTTTTTATTTAGCTTTGTGTTTTTCCCTTATCGATTTGAGATGATGCAAAGCAATGTAGGTGTCCTCAACACACTTCATTCATGTTGACCAAAAACATAGTCCCTTTTGCTTTGTGGTTCATGATTGGCCTTCTTGATTATGCCACATTTGTTGTGCTTCTCCTTTCATTCTCATCATTCTTCACTTCTTTTACATAGCTTGCTTGGTCTTTTTTATTATGCCTTGTTTATTGTGTTTCTTCTTTCATATTCACAACTTCAATCTTCATTCCGTTTTACATGACTTTTGCCGTCAGCAATTAGTTCTTCATACATCTTCATTATCCTTGCATACTTATTTTTGCTCTTTTACACTCTTACATAATTTCATTTCACATGGTATGTCTTGCCATCACTTTTACATGATGATACTATTTTACATGGCATATATTCTATCATGCTTTCATGATCATATCATCCAACAAATTTCTTATGTGATACTTCCATGAACACATCTTGTATGACATCATTCATATTGTGTTTACATGATCATATCTTATACCTTACTACTTATGTTGATCTTACACGATGACATTTGGCACATGGCCATTCATTTCATAACCACGCTTGTCCTCGTATCAGGGGCAACCTTTTGTCTTCCATAACATGATCTTCACGATCATATCTTGGGTCATCACGTTACCAAATTTGGCCATCACAATTTTTCACCTCTCCTCAAATTGAATCCACAACAATGTTATGCACTCAATTTGAGAGGAAGCATATTATCTCTATTGCTATCACAATTTTACCTAGTTTCATCCTTGTATGTGTCATGGGGGCCGACTTGGTCACAACTCCATGATTGCCTTACACATCATGATTCCATTCTCATCTTTACATGATTTTATGTTGCTTGCATGCATCATTGGGGCCAACTTGGTCACAACTCCATGATTGCTTTATACATCATACTTCAATTTTGTCTCAATTTTACTTAGCTTCATGCTTGTATGTGTCATGGGGGCCAATTTGGTTACAACTCGATGATTGCCTCATAGATTGTGATTCCATTTCATGCTTAATTTTACAAGGTTTCATGCTTGCTTGTGTTGTGTGGGCCAACTCAGTCACCACTCCACAATCACCTCATGCATCATGATTCCTTTTCAAACCTTGTGCCATGTTTAGACCTTTTGGGGGCTAATTCAGTCACAACTCTACATTGTCTTATACACGTTGGCATTCACTACACATCACATTTTACATGTTATCTGCCTTCACACTTATAGCAAATCTAATGCTTAATAGGTATGGAGGATGTTGCTTTGTAGGTACACGAAGAATCACAAGGCATCATCGATAAACTGTCTCTTGGATCTGTTTGCTATTTCATTTTCTGCATATCTTACTTTGGTATGCATGATTCATATAGTTTCACATGCATACCAAAGTGGGGGTAAAATATGAGATAAAAGTGCATAACCTACACTTTTATACCTTCATTTTGCACCACTTTGGGTGCTATCGTGATTGCATTGACATGGTGCTCAACTTGACTTGTTTGGCAGACAAACTGTCACCAATCCTGAACCAATCACCCAAAATTGACTTACAATTGCATTAGTTAAGACTGGTCCGACCCCATAGGAATTTTGCCTTCCTATACTATGCCACATATGTGGTCCTGCCCCCTGGACTGGGCTGCGCCACAGCCCGTCAATTCAAATTTCAAATCTCTCATTCCCGATGCCAACTCTCCCAAAACTCGACCATTACGTCATCGACTTGCATGTCAAATACTTTGAGTTGAACAATTAGAATCATGTATATATAGACAATCCTAGATAAGTAGTTGTCATTGGATAATCAGAAAGCATTTGGAACATCTCATTACAAACCATCTCCACTGTAGCATTGCATTAGCACTACATTAGTATTACATCCTGAAACCTAGGCATTGCATTTGAGTGTGTGGCATGTTTTCAGATATTGTACATTAGCAAAGAGGTTTGACTGCTATCAAGGAAGTTGACATGGTCTTCCCTTTGCCATACAACAAGCCTCACTGTACTTTTCAGCACAAACTTCTGTTTCAGAAGAAGGTACCCAAGGCAGGAGTGCAAGGCCACATCGGCAGCAAACAGATCCGTGGCAGAAGGATTGGATTATGTGACAGAAAAAGTGTCCAAGACCAGGCTGCATGTCACGGCCTAGTCTTGCATCAGTCAGATCTCAGTCCAGATTTCGTCATAGAATCCAGATCACAGACTCATAATTAGATTTCCAATTCCAATTGTTGATTACAGAAAAACAACATAATCATCATACATCGACAACATTAAATTGACAAAAGCTTAGCACACTCTTTCCTCTTTTCAATTTATCATTCCATTTCAGTTTCAGTTCTGTTAATTTAAGTTTAATTTCAGTTGTTGCTTGATTATTAGATTAGACCTAGATTAATTTGTAAAAGCCTATTTATTTCTTTTGCTCAAATTTGTACCCTTTTGGTTTTGATCCTTTGATCAAGCTTGTTATAAATCAAGCCTTGTCAATCCATATAAGACAGGGGTCACAGTTGAATGCATGAATCATCTACTGTAACGGGGGCATATTGTGCAGATTTAATTTTAAAATTAATCAATATCACTTAAATTTTCTTCAAAATCTAACTTATATTTGTAATTTAACCTACAAAGTACATCTCTATGTGATTAGAAAATGTACCTTTCAAGTAACTTTTTTCTGCATTTTAACTTATAATTTCTCTAGATGTAATTAGTAAACACACATTTCAAGTATTCCCTACAGTTGTATGCATCAATCACTCTAACAACTATAGAATCCCCTAATCACATTCCAATATTCTTCGCCATCATTTCATTTGCAGTATATAAATAAACAACATTCAAGTAATTAAGTTTGCACAGTCCATGACAATAGCATAACAAGGCTTCTGGATAGACCAGTGACGTGGATCACTAGGATAAAAAATGAATGAAATTGGATGTTTAGAGATGCGGATGAAAAATCTCATCCCCGAGTCTCTCCAGAAGCCTTGTTCTACTAAGCACTATTTCTCACTACAAGAATATTATTAACAAAAAACCAAAAGACATTACCAAAAAAAGAAAATTTTTTTTCCGGCAAATCACCTAATTTAATTCTAACTAGGCACTGTTTATCGCAATTTAAATTTAAAAATAAATAAATATAAAAGAAAAACTTCTATTTACTGGAAAATTAGCAAATTTAACGCTAAATTTGAGAGCAAAAATGTTTATCACAATTTAAATCTAAAAATAAATAAATAGAAAGAAAAAACTTATATTTACTGGCAAATTAGCAAATCTAACGCTAAATTTGAGAGCAAAAATGTTTATCACAATTTAAATTTAAAAATAAATAAATAGAAAAGAAAAACTTTTATTTACAGGCAAATTAGCAAATCTATCGCTAAATTTGAGAGCAAAAAAATTACCTGCTAGTTTCTTCCGTTGGCGGCCCTTCCTCGGAATCGACCCCTTGTCGATTACGTCGCCTTCTTCTGAACTCATAAAGCACATAAATCATATGCAAACAACACTGAAGAATATATCCCCCAATCCAAACCCTAAGGGGCAAAGACGGCCTCTCACGCACACTACAAGCCAAAACCGCAACGGAAACTGCAACAAAGGCAAAATTCCAGAGAAGGTCCAAAATCACAACGGGCTTCGAATGAGCCCAATCAGTCTGCCGTTCCTCCAACTGCTGCGCGGCCGTTTCGCGCACCATAATTGATGGTTCTCTCATTATTCTCCTGCTGCTCTGCCTCCGTATGAACCGCGCCGCCCCCTGTAAAGCTGCCATCCTCCTCATATTATTATTGTTATTCTCATTATTACTACTTGTAGGCAGCAAGGGGTTGCTGTCTACGCTTCTTCTGTCCATTTCCTCACTTCAAAATAACTCCAATCTTCGTTTTTTTAAAAATCAAACGCTTGCCTATAGCTTCAGAATAACTTCAATTTTACTGTAATCCACAGCGGCTCAGGATCTTATATTTTCATCCTCAAAGGCCAATTCTCTACGGTTTCGAATGATTGTGTTTTGGCTGTGGAAAAAAATACATCGTTTCTGCGATTTTTGATGCAGAAGAGGTCACGGGATCGAATCTCGTGGTTTCTGGGTTTTTAATTATGTGTTTCAATTCCACTGTAATGAGCTGTCTGGACTCTACTATAATTTGTTTTGAAAAAAAAAATGTTGATCAATTATAGGTAGTGAAATAATGAAAAATAATAATGATATTTTTCTTATTTTGAGGATTTCGTTCCAACCCATGGAGGTGTGTTTTGAGGCTACTCGTAATGAGTGTAAGAGTAGATATACATCTTACATAAAATATCTAAAATATCTAGGTTTATTATATAATTAAAGTAATTAAATAAATAGTCAATTTAAATTTTAAATTTGAGATTGGAAACACTTAATATTAAATTATAGGAATCGATTTGTCACTATGTTGGACTTTTAGGGTTGTTTAGATGATTGTCTTAGAATTTGTAAATTGATTGTGTTTCCCTCTAATTCAAATTTGTGCTCGCATACTTGATTTTGCACTACAAAATAGATGATTGTCTTAGAAACTACGAATTGACTATGTTTTTCTCTGGGATCTACAGACCTTATCTCTACACCTACGATACGAAATTGAATTGGCATGTAGATCTAAATATGTACCTACAAGAACGAATTGATAGAAAATCAATTATTGGAACTTGCTCGCCTTTATCTCGTAGTATCTAAATTTTAGTTAAGATTAACAATATTTACAGACACCTTAGAGGAATCTACTAAAATTGTGAGGGTCATGTTCTCTTTAATCAAACCCTTGGTTGGACTGATTTAATAATTTTGGAAAAAGGATCAAGGACAACAAGAAAACATGCAATGGGCATAGGATGGTGTATGTTGATGTAATACTTTGATAATATTGCTATGATGCTCTCATCAATGCTCATCAATGATTCCTAAGTTGTCTTGGATGATTTCAATGTGATTTAAAATGAATGAATCAATGTTTTAAAATACAACATAACACACAAATCAACATAAATATGTGGTAGGTCAACTCAAAATGACTAGTGAAAAGGTTAGTGAGGTGTAAATTTGAATTTTGTATTTTATAAAGTTTGAGGTTCAAATCCATGACTGTAGAGATGCCCTAAATCAAGTCTACACATATAGATCTAGTATAGGGCAATAAATGGTAGATTTGGGGATTGGGGATCAATCTTTGGGGATGAGTGATAATGGGATTGAAATATGGTGATGTCATGAACCAAATTTATGCAAGAATTTGCTACTTGTAGACTAGTCATTGCATAAAAGAAACTCTAATTGAAGTGGCCCCAAAACATAAAGGAAAAGGGCATGAGTATGCAATTTTCCCCATTACATTTTGCTCACTTTGATTTGCGTGTGAATTACTAGGCAGATGAATGTCAAAGTAAAATAGGCAGTCAACATTGATTTTTTTTCAGACACTCAAAAGGATACAAATTTGCTCAAAGGTTACAAAACATTATTAAATTCTCCTTGCAATGAGTGTTGCATTGAAAACAAGTAAAACAAAAAAGGCATACAATGAGTAGCATTTGTAACATATTTAAAATAAGTACTAACTACAACTTGCTTAAAAAGAAACTACCATTGAAAAAGCAAAAGTGAAAAGGAGAAGGGTATGATATTTGATATGAAAAGTGGTAAAACTCCAAATAAAGCTAAAATGTACAAGGATCCAACCAAGCAGACTCAATTGGTAAGGCTCCCTTGGAATGGGAATGACTATGGGCATATCATTGTAAAACATAACTCACAAAATGAACGTTCATGACATATATGCCCCCATCCAATTGGTTGCATACAAAGGATGCAAGGAATTAGAGGATTGGAAAAAATATATAATTGTGATAAGGCATGTAAAGATGGTAAAAAATATCATCATGTGATAAGCATATAAGGATAGACAAGATATAATTGTAACGACACGTATAATAGGGGAAATGCAAGATGCCCTCAAAATGTTGCCCCTAGTGAAGGAAAATTTATGGTTAGATAAGGATCATGTAAGCATAAATACTGTGTAAAAGATATGAGCATGACAAGGATCATAATATGTAATCATATGATGATAAGAATCATAGACATGTGAGTATGTGAGCATAACATGAACATGTAAGCATAAACATGATATCATAAGATATGAGTGTGATACCCATATGGAAAAATGTAAATGTCATAAACATATAACATGTAACATAAGTTGTAAACATGAGAAGCATATAGGATTATGATAAAGATAAGAATAATAATCATGGCATGTAAATAACATAAGACCTAGACATCATAAACATGGAACATGTGGAAACATAAATGGAAAACATGGAGCATATGAGGACATGGAGTCAAACAAGGCATTTAGGAAAGTATGGAAGCTAACAAGGAAATATGGTCAAACATAGGAGGAAAGTATAGGAGCTAAACATGGAAAAAGAGAAGGTGCCCCCACGTGGGGAAAATAAAGCATTAAGCATAATATAGAAGTTGAAATGAGAATAAGAGATACATAATAAATGTGGCATAAACAAAGGGCCAAAGTATAAGGACATACAAGCTAAATGGAAGAGTAATGAAGGAAGATCACAACATGCATGGCATAAGTAAAAGGCTAGAGTGAAAATGATACAAAACACAAGGAAGAAGTGACATGAACAACGCAACACATGTTCAAAGCTACTTATGTTAAAATGCACCACTAAAGGTGTCTTTGTGTCATCCCCATGCCAACTAGGAACATGGAAATAATATAACATAAATAGAAATTAAAGAAAGGAAAACAAAAGCACAAAATGTGGCAAGTAGTAAGAGAAAAAGGTGACAATATCTAATCCAATGAAGTCATCTCCATCGGGTGTGTCTATAATATGCTTTTAAAATATACCATCGAAATCAATGCCCTCATGGGACTATCCATGCCATTATGAAATGTACCCTCATGAACACAAGTGTGATTTAAAGATGTCAAGTGTGATGTAGGCTTGGAAAGAATTAGATTATATGTTATAACCCAACATGAAATTGACCAAATATCATAGGGTCAAGGGCTGCAACAAGAGCCACCTCTATCTCTGGAGAAGCCATCTTCATCCACTGTAACCTCTCCCATGTAACATATCAAAGACTTCTTGGCACAAAAAAACATATACAACCTATGGAAACGCCACAACTTCTCCAATTACCACTCACAAGCTCACAAGTAGACCTGTCTAGCATCTCACTCCTGCAAAAGTTCCAATTAGGAGATATCTTTCACAATGCAACAAGGGAAGAAATTTTAAAACAACATATAGAGAGTATAGAGAAACTAGAGGATGCCATAGCCAAAATTCAGAGTAAGATACCACAATTATAAAGAGACAACATTTTTCACGAGGGAAACAGATGAAATAGTTATTGGATGGGGTCAAATCACAGATAGACAATCAGGCCACCACAATTACAAATAAAGTCCTAGAATAAATGGAGAAAAATAGAATGGAGGGTAGAAGGAAATGCACCATAGCACATACTCAATTAGAAACTCACATTAACACTTTGCAATAAATGGCCAATGATATCAACACACTATATCAATTTTGCCTCCAATGGCCTACACTAACTAAAGGCCTAAAAAAATAGATAGACCAAATGGAGTTACATATACTAAAAGTGGCTGGCACCTATGATCTAATGTAGGATGTTGATGGGACAACAAGGGTATAGGTAGAAACAATGCATACTTAGCTCCAATAGTTGCAAGACCAAAGAGAGATGATTAAATCCCAAATCAAACAACTCTAAGAGGTGGTGAGTCTGAGACTAGCACATGCGATTGGGCTACTAAGCGACGCAAAGAAGATAGTGCAACAAATTCAAATCCCAACCAACATTGCAAAAGTAGAAAAGATAATAATTCAAACACATATCCAAATACAAGTACTATAGTAGGCTAAGAACCAATGGGACAGCACATTCACACATTTGAAGGAGATATAAAAGAACATCTTGCCTGCAAACTAAACATTTTGTATGTCTTGAGAACAAGATAGTTTCAAAGGGGGGATGATGTTGGCAACAACAGGTACAACATCTAGAAGTTGCCACACTTGGCTGCAAATGGAATGTGGAGCATAAGGCCAACTAGGCCTAGTTGGAAAAGTCATCTTTTGTAAGGGACACATTCCCATTATAACTATACATATAAAGTAATCTAGGAATAGAAGATAAGAAAAAGAGACATAAGGAAATATAGGATAGATAGAAGAGTAGAGAAGATATCATATATTTGACATTGTAATACATAAAACTTATATACATATAAAGGATGACATATGATAGGGAATGCTTAAATTAATGTTTAATTTATGTGTGATGAGTTCTCTATTAGATTAAGCTACTACATAATGTTATTTCCTACTGTAAACCTTCTAATCATGCTCTTACTATCATAACTAGGGTATAGATACAACATGCAGGACTCTTGGGCTTAGAACTTTGTTTTGTGATCCCTCTTTCCTTACCAACAGTACCAATTGCCTCCAATTCTTCCATTACACCTCTTGCAATCACCTTCTCTACCCCTCCTACCTCATTCTTTGAAGCCTTGAATAAACAGGATGAAACCACATGGGTCACTCAGAAATCTCCATCAAGGTCTATTCCTTCACACTCTCCCCCCTCCTTGACAAATATAGATAGAGTTATTGGAGGAATTGAGAAATAGTTAGCTCTTTAAGAGGAAGAGGTAGTAAGTCAACCTCAAGGGGATGACATACAAGTTGAAGTCAATAAGGAGATAAGAAGGTAAAGGTGCATGAAGAAAAAGGACAACAAGACATGCCATCATCCTTTTCTCCACCAAAGAATCAAGAAGACCAAGTGGGTTAGCAAGCAAAAGATTTAGATAGAAATAAGGAGAAATATCTCTATGAAAATGAAAAGCAACAAGTACAGTAGAGTAATAAAGATGAAAATGTCCAATCTTTTGTTCCAAAACAACAACAAGAAGTAAGGATGAGTGCCAACATTACAACTGAAGGAAAGGCGAAAGAGGACACCAACCCCAGCTCCAAGACTAGAAGCACCAAGAAGAAACACAATAAGGGGAACAAGAAAAAGCCCCAATATCCTCAAGAGATTGATGACATCGTCTACAAGGAGGAGCTAGAGGTAGCAACCACTCTTAAACAATTCTAACATGTTTTCCTTCTGCTATTCTATTTTGTTGTTTTGTTCTATGTTTTACTATTTTTTAGATAGGGTTTAGATGTAGGTCAAGTATGGTTATGTTGACATTCTACTCATTATAAAGGGTTTACAAGGCCCCTTCAAAAATTTTGTTTTACCCTTATAATAGAAAATAAGAAGTAATAAAAGATTTTCCTTCAGTTGGTCAAGATGCCCAAGTGAATAAGTCTCAAACTAAGCAACGAACAACTAAATTATGTACTTCAAAAGAAGGTGATGCTTATAGAAAAGAAAATAAATGACTCAATAAAATCACCTATGGAAGATAAACAAGATATGAAATAGTAGCAACAAGTCTTTCTTACTCCATCACAACATGAAGTGCTTCACACATCAACACTATTTCTAGTGTGGTTAGATGTAAATATCCAACAAAGACAACCTATTGTAAATCTTTCCTCCTAGGATCTATCAAGCATAATGGCTATGATTAAAGCACCTAGGGCAAGGTATAATCCTAGGACACTATCAAAAATAATTAAAGATGTTTCAAGAGCCAAGATAGTTGAAATAGCTACTCCAATAGTAGACAAAGATGATAGAGATCTTCTTCTAGCTAACTATTAGAAAACAACTATAAAACTTGGAAAACCAACAAGAGAGAAACAAATAAAAGAAGTTCAATATACTATTTTAAGTGCACAGTGTCAAGGATGCAAAAAGATCAAAAGACAAAGAAGAAATTGAAGGAGCAAATTGCAGAACTTAATGCATATATCAAGTAATTAGCTACCCATTTACAATTTGTTGATGGAATCATCCCTCCTCCAATAATCCTATACCAGAAAAAGCTACTTAACCTAGAGAGAAAATGAAACATGTGGCTATGGCTACACAAGATTGGATTAAGGAATTATATGATCATGGTTGTAAAGCTAATGATGAAACTATTGAATCGTCTACCTTATTTAGTGATTTAAGGGAGAAGATTAGAAAATTGATAAATAAATGCAAAGAAGAGTTAGCAACTCACTCCCAAAATCTTCCAAAAATAGACATATTGTGCAAAATGGAACCAAAATTGTTGATCAAAGAGAAAATTATAGATAACCAAACTATCAATCACCACCAATATGGGTAGAAATCCTAAGGTTCGGGAAGGAATTAATTGATAAATGCTTGGTGGAAATGGATGAGGTCCGAAACAAAGTAATTTATGTTTAATGTGATATTTGGACAATGGTGCATGATTTGATAGGTCAATATGTGTATTTAGATATTAAGTTGAATATGAATAATTTGAAGGATCAAATGAAACAAATCCTTACATCTAAGTCAGATGAGCCTCCTTAAACTTTTAGTGTTGGTACCATGGACAAAATGATGAAAATGAAATCAATGGTTAGAGAATTTGAGAAGGAAACTCCCAAAAGGAAGGAAAAATATAATGTTTTTTTTTTATAGCTTATGAGAGCCAAAGGTTTAGATATGTATTTGTAGACGAACCTAATCCAGAGTCACTAAATATAGCTCTCACTATGCTTATGGATTATCATAGGAGGAAGGTTACCAAAGATTAAATCACTATAGAATATATTTTTTATTGCAAGGAGTAACTTCCAATGTTGCTAATTACCACCTTTGTTTTATTTAATGTTTAAATGTTCTTATTTAAATTTGGGCACTATTGCTTAGGAACTTGTGCTACAAAATTTATTTTATTATTTGTAAAAAGTTGTCTCTTAAGGCTGACTTGCCTTGGAAGTTGTATTTCATTTTAAGCATTGATTTTAAAAGTTGTTGGAAATGGACAATGGAGATTTATTTTCTCCAAAAAATTTAATGCCTTATAAATCTAGACCAGTACTTATGGATTAATCCTAGCCATCCATTTTTCTACTAAGTATATCTTATTCCTCTGTAAAAGGCATTTCATTTCACTTTGTAAAGGGTTGGAGATTGTTGATACTAGTTGAACTTCTAAATATAATATAGAGTTTGCTTTTCCAAATAGTTAGTGAATTTTCTATTGCATATGCGTGAATGAATGAGTATTTGATGCATCTTGTGTTCATACTACTAGTGATTTGTTGATTGTAAGTTGCTTTGTGTAGAACTAGCTTAAACATTTCATTTCTTTCATAGTATGGAGTATCTTATTTATTTTGCCAAGTATTGGGTGTTTAATGGAGATTACTTTCATAGTTTGAAACCCAAGTCCTTTGAAGATTGCACTATCTTTATAGTGCTATGAGTTATCTAGTTAAGCAAAGGGTGATTTTATTTCAAATCTATCTACTTATTCATCATGTTATGGCATTAAAAGTTCAAAGTTATAATTTTCTAAAACCATTTCTCTTCCCACCTTATCTTTTGCTATTTTTTACCTAGTGGCTAGTTTAGACTTAGATTAGGTAAAAGCATCATAAAGCATTGAAAATTAGATGATAAAGTATTATTTCTGACATTAAGTACTTTTTAGATTTGAAGATTAGGAAACATTTTTGGGATAGAAGTCAAAACAAATTTTATTATTTTTAAAAATAACCTTACTATATAAGATTATAATAGAGCTATATTTGCAAGCCCCTTGTTGAAACAACAATTCACAAAAAACTACTTAGTTATCTTGCAAGGCCAAGACCTGGCTATAAGGAGACCTTGGAGTAGTCACTCTCTAATTTTGGGATTTAATTCCTTTCAGAAGAGGTGAGATACTTAGTGTCTTATCTAAGTTGAGATGTGTGCCAATACACCCATCAACATGTATCTTGTATGATGTGTCGATATCCCATGTGCATGCATTGATGGTGTTTGTATAAATCTTATGTGTACTTAATTGGCATTCTATGTGTTTGATGAGCTTAGCATGTGTATGCGTTGATTAAAGATTGTATATACCTTATTTATGCTTTTTAGATATTTGTATGTATGTGAAGTGGATAACATATGTATGTTCAACTCCCGTGCTTGGCGTGTATGTTGTTGGAGTACCTAGTTGGTTGCTTCCTAGTTTAGTGGGGTGAGCCTAATGGTTCCACATGGTTGGGAGGAATTGAACCAACATTTCCTTGGAGTGGATTGGAGACAATGAGAGGATTTCACTACATTAGAATATGGTATTTGTTAGTTTGCACTTTCATTGAAAAATGTTTAATTTGGGACCTTTTCTATCATTGCATGTAATATGTATAATTGATTATGGACAATAGTATTTGGTATAGTAATCTAGACTTGTAGGTAGTGTGAATTCTAACAATCATTGTGATATTACCCAACCTTCAAGTCAGATGTGCATGGTTTTTTTATGATGGTTTAATTCAAAATATGTGGTAATAAGCATATACAATGGTTTGATTGGAAAATTGTTTCCTCTTTTTATATGGATGTATGTTGCCATGGTGTTGAAAATGTTTACTTCACCTTGAGTGGTTTCCTTATTTCGAGTGCTTTGGCACTTACTTAGCATGAGTAGTTTCATGTGGTTAGGGAGTATGAACTTGGTCTTAGTTAGTTTTAGAGATTCTAGGAACTCATCATTCAACCAATAAGTAGCCTATAGGTGCCTAAATGCTTGGCCTAAACTCTTTTTGTATAGCACATAAAATTAGGAAGTTATGCACTAGTGTTCACAAAATTTGAGCTTGTTGTCCCTAACTTATAATTTTGGTTCACAATTGCAAATTATAGTTTGGATCCTAAAGTCCAAAATGCAAGCTTATAAAATTTCATACTTTAAGTTAAAATTTGCATGTTTGTCAGATGCATATCGAACTCTGAAGTTTGAAATGCATGGTGTAAGTTGGCCTTTAAAGGCTTAAGTGAGAGAACATTAGAGATTGGACTTGGTGAGCTACAATTCTTATGAAATGTAAATTGTAATTAGGATTTGAAATTCTAAATAGAAAATGTAGATCAGACTCCAAAGTCTAAAGTGATTGACCTATGTGGTTTAGAGTTTGTGTCTCCAATTGAAATTTGAAAATTGTAATTAGAACTCCAAAGTCTTAGTTGTTTATGGGATCATGTAATTTGGACTTTCAAGTCTAAGATAGTCTTATTCAAACTTCAAAGCCCAAGATTGTGAAAGATAGACTCTAAAATCTAAGGTGCTTGAAAGGTACACATCTTGAACCTTGAAGTATGAGATGTTTAGGAAGTGCACACAAGACCTTTAAGTATAAATTTAAATGTAAATTGGATCCTAGAGTTCATGGTATTGTAAAGGTGTAGTTAGACTCTGAAGTCTAAATTAGTGCAAAGTTGCCCCTATCTTTTGAAACCCCGAGATTTAAGTAAAGTGGTTGAGAAAGCTAATTATTAGGCTTGTACATTGGCATGAGCACTAAAACTCTCCACTAGGTCTCGAGTGTGAGCTTACCATGATGAATTGATCCATGTAGTAGCAAGTCTTCTACTTGTGTCATGCTATGTAGTGTATTGGTGATTGCATGCCTCAAGTGTCATTGCATATTTCATGACATCTTGTGCAAGTAGGTGGGTAGTGTGGCGTGTTAGTGTCACATTTGTAAGATAAAAAATGTATTCATCTAGTTTTGTTCTATTAATGTCAAGTAGGCAAAAGCTTGGGGCATTACATTTTGTATTACAACCCATGTTGTAACATTTGATGTTTTGGGTTGTATGTTCTATGAATTGGTGTGCAAGCATATGTGTGCTCTTATCTAGTTTTTTTATTGTATTGGTTGTATTATAATTATTCTCCTAACCTTGTTGTGATTTGTCATTTGTGAATCTAGTTATTGCAAGAAAATATCCTTGGTAGTTTAGAGAGTTTTGTGCTTGATGTTGGATGTAAAACAATGCTTGTGTAAGTGATTTATTAATTTTGTGCTAACCTGTGTAGCTTTGTTGGAGGAAAAATTACTCCTAAGTATTACCGTACTTGTCAGGGGGTGTTGACCAAAAATCTCTAGAAATCTAGAGTGAGGATTCACTAGTAGTGAGGAATGCCCAAACTAAGGAAGGTGTTGGTACATAGAAAATAGTGGGGTTGCTATAACAATTACATTCAAAATATCCCCTAAGGTAGGAGGAAGCATGTGTAGCTATTTCTCAACTATCTCAGGGAATGGGAGAGAGCTAGTTTAGAGAAAGGGAATGTTCTAGGAGTCCATGCCATTCTAGGATGTAGGAGTAACTCAGTTAGGAGAGGCATCATCAAGAGATCAAGTAGGTGGTTGATGGTAATGCTTTAATAGTAAGACAAGAAAGGGACCTACTTTGTCTTCATCCACAAACCTTTGAAGGATCTACTAAGGGAGGAAAGGTAAAGACTTGGCTATTGGCTCTTAAGTGGTGTTTCATCATTGAACAATATTAGAGAAACATGAAGGCTTGTTTGGCCATCATGTAGCTTTACATTTATGCTTCTACTTGGTGTGATCAAGAGGAGAAAAAGAATAGTCTAAATATCTCTAGTATCACTTGAGAGGCATTTCTAGAGAGATTTTGTGCTCATTATCTTTCTGAGCACTACAAGAAACATTGTGCAGATGAGTTTCATGAACTCTAATAACTAGGAGTGATAGTCATTGAGTATGAAAATCATTTCTTTCAATTGAAGCAGTATGTAGGATTCAAAAGGGATGAGAGGTTGCTTGTCAATAGGTTTGTGAGAGGTTTTAATCCTCTTATTGTGGGGGTAGTTTCTATGATGGAATCTAAGACCTTGAAAACTATCATGGAAAGGGTGAATGTAGGATCATGACGGGTCAAACAATACCCCCAAGTGGCAATGAAAATTCTAAAAATAGACTTAAGTAACTTCACCTCAAAAATTGAATGATTTATCTACAAAATGTGAAAATATGGTAGTAATAAAAATTATAGGAAATTGAATGTAGTTTACAGGCTACTACTTATTTTTTGAAAATTTTAAAATTAATTTTGTGAATATTGGATATTTCAATGAGGCACTACTAAAATTTCCATAAAAACATTAAATGTTGGTGTCATTCTGACCAACCTAAGCATGAGCAAAAGAAAATAATTTTCCTCCAAACTTTGGATTTAAGTAAAGGACACATGAGTGGGTGTGACACATATTTTTTTAAATTTTTTTGAAAAATAAATAATTATTTATGAATTTTTATTAACTTTTTAAAATATTAAAAAATTATTTTTTGGCCAATCTAAATTGGTCAAAAATATATGAAATTCAATTTTTTTAAAAAAATCTATAGCCAATAAAGCCTAGAATGTGATTCATCTTTTATATTAAAAAAGGATAAATAGTTTGAAAGTTATGAATGCTTTTCCATTTGTATATCAATCAGGAAATCAGACATAGTGTATGTAGAAAATCAATAATAATTACCCATTAAAATTATAATGAGTCATATTATATTTTTAGAATCTTTATAATTTCCTCTACAAACCCTTTTTTATTATTAAATTTAGCTACAAAAAGTCTACCAGCTTCAAGGATGAAGTCATGGGAAATTTCAGGATAACACTAAATGAGTGGTTTTGCAAGTTTCTTTGGAAAGTATTAGGACTCCCACTTTCCTAAATATAAGGTAATTCGAAGGAAGTCTTGGAGAGAATTCATTTTAGCTAGAAATATTAACAATTTTTCCATCCAAATCTAAATACGTCTAAATGTTAGCACTTTTTCTTCTAACAAGATTTTTTTTGACATTGCCACTCTTTGGCCTATCATGATCTCACTCACCCAAAAAGGAAAAGCTTCTTGAGAAGAATATGATTAGAGGTCATGGGAGATATCTTAGTTCTCAAGTGGTGGTATTTTATTAGACATGATCTAGGATTTGAGGATCTCAATCCCAACCCAAGGGCAGTTTTAGGAGTTCCTTGACACCACCTAAAACTCTATAATAATATCAACAATTATCCTAGAAGTAAAAGCTTCAATAGAATTGGTAGGATATTTAGTCTAGTGGAGACGATCATCATAAAGAGAGGTGAAGGAAGTGCTCTAGAGACCAGTTTCCCCAATAGCAGTTAGATGGTGGTTAGTCAAGAGCTAGTTTTGATTCTCAATAGTTGAGCTAACCACAGTTATCAGAAACATGAGTTAGGGGACCATGTTTCTCTTGTAGTTAGGTGTTGCCACAATAATGTGTCCCACTTATGGGACATCCTAATTTTTCTATGAAATCACATATTTTTAGAAAAATTAATGATTTAAGCCTTGAGGGGTTCCATCTAAAGGGCTTTAATTGAAAGGGGTTAGATAAAACCCCCTTAGATCAAATACCCTTGGAAAGAACCCCCTAGTCTTAAATCAAACCCTCAATGGAGTCTCCTATGCACCTATAAAAATGCTGATAAAAACCCAATTTTGCTTCACCTTTTGGGGGATCAAATGAAGTCATTTAGGTATTCTATTTTGTAAATATGTAGCCCTTAGTATATAAAGCTTTTGAAAAAGTATGATTTGGAATATGTTTCATTTGATTTTATATTTATTTTCTATTTTCTAGTGAATGTAGGTTTTTCACCGAACATTAAGGTTTCTATTCCACACACTTGGAAAAATAAAAAAAATAGAGAAAAAAATTCTAAAAAATATTTGTGCACCAGGTATTGATGTCCTTGTTTTAATGAAAAAAGAAGAAGTTAATTTGGATACATACAAAAAAACTTATGTTGTATGTTATAAACCTATGTCTGAATTATAATTAATCTCACTTCAAAAATTAATTTAAAAAAATGTGCAACAAAAAATTATGAAAAAATATTTGCGCACTAGATATTGGTGTTACAAATCTATGTTTAAAAATTTATAATTTTATTCTTTCTATAAAAAAGTTATGTTGTATGGTATGAACATCATTGTCTAAAAATGTTGTTAATTATAAAAAATAAGTTATTAAAAGTTACGTAAAAAATTCAAAAATTATTTTTTAATTTAAAAAAAATACATTTAGAATCTACACATGAAATCTCAAAAGTTTGTAGTTCACATCATCTTCAAATTCTTAACAATTTAGTTGCTATAGGTGTCAAAAAGTGGAAATTCGGTTAAAAATGTCGATTTCAATGTCCTACTTTGGCCAAAAAGTGGGACACAATATTGTGGGATCACCTATTTATGATGGTCACTTGGCTAGGCAATTTTCTTAAAATTTAACATTAGTAGGTGGTCAAGGTGCCTCATTCTCAAAGAAAACTATTAGGTGCATTGGTAGATCTCATTAGGTTTTTTTAGTAGTTGATAACTATCAAGTTGACCATCATGATACATTGGTTGAGACTTTAGGTATGCTTGGTGGTGTGTATGTTTCTATCTTGTGCAGTATAATATCTTCCGACTCCTTCATTTTCCCATTTTTGGTTGAGTGATGTAGGCTAGTGGTAGAAAGGTAAGATACTAGTTGGTACAAGTGGAGTTGGCCATAAGTGCTAAGGTGATAGTAAATTCTTTTTTATGTGGTTATTTGTTAATCCCTAGTACCTTCACCACCATAGCAGATTTGTGTGTCCTACCACTAGGATCTTATAATATTGGCCTTGGTATTGACTAGCTTGATGCTCACCATGTGATTATCAATTCACTAAAATGGAATGAAGTGTGTTAGTGATCGTGGGGATCATGTCATGATAGCTAGAATTTAGAGACCAATCTCACTTCATATGATTTCATCCATGTAGCTAAAATAGAGTATGCATAAAGGATGTCAAATGTTCACTATCACCATGACTCCTCTTACTGTGAGTGGTTACCATGAGGTGTCTCTCAAAGATCACCCCTTTCTCATGGAATTTGTAGATGTGTTTTTGAGTGTCATTCCAAGTATTCCATTGAAGTGGGATGTGGAATTTCATATTGATCTTATTCCTAGAGTGGAACCTATCTCATGTGCACTATTGGTTCCCAAAATAACTCCAGTACAAAACTCTAAAATATTTTTAAATCACCTAGGCCAGGGATTATCATCAGGGTAATAGAAAGAGGTTAATCAACAAGTTAGGGGCGATTTTGGCCAACTAACAAGAGTGGGTAGACTCCTCTGCCTTTTGAGCTCAGCTTAAACTCTGGAGGGATATTCCAAGGGGTATACCTAAGTAGGTATTGACTTCAAACCAAATGAACAACCAAACCTAAATTGCTTTCTTAGCCCCAAATTTGTCACTAAACTAAGAACAACTGGTTGTTACATGACCCCTATATAGCTGATGAGGGCAATCCTACAAAATGAGGATGCATTTGGAAATACTACTGTGTTTAAAGATATGTTTATGAAGTTTTAGTTTTAAAAGTTGGGTGATCATAGGCTACTCAGATTGGTGCCTATCTGGTGGGCTGTAGAATCTCAGATTCAACAGAGGAATATAACCATAAAGAAATATATGACTACCTATTTGAAGATTCAAATACATGAAAATCAATACCAAATCACTGAGAATGCTTAATAATCTAAAACCATACCATGCTCTTCCTTATGCAATACTGAAATGATCATTTACAGAAATTGGAAATGAATTAAGCGCTGTCACACTCATTCAAATCAGAGCTTACATTCACACCACTAAATGTGGCAAGAGCAAACTGTAACTACGATTAAGTTTCCTAAGAAGAACATCTAGATCAATGGAGAAAAACAATGATTCTCTACAAAGATTGCAAAATATGTAACATACATTTCAAAGTTGTTTCATGAAGAACAACAAACTACAAAGATGATCTTTTCTTTTCTGGCTTTGGATCTCTGAACCTGTTGAGAAAGCAATGCCCAATTGACCAACACTTAACATCACTAAAACAAAAGCATATATAGCATTTCAACTCATTGCATCATTCCAAGCATTGTACCAAGTCAACAAGTACACCCATGCTTCATTGAATTCGATCCACTGCAATGTCGGCAAATTTGCACATTTGGAAGCCTACCCATTCCCTGACAACTCTTAAAATAACAGAAGATCACCCACACTCTTTGTGTACTGAGAGAAATAATGAGGGAAGGTCTGAATCCACCTTCCAGTCTACAACATCCATTTTGTCCTCCATATGTGCAGGCGCATTTAAGATTTTCACTATTTGAACAACATGCACAACTTTAACTTGCAATTCATTAATGTTGAGTACAAATTTGCAAGTTTCATCATGTAATCATGGCATGAATTCAGGAAATCACTTCCCAAAGCTTTTACAACACTTTAAAAGTGTTGTCCAATTCTCACTTTCAGGCCCCCATGAATCTGGTCATACTTGAAGAATTCAAAAATCTACTAGGTTGACCCTCATCATCTTCTTTGTCAGGCCATCTGAATCCTGATTCCATTTCTTTCTATGCATTGGGCACCCTCTTTTCCTTATTAACCTTTCTGCCGGTCCGCTAACTACATAGTCGGTGAATTGTCAGATTCTCAAACTCTCTGTTCCTTCGACAGAAGCCCCTTGTTGACTTTCCCTTCCTTTATTCACTTTGTCAGTGAATTATCCTTTTCACAAACCAAGGGAAAAACATCCTTTTCCTTTTTGGCACATAGTCTTCATCTTGGGCCCCCTTTTTACCTCATCAGAAAATCTTCAAGTTGGTGAAGCATCCATCTCTTCTACCTTTCCTTCATTTTTCTTCGCCTTCCTCTTTATTGGCAATTTTCACTTTTCACGAACCAAGGAATTTATCTCTCTTTGCTATCGGCCAAATGTGTTGGTGGTGAACCTCCTTTCTTGTCGCTTCATACTTGTCTTTTTCTTTATGTATTTATCTCCCTTTATCGACAATTTTCTCTTGCGGTGAACTTGGCTATCGATGAACTAATCTATTCGCAAACCTCCTCTTTCACCGATGAAGACTTTACCTCTTCCTTATCTTTTTCTTTGCTTTTATTTCTCCCTTTGATTTTGCCTTTATCGACAAATTTCCTTGCCAGTGAATCTTCAGGTTGGTGAACCTTTTAGTTCGTGAACCATCCCTTTTATCGACAAAAAAATTATCTTCCTCTTTTCCTTCTTCCTCTTTGTCGGTGAAATTTGCAATTCAGACTTCAAAATTTGGGGCTTCGCCCTTCACCGCATGCACTTTGAAAAACAAAATGAAAGGACTGCCTAACCCTGAAATACTTAGACAAATGAAGAGCATCGGGGGTCGGGCCTTGGGCCTTCTTAAGGAGAACTCCTATATTCTAAAAAACATAGAATCCTTTGAAAATTCAACGGACTTTGGCCTTCGAGCCTTCCGCTTTCCACCTTCTTAAAGGAGGAAGGAAGGAAAGAGAAACTCCTGCCTACTGATGTCCACAATACTTAGCGGAATACTAGCCCTATCAGACTTCAGACTTCGGGCCTTCTCCCTGACACCTGCGTCTAAGAATATCGAAGGCCAAAGGCTTGACCTTCGACAAAGATAGAAGAATTTTCAATAACTTAACACTTAGGAAAATTTAGCTTTGGAGGATTTCGGAGCCAATAGGGAAAGCACGACGAAAGGAGGGAGCTCGAAACTTCGACCTCCGACAAAGGTGAAAAATACAAGGAAACACTTAGAGTTTTTGATAGTCATTTTTTGGGTTTCCTACCTTGCATTTTTAAAAGGAAAACACATGAAAACCTATGGAAGATATCTCTAATTGGTTATAAACTATAGGTTCAACATTGAAGACATATAGTGGGATTCAAATGGATTTGGGGCAAAATAGAGCAAGTTGGGAACTAGTTTTTTTAGGTGTCAACACTGGCTCTGGTTGGGGATGAAAGGAAGCTAGGTGTGCGAAAAATGCTTCCTACACTAATCTAATGAGGAGAGGGCTATGCAAATTCAACTTTATCCTAACTATTACAACAATGTTAACCCATTAATATGAGATATTGCAGTAAAACACAAGAACCAGAAAGAAGACAGAGAGAGAGAGAGAGACAAGATATAAGTGGGGAAAACCCTTATGGGTGAAAAACCCCACACTCCAAAACACAGCTCAAATGTATTACAGTAAACAATAACAGATTACAATACAGTTTCAGAGCCAATGCTCTTTTAGGAGTCTTTAAATGTCGAATCTGGAGATATTCCGGCAACATAATAGTACTTGTACCAAAATTATCTATCTCCCATCCAAGCACCTATTTATATAGAGTTTACAAGGCAAATATGGAACCTTCTAGATATGGGCGTCCATCTTGGACTCATGCCCCAAAACCCACGCCTAAGGACACTTGTCCAACATCCCATCCCAAAGTGGGTGCCTGGTCCCAAGATAGGTTACAACAGATGCTCTTACGCACCTTACAACTGTCAAAGAATCCGTCATACACTGACTAAAAATATCATATTCCTCTTACATGTCATAACCTCCCTCGACCGCCCAAAGATGCCTTTCTCTCGTGCTACGCCCCTTGACCCCATCTTGGGGGCACTGCCCCCAAACCCCCGTTAATTATTCAAGGGGGAAATCGCGGTTGCCAAAGTCACCAAAATTTATCCTCCTGCATATACACAAGGTGCTGACTATGCCAACTAAACATGGGATAAATAAATACAACATTAGGAATTTGCAAAGGTTGAGACACCTTAATTCCCAACAGGGGACATGTGCCAAGTAATGGCACAGTGAGGATCTCAACTCTCCGGGTAGACCAAAAACACAAAACACACCAAGGGAAAAAAACACAGAATATATTTACGGAAAAGATAAAATATAGTCATGAGCATGAGAGCACAAAAGATAATTGACTATGTTCAAAATTTTAAGGGCAACATTACTTACGAAAAGTAAAACTTTAGATGCTATCCATGAATGGGCAGCTCCAGAAGTTCTCCCTCCATACTTCTGATGTAATATGTGTCCTAGCCAGTATTTTCATCAATTTGATACGGGCCCAACCATTGTCTTCTGATTTTGCAATCCAAAGGAGAACTAGATCACCAATTTGGAAACACCTCCTAACCACTTTTCTGTTAAATAGATGCTCCACCTTCTACTGCTGCAAATTTTTTTTATCATGTGCCACCCTTCTGGCTTCATCTAATTCTGTTAACTCATGTATTCTTAGTGCCATAGCATCAGCACCATCTTCACTTATGCGTTGCAACAATTGATACACCAACAGTTCTAATGATATTGGAATTTTGGCTTCCATTCCATACACTAGCTCAAAAGGGCTCTTACCTATAGCATGTTTGTAAGTAATTTTATCATCCCAAACTGCATATTTAAGCTTGTCATCCCACCTTTTCTTCTTTATATCTAGAGTCCTCTTCAAGATCTTCATGAGGCTCTTATTGTTGGACTCAACTTGTCCATTACTCTATGGATGGTATGGTGATGAATGAATCAACTTTATCCCATATTTGGTACACATATCTACAATGTATTTGGATCTAAATCACATGGCATTATCTACAACAATTATGGATGGCACACCAAATCTGGTTATCACATTGTTCAACATAAATTCAATCACTACTTTGAATGTGGCATTACGAGTCGGAATAGCTTCAACCCACTTTGTAAAGTAGTTAGTTGCCACCAATATCCACTTGTACCCATTAATTGACCTCTCTTGAATCTCCCCTATGGAATCAATGCCCCATTGTTGCAATGGTGCTTCAATGGTAACACTCATAAGGGGAAGGGCACCTTGAAACTTCAACTTACCTGCAAACCCTTGACAAGCATCACATTTTCTAATTTGCTTTGCAACATCCTTAAAGAGGCTTGGCCACCGAAAACCTACTCTAATAATCTTATGTATTGTGGTTCTGGCATGGAAGTGTCTACCACATATTCCTTGATGATATTCTTCAATGACTACCTCAGATCGTTGCTGGTCCAAACACTTCAACAGTAGTCCCTCATGATTTCTCAACATCAACATTCCTTGAAATAAAACATATTTCTGAGACTGGAGCTTAATTGTTCTTTGCTGAGTTACATTATACCTTGGGGCAATGCATACTAATGAGATAAAAGACAATATCTTTGTACCATGGATCATTTGTCAATGTACATGCATCATCAGATGGAACATCTACTTCATTTACCTCAGTTGCCTCTAAGTTGGAATTTTCCATCAACTTAGCTAAGCCCTAGCCTCTAACTAGTTTGGTGACTTGCACCTCAATGTCATACTCTTGGATCCTGTTGATCCACCTGCATCTTCTCCCAGAAGCTTCCTGTTGCATAAAAATGTCTTTTACAACTGAATGAGGCACATATGCAACTATCTTTGCACCCATAAGATATGGCTTAAAGTTTTCTATTGCCTTAACCAAAGTATATGCATGCTTTTTCATAATTGAATTGTTTAACTCAACAGCTTGCAAAGACTTGCTAAAAAATCCTATTGCCTGCTCAAATCCATCACTGTTCTTTTGCAACACAGCAACAATAGTATAAAATATAGAAAAGAGAAGAACTGGAAGGACTTGGAATAATTTGGGCTTACCAACACTGGTGCATTCTTTAGGGCCTCTTTTATGTCAATAAAAGCCTCAGCTAGTTCCTTTTCTCATGTAATGGATTGTCCCTTTTTTAGCATCTTGGAAATTACTTTGGTCTTTTCAGCAAAGTTAGGGACAAACCGCCTTACAAAGTTTATTTGTCCAAAGAAGGATTGGACACCTTTGATTGTTTTGGGCTGCAAGATGTATTCTAACCCCATCCCTTGACACAATATGTCCCATCAACTTTCCTTCTTCAACTCCAAATTGACACTTTTTGGGATTCAAAGAGATCCCATATTCCAAACATCTATCAAAAATCACTTGCAAATGCTTGCAATGATCTTTCCTATCTTTAAAAAATGCAGTAAGATCATCTTGGTATACAACCATGATCTCATCAATGAGGCCTGCAAAGGCCACATCCATTGCCCTTTGAAATGTTGATCTTGCATTCTTCAACCCAAATGGCATTCTTAGATAAATATATGTCCCCCAAGGAGTGGTGAATGTTGTTTTGTACTATTTTGACTCCTTGACCAACACTTGATTGTATCCTAAGAACCCATCCATCATAGACATCATCTCTGAACCAACAACCCTTTGCAAAAGATGATCCATACTAAGAAGAGGATAATTATCCTTAAGGTTTGTTGTTTAGATTTCTGAAATCTACACATAGTCTAGTCTCCCCATTCTTCTTCCTCACTAGGACAAGATTAGACACCCACTCAGAATGTTTGATTGGTTTAATAATACCTCCCTCTTTCATTTTCAACAATTATTTCTACATCTTGGGAGCTATAGTGGGGTTTATAGGCCTTTCTTTTTGCCTAAAGGGTTTTGCATCTGGTTGAAGGGGGATAGTATGCTAAAATAAATCCTCCCTATAGGCTTTCATCTCATCATAAGACCATGCAAAACATTTTTTGAATTTTCTTAATAAATCAATCAACATTTGCTTTTCATGAGGCTTCAACTTCTTACCTATGTAAACCATTTTAGGTGCCTCCTTAGTTGCAAGGTTAACACCTTCAACATTATCCTCTTCAACAGGTTTACCTTTACTCTTCTAGCAGTCTGCATTGTCAAACATTCTCTCCAGCACCACCAATCTCTTGGGAATGGTATTAGTCTTCAATTGCACTACCTTGCTACCAAACAACATTTCCTTGCCATTTTCCATCTCTATAATAGGTTGCCAGTCGATCACTTGACTGTCAAACTCATTTGTGCAATTGAGGAAACTAAAAATCTAATCATTTTCATTAAACACTTGCCAACTGTATATGTTATCAGGGATTGTTTGCCTTGTAAGCACTTCCACAAGATGATGGCCATGAGGAAAATCCAATTGAGGATCAAATTTTGATGCAGCTACAGCTAGGGAATATGCCTCTTCATTTTTAGTCCTCTTAATCCATTTTATGCCAATGGCATCAAACAACTCCATGGGGTCCCATACAACATTCTTGTATGCCCTTAACCTGCTATCCTTGACAACAAACATATTTCTAATCTACTGCACAATCAGTTCTAAATCTCCATGTATCTTCAGACATTTGATTCCATGCTTATGAGCAACATTTAAGCCCAACAAGAGTGCTTCATACTCAACCACATTGTTGGTGAACTGAAAATCAAGTCTAAAAGACTTGCCAAATTGTTCACCATCTAGGGATATCAGAACAATTCCAGCGCCTAAGCCTTCCCTTGAGTACGCACCATAAAAATACAATGTCCATAAATTAGATGTACCACAAATAGAAGTAATAGGATTGGAAGGTAAAATATGTAGGCTAGGATCATCATCACTGCAATATCTATATCAGTGTCAAAGAAATTGGTGTGATCTTCCTCTATTTTATATATGTCCTCTATGTTTTGGTATTCCACCTTCTTCTCCCTGTGAAGCTTTACTTCCACTCCTTGGACTGGAATAGTGGCATATGAAAGATCCATCTAGATGCTCCCACCCATAGAGGCTACCCATTTTCTTGATAATAGCATACCCCACTTGGCAAGGCAGTCTACAACAATAATATCCATCAAGAATGACTTGTCTGGGTAAGTAGCATGTTTGACCTCAACGTCCTTAACGAGACCTATGACATTAACCTCCCTAGAATCCATGGCAAAGTATTTGCCAAAAGACTTGGACACCTTCAACCCCAAATCATTCATGATTTCAAGTGGCATGACATTGCTAGATGCTCTTGAATCAAGCATACAGTTATGTAGCAACCATCCATTTATGATCAAAGTGGTTTAGAAAGGATCCACACCCATCTGGCTATTGACCATAGATGATCCTAAATAAACCTCAATTGTTTTATCATGGCCTATGCCCTTATCATCACTGCTAAGAACAATAGCAGGTTGTTTTTGTGCATCTACATTAGTGACAAATGATGTTACCCTATCCCTATGTTTAGGAATTCTAAGGAGTTCTTCTATAGGCACATAAATTCTGATTTGGCTAAAGACTGAGCCATGTCAATAGGGTTATAATTGGGCAAAGGAGTATCACATGAAATAGTAACATCATTTGCACAAGGAATATAATGTATCACTTGATTAGATGAAATATCTTTACCCTTTTCCTTTGTCTTCACCTTTTCTGGATCTTTTTGTGCCCGAGGATGATCATTCTTGTTATTTCCTTTTGGATAATGAACACCTAGAATGGGTGTAGTAACTAGTTGCATGGTTGGAGCTGGACTCTTCTGCACATTTTTTTTTGCTACTAGTGGCTACCTTGGAACTTTCTTCTTTTCTGGCACATCCCTTTTGGGAGCACTACTAATTTTCTGCTCCATGTTCCCCTTACATCTGTCCTTATCTCCATTCAATCCTTGTTATTTTGATTCCTTGATAAGGAGCTTATGCACATGGACAGACCTATTTCTCAGTTGATAGCCTCCTTGGACTTGCAAAATAGTTACATTAGTCAAGGCTTTCACATCTTCTATGGAAGGCTTGGACTACTGGTACTTCTTCTACATAAGATCCCTCAAGTGCCCAAAATCATGAGTTGGTAATTGATATTTCTTTGAGCCTTCATCATAATCATATTGGAAAATATGATCATCTTCTTCATAGCTGTCACAATCAGCACCCTAACCCATTTGTTCATACCCCTCTATGTCAAACTGATTTATTTTCTCTTCATAATACTTAGCTACACCTTCTTCATTTGGAAATTCTTCTTCTCTAGTCAATGAATGAGCCACTACACAATTATTTGGATCATGGGGAAGGAAGCAAGCCTGACACCATAAAGACTTATCTTGAAAATTGACTTGATACTTTCTTAATAGGTCAAGAGTGTCCCTTTTAGGGTGTTTGAAACTAACATGCCTAGGTGCAGGTTGTCTATCATTTGTTGTGGTCTCTTAGGCCAATCAGTATTGTAAGGCCTATTATGCAATCTCTGACCTTCATTGAAATGTGTTATAGCACCCTGAGGTGGCAACCCTTTGTCATTTCTAGCAACTTTATAAGACAAATCTTTCACAATCCCATGAGTTTATCCAATTTATCATCAGTATTGAGAGGTTTGCTGAAAGTTGGCTTATCTGGCTGGGACAATTTGATATCAGACCTTTTGATATGCTTCCTTAAAGCTCTCATATTACTTTCTATGTTTATGGTTGTAGCATATGCCTCTCTTAATGTTTATGGACTCTTATCCCTCAAACAATAACTAATTTTTTAATCAAAGGCACTGCAATATAAAACTAAACACATAGATTCATTAGGTCTCATATGAGGAGGTACCTTTCTCATTGTCATGATGAAGTGACTGTTGAAATCAGCTACTATTTCATTTGTTGCTTTCTTGATGGCTGTAAGTTCATGGATAGAAAAATTGAGATCAATCTGGTCCCCATATTGCAATTTGAATACTCTCATGAACTCCTCTCAAGAATCAATACTATTATCAAGGAGAGTTTTATACCATTCTTTAGCACTCTCTTCCAATGAGTGTACAAATAGTTTCATCATAACATCTTCATCCTCAATTTCATATATTCATCAATGGCATTAATGAAATGTCTAAGATGTTCCTCACCTGTGACAACATTATTACCTTGAAACCTAAGAATCTTCTGCCTAATCTCAGTTGGAATTGGATTAGGAAAGTCAGGTATGCCAAAGAAATCAAGTTGTTCATACCTTTCAGCTCCCAACAGTTGCCTCTGTGGAGGAAATCTTTGCGCTTCTCTTCACTATGCATGCCTAACATTTTGAACATTGCCTTGTTGTTGATTAGCTTGGTTCTGCTGTGGTGGAATGTTAATATTTTGAACATGGGCCTAATTTATGCACGGTTGTCCTATTTGATATCACTGTTGTTGTTGTCTTTGTTGTTCTGCAAGTTATGGCCCTATTGTTGGGCATTTTGGTTTTGATGGGATTATTGAGGAAGCTATGCTTGTTGTTGATCAGGCAAGGCCTGCAAGTCTCTTTGTTTGTTTCTGAGGTGATCAAGTAGGTCAATCTCATCCTGTATTCTTCTCTCTTGCTTCATTATTAGGCTATTGTTGTTGATTTTCCTTATTAAGAATGGTATCATGTCGACTTCTAAGTGATCCCGTGGGAAAACTAGGATGCCTAATAATCTGATATGTTTCTTCACCTGGACTAGGCATCCCAAATGTTCTCACATGTGGACCACAAGAGCTATCTCTACCTCCTCTGCCAATAACATTTTCATTTCTTCTAACATTCTACTCAGTCCTATTCATCCTTCTATTTGTTCTGAGTACATTATCAGCAAATTCATCAGAAGTATATTGATACTGGCCTCTGAGGTCAACAAATATATCATCTCCGCCAGAGATACCTATTGGTTCTTGGGTATTCAATGGAGGCACCCCACAGGATGGTAATCTTGTTCTCCATCTACTCCTATTTCCTGCACTACTAGAGGATTTGTCACACCCATATTGCTCTTGGTTCCTTCCTCTATCCATTGTAAATTTCCTTTCAGACTAAATTTAATTTTTGGGTTGTAAAACAGAGTCGCCACTTCCCTAGCTGGGAAGAAATACTTGAACAAACATTGCACTTCAATATTGCAGCAACCAAAAATAATTTTTAGTGGGTCCCTGGCAACGACACCAAAATGTTGGTTCCCAAAATAACTGCAACACAAAACTCGAAAACATTTCTAAATCACCTAGGCTAGGGATTGCCATCAGGGTGATAGAAAGAGGTTTATCAACAAGTTAGGGGCAATTTCGGCCAACTAACAAGATTGGGTAGACTCCTCTGCTCTTTGAGCTCAGCTTAAACTCTGGAGGGATATTCCAAGGGGTATACCTAAGAAGGAATTGACTTCAAACCATATGAACAACTAAAATAATTGAACAACCAAACCCAAATCACTTTCTTAGCCCCAAATTTGTCACTAAACTAAGAACAACTGGTTGTTACAAGACCTCTATATAGTTGATGAGGGCAATCCTACAAAATGAGGATGCATTTGGAAATACTACTGTGTCTAAAGATATGTTTATGAAGTTTTAGTTTTAAAAGTTGGGTGATCACAAGCTACTTAGACTGGTGCCTATCCATTGGGCTGTAGAATCTCACATTCAATAGAGGAATACAACCATAAATAAATATG
Organism: Cunninghamia lanceolata; assembly: GCA_027924645.1. Taxonomy (NCBI): domain Eukaryota; kingdom Viridiplantae; phylum Streptophyta; class Pinopsida; order Cupressales; family Cupressaceae; genus Cunninghamia; species Cunninghamia lanceolata. The sequence goes on along the minus strand of BSBN01000213.1, from coordinate 26,530,646 downwards.
TATGACTATCTATTTGAAGATTCAAATGCATGAAAATCAATACCAAATCACTGAGAATGCTTAATAATCAAACGCCATACCATGTTCTTCCTTATGCAATACTGAAATGATCATTTACAAAAATTGGAAATGAATTAAGAGTTGTCACACTCATTCAAATCAAAGCTTACATTCACACCACTAAATGTGGCAAGAGTAAACTATAACTGTGATTAAGTTTCCTAAGAAGAACATCTACAAAATGGAGAAAAATAATGATTCCATACAAAGATTGCAAAATATGTAACATACATTTCAAAGTTGTTTCATGAAGAACAACAAACTACGAAGATGATCTTTTCTTTTCTGCCTCTAGATCTCTAAAGGGAACCCTTCATAGCTCACAAATTTGTGCAAGAAATTTTTAGAGTACACGATATTCTTGAGAAGATTATCTCAGATAGGGATGCCCGTATGACATCAAGGTTTTGGCAAACCTTGTTTTCCTCACTTGGAACCTAGTTGAATATAAGCTCTTCTTATCATCCTGAGACAGATGGACAAACTGAAAGGGTAAACCAAGTGCTAGAAGATTTGTTGAGAATGTATTGCATGGATCAACAATACAAATGGGAAGATTATCTTCCTCTTGTGGAATTTGCCTATAATAATTCCTATCATTTTGCGATTAAGATGGCTCCATTTGAAGCATTATGTGGATGAAAGAGTCGAACCCCTATAAGCTGAGATAAGCTAGAAGATAGGGTTAGCCTTGGTCTAGAAATACTATCAGAAATGGAAGAACAAGTCCATCTGATTAAGAAGAGGCTAGTGGAAGCCAATGATAGGCAAAAAAGTTATGCGGATGCTAAATGCATCGCAACGCATTTCTCAGTGGGAGAAAAAGTCCTTCTAAGGGTAAAACCTCAAAAGAGCTTCATTAAGTTTGGAAAGATATCCAAACTAGTTCCTAGATATGTGGGTCCCTTCGAAGTTCTCGAAGAGGTCAACCCAGTTGCATATAGGATTGCTCTACTGCCAGCTCTTGCCATGATGCATTATGTTTTCCATGTTTCCTATTTGAAAAATTTTATTTCAGGAGATAATGATATTCCTATTCTTGATTGGAATTCTATATAGGTGAAGGACCTAGGGGTGGTAGTGATCGAGCTCATCAAGGTGTTCGAAACACATAAGCAACACTTACGTAATAAAGAAATAACTCAATTCAAGGTCTAGTGGGACAAGTATTCTGAAGAGAATGCCACTTGGGAGAAATATGAGGATATTTATGAAAGATTTCCCCATCTCTTTTAAAAAAAAATTACTATGATGAGTAAACACTTTTATTTATTATGTTGATTTGATCTTGAAGACATTAAATCATCGGGGACGATGATTCATATGGGGGGAGATATGTTACATCCCCAACTTTTGATTTAGCTTAATCCTACTTTTATGTGGTAAACATGATAATTAATCATAGTTTAATGATTTGATGTTTGTGGAAAATATCAAATAGAATCATTGATTATATGAATATTGATTAATGTTTAGTTTAGACATGAGATTACACGTTGATAAGATTATTTTATCATAATGTTTTGCAAATCAAATGATGATACATTAATCATGGTTATATGGTTGTCAGTGTAATCAGGAAAAGAATCTTCCTCCAAGGATGGAAGGAGAGTATCATCCGGGAGGAGGAGATAGATGTTGGGAAAAGGTTAGATTGCCATCTGAGTATCGAAGTTAATCATTCGTGAACCCATGCAAGGTAGAGTGTGTTTGATCTTTCCCTTATTAGTCATTTTTAATTCGATCAGTGTCGTCATGACAATTTGAGATATCTCGACGTCATCTACGTTGATTCGACTAGACAATGTTCTTAGAAGATTTATTTTAGTCGATAAGTAATCATGTTTGGTTGTCGAGTATTTGCTTATTTCCTTATCTATTTCCTTATTAGGTTTTGTGATTATCGTTATATATATATATATATATATTCTTATGGTTTAATATGGCGAAGAGGGGGAGTGAAACTTGACCCAAAAGTCGCATATTATTGATGCCACCCTAACGATGATATTATCATTTGATGATACCTTGGATTATTTTGATAACCCTTAAACATCATTTAGATGTAAAGGAAATTATGTGTGTGATATAATCATTCTTAACCTTATAGTGGTCAAGCACCTTTTTATTATTATTACATATGTCTTTTGATAGTTGGCCAACCACTATCCATGATGAGTGGAGTGAGTGGAGGCCAAGTAGAAGCCTACCATAAGCTTAAACTTTGTTGCTCACTCCATAACGGAAGTTGTGGACTGTATGGATCCCGTTAACCCGTGGAGTGGCAGAGGATAATACAACTAATTTTCACCACTATCAAAAAAAGGTGGCGGATTTGTTAGCATGCATGTAATGCATGCAAGAAGGTTATTGAGAGGGGGTTGTTGGCATATGTTTTTGTTGTTGAATGTGTGCAAGAATAGAGAGTTTTGAACACGGGTAGCAAGGAGAGGAATGCTACAGAAGTAGCGAGTGTTGGTGCAAGTGAGCTTACAGATAGAGCCACCTTCAGTCACATTGGAAATAACCAATAGCAAGTTGAACTCGACTGCATATGTTCATATGCAAGTATCATTCATAGGCCTCTTAATGTGCTCAAACTAATCAATGTAAGAAAGATATCATTGCTGTTATCTTTATATGTCGACTGTGTTAACTTGTGTTAGCAATTGTGCTGCTAAGTAATCTTTAAGAGGCCTTCAAGGCCGTAGTTGAAACCACTGTGTTGACACTTGAAAACACTGTTAAAATCAATTACTTGGTCGAGGCCATGAGGCCAAACACTAAAAATTGTTGTCGCATGCAAGAGTCTCGAATGTCGATATGGCAGAGACTATAAAACATATGGTATACTTTTGATACCCTCATTATCATTTATTCGAGTCACCTGTGTTTCTAGACCAAGGGATTATTGAATAATAATTGACTGTTTTAAGTGAATAAAGAAGGTTGTTATTGGAGTAGGTCGAGAGCCTTGCTCGGACAATAATAATTTTATTGTAAAACTCTAACCCTTCGACTATGCCTAAGGCACTAAGTTTACCCGGTCCCGTGGACTATCAATAACAATACTTGACTATTTATGATAGATATTATTTTATCTATGGTATATCCTATGTGAGAAAAGGGTAATGTGACTCCTTGATGTTGAAAGAAAAAATGTTAGTAGGTAACTAATATTGTTGCCTAGGCTGCATTAAGTGCATGCCAAACCTTGTTTGTTGGAGAAGTAAACCCTCTATTGATATTTATTTTTCATGTGTATGAAAACTCTTGTGTCTAAATGTATATGAATGTTACTCCTATTTTGAATGGCAATACTTCATGGACGAAGTATAGGGTATCAAGAACTCATGCAGATTCTTTTGAGTTAGGTCTATTTAATAAGATCGACCCATTAGAATATTATAATTTAAGTCTTAGTTGATATGAACTTGTTGTAAACCTTGTGACAAGGTAAACATAAGATCTTAGACCAGGAAAGGTCATAAGTATTGAAAAAATGATTATGTAAATTTTTATTAAGAAAGGATGGGAATAGAGTGATGTGGAGTCACCGGTTCCCTATTGCATAGGCAACAAAACATTAATGAATGTACTCCCGAAATTGAAGTCAAATGTCCAAGAAATGGACTAAGAGAGATTTGAACCTATCTTTCCAAGACCTAAAAGGGTCGAACTATGATTAATGTAGGATGAGACAGCTTCTAAGTCAAGTCGAGGTGGTGAACAATCGACTACGTTCATTGCGAAATGTATATGTATGTAAATCTTTAGCCAAAGTAATGCATCCGACTCTGCATGCATTAGTCAGTTCACTGTGCTCCAGATGGCATTTAATGTTTCCAGTAGTGTCATACATAGAGTGGATCTATAGTTGTATGACCGTGAATCATTATGAAGGACACAACACCAGATACTTAGATGGAAAACCTAACGGTTCCTTATATCTATACCCTCCATGAAGGGTAGGGCCGCCTCCAGGTAGGAAGTTATGTAGGGAACCGCCAGTCTATGGTTGGAGGAAAAGCACTTGGGTGATGCTCTCCTTCCAGAGCAGAAGACAAGCCAAGACTTATGAAGACATATGTCAAAGTTCTAGATACAATACATTCATTATATGACTTGATAGTCAGTTATTATGTATAATCTTATCAATGATGCCATGAGCATATCTTTGTAAGTGTATAGTGAAGGTTATTCACTAATATGTTATCTTTGGATTGTTGTAAATCTAAATTTTTGAAATGTCCAGAAAAGAAATGCATGTTTAATTTCATGAATTATTGATTCATTTCTTGCTTAACTATGATTATATTAATCATGACTTATTCTTAATCTTAATTAAGATGGTTGATTATGGGTAATGTGAGATGTCATGTTATATATGGTATCAGAGCTACTCGGTTCAATATATGGACCTATGAGCTCACTACATAATGTTTTTCTCCAGCATTAACGGTTGCTAATGTTTGGATGTTCTTATGCCAAAATGGTAAGAATAAGAATGACACCCAAAAAGAAGGTAAAGGGAAATGGATGTTACCTTAAGGCCTTGAGGGAGAGAGCCTCAAGAATGAAATGCCTTGAACAAACTGGTTGCTTGATCGGCACATGGTTGGCTGATGATGAAACTTTCGATGATGCTATTAAATGCATTAAGTAGGAGATGGAGAAAGCGGTTAGGGTTACTACTCCTATCTCTAAAAAAGAATCAGTGAAACCCTCTACACCTAAAGAACCAATCTTGGAAAGTGATCTTAAGGATCCTAATGTTACTTGGGAGGTTGTGGATGAGTACCTGTGAGTACATCCACCTCCTAAAACTGATTTGATAAACCTCAAGGATGAGAAAGGAACATGGGAAGGTATCCCAATCTAATAATGACTTGCAGTAGCAAGATGTAAACAAAAAATTTGTAACTATGGATAGATTATATGTAATCCATGGAAACTATAATGCATTTTGAAATTTTGGCAAATATTTCCTTTCTTGTTAAAGATTACATGAATGATAATAGATTTACATTTATGAATGGATTCATTGGTATGAAAATCTAATTGAATGATTAATCTGCAAACTTCGGGAGAAGTAGATTGCAGTAAGGTTCAGACAAGAACCACTATGGGAGATAGCTAGGAAGAAGGGCAACCTTTAGGCCACTCTGATTCTAAACTCAACCAGATCCTTGCTATGCTCCAAGAGATGAGAGAAAGAATTGGAACTCTTGAGCAAGAGGTCAGGGGTCAGCATGGACCCAAGTGGGAAGCCTATCATGGGGGTAATGATGAGGCATGTCATGATGACACCACCCAAAGTGAATGCAGAGAGAATAACTTTGAGGCAAGACATGAAGAGGATAGAAGAAGCCATTTGGCTTTGGAATTATCCCATAATATGAAAAAGGTTACCCCTCCCAAGTTTGATGGGACGGTAAGCAGAGATGTTGCGAAGGCATGGCTTACCAAAATGGAGTTAGGCTTGAGGTCTATAAGTTTAACCTAGGACAAGTTTGTGGAACTCTTTAGGCAAAGATGGTTTCCTCAGCTGTATTATGACCAAAAGCTTATAGATTTTCAGAATCTAAGATGGGGAGATTTAACTATGAATGAGTACTGGGAAAATTTCACTCGCCTACTCAAGTATGTACCACAATATCAACAGGATGAAAGGTTTCACATCCGAAAGTTTATTATAGGATTGAACACCCAAATTGGGGGTGAAGTTGATGTGCATGGTCCCACTTCAATGGACCAGGTTTATGAGAAGGCCATCAGACAGAAACAAAAATTGAAATCTATGTCTGCTTACAAGGAAAGGAACCAAAAAAGGCATAATTAGTCCCAATCCTCCCAATCTTTTAAGAAAAAGGGCAAAAAGTAGGACTTTTTAGAGAAAAATGATAAAGGGTCCAAGAATAGGCAAAATGAATCCAGGGGGAAAAGAAAGACAATAATAACTCCAAGAGAAATGGAGATAATTATGGGAAGCCTCGACAGAGGTGAGGACCTGTGGGAGGGTGTTATACATGTTGGTAATTAAGGTGTCTCAACCTTGGTAATTCCTTACATTTGTAATGTTTGCATTTATTATTTAATTGCCTATGTTGTAAATATTTGTAAATTCCATATTGTAATATTGTGGGATGTGGCACGGTGATGTGTCAATCCTACATGGAATATGACAACTTGTAATTTTTGTCCTCACATGATGAGATAAGCATCCCACTTTGTGGTAGGAGCATTTTGCCATGTGTCGGCATCTTCCATGTTGTGTAAGGGAATGTTTGACTGAAACAGTTATGACAAATTCCTATGATAAATCTATGACATGTAAGAGTCGAAAATAGAAGTCTGTAAGACAGGTGATGACATGTGTCATGAAGCATCTTTGAATAAGGCATATTTGAGCGCCCCAAGGTGGAATATGACATGTTGTAAGAGAATATGTTATTTATAGCATGTGTATGACAGATTCTCTTACAGTTGTAAGTTCTAACTGCTATGACAGATTCTATGACGGTCGTAAGTGTCGTAAGAGCATCTGTCATAGCCCATTTTGGAAATAGGTGACCCCTTTGGGATGGGAGATGTGGACAAGTGTCAAGAACATTCTACAATGTTGACCAAGTGTCCTTAGGCATGGGTTTTGGTCCATGAAGCCATGTTGGACGCCCATCCCAAGATAGGTCCAATATTGCCTTGTATTTCCTATATAAATAGGTGCTTGGAGATGGAGTTTGTATCACAGGTTTATAGGTACTGTTATGCTACTGGATTGACTCCAGACACGAGTGTCGAAGACCATTGAAGCTTGCATTGCAAGTGTATTGTAAACAACTTTTAGATTTGTTAATACATTGTGTAGGTTTTTGAGTGGGGTTTTTCACCCGATAAGGGTTTTCCCCACCGTAAATCTTTGTCTCTCTTCTTTTGTCTACTTTCTAGTTCTTGTGTTTTTCTGCAATATCTCATGTTAATGGTTTAACATTGCTGTAATAGTTAGGATAAATTTGAATTTGCATAGCCCTCTCCTCATTAGATTAGTGTAGGAAGCGATTTTCGCACACCTAGCTTCCTTTCAGTTGGTATCAGAGCTTGATCACCTTTGGTCCCAGTTGTTGGGTAGGGGTTTTTTGAGCTAATCTTAGGTTGAGTGGGAGTCTGTGTAGAGCATTTTATATCTTATTATAGAAAGGAGATGGCAAGCACATTAGGAAGGTTTGAAGTGGAGAAGTTCAATGGGAGTAATTTTGAGCTGTGGAAGCTCAAGATAGAAGACATGCTTGTTGACTAAGACCTTTGGGAAAGTGTTAATGGAACTAAACCAGCTACAATGTTACAAGATGAGTGGGATCTCAAGGATTGGAAGGCTAAGGGTCTCATAAGACTTAGTCTTGCTGATTCTGTGTTGTTAAATGTTCATGAGGAGACTACTGCAAAACTACTTTGGAAGAAGTTGGGAGATGTGTATCAAGCAAAATCCCTGGTTAATAAACTTTTTCTGAGAAAGAAGTTGTATTCTCTTCGAATGGAGGACAGAGAATCTGTTGCTGAACATATAAATTCTTTTAACATGCCGGTAGCACAATTGACATCTATTGGTGTAAAGATGGAGGAGGAGGATCGGTGTATGACCCTGCTTTGTTCTCTATCGGACTCATGGGATCATCTTGTTATGGAAATTGGAAGCACCACATCCACATTTAAAATGGAAGAAGTGGTTTCTTCACTGTTGTCTGAAGAGATGCGAAGAAAGTCTTCTGAGGCAGCCAAAGAGGCCCTTGCAATTCGTGGAAGACCCAAAGAGAAAGAGAAGAAGAAGGACAAGAAAGCTGAGAAGGGTAGATCCAAATCCCGTGGGAGATCTAAATCTCCTGGAAAGTCCAAGGCCCTCTATTGGAACTGTGGAAAACTTGGGCATTTTTGAAAGGAATGCAAAGAGGAGAAGAAGAAAAAGAAGAAAGCTCCTGATTCAGATTCTGACAAGTCACAAGATGACAGTGATGCTTTCATCGTAGCCCTGGCAACCCATGCATCTGATTATGTGTGGCTAATTGACTCTGGTGCATCATTCCACATGACCTCGCATCGAGACTGGTTCACTAAGTATGAGGAGTTTGAAGGTGGAAAGGTGTATCTGGGTGACAACTCTCATCTGAAGATTGTTGGTCATGGGAGAGTCTCTATTTGATTCCTTGATGGTCGAGTGAAGGGGATCTCTGGGGTTATGCACATCCTAGGCTTAGCACGGAACATGCTTTCTATAAGTATGTTGAATGATGCAGGTGTGCAGGTTGTCTTTTTGAAAGAAGGATCCAAGATGACTAGAGGAGTTATGGTGCTTGCTAAGGGTACTACGAGAGGTCCTCTGTTTCAGCTGGAGGCATGTATTATGTTGGTTACCAAATCTGTAGAGGGTTTGCTAGCTCCAATGCACGGGCTAATTTGGCCAACAGATTACGGGAGGTTGCGTGAGCTGCCTCCCCTTCACTTCTGGTTCTACCGCACCAAGGGGGTATCACTATAACTCAAGATGTAACATTGACTAGCTCAATGACAGAAAGATATAACTTGACAATAACAGGCAGAATACTCTCATGTATGGACCAAGATCTTCATGATAGATCACAAGGTGGGCAACATTCTTGGACATATATATCTGGTTGAGTATGAGAGTATGCAGGGGGTCCTAATCCTAATCCTACAACTAACAGGTTGAAGTGATGAGATGGGTGGACATAATGTCCTGGATGCAAGACAAGGGGTTTTAGCTCATAACTACTGACCCAGAAACAGACTAGTGCCTATCCATTGGGCAAGGAGTCAACTAGACATATACAACAGATGGTTTGCAACTTTCACTCAAGTTTCAGGGGGTTGGATTGATGCTTGCCTTACAAACATCACCCAAGAATGGGTATCTAGCTGCCTCTACTTACAAATATCCCTGCTGACATGCAACCTTCTCCATGCATTGACCTAAAACAGTTTAATCCACTCCTTGAATGGAAGTTAAAGATCAAACATGTGATACAGAACACTGTACCCTAGAATCTATGAAACCCTTAGCAACCAGATTCAAAAGAAGGAGAATAACATGTAGCAAATGGAGGTAAGCAGATAGACACATGCAATGAAGCATTTCTCATATAAATCAACACTGAAACTGAACATATGTGCAAAATACATTCATGCTGCAACACATAAACTCCAAAATGGGATACAACAGCCAGGATCATGCCCTGTTCTTCATTATTTACACAAAAGAATGCCCAGGTCTTCAACAACCTTGAAATGGGTCACACAAACTGCTTAAATAGCAAGAAAATGTACCTAGCAAATTAATTACATGGCCAGACAAAAATCCGCCAGATACAATGCACTGAAAATGGTCCTCAAAATAGTAAATGCAGTAGAGGGACAAGGAGGAGGGAACAGGTGAGATTGGGACTCGAGCTGCCGCTCAGGGACATGTATCATCAATATAGGTGGTTCAACTCGACCCATACTGCTGTAACAATTCACCATTAAAGTTTCACCAACCCGTAGGCCCTAGAGTGTAGCAAAGGCGCGCCTCTGGAGTTTCTCCCACCAAAAACGGTCGCAGAAACGCGGGAAAAACCCATCGCTGCAAGATCAAAACGTGGCCATTGATCATGTCTACCAGTCGCTGAGATCCAACGGCCCCAAAATGCTGAAAAGTCGCGGACCAACAAAAATGTGCCACGCAGACACTTCAAGTTTCTAACGCTGGGTCCATCGCATATTTTTCTGTTATTTGTTTCCTGCCGAGAGTCAACTGTCAGAACCTCACGCGGAAGCCACCATGTGGCAGGCTCCGCGGCACCCATGAAACAATAGAGACTCTCCTTTGAAACCCCAGCGGGTGTCGACACTTGGCACCGCCCACAACACTCAAGAAACAAACTGTGTCACAAAACCAAAGTGGCTTCTGCAGGTGACACAAGTCACAACCCACAGCCTTTAAAACTAGAAGCACATTGAAAAGGGGCCCACAACCTCCCGCTCGCCAACGTCAAAGGAAAATAGGGGCAAGCCCATGGAAGCTGACACTTGTCAAGCTCCGCGGCCATCTCTTGGAACATTAGGACCCTCCGTGAAACATTATTGGGACTCACGTGGAAAGTGACATTTGGCAGCATTCGTGATATCCTTGAAACATTAGAGACCCTTGGGACCCTCCGCCATGCATCACTTTCTGACACATTTGATACATACGCCGGGGCCCACCTCCAAGTTTCACTAGCATCGCGGGAAACAAACAGAAACATATGCGAAAGCTAACACTTGTCATGCTCCACAGCAACCAAAAGGGACAGATGGTGCATTCCGCGCACCTGTTGCAATATTAAGAAACTGCCCCCGCTGTTTGACACTTGGCGCTTCCGCGCATCTGGGACTCATCAACGGGACCCACCACCATTCAATACTTTGCACCGTGGGAAACAAAATAGAAACTCACGCGGAAGCTGACACTTGTCAGCTTCCGCAACAACTTAGAAACTTTCCCGAAACAAAAGCAGAGGCGGCCACTTGTCACCGTCTGCGCTACCTTTAGTTGCTTTAAGGGTCTATCGGAAACTATGGCAGAAACTGTGAAACTTTTAGAAACACTTCAGCGGAGGTTGCCATCTGGCAACATCTACAGCAGTTTAGAAACTTTAATGGGACCCACCATGTCTACGCCACACTTTGAAACATGCAGAAACTATCTCAGAAGCTGACACCTATCAGCTTCCACAGCAACCATAAGGGACACACGGCATCCTCCGCCCCTGCATAGAAACTTTTTTAGAAACATTGCGGAGAGCGACATGTGGCTCTTTCCGTGCTTTTCCTGAGAAACACTTAGGGTCTTCGAAGCCTTTGGCGGAGACCTATGAAACTTTGAGAGTCTTTTAGAAACATTGGCGGATGCCTCCACGTGGTGCCTTTCGCGCCACTCTCAGAAACACTTAGAAACTATGTTGAAACTTGGCGGAAGCCAACACGTGGCGCCTTTCGCGCTCAAGCTAGAATCTTCAGGGGAGCATCACGGCAGTTGACATGTGGCGCATTCCGCACGCATGCAACTTGAAACAAAAATAGAAACATGCACACTCCGCGTTAAAGTTACACAGTTAGAAATAAAAGTGTGGCCTGAACTGTGACTCAAAACTTGGCGGATCCCGCGGCATTAGCAAAACAAGACCCTCATAGCCACTACTAGAAACATTCACAGACACTGAAAACTGTGACCCAAAGCAGTGACCCGATATGCAATTGACCCATTTTTAACACTTTTTAGGGGCCGATGGAGATTCCTGACCTGCCACTGCGTATTTTGACCCACGCCAATCTGATTTCTTGCATTTTCACATCTGCAGAGGCCAAAATATTAGAACCTTTTAGATTTTTAGGGAAGAGGCCTCACTCAAAACTCCAAACATAAATTATTACTAACACATTACACAATGCAATAGTTCTTCTGACTCAAGGAAGAGGGCAGCAGTCACTTCATCCCCCCATCTGAATGAGCAATGAAGAAATCAGTTGTTTCTAATCTTGATGGTTGTAATCGTGCATTAGAAGTTAAACTTCCTGCTAAAAAGACAATGTTATGGCATAAGAGATTTGGCCACATTGGTGAGAAGGGTTTGCATACCCTGAAAAATAAGAACCTTGTTGAGGGGTTAGATGATTGTAATCTTGAGTTTGACTTTTGCGAACATTGCATTTATGGAAAACAAAACTGTGTTCAATTTTACTCGAGTTCTCATAAGTCTTCTGGTGTGTTGGACCTTATTCATTCTGATGTGTTTGGTCCTGTTAATGTTCCTTCATTATCAAAGTCTGTATATTTTGTATCTTTTATAGATGATTACAATAGAAGGACATGGATTTATTTTCTCAGAAGCAAATCTGAAGTCTATAGCAAGTTTAAGGAGTTTAAGGCCTTTGCTGAAAATCAGATTGGTAAAAAGATTAAATGTTTGAGAACTAACAACGGTGGTGAGTTATGTTCTACAGAATTTGATAAGTATTGCAAGGAACTTGGGATTGAAAGACATAAGACAACTCCATACACCCTGCAGCAAAATGGAGTTGCAGAGAGGATGAACAGGACACTGATGGAGAAGGCTAGGAGTATCCTTAGTGAAGCTGGCCTAGAACAAAAGTTTTGGGTTGAAGCTGTTGCCACTGCTTGCTATCTGGTAAACAGATCTCCTACATCAACTCTTGTTGGAAAGACACCCATGGAGGTGTGGTCTGGTAGAAAGCCTTCGATAAGGCATCTTCGTGTTTTTGGTTGAGGCATATGCACATGTGCCTAGGGAGAAGCGGTCAAAGTTGGAGAACAAGGCTGTTAAGTGTATCTTCATTGGCTATGGTGTCAGTGTGAAAAAATACAAGCTTTGGGACCCTGTGGCTAAAAAAGTGTTGTATAGAAAAAGTGTCATCTTCAGAGAGCTTACACCTTCTTCCACTGTTTTGTAGCCAGAAGAAATAGTAAAGAAAGAGGATGTTGTTTAGTTTCCTGCTACCCCTGAGAAGACTGAACAGAAAGACAATGTTGGGCCTGATGATGAGGAGAGCTCTAGCAGCTTTGAAAGCTCAGATGAAGAAGTTGAACCTCAACCTCAGCTTTTGAGGAGGTCTACATGGATAAGAAAGCAACCTGAAAGGTTTAGTTTTACATTGCTTGATTCTAATTGTGCTTATGCTTTAATCACTAACAGTGATGAACCTAGAATTGTGTCAGAGGCTTTGGATATGAAAGATGTAGGTTCTTAGAAGGAGGCCATGGAGGAAGAAATGGCTTCTTTGGAAAAGAATCAAACTTGGGACTTGGTGCCTTTGCCTCATGGATGAAAACCCATTGGATGCAAATGGGTGTTCAAGAAGAAAATTGGTGCAGATGGCAGTGTTGAGAAGTATAAGGCTAGATTGGTTGTGAAGGGGTATTCACAAGTGGAGGGTATAGATTATGGTGAGATCTTCTCTCCCGTTGCAAAGCTAACACCCATTCGATTCATGTTGTCTCTCGTAGTAGCTTATGACTTGGAGGTAGAACAGATGGATGTGAAGACAACTTTCCTTCATGGTGACTTGGAGGAAGAAATCTACATGTCACAGCCAGAGCATTACATTGTCAAAGGTAAAGAAAATTTGGTTTGCAAACTTAAGAAGTCTTTGTATGGTTTGAAGCAATCCCCTAGGAGATGGTACTTGAAGTTTGATGCCTTTGTGTTGTCAATTGGATTTGTGAGATCAAAGTCGGATCACTGTGTGTATTATAAATTTGATGGTGATCATATTCTCATTGTTGCACTATATGTTGATGATATGTTGCTCATTGGGAAGGGTAAGAATATGATTTCTGATTTTAAATCCTAGTTGTCAGCACAGTTTGAAATGAAAGATTTAGGGGCAGCCATGTACATTCTAGGAATGGAAATCAGAAGAGATAGAACCAATAGAAAACTTTGGTTAAGCCAGAGTAAGTATGTGAAAACCGTGTTGGACAGATTTAGCATGGCAGATTGTAGACCATTGTGTGTTCCTATTTCTTTGGGGACAAAGTTGTCTGTTGAGGATTGTCCAAAATCTCCTAGTGAGGTGGAGGACATGAGCAGAATACCTTATGCTAGTGCTATTGGTAGTTTGATGTATGCTATGGTCTGCACAAGACCAGACATTGCCCAAGCAGTGGGAGTCCTTAGTCGATTTATGGCTAATCCTAGACAAGTTCATTGGGATGCAGTTAAGCAAGTGTTCAGATATTTGAGGGGTACTTCCGAGTATTCTATTTGCTATCATGGTAATGTTTTAGGACCTCCGCATTTTGTTGATATTCATGGATTTGTGGATTCAGATTGGGCAGGATACATTGACAGTAGGAGATCCACCAGTGCTTATGTGTTTACACTGTTTGGTGGTGCTATTAGTTGGATGAGTAAGCAACAACCTGTGGTTGCTTTATCCACGACAGAAGCTGAGTATATGGCAGCAAATCATGCTTGTAAGGAAGCCATTTGGCTTGAGAGATTGTGTTCAGATATTGGTGTTGATGCAGGATAGCTAACGATCAGTTGTGACAGTCAGAGTGCGATTTGCCTTGTAAAGAATCCAACTTTCCATGCTAGAACCAAGCACATTGATGTTCAATTTCACTTCATGTGAGACATGGTTGAGGATGGAAAGGTAATTTTGGAGAAGGTAGATACTTTGAAGAATGTTGCTGATGCATTGACGAAACCAGTGAGCACAGAGAAGTTCAGATGGTGTTCAGAGTCTATGGGTCTCTCGGCCTATAACAGTTAAATCCTATTTTTCTATTGGCTCTTACAAGGTGTTCGACAAGTGGGAGAAAGTTGGGAATTAAGGTGTCTCAACCTTGGTAATTCCTTACATTTGTAATGTTTGCATTTATTATTTAATTGCCTATGTTGTAAATATTTGTAAATTCTATATTGTCATATTGTGGGATGTGGCACGGTGATGTGTCAATCCTACATGGAATATGAGAACTTGTAATTTTTGTCCTCACATGAGGAGATAGGTGTCCCACTTTGTGGTAGGAGCATTTTTCCATGTGTCGGCATCTTCCATGTTGTGTAAGGGAATGTTTGACCAAAACAGTTATGACAGATTCCTATGATGAATCTATGACATGTAAGAGTCAAAAATAGAAGTCTGTAAGATAGGTGATGACATGTGTCATGAAGCATCTTTGAATAAGGGATATTTGGGTGCCCCAAGGTGGAATATGACATGTTGTAAGAGAATATACTATTTATAGCATGTGTATGACAAATTCTCTTACAGCTGTAAGTTGTAACCGCTATGACGGATTCTATGACAGTCATAAGTGTCGTAAGAGCATTTGTCATAGCCCATTTTGGAAATAGCTGACCCTTTTGGGATGGGAGCTATTGACAGGTGTCAGGAACATTCTACAATGTTGATCAAGTGTCCTTAGGCATGGGTTTTGGTCCATGAAGCCATGTTGGACGCCCATCCCAAGATAGGTCCAATATTGCCTTGTATTCCCTATATAAACAGGTGCTTGGAGATGAAGTTTGCATCACAGGTTTAAAGGTACTGTTATGCTGCCGGATTGACTCCAGACATGAGTGTCGAAGACCATTGAATCTTGCATTGCAAGTGTATTGTAAACAACTTTCAGATTTGTTAATACATTGTGCAGGTTTCTAAGTGGGGTTTTTCACCCGATAAGGGTTTTCCCCACCGTAAATCTTTGTCTCTCTTCTTCTGTCTACTTTCTGGTTCTTGTGTTTTTCTGCAATATCTCATGTTAATGGTTTAACATTGCTGTAATAGTTAGGATAAATTTGAATTTGCATAGCCCTCTCCTCATTAGATTAGTGTAGGAAGTATTTTCCGCACACCTAGCTTCTTTTCAATACATGCGACGTTATGCTAGCCAATGTCCAAACAAGACACAGGGAACTCAGATGCGAGGGAATCCGTTACCTTCTCAGCAGGCAGCATTCCAACAATGCATTCATGTAGCCCTAGATAATAGGCAAGCTGAATATCAAATCACTCCCATTGAAACTACATGTATTTTATCTAGTTTCCCAATTTAAGTTTTGATAGATACTAGTGCAACAGAATGTTTTGTTTCCCCAAGAGTTTTAAGTAAAATTCCTAGAAAAGATGGATATGTGGCAAACACTTGGTCAGTTGAATATGCAAATCAGACTGAAGCTCAGGTAGAGCAATGCTTGTTTGAGGCTAAGGTTGAACTTCTAAATTTCTCCATTGAAGTAAACCTTTATGTAGCCCCATTAGGCTCCTATGATGTCATCCTTGGGATAAATTGGTTATGGAGACATCAGGCTAAGGTGGACTGTTATGCCAAAACCATAGAATGTCTAGATGACCAAGGGAATAAAGTCTTTCTACAAGGAAACCCTAGAGAGGTCAAACTAAGGCAAATTTCTACCCTACAAATGAAAAGAGCTCAAAGAAAGGGGTGCCGAATTTTTTTTTGTTAAAATGGAGAAACTAAATAGTTTTGAGGAAACTAATTTCTAGGATGATTTAATGTTTTATGAATATCAGAAACTCAAAGGAGTTGAGAAGAGGAAGTCCATATATCAGGAAAGATTAGATATGGATAGGTACCCTTTTCTTAGAGATTTTGAGGATTTGTTTCTGGATGAGCTACCAAGATTGCCTCCTAGAAGAGTTTTTGATTTCTCTATAGATATAATTCTAGGATCGAAACCTATATCTAAAGCTCCATACACAATGACCACCACTGAGTTAATGGAGCTAAAGGCTCAATTGCAGGAATTGCTTGATAAAGGACTGATAAGACCCAGTGTGTCATCCTGGGGAGCACCAGTAATATTTGTGAAAAAGAAAGATCGTACATTGCGGTTATGCATAGATTACCATATGCTAAATAAAGCAACAATAAAGAACAAATACCCATTACCTCACATTGATGATCTTTTTGATCAAATGAGAGGAGCAACTATGTTTTCTAAGATCGATCTTCAATTTGGATACCATCAATTGTGGTTAAAAGATGAGGATATCCACAAAACAACCTTCAGAACAAGATATGGGCATTACGAATTCACTGTCTTACCCTTTGGCTTAACCAACGCACCTGCAGCGTTTATGAACTTAATGAACAATGTGTTCAGGGAATGTTTGGACAAGTTTGTCCTAGTTTTTCTTGATGATATCCTAATCTACTCTAAGAATGAGGAAGAACACCTTCAACATTTAAGGATTGTTCTTTAAAGGTTAAGACAACATAAATTGTATGGCAAGCTCTCTAAGTGTATTTTCTTTCAAATGGAAGTGTAGTATTTGGGTCACATAATTTCAGCTAAGGGAATAGCTGTGGACCTAACCAAGATTAAAGCCATATTGGAATGGCCAACCCCAAGAAATGTGCATGAGGTCCGAAGTTTCATGGGCCTAGTAGGATACTATAGGAAATTTGTGAAATTTTTTTAAAAATTGCTTATCCTATTACTTCTTTGCAGAGAAAAGGCAAGAGGTTTGATTGGTCAAATAAGTGCTAGGAGGCATTTGACCAACTAAAGGAAAGGTTGACCACATCACCTATCTTGAAATTACCTGACCCAGAAGGTCATTTTGTAGTCATTACCGATGCCTCAGGGGAAGGCTTAGGTGGTGTACTAGTCCAAGATGAACAGGTTATTGCATATGAATCCAGGAAACTGAAAACTTATGAACAAAACTATGCCCCTCATGATTTGGAATTGGCAATAGTAATTCATGCACTGCAAATGTAGAGACACTACTTGCTCAGGAAACCCTTTGAACTAAAAACAGACCACCAAGGTCTTAAATATATGTTCATTCAACCATATTTAAATGCTCTCCAAAGAAGGTGGTTAGAGCTAATCTTAGATTATGATTTTGATATTAAATATATTCAAGGCAAGGAAAATTGAGTGGCAAATGCCTTAAGTAGGAGAAGACACATCTCCTTAATGATCTCCATACATTCTGATTTTAAGAATTAGGTACTACAAAAGTTGAAGGGAGATGAGTTTTACGAGCAGGTAAAATAGGCCCTTTTGGAGAATCCCCAGAATCTGAAATATGATGGATTTTACCTTGAACCAGATGGGTTATTAAGGTATAAAGGTAGGATGTATGTACTGAATTTCGAGGAGTTAAGGAATATTGTGTGGAAAGAGATTCATTATACACCTTATTCAGGACATCTGGAGTAACAAAGTTACTATCTGACGTGAAACCCTTATACTTCTGGAAGGGAATGAAGAGGGATGTTGTAAGGTTTGTAGCTGCATGTCTAGAATGTCAAAGGGTGAAGGTTGAACACCATCACCCGGCAGGACTTTTATACCCTCATGAAATTCCAGAATGGAAATGGCAAATCATTAGCATGGAGAATCAGTAAAATTGCAAACTCATTGATCAATTTGTGGTTTCTCAAGTTCGCCAATAAGGTGATTTCCTGACTAAAGGCCCAAAAGGAGAAAACAAGAGGACTCGATGGTTCACCAAATGAAGATTTCACTGACCAAAGGGGATATGAGAAAGAAAGTGAAGGAAAACAAGGAAAAGGAGTTTGCCAGAGGGAGAATTTGCTGATAATGGGAAATTCAAATGCACCAGAGGTAGAAAAGGATAAACACTTGTAAAGTGTTGAAAAAGCTTGCAGGGCACGATTTCCTAAAATCATGCCATTGTTGTAGAATAAATTAAATGCATGAAGGATAATATTGCAAATCAGTTAGGTTCAGGTGGTTTCATCTAAACAATTAAATCCTTTAATGCGCCAGTACAGAGGAAGGATAAAAAGGATTTGCAGGTACCATGAAAAGATGTCATACCTTCCCTCTTCAATGCACCTAAAACTCATGCGTGTAAGTGATCTTCTTATGTATTTTTTGTAGACTTGACAGGGCATGGCCATCATCCCAATTTGTAGGTTTTCTGACAGGGCCATGGGCCAAATTGAATGCAGTGTGGGTGCCTAGGCAAAAATGATTGACTAAGTTTCAACGTCCATGACTACTACACAATGATTGTAAAAGTTATATAAGCATGTTAAGATGTATTTTTTTAGGGGTTGGCTACACTGGGTCATTTTCAGAGGTAGAAAGTTCTTTGTGGCTTTGGGCCTTGTGGTTTTCTCCAGAACAAGGAGGATTTGATGGACTGTGCTCTTTTTGAGCCTCTCATGTCTCTGTATCAGTTCACCAATGAAGGAGAGTCTATCATTTTTAATGAATTCTTCTTCTTTTATAATGGCTATTTAGCCTCTATGATCAATATAAACTAATTTTTTGCCTCTCTCATTGTTCCTACACTGTATTTATTTGATAGATGTAAGCTATGTATTGTGGATAAAATGGTTCCTTTCATAATTTCATCTATCTGCCTTAACCTCTGTTTGAACCTACATGAGTCTATGTGAGTTTCCTTCAACATTTGAGATCATTACTGTGTTATGTTAGTTGCAATTAAACACTCTAAATCTGGTGCATCACCCCTTTCAATTTTAGTTTATTCTTATCCCTTTTCCCTGTGATAATTAGCATTAGATTTAGCCATCATTCTCTGGACCTTAAGTCCAAAAAGAGGAACTAGCCTTCTTTAGAGGTCTGATCTCATTTGCAAGGTCCCACACCTTGAGATAAGTCCCACTATGTCATTGGAATGCTTGAATAGGCTTTAAATAGGGTGCAATTCCAGGTGATAACAATTTATGGCATGCCCAGTGGGACTAGTTTGATGAGCTTTGTCATCCATTGAAGGATTTGGTGTGTTCTTCAGTGTATCTTGCCATTTGGAGCAGTCTTCTTCAACACCATGGTGACTCTGCTAAATAAATCTACTGGTGCAACTAGTTCAAGCGCTTAAAGAACTTCAAGGATCAGGATTTTAGTGGCATTCCTAGTCTAACTTGCTTTTAGAAGCATCTCAATGACTTGGTGACTCTCTAGTATGAGCTCATTCCTCTGAAGGGCAGACTTGTTTGCTCTTATTTTCTGATTGTTTGAATAGTTTTTGATTCTTAATGCTCCATTATGTCAAACTATTATGGAACCTATGGTTATTCCCCTCCTCCTGATCAAAACACAAGTCATTAGCCTCCATACCAGCAGTATTAGGCCCAAAACACCTCTTTCTTTATACCATACATCTCTGCTGCAACGTAATATCAACATCCTCATGATGCTCACCTCCCACTGACCCTTGCTCAACCTTCTTGGTAGCCTAATCATATGTATGTGGATGTCGATGAGTTCAATGGTTTCACGAATAGGCTGCAAGAGCTTAAGGGACATTTGAAGGATATTAAAAGAAATATGGGGTATAATTAGCCTCAATAGGGTTGTAGTCTTAACATCAGAAGCATTAGTGATATGAGGGATACGATCCTAGATTACCAAAGGGAGTGGGATGAAGTTCAGGGAGTGATGGAGTATGGCCAACAGCAAGAGGAGCTTGCTTATCAAGCCCATCTTCAACAACAACAAATGGAGGTAGAGGAAAAAGCTTACCAGAAGCAAATTTCTATAGAACTTGCAACCTTATTTGAGGAGTAGTTAAGGAAAATGCTTGCCCAGGTAGACAAATGGGAAGCCCAATCAGTCCCCTCCATTCCCAGTTTTAGGCAACCCCTCCCTTCTATACAAGTTTAGCCTACAACATAAATGATCCCCAAATTCAAAGTCCCAAGCTTCAGGCAGGGGAAAACCTCTAAACCTCCGAGACCACCTTCAAAATTCAAAATCGTAAGTTTTAGATGCCCTCAACCTTCATGAGAGCATGTTCCTGTACAAGTCCAACCTATTATTCCTCAGGAACAACCATCTCAAGAAACCCTTCCAGTCCCTATCCATGTCACCCTCTTGTCTTGACACTATTTCAATTTTCAAAGGTGGACTTATTGTTTCTCGAGATAATTGGAGGGATGAGTCATAAAGGACGGTGCCTGCAACTAGGGAGGTGCCTACAACTAGGGAGGAGCCACATGTTGACAATGAGCCCTCATGCACTAGCTCACTCTGAAGGATAAACCAATTTTTTGGAGAGATACTGGGTTCTATGAGCTAGAAAAGGAAGTGTTGGAGGCAGCTGTGGAGCAGCCTACTATGTGTCAAGTCTCATGCGCCATTAAAACTAAGAGTCAAACCTACTACAAGATGAAGTTAAGCCAGATCATTTAGGCCAACAATAGTGCATTGAGAACAAGGCCAATGTTGATCCAGGTGCAGGGTGGAGTCCCCTAGACTTTGGCTCATTTGAGGAGTTTTCCCATGCTTTTAATGAGATGAATGAAACCAAAATACAAAGAAAGTGTGGTGAAGAGGTCCAGTTGTAGAGGCAGCTCAAACAAAATCCAATGGAGTTGCAGTTAAATGATGAGGGCACTATAGAGGTTGCAAAGGAAATTGCTCCAAAAAGAGGTTGGCACTTCCCTATTTCATGAACTACCTGGTTACATTGAAGATGAAAAAGGCATGCAAATGCCAACATTAGTTGCAGTTTTGAAACAACATGAAGATGTTGAGGGCCATGGCAAGTTGCTAGAATGTGCATACAAGTGCGAGAATGAGGTTCCAACTCATGTAAAGGAGTATGTAAGCCACCCTATAGTGGGAAGTGCATAAATTGATAGCATAGGTATGTTTGAGGAGCTCCCATTTTTCATAGAAGATAACAATGTGGAGATTGAGCATGGGCAAGAACAAATTGAAGATTTGTTCTTGATTATCCAACAGGGATATTAACTTCTTGGTGGAGGAGATTTCACCATTGAGCATGCGCAGGGCTCATTTTTTGTGCCTAATTTAGGAAATCATGAGTATCTTTTGCATAAGATGGAGACAACCATTTTTCCAGTTGGGCCACAAGAGCCAGAGCATTCAAACTAGCAAGAATAGAAAGAAATAGAGAAGAGGCATAAGATCAACTCTATTGATTTGCATGTCATTTCAAGGGGATGTCCTATTAAACATCTAGCCCAGCTGGAGATAGACCATGAAAAGTCACCACTTGTCATGCTTACCTCTGAGCATGAAGTTGAGCATCAAGATGAGAAGAATCAACCCACTTACTTGCTTCCCAACAGCTGCATTCTTGATCAGTTCATGTGGGCAGGTGATCTTGATTTTGTTTTTAGATTGGCAATCTATCAATTTGTTGCATGCCCACTCTTTTTCCACATCATGTTAACTGTCCATAAGCTAGGAAAGCATTGTAAATTGTTGAGAAAGGATAGTTATTTTGAAGAACCAGTTAATGGCTTTGTTTAAGGTCATTTCTGGTTGGTTAGTTTAGGTTTAGGATAGGTTTGTTTTGTTTAGTTTCCCTTCCATAAGTGCTCTTGCATAGGCAACATCTTCATTAGGAGCTTGTTTTGCCTTGTTGTTTTGTTTTGTTTTGTTGTCTAGAGGCAGTATTCAATTTTATGTTGGTCTGGCTACCCCTACTTTTAGTATTGCTGCAGTTTCCCTTTTGACTATGTGCCTAATGGATTGATAAGGCCACTGGATCCCTGTGTTTAGTAGGAAAACACCCCTGCATAGTCACCAAAATGTTGTCATATTTTTGCCCAGGCCAAAATAGCCCAAAAATCCCACTTTTCTTCCATCAAAAATATCCAATTTGAGAAAGCCTAAATGGAAGAAGCCCCCTTTCAAAATTCCTAAAAATTCAAAGTATTTTGCCTTTGTCTTTTGACTTAGTTGGCAAAATTCGAGTTTGGCGAACCTTTGGTTTGCTGATCGGCCAATTTATCGATTGGCTAGTTCACTGACTAAAGGGACCAAAGCCAAAAAATTTCTCCTAAGGCAAAGAAGGAAGCAAAAAAGGATTTTGTCGATGAAATGTTTGGTTCACGAACTCACCAGTTCGCTGACCACAGAGTTCGTTGATGGAAGAAATCCTCGACAGGAGATCAGGTAAAAGACAGGCAAAAGTGGTGAAAGGTTGACTTAGTCGATAAAGTTGAAGTTTGACGAACTCAAGGTTTTCCATTCGACAAATTCATTGATTGGCGAATTCGCTAATTAAGAATGGACAAGAAGGAAGCAACTAAGTAAAAGAAAATGAAGTGTACTAAAGGAAAAAAAAAAGATAAAGAGTTTGCCTTTATCAGCAAAACTTAAGGTTTGTGAACCTTAAGTTCACCGATCGGTGAATTTGCCAACAAGGGAATGAAGGCTAGGCCAAGGGTAGGAAGAAAAAGTCACTGATGGAGGGGAAAGTTAGCAAACCTCTTGGTTCACCGATCGATGAAATCACTGACTAAGCGAGGAACGAAGACAAAGACAAGGCAATGGTTCATGGCGAAGGGATTTTACTGACCAAAGGAAAGTCGCCTGCGGCCAAAGCACATAAAGCAAAAGTAGGGCAAGTTCGTGAGCAAGAAGATTCACCGATAAGGTAAAAAGGAGGCAAAAGATCAAACAAAAGGGAGAAATTAGGGAATCATCATAATTAAAAACTCATCGATTAGTTCGTGGTTTCTCAAGTTCGTCGATAAGGTGATTTTCTGACTAAAGGCCCAACAAGAGAGAACAAGAGGACCTGATGGTTCACCAAATGAAGATTTTACTGACGAAAGGGGGATATGAGAAGGAAAGTGAAGGAAGCCAAGGAAAAGGAGTTCATTAGATGGTAAATTCATCAATAAAGGGAAATTCAAATGTGCTAGAGGTAGAATTAAAAGGATAAACACTTTTAAAGTTTTGAAAAAGCTTGCAGGGCACGATTTCTTGAAATCATGCCATTGTTGCAGAATAATTTAAATGTCTGAAGGACAGTGTTGCAAATCAGTTAGATTCAGGTGGTTGAAACAGTTAAATCCTTCAATGCCCCAGTACACAGGAAGGATAAAATGGATTTGCAAGTACCATGGAAGGATTTTAGACCTTCCCTCTTCAATGTGCTTGACACCCATGCATGTAGGCGATCTTCTTCTATATTTTTTACAGACATGACAGGGCATGGCCACTGTCCCAATTTGCAAGTTTCTTGATAGGGCCATGGGCCAATTTGAATGCAACGTGGGTGCTTGGGAAAAAATGGTTGACTAATTTCCAGTGTCCATGATTGGTACACAGTGATTGTAAAAGTTATATAAGCATGTTAAGATGTATTTTTTAGGGGTTGGTTGTACTGGGTCATTTTCGGAGGTAGAAATTTCTTTGCAGGTTCGGGCATTGTGGTTTTCTCCAGAACTCAGTGGATTTGATGGACTGTGCTCTTTTCTGAGCCTCTCATGTCTCCATATCAGTTCACCAATGAAGGAGAGTATATCATTTTGTGTCTATCTCACACCTATAATGAATTCTTCTTCTTTTGTAATGGCTATTTAGCCTCTATGATCAATACAAACTATTTTTTTGCCTCTCTCATTGTTCCTACACTATGTTTATTTGATAGATGTAAGTTGTGTATTGTGGATAAAATGGTCCCTTTCATAATTTCATCTCTCTGCCTTAACCTCTGTTTGAACTTGCATGAGTTTGTATGAGTTTCCTTCAGCATTTGAGATCATTATTGTGTTATGTCAGTTGCAGTTAAACACTCTAAATCAGGTGCATCACCCCTTTCAATTCCAGTAAATTTTCTTATCCCTTTTCCCTGTGAGCATTAGCATTAGATTTAGCCATCATTCTCTAGACCTTAAGTCTAGAAAGAGGAACTAACCTTCATTGGAGGTCTGATCTCATTTGCAAGGTCCCACACCTTGAGATCAGTCCCATTGTGTCATTGGAATGTTTGAACAGGATTCAAGTAGGGTGCAATTCCAAGTGACAACAGGAACAAATCCCATGCATAGGCAAGAAGAACACATAGGTATTTTAGGATTGAAGAGTATAATAATTAACCTTTACACCATAAATTTTAGAAGAATGTTGAATTAACACATTCACTGAGTAGATTACAAAGTTATTATATTATATAAGCCTCTCACTTCTCAACCACCCAAGCAACCTCCCAATTACGTAACCTATTACTAACCACCCAACCAAATACATTAAAATCATTAGATTACAAACATAACCTAACACACTAACAATTTTACATGGACATAAAAAAAAACATGATTTTAGATCAAACCAAACACAAAAGAAAAAATTGATAAACCCCATTGATCTAAAAGGGGAAAGCCATATAGATAGTATTCTACAACTCTGCAACCCTATAGATAGTATTGATCAATATGTGCCTCTCACCTTGGCACAATCATGTTGAAGTATCGTTGATTCAACATGACATTGACTATTTATACCTTACATATAGTGTAAACAACATATGTGCTGAAGGCACAAGACAACTGAGAAGGGGGGTGAATCAATTGTATCAAAAACCTCAAATTCTCTTAAACAAAATCACATTCACATTCACTTACTTTAACCCCTTAATCTATTATGAAGATTAAACATGAAATGCAGAATCAAAACTTAAACACATCAAAGCCATACACACATGAACATTAGATTTTTACGTGGAAAACCCTAAAAGGGAAAAACCACAGTGAGTGTTAGCTCACAATATAATGTAGTAACAATACTGAATAACAAAAGAGGCTCACTACCCAAAAGAATGCTCACTGCAAAAGGCTCACTGCCAAGGGGTGGCTTACTGCCAAGAGGGGTAGCTCACTGCCATGAACTGATATGATAGCATCTACAACATGCCTAAGTTCAGTTCCATTGAAGCACAATACATATCACCTTCACTGCCTTACAATAAAAACACTTTCATCTTCACATCTTCTCACCACCTCAATACACATAGATTTATTACATTTATTTATAACAATCATCAACCTTGGTGTAACATCCAAATCCGAAATGACAAGAAATAACTAAGTTTTCACAACGGTAATTTTTTTTTTTACTAGGAAATCACATGCAAAAGTTACTCATCTATAATCCAATACAACATTTTTCATTTTATCATACACATGATCTCATTTTCATAAATCTGAAAGAAATGATATACATTAAACATTTTGTTTTCTAACAAATGAAATTTTCTTGAAACAACATATATTGGAAACATACCATTATCATGCATCTCGATTGTCGATCCATCACATTCAAGACTCGGCATTCCTCGGTATTTGGAAGAGAAAGTATCTTCAAGGAGCTTAACCTCCAACCACAGACCGTCGGTCTCCCGCACTCCTTCCTAACCGGAAGTGGCCCTACCCTACTCAAGAGGATAGACTTAGGATAACCATCGGTGTTTGCCATCTAAGCTCTGGTGTTGTAACCTACGTGTCTTGTTATCGCGCAGATCCCTAGATACCCTCTAGTCATGCACGACACTCCACAAGAAATGCCATCCAGTTACGGTGAACGTTCGATGCACTTGAGGATAGTACATCACCTTGGCCAAAGGATTTGTTTTTAATTAGCGTTCTAGGAACGCATGAACTTGGTTCACCCACCCTACTCGACTTGAACCGGTCTAAATCCTACAGTTTCCTATTTGTTTAGTTTTAACTATTTGATGACCTTGATGACCTCAAGGGTTTAGGATATCCTCCTTCAATAGCGCATGGCGCACTTTTTACTCTAATCTCGAGTTCAGAGTTTCATAATCCATTTTCATGTAATAACATTTCTTATAAGTGCCCACTCCTAAGTGGTTTCACATTTGTTTACTTGGTTCCCATGTTTACACAACATTCTCAAATATTTAAAGCCATTTCCCATTATTCCAAAATTTGAGGTTTCTAGACTCATATGGTCTACCAGGTAAAACAAGTCTAGCACCGTCGCATGCAACGTAATTTCAACTCACATGCAGGTTTTTCCACTCTACTTGCTTGTTTCAAATCCATGACGGTTTCCTAATCATTACTGTAACTTTAACTCCCTACTTCCATTTTCCTTGTCATTAATTTCACATCTTTCATCAAGATGAGAGTCGTAAATAAATTATAAATGATTAAGGAATCTTTCTAATGTAAATAGAGATGACCAACGCATGGTCAACCTCTAACTAAAGATGTATGATGGTTAAGACATCAGCTGTTTACAACTGCATTTTCTGGCTATCACACACTCTAATTTTACGTCAAAATGTGCTTAAAACTGTGGTTTTTGACTTCTACGCAACATGCACGCGGAGCAACATGTTTACTCGCTGTGGAGTTATCGTTCAAGGAAGGTATATTGCATCTTGCATCAAAATAAGTTCGTTCCTAAATGGATATGCATTAGAGAACTGCGTTCTTTTATGACACCGCTTAATTCATGGCAAAAAAATGCTACAATTTCTGAGTTTACGAATTCAAGAAAATAGCATACTACTTTTTCTGAGTTTTCAAATCACAACACAATGATGAGACAACAATACTTCTATTTCTGAGTTTTCAAATCTCAAACACAGCAATGATACTATTACGTGGATTGACTGCATACAGATATCATACTAGGTTTACGTTGTCGTACATTTCTTCTCTTTTAAACGTATTGATCTTTTGCAAAGTGAGTCTTACTTACAGATCTAAACTGAGAAAAATAATGAAGGAAATGAACCTGTTGATAAAAATGGAGGTTGCTGTGGTAATTCCACGTTCTCCTCTGCTTTTCTTCGAAGCTATCTCTTTTATCTCCTTCTGAAAATAACGACAGTCCACACTAAATAGATTCCTCTCTCTGCCAGACACTATTCAAGTCAAGGCAGGCTCCTTACTTAGAAAACGTTCACCCATAGACAACTACAGGCTTATTAGTTATCTCTCCCTCTGCTTTCTACTCAGAAAAATGGATCGCTCCCTAGAAATAACCTATCACTCCTTCCCTCACTCACGTTTGCTCATTCCATCAGAAACTTTCTTCCTCTACTAAAATTCCCAAAACTCTCTCTCCTGCTGCCATTTTTTTTCTCTTCACAAAGCCGGGCTCTCCTCCTGTCTCTCTCTGCCGGTTCTAACTCTTAACACCGCAGTTTTCAACCTCCCATCACTACTTCTTCCCTCGCGATGATGGCCCTCTCTCCTCTTACTGCCGTTTCCTCTCTCACAGCCCCGACCACTATTCCCTCAAACTACTTTTCTCCTCTTCGGTGACGGTCTCCAATCAATACAATCGCCGTTTATCATTCTTCTCTTACCGCAGCTACACCCTATCCGTCGATGTCTCCCTCAACTCTAACTTTGCAGTTACTTTTCCTCCTCTTTCGCAGTTTCTCCCGCCATTTCACCCTCAACGACGGCTACTCCTTCCTCTTTTCACCTTGCGAAGGAGAATCTCTCATTAAACTCTTCATTTCACGTTCTCCCCTCTCCTACTGCCCGTGAGGAAGGTTATAACGACTTCCATCCGCCTTCCATTAATCTCTCTACTTCTACAACTACCTCCGACTTCTCCCTAACCTCCGCAGTTCTATCTTCTTTCGCACAACAACCACCGAAACCTCTCCACCTTCCTAGATAATGGAGTATCATCATTTAATATCCGTTACACTCCATAACTACAAACTACCTTCCTCTCACGTCATGGTAAAAGGAATCTCTCCAAAGAGTTCTCGGTTGACATAATTTAATCATATGGGTCGACACAATTGATTTTAAACCCAACTTCCCATTTATCACGACCAATCAAAAGGTGGTGGTTCCTAAGGCGACGTGGCTTGCTAGAAGACATAACAACTCCGCCTTCACTCGAATACCAAGTTATCTAATTCAATCCAAAAGCCACCATAAGATGTATTGTGGAGTTAAGCTCGGCTTGGCGGTGGTTTAGGAAATGACTAAAGCATCGTTTTGGTCGAAAAGGAACAAGAGGCAAAGACCAACTTATTAAGAAAGCTCAAAGTTAGATTGACAACTAATCGCGGTCAAAGACAGAAGAATGACGACCAAATAAATTATTTCACGCTATGGCTTCAAATCGACATTCGTCGATCTACAAGAATAGAATAACTTCACAATACAAGTTTGACGCGTTTTACGACAATCACGACAAATTGGTCGTAACGCGAACGAGTTCTTACGACGTTAGACGCACAAAGCCGAATTCTCGCGTCTTTCGACTACGAGACAAGATTTACAATTTCACCACAAGATGGTTCAATACACACTTATAAACGAAAATATTAAACATCTAAATAAGTCGACTTGCTATGATGAACTTACTACGACATCGACGACTCCAAGATTCTACATGACGTCTTTCGACTAGAATATCACACTTTATCCTTTGACGTCGACATCTAGTTAACTAACCCAACCGACAAACAAGACTAACTGGTTGGTTCCAAGGTTTATCTACCTGTTTGGCGATCTCAGTAACAAACGCCCATGGTTAATTTCTAGAGTCTATACTCTCTCTCGAAGATACTTTCTCTTCCCGTCGAACACGGTCCACCTGTTCCTGCATCGACAGACTCACATACAATTTTGTGGTCAAAGCACCTATGTTCAAATCAAAACATAATATATCCAAACATCATTGCATTTATTATAAAGACATTTAGTCTACAATATCACCTTGATCGTAATCATTAGATTCCACAATTCAATATAACAACTTTGTAAGATAAATCGTCAATTTCCATGTCATTCACAACATATTAAATTACTAAAATTCGCAAGAAAGTAAATAGCATAATTGTTTTCAAAAAGAGGGATGTGACACTTGGAACATACATCAAGGTCAGCAATACAATCTACAACCTTTGGAATAGTCTCCAAGGTTGGCAAACATACATAATTCAAATTAGGTTTGGACCTAAACAAACTTGCAGTGTGTTGGTTAACAGATTTGTCCTTCACAGATAACTACAAAAAAATGACTCAAAACACCTAGGAAGAAGGACTAATAGCACCAACAGTTGGAAAAGTTGCCATCAGATTGACAACTTTCCTCTGAATTTTAGAGGTACAAATCCCTCTTATGATATGCAATGAATGAAAACACAGGGTATGCTTTTAACCAGAAAGCAAGAAAGGTATACTAACACATATTCATAACCATGAGATAGATGTGAACAATTGATTTTAAAATGCAGTGAGTATAGACAAATAACACACAGTTTACTCATCCCACCCACAATTGATATCTAACTAGAAAAAGCCAGCCATACCTTCCTTTAGATTCAACTATATACAACAGAAATAGATTGAAGATAGATCACAGATTAACATAAGAATTGCAATCAACAAAAACATTTGTAGACACAAAGTTCTGAAAATAAATTCCATTTCTTCAATCAAACAAAGCACAAAGTCCCTGTAATATTCCCTGCACATAAACTGGGTTCAGGAAATACAACTGAAAAAAGAACAACAGAAAATTAAATTGGTTCTCTCTCTCCTATTTCATAGAACAACTGAAAAAGATCCTTCTTTATGCCAATGAATTGCATATTTATAGACTTTTCTCTGAGAACGTTTTCAGTTTCCATAACAATTTTGTAATTGTCTCTTTTAGGAAAGATTGCATAAATTAAATTTTTTAGCCATTCGTGCCCATAATTGTCTCTTTGGAAAGTGATACTAATTACCTTTGTTTCTAGTAACTATTTCTTTAGAACAAGAGTAAATAAAGGAACCTTCTCCTATAGTAATTGCTTTTTTTGGAGAATAAGTTACCGTAAAGGGAGACTTCACTTCCCCTCTCCACCAAGTTCTTGACATACTTTAACTATTTCAATCTAATCATTTTCATCAACCCATTTTTTTAACAAGACCATGCTTGGTCTCAGAATCTAGGCCTATCTACAATTTTCAGTATTCCGCTTCTTTCCTTTAGTCTGGACATATAAGGAAGGGGATAGTTCAATAATATCTCTTTCCTGGCTTGCTGCATCATTATTGGGCATGCAGATATCAAAAACATCCCTTCCTTTTGGAAGATCAATGCTAGGGATTTGACATAATGAATCATTGTGTTGTACCTTTGCATTTCTTAACTTCGTGCTTTCTGATATTCTTCCATCCTCCATATGACCATTGTGTTTTGCAGGCTTCTCAGTAGAAACATAAACAGGGGATTCCCAAATGTTGGATTTGAATAGCTTCTTTATTTGCAGAATAGAGATCTGTGTTGCTTTGCTGGATAGCATCTTCAGTGGTAAAATCAACCTCTCCAACATCTGCACCTAGCCTAAAAACTGTTCTATTTTTCCCATGCTTTCAGCATTCAAACGATAGTCGCGACCTTTATCTATGTTCCTACGAGTGTTGGTTGAGAAAATACTAGAAATGATATATAGTCGAGCTTTTATATTCAACATTTACCTTTGTTTCAAGGTTTCTAAAGCTTCTTCATTAGATCCATTTTGTGTATAGCCTGCAATGAGACAAGAAAAGTTCTACGTCGCCCTCCAGTGATCCATCCTTCCCTTCGAGCGTTGATCAGGAGTTTCACACTACATAACTTGAAGAGCTCTCTGCTATTATGTCTTGTCTATGTATCTACATTATGCATACATTTCTGCCAGGTTGCATTTCGAACATCTCTTAGTTTACAGGCATGATCAGGGAAGACATTGGTAAACATTATGAACTTAGCTTCACACCCACCATTTATGATTGCTTGAAAGTTTCTAAAGCCTTTTCAACAAATCTGTCGATAATTTGGTTGAAGAGAATTAATTTCATTCTCCAAATTGTGTCCACTTTCGTGAAGCTCCTTGATTTTAATACTGGACACAATAGCACGTACCATACTCAAGAAACATGATAGCTCAAGCTGTGCAGAACTACCAATAGATTATCAATACAGAATCACATCCTTACTACTTTTAACCCTTATGAAGACTTTTGAAACCTTATGATTGCCAGAGCTTTCAAAATCTGCAAGTCTATCTTCGCTTCACCATCCTATATTCTTTGAAACTGCATTCCTTTAAGGCAATTTGTCAAACGGTTCACTGTCAGCTTCAATTTCTCAGCGAACAACAGGATCAACCTCCCTCAATGCCTACACACACCAGAGTATTTCCAAATACAAATGCTTTTGCTTGGACACCATTGTGGTTTTGCTTGTGGCTTGGATAGGCTCCCATAACTAATCTGGGAACTCTCATTTGGCACAGCTAGGAGAATGTTGGAAACATCAGAGGAGCTTCAACTAAGTGTATTTCTTTACAAATTGAATGCATTTTATACTCATCCTATGATCATTGTACTCCATGAGATTACATCTCTCTGCGGCATCTTTCAAATGGTTCACATGCCTTGTCTCCTTCTTTACTGCAGGCCGTGAGATTCTGGCAAGGATTGGAGTTTAGCTTTACACTAGCCGATTGCATTCACTGTGAAAGTTTCTAAAGCCTTACAAATCCATCTGATGCGTATCCGGTAAAGGTATCTTTATTACTATGTTTCATCTGGTGATAGCTCTGGAGCATGGTATCTAAACCAATACCTGTAAAACTCTCCAACCTATTCAGCAAAGCCATTCTGTATGTATCACGCGTTCATTGCATTTCATGAAATCACAGTTCATGAGCAAGTAAGAGTGGTGACATGAGTATTGATGAAGAGGAAGATTTGAGAACTCATGAAGTCCCCGATAACAAAGGAGTTGTGTGATCGCTCTTTTTAAGAACTTTTGAACTTACAATTAGGAGTTCAGGAGTTTCAAAAACTCCCGACCTCGTGACAATAAGGAGCTCCCTTTCATAAAGTCACCAACTCTTTTTTTTTATAAATATGGCTTTAGTGAAGCCATAAATTACTAAACCTTGGGAGCCACCGTGAATGAATTTATTCTTCAAAACAAACATATCTGCCCACTTTTCACCATTTGAAAAACATAACCTCGTGGCAAGTAAAAATTTGGGACTTTGGAAGAATGAAAACGTGTCATAAGACAGACAAAATTCTCAATAACTTTACGCTATTAGCTCCATTTTGCACAAATTTTTGATAGTAGGGTAACTAAACCTTGAGGAGCAGAACCCAGAAATCGTTCAAACTCCAGCAAACAAAAGACCATATTTTGATTTCATTTGTGAATCATAGCCAGGGAAATGTGAAGCTGAAAATCTCACAAACGATAATGCCTTTCAACATGAATATTAGCCCGATTTGGGCAAAATAAGGATAAAATCATGCTCACCAAAGGGATTTTAACCAGCTAACACAAATTTGCAAAAATAATTATTTTCACATCTCGGTAGGCTAAGGCAAACAAAAGGGAATGCATTAAAATTTGCAAAAAAATTGGGTTCAAATTTTGAGGCAACAATGGGCTTTGATTGGGGACGAGGACTGAGAAGGATGAAGCAAGGAACCCAAGATCTCATGCGTGGACCAGTGCAAAATTCATTGGGCAGCAAAGTCAAAGGGTACAGGGGACAGGAGAGCCAGATCAATCCAAAAATGGAACAAAGAAGGAAAAAGAAACAACTATACTACCAGCACAACAAAAACTCCTACTATGTACATGGTCACGAAGACCCTACCTCAAGGGGCTCCAGAATGATCATACAAATCCAATAACAGGCTGGGAGAAATAAATACCAGAGTGGAAAACAGAAGTGTACCCGTGAAGCATTTGTAAGCTCAAAAACCATCTACTGATTATAAGCATAAATTTGAAATTCATATGGCAAAAGAACCTCCTGGGTGATATGTCAGAGCTAAACAACCACTTTGCATCATAAACATCTAGAATCTCTTCATCATGTTCTTGTGTATAATCATCCATTTCTGCAGTAGATGATTTAATGTCCCATGCCTGAAAATAACTTCGACTACCCAAGCCATCACAAAACAAATCATTAGCCACTGAAATTGAACCGAGTTTCATTGGAGAAGAATAAGAATCTATGTCACAAACAAAACTGTCATGTGGCTGGAAATCACTCTCAAATGGAATACTATCTTCTTTCTGAGCCGGAGTTGACTCATGTGTTATGTGAACCATTTTATCATCATCGTCCATAAGATGCAAATTACATGAAATGTCCTCTTCTCCACACAAAAATTCATCCTCATATGCATCAAGACACCAATTTGGAATATAAACAACCTTAGGCTCACTTTCATCATATCTATCATCTTCTACATTTTGTTTAAAAATTTTAGCATCCAAATTTTCAAAATGAAAAGACTTAAAGGTAAAATCATCTCCGACCTCTTCTTGCTATTGTCTCTCAATTTTATCTTGCTCTGGAAACTTGAAAGTTTCATATTCAGCTTGTGCACAAACTGGAGAAAAGACATTCAAGAGTTCATTTTTGTGCTGTGTACTTTCAAGTTGTTCTTCATCATTTGCGAAGGTAAATGATTGCATTTCTATAGAAAATAAGGGGGACAAAACAACACTATTTGTACTACCCTTATTACAACAAGCATCATGACTGGATTGTTCATTTTCTACACTAGTCGAGGAGTTTTCAGATTGATTTTCATCATCCTCAAAATGCAAATAATATGTCTCAATTCTTCTATTCAGATGAGATTTAATTTTAGCAACATTTTCACTTCCACCAAAGTGCTCTGAACTAAAAACAGAGAGATTACAACTTTCGGCAGAGGCAAGCTGTGTAATTTGAAAATGTATAGGATGAAAACTTTGTTTACACGTGATAGACTTTTCTACAGGCTCACTATTCAAATTGCTCACAACCTAATTTTCTTTCCATAACCCACTAGTAATCAAGTCATCTTCAATTTCCATAGCCTCTTGTTGTGCAATTTTTATGTCATTTACTTTACTTCTTTTTAATTCAAATTGAACATTTGGATGTAGAGAAGAAATAAAAATGCAAAGTTGAAGTTGCTTACTTGGCTGAATATGGACTGGAATTTTTCTGAGCAGCCGGTTGAATCTATCCACGAAGTCTCTGATGGATTCACCTTCTTGTTTTTTAATATTGAAGAATTGATTCAGTAGAGCAACTTCATCAACAGGACCCTTATACCTAGCCAAGAACTTCTTCTTCAAAGAATCCCAATCAGTTATGCATTTATCTTTTAAATAGAAAAATGAATCTGCTGTAGGCCCAACCAATGATTCAATAAATAATCTAACAAAAACATCTTCCTCATTTACCCCCAAGATGCCACATGCAACCGTGAATGCTAGAATATGATTTTCAGCATCTTGATGGTGTTGTCCACTAAATTTTAGGAAGTGCTTTCTTGATCCCTTAGGCAATGGTGAATATTGTGACAAGGAAAGAGGCCCAAAGTGATTTCCCCATGGCTGAGAAGAAATCAATGCCATTATGTAAACTTGAAAATAAATCAGCAAAGGTCTTCACTAGACAGAAAGTTTCTAAGTACATTTTCTCACAGGGCCACCAACCTCTGTCCTCAGGGAGGCACCTTCAAATTTCTGGGGAAGCAATAGCACTAATCTTTCAATTTCAAATCCCCAATAGAGTCACCAAAAATCTATTGGTTAATAGATTTGTCCTTCACAGATAACTACAAAAAAATGACTCAAAACACCCAGGAAGAAGGACTAATAGCACCAACAGTTGGAAAAGTTGCCATTGTTTTGACAACTTTCCTTTGAATTTTAGAGGTACAACTCCCTCTTAAGATATGCAATGAATGAAAACACGGGGTGTGCTTTTAACCAAAAAGCAAGAAAGGTATACTAACACCTATTCATAACCATGAGATAGATGTG
The DNA here is from genome assembly GCA_027924645.1 of Cunninghamia lanceolata. Lineage (NCBI taxonomy): Eukaryota > Viridiplantae > Streptophyta > Pinopsida > Cupressales > Cupressaceae > Cunninghamia > Cunninghamia lanceolata. The sequence continues at coordinate 26,495,460 of BSBN01000213.1, read as the reverse complement.
AACAATTGATTTTAAAATGTAGTGAATATAGACAAATAACACACAGTTTTCTCATCCCACCCACAATTGATATCTAACTAGAAAAAGCTAGGCATACCTTCCTTTAGATTCAGCTATATACAATAGAAATAGATTAAAGATAGATCACAGATTAACATAAGAGAATTGCAATCAACAAAAATATTTGCAGACACAAAGTTCTGAAAATAATTTTCATTTCTTCAATCAAACAAACCACAAAGTCCCTGTAATATTCCCTACACATAAATTGACTTTAGGAAATACAACTGAAAAAGAACAATAGAAAATTAAATTGGTTCTCCCTCCCCTGTTTCATAGAACAAACGAAAAAGATCCTTCTTTATGCCAATGAATTACATATTTATAGACTTTTCTCTGAGAACTTTTTCAGTTTCCATAACAGTTTTGTTACTGCCTCTTTTAGGAAAGATTGCATAAATTAATTTTTTTAGCCTTTCATGCCCATAATTGTCTCTTTGGAAAGTAATACCAATTACCTTTGTTTCTAGTAATTGTTTCTTTAGAACAAGAGTAAATAAAGGAACCTTCTCCTATAGTAATTGCTTTTTTTGGAGAATAAGTTACCGTAAAGGGAGACTTCACTTCCCCTCTCTGCCAAGTTCTTGACATACTTTAACTATTTCAATCTGATCATTTTCATCAAGCCATTTTTTTAACAAGACCATGCCTGGTCTCAGAATCTACGCCTATCTACAATTTTCAGTATTCTGCTTCTTTCCTTTAGTTTGGACATATAAGGAAGGGGATAGTTCAATAAGATCTCTTTCCTGGCTTGTTGCATCATTATTGGGCATGCAGATATCAAAAACATCCCTTCCTTTTCGAAGATCAATAATACGGATCTAACATAATGGATCACTGTGTTGTATCTTTCCATTTCTTAACTTCACGCTTTATGATATTCTTCCATCCTCCATATGACCATTGTGTTTTGCAAGCTTCTTAGTAGAAACATAAACTGGGCATTCCCGAATTTTGGATTTGAACAGCTTCTTTATTTGCAGAATAGAGATCTGTGTCGCTTTGCTGGATAGCATCTTAATTGGTAAAATCAACCTCTCCAACATTTGCACCCAGCCTAAACATTGTTCTATTTTTCCCATGCTTTCAGTATTCAAACGATAGTTGCGGCCTTTATCTATGTTCCTATAGGTGTTGGCTGATAAAATACTGGAAATGATATATAGTCAAGCCTTTATATTCAACATTTACCTTTGTTTCAAGGTTTCTAAAGCTTCTTCACCAGATCCATTTTGTGTATAGCCTGTAATGAGACAAGAAAAGTTCTACATCACCCTCTAGTGATCCATCCTTCCCTTCGAGCACTAATCAAGAGTTTCACTCTACATAACCTGAAGAGCTCTCTTCTATTATGTCTTGTCTATGCATCTACATTATGCATACATTTTTGCCAGGTTGTGTTTCAAACATCACTTACTTTACAGGCACGATTAGGGAAGACACTGGTAAACATTATGAACTTAGCTTCACACCCGCCATTTGTGATTGCTTGAAAGTTTCTAAAGCCTTTTCAACAAATCTGTCAATAATTTGATTGAAGAGAATTAATTTCACTCTCCAAATTGTGTCCACTTTTACGAAGCTCCTTGAGATTTTAATATTGGACACGATAGCACGTACCATACTCAAGAAACATGATAGCTCAAGCCGCACAAAACTACCAACAGATTGTCAATACAGAATCACATCCTTACTACTTTTAACCCTTATGAAGACTTTTGAAACCTTATGATTGCCAGAGCTTTCAAAATCTGCAAGTTTATCTTCGCTTCACCATCCTGTATTCTTTGAAACTGCATTCCTTTAAGGCAGTTTGTCAAACGGTTCACTGTCAGCTTCAATTTCTCAACGAACAATAGGATCAACCTCCCTCAATGCCTACCCCCACCAGAGTATTTCCAAATACAGATGCTTTTGCTTGGACACCACTGTGGTTTTGCTTGTGGCTTGGATAGACGCCCATAACTAATCCAAGAACTCTCATTTGGCACAACTAGGAGAATACTGGCAACATCAGAGGAGCTTCAACTCAGTGTATTTATTTACAAATCAAATGCGTTTTATACTCATCATATGATCATTGCACTCCATGAGATTACATCTCTCTGCAACATCTTTCAGATGGTTCACATGCCATGTCTCCTTTACTGCAGGCCACAGGATTCTAGCAAGGATTGGAGTTTAGCTTTACACTAGCTGATTGCATTCACTATGAAAGTTTCTAAAGCCTTACAAATCCATCCGATGCATATCCGGTAAAGGTATCTTTATTACTATGTTTCATCTGGTGATGGCTATGGACCATGGTGTCTGAACCAATACCTGCAAAACTCTCTAACCTGTTCAGCAAATCCATTATGTATGTATCATGCGTTCATTGCATTTCATGAAATCACAGTTCATGAGCAGGTAAGAGTGGTGACATGAGTATCATTGAAGAGGAAGGTTTGAGAACTCATCAAGTCCCCGGTAACAAAGGAGTCACGTGATCATTCTTTTTAAGAACTTTTGAACTTACAATTAGGAGTTTGGGAGTTTCAAAAACTCCCGACCTCGCGACAACAAGGAGCTCCCTTTCATAAAGTCACCAACTCTTTTTTTTTTTTTTATAAATATGGCTTTAGTGAAGCCATAAATTACTAAACCTTGGGAGCCACTATGAATGAATTTATTCTTCAAAACAAACATATCTGCCCACTTTTCACCCTTTGAAAAACATAACCTCGCGGCAAGTAAAAATTTGGGACTTTGGAAGAATGAAAATGTGTCATAAGCCAAAGACAAAATTCTTAATAACTTTCTACTATTAGCTTTGTTTTGCAAAAAAAATTGATAGTAGGGTAACTGAACCTCGGGGAGCAGAACCCAGAAATCGTTCAAACTCCAGCAAACAAAAGACAATATTTTGATTTCATTTGCGAATCATAGCCAAGGAAATGTGAAGCTGAAAATCTCACAAACGGTAATGCCTTTCAACATGAATATTAGCCTGATTTGGGTGAAATAAGGATAAAATCATGCTCACCAAAGGGATTTTAACCAGCTAACATAGATTTGTAAAAATAATTATTTTCACATCTTGGTAGGCTAAGGAAGACAAAAGGGAATGCATTAAAATTTGCAAAAAATTTGGGTTCAAATTTTGAGGCAACACAAAGAAAATGAATGAATGAAGAACACTTCACGACTTAGCTTGGACCCAAATACATCTTCACATGCTTCAAAATGTTTCTACAATCCATGAAACACATCCGCAAAGAGTGTTAGCACCCAAGTCGACCAAACTAGTGCAAACACCAAGAGTACTTAGGCACACGCTTACAAGAACTCAATCATAGCTTGTGGATCAAGCACACACCTTCAACACAATCTGGAGACATCCATGAACAACATAAAATCACCTGGGAGGCAACAAATCTAGCTACAATAAGTTTCATTTGAAGACAACAAATCTCACTTGAAGACAACTTACAAACAACACTGCTAAGTTCTGCTACTCAGTAACTTGGTTTCCAGAGCACCAAATCACAAATCCTTTGGAATGAAGATAGATAAGGACATTATAAAAATATGTCTAGAACTGCATCACCTAAAACCACTCTGCAGAGAAAACTGGAGCAAAATACTTTCTCCTAGACACCTCTGCACAACTTAGAAACTCTGTCAAATACAGTCTTCCAATTGGTGAACACAACTTCTATTGCACAATGATCCGAACCACCAAATTCTAGATTTAGCACCTTTAAACACTTCTCTAAAATATATCTAAATCTCATACTCTGATCTTTGACACAGAAGAAATGCGGAGCAAAAACTCAGATAGTATCCTGCAAGCCACATTACTCTGCAACACACTGTTTCCACTTGGAGAGAAAATTTTCTCAAAAGCGCTTGGAAACTCAGCAACATGAACAATATGCTAGCATTATCTAGCACTTCTTCAAGTTATTCAAATCACCTTAACTTGACAACTCAATCAAGCAACAAGCAGTCAATAGCAAAAGACATAGTTGACACCAATGACAACACAATCATGTTGACATCAGTGACAACACTGGTTAGCACATACTTGCAACAATCTCCCCCTTTGTCATTGATGGCAACATATGATGTGAAAGACCATCATGACAGAATTTTGCACTAATCTCATCCTCCCCCTTTCTTTTATACATCTTACTCTCTCTTTTGTTTTTCACATGAACTCTCTCCCCCTTTGATATCAATGGCAAAGGGTGACACACCTTCTCCAAAATTTTCCCCCTGAATATGATACAACACATAGTTGTAGTGTCCTTATCTTCTTTGAATACTTCCATCTACTTGCAACAATCTTCTATGCTTCTACTTGCTCCCCCTGAGGGGTGGCCTCTTGGTGCAAGAGCACCTTAGCAATTGTTAGTCAAATGTTGTAAATAGGTGTCTTTGGTTGAGTTTTAGTATGTTCAAACTTAGTTTTGATACAATAAGGTCTAATTAAGACCATCTTTGATGTATTTGTGTTACATAGGGTCTAGGTGTGCAATTTTGGTCCCTTTTGTTAATTGTTACATTGTAAAGTGTTGATATATGGAAGTTGAAGGGTCACGATTTGATTTTTGGTGGGAAACCCATTGGAATTTAGTTGAAACATGATAAAAAGCCTCAAAAATCTTTGAGGCAAGTGGTTGAAGGTTGAAAAAGGTGGATAATGAACAAAACAATGCAAAATACCCTATTTTCGTGATCATTTTTTGTGTTTTCTTACTGTTTCTGTGACTGTACGACCTTGTACGACCCAGTCATGCTCTGCAACTCATTTTAATGGTTGGTGCTCTATATCTACTTTTGATTGTAGGTGGTTTGGTGTAATATCATTATACTTGAAGGATTTTATGGTCGTTTGTTTGAGAATAGCTAATAAAAACAGGGTTTAGGGTTTTGTGTGAACAAATTAAATTTGTGAGCATTTCCACCAATGAAATCCCTTGAAACTGAGTAGAATGAAGGTATACAATGTATATTCAATTATTTTGGTGATTTTGTGAGCAAGGTGTGAAGTTGAAGTGGGTTTTGATCAAACCCTAGCATGCATACCCTATTTTTTAGGCTTTTGTGAGGGTTTAGGCTTGAAATCTTGAAACTCAGAGACTTGGTGACTAATTCTATCCATGAAACCTACATAATCCATCCATTGGCAATGTATTGAAAGTCCTCAAGTAGATTTTGGAAGTTGGGAGGTTGAAATCCACATAGTTGCTTTGGAAAAGTGGCCTAATTAGGCTTAGGTGTAGTAACAACAGTCAATTGATGAGTGGTTTGGTCTAAAACAACCATATCCCATTTCTTGCTATGTTAAATAAGGCCTTAAAGGGTACTTAAAAAGGTATTTTGTTTGTGGTTCAGAGGCCTCATTCGGAAGATATGTTGAAAAAACCTAATTAGGAGGGCTATAAGGCATAAAGGGGGTCATTGAATGATATCCATAACTCTAAGTTTTTGAAACTTGTAAACTGGTTCCTTAGAGTGTAGAAGATCATTTCACCTTCTGCATCTAGTGGTATCAGAGCTTAGGTTTTGATTGGAAGTGAGAAAGTGAATGAGAATTGGCATAAGCAAGATGCCTCTAAAGAATAATCTAATGGCCAAAGAGGTTAAAGAACTGAAAGAATAGATGCTCTAGAAAGAGAGGCTCTATAAGGAGTCCCAAGAAGCAACCCTTGCCAGAATAGCAGCACTGGAGAAGAATCAGAGAAAAGGAATGGTCAGTGGTGACCAAAGTGACAAGGAGGATGAGGGTGAGAGTGAGAACCCTCCAATAGAAGTCTAGGATGAGGATGAGGACTTGGACCCTGATGAAGCAAGAATAAGCAGGATGTTAAGGGCTGTCAAGGGTGACAATACTCCAAAGGTGAAAGTTGAAGTACCCATGTATGGTGGAAAGATGGACAATGAAGAAGTTTTGGCTTGGATTGATGCTTTGGATAATATCTTTGAGTTTGAAGAAATAGAAGACAATAAGAAAGTGAAGTTTGCAAAACTAAGTTGAAGGGCCCTGCCTTGATATGGTGGAACTTTGTCCAAGAAAAAAGAGAAAAGAAGGGTAAGCCTAAGATAAGTTCATGGGATTGGATGGCAGCCAAAGTGAAGACATAATTCCTTCCTATAGATTATGCAATACAAACCTTTAGAAGGCTGCAAAATTTAAAGCAAAGGGAGTTAGATGTGATGACATATACTGAGGAATTCCATAGACTGAGCATAAGGGCAAGACATACTGAAGATGGAGTAGAGAAAATGGCAAGACACTTGAATGGGCTTAGGCTCAATGTACAAGATGAGATCGACCTTACAACTCCTAAGGCAGTTGAGGAGTGCTTCCAATTGGCTGTCAAAGTAGAGGAGAGAATCAAGAGGAGAAAAGAGTAGCAATCAGTTTGGACACCCAGCTTGGAAGTGACCAGACAAGCAAGCATCAAGTTCTCATGGAGGTGAAAGGACTCAAATTGTGTAAGAGGAGGATAGGGAAAGTGTGAATTCACCTTCTCTACATGTTGTCCTAGAAGTGGGTGAATCCTTGATGTTTAGGAGGACATTGATCAAGTGCCAACCACCAAAGAATTCTAACAAAGGAAAGCATTATTTAGGATAAATTGTAAAGCATAGGGAAAGGTATGTAAGGTAGTGATAGATTCGGGTTCTACTGATAATCTTGTGTCTTTAGAGATGATAGAAAAACTAAAAATAAAAAGGAATCCACATCCAACACCCTACAAAGTTTCATGGCTCAATAAGGGTCAGCACATTTTGGTGAATGAGTAGGCTTGGGTTGAATTTAGCATTGGTATCTACAAGGATAAAATATTATGTGACATCATCCCTATGGATGTGTGCCATGTGCCCATAGGAAGGCCATGGCAGTTTGATAGGAAGGCCAAACATGATGGGGAGAAGAACATATATGTGATAGAGAAGCATGGGGTGTCATACACCCTTACACCCATACAAGAAGATAACAGTGCTATTCATGGAGGACCAAGTGTGATGGTGGTCAAGGAGAAAGAGTTCTTGAGGAGCTTGAATGAGGAAGACATTGGTTATGCCATCATTGGGAAGCCCGCATCAACTAAGATAGCAGCAGATGGAGAAGAGATACCCAAAGAAGTTCAGACCCTGTTGGACAAATATAAAGATATAGTGGCAGATGAGCTCCCTAGATCTTTACCTCCTATAATCTAGATGTGAGTCATCATATTGATCTCATACCTGGTGCGAACTTGCCAAACAAGGCTGCATACAAAATGACACCCAAGCAAAATGAGGAGATAAGAAATCAGGTCCAAGAGTTATTGCATAAAGGTCTCATAAGGGAAAGCTTAAGCCCTTGTGCTGTGCCTACTGTTTTGGCACCCAGGAAGGATGGTTAGTAGAGGTTATGTACTGACTCAAGAGCAATCAACAAAATTACAATCAGATATAGATTCCCTATACCTGGATGGAAGACTTGATGGACCGTTTAGTAGGTGCATGTTATTTCTCAAAGATTGATTTGAAAAGTGGGTACCATTAGATCAGAATAAGGGAAGGAGATGAGTCAAAAACTGCCTTCAAAACCAATGAGGGCTTGTATGAGTGGCTAGTGATGCCATTTGGGTTGTCTAATGCCCCAAGCACATTTATGAGGCTGATGAATGAGGTCCTAAAATAGTTCATAGGCAGATTTGTGGTGGTGTACTTGGATGACATCCTTGTATACAGCAAGACAAAGGAGGAACACCTGCAACACTTGGACATGGTGTTAAAGAAGTTGGATGAGGAGAAGCTAATGATCAATCTCAAGAAATGTGAGTTCATGAAAGAAGAACTTGTCTACCTTGGCTTTGTGATCCCCAAAGGTACCTTGAAGATGGACCCCACCAAATTAGAAGCCATACTCAATTGGCCAACCCCAAAGTCAACAGGAGAGGTAAAAAGTTTCCATGGCCTTGCTACTTTCTATAGGAAATTTATCAAGAACTTCAGTCATATATGCTCACCCATCATTGACACCATTAAGGGAGATAAAAGGAAAAGATTTTCGTGGATTGAGGAGGTAGAAAGAAGTTTTCAATACTTGAAAAGTAGAGTGGCTCAACAACCTATTCTTGCCTTACATGATTTCAACAAGGTCTTCACAGTGGAGTGTGATGCTAGTGGACTTGCAGTTGGAGTAGTTTTGAGCCAAGAGGGCAGACTAGTGGCCTTCTTCAGTGAAAAGCTCAATGAGGCCAAAAGAAAGTACTCATCAGATGACTTGGAGCTCTATGCAATGGTGCAATCCCTCAAGAAGTGGAGGCACTACCTTTTTCCAAAGGAGTTCATTATTTTCACAGATAATCATGCACTTAGTTTCTTGAATAGTCAAGACAAGTTGAGTCATAGGCAGATGAAGTGGGTAGAATACTTGCAGGCCTACACCTTCACAATCAAGCATAAGAAAGGACAATCAAAAAAAGTTGTTGATGCTTTGAGCAGGAGGTATATGATGGTGCAAGAAATCTAACTTCAAAGTGTGGGGATAGATGCACTAAAAGGTATGTATAAGGATGATGATGATTTTAAGGAACCATATGTTGTTTGCAGTCAGTTTCAGAATACTTTTCATAGTGAGTTCTCTGATTTTGTGTTGCAAGATGGAATATTGTTTAAGGGTGCTTAGTTGTGTGTGCCTAAGTGCTCTATGAGAACCAACTTGATAAGGGAGAAGCATTGTAGTAGTTTAGGTGGACATTTTGGTTTTGACAAAACCTTAGAGTAGGTGAAGAGGTTCTACCATTGGCGAAGGATGTATATAGATGTTAAGAAGTTTGTTGAGAGTTGTGGAATTTGTCAAAGGGCCAAGGGCTCTAGTTCAAATGTAGGACTTTATCAGCCCCTTCCAATACCTAGTAGGCCATGGGAACATGTAAGTATGGATTTTGTATTGGGCTTACCCAAAACCCAAAGGGGAGTGGACAGTGTGTTTGTAGTTGTGGATAGATTTAGTAAAATGACCTATTTTATTCCTTGCAAATGCACAAATGATAACTCAAATATTGCAGGCTTATTTTTCAAAGAAATAGTTAGAATCCATGGGTTACCACTCATTATAGTTTCAGACAGAGACTCTAATTTCATAGGTCTCTTTTGGAGGACCTTGTGGAGAAAATTGGGAACAAATATGGCCTTCAGTACTGCCTATCACCCACAAATAGATGGGCAGACTAAGGTAGTCAATAGATCATTGGGAAACTTGCTTAGTTGCCTTACAAAAGAAAATAGACAGCAATGGGATCTTGTTCTCCCATAGGTAGAGTATGCTTATAATGACTCCATTAATAGAAGCATAGGGAAGAGCCCTTTTGAGGTGGTGTATGAGCTAAAACCAAGAGGTGTTTTTGAGCTCAGAGATCTGAGTGGATTGGAGAAGAGCAGTGCAGAGGGGGAGGAATTTTCCATAGCCATGAAGGACATACATGAACAAGTTAGGGAGAACCTCAAGAAAAGTGTGAAAAAGTACAAGGAGCATGCTAATTTGAAAAGGAGAAATGTTTAGTTCAAGGTAGGGGATTTAGTGCTTGCACATCTAAAGAAGGAGAGGTTACGTAAGGGAAAATACACCAAACTACAGATGAAAAAGATTAGGCCATGCAAGGTGGTCCACAAATTTGGGGAGAATGCATATGAGATAGAACTCCCTCCTGGAGTTGCTATCTCACCCATATTAAAATTTTGTGTATGCAAAGCTGAAATAAAGATTAATCTGTAACAATTAATGAACAATTATTTTGCACATTCAATCCAATGTAGAAGAGAAGAGAAGAGAAGAGAAAAAGATTGCACACTATTTACGTGGAGAAACCCTTTCGGGAAAAAACTCCACACTCAAAGATGTTTCCTGCTTGTATTAAATCTCTTTGGAAAAAGATTACATTCAATACTGAAATTCTTCTAAGTCCTTGATGCACTTCAAAAGCTTCTTGAAACTTCAAACCTATAAAAAACTTCAAAAGCTTCTTGCTTTTTTCTTGAAAAGCTTTTTTAATAAAAAAGTTTCTTTCTTTTTTATTCTAAGTCAAAAAAGCTTCTTGTTTTTTTCTTCTAAGTCAAAAAAGCTCTTTGCTTTTTTATTCTAAGTCTTTTACAAAAAACTTCTTGCTTTTTTTGTCTTTGTTTTTTCCTCAAATCAACTCTCTGGAAAATGTATGGGATTTTTAATTAAAAACAAAAACCCTCTTTTAATTCAAAAGCTTGAAACTCAAATTATAATAAATTACAATTGATAACATAACTTCCAAAGCTAATACAAAAATCAAGCTCACTTAAATTGAGAAGATTGAACTCAAACAAAGTCCAAGCTTTGAGTTAACTGCCCCTTCATGATGTGTGCACACAAGTATGCTAAAAATAGCTTTGCCAACATCAAACATATTTCTAAATAAAAGCAACAACTGAAAGTTCAAAAATTGGATGCTCAAGTTAGCCCAATCTATTTCAGTCAACTGAAGTGATCAACACACACCAATTCTCATGCAACAACTTGCACAATTGATGTCTCCAATGTTATTTTGAATTACCTTGTTTTGTACATGCAAGTGACATGAAAACACTAGATTCAACATGCAACTAATACCCATTACCTGAAACACTGAGATGTACCATCCTGCAACTTTCGGGAGTTGGAGTGTCCTACAAGTAATATCTTAAAACTAACATGCACCTGACATGCAAGCATTTTCAACAACATGCAACTGATACCCATTTCCTGAATCACTGAGATGTACCATCCTGAAACTTTTTAGAGTTGGAGTGTTCTACAAGTAATCTCACAAAACTAACATGCAAGGTCATATAATTGACATGCAAGAACATGCAAGGTCAAACAAGTCCATAGGAATGACATGCAACAACATGCAAGCACATGCAAGTGGCATGCAACAACATGCTATTGGGAATTAAGCTGTCTCAACCTTGGTAATTCTCTACATTTGTAATGTTTGTATTTATTATTCAATTGCCTATGTTGTAAATAATTGAAAATTCCACTTTGTCATATTATGGGATGTGGCACGGTGATGTGTCAATCCTACATGGTTTATAACAACTTGTTATTTTGTCCTCACATGAGGAGATAGGTGTCCCACTTAGTGGTAGGAATATTCTGCCATGTGTCGGCATCTTCTATGTTGTGTAACGAATGTTTGACCGAAACGGTTATGACGGATTCCTATGACGAATCTATGACATGTAAGAGTCGAGAATAGAAGGTTGTAAGACAGGTAATGACATGTGTCATGTAGCATCTTTGAATGAGGCATATTTGGGTGCCCCAAGGTGGAATATGATGTGTTGTAAGAGAATATGCTATTTATAGAACGTGTATGACAGATTCTCTTATAGCTGTAAGTTGTAACCGCTATGACAGATTCTATGACGGTCGTAAGTGTCGTAAGAGCATCTGTCATAGCCCATTTTGGAAATAGGTGACCTCTTTGGGATGAGAGCTGTGGACAAGTGTCAAACACATTCTGCAATGTTGACCAAGTGTCCCTAGGCGTGGGTTTTGGTCCAAGATGCCATATTGGACGCCCATTCCAAGATAGGTCCAATATTGCCTTGTATTTTCTTTATATACAGGTGCTTGGAGATGGAGTTTGTATCACAGGTTTACAGGTACTGTTATGCTTCCAGATTGACTCCAGACATGAGTGTCAAAGACCATTAAAGCTTGCATTGCAAGTGTATTGTAAACATTCTTTCAGATTTGTTAATACATTGTGCAGGTTTCTGATTGTGGGGTTTTTCACTCGACAAGGGTTTTCCCCACCGTAAATATTTGTTTCTCTTCTTCTGTCTACTTTTTGGTTCTTGTGTTTTGCTGTAATATCTCATGTTAATGGTTTAACATTGCTGTAATAGTTAGGATAAAGTTGAATTTGCATAGCCCTCTCCTCAAAAGATTAGTGTAGGAAGCATTTTCTGCACACCTAGCTTCCTTTCAGTTGGTATCAGAGCTTGATCACCTTTGGTCCTAGTTGTAGGGTAGGGGTTTTTTGAGCTAATCTTAGGTTGAGTGGGAGTTTGTGCAGAGCATTTTGTATCTTATTACAGCAAGGAGATGGCAGACACATCAGGAAGGTTTGAAGTAGAGAAGTTCAATGGCAGTAATTTCGAGCTGTGGAAGCTCAAAATGGAAGACATGTTAGTTGACCGAGACCTTTGGGAAAGTGTGAATGCAACTAAACCAGCTACAATGACTCAAGATGAGTGGGATCTCAAGGATCAGAAGGTTAAGAGTCTCATAAGACTTAGTCTTGCCGATTCTGTGTTTTTAAATGTCCATGAGGAGACTACTACAAAACTCCTTCGGAAGAAGTTGGGGGATGTGTATCAAGCCAAATCCCTAGTCAATAAACTTTTCCTGAGAAAGAAGTTGTATTCTCTTCGAATGGAGAATGGAGGATCCGTGGCTGAGCATATGAATGCCTTTAATATGCTGGTTGCACAATTAACATCTATCGGTGTAAAGATGGAGGAGGAGGATCGGTGTATGACCCTGCTTTGTTCTGTACCGGACTCATGGGATCATCTTGTCATGGCAATTGGAAGCACCACATCCACATTCAAAATGGAAGAAGTGGTTTCTTCATTGTTGTTTAAAGAGATGTAGAGAAAGTCTTCTGAGGCAGCTAAAGAAGCCCTTGCAGTTCATGGAAGACCCAAGGAGAAAGGGAAGAAGGACAAGAAAGATGAGAAGGGTAGATCTAAATCCCGTGGGAGATCCTAATCTCCTGGAAAGTCCAAGGCTCTTTGTTGGAACTGTGGCAAGACTGGGCATTTTCGAAAGGAATGCAAAGAGGAGAAGAAGAAAAAGAAGAAAGCTCCTAATTCAAATTCTGACAAATCACAAGATGACAGTGATGCTTTCATCGCAGCCATGGCAACCCATGCATTTGATGATGTGTGGCTAATCAACTCTGGCGCATCATTCCACATGACCTCGCATAGAGACTGGTTCACTAAGTATGAGGAGTTTAATGGTGGAAAGGTGTATCTGGGTGATGACTCTCATCTGAAGATCATTGGTCGTGGAAGAGTCTCTATCTGATTCCTTGATGGTTGAGTGAAGGGGATCTCTGGGGTTATGCACATCCCAGGCTTAGCATGGAACCTACTTTCTGTAAGTAGTTTGAATGATACAGGTGTGTAGGTTGTCTTTTCGAAAGAAGGATGCAAGATGACTAGAGGATCTATGGTGCTTGCTAAGGGTACTCGAAGAGGTACTTTGTTTCAGCTGGAAGCATGCATTGCACAATGCAATAGATCTTTTGACTCAAGGAAGAGGGCAGCAGTCACTTCATCCCCACCATCTGAACGAGCAGTGAAGAAATATGTTGTTTCTAGTCTTGATGGTTGTAATCGTGCATTGGAAGTTAAACTTCTTGTAGAAAAGATAATGTTATGGCATAAGAGATTTGGCCACATTGGTGAGAAGGGTCTGCGTACCCTAAAAAATAAGAACCTCGTTGAGGGGTTAGATGATTGTAATCTTGAGTTTGACTTTTGCGAACATTGCATTTATTGAAAACAAAACCATGTTCAGTTTTACTCGAGTTCTCATAAGTCTTCTGGTGTGTTGGACCTTATTCATTCTGATGTGTTTGGTCCTGTTAATGTTCCTTCATTATCAAAATTTGTATACTTTGTATCTTTTATAGATGATTACAGTGGAAGGACATGGATTTATTTTCTCAGAAGCAAATCTGAAGTCTATAGCAAGTTTAAGAAGTCTTTGTATGGTTTGAAACAATCCCCTAGGAGATGGTACTTGAAGTTTGATGCCTTTGTGTTGTCAATTAGATTTGTGAGATCGAAATCGGATCACTATGTGTATTATAAATTTGATGGTGATCGTATTCTCATTGTTGCACTATATGTTGATGATATATTGCTCATTGGGAAGGGTAAAAATATGATTTCTAATTTTAAGTCTTAGTTGTCAGCTCAGTTTGAAATGAAAGATTTAGGGGCAGCCAGGTACATTCTAGGAATGGAAATCAGAAGAGATAAAACCAACAGAAAACTTTGGTTAAGCCAAAGTGAGTATGTGAAGTCCATGTTGGACAGATTCAGCATGGCAGATTGCAGACCATTGTGTGTTCCTGTTTCTTTGGGGACAAAGTTATCTGTTGAGGATTGTCCAAAATCTCCTAGTGAGGTGGAGGACATGAGCAGAGTACCTTAGGCTAGTGCTATTGGCAATTTGATGTATGCTATGGTCTGCACAAGACCAAACATTGCCCAAGCAGTGGGAGTCCTTAGTTGATTTATGGCTAATCCGGGACGGGTTCATTGGGATGCAGTTAAGCAAGTGTTCAAATATTTGAGGGGTACTTCCAAGTATTCCATTTGCTATCATGGTAATGTTTCAGGACCTCTGCATTCTGTTGATATTCATTGATTTGTGGATTCATACTGGGTAGGTGACATTGACAGCAGGAGATCCACTAGTGCTTATGTTTTTACACTGTTTGGTGGTGCTATTAGTTGGATGAGTAAGCGACAACCTGTTGTCACTTTGTCCACGACAGAAGCTGAGTATATGGCAGCAACTCATGCTTGTAGGGAAGCCATTTGGCTTAAGAGATTGTCTTCCAATATTAGAGTTGATGCAGGTCAGATCACGATCAGTTGTGATAGTCAAAGTTTAATTTGCCTTGCAAAGAATCCAACTTTCCATGCTAGAACCAAGCACATTGATGTTTAGTTTCACTTCGTGAGGGACATGGTTGAGGATGGAAAGGTAAATTTGGAGAAGGTAGATACTTTGAAGAATGTTGCAGATGCATTGACGAAACTAGTGGGCACAAAGAAGCTCAAATGGTGTTCGGAGTCTATGCGCCTCTCGGCCTATAACAGTTAAATCCTATTTTTCTATTGGCTCTTACAAGGTGTTCGACAAGTGGGAGAATGTTGGGAATTAAGGTGTCTCAACCTTGGTAATTCTCTGCATTTGTAATGTTTGTATTTATTATTCAATTGCCTATGTTGTAAATAATTAGAAATTCCACTTTGTCATATTGTGGGATGTGGCACGGTGATGTGTCAATCCTACATGGATTATGACAACTTGTTATTTTGTCCTCACATGAGGAGATAGGCATCCCACTTAGTGGTAGGAATATTTTGCCATGTGTCGGCATCTTATATGTTGTGTAAGGAATGTTTGACCAAAATGGTTATGATGGATTCCTATGACGAATCTATGACATGTAAGTTTCGAGAATAGAAGGTTGTAAGACAGGTAATGACATGTGTCATGTAGCATCTTTGAATGAGGCATATTTGGGCGCCCCAAGGTGGAATATGATGTGTTGTAAGAGAATATGCTATTTATAGCATGTGTATGATAGATTCTCTTACAGCTGTAAGTTGCAACCACTATGACAGATTCTATGACGGTCGTAAGTGTCGTAAGAGCATCTGTCATAGCCCATTTTGGAAATAGGCGACCTCTTTGGGATGGGAGTTGTGGATAAGTGTTAGACACATTATACAATGTTGAACAAGTGTCCCTAGGCATGGGTTTTGGTCCAAGATGCCATATTGGACGCCCATTCCAAGATAGGTCCAATATTGCCTTGTATTTTCTTTATATACAGGTGCTTGGAGATGGAGTTTGTATCACAGGTTTATAGGTACTGTTATGCTGCTGGATTGACTCTAGACACAAGTATCGAAGACCATTGAAGCTTGCATTGCAAGTGTATTGTAAACATTCTTTCAGATGTGTTAATACATTGTACAGGTTTCTGAGTGTGGGGTTTTTCACCCGATAAGGGTTTTCCCCACTGTAAATCTTTGTCTCTCTTCTTCTGTCTACTTTCTAGTTCTTGTGTTTTGCTACAATATCTCATGTTAATGGTTTAACATTGCTGTAATAGTTAGGATAAATTTGAATTTACATAGCCCTCTCCTCAAAAGATTAGTGTAGGAAGCATTTTCCGCACACCTAGCTTCCTTTCAGTTGGTATCAGAGCTTGATCACCTTTGGTCCTAGTTGTAGGGTAGGGGTTTTTTGAGCTAATCTTAGGTTGAGTTGGAGTCTGAGCAGAGCATTTTGTATCTTATTGCAACAAGGAGATGGCAGGCACATCAGGAAGGTTTGAAGTAGAGAAGTTCAATGGCAATAATTTTGAGCTATGGAAGCTCAAAATGGAAGATATGTTAGTTGACCGAGACCTTTGGGAAAGTGTGAACGGAACTAAACCAGCTACAATGACTCAAGATGAGTGGGATCTCAAGGATCAGAAGGCTAAGGGTCTCATAAGACTTAGTCTTGTCGATTCTGTGTTTTTAAATGTCCATGAGGAGACTACTGCAAAACTCATTTGGAAGAAGTTCGGGGATGTGTATCAAGCCAAATCCCTAGTCAATAAACTTTTCCTGAGAAAGAAGTTGTATTCTCTTTGAATGGAGGACGGAGGATCCGTGGTTGAGCATATGAATGCCTTTAATATGCTGGTTGCACAATTAACATCTATTGGTGTAAAGATGGAGGAGGAGGATCGGTGTATGACCCTGCTTTGTTCTCTACCAGACTCATGGGATCATCTTGTCATGGCAATCGGAAGCACCACATCCACATTCAAAATGGAAGAAGTGGTTTCTTCATTGTTGTCTGAAGAGATGCGGAGAAAGTCTTCTAAGGCAGCCAAAGAAGCCCTTGCAGTTCATGGAAGATCTAAGGAGAAAGGGAAGAAGAAGGACAAGAAAGCTGAGAAGGGTAGATCCAAATCCCGTGGGAGATCCAAATCTCCTGGAAAGTCCAAGGCTCTTTGTTGGAACTGTGGCAAGACCAGGCATTTCTGAAAGTAATGCAAAGAGGAGAAGAAGAAAAAGAAGAAAGCTCCTGATTCAGATTCTAACAAATCACAAGATGACAGTGATGCTTTCATCGCAACCCTGGCAACCCATGCATCTGATGATGTGTGGCTAATCGACTCTGGTGCATCAATCCACATGACCTCGCATCGAGACTGGTTCACTAAGTATGAGGAGTTTGATGGTGGAAAGGTGTCTCTAGGTGATGACTCTCATCTGAAGATTGTTGGTCATGGAAGAGTCTCTATCTGATTCCTTGATGGTCGAGTGAAGGGGATCTCTGGGGTTATGCACATCCTAGGCTTAGCATGGAACCTGCTTTCTGTAAGTAGTTTGAATGATGCAGGTGTGCAGGTTGTCTTTTCAAAAGAAGGATGCAAGATGACTAGAGGATCTATGGTGCTTGCTAAGGGTTCTTAGAGAGGTACTCTATTTCAGCTGGAAGCATGCATTACACAATGCAATAGTTCTTCTGACTCAAGGAAGAGGGCAGTAGTCACTTCATCCCCACCATCTGAACGAGCAGTGAAGAAATATGTTGTTTCTAGTCTTGATGGTTGTAATCGTGCATGGGAAGTTAAACTTCCTATAGAAAAGATAATGTTATGGCATAAGAGATTTGGCCACATTGGTGAGAAGGGTCTGCGTACCCTAAAAAATAAGAACCTCGTTGAAATAAGAACCTCGTTGAGGGGCTAGATGATTGTAATCTTGGGTTTGAATTTTGCAAACATTGCATTTATTGAAAACAAAACCATGTTCAGTTTTACTCGAGTTCTCATAAGTCTTCTGGTGTGTTGGACCTTATTCATTCTGATGTGTTTGGTCCTGTTAATGTTCCTTCATTATCAAAATATGTATACTTTGTATCTTTTATAGATGATTACAGTAGAAGGACATGGATTTATTTTCTCAGAAGCAAATCTGAAGTCTATAGCAAGTTTAAGAAGTCTTTGTATGGTTTGAAACAATCCCCTAGTAGATGGTACTTGAAGTTTGATGCCTTTGTGTTGTCAATTAGATTTGTGAGATCGAAATTGGATCACTGTGTGTATTATAAATTTGATGGTGATCGTATTCTCATTGTTGCACTATATGTTGATGATATGTTGCTCATTGGGAAGGGTAAAAATATGATTTCTAATTTTAAATCTTAGTTGTTAGCTCAGTTTGAAACGAAAGATTTAGGGGTAGCCAAGTACATTCTAGGAATAGAAATCAGAAGAGACAGAACCAACATAAAACTTTGGTTAAGCTAGAGTAAGTATGTGAAGTCCATGTTGGACAAATTTAGCACGGCAGATTGTAGACCATTGTGTGTTCCTGTTTCTTTGGGGACAAAGTTGTCTGTTGAGGATTGTCCAAAATCTCCTAGTGAGGTGGAGGACATGAGCAGAGTACCTTATGCTAGTGCTGTTGGCAGTTTGATGTATGCTATGGTCTGCACAAGACCAGACATTACCCAAGCAGTGGGAGTCCTTAGTTGATTTATGGCTAATCCTGGACGGCTTCATTGGGATGCAGTTAAGCGAGTGTTCAAATATTTGAGGGGTACTTCTGAGTATTCCATTTGCTATCATGGTAATGTTTCAGGACCTCCGCATTCTATTGATATTCGTTGATTTGTGGATTCAGATTGGGCAGGGGACATTGATAGCAGGAGATCCACTAGTGCTTATGTTTTTACATTGTTTGGTGGTGCTATTAGTTGGATGAGTAAGCGACAACCTATTGTTGCTTTGTCCACGACAGAAGCTGAGTGTATGGTAGCAAATCATGCTGGTAAGGAAGCCATTTGGCTTAAGAGATTGTGTTCCAATATTGGTGTTGATGCAGGTCAAATCACGATCAGTTGTGATAGTCAGAGTGCAATTTGCCTTGCAAAGAATCCAACTTTCCATGCTAGAACGAAGCACATTGATGTTCAGTTTCACTTTGTGAGGGACATGGTTGAGGATGGAAAGGTAAATTTGGAGAAGGTAGATACTTTGAAGAATGTTGCAGATGCATTGATGAAACTAGTGGGCACAGAGAAGTTCAAATGGTGTTCGGAGTCTATGGGCCTCTCGGCCTATAGCAGTTAAATCCTATTTTTCTATTGGCTCTTACAAGGTGTTCGACAAGTGGGAGAATGTTGGGAATTAAGGTGTCTTAACCTTGGTAATTCTCTACATTTGTAATGTTTGTATTTATTATTCAATTGCCTATGTTGTAAATAATTGGAAATTCCACTTTGTCATATTGTGGGATGTGGCACGGTGATGTGTCAATCCTACATGGATTATGACAACTTGTTATTTTGTTCTCACATGAGGAGATAGGTGTCCCACTTAGGGGTAGGAATATTCTGCCGTGTGTCAGCATCTTCTATGTTGTGTAAGGAATGTTTGACCGAAACAGTTATGACAGATTCCTATGACGAATCTATGACATGTAAGAGTCGAGAATAGAAGGTTGTAAGACAGGTAATGACATGTGTCAGTAGCATCTTTGAATGAGGCATATTTGGGCACCCCAAGGTGGAATATGATGTGTTGTAAGAGAATATGCTATTTATAGCATGTGTATGACAGATTCTCTTACAGCTGTAAGTTGTAACCGATATGACAGATTCTATGACGGTCGTAAGTGTCATAAGAGCATCTGTCATAGCCCATTTTGGAAATAGGTGACCTCTTTGGGATGGGAGCTGTGGACAAGTGTCAGACACATTCTACAATGTTGACCAAGTGTCCCTAGGCATGGGTTTTGGTCCAAGATGCCATATTGGACGCCCATTCCAAGATAGGTCCAATATTGCCTTGTATTTTCTTTATATACAGGTGCTTGGAGATGGAGTTTGTATCACAGGTTTACAGGTACTGTTATACTACCGGATTGACTCCAGACATGAGTGTCGAAGACCATTGAAGCTTGCATTGCAAGTGTATTGTAAATATTCTTTCAGATTTGTTAATACATTGTGTAGGTTTCTGAGTGTGGGGTTTTTCACCCGATAAGGGTTTTCCCCACCGTAAATCTTTGTCTCTCTTCTTCTGTCTACTTTCTAGTTCTTGTGTTTTTCTGCAATATCTCATGTAAATGGTTTAACATTGTTGTAATAGTTAGGATAAAGTTGAATTTGCATAGCCCTCTCCTCAAAAGATTAGTGTAGGAAGCATTTTCTGCACACCTAGCTTTCTTTCACATGCAAGCACATGCAACAACATGCAAGTGACATGAAACAACATGCAAGTCCATATGAGCAACATGCAACAACATGCAAGTAACATGCAACAACATGCAAGTACATGCAAAAACATGCAAGTCCATGCAAGCTATTCTGACTACATGCAAACAATATCCAATTCATGCATCTCTAATACTGTAGTTAACTCCAACATTATATCTATGCAAGGTGTCTCAACATTATCCACTCATGTACATAAAAAAGCACAACTCCAAGTCTAAATATAATTCCCCATCAAAAGGGGACACCCAAGTTTAACTCCCACTCACTAGGAGTTATCAAACTCTCAAAATAGACTTAGGAGAAGTCAACAAAGTCTTCATGGCCCCCACTCTAAAAATGGATGCCCAAGTTTGAACATATCAATTAGGAATTGATTGCAAAAGTCAAAGTGATATAATTAATAAATAAGTAATCTCTTAAAGTCTTTATGTGTTGGGGAACACATTCCAAGAACTTTGGAGACACATGAATTGGTTAGGATTGCAAGTTAATGTCAACTTATCCCAACATTCTCCCACTTGACATTATACATTGCAATAAATCTAAATGATATAATCAAACTTTAAATCACAGGGAAAAACATCCCTAGCCATCAATGTATCATTGATTCTTTAACATACTTTTGTGCTCCAACAAGATACCTGCAAAAGCAACCATGATAACCATCATCTCAAACAAGAACTCCTTACATCATGTCACCCATGATAAACAAGAAGCAAGCCAAGGTGAAACATATCAACTGTCACTGAAACCTGCACCAATCTCAACATGAACACAAGCATCAAATCATATGCTAACATAAGACTCTGAGTGTCTTCCACACTCATACCAAATGGAAAAACAACCACAACAAGTTGCTAGCTCATCCAAAATATCCCTACCTCAAAACTAGGGTAAACAAACCATCATAGGTAGAACTCCATGCCATCAACATACCAACCCAAAACTACAATCAAGTCCCTATAAAATAATCTTTCTAATCATCCATCCTCTTATCTCAATGCAACATACCAATGTACAAATGACCAAAGACAAGGCCAACAAACAAAATCTCCAATAACACTAAATGAATATGTGGATATTGACAGTCCACATCCAAGTCTTCAATGCAACCAATGGGTAAAGACATCCCACTAAACCTGCACAACTTGTAGATCCAAATAGTGAAACATGCAAAATCATCTTCACATCAATAACCTGCAAACTAAGACAACCAAGAAGATATCGTGACAATAAAGAGCATATAGATTCAAGAACTCCCACTGCATGGGTAATGTCAAATCTGAAAATAAGATCAAGACATTTACAAATCCTCCTATAGCACTTCTCTTAGAGGATGTGGCTAACTCCTCTATCATATAGTGTCAAAACATATAATGATATGCATAAAACATCTCTCTTTACCAATCTCTGAATAACTCTCCCAAGTCTTAACCAATGAAGAAAGAGATCAAGGAGTTACCAAATTATTGTTAACAACAACAATAACACTTGACTCCAATGCAAACGTCAACTCCATAAACATGAGAACCTTCAAGAAGAAGAAAATATACTAGGAAAAAGAGAAACTGCAAAATCATACCATGTCTTTATACCACACTAACCTGTGCCAAACTGTGTAAAGTAAGATCTCTTTCAACACTCCCAAACTGAAAAGGTATCAACATCTAACATCCAAATTATGATGAAAACATGGCAGCAATAGATGTTAACCTCTCACTGAAAGTAGATCAAACTAGCCAAACATTCCCACAATAAAGGGAATAAGCCCAAAAACCACAAACCATTTCTGTAGCTCTCCAAAACAAATCCTCAGAACTAGTTCCATAGATTAAGATAAAATAATAATGAGAACAATAGAAATCCATAAACCCATGCATCTACTTCTCAACAATCCTTTTCAAGACTAGTGTAAAAGAGAAGACAAGATACATATAAAGAATGCATTTAATAATCAGGTGGGCAACACCTATTAGATCATTTACTTGCCGAGTAGACCAAGAGTGGGATACAAGATTGTCCTTGCATATAACACCAAGCAATAAAAACTTATAATAAAAACAACCTTCTCATAAGGTCTATAATGGACTCACATCCATTTCCAAGTGTAGGCTTCTCGGTCCTTTTTTTGTCATCTCATAATGAGAAATCTTTCCAACACATATCTCTAAGTTCAAGAGATATCAAGCCTCACCCAAGTCTCTCTAGTATCCATGAGTTTTCAGCAATCAATCCATACCAACTTCAAATGCAATCTGCACAATCATGAAGCTCCAAGCAAATGATTAATACTTCAAAACCAAAGAGAGAACTAACCAAACCATTGTCAAAATTCCAACTCTAGAATCAAGAATATATCATGACATCATGATCTAACATCTTCTCAAAAGAAGATCATATGCTCCAATGAACATATTCTGCTCCCAAGAGCACTTGTATCATGCCAAAAACTCTAACTCATGATCAAGAGTGCATCATGACATAATACTATACATCCCCTAAACCAAGGATCATATATCAAAAAATTGATAAGTTATAAACTCAACATCTCACCAAAAACTCTAAGAGTCCTCCATGGAAAACGAAGATGTCAACACTTTTCAAAAACATGAAGATATTATGAAATTGCAAAAAACTCCCACTGAAAGTGATTCCAAGTTATGCATGGTATCATGATCAACATCATTACCAAAACTCCACTAAAAGTGAAAAAAGCTTCTTATGCAACATAACTTTATCACAATAGATTCCAATGAATAACTAAATCACGTACTCCAAACTACCCTTTTGTCTCAATACAAAAATACCAATGTAATTAAGGTGAACAAGAAGAGGCCTACCAAATAGAACCCTCATCAACTTATTCACAAGATCTGCACACATGTAACATCTCATAGGAGAAAAACATGATCAGTGCTCCAACCTTTAATAATTGAAAAATAGATTCAACCCCACATCAGTAACATGTAAAACAAATGTAACCAGGTATAACATGTAGATTTCCAAGACTCAAACACCAGAATCAACTGTAAATCTGATTTGCCAAATAAATCCACATAGGAGAAACCATAGATCATAGGAACCCAACAAGCAGCCTTGCAAATATGAAATTGTTTCCATCCAGAAACTGTATGAACACAATTTTCCACAAATCTACAAACCATGGATTTTGATTAACATGTAAAACATGCAAAACCATATCTCTGTAAATCTGAAACCACTTAAACATCCAAACATTCACACCAATGAAACACCATCAAATATGTCATCTGAAAATAATGGAATATCACATATCTACAAACCCACAATCTTTTGAAACAGGAAAACTGTGAAAACCTACATATTCAAAATAACATGAATATGAGAAAGGAGAAACTAGGTTGTTCAGGACTGTCCATACCATAAAAAATACCAACTCCACAACCTCGACATGACCAATGATAGATCATCCAGTGCTTTCATGTAACCATAGACTGAAACCATGAACCAAACATAAGCACTCCAAATTATAGTCCAAGAAATGAGTGTTTTTCCATGTGATTAAGGTACCAGAAGTAACCATCCAACATAAACACCCTTTCATTGCACATGACCACAAGGTAAAGGAATAAAACCTCCAAACAAGAGAATATACACATATTGTCAAAATGGAGCTCCAAATCACTATCACAGGATCAACTCCATAAAGATCCATAACCTTAAGCCGCAAGTGCCCAACAAAGATTCTTTTGACAATATCCATCTGAGAGGTAAATACAATGGCTTCCAAACTCACAAATCTACAAAACCTACGAAATAAAGCTCCCATTGCAGCCAAAAAACCTTCAACACTTTAAGAGAAAGGCATCCCTCACTCTACACAACCATTAGCTCTAATACCAAATGTTAAAAATGAAGGTAGAACTACTGCTATAAACTTTAAAATTTTGTGTATGCAAATATGAAATTAAGATTAATCTGTAACAATTAATGAACAACTACTTATGCACTTTCAAACCAATGTAGAAGATAAGAGAAGAGAAGATAAAATCTTGCACAGTATTTACGTGGAGTTTTTTCCTGAAAGGGTTTCTCCACGTAAATACTGTGCAAGATTTTCTCTTCTCTTCTCTTATCTTCTACATTGGTTTGAAAGTGCATAAGCACTTGTTCATTAATTGTTATAGATTAATCTTAATTTCAGATTTGCATACACAAAATTTTAAAGTTTATAGCAGTAGTTCTACCTTCAATTTCGATAAATGTTGTTGATCTATACCCTTTAAAGGGATTTGTGGATGCAGGCACAGGTGTTGATGCTGATGGAGATTGGGTGAAAGACTTACCTCCCATCGAACCATTGAAGCTTGAAGCAATCCTTGACACTAAGGAGGCCAAAAGGACTAGGCATAAAGTCTACAATGAGTATCTTGTCAAATGGCATGGTTTACCACTAGAAGATGCAACATGGATGTCTGAAGATGATATCAAGAGGCATGGAACATCTGTACAAGAACTTATCTCAGGTGTAACTTGAGATTCTTTCCACCCTGGGTGTATGGTGTAGGAGCACCTTAGCAATTGTTAGTCAAATGTTGTAAATAGGTCTCCTTGGTTGAGTTTTGATAGGTCCAAACTTAGTTTTGATACAATAAGGTCTAATTAAGACCATCTTTGATGTATTTGTGTTACATAGGGTCTAGGTGTGCAATTTTGGTCCCTTTTGTCAATTGTTACATTGTAAAGTGTTGATATATGGAAGTTGAAGGTCATGATTTGATTTTTGGTGGGAAACCCGTTGGAATTTAGTTGAAACATGATAAAAAGCCTCAAAAAGCTTCGAGGCAAGTGGTTGAAGGTTGCAAAAGGTGGATAATGAACAAAACAATGCAAAATACCCTGTTTTCCTAATCATTTTATGTGTTTTCTTACTGTTTCTGTGACTATACGGCCTTGTACAACCTAGTCATGCTCTACAACTCATTTTAATGGTTGGTGCTCTATATCTACTTTTGATTGTAGGTGGTTTGGTGTAATATAATTATACTTGAAGGATTTTATGGTCGTTTGTTTGAGAACAACTGATAAAAACAAGGTTTAGGGTTTTGTGTGAACAAATTGAGTTTGTGAGAATTTCCACCAATGAAATCCCTTGAAACTGAGTAGAATGAAGGTATACAATGTATATTGAATGATTTTGGTGATTTTGTGTGCAAGGTGTGAAGTTGAAGTGGGTTTTGATCAAACCCTAACATGAATTTCCTATTTTTTAGGCTTTTGTGAGGGTTTAGGCTTGAAATCTTGAAACTCAAAGACTTGGTGACTGATTCCATCCATGAAACCTACATAATCCATCCATTTGCAATGTATTGAAGTTCTCAAGTAGATTTTGGAAGTTGGGAGGTTGAAATCCACATAGCTACTTTGGAAAATTGGCCTAATTATGCCTAGGTGCAATAGCAATAGTCAATTAATGAGTGGTTTGATCTGAAACAACCATAGCCCATTCCTTGATATGTTAAATAAGGCCTTAAAGGGTACTTAAAAAGGTATTTTGTTTGTGGGTCAGAGGCCTCATTTAGAAGATATGTTGAAAAAACCTAATTAGGAGGCTACAAGGCATAAAGGGCGTCATTGAATGATATCCATAACTCTGATTCTTGAAACTTGCAAATTGGTTCCTTAGAGTGTAGAAGATCATTTCACCTTGCTCTGCATCGAGTGGTATCAGAGCTTAGGTTCTGATTGGAAGTGGGAAAGTGAATGAGAATAGGCATAAGCAAGATGCCTCCAAAGAATAATCTAATGGCCAAAGAGGTTAAAGAATTGAAAGAACAGATGCTCCAGAAAGAGAGGCTCTATAAGGAGTCTCAAGAAGCAACCCTTGCTAGAATAGCAGCACTGGAGAAGAATCAGAGAAGAGGAATGGTTAGTGGTGACCAAAGTGACAAGGAGGATGAGGGTGAGAGTGAGAACCCTCCAACAGAAGTCCAGGATGAGGATGAGGACTTGGACCCTGATGAAGCAAGAATAATTAGGATGTTAAGGGCTGTCAAGGGTGACAATACTCCAAAGGTGAAAGTTGAAGTACCCATGTATGGTGGAAAGATGGACAATGAAGAAGTTTTGGCTTGGATTGATGCTTTAGATAATCTCTTTGAGTTTGAAGAAATAGAAGACAATAAGAAAGTGAAGTTTGCAAAAACTAAGTTGAAGGGCCCTACCCTAACATGGTGGAACTTTGTCCAAGAAGAAAGAGTTAAGAAGGGTAAGCCTAAGATAAGTCCATGGGATTGGATGGTAGCCAAAGTGAAGACACAATTCCTTCCTGCAGATTATGCAATACAAACCTTTAGAAAGCTACAAAATTTGAAGCAAAGGGAGTTAGATGTGATGACATCTATTGAGGAATTCCATAGACTGAGCATAAGGGAAAGACATACTGAAGATGGAGTAGAGAAAGTGGCAAGATACTTGAATGGGCTTAGGCTCAATATACAAGATAAGATTGGCCTTACAACTCCTAAGGTAGTTGAGGAGTGCTTCCAATTGGCTGTCAAAGTAGAGGAGAGAATCAAGAGGAGACAAGAGCAATAAGGAAGAGGAAGAGGGAAAAATTTCAGAGGTAGAGGTAGTTTTAGTGCAAGAGGGTAGTCACAAAAGCAACAAGGAGAATCAAGCAACCAAGAAGAGCAAAGGGGTGAGTCAAATGATAGAGGTAACTTCAGAGGAAGGAGATTTGGAAGTAGATGAAGGTTTGGTGGACAAGGGAGAGGATCCAATGCCTTTTCAAGTAGATGCTATAACTGCAATTAGTTTGGACACCCAGCTTAGAAGTGCCCAAACAAGAAAGCATCAAGTTCTCATGGAGGTGAGAGGAGGACTCAAATTGTGCAAGAGGAGGATAGAGAAAGTGTGAATTCACCTTCTCTACATGTTGTCCCAGAAGTGGGTGAATCCTTGATGTTAAGGAGGACATTGATCAAAACGCCAACCACCAAGGAACCCCCACAAAGGAAGGCATTATTCAGGACAACTTGTAAAGCACAGGGAAAGGTATCTAAGGTAGTGATAGATTATGGTTCTACTGATAATCTTGTGTCTTTGAAGATGATAGAAAAACTAAAAATAAAAAGGAATCCACACCTAACACCCTACAAGGTTTCATGGCTCAATAAGGGTCAACAAGTTTTGGTGAATGAGCAGGCTTGGGTTGAATTTAACATTGGTGTCTACAAGGATAAAATAATATGTGACATCATCCCTATGGATGTGTGCCACGTGCTCGTAGGAAGGCCATGACAGTTTGATAGGAAGGCCAAACATGATGGGGAGAAGAACATATATGTGATAGAGAAGGATGGGGTGTCATACACCCTTACACCCATACAAGAAGATAATAGTGCTATTCATGAAGGACCAAGTGTGATAGTGGTCAAGGAGAAAGAGTTCTTGAGGAGCTTGAATGAGGAAGACATTGGTTATGCCATCATTGGGAAGCCCACATCAACAAAGACAACAACAGATGGAGAAGAGATACCCAAAGAAGTTCAGATCTTGTTGGACAGATATAAAGATATAGTGGCAAATGAGCTCCCTGGATCTTTACCTCCTATAAGAGATGCGAGTCATCATATTGATCTCATTCCTGGTGCAAACTTGCCAAACAAGGCTTCATACAAAATGACATCCAAGCAAAATGAGGAGATAAGAAACCAGGTCCAAGAGTTATTGGATAAAGGTCTCATAAGGAAAAGCTTAAGCCCTTGTGTTGTGCCTACTATTTTGGCACCCAAGAAGGATTGTAAGTGGAGGTTATGTACTGACTCAAGAGTAATCAACAAAATTACAATCAGATATAGATTCCCTATACCCTAGATGGAGGACTTGATGGATAGTTTAACAGGTGCATGCTACTTCTCAAAGATTGATTTGAAAAGTGGGTACCATTAGATCAAAATAAGCGAAGGAGATGAGTGGAAAATCACCTCCAAAACCAATGAGGGTTTATATGAGTGGCTAGTGATGCCATTTGGGTTGTCTAATGCCCCAAGCACATTTATGAGGCTGATGAATGAGGTCCTAAAATAGTTCATAGGCAGATTTGTGGTGGTGTACTTGGATGACATCCTTGTATACAACAAGACAAAGGAGGAACACATGCAGCACTTGGACATGGTGTTGAAGAAGTTGGATGAGGAGAAGCTGATGATCAATCTCAAGAAATGTGAGTTCATGAAAGGAGACCTTGTCTACCTTGGCTTTGTGATCCCTAAAGGTACCTTGAAGATGGACCCCACCAAAGTAGAAGCAATACTCAGTTGGCCAACCCCAAAGTCAGCAGTAGAGGTAAAAAGTTTCCATGGCCTTGCTACTTTCTATAGGTAATTTATCAAGAACTTTAGTCATATCTACTCACCCATCATTGACACCATTAAGGGAGATAAAAGGAAATGATTTCAGTGGACTGAGGAGGCCGAAAGAAGTTTTCAATACTTGAAAAGTAGAGTGGCTCAACAACCTATTCTTTCCTTACCTAATTTTAGTAAGGTCTTCACAGTAAAGTTTGATACTAGTGGACTTGCATTTGGGGCAGTTTTGAGCCAAGAGGGCACACCAGTGGCCTTCTTCAGTGAAAAGCTCAATGAGGCCAAAAGAAAGTACTCATCATATGACTTGGAGCTCTATGCAATGGTACAATCCCTCAAGAAATGGAGACACTACCTTTTGCCAAAGGAGTTCATTGTTTTCACAGATAATCATGCACTTAGTTTCTTGAACAGTCAAGACAAGTTGAGTCATAGACACATGAAGTGGGTAGAATACTTGCAGGCCTACACCTTCACAATCAACCATAAAAAAGGACAATCAAACAAAGTCGCTGATGCTTTGAGCAGGAGGTCTATGATGGTGCAAGAAATCCAACTTCAAAGTGTGGGGATAGATGCACTAAAAGGTATGCATAAGGATGATGATGATTTTAAGGAACCATATGCTATTTGTAGGCAGTTTCAGAATACTTTTCATAGTGAGTTCTCTGACTTTGTGTTGCAAGATGGACTATTGTTTAAGGGTGGTCAATTGTGTGTGCCTAAGTGCTCTATGAGAGCCAACTTGATAAGGGAGAAGCATTGTGGTAGTTTGGGTGGACATTTTGGTTTTGACAAAACCTTAGAGCAGGTGAAGAGGTTCTACCATTGGCCAAGGATACATGCAGATGTTAAGAAGTTTGTGGAGAGCTGTGGAATTTGTCAAAGAGCCAAGGGCTCTAGTTCAAATGTAGGACTTTATCAGCCCCTTCCAATACCTAGCAGGCCATTGAAACATGTAAGTATTGATTTTATATTAGGCTTACCCAAAACCCAAAGGGGAGTGGACAATGTGTTTGTAGTTGTGGATAGATTTAGTAAAATGGCCCATTTTATTCCCTGCAAATGCACAAGTGATGCCTCAAATATTGTAGGCTTATTTTTCAAAGAAATAGTTAGAATCCATGGGTTACCACTCACTATAGTTTCAGACAGAGACTCTAAGTTCATAGGTCACTTTTGAAGGGCCTTGTGGAGAAAATTGGGAACAAATCTGACCTTCAGTGCTGTCTATCACCCACAAACAGTTGGGTATACCAAGGTAGTCAATAGATCATTGGGAAACTTGTTTAAAGAACATGGACAGCAATGGGATCTTGTTCTCCCACAGGCAGAGTATGCTTATAATAACTCCATTAATAGAAGCATAGGGAAGAGCCCTTTTGAGGTCGTGTATGGGATGAAACCAAGAGGTGTATCTGAGTGGATTGGAGAAGAGAAATGTAGAGGGGGTGGAATTTTCCATAGCCATGAAGGACATACATGAACAAGTTAGGGAGAACCACCAGAAAAGTGTGGAAAAGGACAAGGAGCATGTTGATTTGAAAAGGAGAAATGTTTAGTTCAAGGTAGGGGATTTAGTGCTTGCACATCTGAATAAGGAGAGGTTTGCTAAGGAAAAATACACCAAACTATAGATGAAAAAGATTGGGCCATGCAAGGTGGTCAACAAATTTGGGGAGAATCCATATGAGATAGAACTCCCTCCTGGAGTTGCTATCTCACCCATATTCAATGTTTCTGATCTATCCCCTTTCAAGGGATTTGTGGATAAAGGTACATGTGATGATGCTAATGGAGATTGGGTGAAAGACCTACCTCGCACTGAACCATTGAAGCTTGAAGGAATCCTTGACACTAAGGAGGCCAAAAGGACTAGGCATAAGGTCTACAATGAGTATCTTGTCAAATGACATGGTTTACCTCCATAAGATGCAACATGGATGTCTGAAGATGATATCAAGAGGCATGGAACATCTGTACAAGAACTAATCTCAGGTGGAACCTGAGATTCTTTCCACCCCGGGTGTATGGTGCAAGAGCACCTTAGTAATTGTTAGTCAAATGTTGTAAATAGGTGTCCTTGGTTGAGTTTTGGTATGTCCAAACTTAGTTTTGATACAATAAGGTCTAATTAAGACCATCTTTGATGTATTTGTGTTACATAGGGTCTAGGTGTGTAGTTTTGGTCCCTTTTGTCAATTGTTACATTGTAAAGTGTTGATATATGGAAGTTGAAGAGTCATGATTTGATTTTTGGTGGGAAACCCGTTGGAATTTAGTTGAAACAGGATAAAAAGCCTCAAAAATCTTTGAGGCAAGTGGCTGAAGGTTGCAAAAGGTGGATAATGAACAAAACAATGCAAAATACCCTATTTTACTAATCATTTTCTGTGTTTTCTTACTGTTTCTATGACTGTATGGCCTTGTACGACAAAGTGTGAATGCAGGAGGTTACTCCCCTCTTGTCAAAAACACAAACAATTGACAAACAAATTCCCACAACCAAATATACACATATTCACAATATCAATTACACATTGACATGAGCAATATTCTACCCCAATTTAACACTGGATTGTAGCAAAAGGATTGGATTTTATTAATTCAATTGAACACACTATGATTTAGTGACCAAAATTACAAAACTAGGTCCTCAATTGACCTTTCTTAGCTCACACCTATTTTCATACTACAACCTTCAATTTGAGTCTTCACCCCCTTTCTCTCCAATCCACATCTCCTTTATTTTGTGACTTCTTACTCCATCTTCTTTTTCTCTGTATCAATCATTCTCCTTTTTCTCCTATCTACCTTCCCCTCTTGACTATGCAAATATAGAGGAATATTTGTGTAGTTCCATTTTAATTACAACCAACATTCTACCAATTTCTTCTTACTGTTTCAGCTGTTCCTATGTTCTCCTTTGATAACCAACTTCAATCTTTTATATTTTATTTTGATCTAGAACAATGAATTCATTTATATCTCCTTACCTCTAATTCCTTATGGCTGGCAATGATTTTATTTTCTCCTCATCCTCTTGCAGTTCATCCCAAGAATTGATCTCCTTCCTCTTTTCTTTGTGGTAGACCGAATCTCCATTATTTCTTTTATTCAATCTCTTGGCAGCCAATTTTATCTTCTACAACAACTTATGTATGCTATGGGTAGTGTGCTCTTTTTTCCCATTCTAGAAACTTTGCATGAGAACTAACCAAATCAACATGCTCTTGCAACAAGTCTTAAACTGTACGACCTTATATGATAGAGTGTAGAAGATCATTTCACCTTGCTCTGCATCACCTCCACAATCAGTTCCTGGAGGAAACATCTGTACCAGAGGCTAGCACAAGATCAACCTTGACTTTGTTGACATACTTGTTGATTCATGTCTTGTTCATATCCTTCTTGTCTTCTGCCAGATCATCCTTTTGCACTAGTTTCTTCTTTTCTATCAAGTTATCCTTCTTCATGTTCTTGCTTCTGTAGAATTTTGTAATATGTCTAGGCCTATTACAATTATAGTACACATCATTCCTTTGACCATTGTTCCTTCCATTCATTCTAGACGTGTATTGGTTAGCCTTGTGTCCAAATCTATTGCATGTAAAGCAACTACCACTGAAGAATTGAATATTCCTTCCATCACTATAGTCCTTCCTTATCTGACTTCTACATTCACTGTCTTTATGACCAACTCTCTTGCAAGTAAAGAACTAACCGAAGAAAGATGAAACATTTTGATTTATTCTTCTCCTACAATGAGTAGCCTTGTGACCAAATTTATTACATGAATGATAGTAACCATTGAAAGATGGATACCTTTGAGCATTTGGTTGCCAGATCGGTGGTCTTGGTCCATTCCTTTGATTCTGGATCTACTTCTTGTCCTTCTTGTTCTCAATATTCATTGTTTGACCTAATTTGGAGCATTCACCTTTCTCAAATCCCAAGCCTTCTTTGTCATCAAAGCTCTTTTGACTATTAATCATCTTATTAGGTTTTGCAGCACTTATCTTGAACTTTCTTTCATAGTTCTTTTCCTTCTCCAAGTCTAACTTCAGGTACACAATTTCTTGTTCAAGCTTTGTATAGTCTTTAGTTTTATTTCTCAAACATTCCTCAAGTCTTGTTTTTTCTTCAACTTTCACTTCTAGATCAATTATGGATTCATTTGCTAACCTCAAATTTTCACTATCCTCTTTATGTCTTTATTTAAGCTCCTTGACTTGCTCTCTTCAATTTCTAATGCATTCATTTGCTTCTTTGATATTCTTCTTCAAGTCCATGTTTTCTTCTTTAGATCTTTCTAGGTCTTCAAGAGCAATTTTGAGTTCTTCAATGTTAGCAGACATGCATTCTTCTTCTAAAGATTTGATATCATTGCAAGCCTCAGTCACTGTTTTAGGTTCAACTTTAGAGATCAAACACAGATTTATTTGTTCTTCAGTAGCTCTGCTTCTTGTCAATGCGCCTTTGCTTTTACCACTATTGATCTGGTCTCCAGTGTGATGCCTTTGCATGTACTTGGGCATTCAAAGATTCTTTCCAAAGCTTCTTGTTCTTCAACCTGCATTTCTTCTTCTTCTTCTTTAGTCTGTACTTCCCTTTTTGTATCATTCTCCTTTTCTTTGCAAAAGAACCTATCTAAGTCTGATACATATTCATTGACTTCTGAATACTTTTGTATGTCTTCATCAGCTTTGACATTAGTACTTTCCACAATCTTCCCTAGCCTTTTGTTATAGCATTGGTATGTTTTGCTCTTAGTTGAATACCCAAGAAAAATACCTTCATCATACTTTGCATCATCATTTCCTATTTCTTCCTTTCTTCTGATAAAACATTTGCTTCCAAAAATTTTGAAATATTTAGCAGTGGGAGTTCTTCCATACTGTAGCTCATAGGGAGTCCTTGCATCATTTGCTTTCACCTGTACTCTTTTTGTATGTAGACAACACTATGAATTGCTTCTCTCCAAAATACTTTCGATAGATTTGCTTCCTTTATCATTGTCCTTGCAACTTCTTGAATAGTCCTATTTTTCATTTTAATTACTCCATTCTGCCATGGAGTTCTAGGATCATATAACAACCTACTTATCCCATGATTCTCACAGAACACATTAAACTCATTAGAAGTAAACTCTCCTCCTCTTCAATCCTTAAACATTTGATCTTTATCTCCATTTCATTTTTAATCATTACTTTAAATGCCTTGAACTTTTCTAGGACTTTTGATTTTTCTCTAAGAAAACTAACCCAAGTCATTCTAGAATAATCATCAATGAATAACATAAAGTACCTGTCATCATGGAAACTTCTTACTCTTGTAGGACCACAAAGGTTTGTATTAACCAACTCCAACACTCCAGTAGAAGATTTTTCTTCCTCTTGTAAACTTCTTCTTGCTTGCATTTCACCTTGACACTCCTTGCAAATGATATTGTTAGGTTTAATAATCTCTGGTAGATCTTTCATAGCTTGAGCATAACTTGTCCTTACCATATTATCAAGATTGATGTAACATAACCTCCTATGTCAGAGCCAACTCTCACTAATCTGAGTCATAGAGCATTAACTATCACCTTCTTTGAGATGGTAAGGGTTTCCTTCTATCCTCTTTCAAACAACTATCACAATTCTGGACTTCTCTCTAATCTCAAAACTATCATCTTGAAATATAATACTGTATCCTCTACTACACAACTGTCCAACACTCAAGAGATTTTGCCTTAAACTTTTAACATAAATAACATTATCAGTATGATGTTTTCCATTGATACTAATTGATCCTCTTCCACATATCTTGATAATACAATTATCTCCAAATATAACTGATCCTCCATCATATTTCTCAAACCTAAGAAACTTGCTTCTGTCACTGGTCATATGATTTGAGAAACTACTATCATAACCCAATAATTCTTTTCTTGAAAAGTATCTTCACTATCAATACTTACCTCTGGATCATTTTCTTTCATACATCCTTCAAGGCCGGCACCACAAATGTTATCCTTTGAATTAGTGAGCAAGCAATTATTATTGTCTTCAACATCATAATAGGTTCTCTTAGGCATTCTTCTTTTATTTTCTTCTTTCTTACTTCTCAAAATTCCCTTTGGACATCTTGATGCATAATGACCAATTTCACCACACTTGAGAGGTAGCTTGTCTTTGTGCATATCAATATCTAATTTTCTTTTTCTCTCAAAGTTAGCTTCCATATTATCAACAATCTTCTGATCTATTTCCACAATCTCCTTAGGCTTGCCAGTCTTGAATGTAGTTACAACCGAATTCCAGACAACATATCCAAGAAAGATCAAATAGATTACTATTCTCATAGTTCATAGAACAAGCAGAGACACATCCTTCCTATGCATCATCCCAAATCTACCTTAAGCTGCTAGGCTTTCTTCCAAGGAATTTGGCTCTGATACCAATTGTTGAAGGCACAAGACAACTGAGAGGGGGGGTGAATCCATTGTATCAAAAACATTAAATTCTCTTAAACAAAATCACATTCATATTCACTTACTTTAACCCCTTAATCTATTAAAAAGATTAAACATGAAATTTAGAATCAAAACTTAAACACATCAACACCATACACACATGAACACTAGATTTTTACGTGGAAAACCCTAAAAGGGAAAAAAACATGATGAGTGTTAGCTCACAATATAATGTAGTAATAATACTAAATAACAAAAAAGGCTCACTGCCAAAGGGCTCATTGCCCAAAAGAATGCTCACTGCAAAAGGTTCACTTCCAAGGGCTAGCTAATTGCCAAGAGGAGTGGCTCACTGCCATGAACTGATATGATAGCATCTACAACATGACTAAGTTTAGTTCCATTGAAGCACAATACATATCACCTTCACTACTTTACAACTCAAACACTTTCATCTTCACATCTTCGCACCACCTCACTACACACAGATTTATTACATTTATTTTTACCAATCATCAACCTTGGAACATATATCAAGATCAACAATATAATCTACAACCTTTGGAACAGTCTCCAAGGCCAGAAAACATACATAATTCAAATTAGGTCTAGACCTAAACAAACTTGTAGAGAAAATGAATGAAGGAAGAACACTTCACGGCTTAGCTCATACCCAAATAAATCTTCACATGCTTCAACACGTTTCTACAATCCATGAAACACATCCACAAAGAGTGTTAGCACCCAAGTCGACCAAACTAGTGCAAACACCAAGAATACTTAGGCACATGCTTCCAAGAACTCAATCATAGCTTGCGGATCAAGCACAAGACTTCAACACAATCTGGAGACATCCATGAACAACATAAAATCACCTGGGAGGCAACAAATCCAGCTACAACAAGTTTCACTTGAAGACAACAAATCTCACTTGAAGACAACTTACAATCAACACTACTAAGTTCTGCTACTCAATAACTTGCCTTCCAGAGCACCAAATCACAAATCATTTGGAATGAAGATAGCTAAGGACATTATAAACATATGTCCAGAACCACATCACCAAAAACCACTTTGCAGAGAAATGCGGAGCAAAATACTTTCTCCTAGACACCTCTGCACAACTCAAAAACTCTGTCAAATACAGTCTTCAAACTGGTGAACACAACTTCTACTACACAATGATCTGGACCACCAAATTCTAGATTTAGCACCTTCAAACAGTTCTCTAAAACATATCCAAATCTCATACTCTAGTCTTCAACACAGAATAAATGCAGAGCAAAAACCTAGATAGTATCCTACAAGCCAGAATACTCTGTAACACATTGTTTCCACTTGAAGAGAAAATTTTCTCAAAAGCACTTGGAAACTCAACAACATGAACAATATGCTAGCATTATCCAACACTTCTTCAAGTCATTCAAATCACCTTAACATGACAACTCAATCAAGCAACAATCAGTCAATATCAGAAGACACAGTTGACACCGATGACAACACAATCATGTTGACATTAATGACAACACTAGTTAGCACATACTTGCAACAATATGTGCTACTTAATGACAATAACTTTGTCTCATTGATCAACATGTACTTACAATTATTGGATTTATCTCCACCTAAGATGACCTGAACATTTTTCTCCCCATTCCTCTGTGAGAAGCAATTTTCATCTTGTACTTATCATCACAATCAACTAATCACCAAAACTTTCAACCTCCATTATAAGTTGTGAGGGGAAAATGATAGCACATGAATTAATCTTTACACCGTGAATTTTAATACAATATTAAATTAACACATTCATGGGATATATTACATTGGGATTATATAATATTCTCACTGCTTAACCACCCAAACAACCTCCAAACTACTAAACCTATTAATAACCACCCAACCAAATACATTACAAATATTAGAATACTAAAACAACTTAATACACTTAACACTTGTACATGTATATAAAAATAAAAACATATCTTTGGGTCACAATAACCACAAAAGATAATAAGTATCTCAAATACGAAATCAAAATAATTACACTCAGAAATATCAAATCTAATATAAGAAAAATAGAAGGATAAACCTTAAGGCCAAACCATAGGGGTGTAGGAAATGTTAGGTTCACCAAATTAAGAGTTAGAAATGGATTATCCTTAAAGGTTTATCAAAAAACTTCTAAATTTATGGTAATCTAAATAAATGATTAATCAATTAAATTAAATTTAAATGAGCATAATTGAGTTTAGACAAGTATAAGACATGTAAAACATAAATTGAAATGAGAGGGTTATGATTACTTATATTGTTTAATGGGGTTATTGTGTTTATGTACTGTGATCTATATTATGTTTTTGAAATTGAATTCCACCTAAAAACTTTATATCTTGCTAGATAAATATGGTTATGGACCTTGTGAATCAACTAAAAAGAATCACTATTACAATTTTATCTATCAAAAACTATGATCCTGTCTGATATCTGCAATTGTATCTAAAACATTATGATCTTGTTTGAGAAACTACAATTCTATCAAAAACTACTATTATGTCTTATAATCTACTTGCAAACATGATAGATTCATTAACCTCCACATGCCATCTGATCTAAATAGAGTGGTGTTGATGAACACATTTAGGAGCTTTCTATGCTAGGGTGTGGAAGCATCGTAACTTCCCCCTTATGCCTTGGTCAAGACCCTTTATTTTTTTCTTCAAAAAGACTGAATGATAAGACATATAATATCTATCATTTGAAATGTTTATGCAAGTTGTTATGACTATTCTTTTTCCTTTATTTCATTTGAATTTGATGCTCTAATGATGATGCATTATGAAACCATGATCCTTTTATAATGATCCTAGTTGATATTTAAGGGTCCTAGAGCATGTCTTTAAATATTCCAACCTAGACCTCAATTTGAGTAAATAAATGTTCAAGAAGACAAATAATGGTCATAAATTTGAATTAGGTCAGCACATAATTATCAAGAGTTGAATTTGAATTTGGTAAAAATGATCACACTAGCAATTCTATATAGGGGAAAAATCACAGTAGTGGTCCCATCTAGAAAGTGTGAGGGGATGATAACTAATGCATATGAATAGATAAGAATCAAAATGAGTGGGGATATGGGTGAATTTATGGATTCAACTAGCTCTTGTGAATAAATGATCCAAATCAAGTCCTAAATGGACACATCTCTAAACATGGCTAAAGCAATTCCAAAACTAGAGGGAAAAAGTATGAAGTAAGCATTTTTTGCTCTACAGAAATATTAAAAATTCCTATAATTATTATTTTAGAGTCTTTTTAAAGTGAATGTTTAGAAATTTCAGGTTGTTAATTTAAAAAATCAATTTCAATGTTTATTTAGAAATATTAGAGCTATAATTTAAATTTAAATCTTAGTCTTCTTTAATAAGTCCCTAAATTACCATTCCACCAAGCTCTTATAAAAGATATTTTCATTTTTTAGTATTAAATTATTAATAATTATAAAAGTGGGCCCAAAAACACCAAATATCTCAAAATAATATATTATAATATTTGATACAAACTGTTATAGCGTAAAATGTGTACACTAGCATTTTACACCTAGTTTAGCAATTGGTTGGACCTAAATGTTTACCTTTGTTAATCAGGACCTATTTTAACACCTTTTTGAACATTAAATGATTAAATCTCGATCTCGATAAATAAACCCGACAAAATAAGGTTAGGACTAGTCTAAGCCCACTTAAATGGACACTCTCTGGAGTTTGTGGGGCTAAAGGACCAAGGAACCTAGCACCCTCGTCTCGGAAGTTAGCCCTGGTCCTATTTTGTGGTGTCGGCTTAGAACACCTCCTTAACTTTTAATTTTCAGCCCCATTTGGTTTTATTTGTCATTGGTGAGCAGGAATGCATATATAAAGGAGTTTTACAATTCATTTTTACACTAAGAGGCCTAATGCAAAATTGCAAGTTTGCTCACATGTTTTGATCTTCTATGCTTAAGTGCTCTTCATGCTTGGATGTACTACATGCTTGTGGATGTTATGATTCTCATTTGTAGGTTTTGAAGGAAGTTCAAGCTATCTTTATCTACCTCCTTGTTGGTG
Organism: Cunninghamia lanceolata; assembly: GCA_027924645.1. Taxonomy (NCBI): domain Eukaryota; kingdom Viridiplantae; phylum Streptophyta; class Pinopsida; order Cupressales; family Cupressaceae; genus Cunninghamia; species Cunninghamia lanceolata. The sequence continues at coordinate 26,456,370 of BSBN01000213.1, read as the reverse complement.
CATGATCTTGAGTTATCTACATCAACTAGGGTTTCACATATTGTGGTAATCATTCTCACTTTCATTCGTATTTCTATCATATATTGTTAATCTTGCCTCTTCCCTCCTAGGGCACACACTCTTGGATCAATAATCATCACTATAGTGGAGGTGGAAACACCAACAAGGGATTTGACTAAGACAAGCCCCTAAATACAACACAACCTTTTCCCTCTTTACTTGTGTGCAGGTTGAAGATACATGTTTCTGAAGACAAGATCTGGGAAGAAGAAATGGTTTACAGGTACAAGTATGGTGAAACTCAGAGATTCTCTAAAACCCTAAATTGGGTCTAGGGCACCTATAACCCTAGAGTTTTTGTGCTTCTGAACTTGGATCCATGTTTTGATCTATCTCCTGATCTCTATTGTACTTTTTGATTTTCTATTTTTGTTTCTAACTATCGTATATTTGTCGATCTTTTTCAATTAGGGTTTTATCTTTAGCCTTAGCTTAGTTGGTTGGTTTTGGTTAACTCTTCTCTATAAAACAAAAGGGAAGAATCCATCTAATTTGGCTCTCCTTCATAGGTAGAAGCCAAGCTCAGTTTATGCCCCAATGTTTGTAGAAGAGGGTTTGACCTAGTTTAACTCTTTAGGCTAGATCACCCTTTTCTACTTAACATTTTGGTGAGCCCATCATTTATTGCACTATGGCATCCTTATTTCTATAGATATGAGTTGTTTTATGCCCTAGATCTGATTAGGATTGAATTCATTTATCATTTTACATACCTGCATAGCTTATTTTTACATTGTTTCAAAATTAGGGTTTATAAAACCTTGCATTGTTAGAAAACCTAGCTAGTCTTGAACCTAGGGTTTGGAGATTAGTGATTTGTTTTAGATATTTATGGCATGATTAAGTTCATTTCATTTGCTGTTCCATATCATTTTTTTCTTTGAAAAAATAAATTCTTGCATACTTGTATTTAAAAGTGAAAAAATCAAGCATTTTAGAGTTAGGAAAAAGCATACTTTTTGGATTGTTTTCATTGTATAAGTTTTAGGTCATCATAGAAAGATTTACATTTTTAATTTTTGCATCAGATATGATTGGTTTTTCATTCATTAGTCATTTCCTAGTGCTTTATTTTACATTTGAAACTATTCATTGTTAGGGTTTGTTAAGAAAAAGTTGCATTTTTAGGAAAATCTAGGGTTTGTGATTCATATCTTGTTTCAAATTTTTCTGATGACATTTGCATTTAAAATCTGATTTTACCTTTATCACATACATCATATAGATTGTTTGTCTTTAAAATTTGAAAAGAAGAACAATTGTTGCATTGATACACTTTGAGAAAATAATTGAAATTAGGGTTTGATTTGAGGATGATTATTGATGATATATAATTTGCTTTGAGTAGAGTTGAACTTGAGTAAGCATTTCTTATTTCATTATATGTGTTTTCATTTAATCAAAATGTAAAACATTGCTTCATTTAAACAACAAGTCAAACTTTTCTTTCATCACCTCATTCATCTCTTCTTTGTGTGCATCTTGTGTGTCACTAAAGGCTTGTAAACAATTTATGAGTTTTGTGACCTGGTGCCCTAATTCAAACACTCTTGTGTGAAGAAGTCTTAGAATTATGGGTTCTAATTCTTTGAATAACAATGATAACAACACATCAGAATCCTAATTCCCTAGTCTTATCACACAAGAAGGTCAAACACTTCTTCCTAATATCCCTTATTCGCATATGCTAGAAGCATCAACTTTTCATGAATCCCTCAACATTGATGACCTTGTGGCTCATGTTCCTAAAGATCAAATTCAAAGATTAGACATTGAGTTGGCTAATTTTCAATAATTTGTAATCTCAGAACATATAGCTAAAGAGGTTGTCCCTGTTGTTGAGAGTTTAAGAAGTCTTTTGCTTAAAGGTCAAGAAGGATTCTAGGAAGTCTTGCGTGGCCTTGCTCATATATTGCATAACAACATTCTATCTGCATCTAGTTGCACTGAAATTGTCACTAATGTCACTTCTTCTAATCAAACAGGGACTCAAGTGTCGACACCCATATCGACATCCCCTATTCCTACATACACTTCTACTATTCTCACCACAACTACATAGTCAAGTAATAGTGCTACCACATGTGTTGGGTTATCTACTAGGAATCTTGTTCGTCATTAAAGTTTCGTTCCCTTCAATTATACAAATACCACACCTGGTGTCACCTCGCCTATATAAAATTACACTAAGCCTAATATCACTTTCCAAAAGGCCAATCATATAGTGTCACAACCTATGGTTAGCCCTATCCATTCATATCAATCTCAACCTAGTTCACCTTCTGACCCCGTCATTAATCAACTTTTGCAAAACATGAACTCCATCCAACAACAATTAGTAAGCATAAATCATAGTCCTACTAAACCCTCTATGACATCTCATTATATTCGTATCCCTTTATCCTATCCTATTCTAAGAGTTCAAATGCCCAAGAAATTTGAAACCTCTCACTTTGAGAAATATAATGGGAAGGGAGACCCTTACAACCATGTGGGAGCCTTTACAGCTATGTGTAGTGATTTCTTCTTTGAAGATGCAATTTTGGCAAAACTCTTTCCTAGGTCACTCAAATATTCAGCCTTGGATTTGTTTTGCTCATTGCCTCCTAATTCAATTACTTATTTTTCACAACTAATCAATAAATTCATCTAATAATGGACCTCAAGTCTTTTGACCAACTTGGTTCATTGCAAACAAGGAATAAAAGAGAAATTTATAGATTTTGTGGGTCGTTATCAAGCCCTCTATTCACAAGTTCAATACTCTATTATGGATGCCGATGTACAAAGAATCTTTATTGGAAACTTACAACCTCACATCTGTGATAAGATATTATTGATGCATTATGAATCTTTCACTCATCTTTGCACGACTCTCCATGATTACAAACTTTCAGTTAATCAGTATGAGAGTAATGCCTCATCAACTCCAGTTGGTCAATCCAAAGCCTCACACAATCATTCATTCAAAAGACACAACAAAAACTTCATCAAGACAAATGCAATTTTAGCTAGTAACATAAGAAAACATGTGGCGACATCATCATCTCCTGCTCCTGCCTTGTATAAATTGAAACCAAAAACAAGACACTTCACACCATTATCAGAGTCTCTCTACTCTATAATGACACAAATTTTGATCAACAATCTCATCAAGCTTCCACCCATTAGACCTCTCGATCTAAGTAAGATGCAATCATCTTCCTTTGATTCAAAGGCCTTTTATTAATTTCACCACACTATCGGTCATGACACTGAAATATGTATGCATCTTAAACATGAAATTAAAGACCTAATTGATTCTAATGTCATCCAAGTTGTTGCTGTGAATGACAAATGAAATATATCGGTGTCTCCACCTAATCAAAATCTTCAAATATACAAAAATCCATTACCTCATCATGAATCTAATGTCATGGACATATCTCAAGAACATGATTATGAAGGTGATGTTTGTATGGTAGATGCCCACCCTCATAAAGAGTGCACAAAACCTGAACCGTCTATATATTTTACTCCTCATGATGCTACTATTGAGGCTCCTGATGGACCTCTCTACATCACCATTCAAATCAATGATAAACCTATAAGAGGTGGTATGATAGATCCTATATGCATGGTAAATGTAGTAATTGAAGAGTTTCTCTACATGATGGTTTACACCGTGATAACTATGATGTATCAAAAATTGCAATTAGAGCACATGATGGGTCAATCCTTCCAACTCTTTGTGCCTTGACCCTCGATGTCAAGGTTGGGCCAAGAACATTGGATGTTACATTGTCATTATTCCTACATCAGACTTATTTCATGTGAAGTTGGGTCACCCATGGCTCCGCTCCATGAAGGTGGTCCCCTCTATGGTTCATAAGTGTTTAAAATTTCCATTTGAGGGATGTGTGCACACTGTACATCACAATCGGTACCATCCCATTGCTCGACATGGACACTCTACACTTGACTACTTCTGGCCAAAACCAGTTGGAGTTGCTTGAGCTAGAGAGGATTTATTCTTCTTGTCATATCAAAATTTTAAAGCAAAGAAAATAACAGATTTATCACTTAGTAACATATCTCCTTGTGATGTCCCCGGACCTCCTCGATCTTCTGAGGCTACGACAGTAGTTCCCCCTGTCCCATAGGTGGCGAATGAAGTTAAGCCCAAATTGAAGGTTCTTCCCCATCCCTGATCGTCTAGTAGATATGCTAAGGTTCCCCCTCTACCATCCCTTCAAGGACAATGAGGCAACCATCAAGCACAAAATAGACCTCCCCACAATTGCAATATCACTTTTGTCCCACCTGCCTCTATGGAGACTAGTGGAAATTAATCGATCGCGCGTGTATTATTTCTTGAGGTTTCTCAACTGCTTGAGGATGCTTGAGTACTTCTACCTATTTCACAAGTTGAGAAGGAAGAGTATCCCATATTGAGGAACCCTTCCCTTGTGGTCTCCTAGCCTTGGTGGTTCCTCTTGTTTCTTCTAATGTTCTTGAAACAAAGGAAGAAATGGAACCCACATTGGAAGATACTACAACTCCCTTAACAAACATCACAAATAAATCTAAGAAAAATAAAATTGCGAGAGAGAGAGAGAGAAAAGCGTCATCATGTTATGGCTTTCCTTGCCATAGGAGAAGAGAATCTCCCTCCTCACAAGTGTTTATCACCAACAGATGTGAAAGAGACATCTACTAGTGTTTCGTCTCCTATAGAGAAGGATAAAGCTTCACAAACTGGTATGGAACCTATTGTACTATATTCTGATAGTGAATCTAAAGATAAGAATGACACAAGTATGGCTCTTATTCCTTACACCACACTTGTTGTAGTTCCTCTTGCATCTTGTCCACCTATCCAAATTGGTGATGAGCAAGATTGGGAGGAGGATGATTTTCTTTAGGTTGACTCTCTTTGGATGACTCTTTATTTTGTTATTCTTGTTGTTGTTAACCTCTCTTTGGATGACTCTTGACACCCTTGTAGGTGCAAGGACACAAAAGGACCAAAATTTGTTGTGACATTCTCTCTATTTGTATCATCATTCTTCTATATGTCATAAGTTGCATTGTTGTTCTTTGGGGATGATGCAAGGTGTAGGATGATTTAGAATTCTCCCTTGTTGACCCAAAGGGCTTTTATTTGATTTCATGTGTTATTTCTTCATTTGTCTCCATAGTTCTACTTGCTGGTGGATGATGACGGTTCCATATATATATATAGTCTCGAGATATCTCCAATTATACAACCATTCATATATTGCGCTAGATATATAGTCTGGAGATAGCATCAGAGTCATGTGCCTTGTGTGTTTGTTTCTATGTTTGTTTTTGTTTGATGCATTATGTTTGAACATGTTTTCCTTAATGATTCCATGTTTCTTATGTGTCTTCAACATGTTTTCCATGTGTTTTTCATGCATACTTTGTGCCTTATGTGTATGCTTCATGTCAAGCATGTATGCATTGTGTATGGTGTGTGTCTTTCACATGTATTCCTATGTATGCTTTTAGTACTCCATGTATGTGAATTATGTTACAATGTCTTGCATGTTTGAAATCTCTTTGCTTATGTGTTTGTAACCTTAGAATCCTAAGCTTGGAGGCTACAAATAGTCCACAACTTGGCAGAATTCTTTGGGCTTTTATGTTTTCATGTTTGAAATATATCTTCCCCTTCCTTTAGGGTGAGTTTGAACGTAAGTTCATACCCGTGCTAAAGTGGGGGAGAAATGTTATAGCATAAAATGTGTACACTAGCATTTTACACCTAGTTTAGCACCTGGTTGGACCTAAATGTTTACCTTTATTAATCAGGACCTATTTTAACACCTTTTTAAACATTAAATGATTAAATCATGATCCTGATAAATAAACTCAAAAAAATAAGGTTAGGACTAGTCTAAGCCCACTTAAATGGACACTCTCCAGAGTTTGTGGGGCAAAAGGACTAGGGCACCGAAAGTTAGTCATGGTCCTATTTTTGTGGTGTCAGCTTAGAACACCTCCTTAACTTTTACATGTCAGCCCCATTTGGTTTTATTTGTCATTGGTGAGTGGGAATGCATATATAAAGGAGTTTTACAATTCATTTTTAAACTAAGAGGCCTAATACAAAATTGCAAGTTTGCTCACATGTTTTGATCTTCTATGCTCAAGTGCTCACATGGATTAGATGTGCTACATGCTTGTGGATGTTATGATGCTCATTTGTAGGTTTTGAAGGAATTTAAAGCTATCTTTGTCTACCTCCTTGTTGGTGCATGATCTTGAGTTATCTACATCAACTAGGGTTTGACATCTTGTGGTAATTATTATCACTTTCATTCATATTTCTATGATATATTGCTGATCTTACCTCTACCCTCCTAGGGAATGCACTCTTGGATCACTAATCATAATTGTAGTGGAGGTGGAAACACCAACACATGGTTTGACTAAGGCAAGCCCTTAAACACAACACAACCTTAGAGAAATACCTCAAAAAGTTGCTGACCTTATCCTGTCTTCTCTTTGAAACAATTTGGCACAAAGTGCAATTTGGTTATCAATTGAAAAACTACAACTTTCAATTGAAAAACTACAACTTACTCCCCCCATCAAAACATCTGACCAGAACATGAAAGATATTGTAAGAAGCATGAAGAATACTATCATCATATCCCTGTTCTAATGTCCAACCATGTTGTGCAAGAACATTTCTTGAAACCTTTGCAATGAAAATGTTGTCACACCTTTTAATTCTACTGTGTCAACCAGAGCACTTCCAACAAATTAGAGAATTGACCTTTACTTATACATTTCTCACTGCCTTGAAACACTACAACTATAACCCCTTGCATTACATCATAATCTTAATGAAGAAGCAAGTGTCTTTTATGCAAAGTATCCTAAGAGCATATTGGCTTCATGGACAAACAATAGACCTGCACTATTTGATATGCCAAACTTGTCAACAATATCAGAGAGCAACTACAAACTTTTCAAATTTTGACATGTAGTACCATCCTGAACTACTGCATGATGCAAACCATGAGCTCTCTTCAAACAATATGAGCACATTTGAATGAAAATGTGTCATCAAGACCATGTGGTTTAACTATGCTTTTGCAGTGAAGGAATCTCTTGGCCATTGCAACTAATTGTCCATCATTGCTCCTTACAATTTATTGCAAATATGAACAAACTATCTACTGTCTTTGTGATTGATGAAAGCATGAGACATGAGAACCACTAACTTTAGAGTACATATTTCTCTTAAACTCATCTATAGGGTTGAGTGATAAGCAACATTCAACTTCCCTGATCTTTAGTTATTCCTCATGCAGTTAATGATACCTTTTGTTCATCATGCATTGGTTTAGGATTATCATCTCCTAGATTTTGTTTGAACATGTAATCCCTAGATGGCTTCATCAAACTTTTCTTACACCATTGAGCTTTGTGTCCAAACTCATTACACCTATGACATATAATGTTGTTGTCTAGACCAAAGAAAGGATAATTTCTTCTAGGCATGCTGTATGAACCTCTATTGACATTCCTCTCATGATTATGACTTTAATTATTCATCCAACAATTTCTTGTTCTATAATCTCTAGCTCTATGTCCATAAACATGACATGAATAACAATAACCATGAAATTGAGAGTAATTGTACCTCATTGTTTGCCTCGTGAGTCTGATTGTCCTTCTTTCTAGATCTTCAAGAGTAGCAACATGGAAACTCAAGTCTATCTTCTTCCTAGGTGTCTTTCTTGCCTTAGAAATCTATCCTTCTTCATAACCTAGACCTTTGGTGTCCTTATGATGTTTTTGTTTTCCCAACATTTCATGCAACTTGTTTGTGCTTTCTTCAAACTCCAGATACTTCTTGGACAGAACCTTGAGACCTTCATAATTTTTTCTTAGATTGACAATTTCTACCTCTAATTTTAGACATTCAATTCTTTTAACCTCAAGGTCAGATTTTGTTACATCTATTACTCTTTTGGCTTCCTCAATTTCAGTCTTTAGACTGATAATCAATTTATCAGATTCATCAACATGACTCTTTAAGTCTACAATCTAATTTCTTGCCTCTTCAAACTCTAAAGAAACTTTTGCAAAATCTGAACATACATTGTCTTTGGAGTCTTTTTCTTGTTGAAGAGCTAGTCTTCTAATCTCTGATTCTCCTTTCTAAGTTGCTTGATCTGATCTAAGGCACATAAGAGTTCACCTTCTAAATCAACTTCACAATCATTTTCATCAAAATCATGTCCATCTTCATCCATAAAGAGGTCTCCTTCTTTGTCATCAATCTCAACAGCAAAGTCATTTTCTTTATCACACTTTGTGTCAATTTTCTGGGATGGCTCATGCAACAACTCATCACATGACTTGACTGGGGTTTGTTGTTCAACCCTTTGCTTGGCATCTTTCTTTTCTCTATTTCTTTTACACTTTCCCATGGTACTCCACTATCAGGATCTACCCAAGCCAGTTAGACTTCTATAGGGAATCTATGCTCTGATACCACTTGTTGCAGTAGAGGACCACTGAGAGGGGGGGTGAATCAGTGGTCTATAAGCTTTTAGGTCTTTTTGCACCTTTTTAACTTACAAGACAAAGAGTGAGGGAGACTTCAATGATCCATCAAACACATATGCACAAGTATGACAATGAATAGTATGAATTAGAAGCTTAAGAACAAAGCATTAGGATACCCAAAGAGACCATATAATATGAATCATAACACAATGAGTTTCATGAGTGGAAAACCCTCATAGAGATGAAAAATCACTCTAAAAATGCCTCACTAGCTTAATCAAAATCATGCCTCACTAGCTACACAAAATACCTTACTAGTAATATTCAGGCCTCATTGACCATATAAGCCTCACTGGCATATATAATTGCCTCACTGGCAAGATGATGTCTTACTGACATATTAAAGTGCCTCACTGTCAAATCATGAACATTAGAAAGAAGAGAATCAATTCAGAGGGTTACTCTGATTCACTATAACACATCACACTTCACAAACTTATATCTCCTTTTATCTAGAACCAATCTTTATAAGTTTCTACAAGTCAGCTTCCTGATACAACCTTGTCATTTCAATTACATACACTCTCAACAAAAAATCTTTCAATATCTTTCTATCTCTGCACTGCATGCATAACTTGACTAAGACTTCCTTTGGATGAAGAGATAGGTGATACAATCACATGGACCATTACACTCTTGTATAGGTTATAGATACAAATAAGTTCTATACTTACAATCATATGAACAGAGTAATCACATCTTTTTCTCATTGATGTATTTTATCTTCTACTCCCATACTGTATTTGATCATCTTCTTAAGACCTCCTCACTATGTTCAGATCTTGACAACACACCTTGACATCAATCATACCACCGTTAAACAACTTCACATATATTGTCCTTTATAGGAACTGAGAACTCAACCTTGGACAACCCATAATCAATCAAAGTACTATTAAAACAAAACTTCACACAAACTATTATTTTATCCTCTGTATGTATAGGCATGATAAAATATAGATTTCTAAGAAAGTCCTTTTCAAAGCTCAGGCCTTTTTCACGGTATCATTATGCTCGGGACTCTTTCACAAAATCAACTCCATGTATTTGTAGAGGTCTGTGACCATAGAAATAATGACCTCAATAACATTTATTTTATTCAAGTCTTCTTCATTGCATAATATCTCAGAATAACATACTGCCAAAATCTTCAGATCAATCTCCTCTCGACTCAGAGCATCATCACCTTTCCTTGAAGGTTTTACTGCTATACACACAAGTCTTCAACAAAAACTTTCAAACACATCACATCATTCTCAAACTTCTTTATGCTTTCCTTCCCTCCATTCTTGACAATCTACACATGGATACATAGGTATAGTTCTCTAGATCATGAATCACCAACTTGCATATTCAAATCTATCACACAAAGCAAGCTTTCAATGCCTCTGGCCTATCTGCATATATAAAAGATCTTTAAAAAAATAGTTTTAGGGCTTCATATATTCTTTTTGATAACTGAGAGGGGGGGTGAATCAGTTATCTAAATTAACTTAACTTTCTGTTCTTCTTTAATAGCTAGTGCAACATCAAAACAAATAAGCATCCATAACCATGAAAGTAGAAACAAAGTCAATACACATAACACAATGAGTTTGACATGGAAAACCCTGTTAAGGGGAAAACCACGGGGTGACTAACCCAAGATTGTATTCTCTGTTAAAAGAATAGAAGTACAAAATGGCACTTGCCAATTAGGGCTCACTGCCCGAGCACACTGCTCACAAGAGGCTCACTGCCTACAAGAGACTCACTGTCTACAAGGTACAAAGAAAGTAACTAGGTACTTGAACTGATGAGAAGCATCCACATATGCTAAGGTTCAGTTCCGGTTAGGTTCAATACACTGATCTACTGCACTTCATTCTTCCTCTTCTTTGGTGCTGCTGTCCTATCACATACCGAACTTGTATTATTGCTTCCTCACTACTCTCTTCTTTTCTTCACACTTCACAACACACCACACTCACCTTCATACCGAAATTAATCTGGTATATATATCCACACCAAGGATTTCATCAACTTTCTAGTTGGCATCTGGAATTCTCAATATTTTCCCAAACTCTGGTCTGTCGGCTGAATCCTTACTTACCAAATGATGCGTATCAAAGAGATGCTTATAGAAGTCATAAATCATGTTGGCCAATCATGAATGATCCCTTAAGAAACTTTATTACCATCGATATCTCATCTGGATTAAGGTCTAAAGCTCTGCCGGTCAGTTCTTCCTTTGTCTACTCTACCAAACAGGAACCCAACACTTAGGTGTTCATATCTTTTCACTCTTACATCACCGGAGGCTCAATCTCTAGAATATATAAGTCATGGTACTCCTCTTGACTTCCCCAAGTCCGCACTTTACTAAGATACTTCCTCTAAGAGATCCGAACCTGACTGTCAGACCATGCTACATGCTCTGTTCTTGCTTACCAGACCATAATACTCTTCAATCTGACTTCCAGTATAGACACACCATGTCCTGTGGATGTGTGGGATGGACTTTGTTGCCATCAATGACAACACTCATGAAGCCATACAATGTCTCTTGCTAACAATCTCCCCCTTTGGCATTGATGGCAACACTTAGTGAAAAATGACTAAGTGTCACACTACACTTCCCCTTGGCTGATGCTTTGTTCTAATGTACATTTTTCTGAAGCTCCCCCTTAGCTATGCTCCACATTTTTCACTGCTCCTCACTCCCCCTTTGACATCAATGGCAAAGGGTAGGATCCGCATACCAAAATCTCCAAAATTAATCTATACATATCTGCATAAGTATATATACAAGTTGTGCTTACATATACTTAAGTATATCTGCAAAAGTATTCTTCAATTGTACAACTTCTATCGCCCAACTCTTCTTCATCCTATCCAAAATTGAGATGTGACCACTCAATAGGAATGCAAAAGCTCCTGCCTTCTTAAGATTTGTTAGATCACTGGTCTGGGCTGTGGCCTGCGCATTAGTTAGGGCCTCATGCATGGCTTCTAACTTAGGGATAATGATCCCTCTAAGTTCACTTAATCTATTTATTCTATTTTTCTTCTCCTTCTCAAGCTTCTTTATTTCATTTATGACTGCAAGAGTCTGACACTCTTGATTTACTATGGAAGAGGAGAGAGGGTCAAAACTTTGAGATAAACTTGACAGTTTATCTTCTTTCTCTTTTACTTTCTTCTCAATATCCTTGATCACTTTAGGCCAAGATAAACAAAATTTATATATATCTCCACCATCTTTAAGAGCATTTTCTAATCTCTTTATCCCAATATTCATATTTCTCCTATCATTGGTTATTAGTCCTTGTACTTCGGAGAATCTCTTTCCCAAAAACTCCTTCCGGACCTTTTCTTCTGTTGACTTCTCTAAGGAATCAAAATGTGTATGAACAAAATTTATAAGAGACTTTAGATTACCAGATGTGGAGGCCGAAGGATCCTTTTGGAAGGATGACATGATCTTCTCCAATACACCGGATGCAGTTTCTATGAGCTCACAGTCTTCCATGTGAGACTTCAAAAGTTTTTCTTTTACCTTTGCTTGAGTAAAGGATGCTAGCTTCAAGGTTTGAACCGGGGAGAGGGAATCAAAATTGAATGGTCCTTGAAGTAGTTCTGGTTCATCAAATTCCATCATCTCTTTGGTCAAGAAATCTTTGATAGTTTCTGCAGTGTCTCTTGCCGGAGATAGAGTCTTCTTCCCTTCTGTAGTCTCAGAATTGTCTCCCGGGTTCTTTTCTGTTTGGTCTTTTTCCCTTTCCTTTACTTCTTTTTCTTGACTAGTTTGCTCCTCTATTATTTCTTTTCCTTTAGATCCAAAGTCTGCAGGGGAATCCAGATGAGAGATATTAACTTCTCCATGGACTTCCCCTTCCGGAACAGAGGAATCCAGGTCCTTGGTCTTCTCCTCACTTAACTCATTTAACTCTTCAGCAACTGCTTTTGTAGGATCTTCCTCAGAAGGTTCATCACTTATGTCCTCTATAATACGAATATTGAATCTTTTGTATGCATTCCGGAGGATGTCTTCTATTTCTTTTGCCACTTTGTCAGTCTCTCCAAGCATAAGCTGATTCATTCTAGCTTTTCTCCAGAACTCATCCTTGCAATCTTTGAAGATCATATTCATTTGTTTCTGAGTGATTGAAGGATAGAGTTGAATAGCTATCTATTCCCGGATCTCAAGGTCCTTTGCCTTGGCATTGTTCTTCCTTATTTCTAGTTCCTTCTCTAGACTTTTGGGAATTAGAGATATGATTTCAATAAATTCCTTATTATAGATATTCAGATACCTGACTGTAGCTTCTTGCAAGATCTTCTGGTCAGCTTCATTATATTAATCATAGAACTCAGTCATTGGTTTTAGGTTCCCATCCATAGTGACTGATTTGATGATATCATCAATGCGGAGAGTAGGCTTTTCAACAAATTCCTTTGCCTTCTCTTCTTTGCCTTGACCGGTAGAGGGTTCACTAGTTGTTTTCTTTTTCTTCTTCATTTTCTTTACTTCCTCGTCTGTCTCTGTCTCTTCATCATTGTTGGTCATGATATTACTCATAAGCAAACATAGAATAAAAGTTACACAACAACCCTTACTCATCTTGAAAGATACGATGAATTCAAAGAATTCATGATCCCAAGTCTCCATTGATTAGTTCATAATCTACTGACTTTACTCAGTGGTTGATGTGTGTTGCTATTTTCTATTACCATGCTGCACAAGAAGGCTACCTTACACAGTATATTTCTTCAAATGATGTGTCTACAGGCTGATATTTGCATGATATTTTCAAAGGTACATGCATCTAGCTCAAAAATATGCTAATGATATTCAGTTATCTATGGGATGTCAGCTTATTTCTCTGTTCTGCTTAATATTCATCATGATTTGCAGTTATGAAAGTGATTTCTATGAAATTAAAATGGGAAAAAAGGGTTAGAGAGTGAGATTCCTAAAATTACTTGACTGAGATCACCGATCCACATACATGTTCCCATACAAAAAGGAAGAGAAGAAAACTAGAATCATACTTCACCAGGACATTCCACAAATCCGCATGATCCAGTGCAAATATTCAAGGGAATGTTGACAACAACATGCAATAGAATGAAAACGCTTCTAGTTGAACACAGGATTCACCATTACATATCCAGAAATCAACATGAAGATTACGTAAAGTTTACAATCAGGATGTAATGTGGAGCTTCATCTCCACTCAGTATGCTAAAGAACAAGTACATATACAGTGATCTGAAGAAAGAACCTTGATGCTTCAACAATTCAATCCTCACTAGTCTCGGCAATCCGATCTCCTACATGAAATTGCTATAGGTTAGATTTTTTTTTGAATGATTGACCTCTGCCTTCTTACAAAGTAAAGGGGCTGAATATATGTCTTTGTTTTCCCCTCAATACAGTGCCTAGGAAACCCTACCAAATCAACGGTCCATACACATGCGCACAGCATTAGACAGTGGGAAACAAATCCCGCCCAAATCTCGAGTAGCATCCAGACAGAGTGCCGCTCCCCTAATAATGTTTCCACCAGCATTCTCCTCTGCATTGAAAGCTGTCTCCTCCTGGTGTGTTTGTGAATTTTCGGGTTCCAGTTCACCGCCTGGGATGTCCTCGCCATTAAAGCTCTGTCATATCTCCACCTGCACACCATCGGGTTCTGAAATGGATTCAAAATCCACCTGCCCTGCTTTCCCGCCTTTCTGTATCACGATCGCACATCGTCCTGATCATCGTCATGACCATCCTTATCAGAGCAAGCCAAAAATGTCCCATCGACCCCATCCTTATGGCCGATGCATCTCCTTTTCTTACCTACGCACCTGCGGTCCATCATACAAAAGTTAAGCATCATCACTTAAATAAACCAGCGGGAAGATAAACATTTATATTAAATCATGCTTTGAATGTGCAAACACATAAATCAAGTCATGAATCCGTGAGAATCCGCATGCATATGAATATTTGATCCCTTTTGATAACCTTCTCGGTTCTGCCACCTGCATGTAGATTTCTGTGCATTTAACATATAAACCTGAAAAAAGAGCACCCGATGGATCCAAACTGTCATGCACTTCAACCACCACTTTACTCACTAAGTCATGATATGATGATGATGTCATCATCATGGATGAGCTTCATCGCAAATGTGAGAGGATGACGCCACGGTCATACCAAAGGAAATTAGGGTCCAAGAAATATGACCCCGATGAAAGAACTTTGAAGAATATCACCTTGAGGAAAGATGACGTCACGGTCATGTCGAGATTTGTATATCGGGTCATGATTTTAAGATCAGGGGATGTTCAAAATATGACCCCCGCAAGTAAAATGACCTCCCTCTCGAAAGATCAGGGTGACGTTAGTGGAAGGGTGATTTCGCTTGAACATCACACTAAAATAACGTCACCATCATGTCATTAAAAAGGGGGGATCGTTGGATACATACCTCTGCGAGGTAAAAGGATGATGATGTCAACATCATATTGATCTCCTTTGTTCATTGGGTTCAGATGACATCATCATCATATCGACATGGGGTGATATTTTGCGACAGGGTGATATTTGAAAGATTAGGTGATCTTTGAAATATCGGGTGATATTAGAAATATGACCCCCACAAAATATATGAAGTTGTTTGACTGGAAGAAACCACTATCACGTAAAATTAACGTCCGGAGTTTGCGGACCAAATGGTTATCGGGTGATAAAATAGGATCGGGGTGATCTAACATAAGGTGATCGATATTTGAAACATGACCCCCCCTAGAATATTAGGTTTGACCAGAATTTTGACTCGCCATAACTTTCTCATTTGGCCAAATTTCAGGGTGATGTAAAAGGAAAACTTGTTTAGAATTTTACACTCTTTCACATGGCAGGCTTCCTGAGGGAAGATTCAAAATTTGAATTTTTTGGGTTAAGACCTCAAGATCACAAATACACCTAACACTAGGCACACACATTCTGAAAGATGCTACTTTTACCACTACCGCCCAGAGCACAAAAACAAGGGAGCAAGCCACGACAGGGGTCCTCATTTTGCTAAGGAGTAAAATGGGGTGTGTTGTGAACATCACAGCAACTAGCAACCAAACAGAACAATCAAATTAAAACTATTAAAGAAAATTGAATGAAATAGACTCATAACTTCCAACTATCTTTTTTGCAAATCATCATTTAACTTGAGACTTAAGGTATTCAATAAGGTGCATGAATTTTCCTTTCAGTTTAAGTGGGTGCATGTGATCAATTATCCTCATCTTGAAGATTGGTTGAACAAACCAGTGACTGATATTAGCCTACGTAGGTGAGGATGTTCCCTCATAGCCAACTGGATACAACCTTGCTACTAGCAGGCATCCATAGCCCCGACAAGGTTATTGTTACAATTCTCCTAAGTAGAGCCCCACGACCAACGAGCATCTATAGCCCCCGTAGAGTTACTCAGATGGCTTAACCTGGATTTTCAGTAAAATCTATTTTATTATTTTATAATTTTTATATTTGATAGAAACTTCATAAGATATTGCAATTGTAACTTCATGATGCAAGGAGTGGTCACTTGCTGAAATTAAGCTAAGAATTGTAATGGTAGCAAGGGTGACCTCTAATTTTTCACCTAATATCTACACTGGTAAGTTCAACAAACCCAAGGATTTTAGGTGTGTCATTGTGAGAAACATTCCTTGAATACTCAACCCATTCTTATTAAATACGAAATTTCACAAGTCAACTGACTTTCTACATTCATTACTGTCACAACAAGTTATGCATAAATTTTAGATGATTAACCTGAATGATCTGAATTTTCCATTGTTTTTAATGGTTGTTAGTATGCTCTTTCATACTCTAAAACAAAATAAAGATCCCTACTGAGGAAACACAACAAAGCAACCAAAACAACAGGACAAAACAGGCAACTATACAACAAATGTACACTATGATACACATGACTGTCATGGTGCTACTTCAAGCTTGAAAATAGTGTTTGAGGAACTGTCCATTAACTGGTAATGGAACATCCTCTCCGGTTAAGGCCTTAAGCCTGAAGGTGCTGTCTCCTAAAATTTTAGAAATTTGAAAGGGACCTATCTAGAGTTTATCAAACTTACCATGATCACCTTTCCTTTCATGTGCTTTGTCCCACATCAGGACTAGATCTGAGACTTTGAAAACCTTAATTCTGGCTCTTTTGTCAAACCAGCACTTGACAACAGCCTGATGTTTAGCAAATTGATTAATTGCTTCACTTATTTTTTCATCTAGGTGTATCAGCTGCAGTAACCTAACTTCCTATTTATTATCTATGCCCAGGTATTCTTGCACAAACTGCAGTGTAGGAATTTTCAAGTTAACAGGGAGGATAGGATCTACCCCATATACTAAGTGAAAAGGTGAATTTCCTAATGCAGCCTTATTCCTGGTTCTATCTACCCACAAAGCATATTTCAACAAAGTGTTCCATTCCCTTGGGTTCTTTTCTACTAATTTCTTTATGATGTTCAATAGGTTCTTGTTTGTGGATTCTGCTAATCCATTCCCTTGGGGATACTAATTTGAGGAGAATCTCAAGATGATCCCATAATCAAAAGCCCAACTTGATAGTTTAATTGAAGCAAAAGTAGGTCCATTATCACATACTAAAGCATATATGGAACTCCATACCTGGTCACTCACTATGTTGGTTTCCAAAAACTTAATGACATCCTCAGCATTACATGTCTTACTGCTGACAGCTTCAGTCCACCTGGTACAGTAGTCAGTAATAGTTAAAACATACCTGTGGCCTGAGGATGATGGAGCATTGATAGGTCCTATGAAGTCCATTCCCCATTGAGCAAAGGGGCACATCTCCATCACTAGCTACAAAGGTTGAGTAGCATATTTTTCTCTATTTACAGCAACCTGACACATATGACAACATTTGATGTGTCCAACAGTGTCTTTAAAAATTGTGGGCCAATAATACCCTGCCTTGAGGATATCATGAGTGTTGGCTAAGGATGATCCATGTGCAGTCCCAAATTTATCATGCAACTCTGCTAGCACCTTATCTACTTTTGATCTTTCTAGGCACCTTAGGTATATCCCCTCATAGTTTTTCTTGAAAAGGACTCCTCCTTTTATCATGTACTTATGTGACCTTATCTTCAAGGCTCTCCTTTGTGATGGCTGCAATCTTAAGGGACATCTTCCAGTGATCCAGATGTGTCTGATGTCTGAGTACCATTTTCCATCTTCCTTTGCATTCACAACATACTGTTGGCTCAGGATATTAGGATCAATCTTTGATATCATTTGGCTCAATGCCTGTCCTCTTACCAACTTCATGGGTGTTATGTCCATATCATACTCTTGGAGGATAGTGATCCATTTGGCTCTCTTTTCTACTGGTTCACTTTGCATTAATAACATCTTTACTGTTGCATCAGGTACTACAACAATCACTTTACTTCTCAGGATGTAATGCTTGAATTTCTTGACTGCTCGAACCAAGGCAAGTGCCTGTCTTTCAATGTCCATGTACCTGAGCTCTGCATCTCTGAAGGGGTAGCTCATGAAGGATATAGGCTTTTCCTCCTTTTCTTCATTTCTCTGTGTCAATACTATTGCAGAAGTATGCTCTAAAGCAAATGAGTAGATGTAGAAGCCCTTGGTATAATTCAGACTGATCAAGACTGGAGTGTTTGATATGGCTTTCTTAATGTCTTCAAAACCTGCTCTAGCTTCAGGGGTCCACTCAATTTTAGCGTCCTTCTTGAGCATGGCGTTCAAGGGTCTGACAATCTCTACAAAGCTGGTGATAAATTTCCTAACAAAATTAATCTTACCAAAGTAAGATTTGAGCTCCGACCTGTTTCCAGGAAATTGTATCTTCATGATGGACTCCACTCTATCAGGATCAATGATAATCCCATTTTTAGTTATCAGGTGGCCTAGTAATTTCCTTGTAGTCATCCCAAATATGCACTTCTTAGTGTTTAGGGATATCCCGTACTGTTCACACTTCTTCAGCACCTTTCTCAGGTCCTCTACATGGTTTCCTCTATCCTTAGAGAAAACTGTTAAGTCATCCATGTATATGACTATGTAGTTACCAATCAAGCCTCTGAAGGCTATGCCCATTGCTCCTTGAAATGTGGCTCCAACGTTTATCAACCCAAATGGCATGCGCCTATAGAAGAAGATCCCCCACTTTCTGGTGAATGCAGTCTTTAGTCTTTCTATTTTGTCCACCATCACCTGGTTGTAACCAGAAAAAATGTCCAAGAAGGACATCATCTTGGCACCATTCACCATTTGCAGGACCTCATCCAGAGAAGGTGGAGGATAATTATCCTTTTCAGAAGCTCTATTTAGGTTTCTGAAGTCCACGCATAATCTGATGTCACCATTCTTCTTCCTTATTGGGACCATGTTTGCCACCCATGTGAAGTGTCTCATAGGAAATATGATCCTAGCATCAAGCAGCCTCTTAACTTCTTCAAAGATCATGGGCTCCAGCAAAGCATTGACAGGTCTTTGTTTCTGCTGAAAAGGCTTGGCATCTGGCTTCAAAGGTATTGTATGGGTGATGATTGATGTGTCGTATGTTTTTAGCTCATCATATGTCCAGGCAATGACATGGATATAATCTCTAAGAGCCTAGGTTATTCCTTCTAACTCTTCCTTTGTGCAGACTTTCCCAATCAGAACATTTCTTTTTTTATCACCCTGTCCGATATTAACCTGTGAGTACTGTCCTTCATCAGCCTTTGGGAGATTCTTCTATTTTAGCATGTTGCCTAGATCAAATGCTCTTTCGAGTTCTATCATTCCCTTAGGAATCCTATTACTAGGCAACTCTAGGATTTCTTCTTCTTCCCAGACAAGATCCTCCATATTTATTTCATCAATGATTTGCACCTCAAAAACATCTCTGTTAGAAATAAAATCTAGTATATGATGGTCATCATCAAATACTTGAAGATTAGTTACATTATCGGGTACGGAAGGCACTGACACTAATTCAACTGAGAATCTTTTTAGACCAAATATGGACAGTGGTTCCAGAGTACTGGCAGCCTGGGCCAAAGCATCTGCCCTATGGTTTTGTTCTCTGGGTACATGAGTGATATTGAATGCATCAAAATCTTCTATCAAGTCCCACACCCTATGTCTATAATTGGACAGTCTTTTGTAATTGCAAGAGTATATACCTCTTACCTTCCTCACAACTAATTCTAAGTCTCCATAGACATGCGTAATCTTCACCTTCTTTCTAAGTGCAAACAGTATCCCATGAATTAGAGCTTCATACTTCGTTACATTGTTTGTACATGGGAACTACAATCTATATGCTGCCAAGTAGGATTTTTTGGATGGATCAATGAGATCCACTCCTACTCCAGCTCCTTGTTTTGACTTGGATCCATCAAACCTGAGGATCCATGGCTTATCTTCATCTAAAAGCTTGTTTGGGGCTTCTTTCTTCCTTTTGGCTCTGGCAGTTGCACCACTGGATATCCACTTTAATTTTGGCATCTCAGCTTTCTCAGACTTCACCTTATCAACCTTATGGGAAGCTAATATTTCTTCTTTTCTCTTACCATCAGAAGGAACATCCTCTGGACTGGGTAATGTCTGCCTTTTCAAAATATGCAGACACAATCAACAAGCAGTTTCTGAATGAGGTGCTTCGTGTAGCCTGCACCAGCCTTCAATCAAGACATCCTGCGGAGGTCTTTGCTGCTATGTCATTCTTTGAATCTCTTTTGATAAAAACTCCTTGAATTTGGACAAATTGCTGCCCCTATCTTCATCAGATAACTCATAATCTGATTCCACTAAACAATCACTCCCAGGGGTGATTTTCTTCTTGTTTTTTGCATTACTCCTATTACATACCAGTATCTCCTCTGGCATCTAAATAGAACTCTCATCCTGCTATGTGCATTCTCCTGTTCTTGCAGAAAATAAACAAAAATTAGTCTCACCATCACCATCTGCAGAACTCACCGTGGATGATGATGAAGAAGACACCTCATTGTATGCTTGTTCCAACTCCAACATGTCTAAACATGCCTCACAAGTCTTTTCAGAATATGCCTCACTATGCAACTTGCACCATCCATCAATTAGAATATCATGAACATGTACATTTAACAAGTGGCATCGTTGCACCTCTTTAAGCAAATGCATCTCAAAACTCTTGAAGTGATCTACCTCTACTTCATTTTCAGGGTCACATTCAGATTCTAAAGTTACTTCATCACCCTGAGGGTCATCATCATGATCATGCACGTCAAACATCAGGATCTCCTCTATGCTGGAAGTTTGGGGTCTAATGGAGTAGACTCCAGGTTCTACGTCCACATACATGATTTCATTGGTTTTGTTATATTCAGTGATCATGTGTTTCATGCGGGGTTCAGCATCTATCCTTATCTGATTTGGTATCCCTATCTAGTGCAACCACATATGACTGAAATCAGTTGACATGTACCCATTAAGGGTTTTTGACTAGTCCTTGCTGAGTAACATCCCATATGTATCAGGTATATCAATTACCTAGATATTAATATAGTGCTAGATTCTGGGATCTGATGCTAGCTGCATGTGAATGTGAGTCAGTTCTCCTACCATGCTCACCTCTGTTTTGTCTAATTGCGTCACTTTCTTTAGTGATTTAGCAGGATGTAACCCTAAAGCATTGCATATGGATAGGGGCATTACATTGGTAGATGCTCATGAGTCTACTAAACAATTGTGCAAATTTTTACTAAACATCCTTATGGTCAAGAGGAAAGGAGATGACTCACTCTTGTCTTTGTATAGGGTCATGTGGGAAGTCTCTACAACTTGAACAATAGCTGAGGTTTTAGGTTTGACATTAACATCCCTAGCAGCATGATCTTTACTACCAGACTGACCCAGAGTATGACTATCTTCCTTTGGAGCAGGATCATCTAATGATTTCAAGAAAGCCTTCTTGATATCAAGGGTTTTAAGCAATTCTAACAATGGCAGGCTGATTTTAACCTTTTTCATTTCATCAGTCAGATATGTGACCAACTTGTCAGATTCAAGAAGTAGGTTTGTAGCTTTTGGTGCTGTGGTTTGTGGTGCCAAATATTGAGCATTAACCTTGGGGAATCCAAGGTTATTGCTTGCCTTAGGATCAGGAGGTGTATTGGAATTGTTTGGAGAAAAGGATGTGGTCAAAGGACTAGTAGGCCTACTTGAGTTATTCCTCAAGTTGTAATTATGCCTACCTTGAGGTTGCTGTTGATAAGTATTGACTTCCTCATGCTCAATTGATGGCTCATTCTCATCCTCAAAGGGAAAACCATAGTTAGATTCAAAAGCCATGGCTGATTCCTCACATGTTGAGGTGTAATCCTGATGAGATGAAATTGTCTGCTGATAAGGACAATGCATGAAGCTTTCTAGCACCAAGGCAGAATCATATTCACAAGGGACAATTTCATTTCCCTCTACATAAGGTGGATTTCCTAAAGTACTGGACACTTCAGCTTGGAAGATACTGGCAGCAATCCTGAATTAAGGACAGTCTAGCTCTGCATGAGCATTGGTGTTATGTATCCTACACCAGTTTGTAAGTGCTGCCTCTGCAAGGTTTACTCTAGTGGTCTGCTTAGGTTCACTAGGAGACTGATTGTCTAGGGGTGATGGCAAGGAACCATTGTTTGGCCTAGTGTTCCACATGCTAGGCTATCTAGGACGATTATTGTTGCCATTATTGTTATTGTAATTATTGTTGTACCCCCTATCTGGATAATTAGGTCTATCGTTGGCATAACCTCTATTTTGATTTGGTTGAGAGTAGAAGTTCTGATTTCTCAGATGAGTGACCTCAGTAGTAAGTTTCCTTAACTAAGCTGATATTTCTTTAATTTCTCCTTTCTCTTCCTGAACCTTGGCCACTACATTCTCTGTCTGAGCCTTGAAAAAGGAAGATCCATTGTTATTGTTGGATTGTTCCACAATCTGGGGTATTTGTGTTTGTCCTGGATACTACAACATCTGGCCATTTCCATTTGGTGGTGGCATGATACTAAGTGGGGGTATCTGCAAAGGGGTTGGCATCACTGCTGGAGGTATCATGGCTCCAATGGTCTGTTGGTGGATAGGATATGCAAGATAACCAAGAAGTGTAGGGAAGACAATATTTGGTGTGGGAGCAAGAGCCAATTGTTGACTGACTTTGATAGCTTCTTCAAAAGCTTCTACTAAAGTGGTTACACCAGGATGTGTTCTCCTGATGAACATGGAAGTTAAGGGATCTAAAGCTGAGTAATAAATGCTCCTGGCAACTTCATCTGTTACAACATAGGGAGCCACTAGCTTAGATAGCATCTTCTGGAATCTGGCGTTGAAGTTTGCAATAGGTTCTCCTTCAGATCTCTTGATGGTGGCAAACAAATGATAGTTCATTGAAGGATCTATAGGTACCTTGAACCTATCCTTGAAAGCTTTTTTCAAGGCATCCCATGAACCGACTGAACCCTGATCCATACTGATATACTAATTATAGGCCTCTTCCCCTAAGGAAAATGAAAATAACCGGCATACCACATCCTCATTTTCAATCCTAGCCCTACAACAAGCTTCCTTGAACGTTCTGACATGATCATCCGCATCCTGATACGGATGTTATCTAGGATAAATTTTATTAGGATTCTTAGGCAAAGCATGGTATGCATTAAAGGTCAAAGGTGACTTTGCTATGAAAAATGACATTGCAACCGGTGGAGGTTAGACCTGAGGTATAACTGGTGGTCCTATAGGTATTTTAAAGCCAATAGGGGTTACAGGAGCACACCCTGGTGAAGCTCCAGATGCACTAGGATCAGGGGAGTGATGAACATCTACAGTTCTAGGCCTAAATCCCCTAATAGGTAGTTCTTCAAAGAGTCCACTAGATCTGGACCTGGTATTTGGCCTGAAAGCTAGGATTTCTCAAATTTTTAAGAAAAAAAATGGCTGGTTTACTGGTCAGCGTTTGAAACTGACTGGATATTTAAGCAATGTTTACAGGAATCTACAGTTTCCTTTTTGGCCCTCCTTCTAGCGCCAATTTATGTTGGTCATGATGTTACTCATAAGCAAACATAGAATAAAAGTTACACAACAACCCTTACTCATCTTGAAAGATACGATGAATTCAAAGAATTCATGATCCCAAGTCTCTGTTGATTAGTTCATAATCTACTAACTTTACTCAGTGGTTGATGTGTGTTGCTATTTTCCATTTTGGGGTCTTATGTAGATCAGTAGATTTTGTTTCTGCAACCATGCTACATAGGGAGGCTACCTTACACAATATATTTCTTCAAATGATGTGTCTACAGGCTGATATTTGCATGATATTTTAAAAGGTACATGCATCTATCTCAAAAATATGCTAATGATATTTAGTTATCTATGGGATGTCAGTATATTTCTCTGTTCTACTTAATATTCATCATGATTTGTAGTTATGAAAGTGATTTCTATGAAATTAAAATGGGAAAAAGGGTTAGAGAGTGAGATTCCTAAAATTACTTGACTGAGATCACTGATCCACATACATGTTCCCATACAGAAATGAAGAGAAGAAAACTAGAATCATACTTCACCAAAACATTCCACAAATCCGCATGATCCAGTGCAAATATTCAAGGAAATGTTGACAACAACATGCAATAGAATGAAAACGCTTCTAGTTGAACACAGGATTCACCATTACATATCCAGAAATTAACATGAAGATTACGTAAAGTTTACAATTAGGATGTAATGTGGAGCTTCATCTCCATTCAGTATGCTAAAGAACAAGTACATATGCAGTGATCTGAAGAAAGAACCTTGATGCTTCAAGAATTCAATCCTCACTAGTCTCGGCAATCCGATCTCCTACATGAAATTGCTACAGGTTAGATTTTTTTTGAATGATTGACCTCTGCCTTCTTATAGAGTAAAGGGATTGAATATATGTCTTTGTTTTCCCCTCAATACAGTGCCTAGGAAACCCTAGCAAATCAATGGTCCATACATATGCGCACAACATCAGACTGTGGGAAACAAATCCTGCCCAAATCTCGAGCAGCATCCAGACAGAGTGCCGCTCCCCTAATAATGTTTCCACTGGCATTCTCCTCTGCATTGAAATCTTTGTCTCCTCTTGGTGTGTTTGTGACTTTTTAGGTTCCGGTTTGCCGCCTGGGATGTCCTCGCCATTAAAGCTCTATCATATCTTCACCTGCACACCATCAGGTTCTGAAATGGATTCAAAATCCACCTGCCCTGCTTTCCCGCCTTTCTGTATCGCAATCGCACATCATCCTGATCATCAGCATGACCATCCTTATTAGAGCGAGCCAAAAATGTCCCATCGACCCCATCCTTATGGCCGATGCACCTCCTTTTCTTACCTGCGCACCTGCGGTCCATCATACAAAAGTTAAGCATCATCACTTAAATAAACCAGCAGGAAGATAAACATTTATATTAAATCATGCTTTGAATGTGCAAACAGATAAATCAGGTCATGAATCTGTGAGAATCTGCATGCATATGAATATTTGATCCCTTTTGATAACCTTCTTGGTTCTGCCACCTACATGTAGATTTCTGTGCATTTAACATATAAACTGAAAAAAGAGCACCCGATGGACCCAAACGGTCATGCACTTCAACCACCACTTTACTCACTAAGTCATGATATGATGATGATGTCATCATCATGGACGAGCTTCATCACAAATGTGAGAGGATGACGCCACGGTCATACCGAAGGAAATTAGGGTCCAAGAAATATGACCCCGATGAAAGAACTTTGAAGAATATCACCCTGAGGAAAGATGACGTCACGGTCATGTCGAGCTTTGTATATCGGGTCATGATTTTAAGATTAGGGGATGTTTGAAATATGACCCCCGCAAGTAAAATGACCTCCCTCTTGAAAGATCAGGGTGACGTCAGCAGAAGGGTGATTTCGCTTGAACATCGCACTAAAATGACATCACTGTCATGTCATTAAAAAGGGGGGATCGTTGGATACATACCTCCGCGAGGTAAAAGGATGATGACATCAGCATCATATTGATCTCCTTTGTTCATTGGGTTCAGATGACATCATCATCATATCGACATGGGGTGATATTTTGCGACAGGGTGATATTTGAAAGATCGGGTGATCTTTGAAATATCGGGTGATATTAGAAATATGACCCCGCAAAATATATGAAGTTGTTTGACTGGCAGAAACCACTATCACGTAAAATTGATGTCCGGAGTTTATGGACCAAATGGTTATCGGGTGATAAAATAGGATCGGGGTGATCTAACATAAGGTGACCGATATTTGAGACATGACCCCCCCCAGAATATCAGGTTTGACCAGAATTTTGACTCGCCATAACTTTCTCATTTGGCCAAATTTCAGGGTGATGTAAAAGGCAAACTTGTCTAGAATTTTACACTCTTTCACATGGCAGGCTTCCTGAGGGAAGATTTAGACTTAGAATTTTTTGGGTTAAGACCTCAAGATCACAAATGCACCTGACACTAGGCACACACATTCTGAAAGATGCTGCTTTTACCACTACCACCCAGAGCACAAAAACAAGGGAGCAAGCCATAGCGGGGGTCGTCATTTTGCTAAAGAGTAAAATGGGGCGTGTTGTGAACATCACAACAATCATCCTTGAGGCTTGTGTATGATCTTGTAGCCTTTGTCTTTGTTCTCTTTTCTCCTTTACCGGATGATTTTGCTTCCGGTTTTGATGCCTTTGAGCTCTTAGTAGTGGCAGGTGCAGAGCTCTTAGAGGATCTAGTCCGGGAGGGGGCTTCTACCAGAGCACTTTCTTTTTCTGCTTCTTCCTTTTCTTTCTCTACCTTTTCCATCTTCTCTCTGTTGGCATCAATTGCCTCCTTTGATATTCCATGCCTTTTGGCGAATTCTTCTACTTCCCTTCTTACTTTTCTCTTGATCTCAAGCTGTCTAAGTTCAACATGAACTTTTACACTTAGCTCTTGGTTAGTTCCAAACCTTTCTGCCTTAGGATCCTTGGGCTGACTCATCATGTGTTGAACATGTAGCTCTACAATTTTCTCATCTACTTCATACCCCATTGGCATGATCCAGACTGTCTTTGGCTCCACTACCTCCATTAGGCATTGATCAGTGTCTACCATGAAGCATACTGTATCTTTATACTTTCAACTAGAGATTGGGGGATTCTCTCTCTTGCTTGCATCATACTCTAAAAGTTCTTGAAGTAGCCCCATAGTGCTGTATTCTGTGCCTTGGCATCACCAAGCCCATGCATATAATCTCTGATTTGTATGGCTACTGGTCTGTCATTCTGCCATATCCAACCATTAGATCCGGGTAGCTCATTCATTAAGTAAAAGAATAGACACAATATCAGACCACCATATTTGAATGAGTTTTTCTTTTCCTTCTTGATCCTTTGTAAGTTTTCTAACAGTTGGCTCAGAAGAAGTTCGCAGAGATCATAGTCAACATTTTTCCTTAGCATTTCATAAGCAGTATACACAGCTATTTTGGATACTGAATTCTCCCTGCTGGAGTGATATATTTTATAGCCAATTATCATAGATGCAAACTTGATATCCAGATTAGTGATATCTTCTATAGTCATTGCTCTCTTGTCAAATTTTGATCCGGTTGCCTCACTCACCGTCTGAATCTTGACAGATTTGAGAGCAGGTATCCCACTGGATGAGTGCAATCTGGTAACTGCCCTAATGACATCCTTGGTTATCTTGAATGGCCTCATCAACCATATAAAGTTATCATGCATTCTACTTAGAACATACCGAACCCATTCATCTTCTGCAAAACAGGGGAAATTGATGCAATGTCCAAAATCCTTGTCCCAGATAGCCTTGTACTGTGGTTTGAGTTCAAAAGCATCATCTATTAACTGATTGTGATAGATATCCATTAACTTGGATTCCCCAAATTCCTCAATGTTTGCATGAATATATGCCCTAACATCTTCTATATGCAAAACCCCATGCGGAATGCTTGAAAATGCGCCTAGGGGATCAACTTTTAGGGATTTATAGGGATGTTTCTTGAATTTAGGGCGTGGCCTATCAGTAATCTTCACAACATTTAGAGTAGCCATCTTTCAAAGATTCAGAGAGAGATTTCAAGATCAGAAAATACCTCTTACACTTCTAGGGTTCACGATATGAGCCAAATCGAGTTGCTTGGATGAATCGACTTCTGTGGTTTAATCTTTGAGAGGATTGAGATAACTTGTTGAAGAGCTCCTTCTCTCTTCTTTTTGAATGCAAATGTGCAAATGATGAACCAAAGAACCCTTTTATTTCTGTGCAAACCCTAATTCCATTTTGTAATAAATCCATAACCTAAGTTATTCCGGTTGCCTTGTTTTCCTTGTTCCGAGAGAGATTTTTCTGGATCACTGGTATGAACTATTAGCTATCTATCTATCTTTCCCAAATCATTCCACTTATCCACAGATCAAGATACCTCAAATTTGAGTCATACCGGATCTGACTGTGAGAATCATGTTCTTACCGGATGACTGTTAAACCAGATCAATCTAGGAAGATTAACCTCTTCTAGACTTCTTACGGATCTTCCATATCTTTACCAAGGCTCATTTATATGTTTCTCTAAGAACTCTTTAATCCACAACTTTCCATGTGCCAATTTCAGGCACCAATTGACTGGCTGGGGGAACTTGTTTTCTTTTGAGACTCCCCCTGAGCTAGAGCTCATCTATTTAGTTTCCAGAAGGAATATCAACACCAAATTCTGGTGCGGATCCATCCCCAACATTTTTTGTACTCCTCTTTACCCAAATCTTGTTCATCTCCCTTTGAATTTCATCCGCATCTACTTTTCCTTTTCCTTTGTCTTGGTTTTGATTATAATGCACCGGACCCTTTTTGTCCTGATTCTTACTTCTGCAGAATTTGGTAATATGACCGTATCTATTGCAATTGTAGCAAACAATATTTCTTTACATATT
Source organism: Cunninghamia lanceolata (assembly GCA_027924645.1). NCBI lineage: Eukaryota > Viridiplantae > Streptophyta > Pinopsida > Cupressales > Cupressaceae > Cunninghamia > Cunninghamia lanceolata. Next base: position 26,427,678 of record BSBN01000213.1, on the reverse strand, counting down.
TGACTGATATCCTCTTGATCTACACTAATTAACCATATGTCCCATTCTATTGCATGCAAAGCATCTACCATTGAATGAATTATTCATTTGCATATTTCTACACTCATGAGATTTGTGACCATACCTTTTGCAATTAAAACATTGTCTGGAGAAGGATGAATTAGTCTGATTCATTCTTCTTCTGCACTGATTTGCTTTATGACCAAAGTTATTGCAATTGTGGTAGTATCCATTGAAGGATGGATATCTTTGAGCATTAGGTTTCCTTACTGGAGGTCTTCTAGGCATGTTCCTTGGATTTCCTGATCCAGAGTTCTTCTGATCGGATCTGGAGCTTTCACCTTTCTCATACCCCAAGCCTTGCTTGTCATCTGCTCTCTTTTGGCTTTCAAGAAGAACTTCAAGCTGAGCAGAGCTTATCTTGAATTTCTCTTTGTATTCAATTGCTGTTTGAAGATCTCTTTTTAGAGTGTCAATCTAATTTTCAAGTTGTTATTCATTATCTCTAGCTTCTTCCAGATCAGATTCCAAATGCCTGATTATTCTATCCATTTTGTGGCAGTCTTCTAATTTCTCTTTGAGAGATTGTTTTAGATTATCTTCAGTTTTTCTCTTCTCTTCAATATCTTGGGTGAATTTCATAACCCCTGATTCCATTTCATGTCTTACCATAATGACCTCTTTTGATAGCTTCTCACATAATTTATTTTTCTCATTCAGATCTTTATTTGCATCATTGGCTTCATTCTGACTTGCTAATTGCTGAAGTAGTTCTTTTCTCTTTTTCATAGAGATACTTAGTTTCTCCTTGAGTTCATTTATGAAGTCATCAGCTTGTTAGGTCTTTCCCTTAAGTTATTTGCTTCAAAGTGAGATTGTTCAAGATCATCTAGGGCAGACTGAAGTTATTCTCTCATACCATACATATCCATTGAGATTCCTAGATCTTCCTCAAGCTGTTAGGCTCTGTTTGGAGGAACTTGGCTTTGATACCAATTGTTGATAACTGAGAGGGGGGTGAATCAGTTATCTAAATTAACTTAACTTTTTGTTCTTCTTTAATAGCTAGTGTAGCATCAAAACAAATAAGATCCATAACCATGAAAGCAGAAACAAAGTCAATACACATAACACAATGATTTTGACGTGGAAAACCCTATTAAGGGAAAAACCACGGGGTGACTAACCCAAGATTGTATTCTCTGTTAAAAGAATAGAAGTACAAAAAGGCACTTGCCAATTAGGGCTCATTGCTCGAGCACACTGCTCACAAAAGGCTCACTGCCTACAAGAGACTCACTGTCTACAAGGTACAAAGAAAGTAACTAGGTACTTGAACTGATGAGAAGCATCCACATATGCTAAGGTTCAATACACTGATCTACTGCACTTCATTCTTCCTCTTCTTTGGTGCTGCTGTCCTGTCACATATCAGACATGTATTACTGCTTCCTCACTACTCTCTTCTTTTCTTCACACTTCACAACACACCACACTAACCTTCATACCAAAATTAATCTAGTATATATATCCGCACCAAGGATTTCATCAACTTTCTAGTCAGCATCCGGAATACTCAATATTTTCCCAAACTCTGGTCTGTCGGTTGAATCCTTGCTTACCAAGTGATGCGTATCAAAGAGATGCTTATAGAAGTCATCAATCATGTTGGCCAATCATGAATGATCCCTTAAGAAACTTTATTACCATCAATATCTCATCCGGATTAAGGTCTGAAGCTCTGCCGGTCAGTTCTTCCTCAGTTTACTCTACCAAACAGGAACCCAACACTTAGGTGTTCATATCTTTTCACTCTTACATCACTGGAGGTTCAATCTCTGGAATATATTAGTCATGGTACTCCTCTTGACTTCCCCAAGTCCGCACTTTACTGAGATACTTCATCTAAGAGATCCGGACCTGACTGTCGGACCTTGCTACATGCTCTGTTCTTGCTTACCGGACCACGATACTCTTCAATCTGACTTTCGGTATAGACACACCATGTCCTACGGATGTGTGGGATCGACTTTGTTGCCATCAATGACAACACTCATGAAGCCATACAGTGTCTCTTGCCAACAATTCTAACTTCCCGTCAAATTCAACTGCACAGGGATGACCATTGGTATTCGAATGCCTTTTAAATTTTGACCTTCCGATGCATTTTTAGTGCCCAAGTCTTTTTTAATATCATCCAATGGTTTGCTTTTTACCGCCCAAGTTCTTTTTTGGTATCAGGGAGCACTGGTTACCTAGGAGGTAGGGGCTAGTCAAACTGATGAGTTTGATCCCTCAAGTGTTCACTTAAGTGAACATGTAACCTATGATTATAAGTCACCTTTAAATTATAATAAAGTGCATGATGGTTTAGATCCTTAGGGTTTAAACCTAGATTCTAGAGTTTTAGGAAGACATTTAGGGTTTTGAACTTGATCTTTGAACTACTTGTAGAATGAACATTAAACCACAACTTGAGCTCATTATGAACATCAAACCCAACATTGACAATGTGACCCCAACTGCAAACATTTCATATCCTTGACCCTCAAAGCATGAAGAATTGACAACATCAAAGATGGTATGATTGAACATGGTCATGATAACAAAGTGAAAAGAAGACATCCTAAAGAAGACTTCAAGAACACACAACCTATACCTTGATTGTATAAATCAATACCAACTTCAAACATTATTGACATCAAAGACTTCACTTGCATCTGAGATATACTAATTACTTAATCATCTACTTTAGAGATAAATAAACAAATGTCTGAGATTCACTTGCCTCTTGAAGATGTATGAACTATGCATTCAACCATAATGAAGACCACTCCATATAAGGCTTAAGTCACATCTTCTTACTACAACATCAGCTCAACATCAACTTTTGACATCCTTGAGACATGTAGTTGAGATTAACATCATGAGACCTAACCATCTTGAAACAAAGAAGAGACATGATTGACATGTGAATCTAGACCAACCCTCTCAATTCATCACAACTCAATACATGAACACTATGATGTTTAGCACTTGGTTGGACCTAAATGTTTACCTTTGTTAATCAGGACCTATTTTAACACCTTTTTGAACATTAAATGATTAAATCTCAATCCTGATAAATAAACTCGACAAAATAAGGTTAGGACTGGTCTAAGCCCACTTAAATAGACACTCTCCAGAGTTTGTGGGGCTAAAGGACCAGGGCACCGGAAGTTAGTCCTGGTCCTATTTTTATGGTGTCGGCTTAGAATACCTCCTTAACTTTTACTTTTCATCCCCATTTAAGTTTATTTGTCGTTGGTGAGTGGGACTACATATATAAAGGAGTTTTACAATTCATTTTTACATTAAGAGGCCTAATACAAAATTGCAAGTTTGCTCACATGTTTTGATCTTCTATGCTCAAGTGCTCACATGGCTTGGATGTGCTACATGCTTGTGGATGCTATGATGCCCATTTGTAGGTTTTGAAGGAATTTAAAGCTATCTTTCTCTACCTCCTTGTTGGTGCATGATCTTGAGTTATCTACATCAACTAGGGTTTCACACCTTGTGGTAATCATTATCACTTTCATTCATATGTCTATCATATATTGCTGATCTTGTCTCTACCTTCCTAGGGCACACACTCTTGGATCACTAATCATCATTGTAGTGGAAGTGGAAACACCAACATAGGGTTTCACTAAGGTAAGCCCCTAAACATAGCACAACCTTTTCCTTATTTGCTTGTGTGCAGGTTGAAGATATAGTTTTTCAAAGATAAGATCCGGGAAGAAGAAAGAGTTTATAGGTACAGGCCTGGTGAAACTCAAAGATTCTGTAAAACCCCAAATTGGGTCTAGGGCGCCTAGTGCCCTAGTCTTTTAGTGCTCCTAAACTTGGATCCAAGTTCTAATCTATCTCTTGATCTCTGATGTACTTTGTAATTTTTTGTTTCCATTTCTGACTGTCATATATGTGCCAATCTTTGTCAATTAGGGTTTTATCTTTAGCCCTAACTTAGTTGGTTGGTTTTGGTTGAATTTGGTTAACTCTTCTCTATACAAAAGGGTAGAACCCCTATAGTTTGGCTCTCCTTCATAGGTAGAAGCCAATCTCAGTTTGTGCCCCAATGTGTGTAGAAGAAGGTTTGACCTAGTTTAACTCTTTAGGCTAGATCACCCTTTTCTACTTAACACAAACATTTAGAAATAATTGTGTAGAAAGTTTTAAGTCATCATTTTGTATCACTTTATAAATCATCCTAAGATTAAAAAAGGTAAAGAATATTAATGTCAGTAAAGAGATTAGAAAATATTAAATAACTTAGCCATTACATCATTAAATTATTTACAACCACCTGATTAACACTATTCATTTATAGAAATGACTTATTTAATAGGTCATTTTCAACATATTAATTATTGGCCTCTATTGTAACTTAAACCTAATCTCTCATCTTTATTTAAATTTGTTGAAGGTGTACAAATCTCAACTCCAACACTAATGGAACAACCCACTTCTCTTATATAAAGCACCCTAGATGAACAATCGATTCTATAAGCACCACATATTTAGTAGGTTCCAAGTAGTCCTTGGAATATATGTAAACTTCATTGTTTTTATGTGGTAAAAATGTTGCCTTAGTGTCCATTTTATTTAATATTTTACAATCTTGTTGGAGATGCATTTAATCTAAGAAAGGAAACTTAGTGGAGCTCATGATGATTCATCACCAAACTACTTGTCTTCATTGATTCTCCTCACTTATTTGAGCTATATAAAAATTCACTTACATTTGTTGCCATTATCTCTAAAACTTATGGTCAAAGGTGCAAACTTTCCTATATTCATATGTTTATCATCATAATTATGAAAAACCTTTGTGGTTAAGGTTTTGACAACATTTAATTTTTGAGTCATGTCATGATGTGATGTGGCATGCAAATAAAGATCAATAGTAGTAGATTTTCTATGAACTTGATGAGATAATGATCCAGTAGGATTCATTGAGATAAGGATGTAAGGAAAAATTAACTTACCCAACTTTTTTACAACACAAAAACTTGAGGAAGTTCATTAATTCTTCTAAGGATCATTTATGTAGGGTGTCATACATTGGATAAATGAGTCATTTTATTAAAATAAGAGTTGGGGAACACGGGAAAGATATAAAGATATAAATCATGGATAGGTAATCAAGTCAACATTGGCATAAAACTCATTCAAAATGAAGATTTAATTTTGTATTAAAAAGACTAAGGTTCTAACTATAGAAGATCACTATTTCAAATATGTATAATGGAAGGAATTGATATCTGTAAAATTTCAACAAACTTGAATAGTGATATGGAATTAGGTTCAGTCCCCATACATAGAGGGTTGGAGGTCAATCATTAATATGTTCAAAGAGACCCAGTAGATGTAATGTTTCTATAATTTGATCTTTTTTTGCTCAATGAATGCTTCTGATTGGAGCTATGAACTAGTAAGACCACAACATGGGGGTCCTCATCCCCAAGCATGAACACTTAGAAATTAGAACAAATCCATATTAGAAGCCAAGAGTCACAACTTAGAATTTCACTAACTATGGAAGACCAAGAGTCACTTAGATGTCCCTATGGGGATTTGAACTTGGGTCTCCTCAACAAGAACCTAATGTTTCAACCAATTAAGCTCAACCCCTTGATCCCTATAATTTGATAATTTTAATTGGGTAATTGTAACTAATTTAATGATGCAATGACTTATATTTTAATATATTTGTAATCCTTTTAATAACATTGGTGCTTTTTATTAGAGTAGTCTATTTAATGATCTCTAGCTTACAAACTGTTGGTTTTTTCCCAGACTGGATGCTTATTCCCAAATTTCCCTACAAGGTAGCCATCAATGATCAACAGGATCTCTGGGCTAGGGGCCAACAGTATAGGAGATAGACTCTATTTTTATCTCCTCTTCTTCTTCAGGCTCTGCAAAACCTAGAGGGGTATTCCCTACTCAACATCTATGAAATGCATCTTTGTATTAGCTGGGATGTTGACATAAAGCAGATAAATCCTCTCTTATGCAGACCAAAACTATGAGATAAGTGCAAAGGGGCTAGCTTTGGGCCTATATTCAGTTGTAGACAGAGGATTTGGGATCCTAAAACTAATTCTACTGTCCTAATGGTTGTTTTGGAGTTTAATTTTGATTTTGTGTGTTTGGATGCAAAGCTGGACCTGGTGTATAACCTCAACACAGAGCTAGATTGGTGCCTATCGAGGGCTTAGAGTCAGTAGACATACACATGCAAATGTTCAGCACAAACATAACAAGACTGGATTCAAGGGGATTTCATCATTTTGCCTTACAAATATATCCCAGAACAGAGTGTTTATACATCTCTACTTATGGTATCCTTACTGCAATATACTTTCCTCAATACTTAACCTGAAAATAGTTTAATCTATCCCTTGAACAGAAGTTAAGAGATCAAGCATTCAATATAGTAAACCTATATCCCAGAACCCAAGACACCCCTTAGATATCCAGATTCAAAAGGAAAGCATATTCAATACAGGAGACGGACAACAAAACACATGCAATATAGCATTACTCATCTAAATCAGCATGAAACCAATGAATTTATGCACAAAACATAAGGCATGAGACTCATAAACTCACAAAATCCACTACACAGAGCAACCAAAACCAGATGTATTTCATTACAGAGCCAAAATGTCCAGTTTTCAACAACCTCTAATTGAGTAGCATCATCTGCTCTTTATAGCAAAACTATGCACTGAAAGAATTAATTACAAGGGAGGCCCAAAAATCCCGCCAGATACACAGTATCAGAAAAAAGGCGCTCAAAATCATAAATGCAACAGGGGACAAATTAGGGAGAAGCCAGAGAAGGACGAGGAGCAGGTGAGAATCGGGATCTGCACCGCCGCCCAGGGACATGCATCATAAAAATGGTGGTTGATCTGTCCATCATCGACCCACACCGCGCCCCTGCAAGATCACCATTAATGTTTCAACTACTCACGGCCTTTAGAAATGCAACCATAGCAAGCCTCTGAAGTTTTCCCGCCCAAACACGGCCACAGACACAAAGAAAAAACCTGTCGCTACAAGCTTAAAACGTGGCCGTTGATCATGTCTACCAGTCGCTGAGATCCAACGGCCCCAAAAATGCTGAAAAGTCACCAAATAACCAAAACATGCCACGTAGACACTTAAAGTTTCCATCGTTGGGTCCGTTCCCTCCATTTTTCTGCTGAGATCCAACTACTGGAAGCATACGCGGAAGCCACCACGTGGCAAGCTCCGCGGCACTCTCAGAAACTTTAAAGAAACTCTATTGAAACTTTAGCGGAACTCTGTCGGAAGCTGACACGTGGCGGCTTCCGCGGCTAAGTTGAAACTTTCAGGGGCTACACTCCGCTGCTGACACGTGGCACACTCCGTGAAAAGCAAAGGCGCAGATTTAAACTGGGGCTTAAACTTGGCGGTCCTGCGGCACTTGCACATTTTTGACCCTCACTGCCACACTTAGAAACATTTAGGGTCTGGAAACTGTGGCTCGAAATGCATTCCTAAATGCATGAAACTCAGATTTTTAACATTTTCAGGGGCCGATAGAGATTTCAGCAATAGAACAAGATCCCGTAACTCAAAAATTTCAGGGTTTGAAGGAGAAAAATAGCAAACATTCAAGTTTAAAACCCTAGACATAAATAATTACCAACATAGGCTCCAATTGGGGACGTGTAGGCGCAAGACTGCAGCGAGGACCAAACAACTCCGGGCAGACCAGACAAAACCCAAAACTCAAAACATGACCGGCCACACAAGGTATGTACAAAATATTTACAACTATTTTACATTGTGCACACAAGTTACTCATTTATATGAAAAAGGCTTTAAGGAATTTGCTGTGCACCAGCAATTCCATTAATTCACCACTTAGGGTTTGGAGAAAGTAGGAATCTCCTCCATAGATATTGCTAATTTGGTATGGGCCTATCCACAAGGGTTCAAATTTGCCATGTTTACCCTTATCCTGGCTCCTTGCATTCCACATAAGGACCATATCACCTATCTGAAAACCTCTCTCTGTAACCCTTTTATCAAACAGGTACTTCACCTTTTGCTATTTCTTGATGTTTATTTTTTGTGCCTCTGCTCTGATTTCATTTAGCTCAACTAGTTGATTGATCCTTTCAGTCATTAAATCACTAACCTCCCCATCATTCTCTTGTATGAACTTGTAAACTGGCAGGAGGTTACTCACAGGCAATCTAGCTGCTGTACCATACACTAATTCATAAGGTGACCTTCTAGTGGCTTTTTTCACTGTCACCCTATCAGCCCATAATGCCAACTTCAGTTTTGAATCCCAGAATTTCTTATTTTTATCCATTATCCTCTTGATAATTTTCATTAGGCTTTTGTTGCTTGACTCTGCTTGACCATTTCCTTGTGGGTGGTATGGTGATGTGTGAGACAAGTCAATTCCATATTTATTGCAAAAATCAACAAATTCACCTGATCTAAAGCACATTGCATTATCTGTGATTAACTTGACTGGTACCCCAAACCTGATAATAATATTCTCCAAGATAAAATCCATCACCACCTTACTGGTGGCTTTTTTGGTCGGGATGGCCTCGATCCATTTGGTGAAATAATCAGTAGCAACCAGAATCCAACTATGTCCTCCACTAGACTTCTCTGAAATTTCCCCTATGAAGTCAATTCCCCATTGCTAAAGTGGAGCTTCCATAGTTATAGTCCTGAGGGGCAGTGCACCTTCATATCTCAACTTTCCTGAGAACCTCTGGCAAGGGTCACATTTCCTTACCAGCTTTTGTGCATCTGAAAAGACAGTGGGCCACCAATATCCTGCCCTAAGGATCTTATGAGCTGTTGTTTAGGCAGTATAATGTCCACCACACAATCCTTTATGCATGTCATTCAAAACATTGTTAGCTTCAACTTCATCCACACATCTCAGCAACACACCATCAGGGTTCTTCCAGTACAGCTCACCTTGAACAATAACATACCTAATAGCATGTAGTTTTAAGGTCCTTTTTTGACTGTGACTGAAATGGGAAGGACAATTTAGATTTTGCAAGTAATATATGATGTCCTTATACCATTCAGATTTTGATACATTGACATTCTCATTCTGGATTGCATTGACTTGGCATGCCTCTAGATTTGACTGTGTCATTAGCTTTGCTAACCCTTGTCCTCTTACCAATTTTGTGATCTGTATCTCTATGTTGAACTCCTGCAACTAATTTATCCATCTGCATCTCCTTCCAGTTACCTCTTGTTGAGTGAAGATATCTTTTATCGCCTCATGAGGTACATATGCAATTACTTGTGAGCCTACCAAATAAGGCCTGAAGCTCTTGACTGCTCTAACCAGTGCATATGCCTGTTTCTCCATAATATCATACTTTAATTCAGCAGCCTGCAATGACCTACTGAAGAAAGCAATGGGCTGCTCAAAACCATCCTCGTTTTTCTGAAGTAAACATGCAGCAATAGTATGGAAAGAAGCAAATGAAAACAATTGAAATGGATTGGAAAAATTAGGAGATTTCAGCATAGGAGCCATCTTGATTGCTTCCTTGATGTTCTGAAATGATTCAACTGCTTCACTCTCCCAATTAACAGTTGCACCTTTCTTCAACATCTTGGAAATTTCTTTTGTGGTCTCTGCAAAGTTAGGAACAAATCTCCTAACAAAGTTTATTTGTCCAAAGAAGGATTGCACACCTTTTATTGTTTTAGGGATCTGAATTTTGTCAATTGCAGCCACCCTTTTAGGATCAATCCTAACTCCATCCTTGGAAACAATGTGTCCAAGCAATTCTCCTTCCACAACCCCAAAAGCACATTTCTTTGGGTTGAGAGAAATGCCATACTCTAATGCTCTAATGAAAATCTGCTCCAAGTGCATACAATGTTGCTCTTCTTTCTTTGAAAAGGCAGTCAAATCATCCTGATAAACAGCCAAGATTGAATCAATTAGCCCTACAAAAGCAACATCCATTGCTCTTTGAAATGTAGCACCTGCATTTGTTAGTCCAAATGGCATCCTTATATATACATAGGTTCCCCATGGAGTAGTGAAAGTAGTCTTAAATTGTTCTGATTCTTTTACTTTCACTTGATTGTACCCTAAAAAACCATCCATCATAGATAAAAGTTCACAACGAGTCACTCTTTGCAACATGGCCTCCATATTTGGCAATGGATAGTTATCCTTCAAAGAAGATACATTTAGGTTTCTAAAGTCCACACACAACTTTATATCACTATTCTTTTTTTCTGACTGGGACAAGGTTAGACACCCAAGTTGAATGTCTGATAGGCATGATTATTCCAGCCTCCCTAAGTTTTACAAGTTCTTCTTGCATTTTGGGAGCTAAGGTTAGGTTAATAGGCCTCTGTTTTTATCTAAATGGTTTAGCTCCAGGCTTCAAAGGGATTTCATGCTGAAATAAATCCTCTCTATAGGCTTTCAAGTCCTCATATGACCAAGCAAAAACATGCTTAAACCTCTTTAGTAATGCAATCAGCATACTTCTGATATGTGGTTTGAGCTGTTTGCCAATGTATACCTTTTTGGGAGCATGAGATGTTCCCAAGTTTATCTCCTCCAGATCATTCTTGTTTGTTGGAGATGCTTTTGTAACAAATTGGTCCCTATGGTCAAAAGCTCTCTCTAAAGCTACCAGCCCTCTAGGGATTTTGTTTGTCTTCAACTGAATTACTTCTTTCCCTAAAAGGGTTTCTTTTCCATCTACAACTTCCACAAAGTTCTGAAAATCCATTTCTTGGTTCTCATATTCATCAATACAATGCAGAAATCTCAGTAAATCCTTATCATCATCAAACACTTGCCAGCTGCATACATTATCTGGCACTGCAGGCCTAAACTTGATTTCAACATTTGTAACATCTGACAAAGTTATATCATCTGGCCTTATGGCTACATTGGCTAGAAAATCTGCTCTGACATTTTTTGATCTTCCTATCCAATTTATTGAAAAGGCATCAAACAATTCAATTGTATCCCAAATAGCATGCTTATATTGTTTCAACCTTTTATTTTTTGACGCATACTTATCTCTAATTTGGGACACAATAAGCTCTGAATCACCAAACATTTTGAGCATCTTAATTCCATGCTTCAAAGCAACATTTAACCCTAATAACAGAGCCTCATACTCTGCAATATTATTTGTACAGGCAAACCTCAACAAGAAAGAAAATTGGAGAAGCTTACCAATTGGAGACAGAAAAACAATTCCAGCACTAGAGCCTTCTTTTGAATAAGCTCCATCAAAATACATGGTCCAAAGACCTTGCTGGTCCAACTCTTGAATGCAAAATTTTTCTCTTTTATCTTGCTTATCATCTGAGACAACTTTGAAATTTTCACAGTCAATGTTTACAAAACATACATGCTCCTCTGATTCTTGATCCTCCACTGTCTCTGATGATCTTTCTTCTCTGATTAGTTTGACATCCTTGCCACTCATTGGGATCATGGCATATGACAGATCCAGTTGCATACTTCCACCAATCAGTGCTGCCCATCTTCTTGACAGCAACATGCCATACTGTGGCTTGATATCAACAACTGTTATGTTCATTTTATAGATTTTTTCAGGATATGTTGCCAATCTAAAATCAACATCCTTCATGATTCCAATGATAGGTACCTCCCTAGCATCCATTGCATAGCATTTCCCACATGCCTTGTCTATTTTTAATCCAGCTTGCTGCATAATGGCTAAAGACATGATATTTGTAGATGCTCCAGAATCAAGCATACAATTTCTAATTACTTTTCCATTTATAACCAAGGATACATAAAATGGCTCCACTTGTGAAGGGCATTTTGTCATGGTCATCCCTAGATATACCTCAGGAATTTCATCCTCTTCAATGCACATAGCTTGTTTCTTATCCTGAGTCTCAATATTCTGCTTGGCTTGACATGGTACTCCTGAAATCAAGGATACAGTCTTATTTCTGATTTCTTCAACCTTCATCAGCTCCATTAGTGGAATAGAGACTTTTATTTGAGACAAGACCTGAGTGATGTCAAATGGAGCATAATTTTGAATAACAGTTGGAGCCTAATCCATAGTTTTACCTCTATCCTGAGATGATCCAGCTTTAGTTTTTATGGCTCTCTGACTGTCATCCATTCTTGTTTTGATCCTCAACCTGGGGAACTCTATTTTCTGGTCCTTGAGGATCATAACCTATTTTCTGCTTAAAATTTTGCCTATTATTGTTCCATTGCTTCTTTTGTGTCTCAGTTCCTTTATGACTGTGTATAGGCTGATTTGTAGAAATGCCTTCTGGTTGATGTGGGCTGCTTACTTGGGCTTTACCTCTTAGGTTGTAGTTGCTTTTGACTTGAGCAACTGCTACAGCTGTGAAGGCCCTAATTTCTTCATCAGAAGGCCTCCTCAAGTTGTTCAGAAAACTGTGTGAATCCTGAGCATAGGCATAGTTGTCTTCATCATATGGGAACTGTTGGCAGCCCTGAGTTTCATCATTTGCATTTGCATCATCATCATGAAAAGAGTATTCTCTATTTGTAGACAACATGTTGACATTATCATCTTCCATGCAATGAGGCTCATTGCACTCATCACAGGCCATGGCACTGTTATATAGAGACTGAGCAATCATACATTGTGACTGTGAATGAGGCATCTGGCATATTATACACCACGGGGTGTCATTAACAATATTAACAACCTTCTTCAAAGGATCAGGAGTTTCCTTGGTATGTTGAGCTCTCTGATTTGTGTTGTTATGTGGCAATACAGGTCTACCATTATGCCAATTGGTATTATATGGCATATCATGCAATGATGGTCTCTTTTCCTGTCTTTGATAAGCTTGCCTATCAGGACCTATCCCTTTTTCACTTCTAGCCAGCCTATAGCTTAGATCCTTAACAACATTTGCCAATTTGTCTATTTTATCTTCAGGGGCAGATGTACTACCTTGAGTGTTTTGAGGTTTGTTTGGATTCTGCAAAATTTTCACATCATCCCTTCTATTTGTCTTGCCTGATGCTTTCCTATTATTCTCAATATTTATTGCTATCTTGAAAGCATCCCTGAGAGTAGCAGGACCCTTATCTCTTAACCCATATGCTATTTTGGCATCAAAAGCATTAATATATAATATTATGCACATTGGTTCATTTGGCCTCATGTGATGTGGCAATTTGTTCAACACTTTAGTAAATCTTGCATTAAAATCTACAACCTGCTCATTTGACCCTTTAGTGATACTAGTGAACTCATTTACAAAAAAGCTAGGGTCAGTTTTGTCACCATACTGCTCCTTAAACATCCTTTTGAAATCATCCCATGATGAAATGCTTCTGTCAGGCAGATTTTTATACCATTCCTTGGCTTCATCAACTAAGGATTGCATAACTGATTTCATGAAGACATCCTCATGCTCAACCTCAAAGTTGTCCATGGTATTCTGAAAAGCTTTTAAATGGTCTTCTCCTGAAACAATATTGTTTCCTGAAAATTTAGGCACTTCAGCCTCACATGTTTGTCAACAGGGTTTGGATAACCAGGAATGCCATCAAAAACAAGTTGTCTGAATCTATCCAACTGCATTGGATGCCTTTCAAACTGATTAGCATTTGCATTTCTATTGACATTTTGATATCTCACATTATTTAATGGAGCTCTGGCATTGTCTACATTTTGTCTTTGATCATTATTCTGATGATACTGTACCTCATTTCTTTGTTGATTTCTCTACATATTTGCATTTTGGAGCGTAGGAATTGAATCATTTTGAGCAACTCTCAAAGCCTGCACTTTCTGTCTCATATCATCTCTGATTTTTACTGCTTGCAGATATTCTAACTCAGCCCTTAAGCTCTTAATTTCATCAGCTAGTTCTTCCTCTCTAGGCATAGAAGAGGATGGTTTTATCATATTCTGATCATCATTATCGTCATCCCTTAGGGATTCAGCCTCTTCAAATCTATCAGGAGAATCATGAAAAGGACGTTCTTGAAACACCTCTGACCTTATTCTCAAACCATTACCTTGCTGTCTTTCATACACATTCTGGATTTCAGCCTCAGTGTTTGAAAAATAAGGTACTGTCTTCTCTGAGGATCATGGATTATCCTGAATAAAATCATTTTTCTTGGGGCTAGGAAAACCATCTTGACTGGCTCGAATAGTACCCTTTTTTCTATACATCATATAGAGTATTATGTTGGGATCTTCTCCCTTGCATGCAAATTTTTACTTTACCGATTGGGAGATTGGTTTGAAGTCACCACCTATTGCTAGGAACTATTTTCTTTTAAAAAATCAGGGTTCTTACACAAGCTCCCCAGCAGAGTCGCCAATTCCTGTTGGTTTTTTCCCAGACTGGATGCTTATTCCCAGATTTCCCTACAAGGTAGCCATCAATGATCAACAGGATCTCTGGGCCAGGGGCCAACAGTATAGGAGATAGACTCTATTTTTATCTCCTCTTATTCTTCAGGCTCTGCAAAACCTAGGGGGGTATTCCCTACTCAACATCTATGAAATGCATCTTTGTATTAGCTAGGATGTTGACATAAAGCAGATAAATCCTCTCTTATGCAGACCAAAACTGTGAGATAAGTGCAAAGGGGCTAGCTTTGGGCCTATATTCAGTTGTAGATAGAGGATTTGGGATCCTAGAACTAATTCTACTATCCTAATGGTTGTTTTGGAGTTTGATTTTGATTTTGTGTGTTTGGATGCAAAGCTGGACCTGATGTATAACCTCAACACAGAGCTAGATTGGTGCCTATCGAGGGCTTGGAGTCAGTAGACATACACATGCAAATGTTCAGCACAAACATAACAAGACTGGATTCAAGGGGATTTCATCATATTTGCCTTACAAATATATCCCAGAACAGAGTGTTTATACATCTCTACTTATGATATCCTTACTGCAATATACTTTCCTCAATACTTAACCTGAAAACAGTTTAATCTATCCCTTGAACAAAAGTTAAGAGATCAAGCATTCAATATAGTAAACCTATATCCCATAACCCAAGACACCCCTTAGATATCCAGATTCAAAAGGAAAGCATATTCAATACAGGAGACAGACAACAAAACACATGCAATATAGCATTACTCATCTAAATTAGCATGAAACCAATGAATTTATGCACAAAACATAAGGCATGAGACTCATAAACTCACAAAATCCACTGCATAGAGCAACCAAAACCAGATGTATTTCATTACAGAGCCAAAATGTCCAGTTTTCAATAACCTGTAATTGAGTAGCATCATCTGCTCTTTATAGAAAAACTATGCACTGAAAGAATTAATTACAAGGGAGGCCCAAAAATCCCGCCAGATACACAGTATCAGAAAAAAGGCGCTCAAAATCATAAATGCAACAGGGGACAAATTAGGGAGAAGCCAGAGAAGGACGAGGAGCAGGTGAGAATCAGGATCTGCACCGCCGCCCAGGGACATGCATCATAAAAATGGTGGTTGATCTGTCCATCATCGACCCACACCGCGCCCCTGCAAGATCGCCATTAATGTTTCAACTACTCACGGCCTCTGGAAATGCAGCCACAGCAAGCCTCTGAAGTTTTCCCGCCTAAACACGGCCACAGACACAAAGAAAAAACCTGTTGTTGCAAGCTTAAAACATGGCCGTTGGTCATGTCTACCAGTCGCTGAGATCCAACAGCCCCAAAAATGCTGAAAAGTCACCAAATAACCAAAACGTGCCACGTAGACACTTAAAGTTTCCATCGCTGGGTTCGTTCCCTCCATTTTTCCACTGAGATCCAACTGCCGGAAGCATACGCGAAAGCCACCACGTGGCAAGCTCTGTGGCACTCTCAGAAACTTTAAAGAAACTCTATTGAAACTTTAGCAGAACTCTGTCGGAAGCTGACACGTGGCGGCTTCCACGGCTAAGTTGAAACTTTCAGGGGCTACACTCTGCTGCTGACACATGGCACGCTCCGCGGAAAGCAAAGGCGCAGATTTAAATCAGGGCATAAACTTGGCGGTCCCGCGGCACTTGCACATTTTTGACCCTCACTGCCACACTTAGAAACATTTAGGGTCTGGAAACTGTGGCTCGAAATGCATTCCTAAATGCATGAAACTCAGATTTTTAACATTTTCAAGGGCCGATAGAGATTTTAGCAACAGAACAAGATCCCGCAACTCAAAAATTTCAGGGTTTGAAGGAGAAAAATAGCAAACATTCAAGTTTAAAACCTTAGACATAAATAATTACCAACACAAACCATGTATATTTTTTATCACCCTAATGATGGATTATAGATTGTAATCTAAAACATTGATTAAAAATTTCTAACTAACAAAGTATGATCTAAAATTATGTCAATTAAAAACTTTCTACATGATTACTTCCAAAAGCATATATCATTATTTTGTGATCCAAAAACCTTGTCACTAATAGTCTAATATTTTTAATGGTGATAGAATTTTCAATTTTTGCCATTATTTAAAGATTATATTATTTGGGTTAAAAAATGACACCACGGGTGCTTATAATCACCTCTAGACCATGTGAACTAAGAGCACTGTGTGTCATTTGGCTAAGCACCACTCAAGAGGAATACCTACTTTCAATTAAAATCCTAATCCAAGGTCAACTTCATTTTGACCCTTTCAACTAAGTTACAACTAACAAAATAATATAAAGTCTTTCTAAAGCATACAAATAATTAGAAAGTTTTTGAAAAATATTATGTTGAAGATTTTGTATCTAACATTTTAGATCATATTTTGTGATCCATCTTCATGATATCATTAAATCTACTTGATCCTCTTTTCCTAAAAAATATTTTACAAATATTTGAAAATTCATGCACCTCACATATGTTAAATAGTTTTTAAAAATATTGATCACTAATGTAAGGTCCAACCTATCTTTCTAGCACTAATATTATATAATATATTTTTTGTTGGAATTTAGTATACAACTCATTGTTTGAGTGTATGAATAATCAAACTTCTTTGACTAAGCATCAAGAATTGAGGGATGCCCATTTTTTCAACTAACTTTATCAACAAACTAAAGACTGGACAAATAATCCTATATAATATATCAATAACATTCTTTCAAACTTCATATATTAATTATAATTTGGATGATAATTATTTTTGTTTTTGTATGAGAATTGAGTTAAATATAATTGATTTTCTTATATATTATTTTTTAGAAAATCACTAATATATTAATTAAGAAGGATGTTCTTTTAGTTCATAATCTAAATAAAACATAATGAAATACTTTAAAATATGTTTTAGATTCTAAATTAAAGAACATAGATGAGGTTGCTTGTAGAAATGAAAATAGTAGAGTATGTTCATAGAAAATAAAGAACAACAAGAAGAAGGGGGTTTAGAATGGCTTAGTCATTTCAAAATTTGATGAAGCTCTATCACTTTATTCTAGACTAGTCTAGATTAGGAGGAAGAATCTAGAAGTTGCATTGAATATAGTTTTTGGGTCTTGTCTTATGTGTCTTCAAGACACTATCGTTCATTGTCTCATGCTCTTTGGCACAATCATGTCTATACGGTTGTGTTCAAGTCCTTAAACTATGGTCCTATCCTTTGCAACATTATAACCTATACCTAAGATAAAAATGGTTTATCTGGACTAGGTGGTGTTATAGGAAACTTTGAGGGCTTTTCCTAAGAAGTTTTAACAAGACTTCCTTGATAATGATCAATCCCCACAAAATATTTGAAATATTGTAGATTTAAACATTGGAAGGAATATAGAATCCCTAGGAGATTAGGTTGTAGTATCTAGGTGGGTGTGTGAGTACAATAAAGGAGTGTTTCTCAAGCCTATGTCTTTTGTTGTGTTGTTGGTTATGTGTGTAAGATTTTTTGCTTAATTACAATATGTGTTGTTATGTGTTCATCTAATAACTTCTTTTTTATGGTTGTTTAGAAACAAGAGGATAGACATGTGAAGTGAAGAGGCAAGTGTTAAAACTAAAAAATTATCTTTTGATTGTTATGGGTGCGACTACACACAATTTTGTCTAGGAGACATCACAAGTACAATAGCATTTGAGGTAGGGAAATGAAAGGGAACATAATCAATTGGGATTCTTAGGTCTTAAAGGGGTTAATTATGGCGCATGTATTTGAAATTAGGAATAATTAGTGCAACAAAGAGTTTAAAATGGTCATTATTATGCTTGTTAAACACTTGTGCTAAGTGTGAGTGCTAAATGAGAGGAAAAAATGCAAAGCAAGCACTTTTAATCTCTAATAGCATTAGTAACATTAATATTATAAATCTCTATAGTGCGTGCACCCAAGAAATACTATGATTTAATATAAACATTAACATTATATATCTTTGTAGTTAATGCATCCATGAAATCATACGATTTAATATTGTAATGGTGAAAGCCACACACCCATGCCCTTTCCCCTTATGTTTTGGGTACACTTTGATTAGAATGTCCTTTATGTAATAAAAACTCTATAAGTGGCATATTCTTGTGTGAAATTTATCTCATGACCTTATCTCAACTTGTCCCCATCATCACTCATTCCTAGGAACCAATCTGAATCCCTAGATCTCCCATTTTCCACCTTGAATCAGACCCTTAGGTGCAAAATTAACGTAGGTTAGTTCCCCATGTGTGGATATGAACCTCAAAATTTTAAAATTAAAAATTTAAATTTAAACCTTACTAACCTTAGTTGACCTAGTGCACATTTTTGTGGATTTTTGTGTTAAGTTATTGTATTTAAGGATATTCATTATTCATTTGAAATCATAGTGGAATCACAAAAGAACATTCACATTAGAGCATCATAGTAGCATCATAGAGCATCCTAATTACATCATCAACTTGTAGATAATCATCATAGGCATAATGCATGCTTGCATGTTGTCTTCAATCTTGGTTCATTACCGTTAAAATGGTCCTCCTAGAGGCTTGACTAAAGGATAATCAATCCTTACCTAGCAAGTTCCCAAACAATGTCTCTAAAAACCACCCCCTTCAGACATATACAATAAGCCAAGGTACATTTGAAATAGTCATTAATTTTTTTCTAGTTTATTTATATAGGTCTAGGTTCACTTCTACATGCTAGATCATTTTGCATGTGTGGATCTAAACTATCTACTGAAGTATAGTTAGTTTATAGATTCTAAGGCACTTATTTAGACAAGGCCTCATTTTTTTACATATCATTGAATAAATTCTTGTCATCTTCAACAATATATTACTCCATCTAAATTCAAACTAAATATTACATTTAATTATTTTGGTCCAAACTATAAATCTTAAGCTTTTATTATTACTTTAAAAGCATTTAATTTCATTATAAATACAAACATAACATTTTTAGTCTTTATAGTTAGTATGCCCATGAAATTTGGTGATTTAATATAGTTCATCTCAATTGAAAACATGCTCCATTGTTATCTCCAAATTGTATTTTTTAAATACTAGCAATCACACTTCAATGTGCAATGGGTACGTTGATAGCCATGCGTAATTGAGTGTACTTTTATTTTAGTGTAAAGTAGATTGATCAGATTTAGTGAAAGTCATTTTGAAATGAGTTTTATTGTTTATATAGATTAGTAATATCAATTACAACACAATAACAATTCTTGTTTTACATTAAAGAGGTGGAGCATTTCATTGATTGTTTAAATGGATCACCAAGCTTTTTTGTATGATCCGATCAACCACATGAACATTCAACATTATCAGTTAACTAACCCAACTATTTACATTGATTATTCTCTACTCAAATAATTATTTAAGTGTAATTATTAGATTAGTTGTCTATGTTTATTAAATCCTAAAAGCAATCACATTATTGTAAGGTTTACTTCATTTCCTATAGATAAATAATTAGATACTATTGTAATAGTGTAATAGTTGTAAGATTGTTCTTGATAGCATAAAGAGTATTAATCATTTTTAACATAATGGTATACATTATGACCTTTGTGAAGCCTTGGAAGGAGACACAGGCAGTACAGTTCTCATTCCCATGATGTATTCATAACTTCCTCCACCTTTCCTGGGGACGCTACTTCCATGGGTTCTAGTAGAAACAATGTCAGCTGTAGAAACTCTATTGACATAAGTCATGGTGGGAAGAGTGGAGCTATGTTTGTTGCTACTTTAATCATGTCTCTCATGAGCCTAAAATGCTTTTATAATAGGGAACTAATCATGTTGTAGGGATTGAGGTTGTTTGTTCTCTTCTATGTATGGTGATAATGAATCTATTGTGGTGAATAATATAAATATGCCACTTCCTATTCTTCCTTAGATGTCTCCCATCTACTTGTGTCACACTTGAGATTATATACAAATTAATTCCTTATTTAGGCTAGGAGCATCTTCTCCCTCCATTTGGATTTTGTCCCTTTGTATGCCTTTTAACAATATTGACGGTGGGGTTTAATTCTATAGGATAGTGTTGGTTCCTTCCCGTATTATTTCTCCACATGGTCATTCTATTTTTTTTATATAAATTTTATTTCTTTTCTAATTTTTAAAAATGGTTTAGTTATTTATGTGATCTCTCATGGGTTTTAATTATATTTGAAGGTGAAATGAAAAGCATCAAATTGAATCAATTTTGTGTGGAAATTTGTATGAGCTCTCATTATATTTTGGAGTTTGTATGTTTAACATTTAAATGGCCCAAATAGGATTGTTGGACAACTATACTTTAGGGAAGTGATATCTAAACTTAATACATATAGGATTGTTGGGCAACTATACTTTAGGGAAATTTGTATGAGATTTCATTATGTCTTGGAGTTTATATGTTTAACATCTAAATGGACCAAATAGGATTGTTTGTGATATCTAAATCAAATTGGAGCTTCCTAGGATAACATGGGCTACGTAGGCATATATGATTAAATACACCTAGCTTTAAGATATGGTTATCCTCCTATTGATAACTATACCTATATACTAATACATGTTGTCAATGCTAACTATACTTATAAAAGTAGAAACTAATGTTTTTGATTAGATAAGCAGCAAAAAAGGGTGCCGGTCCCATGACAAAATAGCCAACAGAGGCTCACCAAAACCTGAACAGTTCAGAACAAACCATTAAAGTTTTTGCATCATAACAAAAAGACTAAAGATCCAGGAATTAAACAAAAGACTTAAGAAACTGGACACCATAGAAATAGCAGACCGACCACGGACCGACAATAGAGTAGCACCAAGCCTCCAAAGGCTATGCGAACATCTTTTCCCAGTCATCGACAAGAAACTAGAGCACGTCCTCGTACTCCATCTTTTTGTCCATCTTCTCTTGCCCCTTGGGAACCACCTTCTGGAGAGCCACCAGTGTCGTGGCGGACCTGTGCATGACTTTGGCCAAAAATTTGGATGAGTCATCCTAGCCTCCAGAGTATCTTTAGCCTTGTCCTTTTTGTTTTTAGCACCTTTTTTCTTCTTGCCAGTCCCTTTTTTCTTTTTCTCTGAGCTGTCAATATCCAAACCCTGCACATTAAAATTTGGGAAATTGTTGGGGCCCTCTTCACCAGCTTCCAGCACCTCATTCTTGTTACCTTTGTTAACCGAAACATCACCACCCATCTGTTTAGTCTCCTCCACCACCGTGTCCGTCTTGATGTTGACCTTAGACCCCAACCCTAGAGCTCAGCAGAACCCTTCCTATTATCATCCTTAGAGTCTTCTTCTTCCTGCATTTCCACAAGAACCCCTTTGTTCTTCTCCATAGGCTAGTCCTCTTCCTGCATCTCCTCTACAACCTCCTTCATCATCACGGCAGCTTTCCCCTTGGACATGGAGGCCAGTTTAGCGGCAATCCTAGATGACCTCCTGGTAGTAGGCATACGAGTTTTGTTGTTAGTGGGGGTATAGACCTCATCCTTAGCACTGTCTGAATCCCCAGTATCTTCATCAGTGCTAACCTCCTCAACCACCCAGGTAGCCTTAGCGGTCTTATTCTCACTGACAGTGTCATAATCTTCTTCCAGGGTTCCTCGCATCTTCTTACTGGATAGGGAAGGGCTACCTTGGAGGATTTTTCTTTTGGTCGGGGTAGTAGCTAGAGAGGTGGGGGGGAGATCTTCGGTGGTGGGTTTGGGGCTTTTGGACACCGAGGGTTTTTTCTTGCCATTTTTCAAGGACTTGGCATAGGATTCAGGAGTAACTTCAGTAATAATGACCGGGCCCTCCACCAACAAGGTAGGATTATGTCGTTGAGACTCAATCCTGATGGGAGTGGGGGCTTTTGGTGGACAGAGGGCGAGATGGAACTTATACAATCTCAAGATTAGGCCTTGATGAAGTGGAAGCTCGGGCTTACTGGGGTCAAGGGCATGTTTCTTTTTAGTCACCGCAATGGAGGTTTCCAAGGAAGAGAGCAGATAGAAGGGGAAACTAATATGCTTACTACGCCTAAAGTGATTTAGCAGAGTGAAATGATACTAAAAGAACCTCTTGAACCTCCCCTCTAAGTTAAAATACTTCATAATCATGAAACATACCTTGTCCCATGGCGGAGGTAAGAGTTGATGGTCAAAACCCCCTTGTAGGCTATTCAGAACCTCCCCTTTGTTGAGAAAAAACTTCATGCCTTCAGGATCCGACACCTTGCTCTTCCTGGGGTGCTTCATGCCATCAATAGACAACCCAGTTGCCATCCTAATCACCTCCTCTAAAATCTCAAACCCCACATTGCCAACTTTAACCTTTCTACCATCATAAGACTATACAAACTGAGCTGAGCAATTTTCATCGTAGCCTTGCAAACATTCCAGGTATGAGGTGACATCACCCTCATGGAAGATGTGCCATAGAGTTTCATTCTTTTTGAACTCCTCACATGTCTCTGGTTCAGTGCGCGACCCATCACCACCCATTTTGCTAAGCTCAAACAGGTAGACAATGCAGGCAGCAAACAAAACAAACTCAATGCAGCAAAGAGCAGATGCAGTGTAACCCTTAGATATCTCCGTGCCAATGGATAACAACACTTCAGAGTTTAAGTTGATAGCAATGATGTTTCCAGCCTTTCCCACACTGAAGGTGGCATACTTGCTATTATTCTGCATGCAGGAACATTTAATCCCTTTCATATCATTATTCAGGAGCCATACAAGATCATCATTAAATCTTATGTTAAGCATCCTCGAGATGTCAAGACTAGAATTCACGTGGCTAGGCATGTGAGAAACCCCCTCAAGATGCCATCTCATCATGTTAGAAATGCAACTGCTTATGAAAAGACAAGTCCAAGCATTATCGAGCTGGCACTTAACCTTTGTGGCCTCCAATAACCTGTACCTGAAGTCCAGGTGGCCGAAGGTACTAGATCTCCGGTGGTCCCCGATCTCCCCCAAAGCTTAAGATATGACCTCATGAGGGACTGAGAGCTGGGCTTAACTCCTCCTTAATGAGGGTTAGAAGCACCAAGCCTTCAGCAATATTGTTAGATTGTTGACCGATGCCCCCAGCATAAGCAGCAATGGAGGTACCAAGACTATCTCTGAAGATCCCTCCCCCACTAGCAAGACCAGTATTCTTTTTTCCGCCCCATCAAAGTTAAGTTTGATCCAGCCGCAGGGGGGCAGTTTCCAACGGGTGTTAAGTCTGACCATCTTTTTAGAGATGTCCACCTTGTTCATATCCTCCTTTAGGCACCAATTCTTAGCAATTTGAATTTCAATCAGAGAAGGGGGATACTCTACAACTTGCAGGGTACAAGTAGAGGTGTTTTCCGCAATCGCTCTGTAAAAGGATTAAAAAACCTCATCAGTATTACGAGCAATTTCTTTGAAAATGTGATTGTTTCTTTCTTTCCACACACTCCATCCAAGGTGAGGGAGAATCTATCTCTAGAGTTCTCTTATCCTGGGGTGAGTGAAAGGGGAGGTCCAACTTTGGGAAAAATCCTCCAAGTTTTCCTGTAAAACCCACTCCAAATTGAGCTTCTGCAGAGTTTTCTCCCAAATTTGTTTAGAGAACTCGCAGTGAAGGAGCAAGTATTGTATGGACTCTTGTTCTTTACAGCATAGCACACATCTATTAACCAATTGGAAACCCCTTTTATTAAGGTTATCAATGGAGAGAACTTTGTTATGTGCCACGGCCCACCAGAAAAAGTTGACTTTAGGTAATAACTTGCTATTCCAGACTTTCTTCCAAAGCTGATTCAGCTGACCTCTGTTAGTCAACATATGGTAAGCTGACTTGACCGTGAACTTACCTTTTTGGTCTTGACCCCACAACATCTCATCTTCCCTTTGAAAATCTAGAATTTTGTACCTTTCTAACTCCTGTTGTAGAGACTGATATTCCTGCATCTCATGTTGATTGATATAATAGTCAGATAAGTTCTTCCACCTTCTTTGTCTATGGGGATGGCTAGTAATATAGTTGCTCACCTTGGTACCAAATAAGCTCACCGCTCTTTCCACCATAGAATTACTTCCTTTCCCCAAGGGATCATCCCTCAACCAATTATCCTCCCAGAACCTAATTTTATCTCCTCTTCCTAGTTTCCATTTGATGCCTTGTGAGAGAGAGTTCTTGGTTTTGGTCATTTTGTTCCAAATGATAGAGCCTTTGGGAAGGGAGTCTCTAACCAGAATATCAGAATTAGATGCACTCTGCAGGTATTTGACTTTCATGATTT
This sequence comes from Cunninghamia lanceolata, assembly GCA_027924645.1. Classification (NCBI taxonomy): domain Eukaryota; kingdom Viridiplantae; phylum Streptophyta; class Pinopsida; order Cupressales; family Cupressaceae; genus Cunninghamia; species Cunninghamia lanceolata. Next base: position 26,402,926 of record BSBN01000213.1, on the reverse strand, counting down.
GAACCCAGTCCTTCTCCTCTTTAAGGAAAGTTTGACCAATTTTAGTTAGCAAGGCTTTGTTCATACCTTGACTTTTCTAATCCCCAAACCCCCATTAGCCTTGGGCTGACAGACTCTATCCCATCCCACCAGTAAGATCCTCTTCTTTTCCTCCACTCCAGTCCATAGGAAGGTTCTCTGGATCCTTTCTAATTTTTTTTCCATATATCTGAGAATTTTAAACAGAGAGAGGAAATAGGTAGGAATGCCTTATAGGGAGGCCTTCAGAAGTTGATGCTTACCTGCTTGGTTAAGGAGTTTACCTTTCCAACCCTCCATTTTCTTATGGATGCGCTCCAGAACCGTGTTCCAAAAAGTCTAAGTCACATCTTTGACTGTGAGAGGCAAACCCAGGTAGGTGGCCGAAGGGGCTGCCTAATTGCATTGGAGAATATTTCTAACCTTAACTTGCAGATCTATCTTAGTGTTAAAGAAAACCACATTACTCTTGTCATAGTTGATGCATTGACCCGACACCTCCGCATACATGTTGAGTAGATTTTTCCATCTCATGGCCTCCACAACATAAGTCACCCCGAATAGCATGGTATCGTCCATGAACTGTTGGATAGCTGACAGTCTTAGGGTGGATGCCGCTTTAACACTTGAAAGGGATCGTCTGTCCAGGTGGGCCAAAATATTTCTACCCAAGACTTCAACCATCATAATGAATAAGGGGATAGGGGGTCCCCCTGCCTTAAACCCCTGCCAGCCTTTAAAAACCCCCGTGGCGTGCCATTAACCAACACTGAATACTTGACGGTAGTGACACACTCCTTTATCAGTTTGAGAATTCTGTCATTGAAGCCTAACTTCCCGAGAACCTTGAACAAGAAGTCCCAATAGACTCTGTCGTAAGCTTTTGATATGTCCAGTTTTAAGGCCATACTTAGACTATTGTTTTTATCCATAGAGTGAATGATCTCATGAGTCGACATAGTTGCATCCAGAATCTATCTCCTACGGACAAATCCTTTCTGGCTGTCAAAGATAAGGCTATCCAGAAGCGGTTGGATTCTAAGGACCAGTGTTTTGGTAATGATTTTATATAGTGTTGCACAAACTAATAGGGTGGAAGTCAGTCATGACTTCAGTGTTGTTTTTCTTAGGAATCGATGCAATGAACATGGCATTAATCTGCCTGAGAAACTTCCCCGTCCTGAAGAAGTATTTAATAGCATTCGTAACATCATAGCCCACTATATCCCATAATTCCTGGAAATAAGCAGGGGGGAACCTGTCTGGCCCTGGCGCTTTGAAAGCCCCCATCGAGAACACAACCGTCTTTACTTCTTCTTCTGTAATAGGCTTCAACAGGCCTTCATTTATTTCCTCAGATAGGACTGGAGGAATACAATCCAGAAGAATGTTTTCTTTAACACTATCATTTATGTTATTTTGCTTAGCCAGGAAATTTCTAAATTAGTTAGAGGCCAGTCTACCAAGCTCCCTATCATCCTTCACCTCTAAATTCTGCTCAGTCAGGAGTTTGGTGATACTATTCCTCTTTCTGTGTTTCATGGCCGATTGATGAAAAAAGGCTATGTTCCTATCTCCCTCTTTCGGCCATTGAACCTTGGACTTCTGCTTCCAGAAGATTTCTTCCTTACTGATTATGTCCTTTAGGTTCTTGACTAATTCCTCCTCGACTTTATATGTGCTCTCACTCCCATCTCCCTTGGCCATTTTTTCTTGAACCTCCAGGAGACTATCCAAGAGGTGTTTCTTGGTGTTCATCACATTATCGAAGCAAAATTTATTCCAGCCCTTGACTTTGTTTATGACATGTATCAATTTTTGGGTGAGCCTGTACATAGGAGATACGTGAATCATGACTTTCCACCAATCAACAATGCAATTTTTAAAATCTAGGTGGGAGGCCCACATGATTTCATACCTGAATGGGAAGGGGCCCTTATAGTAATTTTTAGTCCAGTCTAGAAGAAGGGCATTGTGGTTGGATATGGTGCAAGGAAGAGCAGACAAATTACCATATTGAGTCATATCCCAGTTAGAAGAAACCAACAATCTATCTAACTTAACATGTATCAACTGTTCTCCCTTTCTTCTATTAGTCCAAGAAAACCGTTGATTGATGACTTCCAGGTCCATTAGCCCAGTTTGATTTAGGAAGTCTGTGAGGTCCACCATGCTATTTGAATAGTCCATATTACCCCCAGATTTTTCTGAGGGGTAAAGAGGGGTGTTGAAGTCTCCCCCAACAATCCACAAAGTTCTTCTATCCTTATTGATTTTGGAGCTCAGCCCATCCCAAAGTTCCTTCCTGGCATTTTTAGTGTTGGGGGCGTAAATGTTGAGAATCTTCCAGGTTTTGTTATTCATCTTATAGTTGATTTCCAGACTATTCTTATTGTGCGAGCAGTAACTTCCCAAAGCATTGTACTTATTCCACATGGTGACAAGCCCCCCAGAAGCTCTAGTCGAGGGGCTGATGATGAAGTCTGCCATAGGCCAAATATTGTTAGCTATTTTTCTAAAGTTTTCCTCAAACATTTTAACTTCTTGGAGGAGGATGAAATCAATCTTATTGTCATAAATGCAACTCCTAATCATGAGTTGTTTTTGTGCGCTGTTGAGCCCTCTCACATTCCATGTGATAATCTTCATTTGCGTGATTTTCTGGAGAGGGCCTCCAGTGTACTTTGTCTCCCATAGGCAATCTCCTTGGTTGCTTCCCTGGATCTAGTTTCTCTCTGGGAAGGCCTCCCTGCTCTTCCTTCAGTCCCCACATTGGCTGCTTTCTTATTATGTATTTTCCCTTTTCTCTTGGGGGTGATCCATTCTCCTTGGTTACTGGTACTAGCCCCTGGGGAAAGAACTCTGACGGGAGAAATCATAGACTTCTCTTTGTTTCCCAGGCCCCCGGTTAGCAGACCTATCAAAGTTGAGTTCTCCAACACTCCCAGCTGGTCTCGACTATCCCTCTCTTCTCCAGATTTTAGTTCACCGGTCTTCTCTGGAAGGGGGGAGCTCACCACTAGAGTTAGGATTTCTCCTTCTTCTGTCGCATTCGAATCAAGGGGAAAATCTATAGACTGCTCTTGACCACCACCAACTAGATCTAGCCGTAGCTCAACAAGGGACAGTGATGGGGAAGGAACGAGAATCTCCTCAGATAGATGATTTTGCACCTAGTCTCCAACCAGTGCCTAGGTCTTGTTTGGAGACTTTATTAAATCTAACAGATCCTCTTTGAATGGGTATTCTTCTACTATGTTTTCTACTTTCGGGGACTGCTTATCTTTATGATCCTCAGCTTTTTTACACTCATTGATTAGGTGCCCCTTTTTCCTATAGTTTTGACAATAGGCAGTAGAGTTTTCATACAATATTTGCTACTCCGAGTAGCTATATTTGGACTTTAACTTAACAGTATTAGGTAGAGTCTTATGAATGCCTACACTAACACAGAATCTAGCGAAACCAACTTGGTTTTATTTTTGGTGGTGTTGTCCAGAGCAATGAAGCGTCAAAAGGAGTTGCCAATCCATGTGAATATCTCCTCATCCCAGTACTCGAGAGGGAGCCCAGGTAGTCTGACCCACATAGGAGCTGACCTACTGAGTTCCATTACTATCTCAAAGCCCAGCTTCCAGCACCCTAAGCTAAGATTATGCTTCCCATACATCCAAGGTCCTCCTGCCAAGACAGCAACTAAGTCCTCCCTAGCCGTGAACTTGAAAAGGAAAAGGCCACTCGACATCGCACTAGTTGACACACTACCTTTAAGGTGCCATCTAGCGGTTACCCAACATCTACCCATGTCAATGTTGGGCCTAAGGGATTGGAACTTTCCAACCAGGGAGAGTTCCAAGGAGGAGGTTATTTTATCCATCATTCTGTCTGGGATATAGAAATCCGTTCCATCCTAAACTTCTGGCTGTATCGGGGCATCAGAATCTTCCACATGCCTACTAGACTCCTCTAGTAGGGCCTGTTTCCAAGCCTTGGGGTCTAAGCCCAAGGTAGGGGGAGAGATCTCTTCAGTACTAACCGAGGTAGTACTAACATCAACAGGGAGCTCCTGCGGGCCCAAAGGGGGGGCAAGGGCCCCCCTAGGCTGATGACCTCCATGACCGAAGCAGGTTCAAACACTGATCAGAGCGGGAAAGTTGCAAAGCGGGAAATTTTTGCAATTCCACTCATATGTTATCCTAGTAGAAATTAATGTTTATATAATGTGATTTAATAGTTTACGTCTGTAAAATATTGCAACATGTCTTGGCTATCAATAACTATTAAGGATGTGTCGACCTTCAAAACAAATGGATAAAAGGTATCCTATAGTTTTTATTATGCAAAGTAAAATCATGGTTACTAAGGACACAATAAGATTATCCTATCATTTCTATTAGTTTGTACCCATTGCATATTAAATGATGTGATTGCTAAGAACAAAGGCCATAGCTAACATGGGTGTGGGTATTTCTAAGTTCACAAGCCAAATTCCTCTTTAATTTCATTTCTATCTATTCATAGCTATCTTATCTAACAAAACCAACTTGAATAATAAAAAAAAAAATATAGGATGATACTCATAAAAAACCAATCAATTAATTGAGAACAAAGGATGTGGTTGAAATGGATGTGGGTGTAGCTATCTGCCATCTCAACCCCTAATTGGAACTAAACTAAGGTGGATATTTCATAAATTTATAGAATCATATGAGCTCCTATAATCTAATTCTTAGTTGATTTCCTTTGTTTTACTTGTAAAACAAATTATCTATCAGTAGAGAATAGAATCCATATATGACATAGGTCTATGTCTATGTATTAAAATATGTTCACATAGAAAAGAACTCCATACTTGCGAGTTGGAAAGAAGAACAAGAGAATCCAACATGGTAGTAGGGTTGAGACCATGTGGAATGGTCAAATAAGATCTAACTTTGCTTGACAAGGGAAGAGTAGAAATGGACTTAAATAGGGTGGTATTTAATCTATTGCAACTAATTTATCTAACAAGCACCCCATAGAAGGTAGTTTTTGTGCTTGTCCAAAACCACCTAAGCCAATTGATCTAGAACTACTAGTAGCAAGTCATGGCTATTTGCCAAGTCATTTGAAAATAAATTATCACAATTAACATTGAAAACAAATGTTTAAATTCAAGCTAAGGGATATGGAAAATAAAGGAGCCAAATAACCAAATTATGTATGTTGTAGATTCATTACCAACATCTTGGAAAGCATGTACATCATTCTATTGATTCTAAATTCTATTTTATTATAAGAAAATTGTGAGGTTAAATTGTTGTCATAAATGCTAACTCACCATTTCAACGATCAAGAACTCATAATTTTTTTGAAGTCATATACCAAGGAAAGCAAAGACATGTGTGGTTGTTAAATTTGTCCCTTCCTTCCCCAACTAAGAACAAATTTGAATAAAACTCAATCAACTACATTGATGGATTTAGTTCCAACCTAGAAAATAAAAAATTAAGTCCAAAAGGGAAAAAACTAGTATTTTTCCAATCAATTGTATTTATTGACCCTAGATAATGACCATTATCTCAACAAACAATCACACTCTAAGTTGCAATTGGCACATCAATAAGGTCTTGTAAGGTAGTAAAGGTTCTCCCAATTAGTTATAAACAAATATCTATGAGAATTTATCAAGTCAATAAGATTCAAAATTGAGTTGCATTAACACAATCTGAATTTAAAAAAAAAATCTAAGCAATTGATAATAAAAAAAACTTATTCTAAACAATTGATTTAAAAAAAAATGAATAAAAAAACTTATCTTACATATTTACTCTACAATACAACATACAGTTTTAAATAAATTCTCCACATCTACAACAATATATTCCTCTATCCAAATTCAAAATAACTATTAATCTAAATTATAAATCCTAAATCCTAAACTTTTATTATTACTTCAAAAACATTTACAAATATAAACATTAACTTTTAGTCTCTATAGTCACTATGCCATGAAACCCGATGTTTTAATATAGTTTATCTCAATTGAGAACATGCTCCACCATTCTCTCCAAATCATATCTTTTAAATATAGAATTTAAGGACCACCACAAAATATTAGTCAACAAAAAATTTCATTATATAATGAAGACAATTGGAGACAATTGGAGCAAACCGGAGTAGGAAGATGTAAACGTCGTGGATTTGGGTTGGTGAGCAGCTAATGGTCAAAGGGGAGGGTTGTTGAGCCTTGCATGCTTGGCCAAGCTTACAACAATATTGTCTTTGGAATACCGCCAAACTAAGGGAATTTGAAAACTTTCTCATCCTTATTAAGAAGTTAGAATTATGTTGCTATTACTTAATGCCCAAGATATATCATGTGGTTACCAAACCTTCCTCATCCCATCAATTTATATCTTTAAAAGAATTTAAAAAAAAAATTAAATAGTGGGAGATTATGAGTCACAATACGGATCTAACACTTTAAATATGTATCTTTTACTCTTTTTTTTTTTTACTTTTATTATATAATTATAAATTACCACTTATATTTTTAAGGTTTTGTAATAGTGATATAAGTACATTATATAGATGGAGATATAATACAAAATTGTTAGTTTTTTTCACTTAAAATGAATTTTAGGGTAAAATGTTAATTTTGAGGTGGGGAGTGAATATATAAAAATATGTGCCAATAAAAGTGCAACAATGATTAATAAACAAGGAATGCATGGAAGATGATGGGAAAATGGTGCAAATAGGAATGAAATGGATGTGAATAGAAATTTGATCATGGGCCAAGCTTAACATAAGAGTATGCCACTTGTCATTAAGAAATTCCCATCAAAGTGGACGCAAAACTAAATGGGAAATGGCATGGGTATGCGAATATCCTTGAATCTACTAATATCCAACAAAAGGAGGCTTGAGTACCTAAATTGGTTATTTTAGTAAAGTTTTGAGATTTTGATTAATGTAGCTTTGCTTTCTAGTAAAAAAGTGTTTTGAAAAAGATAAACAAAGTGGGGTTGTCCAATAAAACAAAATTTGAAAGTCAATAATATTTTAATACTTCATTTTTTTTCTTTTTATTGCATATGAGCATCAACATGAGACCAATACAAGTTCCTTACGAGCGAGCAAACACATTAGAAATCACGTAATACAAGCTCCTTACAAGCAATCACATTAGAAATCACCTATGGAAGACCAAGAGTCACTACTTAGAAATCCACTTTTTATTAAGAAACCACATCCACGTTAGAAGCCAACTATGGAAGACCAAGAGTCACAACTTAGAATTCCATATTAGATGTCCCTATGGGGATTTGAACTTGGGTCTCCATAATGAGAACCCAACATTTTAACCAATTAAGCTCAACCCCTTGGACTTAATACTTCAATTTAAATATATAAACTTAATAAATATTAAATATTAAAAAAAATGTTTCAACATGCGTAATTGGATAATGGGCCGGTATGGCCAAGTGTGGTAGATTGAGAAGAGATGGGAAGGACGGTGCATTGTTAGCAATCATCATGACAACACAAGGGAGAGGTAATAAATGCAGAAGGTGGCAGTGAAACATTGTTGTTTCTTGTTATGACAAGATTAATTGGAGTTAATTTTGATTATGGAGGAAGGTGTGTGGACAAATGGCATCTTTCGTGGGTGATAGTCTTGGGAAGGCACAAAAAGTAAAAGGTCTTAAGGGGAAGGAATCGATTGTGGTGGAGAAGGAGAAGCAAAGAAAGAAGTGAGTTTTTAGGGGAGGAAATGATTGTTGATTTTATGGCATTTGTTGAGAGGGAGATTAAAAATCTAGAGCTTTGCCATTGGGTTGTGAGGATATGGGAGCTTGCCAAAAAGATGAATGGTGCATCGTGTGTGGGAATTAGGTTTGCCATGGCTAACCAACTTCTCAACCTTGGCCATACATGTGGCTGCAGAAATGTTTTCAATGTTGTGTAGACATTGAGTTGCACCTCAATGCTCTTGACTACGACTCGATTCTATTTGTTACATGATGATGTAGAGGAGGTTGTGCACTAGGTAGAGGTTTATTTTAATTGTATTTTAGACCATTTACATGCGACTAAGAGGAGACAACAATGTTTGCAGATGGCAGTGGAAGAGTTTAGAAAGGGTTTGAAGGTGGTGTTACTAATGAAGGCCATTCCGACCTTCTCTGATTGTTGTGATGGTGATGATTTTGATGTGGTTGTAGAGGTGTCAATGCCGGGTAATGTCTCATCTTGTCCTAAATGTATGAATGATAATTCGAGGGCCATGGGGCCTGTGTAATTTGCCTCAACCCCTTGTGACTATTTAGTTTTTTTGATGTTAAACTCTAGGAAATGGTTCAATTGGCTTGCATGAACAATTAAGGTGGTTTGATGGGGTAGGGTAATTTCTTCTATTTCTCTCTTAATACTTGTATGTAATGGTACTGGTGGGTGGTTCTGGGTCGACTCCTTGTCGATTCTCTACAATTTTATGTGATTAATGATGACAAACCCAGTAGCCTCCTTGACACTAGCATCCTAAAACAATAACCCGTTTTTGTTTCCATGATTCCTGGGCCTCACCATTTATAATATTACCAAAAAAAATTAAAAAATAATATTTAATGAAATATATTAAATTTTTTATTGGTTAATATTATTAATTATTTAACATTGGATACTATTATTAATTATTTAACACTTTTCCTAAGCTTAAGTATTTGGGCGTAAATGTTTCTTTACGGTACCATACGATGGCACAGTTGTTATTGCTATCGAATTCTGAAAGGTACTACTTACCAGACTGACCGTCTGTTTGATTAAAAGTTTGACAAGTCTGACATGTATATATGTCATGACTACATCATAGCTAACCTTTCAGGCGGAGACCGACGGTTCTGGTCGCAGGTTCGAATCTGACTTGCATTCAGTATGGACAGGAGCACTCACATTGGCAGGAATTATAATGGCTCGTCCTAATATAATTTTCAAATGCTTGATCTACCGACTCTCCTCTTTTAAGTAAGAAAAAAAAATGCTGGATAGCATCGGCCTTTCTTTGTGATGCTGACTATTGTATTATAGTGGCCCCAGGTAAAACATCAATTCAAACTAATTAGTTGCCGTACTTGGAAGCATTCAACAATGCACATGGTTATTAACTGGAAAATACGACTGCATCTGCATTGACAGAGAATTCACCGTTCAGCATGGACAATGCAACTTTCCACGGCCGCCAAATAGGATTCAACTTTTCTGATAATATAAATAATTTGTCCCCGAACAATCACATTGTCAAACACCTATTGGAGAAGATGTAATGGCGAGAGACGTTCAAAAATTTGCAGGCAAATAGACTGGAACGAATTTGCACCTTTCACGCCTTTCAAAGACTACACATTACATGCGTTTTGTCTTGCAGTAGATGGGTAAGTAGGATAATTATTGTAAGTGGTTGTAAGATTAGGCAAGTAGTTAAGAAAATAATGAAAGTTGTTGTTTAGAGATCATGCGTAAATTCTATATACATATGTTTGGCAGGAACAAAAATTAATTTAGTTTCCTTCTTAGTTTTATTTGGAGATGTTATTATTTTCAATTACTGTAGTCACAATTTTTTTTTATATTGAAAAAAATGCCAATTACAAAGGTAAAATGCAGTCAAAGACTGCTGAGACAGAACAAGTCACCATTTTGAATCTATCATTAATGTTTTTTATTATTATGATTATATTGAGTTATTTGATTTACTGAAAGAAGATATTTCATTAACTTAGGTACAAGATTAACATTTGTTATTTCCAATTTCTTACCATCAAATCTTTTCATTGGAATTAAACATATTCCTTTAATTTCATGTGAACTATCATCACAAAGAAATATCCTAGCACCTTTCATTTCTTCTAAGGAACCAGTGGTTCTTATTGTAAGTTATATGTTGGCTAGCCCTTGAATCAATGTAATATGTGTTATTTGAGTTTTTTTGAGCAGCTAAGGAGGCGATTGAATATTTTTATTATGATCTCATTCTTCTTGAGCAAAATTTAACTGTCTTCTTTGATAAAACTTTCTTTGCCTTCCTACATATGATTTTCTAGGACATTGATCAATTTTGTGCCCTTCTTCTCCGCCACTATAATATGTGATGGTTTTTTCTCTTCCTCCTCCCTCTATTCCTCCATTCATTTTGCTTTTGTTGATTATCACTTTGTTGATACCATTGCCTTTAATTATTTATTTGTAGATTCCCTTAATTTTGTTGTCTTTGATTTTGGTATGATTTCCATTCATTGTAATTCTTATATTTGCCATTTATATTGTCAAAATTTTCAGATAGCTCTAGTGTGCATATGAAATTATGATACTTATTTGAAATCTTTTATATCAAGAAAATTATAATTTTTGAATCTTCATATTCTACCTTCATCATTGCATGTTGATTTCTCATTCTTCAAATTTGCATTGTGATCATTCATGCTCTCTCCTTCCTTCTTTTTTGATGAATCAACTACCTTTTAATATCCATAATTTTTAATTTACTAGTTCTTTCATACATTGTTTGTGAAGTTTCTCATATTTTCTTTGTTGTTTCAAGATCTTGAACACAAGGATTGATTCTTAGATTAATTTGTCATAGAATAGTTGCTTGCACATTTATATACATTTTAACCTACTTTTTATGCTTGCTTACATTTGTAATTTTGTCTTTTATTGCTAATTCCCATAAATCTTTTATTTGTAAAATTAATTCTATCTCACATTTCCAATTTGCATGATTAAAACCATCTAATCTTGTACTAACCACAATATTAGAGTTTTCAAATAAGGTCATAGTTGGAATAAAACAAACTCCTCAAGCAAACAAACATGAAGGCTTAAAAAATGAAATCCTCAACAACACCTATAATGAGATCTCTGTATTATTTTGCATTGATGTTGGCCTTCTTATAAACCAAACAAATAGAGACTTTGTGAAATTTGTGACTTACAAATATTAAGAAAACCACATCAAACTTTTGACTTCAACAAGAAATACCACGTCAATCAATTAACAAGAAAAACTACTTCAAAATTTTTAGCTTCAACAATATAAAAACAAATATATATTTTTTGATTGGTAAAAAGCTGAAGCCATTAATATATAAAATCAGTTATAAAATATAGCTCTGTTCAATACGGGCACTGGTAGGAAAGAACAGAGCGAACAAAACCTCCGGTCTAGCTCGGGACTTTAGCAGTCCAGTACATACTGTTTATTTATACAGGGTCAAGCCCATCAAGGAAACATTAATTTTCTTATACAATTGTTGAGATACAAATATAGACATCACCCTTATACATGGCCTTTCTTTTGATATGCTCTTGCTGTACGTCTTTAGGATCTTCGACTCCTGGGAAGACCTCCTTGGCTTATAACATTAAAAGGGCATCTTCTATCTTGCTCCTACCAGCATACCTGTCAACCTGAAACCACATGAAAGCTACCACTTCTTTCGCATGTTAGCTATACAAAAATCATAACATCCATTCTCCTGCTAACATCTGTTAGTTCTTTTAAAAATCTTTGCCTGAGAAAGAAGAGAAAATACTTGATTGTTGCCAAGCTCATCAAAATTAATCAAACATACTTGTTTTAGTGTTAACTAAAATCCGGATTATGTGGGACATCCCAATTTGGTTGGCTGATCCACTGTAAATGCCAGCACCTAGACATATAAACTGTATTATATATATCTCCCTGTGGGCACAAGTAAGTGATCAACCGTTTTACTAGATAGTGTTGATAGGCCAAGATATCCCGTACCAACTAAATTCTAACCCATCATAGAAAACGTTGATGCCTGTTAAATCATATTAATTAGATTGGCATAGTAAAACACTATTGGTGAAAACTCTTCAAGCCTTCCCGATAGTGTAATTCGTGCCGATGGTGGAAATCGGTAGGACTCTCACCGAAGCATCCAATGGAATGACGGGGATTATCAGTCATTGGCAGGAGATTTATCGTCAGAAAGAAAAAACAAGTAGTTTCTGATACTCTAGAGTCTCCCCGATTGAAGAAGTGTGCTTTAGCGGGGCCTACACCGATAAGCATGGAGATCCGAACCTTAAGACTTTTCATAGAACCGGACTCAACAGAGTTAAGGGTTCAAATGAATAGTTGGTCACGTCTGCCGGATGAATTTTAGTTTGGCTGAGGAAATGTACAAGGTGACATATAAGGCTACATGCATGTCGTGGAACCAAACGATTATGAAATGAGGTTTAATTGTTGTATATTTCGAGCGTTGTATGTGAGATTATACAATTCATACATACAAAGCGGATCTCAAAAAAGGTTGAAATTGGTTAAAAAGATGCATCATAACTAGATGCATTGTACTTTGTATCCATCGCGGAACCAAAAAAAAGTAGATTGAGGTTTATAAAAAATATCCGAATAGGAGATGCTCATCAGAAAAATGAAGTGGGCTCCACCGAATGCCTATCAAGCTCGTATGAATAACGATATACAAGCCGATATGCAAATAATAGATACAAACCAGATTCAAAAAGAAAGTTAAAACCTAAACAGTATTTGTATGAACGGGGTACTTGTATGTTAAAATGATGTGGGCTCCATCGAATGCCTATCAAGCTCGTATAAATAACGATATACAAGCCGATATGCAAATCAGAGAAACAAACCGGATTTGAAAAGAAAGTTAAATCCTAAAAAGTCCTCTCACTGAGCATCCCGTGGAATCGAAGAGATTATGAAATGAGGTTTTATTGTTGTATATATCGTGCATTGAATATATGTTTTATACATTTCAATATACTTTTGGTTAAAATGATGCAACATGACTTAAAGTCTAGCGGAAGATGCAGTGCACTTTATATACATCGGGAATGTGCCAAGATGCTTTGTATATTAAAATGTACAACTTCTATATACAAGTCGATATATAAGATGCTTTGTATGTTGAAATGTATAACATAACCATATACAACTTCGATATACAAGCCGATATACAAGATGCTTTGTATGTTAAAAAGTATAACATAACACTGCACATCTTCAATATACCAACCCAAAACAATGTATATACAAGCTGATAAACAAGATGCTATTTATACAAGCCGATATAAAAGATGCTCTGTATATTTCAATATACAAGCCGATAAACAAGAAGCTTTGAATATTTCATGAATAAGAGAGGGATAAGATGCATAATGCTATATGCATGTCGCGGAACCAAAGATATTATGAAATGAGGTTTTATTGTTGCATGAATCATACTTTGTATATACATTTCAATAAACATACAATGCATATCGGGCTTGCATAAATAGCAATGTATAGCTTCGGTAGACAAGCCGATATACAAGAAACTTTGTATATTGACATGTGTCACAAAACAATGTATATACAAGTCGATATGCAAGCCGAAATACAAGATGCTCTGTATATTGTTGTTTAGTTCATGCATTTGTATATACATTTCAATAAACATACAATGCGTATCGGGCTTGCATAAATAGCAATGTATATCTACGATATACAAGCTGATATACAAGAAACTTTGTATATTGACATGTGTAGCAAAACAACGTATATACAAGCCAATATACAAGATGCTATAAGCTAATATACAAGATGCTCTGTATATTTCAATGTACAAGCCAAAAAACAAGAAGCTTTGTATATTTCCCGTATAGGAGAGGGATAAGATGCATAAAGCTATATGCATGTCGCGGAACCAAAGATATTATGAAAAGAGGTTTAAATGTTGTATGATTCGTGCATTGTATATACATTTCAATAATCATACAATGCATATCGGGCTTGTATAAATAGCAATGTATGTTTACGATATACAAGCTGAAATACAAGAAACTTTGAATATTGACATGTGTAACAAAACAATGTATGTCTTCGTTATACATGCCGATATTACTGTTGCAAGTATGAGGTAAACCAGTGTTGTCATTGATGTCAACATACTCATATTGCTTTGACAAGAAGGATTCAATGAGCAGTGTGCTGAGGATATTGAGAAAATTAGCCTCAGTTAGGAACAGTAAAGAACAGTGATGAGAAGAAGGCAAATGTACTGTATAGGATGCGAACTGGAGGATGCGGATTAAAGGGTTTGTAGATATGAGTCTTGAGATGCTTCAGTTAAGATTTCAGAGGTCCGCATGAAGATCTGAAGGAGTTGTGGCTATCAGTGTAGAACCAGTTCCGGCAAGTATTCAGAGGTGACAGAGGATCACAAAAAGGTCTGGTGAGGTCCGGAACTGTATAATCCTAATCTGCGGATTGGAAGGAGTCTTTGGGATGTCCTTGTGATGTGCCATCTCAAGTTGTGTATAATTTGGAGGTCCGGAAGTACCTCCTGCATTATGACAGTGGCGACAGACAGTGTTCTTGAAGTTCCAGATAAGGAGGATAAGAGATTTCAGTAAGTAAAGGAAATGCGGACGTACCTGGTCATTCAGGCAGGCTTGTGAAGGTTCTTGGATCATGTTGAGGTTGTGTTGTTGGTCTGCATTGATAGTAGAGCCCAGAATTGAAGATATTCTTCCGGATGAAGTTCTTGCTCTGTTTAGCCGACCGGATGAGTTGTTCATCCTGCGAATGTTCTTGTGGTGGCCGAACGGATGTGTTATTCATCTTGCGGATACTCTTATGGTTGTTTGCTGACTTAGATGTTTGTTCCTAAGTCAATGTCTTGTATAAATAACGGTTTGTGAGTTCATTTCGAAGTGTGGATTGTGTGGATAAGTGTGGCATAGCGAAGAGAAGTGCGAAAGGCAGAGCAGAGGTTTTTGGGCTTAAATGGAACTGATCCGGACATGGTAGAGATGTCATTCTCCAGTTCAAGATTGTGATTCTTATCACTTTGTAGACAGTGTGTCTCCTTGTAGGCAGTGGGCCTCTTTGTGAGCAGTGTGCTCGGGCAGTGAGCCCTAATTGGCAAGTGCCATTCTTTTTCTTATTCTTCTAACAGAGAATAATCCTTGGGTTAATCACCCCGTGGTTTTTCCCTTAACCGGGTTTTCCACGTCAAAATCTTGGTGTTCAATGTGTTGATGTTTATCTGCTCTTGTGTTCATGTATTATGCTTTCATGGATGATTAATTAATATGCTGTTAACTAACAACGAAGAATCAAGTGTTTGAAAGAACAAGAAGTTTTATACAACTGATTCACCCCCCCCTCTCAGTTGTATGCCTTAAATCCAACAATTGGTATCAGAGCCAAGTTCCTCTGAAAGAAGCTTAACCGCTTGAGGAGATCTAGGATGTCATCATACAAAAAGGATAGTCCGAAGTTCGATGGAACCAATTTTACTCTCTAGAAGGGTCGCATGAAATGTCAACTGGAATGTATGGGAAAAGCATACTTGGCCATGGTTTCAAAACCATATGTACCTCCACAAGGTGGTCCGACAACTCTGAATGAAATCACAGAAGCTGAAAACAATCTGCGGACCAAGGAAGCTCTTCTAAGCGCATTGAATGACTCAGATCTCTCAAATGTTATTGACCTACCAACTGCATATGAGATCCTGACTAAACTGGAACTTCTGTATGAAGGAGATGAGTTTGTCAAAAGTGCAAGGTTGCAAAGTCTGAAAGGGAAATTCGAAAGATTGAAGATGAGAGATGATGAAAACATCACTACTTTTATGCCAAGAGTGAATGAACTAGTATGTGGAATTAGAAATGCTGGTGGAACTCTGGATGAAAATGAGATCGTTTGCAAAATCCTTAGATCCCTTCCTGCTGCCTACAAAATCAAGGTTGCTGCAATTGATGAATTCAGAGCCCACACAACTGTCACAAGAGAACAATTGGCTGGCAAGCTAGCTGCATTTGAAATGACCGAGTTTGGAGATGATCTTCCCAAGACTGAATCTGCTTTCAAAGCCAGTGCCTATGTGAAAGGCAAACAAAGAATTGATCCAGGAGAAAACTCTTCAAGGAAGATGACATGGTATGATCAAGCAAGAAGATACATGGAAGAAGAAGAAGCAGAAACAGCTCAACTTGAAGCCCTCATTGCAAAAAGACTACCAAGAGGATCCGGTAAGTATGAAGGAAAACTACCCTTTAAGTGCTTCAACTGCAATAAGATTGGTCATTTTGCTTCAAGATGTCCGGAAAGATCTGCAAGGTCTAATACTAACAGACAAAGGTTTCAAAAGAATTGCTATTATGTTCATGAAGAAGATGACAATGAAGGAGTAACAGATGATGAATCAGAACTAGGAAACAAATCCGGAAATGAGTGGGTGTTTATTGCCATCAAGGAAGAAGATTCAATACTCTCTGAATCTGTCAATCACAAAGTTGTTGAAAAAGCTTTGGCTACTCAAGTGGAAGAAAAGGATGATTGGGTTATTGACAGTGGATGTTCTCACCATATGACTGGTGACAAGAATAAGTTCTTGAATTTGGAAAGGTATGAAGGAGGAATGGTAAAGTTTGGTGACAATTCTGCTGGTAGAATCAGAGGCAGGGGAACTATTTCCTTTGATGGAAAGAGCAAAACAGGTAATGTACTATATGTTGAAGGATTGAAGCACAATCTTCTCAGTGTTGGTCAGTTAGTAGACAAAGGCTATGATCTTCGGTTTAAGAATGGAAAATGCAGAATCTTTACAAGCTCTGGAACTGAAATTGCATCCGGTACTCAGTCAAAAGGTAATATCTTTCATCTGGTTGGTTCAAATAAAAGTTGTTTGTTTGTTCAAATTGATCAGAGTTGGTTATGGCATAGAAGAATGTGTCATGTAAATTTTGATAACATCATCAAGATAAGCAATACTCAGGTTGTAAGAGATCTTCCAAAATTGATGAAACCTACAAATAGTTTGTGCAAAGAATGTCAGCTAGGTAAACAAAGCAGAGTCTCTTTCAAAAGCAAAGATCAGTCTTCTACCGGACTGTTGGAATTAGTACATACTGATCTCTGTGGTCTGACAAGAATCAAGAGTCTGCAAGGTGATAGATATTTCATGTTGTTAATTGATGATCATTCCTGGATGATGTGGGTTACCTTTCTAAAAGAAAAATCAGAAGCATTTGAGAAGTTCAAAATCTTCAAAGCTTTGGTGGAGAATCAAACCGGATTGAAACTAAAGTGTCTAAGGTCTGATAGAGGTGGTGAATTTACATCTGGAGAGTTCATTGATTATTGTGAGAAGCAGGGTATAAGGAGACAATTGTCTGCTCCTAGGACTCCATAGCAGAATGGAGTAGTTGAAAGAAAGAACCGGACCATCCAGGAAGCTACCAGGACAATGATGTTGGAAGAAAATGTTCCTCAGATGTTCTGGAAAGAAGCTATCAGCACTGCAGTCTACACTCTAAATCGAGTTCAAATCATAAACAATACCGGTAAGACCCCCTACGAACTCTGGTTTGGCATCACTCCCACTGTGAAATATTTCAGAGTATTTGGTAGCAAGTGTTATATCAAAAGAGATGAAGATCTAGGAAAGTTTGATGCTAGAAGTGATGAAGGAATTCTCTTGGGTTACTCCATTCAAAGCAAAGCATACCGGTGTTACAATAAGAGACTGAGGAAGATGATAGAAAGCACTAATGTGAAAGTTGATGAAGGAATTGAGAAGCCCTCAAGATTTTATGAATTTGATGAAGATGACCAAGACGGTGTTCAGATTCAAGGAACTCAATCCTCTCCGGTAAGACAGAGTCAGCCTGATCCGGTAAATCAGGAAGAAGAGATAGGTTTGAATGAGTCTGATCAAGAAGCAGCAGTGCAGGATACTCCCAAAATCCCTAGGTATGTGACACTAAACCACTCTGAAGATCAGATCATAGGTGACAGAAGCAAAGGTGTGCAAACTAGAAGGAATATTGCTCAAAATCAGGATGAATATTGTCTGATTTCAAAGATTGAACCTAAAACAGTAAATGAAGCCTGCAATGATGAAAACTGGACCAAAGCAATGAAAGATGAATTAATGCAAATTGAGAAAAATCATACTTGGGATCTTGTTCCCAGACCTAGAGACAGGAATGTGATTGGAACCAAATGGGTCTTCTGGAACAAATTAAATGAAGCTGGTAAAGTAATCAGAAACAAAGCTAGATTGGTCTGCAAAGGCTACTCCCAAATAGAAGGAATTGATTATGAAGAGACCTTTGCTCCCGTGGCAAGAATTGAAGCAGTCAGATTATTTCTTGCATTTGCTGCCTTCAAAGACTTCAAGGTATATCAGATGGATGTCAAGTCTGCCTTCCTAAATGGTGATCTGGAAGAAGAAGTTTACATTGAACAACCGGATGGATTTCAATTGTCTGATAATGATGATATGGTCTGCAAGTTGAAGAAAGCATTGTATGGACTAAAGCAAGCCCCAAGAGCATGGTATGAAAGGTTGGATAAGCATCTTGTGCAGATTGGATTCAACAAAGGTACTGCTGACAGTAACTTATATTTCAAAATTGTTCATGAAAATATTTTGATTGTTGAAGTGTTTGTGGATGATATCATTTTTAGAGGAAGAGATAGTATGTGCAAAACTTTTGCAAATCAGATGAAAAGTGAGTTTGAAATGTCTATGCTTGGTGAAATGAATTTCTTCTTGGGTCTGCAAATTACTCAAACAAAGAAAGGAATCTTCATCTCTCAGACCAAATATGTGAAAGAATTGTTGAGAAAATTTGGTATGGAAGATGCAAAGCCAATGAACACTCCCATGGCAACCGGATGTAAGTTGAGCAAAGATGATGACTCCCCAAAGGCAGATCAGACAAAGTATAGATCAATGATTGGTGGATTGTTGTATCTCACTCAGACTAGACCAGATATAATGCAGGTTGTTGGTCTTGTGGCAAGATTCCAGGCCGATCCTAGAGAATCTCATGTTATGGCAATCAAAAGAATTTTTAGGTACCTGAAAGGAACAGTTGAGTATGGTCTATGGTACCCTAGAGATCCAGATTTCTCTCTTCATGCTTACACAGATGCAGATTGGGCAGGAGATGTGGATGACCGGAAGAGCACTAGTGGTGGAGCATTCTTTTTGGGGAAGAGATTGGTTTCTTGGCTAAGCAAGAAACAAGATGCAATATCTCTGTCTACAACTGAAGTAGAATACATTGCAGCAGCAGGTAGTTGCACTCAAATCTTATGGATGCAGCAGATGCTAAGAGACATTAAAGTTGAATATGAGGAGCCTATCACAATTTTCTGTGATAATTCAAGTGCAATTAATATTTCTAAGAATCCGGTATTGCATTCTAAGACTAAGCACATATCTATCAAGTTTCACTTTTTGAGAGAACAAGTGAACAAGGAAGAAGTCAGATTGGAGTATGTTCCCTCAAAGGATCAGATTGCAGATATCTTTACTAAACCTCTTCCCAAGGACTCTTTTGAATATCTCCGGGAGAAGTTAGGGGTCATGGCCCCTCCGGTGATGAACTAGGATGCACTGATGTGCATCAGTCCGGTGGATATCACAGTCATATCTTGTGATCTGGATTGATGATGGGGAGCTGCAACTAAGGGGGAGCAGCTGGTATGATTCTGATGTATTAGAATTGCAAATATGAGCCCTTTGCCATTGATGTCAAAGGGGGAGAGAAGACATGTGAAAAACAAGTAGCTAATGATCAAAAGGGGAGCAGTAAATGAGGAGAAGACATGTTGCTGATAGGGGGAGAAGTGACAGAAAGGAGAAGTTTCTTGTCTTGATGGTTTTTCACATCATATGTTGCCATCAATGACAAAGGGGGAGATTGTTGCAAGTATGAGGTAAACCAGTGTTGTCATTGATGTCAACATACTCATATTGCTTTGACAAGAAGGATTCAATGAGCAGTGTGCTGAGGATATTGAGAAAATTAGCCTCAGTCAAGAACAGTAAAGAACAGTGATGAGAAGAAGGCAAATGTACTGTATAGGATGAGAACCGGAGGATGTGGATTAAAGGGTTTGTAGATATGAGTCTTGAGATGCTTCAGTTAAGATTTCAGAGGTCCGCATGAAGATCTGAAGGAGTTGTGGCTGTCGGTGTAGAACCGGTTCCGGCAAGTATTCAGAGGTGACAGAGGATCACAAAAAGGTCCGGTGAGGTCCGGAACTGTATAATCCTAATCTGTGGATTGGAAGGAGTCTTTGGGATGTCCTTGTGATGTGCCATCTCGAGTTGTGTATAATTTGGAGGTCCGGAAGTACCTCCTGCATTATGACAGTGGCGACAGACAGTGTTCTTGAAGTTCCGGATAAGGAGGATAAGAGATTTCAGTAAGTAAAGGAAATGCGGACGTACCTGGTCATTCAGGCAGGCTTGTGAAGGTTCTTGGATCATGTTGAGGTTGTGTTGTTGGTCCGCATTGATAGTAGAGCCCGGAATTGAAGATATTCTTCCGGATGAAGTTCTTGCTCTATTTAGCTGACCGGATGAGTTGTTCATCCTGCGAATGTTCTTGTGGTGGCCGACCGGATGTGTTATTCATCTTGCGGATACTCTTATGGTTGTTTGCCGACTTAGATGTTTGTTCCTAAGTCGATGTCTTGTATAAATAACAGTTTGTGAGTTCATTTCGAAGTGTGGATTGTGTGGATGAGTGTGGCATAGAGAAGAGAAGTGCGAAAGGCAGAGCAGAGGTTTTTGGGCTTAAATGGAACTGATCCGAACATGGTAGAGATGTCATTCTCCAGTTCAAGATTGTGATTCTTATCACTTTGTAGACAGTGTGTCTCCTTGTAGGCAGTGGGCCTCTTTGTGAGCAGTGTGCTCGGGCAGTGAGCCCTAATTGGCAAGTGCCATTCTTTTTCTTATTCTTCTAACAGAGAATAATCCTTGGGTTAATCACCCCGTGGTTTTTCCCTTAACCGGGTTTTCCACGTCAAAATCTTGGTGTTCAATGTGTTGATGTTTATCTGCTCTTGTGTTCATGTATTATGCTTTCATGGATGATTAATTAATATGTTGTTAACTAACAACGAAGAATCAAGTGTTTGAAAGAACAAGAAGTTTTATACAACTGATTCACCCCCCCCTCTCAGTTGTATGCCTTAAATCCAACAATTACAAGAAGCTTGTATAAATAACAATGTATATCTTCGATATACAAGCCGATATACAAGATGCTTTGTATATTTCAATATACTAGCCATTAAATCGGGCTTGTATAAATAGCAATGTGGGCTCCACTGTTTGCATCATCAATAAATCTTCGCTATACAAGCCGAAATAACATAAGATGCTTGTGTAAAAAGCAATGTATATCTTCGAAGTGCAAGCTGGTATACAAGATGCAACCATATACAACTTCGATATACAAGCCGATATACAAGATGCTTTGTATGTTAAAAGTATAACATAACAATGTACATCTTCGATATACTAGCCCAAAACAATGTATATACAAGCTGATATACAAGATGCTCTGTATATTTCAATATACAAGCCGAAAAACAAGAAGCTTTGAATATTTCACGAATAAGAGAGGGATAAGATGCATAATGCTATATGCATGTCGCGGGACCAAAGATATTATGAAATGAGGTTTTATTGTTGCATGAATCGTGCTTTGTATATACATTTCAATAAACATACAATGCATATCGGGCTTGTATAAATAGCAATGTATAGCTACGGTATACAAGCCGATATACAAGAAACTATGTATATTGACATGTGTCACAAAACAATGTATATACAAGCCGATATGCAAGCCAAAATATAAGAGGCTCTGTATATTGTTGTTTGGTTTGTGCATTGTATATACATTTCAATAAACATACAATGCGTATCGAGCTTGTATAAATAGAAATGTATATCTATGATATACAAGCCGATATACAAGAAACTTTGCATATTGACATGTGTAGCAAAACAATGTATATACAAGCCAATATACAAGATGCTATAAGCCGATATACAAGATGCTCTATATATTTCAATGTACAAGACGAAAAACAAGAAGCTTTGTATATTTCCCGTATAGGAGAGGGATAAGATGCATAAAGCTATATGCATGTCGCGGAACCAAAGATATTATGAAAAGAGGTTTTATTGTTGTATGATTCATGCATTGTATATACAATTCAATAATCATACAATGCATATTGGGCTTGTATAAATTGCAATGTATATTAACGATATACAAGCCGAAATATAAGAAACTTTGAATATTGACATGTGTAACAAAACAATATATGTCTTCATTATACATGCCGATATTACAAGATGCTTGCATAAATAACAATGTATATCTTCAATATACAAGACGATATACAAGATGCTTTGTATATTTCAATATACTAGCCGATATATCGGGCTTGTATAAATAGCAATGTGGGCACCACCGTTTGCATCATCAATAAATCTTCGCTATACAAGCTGAAATAACATAAGATGCTTGTGTAAAAAATAATGTATATCTTTGGAGTGCAAGCTGGTATACAAGATGCTTTGTATATTTCAATATGCAAGCCGATATACAAGAGGCTTTGTATATTTCAATAAACAAGCCGAAGAACAAGTATAAAGAGAGGGTTTGTGTAATATGCTATGTGTTCATCTCTTTAATTTGAGGTGATCTACACCTGATAAAAAGAATCTAATTACAACTCCGCCGTTCTTACCTTCTCCAATGCTGTCCTAAGACTCAGACTCTATGGGGACTTAGAATTAGTTCGAATATGTGTTTGAACTAGTGGAGATCTTTAATGGTTGCATAAAGGTATACGCATCTAATGAGACTCTAAGCAGTACTAAAAAAAGTGAGCATCCCTCTTACAGATTTTCAGAAGGAGTTTAAAAAATCCTTCTTTAGGGTTGGCCTTTAGTAGGAAGGCATATGCCATCAGCCCCTTTATTAGCCAAGGAGTCAGCTTTACTATTACCTTCCCTGTAAATATGGTTAAATGTGCACCTTCTAAAAGAAGCAGTGAAGTCTAGGGCAATAGTCAGAAGGAAATTTAGTCTCCAATTAGGCATGCTCCCTTTACGTAAGGCGTTAATGATAATTGTTGAGTCTCCTTCAACCTCAACTTTTTCAATTTTCAGGTCTTTACAGATTTTCAGACCTTTAATTAGAGCAATCAGTTCTACTATATTATTTGTTGCTTCTCCTAGAGGTTTGGCTAAGGTTGTGATTACTCTCTCTTCCGAGTCATGAATTATACAGCCTACACCTGCTGCTCCCGGGTTGCCCCTAGATGCCCCGTCAATATTAAGCTTAAACCAACCTTCTTTAGGAGGTTGCCACTTACATTCCTATCTCTTGTTGGTGGAGTTAAGGCTTCCTGGTCCCACAAAGGAGGGCAATTTTAATCCTATCCATTTCTCGTGCATATTTTCATCCCAGTGAGACATTGAGGTATCTTTTTTAGGGTTACTAAGCACCCTGCTATTGATAATTTCTATGATTACGGCTTCAATTTTACTAATAAGCTGTTCTAAAGATAGTTTTCTACCTTTGAATATCCTTCTATTCCTTTCTTTCCAAATTTCCCATATCATAATCGAAGGGGTAATTGTCCATAACATATGGTAAATGCCTTGTTTGTGCGAATCAGGCCAACACTAGAATAGGTTTAATATGTTATTGGGAAGGGCTATAATCCATCCCATCTTATTGCTTAGCCAGTTCCAGCATTTATTAGAAAATTGACAATCGAGAAGAATATGATCTGTTGTTTCTTGCTCATTTTCACATAGGGGGCATCTGCTAGGCCCTTCATAACCCATCTTCATGAACCTATCCGCTGTTAATATTTTCTTCTGTAAGGCCAACCATGCAAACATCCCAGCTTTTGGAAGACAACTCTTATCCCAACAAAGTCTCAGTGGGATCTCTGATTTTGGTCTGAGCTGTTGTTTGATTAAAATTTTATAACCATCCTTAGTTTTATAGTTTCCTGATTTGGCCTCGTCCCAAACCAATCTGTCTGAGCCTCCTTTGAGGGATACCTTTATGTTATTAAGGATGTCTATCAATCTCTTTCTTTCAATATTCTGTAGGTTCATATTTTCCAGAGATTTCCAATTCCAACCCTGACTCTCCCCATTATTGGGAAAATCTATGTAATCTTTTACTTGCTTTCCCCATCGTGCTTCTAGGATTCTTTTGGCATTTTCTAAGTTACCCAATCTACTTATCGACTCGAACCCTCCCCAAGAGTCATTCCAAAAAAGTGCTTGATTTCCATCACCAAGGCTCCATGTCAGTTTATCCATGATGAGCTTTTTGCAATCCATCATGAAATTCCAAAGGCAAGAGCCTTTAGGGGGATTGGCCATTCTGAATAGGAAGGCCGGTTCCTCACCTCTAAGGTATTTGTATCTAAGGATTTTAACCCACTTTAAGTTAGGCTACTGATACATTTTCCATACGAGTTTAGCACCTAATGCCTTGTTCTGCTTCTTGAGGTTTTTCAAACCCAAGCCACCTTCCTCTTTTGGTCTACAAACTTTATCCCAAGTAATAAGTGCCATTTTCTTCTTATCCTTCGTACCCTGCAATAGGAAAGTTCTTAAAGTTTTGTTGATTTCTTCACGTTTTTCTACTGGCAGATTCATACAGGATAATTAGTATACTAGGATAGCTGAGAGAACTGAATTTAGCATTGTAACTTTGCCTGCTGAAGATAGCCACTTGCCTTTCCAAGATTCCACTTTTTTCCTGATCTTAGAAGTGATATGGTCCCAGAGAGCAATAGTCTTGTTGCTTTTACCCAAAGGTATACCTAAATATTTACAGGGCATCTTCCCTCTTTTAAAAGACAGAATTCTGTAGATTTCCCTTTCAGTTTCCAGCTTTGTATTGAAAAAATAAATTGCTGATTTATTAGCATTAACCTCCTGTCCAGAGGCCATATAGTAAGAGTCCAAGATATCTTTGAACACCTTAGCTTCTTCGATGCTTCCCATACCAAAGAGCATTGTATCATCAACAAACTGTTGATGAGTTGTAGGATCTACACCTGAAGTGATTTTGATTCCTTGAACCTTCCCTTCTTCCATTGCCTTGGTGATCATTCTCCCTAGAACTTCTGCCATTATAATAAAGAGAAAAGGGGAGATAGGGTCCCCTTGTCTCAATCCTCTTGAGATACTAAAAAAACCTTCAGGTGTTCCATTGACTAAAACTGAAAACTTGGGGTTAGAAATGCATGCATAAATGAGGTTTATCCATTGTTTAGAAAATCCAAAGGCTTCTAAAGTTTTGCAAAGGAAACGCCAGTCAACCTTGTCGTAGGCTTTGCTGATATCTAATTTAATTAACATACTAGGCTTTTTATTTTGCTATATGGAGTGAATGGCTTCTTGGGCTATAATAATTTCGTCAAATATGGATCTTCCAGGGATAAACCCTGTTTGCTCATCACTTATGATGTCTGGTAGAACTGTCTGAATCCTGTTAGCTAAGGTTTAGTGAGTATCTTATATATAGTATTACAAAGAGAAATAGGCCGCAAATCCCCCAGATTTTTTGGCTTCTCTTTTTTTGGTATGAGAGAGAAAAAAGTATTATTTACCTCTTTTAGAAGGCTGCTCGAATTTCTTACCCCTTCTAAAGCATCGACTATTTCATCTCCTATGAAGTGCTAGCATTTCTGAAAGAAGAATGTTGGGAAGCCATCTGGTCTCGGAGCTTTGTCCGGCTGCATTAGAGAGACCGCCAGTACAACCTCAGTTTTAGTAAATTTACCATTGAGGTCTTTGTTTTGATCCTCTGAGATAATCCTTGGAATATCTTTCAATATGGCTTGTTGGTGCTGCTAATTAGATCCTTCCTGATTGTTAATAATATCCTCAAAGTACCTAACCGTTTCATATGCAATTTGTTGAGGATCTTCGATCCAAGCATTATTCGCATCTTTAATTTTAAAGATCCTATTTACATTTCTACGTGCTCTCGTGCTATTATGGAAGAACTTGGTGTTCTTATCACCCGCTTCCAACCACGTCTCTCTGGAATTTTGTCACCAAAAGATTTCCTCTTTTGCTAGGATATCTTCATATTTCATTTTCAGCTATTTTTCTTTTGCATATGATTCTGCATCCATGCCTTTAGTTATCACACTTCTATTAAGGTTTTCAAGTTCCTCTTCTAACTTAGATTTGATTTCGAAGATATTACCGAAGTTAGTCTTATTCCAACTAAGAAGCTTACATTTGATAGTTTTTAATTTGGATACTAAACAAAAAAGCTTAGATCCAGAAACTCTAGTTTCTTTCCACCATTGCTCAATTAAGGTTAAAAGGTTATTATCTTTGACCCACATTTGTTCAAATTTGAAGGGGCAATGTTTGGGTTGGTAGTCTTCTGATAAACTTAGCTGGACTGGGTAGTGATCGGAGCCCGAGTATGGTAAGATTGCAGCCTTCAAAATAGAAGAGAGTTGTGTCCAGTTGCCCTTGATCAGGAATCTATCCAATTTTTTTGCAATATTGTTGAAGCTCTTCCTTCTTTTGTTCCATGTAAAACCTTCTTGTGCAGTTTTGATTTCCATTAAATTGTTCTTAAGAACCCAGTCCTTGAAGTCAATTGCTGCTGTGGATAACCTGACAGATCCTCCCAACTTTTCTTTAGGGTCTAAGATCGCATTGAAATCTCTGCCCAGAATACAAACCTGATCTTGTAAGGTGCCCAAGAATTGTTCTATTTTTGTCCAGACTAGTCTCTTGTCCTAGTTTTGGGAAGGACCATAAATGTTAATAAGAAAGAAGTGTAGATTGCTTCTGATGCTTCTAACGTTCCCCACCATCCAGTTCTTTTTACAACTTGTTACTGAAAATGAAACCATTCTAGGATCCCAAATTACCCCAAGGCCCCCCCGAGGCACCCTCTGTTGGGACTCCTACTAGTTCCCATATTCCCAACTTCCTATTTAGAGTGTCTATCTCATCTTTATTTAGTTTGGTTTCTTGGAGCATTAGTATGTCTGGTTTTGTGTTGGTTATACAAAGTTTTATGATACGCTATTTGTTAGGGGCGCTGAGACCCTTAACATTCCAAGTATATACTCTCATGATGTCATGGGAAGGCCCTTCCCCTTCCCTGCATTAAATAGTGTGGTGATCTTAGTTTGATCTATTGCCTCGCCTACTTTCTCTCTTAGTACTAGTAGTGATTTTCTACCCCTTTTTTATTACTTTTGGCACAGTCTAGGGTTTCTTTACTAAAATTAGTTATGGCGATTCCCAGCCGTGGGTCTGCTTCCTCCACCTCTCTGTCTCCCTGCTCTTTCGGGACCTCTTTACCATTCTCCTGACTAGACTCCAGTTCTTCCAGTTCCATGATCTTGGTGATAAGTTTTTCCTTTTCCTTGTTTGCCTCTTCAATTACTACTTCCTCTATTGCCTTGTCTAGGATCTCATTGCTGATCTCCTCTAGGTCCCAGTGACTGACCTTATCTATGGGTTTCTTATGATTCCCATTCTTGTTATGTTTTTCCTCTATTTCATAAGTGTTTGGTACCCATTTTGGTGTTTTTGAAACCTCTGGATCTGTACTTCCCCCTGCTTGGGGGTTATTATTATTAATCTCTTCTACAGGAACTTCCCCTCCTCAAGCTCCATCCTGACCTTGCCTAACTGGGGTTCATAACTCTTCTTTGCAGTCTCAGCCACTACCGATGTTCCTTTATCTAATTTTCCTTGTGTGAGGTTCATATTCTATATATCAAGTTCATGACTTTGCATCTGTGTATGCCTTTTGGGGATTTGAGATGGTTTGGGGCATTTTCTAGGCTGAGCTGTTACCATACTCGGGTTCTAATTTTGTCCAGTTAACTCTCTTCTACCACTATGGTGCTTTTTGAGGGAAGGAAGGCTAGTCCTTTGGTATTCCATTATAAATCCACCTTTGTTTTCATTGAAGCTGATGTTTACCTCTGCTGACTGAGGTTTGGGAATATTATTAGTATGAGTTTTTGGTATACTGTCAAAACAAATCCTGCGGGGAGGATCCTTGTGAAATACTAGCTTAATACAGTAATTAGCCCAGTTAGTTTTAATTTCAAGAGGTTTGAGGGTTTCCATACCTATATCCAATTTCACTAACAAGAGAACATCAGAATTGGATATGAAATCCTCTTCTAATCCCTTGGACTCTCCCAGGTGATTCCCTATCTCCCTTAAGATTTTACTGTGGATAAGCTCGACTGGGAGATTTGGTAACTTGACCCACCTAGCTACTTTAAGTTTCAGTTTATTGGGGTCGAAATTAGGTTGCCAGTCTAGTACTCAAAATTATGCCCTTTGTAAAACAAGCTTATGCTATTAAAGATTTCTTTTTTTAGGTTTGCACTTTTGCAGACAATGCAAATGAAATCTTCAGAAGTGATAGTGATACTTACTTGGTCTTTGTAGAGGGATTGGACCCACTCCGCAATTTCCTTCGCAGGTTGCCCTATCCCGCACCATCGGATATAGAAGCCATGGGTTTTACAATGATTCCCCAGACCATATGTGTAGATGTTTCTGATATCTATTGATACTTTCTTTTTCATGGCCTCTGATTTTTGATGATGCATTGAACTCATTTGTGGCCTCGACCAAGGGGTTCCCGGGGTTGCCTATTCTTAGATTGTTACCTGGTCTTTGCCCATCCAAGGAGTGTTAGATGCTGAGTTTCTGAATTTAGGGTTTTTAGGGATTTGCCATTGGTGGGGTGCCCTGAAATTCAACATGCTGCTTGTATGAGAATTTTCCTTCACATGGATGATCCTGGGGGCTGGTTTTGAAAAACCCTCCGCATATCCTTGTCTTGGATAGGAAGGGTAGGAGACAGCAGGGGGTTGTCGAGCACTGCAACTTCTTTCCCGACCTAGAGTGGTGCGATTAGCTCTAGTTGCAAATGTTGGGGTTACTGAGGTAATTGGGAAGGCCCACATTCCTACCAACCTGGAGTGATATGTTGCTCTTGATGTTCCCCCTGCCCTAACTCCCCTCTGCGGCCTCCTACTCTTCAAAATTTGCTAGCCCTGATCTTCCTGATGGTGCGGAGGGGGAGCCCCACCCCCATAGAAATCCTTCTCCTTCCCCTATGTTCAGCTGCAGTGGAGCTCTGCCCTAATTTCATTTTTGGCATTCTTAATAACAATGCTTTGTCGCTGATTGCCTGCTTTTTTTCGCATTTCAAGCGACGAAATTAATAAAATACAAAATTATTAATATTAATATAAAAACAAATATTACCATATAAGATAAATAAACAATTATTTACGCTATAAATTTATATCAACACTTCACACTATGTGTACACACACCAAAGGAGAATGGAGGTTCACACAATGTGTACACACACCAAAGGAGAATGAAGGCTCCTCTGTCACATGGAAAAATAGTTGGAGGCTAACCATTTCTTGTTTTAAAGTATGGTTTAATAAAAATCATTCATTTAAAAACTATCCATTAAACTTCATAAAACTTTGATTTGGAGACCTTCCTAAAGTGAATTTCTCATTTCACATCTAGTAATAAGAATTCCACACTTAATAAAATAGTATAAAATCAAAATTTTAGTTTAAAATTAAAAATAAAAATGCTTTAAAAAAATAAATAGGATTTGTTTCATTTCATATGATTTTGTATTTTATTTCCAAAAACAAGATAATGGTGGAGAATATGTTAATAATAGATTTAGAATGTTTTGTAAATATTAGAAGATTAAGAGAGAAATGACTAATATGTATACTCCTTAGTAAAATGGAATCTTAGTGGAGATGGCACGGTGCATGCTAAAATCTAAGGATTAGTCCTTTGTTTCTTTGGGCTAAAGCTGTCAATACAACAACTCATGTCTTGAATAGATCTGCTACAAATTGTTTCAAAAGATCACTACAAAGGAAACATTGAATGGTAAGAAGCCAAATATATGTTGTTAAGAATACCTTTTGAATAGATAAATTGATGAAGAGATCTATCTAACTCATCCATAGGGATTTCAGAATTCAAAACAAGAACAATTAGTTTGCATGTTAAGTATCTCTATGACTTGAAGAAAGCTCTAGGGGTTTGGTATACTAAGATTGATGAGTAATTTAAGACTCAAGGCTTCCATAATAATCGTCATAATCCAATCTTGTATGTGAAGGAATTTAATGAAGGTTCAACATAATATTATTGTGCTCTATGTTGATGATCTTATCATCATAGGAAATAGGGTGTGATCTTATCATCATAGGAAATAAGATGTACAAAATTAGTGACATAAAGTTGAATTTGAAAGAGAGATTTTAGATGACAGATCTTGTTTTTCTACACTACTTTCTTGGCATCCAAGTGTGGTAAAAAGAAGATGAAATTTATCTCTCTCAAACTAAGTATGTTGCATACTTGTTGAACAATTTAGGATGGAACATTGTAAGACTATTTCTACTCCATTTACTTTAGCATTGAAGTTGTCCAAGGATATGGAAGGTGATGATGTTGATCTTACCTTGTACAAGCAACTTGTTGGAAGCCTTGTGTATTTAACTCATAGTCAACCAAATATTTCTTTTGTAGTAGGTGTGGTTTCAAGGTTTTTGCATTCTCTTAAGGTTCCACATTGGATGATAGGGAAGATAATATTAAGATATGTATAGGGGACTTTGAGTATAGGTTTCTATATTCTTTTCTTATAGACTTGACATTTGCGAGATATTCTAATTCAGATTGGGAAAGTTGTGTAGATGATAGAAAATCCACCACATGATATGTTTTCTCTCTTGGTTTTGGCCCAATTTCATGGTGCAGAAAGAAACACTCTACTATTGCCTTATCAACTACACATGAAGAATATGAAACAACAAATGAAGTAGCTAAATAAAACATTTGGTTATAGTCTATACGTTTAATACTCCAACAACATCGAACAAGGCCTTATTTACCTTACTATGACAATTAGAGTGCCATTCATTTGTCCAAAAGTTTAGTGTTCCATGCCATAACAAATCATATTAAGGTATATCACCATTACATTAGGCACCTCATCCAATAGTAGGCGATTCATCTTTATTATTACAACATAGAGGACCAGATAATTGATCTTTTCACCAAGGCCTTATGTGAGATCAAGTTTGTTTATCTTAGAGGTCTTTTGGGATTGAGAGACATCACATGAATATTTGATGGTTGTCATTTAGGGGAGATTATTGTGAATGTCCACCATTGTATGTGTGAGTGTTTTGTATTGTCAATCATCTATGTAACCCCTAACATTAAGGGGATGTCAACATATTTAGTAAAGTAGATAGGTAAGCTAGGATAGTTAATGCTAGTCGTTGTGAGATTAGGCAAGTAGCTAGGAAAATAAATGAAAGTGGTTGTGCATAGACTATATGTAAATCATATATATAAGACTTTCATGTGTTTTAATCATCAAATCATCTACAATTTACACACCTTAGCCACAAATTTTACTACACCAATTGACACTCTACACATTTGTAAATGCTTTGAAATGAATTTGCATCTTTACATGTTGAATGCCTATGTAGGGAGAAATGGTTGCCGACTAGAGATGGAATGTGATTGGTTTCATCAATGTCTTGTCCAATGCCAAATGTCAAATGCCTTTCCCAACACCAAAAGCCAATAGTTATTTATTCCAATACAATTGTTTGCATGCATTAATAGCTCAAATCTCTAAAATAAATTTGTGCTTTACAACAACCAAATACATGTAAACGTTAACACCTTGTTCTCACATTAATAATTACCAGCATCACCCTTGTGCTTCACTCCTCATGGGCATGGAAGTATAAATGCTTTGATACCATATTGAAATTGATAGAACAAAAACATAGAATTAATATCAATCCATAATGCACAGAGAATGACATTGAATAATATGCAATGTTATATATTCATGTTCATTTGGGATATTATAAAATGTTTGATATTGGCTTCATAAAATCTTTCCTTTCCCATACCACCCATAATTAATCTTACAAAAAGTACCCACATAACTAACCTTCTATGGTTTCAAGCAGGTTGTAATTGAAGGAGATTCAAAAGTGGTTCTGGATCTAGTTACTAGGTCTGGAAACACCCCTTGGATGCTAAGAGATTATCTAGAGGACATTAAGAATGTTATTTCTAATATTCTCTATATCTTGGTTCAACATGTTTTTAGAGAAGGCAACCATGTAGCGGATAAACTTGCCAATCTAGGTATCAATAGGGTTGGAAGTTGGTCCACATCTGCCTTAGTTGATTTGCCTCATAGTCTACAAGAAATCATTCTTAATGAAGCTACAAATACAAATTAAAATGTTTAATAATGAAAGGGAGGGTTGTCCCAACATTAAACATTATGGTTCGAAGGTTGATATGCTAATGTTTGGAATTAAAGGTTTCTTGCTTCATAATCTTTCGAAAATGATGGAAGATGCTAGCAATAAAGACTTGGTAATTATTGCTATTCGTATTGAGACTTGGGAGCATTTGAAGAGACACACAAAGTACTGTGAGATGAATAAGGAAATAATTATTAGGCACTCCTTGGTTTGTGCGAACAAGGTTATCTTGTTGTTTAATGACATTTGTTGTCATTTGAATACCAGCTTCAAGATTCATCCTCTTAAGGTTTCCAATGTGAAGATAGAGCTTTGCTTGGTAATCTTCCATTCTGTTGTTATTCTCTTCCTTTTTGCTGTTATTCGTGGGTTTCCTAACATCGTTGTGTTGTGCAATATGGGGGGTCAACTTCTAAGAGTAGAACATGTGTCCTGTGCGAGTCTCAAAAAGAACCCACAAGTCTGGAGTATCTTTGAGGAAGGAGGGCTTGGGAGTTATGTTCAAGTTCTTTGGGGTCATGATGAGTTGGTCTCTCTGCAATTTGTGAATTCATGGAGGAATAAGGAAGTGAACGTAAATGGGGTTAAATTCATAGTTATAGAGGAGCTTATTGCTAAGGCAACGGGACTTTCTCTTGATGGAAGAAAAGTGTAGAGGCTTGGAAATGGGGATTACAAGGATTTTATGGAAAGTTTCTTGGAAGGAATAGAGAGTTTAACCAGACACCAGAATGGCTACCAAAGGACTGAGCTCCCAGCCCCTTTGGGTATGGTTTCCTACCACCTTATGGATTACATCACGCTCGAAGGTCAGTTTGAAATGGTGCATGGCTACCACTTCCCATTGCTAGACCACTTGAGGCATGGTAATTTCATAAACTTCCCTTTTTTATTTTATCTTCTCTGCAAAGAAGTATCATGAAAGGTGCAAACCCCCTCTACACCAGGGGTTGATGCTCGTGCTGTATGAGTTTAATGTTATGTTTAATCCTTCCATTCCTAGGAATAAGTGTGGTAAAAAGAATTCTCAGTTCATCAAAGGTAAAAATACAGTAAACCCTAGCTGTGTGGATGATAGCCATAAGAAGGATAAGACTATCAAAAAGAAAGGTCCTCACTCTTATAAGGGAAAAGATATTGTTGTTCCTCATACCCCTCTCAAGCATGCTAGTAAGAAAACCCTTCAGGATATAGATTCCCTGAAAAACATTCTACTATCTTGATGAGGAGCACACAGCGGATACCAAATTGATGCCCTAAAAATTTTGCAGTCAACGAACTAACAGTTGATGAGCCACTGATTCAACTTCATCGGCCAAGTCTTTCATCCTTCTCCAATGCCCCGATGGCATTTGCCCTTTAGTGAGGTGCATTCCGTCAGTGAACGCTCATAACCTTTGGCTGATTTGCCAAAAACTACCGTCGCACAGTTTTACTTCCCTCTAAACCCTAGCACATGGAGATGCTAGGCTAAACCTACGATCTGAAACATCTGCACTATCAAACAAGAAAACAAAACAGGAAACAAACATATATGGTACATTGAAGTCATTCCACTGATTTTGACAGAAATCTCACCAGTGGAATGCTTCACAGCGACATACAGCAGCAATGGAAAATGCAAAATGAATAGAGATTTACAGTCGTGTGATTTGTAGTTATAAAAATAGAAATCAAAATGGATAGAACATAAATGCTTTATTTCTCCTGAACACAACACAATCACATTTGATCACTTCTTCAATCTGATTACATCTAATGATCATTTGATCATTCCTCTGGGCATTTATCAACTCGCCCTGAGTAGTACCACACTAGCTCCAAGCAGCTGGGAGACAACCGACCAAACTATCCTACTACCTTATTTTGGCATTATTGCTATTTTTAGCATTATGCAATTACAACTTGACAAATATCCCCTAAGTCACTTGGGACTCACAAAATAGACCTAGCTACAAACTGAAATGAAAATGCATTGGTCAAATAGACCTTATTACAAACGAAAACATGATTTTGAGGTGCTCCTGCACCATACTCCCTAGGTGAAAGTTGTCTCAAGTCCTCTTAGAGACTAACTGCTGCAAATCACCACCCTGCTTTTTGATATCTTCTTCTAGGATCCATGTGGCTTCTGAATCTGGAAGTCCTTGCCATTTGACTAAGTGCTTGAAATATGTCTGATTTCTGGTCTTCTTGGCTGTCCTACTATCCAAAATACACTCCATCTTCGGTGGTTCCTTGGGTGGTAAAGACTGCACCCACTCTGCATTGTCTTGAACAGAACCTGTTGTACCTTCGCCTATATCAAGACTCCTATATAATGTCAGATCAGCAACATTGAAGATAGGTGAAATAGCAATGTCTTCAGGGAGTTCAATTATGTAAGCATTAGGACCATATTTTTCCAGAATCTGACAAGGTCCAATTTTTTGCATCATCAACTTACTGTGTTTTCCTTTGGGTAGTTTGTTCTTGTTGAGATGAACCATGACCATATCTCCAATTTGGTACTACACATCCCTTCTTCTTTGATCCACTCGAGCTTTGATCTTCTGACTGTTCTGGAGTAGAGTATCTCTGACTTGGTGATGGATCTCTTTCATAGCCTCTGTAAATGTATCAGCATGTCCACTCCGTTTGTCCATCCCTCGAACATCTCGTAATTCAAAAATTCCTCTAGGATGACTACCATAAACAACTTCAAAAGGACTTAAACCTGTACTTCTGTTTCTAGAATCATTATAGGCATATTCTTCTTATGGGAGTACCACATCCCAACTACTGCCATGTTCTCTTGTCAAACGTCTCAGTAGATTGCCTAATGACCTATTGACAACCTCAGTTTGGCCATCAGTCTGAGGATGATAGGCTGAACTAAAAGACAAATTGGTACCCAATCTTTTCCACAAGGTTCTCCAAAAATGTCCCACAAATTTGTTGTCTCTGTCAGATACAATACTCAAAGGTAACCCATGAATCCTGATAATTTCTTTAAAGAACAAACCTGCAATGTAACTAGCATCATTGGTGGTCTTACAAGGGATAAAGTGCGCCATTTTTCTGAACCTATCTACCACAACAAACACACTGTCATAACCTGTCCTTGTCTTGGGCAATCCCATCACAAAATCCATACTCAAACTATCCCAAGGTCTGTTTGGTATGGGCAAAGGTTGGTATAGTCCTGCATTGGTTGAGATTCCTTTTGCTCTCTGGCAAATCATACAACTCTCAACAAACCTTCTAACATCAGATTGCATCTTTGGCCAAAAGTAAAACCTTCAGACAAGATCTAAGGTCTTATTGAGCCCAAAATGTCCTCCTAAAGCACTACTATGTTTTGCCTTCACTATATTATCCCTCATTGAACACTTAGGAATACATAGTTGACTACCTTTAAACAAAAGTCCATACTGCAATGTATAATCTAAAAACTCACTGTGGAAAGCATTGGCAAACTCACTACATACCCTGTAAATTTCCTTAAAATCTTGGTCCTCTCCGTACAATCCTTTGAGTGACTCAACACCCATACTCTGTAGCTGCACTTCTTGCACTGTTAACACTCTTCTGCTTAAAGCATCAGCAACCTTATTGGTTATTCCTTTCTTATGTTTGATGATGAAGTCATAGGCTTGAAGACTTTCCACCCATTTCATGTGCCGATGACTGAGGTTTTCCTATCCATTCAAAAAAGTAAGAGCATGATTGTCAGTGTATACAATAAATTCTTTAGGAAGCAAGTAGTGCCTCCATTTTTTCAGAGCTTGTACCATAGCATACAACTCTAAATCATAAGAGGAGTATTTCCTCTTGGCTTAATTTAATTTTTCACTGAAGAAGGCTACTAGTCTACCTTCTTGGCTCAATACTGCTCCTATGGCCAATCCACTTGTAGCACATTCAATTGTGAAAACCTTATTAAAATTAGGTAACACCAAAACAGGGAATTCAACAACTTTCTATTTCAGACTTTCAAAAATTTGTGCTCCTATGGCCAATCCACTTGCAGCACATTCAATTGTGAAAACCTTATTAAAATCAGGTAACACCAAAATAGGGAATTCAGCAACTTTCTGTTTCAGACTTTCAAAAATTTGATCTGCCTCTCTCGTCCATGCAAACTTCATCTTACCTCCACCCTTGATGGTCTCCAACATAGGTGCACAGATGTCACTATAGTTCTTAATGAATTTCCTGTAAAATGTGGCCAACCCATGGAAACTTCTGACCGCTCCTGCTGTCCTGGGTGTAGGCCAATTCAAAATAGCTTCTACCTTGGAAGGATCCATTTTCAAATCACCCTTAGAGATGACAAAACCTAGGTACACCAACTCTTGATTCATGAAGTCACATTTTTCCAAATTTATCGGTAACTTCTGATCTTGTAGCCTTTTCAAGACTATCTCCAAATGTTTCAAGTGCTCTTCCTTGCTCTTACTAAACACCAAAATATCATCAAGGTAGACTACCGCAAATTTTCCTATGAAATCCTGCAACACCTCATTCATCAGCCTCATAAAGGTGCTAGGGGTGTTTGAAAGACCAAACGACATCACAAGCCACTCATACAACCCTTCATTGGTCTTGAAAGTTGTCTTCCACTCATCCCCTTCTCTTATCCTTATCTAATGGTACCCACTCTTCAAATCTATCTTAGAGAAAAGGTAGCACCTCCCAAACAATCCATTAGATCTTCTATTCTAGGAATAGGAAACCTATACCTGATGGTTATCCTATTTATGGCCCTAGAATCAATACACAATCTCCATTTCCCATCTTTCTTTGGTGCTAAAACAGTGGGGACTGCACATGGGCTCAAACTCTCTCTTACTAACCAGTTGTCTAAAAGTTCTTGAACCTACCTGGCTATCTCCTCATTCTGCTGAGGGTTCATTTTATATGCTACCTTATTAGGAAGTACTGCTCCTAGTATGAGATCTATCTGATGGCTAATGTCTCTGATTGGTGGTAGGGAATCAGGTATATTCTTTGTAATCACTCCTTTGTAACTTTCAAGCAAATCTCTAACCTCTTTAGGCCCTGCTTCTCTCACACTTTGCTTCTTTTCCCCCTTAGGCTTCACAATCAAAGCAAAACCTACTCCATCACCTTCCTGTAATGTGTCCATGAAGTCTTTTTCTCCCACCAGCATTATACTAGACCCTACATGCTATGGATCCTCTTCTACCAATGACTGTATCCTATAAGTCATACCATCCTTTTGGAATAGGTAAGCATTCTTTTCTCCATCATGATGAGCCTTTTTGTCAAACTGCCATGGTCTACCTAACAAAAGATGGCAAGCATCCATTGGAAGGTTGTGACACAAAATTTTATCTCTATACCCCCCAATACTGAATTCTACCCATGCATGTTCATTGATGAGTAGGTGCTGCCCCTTGTTCAACCAACTGACTTTATATGGACTGCTATGGGGTATCCTTTCTAACTTCAACTTATTCACTGCTTCCAAAGATATAATGTTATCAGTAGAACCAGAGTCAATAATGACTTTACAAACCTTACCTTGGATCTTGCAATTGATCCTAAACAAAACCCTTCTTTGTGATGGTTCCACCTGCACTGGTTCCTTGAGCAGCGTCCTCTTGATCATCAGATTCTCTCCTATTTTTTATTCTAGATTCACTTCAGGATATGTCACACTCCTTGCATCTTCTTGAATCAAAGTGGTTCTCTTCTCACCACCATGAGAAGTTGAGGCCTTCTCTGGACACTTGTATGTCGGGTGCCCTATCTGATTGCAGTTATAACATCTCATATTGGAGAATTTGGATCCTCTACCTAATCTATTTGTCCCACCTCTTCTATTAGGCCTTCTTCCTCGGTAGCCTCCTCTGCTACTTGATCCCCAACTTGCTCTTCTTGGCTAGACTCACCACTAGGCCTCTGGTTAGGACTTCTTCCTCCAAAACTGCCTCTGCCTCTGAAATTCCTTCCACCTCTACCTCTATTGTTCTACTCACTCTTCCTTTTATGCTTCTTTTCTACTCTCTGCGCCACCTAGAAACATTTGTCCACGGTTTCTGGTGTCAAGATGGTAATCTCATCTTGTATACTATACTTCAGGCCATTAATATACCTGGCAACTCTTCGTTTATCATCCTCAACATGTCCACACCTTAGGGAAAATTTATGAAATTCCTCTGTATATGTGGATACATCCATATCCTTCTGCCTGAGATTCTACATTTTCCTATATATTTGCACTTCATAATCCACCGATAGGAACTGAGCCTTGATCCTCTCTACCATTTGACTCCAGGATGAGATCATACTCTTGCCATTCTTCACTCTTTCTCCCTGGGTGTAGTTCCACCACATGAGTGCAATGCCCTTCTTTTTTTGTCTTTGCAAACTTGACTCTTCTACTCTCTGGTACCTCCTTGTACTTGAAGTAATTGTTCAAAGCCTCAACCCATTCGATTACTTCTTCTACGTCCATCTTTCCGCTAAACATCAGAATCTCCATTCTTAATTCAAACGATTCCTTACCAAGTGATTTTATGGCCTCCAGAAATTGTTTCTGGTCTGCAAATATACTTGTTTGTTCTGGGGTTGTTTCCTCTTCCCCATCTTCATCTTCTCCATCAGACTCCTCGTCTGATTTCCTACCTTTTCCCAAGGTCTTCAGCTCAGCCTAGAGTGCTTCCTTGACTCTAGTCTTGATCATCTCCTCCATCTCCTTGAATTTCTTGACCACTTCAGTGGTCATTCCCTTTGGAGGCATATCATTAGCCCCTTCTTCGCTTTCTTTGTCTGACATAAACATTCACAGACAACACCCAAATGCCAACACTCCTACAAATCCTCAATTCGATTTGCCGCCCAAATCTTTTTGGGCTCTGATACCAATATGATGAGGAGCACACAATGGATACCAAATTGATGCCCTAAAAATTTCACAGTCAACGAACTAATAGTTGATGAGCCACCGATTCAACTTCATCGGCCAAGTCTTTCATCCTTCTCCAATGCCCCGATGGAATTTGCCCTTTGGTGAGGCACGTTCCGTCAGTGAACACTCATAACCTTTGGCCGATTCGCCAAAAACCGTCGTTGCACAGTTTTACTTCCCTCTGAACCCTAGCACATGGAGATGCTAGGCCGTCCTTACTGCGCGAAACCCACGATCTGAAACATCTGCACTATCAAACAAGAAAACAAAATAGGAAATAGACATATATGGTACATTGAAGTCATTCCACTGATTTCGACAGAAATCTCATCAGTGGAATACTTCACAGCGACATACAGCAGCAATGGAAAATGCAAAACGAATAGAGATTTACAGTCGTGCGATTTGCAGTTATAAAAATAGAAATCAAAATGGACAGAACAAAAATGCTTTATTTCTTCTGAACACAACACAATCACATTCGATCACTTCTTCAATCTAGTTACATTCGATGATCATTTGATCATTCCTCTGGGCATTTATCAACTCGCCCTGAGTAGTACCACACTAGCTCCAAGCGGCTGGGAGAACAATCCAAGTGGCTGGGAGACAACCGACCAAACTACCCTACTGCCTTATTTTGGCATTATTGCTATTTTTAGCATTATGCGATTACAACTTGACAAATGTCCCCTAAGTCACTTGGGACTTACAAAATAGACCTAGCTACAAACTGAAACGGAAATGCATTGGTCAAATAGACCTTATTACAAATGAAAACATGATTTCGAGGTGCTCTTGCACCATGTCTCTAAGGGAAGATTCAGGGAAACTTTCAAAAAGTTTTGGTAAGAAAACTAAAACCCTCAAAATTAAGTGTGAGGTTGCTAAGATTAACCTCTCTGCTAGGTTCATAGATAAAGAAGAGAAACCCAAAATGCACAATGTTGGGTCTGAAAGGAGGTCTGCAAGACTTGTTAAAGTGCAAGAAAAAAC
Source organism: Cunninghamia lanceolata (assembly GCA_027924645.1). Lineage (NCBI taxonomy): Eukaryota > Viridiplantae > Streptophyta > Pinopsida > Cupressales > Cupressaceae > Cunninghamia > Cunninghamia lanceolata. The sequence goes on along the minus strand of BSBN01000213.1, from coordinate 26,362,733 downwards.
TGGGAATAAGAAAAATAATAACAATTCGAAGGAAGCCTCTGTGGAGGAAATTAACCTAGACTCTGAGGAAGATGAATCTATTAGTGATTATTAGATAGAGGAAGATGAACATCAAGATAATGACTGTGAGGGATTAGAGGATACTAATTGGGATGACACTAAGGTTGAGGAACAGGCTGAGATGAAGGATAAACCAAAGGATGGTGAGGCTGCCAAAGAGGATCTGTGTGAAGGGTATGAGGATATCAATACCAATGTTCTAGAGGACACTTATTGTGAGGACTTCCAAACTAATATAGGAAACTTTGAAGATCAAATTAACTGTCCTGATAAAAATGATAATTTACAACACAATGCAAAATTTTAGAATCTATTTGAAAGGTTGGATAAGCTTGAGGGATTCTTTAACAAATGGGTCAATTGTACAACTTGCCAGGAAAGTTGGACTAATATGTATGAAATGTGTAACATGTTTCAAGTTAGAATTGATAAGCTGGAAAAGTGCATAAAGGATTTGGTTAAGGTAACCAATAATATCTTGACCAATATTGTGGAAGAAGTTAAGATCATTAAGACTCAGTTGGAGAAAAGAATATACTTGCATGAAAAAGATCAAGAGACTGATAAGAGGCATAAGGCTGATAGGGATCAAACCTCCTGGAAGGAGGTTCTAAGGAAAATGAAAATTGATTGGAATAACACTAAATTCTAGTTTAGCTTTGCGTTTATGTTCTACAGCTCAAGCTGTTCTTTTGTTGTTTTCTGTCTGTCTTACTATGCTAAACATTATCCTGGTAGTGATGGTTATTATTAGGATTATCTGTCTATTAGTTTCTAGACCTAATACTTTAAGTTCTGTTGTTTGGTTATGCATCCATAGCCCCACAAGGGTTATCATTAGGGATGGTGCTGCTAACTTTATGGGGATGTTTTTGATTATATTAATGAAATAGTAAGACTGATACTATGTTGGCTCCCTGGTTCTGTTGGGTTATTTTCAGGGAGGGTCTCTGTTGTCCTGTGATTTTCTTGTGACCTGCTTTTTGTATGGGACTGGAACCCCTTTTCCAGCTTAACTTAATAAAAAACTAACCTTCTAATTTATTTATTTATTATACTCTAATACTCTAATATTTATTTCTTTAATACTAACCTAAGACTAACTATAGATGTAATATAAAATCCCAAAAAGATGATGAATGTTATGTTAATTTCCCTTATGGGAAAATTTGGTTAAACTTTAGGCTCCCCAAGGCAAATGCCTTCTTATGGCTGTAAGTGAGAGAAAGACCCTCTTATAATCAATTAATGAAGATAGGGTGGTATAGTCCTTCTATCTAACTTCTTTATGGAATGGTGAATGAATATAACTATCATATATTTATTCATTGCACCTTTTCATCCCAAATTTGGTCTTGTGATGTGAATAAATGGGGTTTGTCCTAGGTAACCCTTGGTAATTTGATGTCTATTGTGCAAAGTTGGTCATTACAAATCAAGAGAATGAGTTAAAATTTTATGGGCGCTTTTACCTTATATTATTGTGTGGAATATTTGGTTAGAAAGTTCTAAATCAAAGGCTATTCCAAGAATGATTACTTCAAGCATAAATGATTTGGGATAAAATTATCTCTACTATTAAGGAAATTAGGGAAATGGGTTGGAATTCTAAGTGGAACATTCAAAAAGAAGATAAAGGATGGATATAGGAATAGATGTGCATGGAATGGACATCCCAATTGAAATCTATTTTAGTGGCATTAGAAACTTTCCCCCTTTACAGAAACCTCCATCCCCATCAAAAATTAAGGTTAATTTTGATGGGGTAGCTAAAAGCAACTTAAAGGAGGCTGGGGGAGGATGTGTTTTTCAAGATGAGTTTGGTTAGTCCCTCCTAATATTAGCCATGGACTTTATCTATGGTACTAATAGACTAGATGAGGCCTTAGCAGTAGTGTATGGGTTGACAAAGGCTTATCTGAGGGTGGTATTATTTTGAATCAAAGAGAGACTCTAAGGTAGTAGTAGATAATTAGACTAAAAAGAACTTCGAAAGATACTAATTATCCATCGTCTACGTAAAAATTGATGGTTCATGGTGCACAAACTTATGAAGATCGAATGACATGATAAGGGTCTTAGTTTAATAATTGATACACTTTAAGATAAGTGTTAATAAAATAATTAAATATTTTTAACCTTTCATTGAATCACATAAGGGGTGTAGTGTGATTGTTAATCATTAAAATAAGAGTTTATAAATCTTTTCAAAATTCTTTCATTGATTTCACCCATATGATGATTAGTTAGAAAGATGACAAGTTGTATGCAAAGTTAATTGCAAGTACTTATGTTTTCAAAGCCATAAGATTTTATTATGATGGAGAGTGTGGAGATGTTTTAAATCTTGGCATATGGTAGTCTCTATCATCGATTACTGGTTCTATATAGAAAAATAGAGTGCAAAGGGTGATGGCATCTAGTTCAAAAGGAGATTTGGGTAAAGGGAAGAGGAAAGTCATTATATGTGATCTTGAAGGCAAGGAAAAGAAGATTATGGTTTTAATGCAATGATAGTTTTGATAAAATTCATTAACTACATCTCATAAGAGATTACTAATCTTGCCATGAGTCTAGATGATTTGCATGTGGACTCTAGCTAAAGAAATGGGTGTGAATTCATTGGTTAGCATTCATAATATAATGGAGGACTTGTTGTTGGATCCCAAGAAATCACTAGGGTGATGTAATGTATTTAACATGGCTCAAAGTTTAAGATGTTCAAATATGTTGTCTAAGGTGACATCTTCATTCATATTGAATGAAGGCATTATAGAGGTGCAACAGTAGGAAGGTTATAATTACCAAGGATATTGCATCACCTTCATTTGTTACTAGAAACCAAGGCAAATTATCCAATAGTCTTGAAGAAAGTGTTTCCTACCTTAATCTTAAATTGTCTATTGCTGTTGTGGCTAAAGGGAAGATTTAATGTGTTAAGATTGATGGTGTCTCCCCAAAAGAATAAATATAGGAAAAAGAAGATAAAAATGAATATGTTTAGGTTTTATGAGTTGGAGGCATCTTGTGTAGTTTCCCCCCTCCTCTGATTTTGAATCTAGTTACAAATTTTGGGTTTATATACTTGAGTTCAGAGTGTTAAAATGACAGGTGAAACATAGACATCTTTCATCCTTTTCATCCATAAATTAAAGCACACATATGCTAGGACCTTTAAACCCATGGTTGAAAAGATTCAGATGATGTAGAAACTGGCTTAATGCATCTAGCCACAAGAAAACATAACCTTCGGCCAACTTTTGGGATGCCACACTCTATTCCATAGCTTTGAGTTTTTGTCACCTAAATTATTAGCTATAAGAGTTTTATAACCTGCTTGCATAGAATAACTTCTAGAACCATTCACACCCCATTTGAGGATATGAAAGTGTTTGTCTAGGGAAACCTTGTGAGAAAAAAGCATATGATCCAATTAGTCAATGAGAAGGGGAAATTTCTACCTTGGCCATTGATCTTTGAATTTCCATTCCCAAATCCTGACATCATTTTGCATATAATCACATTGAAAATAAAAAAACATGAGACCAACTAGCTTCTAAATAGTTATTTTTTAATTTAAAGAGAATAGGAAACTCCACACTAAAAGGGTTGTTCTAGTACACGCATCTTGCCAGAAAAGAGCATTGTTGCCCTTCCCAACAATCCAAAAAATGTCAACTTTTATAAGAGAATTTCCCAGCTTAACAATTTTCCAAATTTAATGGACAAAAACCTAAATACAAGTACAATATTTCACCCATAAATAGATGGTCAAATAAAAGTGCTTAACAGGACCTTAGTGTAGCTCATTAGAGGGTATAATAGTAAGTGTACCAAGATATGGGATGAATCACTTCCTTACATTCAACATTCTTATGATAAAGCTTTGCATTCTGCTATTAATAAATCATTATTGAGGCATGTTTGTGATAATTTTCTTCTAGTCCACATGATGTAGCTTTTGATAAGCAAGATGAACAAGTAGGAAAAGATAGTGAGTTGACTAAACCATCAATTTTTTTTGAGAGGATTGTGCAAATCTATCAAGGTAAAAGAACAACCAAAAAGAATACATCAATTGTATAAACAAAGGCATGATCAACATAGCAAGGAGCACAAACTTAAGGTAGGGGACAAGTTTATATTTCATTGGACAAGGAAAGGCTACAAGGAAAAGTGAAAAAAATGAAGTCATTAATGTATAGATCCATATTTTTGGATGCCATAGATGAAAACATATTCAAACACGATCTCCCTCCTTTTATAAAGACACATTCAGGTGTTGGTTGTGAGTATTTATAGCTTTATGAGCCCTCCACGCTAGACAAAGAAAGAGATTAGGTAATACCCTCCTTAGAAGATTTGAGTAAGGAAGGAAGAGTCGTACTCACAGAGGATGTGGTGCTAGAGAAGAAAACAAGAGAAACTAGAAATAGAGTTCAGGAAACATGGAAAATTGAACTTAAAGATCAAAAGATCAGTTAAGAAAAATGGTATTCCAAGGAATGAGTGGGAGAACTCTTCCCCCACCTAATGTATCATTAAGCTTTTGTGGGAACAAAATCCTCCCAAAAAGGGAGGTGTGATCCAAAATGGATTTTGCAAATGTATACAAATATAGAAACTTCAATAATAAAATGAATTTATACTCAGAAAGAGGAACATGACAAGGAGTACATGGCATGTGGATGACACCGTAATTGCAAAAGAGACTTGGCCAAGATCACAACTGCGGTAGAATCCATGATAGTTAAAAACAAGGAATGTGAACCACACAATTGTTGTTTGGTCTTCTATGCATGCAAGAAATCTTCCAGGACCTAGAAGATTTATGCTCTCATAAAAAAAGTTCTATAAATGGGAGGTTGCAATGCATCCTAAAGCATGGATTTTAATTTAGAGAATAGCATAAATATTATAGGATTATGTTGCCCATGGAAGGAACGAGATAACACAAGTAGAAAAATTCAGTCCCACTTGGTGTAATTTTTTCTTCCCAAAGTAATAAAGCAAGGTAGAAAGGCCATTGCCACTACCACAAAAATAGTTTTCTACCACATTAAAGGTTTCCAAGATAAAAATCTATGTTGTGTGAATTTTCTTTCAATAATCATTTGTATTTTAAACATAATATTCTCATCTCTAAAATTAACTTTATTTACAATATACACAAGTAGTAAGTAAATAGATAATTTATGATTCTTAAATTCTAGTTATATAAGAGTTTACAAATCACCTACTATAGATCATCAAGACGTAAACAATGAAGTAAAGGAGATTGACTAATAATGTTTTCAATTTATATTTGTAAATAAAATGATATAGAAAATAAAGATAGAGAATAAAATTCAAGTAGGTTTAAGGGCATACAAAAATAGTAAAAGCTATTCTCCATACAAAATGTATGTGTGGCCATTAAATATATAAGTATGGTTATCATGCATGCATCTATACCATGCATGATCAGTAAAAAAAAGTCAAAATATCATTTAATTCCAAATAAATGCATGCCACTATAGTTAGAAGTATCACTACCCATGAACATAGTTGATTGACACACATGCTAATAAAATGTAGGTCATAGGTTTGAATAAAAAATATTCTAAGTATTACTCTAATCACATGTTAAACAACATAGTGTGTTTTTCGACACACTTCAAAAATATTCTAAGTATTTCTCTAAATGTAAAAAACATAGTGTATTCTTCAACATACTTCAAAAATATTCTAAGTATTTGTCTAATCCTATGTTTAAAAATATAGTGTGTTTTCAACACACTTCAAAAATATTCTAAATATTTGTCTAATCCCATGTTAAAAACATAGTGTATTTTTAACACATTTAAAAAATATTCGAAGTATTTCTTTAATCAAATATTAAAAACATAGTGTAGTTTTCAACACGCTTCAAAAATATTTTTCAACACATTTCAAAAATAAGCTAAATATTTCTCTAATCACATGTTTAAAAAACATAGTGTACTTTTGAACACACTTCTAAAATATTCTAAGTATTTTTTTAATGCCAAGATGAGCATGCATATGTATTTAAGACCATTTAAGTATGTTTTGTATGGATAATAGCATTATAGCATGCACCTAAAAAACAACCTTTAAATTGCAGACTAACCTGTCAACTTCATTCTAAAAGTTGTAGTTCTATTTTTTTAGCAATATGGGCATAATTTAGGTAGGATAAACACCTTCACAAGATTATATGGAGCAAATGTCTTAAGTTGTCACTACTTAATTTTTATTTGCTTTATGAATAACAGTGCCCTTGACACTTGAGCTAAAACTTTTTTTAATATTTTTTTTTACCATAGAGGAATCGATAGCCTAGCAATCCAGAGAGCTAAGATTTTTTATTAATTTGTGGTTAATGCTTATGGTTTTCTTGGGTCTTTTTAAAGTTTGAATCGAAGGATATGAGTCTAGTTAATATTGTTTTGTTTTTAATTTTTGGTTATTGTTATTGTTTCTTTTTAAGTTAAAACCTATAATTTATTATTATTTGGGGTCTTTTTGAGTCTAATAAAAGTCTTAGGCTGTGATTTTAGTTCTTTTTTAATACGGTTGAAGTTATGTTTTTTTGTAAGGGAACATAACACCTTACATAAATATTTTAAGTAAATTATTTAAATTATGATGATAAATAAATATTATCTAAGATAAGGAGTTGGGATTAATAAATGATAATACAATAAACAATATAATTAATAGTAGGCATGAGTTTTCCACAATCCATGAAATAAGAGAGAGTGCTTCTGGATTAAACTATGTATGTTTTTGCTTCAAACATACACCATTTAATCCATAAGCACTCTCTCTTACTATAGTTACTGTAAAAATAAATGAAAGTAATTTAAAAGTATTTAGCTCTCAATTTGATGAAGAACTTGTCATAGATATTACTAACTAATTTACTATTGTACTAGAGAATCTAGATTTGTTAAGCAACAACCTTGGAAGAATAAAATCCTCTATTGATTGTGTAGTTCAAGGCTACACCCTACAAATATGAACTTCATCCATTTAGAAGTGAGCCTGGATGGTTGTAGTTCATTGAACTCGATGCATAGATTTGAACTTCACCTATAGAAAATATATGGTAGAAATTTTCTAATGAGGAAAGATTTGCCTCAATCTAAGATACTTGCATTTGGGGAATGGTGTCAAGAGATGCCATTTGAGAACTTGTTAGGTAACGATTAGTTCTCCTATGGTTAAACCCCTAGATATATAGTCAACCAATTTAATGGTAATGAACAAAGATTGAGGATAATAGTTAACCATGTAGTATGCTAATGCAATATTGATGTAGCATATTCTTCTTTTTGCAATTGATTTCTAGAAACATGATAGTGTTGTGTGGTCTCACAACACACCCCATTTTGCCTTAGCAAAACAGGGACCCAACCTTTTGCTTTGTTCTGCTTATGTGTTTTCCCTTGTTTGGGCGGTTTGGTAAAATGTCATGTCTTGATGCCTTCAAAAGTCAAGGTCTTAATTTTCCTGTGAAATGGTCACCAATGGATAGAGGATGAAATTTAGAGAAACTTTACCTTTTAAACATGTTGAAATTTGAAAAAATGAGAGAGTTATTCGTGGTCAAAATTTGGGTCAAAGTCTGGTCAAACAGAGGGTGACTTGTTTTCTAGAGTTCTTAGAGTTTGAAGTTTTGGCCTTACTCTTTTTTTGAAGTTCATCAGAGTTTAGAGCTTCAACCTTACTCTTTCTCCTTATCAAAGAAAGGTGAAAGGCCCAATGAGGAAGGCCCGATGAAGAAGGCCCGATCGCAGGGCTCTGATTAAGTCTAAGGAAATCGGAGATCAAATCTTGGATTTGTTCCTTGATCCATTCTGATATGGAAGCCAGAAGAAAGAAGGCCTAGCAAGCAAAATCTGATTAAGTCTAAGGAATCAGAGATCGAAGAGAGGAGTTGCTCCTTGACTCATTCCAAAATGGAAGATGGGAGAGAGTTTTGCCACGTGACGTGACCTTAGTGTGTTTCCGCCATTCTATGTGGCTCCCATCTGCTGCCTTATTTTATACACGTAGAAGAGGGTCGTGTGTCCTTAATTTGCCGTGGGTTTTATTGTGGGTCCCAACATTTACGTGGCACGAACTAAGTGTTTTCCACCATTTCACGGACCTCTGTCTATTGCTTTACTTCATCTCCGTGAAAGCACAGAAAAGGGCTACATGTCCTTATTGATTGTCATAGGTCTTATTGCAGGGTTTAAATATGTTTTCGCCATTCAGCAAGCTTCTTTCTATTACTTTATTTTACACCCACAAAAGTGCAGAAAAGGGCCACGTGTCCTTGCTTTCCCAACGGTTTATGTTGCAAAGCCTAACTGAGATTTAAATGATGTCCTTTCCATTGCCATAGGTTTTGGTGGGTCTCAAAGGCCACGTGATGGGGTCTCCATAGTATTCCGCCGTTCTGCGGATCTCCAGCCATTGTCTTATTTCATACTCGCGAAAGCACAAGGAAGGGTCATGTGTCCTTCCTGTGGACTTTTCAATGGTGGATACTTTATTCTAAATATCCAAATGCAAAAAGTATTTTGTATATCCTTGAGGTGCCATGCGGAAAGCGATGGATGGCGTTTTGCCATTCTGCGGATCTCCCTCTGCGGCGTTGTTTTATGCCTGCGAAATGCGGAAAGGGGCCACGTGTCCTTCATGTTGACTGTTCAATAGGATTTTTTGTAGCGGGTATTCATATACCCCATTTTTGAAGGCTAAGTAGAGCCCGATGCCTGTTTCTTTGGTCAGCGGTGTTTAACCACGACAGCTTCTGCTGATGTCACCCAGATATTGTCACGTAGACATTTCAAGCTGAATATTAATATGTAGAATATCCATATCCAGGCTTCCTCTTGCATTTAATATTTTGCATAAATTCACATAGAGTTATCGAATGGTAAATGATTAAAACTAACATTGCAGGAAAGCTCGAGAAGATCCAAAGCAACCTAAAGCAACTTGCAGTATAATTTTCACAGGTAAGGTTAAAGTTTAAAAATGATTTAAACTATGGATGTTTGTGATTGTAGGTTAATATGTAGAACATGTAGAAAAGAGAAAGAACTCTAGAGTGCTGGCAAGGCAAAGAATTCATCAGAAGGGAGAGCAAAATATTCTCAAAGATGCTGAGTCAAAGATACTGGGAATATTCTTTTGTCAAATGTACTCCACCAAAGGTTGCTAGTTGTATTCCACAAAATGATTGCCAATTAACAATCATGTGCCATAGAATCCTGACCTTTGTTTATTCTGAATGAGATCCTGACCATTTGATCATTGTAACTGATCTGGACCTTACTTTATAAAAGGACCATTTTGAAAAGGTAGACTGAATTGTTGAAGCTAAGGGAGACTGAATGGTTAAAATTTTGAGCACTCAGTTTGTGGTTTTTTACAACTTTGTGATTTATCTCTCAAGATCAATGTAAATGTAGACATTCTTTGCATACTTAATGGAAATGGAGTTGTAGATTACTTCCTGATCGTATATCCTACGTAATCCTCCTATTGATTTCTGAAGTGTGATTGTGAATTATTGTGTCTTCTTGGAGTGTATTTAACTAATTGCATATCATCATCAACCATCCTTTGAAGATTAGTACTGACCATGCATAATTGTGGAGTGTCCTGGTGAAGTATGGTTTGGTTTGCTTCTTTTCATTATTGTATCAAAATATGTATGTGGATCATTGACCAAAATTTAGTAATTTTAGGATTTCCTTCCATAATCAGTCTTTTATGTTTCAGTTTCATAAATAGTCATAAATAATTGCAAATCATGATGAATCATAAGCAAATATAGTAAATATATATTGAATAACGACATATCCCAAGCATATATAGGAAAGAAGTGTGAATATTGGTGTATTTCATGCAAATAATCATAAATATCTATTAAATGCATGCTTTAAACACATTCTTTAAGCAAATTTGAAGTTCTTAAGCAAAGTTTAGTTCAAATAGAGATAATTTTAGAAGAACTAAGCAAAGTTGGAAACATTCTCATAATTAGTCCAAATCAGGGACAAATTTGAGAGAATTAATCAAAGTTAGGAGTAAATCCATATCAATTTACATAAATCCTAACTAGATGTTGTAAGATTTAACATAATTGTCAAGGATATATGTAGATCAAGTGTAACAGGCTGAATATTCACAAATATTGACTAAATTTGAGGAAATCATGAACAAAAGCATGTAAGGCCCCAACATGGATAACAACAGATCACAACAGCCTTGAGCGATGATCATATAGTCAAGACCTGACTCAGGAAGACTTGGGATTATGAATTCATTCTGAATTCATCATATCTTTCAAGATAAATAAAGGTTTGTTGTGAACTTTTAATTTTGTTTTTGTGACTAACAACCACATCAATAGATTTTGGCACTAGAAGGAGGGCCTACGACTGAAATCTTTGTATTTCTACAAAGATCACGTCAATATTTCACCATTTGAGTTAGTTAACTGCAAATATTCCTTGCTGAAGAGGAATCAACTATATCTTTGCGAAGATTCAGTCGAAAGCTGCAAAGTTTGACTTGAAATTTTTGAGTTGGCTCACTAGCTTGCTACTAGATCAAGATCTAGTGGACCTTTGCAAGAATTACCTATTGTGAGGTAAAGATCACTCTCTTCTAGTGCACAACTTAGACTTGTTTCCCTTGTACCACTAGTAGCTCATGTGCATGCTCCCATGGCATTCTTTAACATTGAGTCACCCTTGTACTTTGCGGTATACAATGATTTGCCAGAGAATCTTGAAAAACTATGCCTCAAGTATCATCTGTATCAGGATGCTGAAGATCATCTCAGAACATTCAAAGAAGCTTGCTTCAAAGCAAGGATACAACATGAAGATGTCATTTTCTAGCTCTTTCCATACACATTAGGAGATGAAGCATACAACTGGTATGTCAGTTTGCTCTAGAGGTCCATCAACTCCTAGTTAATGATGGAAAATGCATTCAAAGCCAGGTATAGAGTCCCAATTGATGCAGCCACTATATATCATCACTTTGTTGAGATCGAGTGAGGTGAAGGTGAGTTCATAGCTAATTCCAATGATCGCTTCCATAAGACATATTCCAAGCTAACAGTTTCATACATCATTACTGAAGATGATGCCCTGTTAGTTTACTACTTAGCTCTTGATCCTTTGATGGCTATGTTTGTGAGAAGGGCAAATCCTTCTATTGACACCTTGTTAGGTGCCTATGCAAAAGTAGTTAAAGTGAATACTAAAATGAAACAAGTAGGACACTGTTGGGCTTGCCTAGCATAGGACTTCCTACTTTGCCTAACCAAATGTAGCATATCAATGGAGGTGTAATAAATCATGCTCCAATGGAAAATCCTTTGCAAGTTCCACTTATCAGTGCAATTCCTCCGCAAGGGAATGGTTAGATGATTTCATATCCATGATATGCATCTGTTGAAGCTAGACCAAACGGTAATGGCGGTTCCTTCTTTCTCCCTAGTCAAGATAATGTAGTGGCTAAGGTGCAAGAAGAAGGAGGATATAAAAGAGATAACTGCTCAGCTGAGGAGATTAACTACTGAGGTGACACAATTGAGAAATCAAAATTTCTATTCTCAGAGTAATGCTCAGAATTAGCAAAACAAAGGATATCTAGATAGAGGATATAACAATAACAGAGGTTACAATAGTAATATGCCCCTCGACCTCCAAGAGTCTACAACACTAGACCAAATAATGGAACCTTACCATCACCTCTAGATAACCAGGCACCTCCTAAACCCAAGCATACAATAAGAGTCAATCTGGTTGAAGCCGCACTGAATAATTGGTGTAGAATTCATAATACAAGTGCACATGCAGTGTTAGATTGTCCTCAGTTCAAGATTGCTAGCAATATTTTCCAGGAAGAGGTTTAAAATACTAAAGGAGAGATGAATTTTCCTGAAGGAAATGAATTAGTACCCTTGGGGTATGAGTCAACAATGGTTTTGGAAAGCTCCTTGGGGTGCCAAGAGCGAGCGGATACAGTGCATGAGAATTTCACTCTCATATGCGAAGAAACAACTTTAGCTTTTGAGGATTATACTTTTCCCTTTGAAAAAGATAATGAGCTAGAACAAGAGCCAGATGAAGTTCATGCTTTTCAGTAATTCTAGAGAGGGCACAACTACAACCTCATGAATAATAGTAACAGGCCGCCTAGACCTTTAACGAGTTCCATCCCACCAAATAAATTCAATACTCCTCTGGATGTGAACGCTAGTAAAAATACAACACCTCCGAGAGTGAATCAACATCCTTCACATCATCATCCACATTAGCCAAAGGTATGAATGAGCTCCCTGAGTCTAATAAGTTAGTCTCCTATCTAGCTGAAGAAATCAAGAAGATAAAAATTAGTTTATCTTTATCTGAGTTACTAAAAACCCTAGTGATTAAAAAGGCTTTCCTCAAATCCTTAGATGAGCCTACAGTAAAAGAGAATATCCCTAGTAGTATCCTAGCTAGAGATCCCACACATAAGGATATTATTTTCAATCCTAAAGATAAAGGTCAGATCCATGCTGTAGATACTGCACAAGTGTCATTATACAAAGGAAAGACTGAGTCTCCTCCCTTTCTCCTTACTCTAAGGATATTTGTGAAGAATCTACATAATTTCTTGGTAGATTCTGGAGCATCTACAAATGTCATGCCCTTGTCAATATGTCAAATTGTAGGTCTGTCGCTGACCAAATCCTTAAAGGTTACTTAGACAAATCTGAAGTTAATGTCATAGGTGAGTTAACCCATATACATATGTAGTTAGCATCTGACCTAGAGTCTAGCATTTCATTGACATGCATGTAGTCGATATTCCTAATACCTATGGCATGCTCCTAAGCAGAGATTGGTCCAAAACTCTTAATAGATACATGGCTACAGAATTCTCACATATGTGGTTACCTTGGAGAGGTATCCCTAACCAGATTAGGATTTAAGCCGAGCAAAGGATGAAGCATATGATCATTGAATCCCACTAGAATAAAAAGTGTTGTACACAAGTGTAGAACCAAGAGTTTACAGAGTTAAACTTCCAGATGTCACTGTTCAAGAAGTTTTGATGTGCAACCATATGTAGGAGAATAATGAGGTAAGTTTGATTACACCTGGGATAAATTGCCTAGTGGAATTTGATTATGAAGTATCAGATGAAGATGGAGGAAGTAGTTTAACTGAATTTGAAGAATATTTGTCTAAAGAGATCCACAAGTATATGTTGCAAGGTATACCACTCAGGCAAACTTTGTTGGAGGGATGGTGCAGATTGCACAGGGTGCCACATTCAAAAACTACATGTGTGCTGTGCCTGGAGCTGATTGATAGAAAAGAATGTTTATATGCAAGAGGTAAATTGAATATGCCTCGTGAAATCTTTAAAGAAATAAAGTCTCGAGCTGAAGAGATAGATCATGTAGTGACAAGTTAGGTTTGTGAGACACAAGAAGTTGAGTCAGAGATGATCAATTTCGTCCTAATAGATGTTGTGATGAAGCAAGTTAGAGGTTTAGACACTGATGCTATTGAAAATACAAGTAACACAGATATTCATTCTCCTAGTATTCAAACATCAGAATATCTTGACATTTTAATTCTTGACAAATAAAAGATGCCTGATCATAAAGAACCATCTAAACTGAAGTGGATTGCAGAAGGAAGTTTCGTAAGGGCTAAAAAGAAGAAAGGTCTTGATAAGAATCCTCCTGATGATAGACCTTGGATGTTGAGATTTGATGGGTCTAAGTCCAAGTAAGGTGTTTGAGTCGGGATTGATCTAGTTAATCCCCAAGGGAAATCCTATCTTGCTGCATATAGATTGAAATTTCATTGCACTAATAATATCACCAAATATGAAGCGTTGATTCATGGATTACTTTTTGCATTGAGGAAAGGAGTCGGGATATTACATGTGTTCGGAGACTCCAAACTAGTGACCAGACAAGTGAGAAAACAATACTCTTGTAATTACAAAATATTGTCTAGTTACAAACATCAAGTATGGGATTTGATTGAAGGGTTTGACACCTTCAACATTACTCATGTTCTACAAAAACAAAACCAGGGAGCAGATGCCTTGGCCATAGCCATGAGCACACTAGAGCCACTGACTGTCTCAGGATTGAAGACATTCTCAATTGAGTTGGTGTCAGCACCTTTAGTGCTAGATAATGTGACCAATTTTTAAGTCTTTGATGATGATCAACATATCTTACATTTCATCACTAATCGTGATGTGTTTGAATCTCAAGTAATAGATGAACACAGTCTTGAAGACCAGATATGGGATGAAGAAGACATTATAAATTTGGAGGACAATAAGATCCTGAAAGGGATGATTGAACTGGAAAGGATGTTTGATTTAGATAACATGACCAAATAGAGGGATCTTTCCAAAACAAATGGAGGAAAATGTGAATCTGTTAATATAGGAAAGGGTTTAGATATAAGGAATGTTCTAATTGGAAGAGTGTGTACCCCTGCTGAAAGAGAAGGGATAACCCATGCCTTGAAGGATTACATCCATGTGATAGCTTGGACTTTTGATGAACTAAAAATGTATGATACCTCAATCATTACTCATACTATTCCATTGAAGTTGGATGCTAAGCCATTTAGACAGAAATAGAGACCGGTAAATACCTTGTTCGAACCACTGATATTTGAAGAGGTCAAGAAGTTACTAGCTACTAGAATTATATTTCCAGTTAGACATTTTACATGGGTGGCAAATTTAGTTCCAGTAAGGAAAAAGAACAGGGACATCCACTTATGTGTAGATTTCAGGAACCTCAATAGAGCATCAAAAAAGGATAATTATCCACTCCCATCACTGGATGAGGTGCTTTAGATGGTTAATGGAGCACAGATGATGTCTTTCTTAGATGTATTTTCAGGATACAATCAGGTCATGGTTGACAAGATTGATAGATTAAAGACAGTGTTCACCACAAAGTGGGGAATATTCGTGTACAGGCGTATGCTATTTGGCCTAATTAATGCTAGAGCAACATTCCAACAAGCCATGGATATTGCTTTCAGAGGTCTGGTAGGCCATTATATTGTTATTTATATGGACAATTTGATAGTGTTCTCAAAATGTAGAGGAGATCATGTGGAAGATTTGCAGAGAGTACTCCAGAAGTGTGAACACTATGGGATATCTTTGAACCTAAAGAAGTGCATCTTTAGGGTTACCACTGGAAAGTTACTCGGTCACGTTGTGTCTGAAGACGTGATATTCTTAGATCCTGACAGAGTGAACTCCATCATGAAGTTGCAGTTACCAAGAAGCAAAAAAGAATTAAAGTCATATTTTGGCAAGATTAATTTTGTTAGAAAATTCATAACAGGGTATACCGAAATAGTGAGGCCCTTGAATGCCATGCTGAAGAAAGATGCTAAGATTTAATGGACACCAGAAGCCAAGGCAACTTTTTAAGATATCAAGAAAGTAATAATTGATGCTCCAGTGTTGAATAGCATGGATTATACCAAGATATTTTATATCTATTCATTTGCATCTGATCATACCTGTGCAGCTATTCTGACACAAAGAAATGAAGATAAAGAAGAAAATCCCATTGCATTCATGAGAACTCCATTTAAGGATGCTAAGTTAAGGTATCTCGATGTCGAGAGGCAAGCCCTTGCTTTAGTCAGAGCCACTAAGAAGTTTTGTCATTACATCCTGAGAAGCAGAGTGGTTGTTGTAGTACCAGATTCAGCAGTGAAAATGTTACGAATGCAGAGTGATCCTTGAGAGAAAAGAGCCAAGTGGATCACTGTCCTGTAAGAATACGACATGGAAATTACTCCTATGAGATTAGTTTGAGGATAGGCTTTAAGACAAATGATTACAGAAACAAAACCCAATCTCGTGAGTCAATAGTATGCAGTGGATTCGAGTCACCAAGATACTAGTATTCAAATATCAGGCATGTCTTGGTCACAGGTAGATGCCCAACAAACATGAAGGCATCTCAAATAAGAGCTTTAAGAGTTAAGGCTCAAAACTATATGATAAAAGGAGGAATATTGTTTAGAAGGAACCACAAAGGGATATACCTTAGGTGCCTTAACCACCAAGAAGCTAATAAAGTTCTCCAAGACTTGCATGATAAGTTTGGGATAGCTCATGGATCCCACCTAGCCACAACACATAAGATCCTTAGAGTTGGGTACTATTAGCCCACAATTTTCAAGGATACTGCAGAGCATATCAAACATTGTCATACTTGTCAAGTACCAACCAATAGAGAGAGATATGCAGCATAGCCTTTGCAACTAGTAATGGAGATGCGTCCTTTTGCACAATGGGGAATGGACTTTATAGGAGCTATCAATCCACCATCATCAGATGGGCACATGTATGTTTTAACCATTACTGACTATTACACTAGGTGGACTGAAGCGATGAGTAGCAAAACATGTACATCTGAAGATGTAATCAAGTTCTTAGAGGATAACATCATCACCAGGTTTGGAGTTCCTTTCGCATTGGTATGTGACAATGGACTAGCTTTTTCCTCTTTAAAATTTTCAAATTGGGCATTTGAGTATGGAGTAACATTAAAGTTTTCATCTAACTATTATCCCCAAGGAAATTGATTAGTTGAGTCTACTAACAAGAATTTACTGAATATCATTAAGAAATTGGTAGAGAAAAACCCCTGGGAGTGGAACACATTGTTAAAATACGCATTATGAGTGGATAGGACTAGAGTGAAGCCTACCTTAGGTAACTCTCCCTATCAACTAGTTTATGGGGTGGATCCAATCTTGCCTATAAATTTAAAGATCCTCACCTTGCCATTCACTCAAGAATATCTTGGTCTGGAGGACCAAATGGAATTTCGCCTATTACATTGTTACATTTAAAAGAGAAGAGGGATCATGCAATCGATCACTTCTGTAAACATCAAGCCGTTGTCAAGCGCCAGTTTGACAAGAGGGCCAGAGTCAAAGCAGATCTTATCTTATCTTGGGATAAAGGCCATGAAAAGAAAGGAGACCATGGAAAGTTTGATAAATTGTGGATAGGTCCCTTTCAAATAGCTAAAATTTTAGGAGATAGTACATAAAGACTGAAAACTTAATAGGAGAAGATGTTCCATTTCCTGTCAATGGACAATTTCTAAAACACTCTTTCCAAGCCTGATCCAGGAGGTCAAAAATTTGTATATATGTATAGTTGCTTGTACAGTTGGGTGCTTGTTTTTGTGTGTTTTCTTTTGTTTGGTTGAGTCTCTATTTTGGTTGGGTAAGATGATGGACACCTTTCCACTTTAGAAAACAACAAATTTTTTGGAATTTAGGAAAGAATCCCAAATCCTTGCATAGGTTGTGACTTCTATAGGTCTGGTTATGGTGATTTATTTTGTGAAATTATATTCACCAATCAAAATAAAGGTTATCCAAGGAATCATCAAATGAATACACCTAAAGTTTCTAGGACTGGTTGAAAGGGTTAGTGTCTACATTAAGTGAAAAATATAAAGGTTTGTGTTTGCTACCACTATAATTCCTAGCCTAGCGACAGGTTTCATTATTGTGCAAACAATAAGCTGAAATGATATATCTTACACAAAAAGAGAAAATTATTGAAAAAAATCAAAAGAAAGAGAATTTATTTTCTCAAGGTCATCTAAATAACCCTACCGGGGCTATGGATGCCTGACTGGCAGTGGGGCTCTATTTAGGAGAATTATAGGCAATAACCTTGTAGAGGCTATGGAGCTTAAAAGGTTAAATCAAACTATATAGCTTAATTCTAATTACTATCTTTTTCAACCTTTTCCAGTAGGAAGGAAATGAATCAATGCACACACTGGCATTCCTCCCCATAATCTAGTTTCATTAGTGAATATGATCTCATCTAATCTAGTCTTCATATCTAGATGCGGTAGAAGTTTGAAATTCTATGCCTAGATTTGCTTTTCTTTCTTAAATTAGCTAGAATTTGGTGGTTTTCTTTGGTGACAAGTTGTTGTGTGGTCTCACAACACACCCCATTTTTCCTTAGCAAAATAGGGACCCAACCTTTTGCTTTGTTCTGCTTGTGTGTTTTTCCTTGTGTGGGCGGTTTGGTAAAATATCATGTCCTAATGCCTTCAAAAGTCAAGGTCAAAATTTTCCTATGAAATAGTCACAATGGATAGAGGGTGAAATTTAGAGCAACTTTGCCCTTTGAACCATGTTTAAATTTGAAAAAATGAGAGAGTTATTCACAGTCAAAGTTTAGGTCAAAGTCTGGTCAAACAAAGGACGACTTACTTGTTTTTTGGAGTTTTCAAAGTTTGGAGTTTCAACCTTACTCCCTTTTTAAAGTTCATTGGAGTTCAGAGCTTCGGCCTTACTCTTTCTCCTTATCAAAGAAAGGTGAAGGGTCTGATGAGGAAGGCCTGATGAAGAACGCCCAATCATAGAGCTTCAATTAAGTCTAAGGAAATCAGAGATCAAAGCTTGGATCTATTCCTTGATCCATTATGATATGGAAGCTAGAAGAAAGAAGGCCTGACGAGAGAAATCTAATTAAGTCTAAGGAATCAAAGATCAGAGAGTGGAGTTGCTCCTTGACTCATTCCAAAATGGAAGATGGGAGAGAGTTTTTCCATGTGGCGTGACCTTAGTGTGTTTCCGTTGTTCCATGAGGCTCCATTTGCTGCCCTATTTTATACCTATGGAAGCGCAGAAGAGGGTCATGTGTCCTTACCTTTTCTGTGGGCTTTATTGTGGGTCCCGACGTTTACGTGGCATGAACTAAGTGTTTTCTGCCATTCCACGGACCTCGGTCTATTGCTTTATTTCATCCTTGTGGAAGCACAGAAAAGGGCCACATGTCCTTATTGAATGTTGTAGGTTGTATGGCAGGGTTTTAATATGTTTCGGCCATTCCATGGGCTTCTTTCTATTGCTTTGTTTTACACCCACAGAAGTGCAGAAAAGGCCCATGTGTCCTTGCTTTCCCAATGGTTTATGTGGTAAAGCCTAACCAAGATTTAAATGATGTCCTTTCCATTGCCACAGGTTTTGGTGGGTCTCAAAGGCCACGTGGTGGGGTCTCAACAGTATTCTACCATTCCATAGATCTCTAGCCACTATCTTATTTCATACTCGCGGAAGCGCGGGGAAGAGCCACATGTCCTTCCCGTGAACTTTTCAATGGTGGATACTTTATTTCAAATATCCATACGCGAAGTATTTTGTATATCCTTGAGGTGCCACGCAACAAGTGATGGGTGGCATTCCACCATTCCGCGGACCCCCCTCTATGGCATTTTTTTCCTGTTGACTGTTAATAGGATTTTTCGCAGCAGATATTCATATACCCCATTTTTGAAGGCTAAGTAGAGTTCGACGCTTGTTTCTTTGGTCAACAGTGTTTCACCACGATGACTTTCACTGACATCACCCAAATATTGTCACGTAGACATTTCAAGCCTAATATTAATATGTGGAATATCCATAGGCTTCCTCTTGCATTTAATATTATGCATAAATTCACACAACATTATCGAATGGTAAAGATTGAAACTAACATTGAAGGAAAGCTTGAGGAGATCCAAAGCGACCTAAAGCGACTAGCGATATAATTTTCATAGGTAAGGTTAAAGTTTAAAAATGATTTTAAACTGTGGATGTTTGTGATTGTAGGTTAATATGCATAACGTGCAAAAATGAGAAAGAACTCTGGAGTGTTGGCGAGGCAAAGAATTCATCAGAAGTAGAAGAGGATTTATCAGCAAACGGAGAGTAGAATATTCTCTAAGATGTTGAGTCAAAGATACTGGGAATATTCTTTTGCCAAATGTACTCCACCAAAGGTTGCTAACTGTATTCCACAGAATGATTGCCAACTGGAAATCATGTACCACAGAATCTTGATTGTTGTTTATTCTAAATGAGATCCTGACCATTGGATCATTGTAACTAATCTGGACCTTGCTCTATAAAAGGACCATGACCTCTCTTTTGAAAAGGGAGATTGAATTGTTGAAGCTAAGGGAGACTGAATTGTTAAAATTCTGAGCACTCAGTTTGTGGTTTTTTACAACTTTGTGATTTCTCTCTCAAGATTCCTTCTCAAGATCAATGTAAATGTAGGTATTCTTTGCATACTTAATGGAAATGGAGCTCTAGGTTACTTGCTGATCGTATATCCTATGCAATCTTCCTGTTGATTTCTGATGTGTTATTGTGAATTGTTGCATCCTCTTGGAGTGCATTTAACTAATTACATATTGTCATCAACCATCCTTTGAAGATTAGTACTGACCATGCGTAATTATGGAGTGTCCTGGTGAAGTATGGTTTGGTTTGCTTCTTTATATTACTGTATCAGAATATGTATGTGGATCATTAACCAAAATTCAGTAATTTTAGGATTTCCTTTCATAATCAGTCTTTTATGTTTCAATTTCATAAATAGTCATAAATAATTGCAAATTGTCATGTCCCCATATTTTACCCATGAATCGATTATTGTAATCAATTTAAGTAATATAGATTTAATATAATAAAATTATTAATATTGATATAAATATTAATAATTAAATATTATTATAATAAATAAATATGAATATCTAAATATCATGTTCTAAATATATATTACTATATTATATAAAATAAACCTAATAAATATTTAATAATATTAATATTATAATAATAAAAGTGCGATGGGAGAACAAATAAGAATCTCCAGTTAGCAAGAAAAAGGCTAACATCATAGAAGGTAATCGATGCTAAATACCATCGCCAACAATTATAAAATAAGACAAAACAGATATCAGATAAGACAAAGTAGATATAAGACAAGGTGGTTTAGACTAAGCGTCGATCCTCCTATAATCAACGAGCTCTTAAGATGATTTCCAAACTAATGAATTGCTCATTATTGGGCACTGTCAAGCAAGATAAACTAAGAGTGATTTAAGCCATGAATTCATAGTGGCACTCAATGATTAATGATTAGCAATAGAGACGTCTCTTATAAAAGGCGGGTTCTTTGGAAGACATGACC
This sequence comes from Cunninghamia lanceolata, assembly GCA_027924645.1. Taxonomy (NCBI): domain Eukaryota; kingdom Viridiplantae; phylum Streptophyta; class Pinopsida; order Cupressales; family Cupressaceae; genus Cunninghamia; species Cunninghamia lanceolata. The sequence continues at coordinate 26,341,595 of BSBN01000213.1, read as the reverse complement.
CTTGGAAGCAATTGAAATGTATAAAAGAGATTGATGAAGGCAACGCTAAGGGGGAACATCGAATAGGAAGAAGATTCAATCATAAATATTCTACACTACATCAAGCGATCAATCTCTTATCAATCAAGGATTCAATAAGGAAAGAAATCAAAACTCTGATATTACATGATTATTTAATTACCAGTCACAACTCCTTGCCCACTAATTGAAATACAATCACCTCATTCATTCATATCAGTAGCTTATAATACAATAGGTCTTCCCTCAGTGCCTACAAGGTAGGAATCTTTACTCAAAATAATATCCTATCGACTAACATTTCTAATGTAGGAAATAAGATAGAGTAATTATTGAATAATGATTAGATATGATGCATATAGATAGAATAAGGTAGTCAATGAATTATAGAATAAATGATATGAAAATGTATAATACATAGAATGATTGTTAACATAGAACAGACATAGAGTGACATACTAATATAGGATAAGATGCATCATAGAATAAATAAATAGAATCAATTGGAAGATTATCATAATATGAGTAAGTTGTCATAAATAAATAAGTACATGAAACAATTTAGATAAAGAATAAGAATGTTACAATCCTAATTAACATAAAAATGCTCATAGAATGAGAATGAATGGCCTAAAGAATGATTAAGGCATAAGAAGGTTATATGATGAATTATATTCCTATGAGGAAGCATATTGAATATTGCCAATCAATGAGATAGTAATGATAATTAAATCCATGATATACTCAGAGTTGACAACTGGACTTATCTTTTAACCCCTCTATCACCATTCAAGTATGATGTAAGTCAAGGAAGGGTGGTATAATGGACCTAGGTGACCCTCAACTGGACGAAGAATGCTGAGTGTTGCATGAAGTCCCTTGAGCCAAGAGACGAAGAACACCAGGTGTAGTGTGAAGCTCTTGGGCCTAAGGTTATAACTTGCATAGTTATTTATAATGTGCCCTACTGTAGGTGACCCTCAACTGGATGAAGAATGCCAGGTGTTACATGAAGTCCCTTGAGCCAAGGGTGAAGGACATTAGGTGTTATGCAAAGTCCTTGGGCCTCTGTATGGGATGGTTACACTAGCACCTTAACAAAGTTATACTCACATAGGATGGTGACGTAGAGCTGGTTAACGTTCAAGTCTAGGTGATGTCCCTTCCGAGATATATCATGGAAAAACTATATGAGAAAGAAATGTGAATGTGAAATGCACTTAAGTTATGAAATTTAATATGGTATATGATCATGAGATTACTAACCCTAAGTGGAAATGTGGAAAGTATATGAATTTTGATATTGATATTAATAAGTGATTATTAACCCTAATTGTAATATGTTGATATTATAAGAAGAATTGAATACTAATGTTTTCTTTTACAAGTTGAAATTGTGTGCAAGGTTGTGAAGATTTTAACTTGCTAGAAGGGGACATTACAGTGGTATCAGAGCAGTCATCCTGCCATCCTGTGTGTATATTTGTAACGTATGTAACCATGTGAAGATTTTGTGTATGATGTGTATTCTTCATGACTGTTAATATATGTATTGAACTCATTATTAATTATGCTATTAATGTATAATCTCTATGAATCTGGATATATTTAGTATTTGTAATTCTCATCAAGCAATCATGAGGAAGAGCAGGAGAAATACTAGTAGGGTGAGCAGATACTAGATTTATTTCTAAGTACGCCACTCCGAGCTAGTACTTGGAGCCAAGGGGGTGAGTGACTTCCCTTGGGCTTAGAAAAGAAAATCTATGGGCCTCCTATTGTAGCATTTCCCTAATCCCCACATGGATTGATTGTTGAAGGATTTTCAATCATAAGAGGTATGGATTAAGCAGCATGGATAGGGAAAGCAGGTACAAGTTTATCCACTAAGTACGCCACCCCATGTTGGATAGTCGTGTGTCTGCCACTTGGGGCCAAGAGGGATGGTATATTTGCTCTTGGGCTTGGCATGGATAGCTTCGAGCGGACCTATCATGTTTCTCATCCAAGTCCTAGTATGATTAAACTTCCACTATGCATTATGGATATAATGTAATTTACATATTGTGCATACTTTCGTATTACATGTGTTCATGTGTATACTTGGTGACCTTGGAACGGTGGACGGGTCCACGGTGTAGTATGGGATGCACTGAATCCCCTTTCCGATTGTCTGATAGTATACTTATATGTATTAATGCAAATTATGTGTATTCATTACCTTGTGACTTATGTATTCAAGTATATACTCTATAACTTGTATTTGCATGCACGGGTATGCTCCATGTATTTATGCTTCATGTGTATACTCCATGCATTACATATGTTTATAGGTATCATGCTTTTATGGGTATTACTTCATGCTTTAACCTTACTTGTATGCTTCCTGTCTATGTGTGTTTATGCGTATTCTTGTGTGTATTTACGCTTCTTATCTGTGTAATCTTGTGTATTTTCATGTATTGCTTCATACTTGTATGCTCCCTATTGGTATGCTTGCTCATGTTGATGAATGTATGTTTCTCATATTTAATATATATTCTCGGCATGTATACTTCAAGCTCCATATGTGTTCATATGCATTCTACTTAGACATTCATGTGTATGTTTTATGTGTATACTTCATTGAGTGTATTTGTATGCAAATGTATACTTTATGACTTTGCAATTGTATTCAAATGTATATTCTATGACTTTGCAACTGTATTCAAGTGTATGCTCTATGATTTTGTAGTTGTATCCGAGTGTATACTCTATGACTTTGTATTTGTATTTAAGTGCATACTTTATGATTGTATTTGTATTTTGAGTGTATACTCTATGCTTTGTTTTTGTATTTGAGTGTACACTCTATGGTTGTAATTGTATTTGAGTGCATACTCTATGCTTTGTATTTGTATGTGAGTGTATACTCTATGACTTATATTTGTATGACTTGTGATTGTGTACTCTATGACTTGTATTTGAGGGTATAATCTATAACTTGTAATTGTATTTGAGTGTATACTCCATGACTTGGATTGTATTTATAATTGAGAGCATAATATTTGACTTGTATTGGAGTGTATTCTCTATGTATTCAATTGTATACTTTAGGACTACGTGTCTTCAAGTGAATACTCCATGACTTAATGTGTTCCCATGTATACTACATGATTTATGTATGTACTCCATGATGTATGCACACTTTTTGTGCGTATACTTGCGTGTTACATGTATGCTTCATGCTTTGTGTATCAAGTGAGCGCTATGTGTTTTATGTATAGTTGTGTATTTCATACTACATTCATGCTTCATATACTTTTGTGTAACATAATCTTTGGGTATGCTTCATGTACTATTTATGATTTGTGTTTTCATATATAATTGTGTGCTTGCATCTTCTCTCTTATCTATCATAAATTGTCTCTTCGCTACTTATCATCATCATTAAACACTTCTACGATCTACTTTCTCTACAACATCACTAGATTCATCTTTCCAAATTTTTAAGATGTCTCGTCACTTATTGGAATCTTGGAATCTCAATACTCTCAAATCTTCTTTAGCATCGAGAATATTTTTCATTGTCTAAACCCACGTCTTCATCTATGATATTTGCATCACGTCATTTCTATTCAAAACATCAAACAAATACTTATACTTTTCAAGTATTCTCTTCTCTTTTCATGGAATCACAATCATTGTCTCTTCACTAAAGCAATATTCATTCTAGATCAAATTCATGGTTTTGTCTCAACACACCGAAAAGTAGACGTTAAAAGTGTAATGAAAGAATTCATCGTGATTTCTTGAGGACAAGCAATCTTGAGTGGGGAGGGCTGTCGTGTCCCCATATTTTACCCATGAATCGATTATTGTAATCGATTTAAGTAATATAGATTAATATAATAAAATTATTAAAATCGATATAATTATTAATAATTAAATATTATTATAATAAAAAAATATAAATATCTAAATATCATATTCTAAATATATATTACTATATTATATCAAATAAATATAATAAATATTTAATAATATTAATATTATAATAATAAAAGTGTGATGGGAGAACAAATAAGAATCTCCAGTTGGCAAGAAAAAGGCTAACATCATAGAAGGTAATGGATGCTAAATACCATAGCCAACAATTATAAAATAAGACAAATAGATATCAGATAAGACAAAGTAGATATAAGACAAGGTGATTTAGACTAAGCGTCGATCCTCCTATAATTGACAAGCTCTTAAGATGATTTCCAAACTAATGAATTGCTCATTATTGGGCACCGTCAAGTAAGATAAAACAAGAGTGATTTAAGCCACGAATTCATAGTGGCACTCAACGATTAATGATTAGCAATAGAGACGTCTCTTATAAAAGGTAGGTTCTTTGAAAGACATGACCCTTGGCAGCAATTGAAATGTATAAAAGAGATCGGTGAAGGTAGCGCTAAGGGGGAGCATTGAATAGGAAGAAGATTCAATCATAAATATTCTACACTGCATCAAGCGATCAATCTCTTATCATCAATCAAGGATTCAATAAGGAAAGAAATCAGAACTCTGATATTACATGATTATTTAATTACCAGTCACAACTCCCTGCCCATGAATTGTAATACAATCACCTCATTCATTGATATCAGCAGCTTATAATACAACAGGTCTTCGCTTAGCGCCTACAAGGTATGAATCTTTACTCAAAATAATATCCTATCAACTGGCATTTCTAATGCAGGAAATAAGATAGAGTAAATTATTGAATAATGATTAGATATGATGCATATAGATAGAATAAGGCAGTCAATGAATTATAGAATAAATGATATGAAAATGTATAATACATAGAATGATTGTTAACATAGAATAGTCATAGAGTGACATACTAATATAGGATAAGATGCATCATAGAATAAATAAATAGAATCAATTGGAAGATTATCATAATATGAGTAAGTTGTCATAAATAAATAAGTACATGAAACAATTTAGATATAGAATAAGAATGTTACAATCCTAATGAACATAAAAATGCTCATGGAATGAGAATGAATGGCCTAAAGAATGATTAAGGGATAAGAAGGTTATATGATGAATTATATTCCTACGAGGAAGCATATTGAATATTGCCAATCAATGAGATAGTAATGATAAGTAAATCCATGATATACTCAGAGTTGACAATCGGACTTATCCTTTAACCCCTCTATCACCATTCGAGTACGATGTAAGTCAAGGAAGGGTGGTAAAATGGACCTAGGTGACCCTCAACTGGAAGAAGAATGCTTGGTGTTACATGAAGTCCCTTGAGCCAAGAGACGAAGAACACCAGGTGTAGTGTGAAGCTCTTGGGCCTAAGGTTATAACTTGCATAGTTATTTATAATGTGCCCTATAGTAGGTGACCCTCAACTGGATGAAGAATGTTGGGTGTTGCATGAAGTTCCTTGGGCCAAGGACGAAGAACACTGGGTGTTGGGTGAAGTCCTTGGGCCTCCGTATGGGATGGTTACACTAGCGCCTTAACGAAGTCATACTCACATAGGGTGGTGATGTAGCGCTAGTTAATGTTCAAGTCTAGGTGATGTTCCTTCCAAGATATATCATGGAAAAACTATATGAGAAAGAAATGTGAATGTGAAATGCACTTAAGTTATGAAATTTAATATGGTATATGATTATGATATTACTAACCCTAAGTGGAAATGTGGAAAGTATATACATTTTGATATTGATATTAATAAGTGATTATTAACCCTAATTGTAATATGTTGATATTATAAGAAGAATTGAATACTAATGTTCTCTTTTACAAGTTGAAATTGTGTGCAAGGTTGTGAAGATTTTGACTTGCTAGAAGGGGACAATTTCAACTTGTAAAAGAGAACATTAGTATTCAATTCTTATTATAATATCAACATATTACAATTAGGGTTAATAATCACTTATTAATATCAATATCAATATCAAAATTCATATACTTTTCACATTTCCACTTAGGGTTAGTAATCTCATAATCATATACCATATTAAATTTCATAACTTAAGTGCATTTCACATTCACATTTCTTTCTCATATAGTTTTTCCATGATATATCTCGGAAGGGATATCACCTAGACTTGAACGTTAACCAACTTTATGTCACCACCCTATGTGAGTATTACTTCATTAAGGTTCTAGTGTAACCATCCCATACGGATGCCCAAGGACTTCACACAACACCCAGTGTTCTTCGGCCTTGGCTGAAGGGACTCATGCAACACCCGGCATTCTTCGTCTAGTTGAGGGTCACCTATCGTAGGGCACATTATAAATAACTATGCAAATTATAACCTTAGGCCCAATAGCTTCACACTACACCTGGTGCTCTTTGTCTCTTGGCTCAAGGGACTTCATGCAACACCTGGGATTCTTCATCTAGTTGAGGGTCACCTAGGTCCATTATACCGCCCTTCCTTGACTTACATCATACTCGAATGGTGATAGAGGGGTTAAAGGATAAGTCCAGTTGTCAACTCCGAGTATATCATGGATTTACTTATCATTACTATCTCATTGATTGGCAATATTCAATATGCTTCCTCATAGGAATATAATTTATCATATAACCTTCTTATGCCTTAATCATTCTTTAGGCCATTCATTCTTGTTCCATGAGCATTTTTATGTTCATTAGGATTGTAACATTCTTATTCTATATCTAAATTGTTCCATGTACTTATTTATTTATGACAACTTACTCATATTATGATAATCTTCCAATTGATTCTATTTATTTATTCTATGATGCATCTTATCCTATATTAGTATGTCACTCTATGATTGTTCTATGTTAACAATCATTCTATGTATTATACATTTTCATATCATTTATTTTATAATTCATTGACTGCCTTATTCTATCTATATGCATCATATCTAATCATTATTCAATAAATTACTCTATCTTATTTCCTGCATTAGAAATGCCAGTCGATAGGATATTATTTTGAGTAAAGATTCCTACCTTGTAGGCGCTGAGGGAAGACCTATTGTATAAGCTGTTGATATTAATGAATGAGGTGATTGTATTGCAATTCATGGGCAGGGAGTTGTGATTGGTAATTAAATAATCATGTAATATCATAGTTCTAATTTCTTTCCTTATTGAATCCTTGATTGGTGATAAGAGATTGATCGCTTGATGCAGTGTAGAATATTTATGACTGAATCTTCTTCCTATTCAATGCTCCCCCTTAGCACTGCCTTCACCGATCTCTTTTATACATTTCAATTGCTACTAAGGGTCATGACTTCCAAAGAACTTGCCTTTTATAAGAGACGTTTCTATTGCTAATCATTAATCGTTGAGTGACACTATGAATTTGTGGCTTAAATCACTCTTGTTTTATCTTGCTTGACGGTGCCCAAAATGAGCAATTCATTAGTTTGGAAATCATCTTAAGAGCTTGTCGATTATAAGAGGATTGACGCTTAGTCTAAACCACCTTGTCTTATATCTACTTTGTCTTATCTGATATCTGTTTTGTCTTATTTTATAATTGTTGGCCATGGTATTTAGCATCGATTACCTTCTATGATGATAGCCTTTTTCTTGCTAACCAGAGATTCTTATTTGTTCTCCCATCGCACTTTTATTATTATAATATTAATATTATTAAATATTTATTATGTTTATTTTATATAATATAGTAATATATATTTAGAACATGATATTTAGATAGTCATATTTATTTATTATAATAATATTTAATTAATAATATTTATATCGATATTAATAATTTTAATATATTAAATCTATATTACTTAAATCGATTCATGGGTAAAATATGGGGACATGACACAAATCATGATGAATCATAAGCAAATATAGTAAATATATACTAAATAACGACATATCCAAGCATATATAGGAAAGAAGTGTGAATATTGGTGCATTTGATGCAAATAATCATAAATATTTGTTAAATGCATGCTTTAAACACATTCTCATAATTAGTCCAAATCAGGGACAGATTCAAGAGAATTAATCAAAGTTAGGAGCAAATCCATATCAATTTACACAAATCCTAACTAGATGTAATATTTAACATAATTGTCAAGAATATATGTAGATCAAGTGTAACAGGTTGAATATTCACATTTATATTGATCACAACAACCTTGAGCGATGATCAGATAGTTAAGACCTGACTCACAGACACTTGGGATTATGAATTCATTCTGAATTCATCATATCTTTCAAGATAAATAAAGGTTTGTTATGAACTTTTATTTTTGTTTTTGTGACTAACAAACACATCAATGAATAGATTCTAGATTCCTACTACATAGATCTTGGATGACTCAAATGAACTAGGGTTAGCCCTTAAATATACAACCCTAGCATGTAATTTGAAATAATTCACAATTTTTTCACCTTATAACGACTTAGTAAGAGAAGGGGACATGGGCCCAATTTAAGAAATTCAAATTTAAAAGTTTGAGGTTTAAATCTATGCTTGTGGAAGTGATCTAGTTCAATTCTACATTTGCAAATATGAACTAATGTGGAAAATAATGGATTTAGTAGGTGACTTTAGACTCTTGGGATGTGTGGAGATGGAATAAGGTGAGGATAAGGTTATTTACCAACTTTCACACAAAAATATGCTAGCTTGCACATTAGTCAATGCATAAAAGATAACCTAGTCATTGTGGGTCTAAAACATAAGGGAGAATTACAAGGGTATGTAATTTTAAACATTACATTTCCCCCAACTTTGACTTGCATGTAAACTACTATAAGGATGAATGTTAAAGTAAATCAAGAAATCAAAATGGAATTTTAACATTTCAAACTCATAAAGGATACACATATGGATTTTGATATGTATACTCTCCTCATCATGATTGCTCCATCTTAGGAACATGCAAATACATAAGAATAAGTTCTAATGAGTAACATTTGTTAGGTATTTAAAATGAGCATAATCACAACTGCTAAAGTTATCTTTAAAAAAGTAAAGGGAGTAGGGTTAGGGAATTTGACAACAAAAACTAGTAGGAATATGACTAAGCATAAATGTGAAAGCACTCCAACCAAGCATAAAATAACTCTGAATATGCAAAAAAGGTACTAAAGGGATTTGTCCATGTGAAAAAAAAAATTGACTCTACAGTTTACCAGTGACAAGGTCTCTAACTATGTGCAAAAAATAATATAATCCATCTAGAAATAGTAAGAAGGCTCTATCTAGTACCACAAAATGATCACAAATGTCATCATTGTAATCATAGTCATAAAGGAACATTAGTCATAATATATGTCCCCTCTAATTGGTTGCATGCGAAGATTGCAAGGAACATCAATCATAATATATATAAGCAATGCTTCTGCTACATTAAATTTTTTTAAAGAAATTCAACAAGCTATTAGCATTTATTTACCTTTAGCCAACAATCCATTTTGTGCCCCTTGCTATTAGCATTTATCTCAATCTTGCCAGAAAATCTTCCATTTCCCAATCCATAATGGAATTGCATTAAACTTCTGAGGTGAGTTAGTGCTTATTCCGCAACTCTTAAATTTCAGCATATGGCTTCTCATATTTGCATTCTAATCAATTTCTTCAATCCTCTGAAAAGCTTTCATAATGAATAGAAGTGAATAAATGAATAGGTTTCATAATGAATAGAAGGGAATAAATGAATCTCTCTTTGTATAATTAATTTTAACCTTGATAGAAAATAGGAATAGTAAGTTTTTAGTGAAATAGTAATTAGCTCTTAAAGGTTAGTTGAATAGGAGGTGGAATAGATAGTTTCCTTATTACACTCATGTGTAACTAAATTTTAGACAGGGATATTAGAAAACACTTTTCTTTTAATTTTTTTTTTAATTGTAAATAATATTGCTTTTTACATTTAATAATATCTATCCAATAAGGAGTAATATGATGGCATTTATCTTAGGAAGTTATTATCTCATAAAAGTAGCTCATGTATTACCAATAATTTATTTGGAAGCTATGTAATTATTTATTTATTATTATAACAAAATGGAGTTTCTTACATTGGAGCCTTGCTTTTTTTTCATTATTACTTTTATTATTATGCTGTAGGAAGAGATGTTTTATTATTGTCAAGTTTTTTTTTTAAAAAGAGTATAATCTTTTTTTCTTTTTTGATTTTCTATTTATTAATAAACTTAAGTTTGTCATTCTTTTTAGGAAACACACTTCCTTTATTTTAGGAAGAGTAAGTTATATTTTTGGAAGGGGAATCTTAGATATTTTTAAGTAAAAAATATATATATCTTCTTTTATATGTTTTGAATCTTTAATTATTATTAAAATGCATTTTTAGGGAATAGATTTCTAAATTGTAAAATATTTAATTGTTGGTTGATTAGAGGTTTTTAACCAAAATATTTAGTTAAGCTCAGTTTCCATTATTATTATTCAATTCTATTTAATTTAGTGTAAATGGTTGTATCATTATTATTGAAATAGTTATAAATGGTCAAGAAAGTATTATTTAATTAGAAATTTTGTAGTTAAAAATGATTTTTATATTTCTATCTTCTGTGAAGACTATGTATTTAATATCCTTTGACCTTGATTGTAAATATAATATTATGATGGTTATTTCATTAGAATGTAGTAAAATCTAGAAATTAGGATTTAATCTAGTTCAAATAGAGTATAAATATGATACTTAATTGTTAATTAAAATTAGTAAATTTATTATTAGAGAAGTAGGATAATAGGTATTTAGTCATGTTACCTATTTATAAAGAAAATATTTATTCATTAATAATTTGCACTAGAATATTTATTAACTTAAATCTTAGTTAAATGTTGTAATGATGATGTTATGAAAATATCATTAGTTTTGTTTAAAAATAGGATAAGGGATAAAATAGTTCCTTAAAATTGTTGTTGTATTAATGTAATTTGTCATCATGTTAATCTAATGTTGTTTAACTATTATTCTTTCATGATTATGTCTTTAGTTTAGGAATTCCACTCAGTGTCTTTTCAAATTATGGGTATTGTAAATTCTATCAGTAGTTCATATTGTCGAAAATACAAGCCTATAGAAGTAAGTAGGAATGATTTAGAAATGAGTTGTAATGTTTGTATTAACCTTTACATTTTAGTGGTTTGCTCCAGAGGCTTAGGGTGCTTTTGATCCTTTATGTTTGGTTTATACAATTATTTTGAATAGAAATCACAAAGTTATCTAGAATTTTAATAAGACCCACATTAGTGTAGAAAGAGTTTTAGTCTAATAACAGGTAGTATCTTGTTTGACTAAATTTTCTGTTATAGAATAATTGGTAACCCTTTCAAGTTATTATTATTCTACATTATTGGGATAGAGTTACCTTATGTTGTTAGATGATTGATCATGCTTGGAATAATGTTACATTCTTCAAGACCATTATTAGTGCATCAGATCATATGTTACATTTGTGGTTTTGTTATTGAATTATGGATCTGGTTTATGATGTGCTTTGGAAAGTGAATGTGATGTATGACCATTGCGTTTTAATGGTGTCATGTGTTTGTGTTATTTGGGGAAAGTGGTTTCCAGAGGCCTAGGAGGGTGTGATTATGTGGGGGTTGCTATGTGTGCATCTTGTGAGTCGAGTGAAATGCATTCTTGAAATATAGTTTATTATTCATGTTGGAATAACACATGTGCAAGATGGAGAATGCCTTGCTTAGTGTACTTATTCGTGTGATTATGATGAGCATGCAAGATGGAAATGCCTTGCTTGTGTAATGTGAAATGATGTATATTTTAAAGAATGTGATAGTTCATAGTTGGTTTATGGTATGGGTTGTGAGAATCTAGATGTAGTGAAGAGGGAGTGGCTTCCAATGTGGGGCCAGTGCCCAAAGTGGCTAGCCAGGGTAACCCATTGGGAGTTTTGTAATCAAGTGATAACCTAATAAATCTAGGGGTTGTGTAGTTTTCACACTAATTAAGATAATTGGATTCTGATGCCTATAGTGCTCATTCAGGCTAAGGATGGGATGAGAAGGCCTGGTTGGCAAGATCAACTTCCTTGTCCTCACGAAAGGAATGTTGGTTCCGCATGTGTCACCCTATGGGGCCGGCGTCTAGTAAGAGACTGTCAGGGTAACCATAGATGGGGGCCGTCACCTAGCGAGAGACTGTAAGGGTAACCCAAGGATTGGGGCTGGCGTCTAGCTAGAGACTGTCAGGGTAACCCATGTTAGGACCATGCGATGACACTCATCCCTACTGTAGTCTAGCATTCCCTAATTGTTTTTCTCCATTCGTTATGTGATTTCCTTTGGAAGTGTCGTTGATTTATTTGTGATAGTTACCTATGTTGTGATGGAGTCATGTGTAGTTCTTGTTCCTTTTAGACTACTATCTACCTGTCTATCTATTGTCATGGGACCTCATTTTTATCTCCTAGCACGGGGGGTGGACCTCAGGGTTCCACATAGTCGGGTGGTTGTGCTTTATTCCATTGGTTCATTGGCGTCGAGGCTTGTGTGTGAAGAGGTTGTGTCTCTCATGTTTCCAATTTTGCATCTGTATTTGAGGACAAACATTTGTACTACTTGCACCTGGATTTTTGTATCAATGGAGATCATATTGTAAATTGATGTATTAAGGAAAGAGCTTATGTATCATTGAAATTATGTAACTCCTTTTGTAGAATACCCTATTTGTACTTGTAATTATTATTAAAAGGATGATGTATCTATCCAATGATGTAACAAAAGTTGTTAGTTGACTCTTTGACTTATTTGAATAAGTTATGTATGTTGTTGAATATTGTGTTGTATCAATAATGCAGCTATGTAATCCCTAGAGATGTTAGTTTAACTTTATTGTGAATAGTCTATGTTATGTTTTGTTATCGTTTCTTCTATTTTAAAAAAAAACTACCTTTTTATTGCTTTAGTTGAAATTTTCTCTAGGGTTGCATGGCGGGGCATTACATTTGGTATTAGAGCCAAGTTGCAACACTGAGACCTCTGGATTGTTGTTGTTGCTCTAGGTTAAGTGATTTTCTCTTTGTGGTGAGTTGGTAATGGTACCTTCCACCTGTGTGCATTAGTATGACATTAGAAGGTTGATAAGTTTACAGACTTGTTCTTTGACCCTGGAAGAAATAAATTCTTAATGCCTTGTTTTACTTATGTGCCTTCTATGTGTTCTTTCTCCTTCTTTTCTAGAAATGTGATGTTATATCTAGCAATATATCTTTCCTGAATGTTAGTTCTTTTTGTTTTGTCGAGGCTTTGAGTTTCTCTTATGGTCATTGGTGCATTATAAGAAAGAAGCATGGTTACTGTTAGTGCATGTGATTAAGTATTGGAATGATGTTGTCATGTGTGGGGTATCTTTACGTGGATGTTGATAACCTGACATTTATCACCAAGTTGTTCATGACCTCATATGGAAGAATTGTTGTGATTTAAGAAAGTCATCATTTTGTATGCCTGTGTGAGAACCGTGTGCAGGAGATCAAATTGGAGCTTGCGTTGGACCCATAAGCTCATGAATGTGATACTGTAAGTCAATTATAGTTATCAATTATTCTTGTGTGTGACATCATACATGTTTTATGTAAATATCATCTGGCATAAGGAAGTAATTGCATATTTTCATAGCTTAGTAAAAGGAAATTGTACTGTATTAAAGATAGAAGTTGTTTGTATATAAGTAGTAACTGTGTTGCCTTAAATCCTTGTATAAAAGTAGCTTAGATATGAGGATGTAGATAACTTAATTGTCTGTGTGTATGGTGTACGTTCTCTAACACATTTTGGACCTTGTGTCCTTGAGTGTTGTGTAGCGGATACTCCATTTTTGTGGCTAAAATTAGTCACATCATGATGTGAATTTGTTGTGTAATTTGGTTGTTTTGAAAATTTTAACGATTGTTTCATGTGTTGTTGGGGGTTAGCAGTGAATTTTATTTCTTTAATTTTTTTTTATGATAGGAGTGGTCACCAAAACTCTTTCCTTTATACTTGATTTATTGTTGGAAATTGCTGGCACTCTATGACTTAAAGTTGGATTTGATTATTTTCCCACTTGGGTTTGCATTTATTTTTAAAATCTCTATGGTGGCTATTCCGAATGTTTGTTTCTGTTGGCCCCGTTTTGTGTTAAGTATTGTTTCTATCATTTTCATTTTGAACCTCTGATAGTATGTTCAAGGGAGGTCCCCGCAGAGGATTGTACTTTGCATGTTGGTAAATAGTCGAAAACATAGTGGAAATAAGATATGAGATGAATTTTTCCTTGATTATATGTGAATGCAATTCTCAAAATATGTGTGATTAGATATAAGTGGATCACATGATACACCTTAGAGGTAAAGAATTGATGTTCTTCTTGTCTTTATTGAATGATTGTGCCTATTTTATGAACAATTGCTTAATATGGATGCGTATGTAGGCAATAGAAAGTTGCAATACTAATATGTTATGTTTCCACCCTAGTCTGTGACTTCCAGGAGGAAGTCAAGTTTTAGGGGGGGAGGATGTAGTGCCCCTCCATTCTCGCCTTGGATGTGTAGGTGGTTGGGCTAAGGAGCATGAATATGAAGGTAAAATACTCAAAATACTTAGGGTATGATAGACATGTTGATGGTAGGCTCACTGTTATGATACTCATTGATGTTTGACATTGTTGATGTTTATGATTAGTACATTATGCTTTTTATATGATCAGATATGGGTTAATTGATTATGTGGATTAGTTTTATTATGTTTCATGCGATTATCTGACGGTGTGTTATTTAGTTGATTAGTTAATGATGTACTTGTGTATTGTGGATATCTGTGATGTGTCTTGTGAAGGGACAGTGTATTATTACTCAGGTTGAGTACCCTACTATGCTGTGATTTCCTGTCACAGTGTGTTTGATTATATATGTTGTAAACGACACTTTGGTTTCCTATAGGATTGCAGGTACTAAGCATCAACTCCACCTGAATTGGCAGGTCTGAGTGTGCTTTCATGCCAATGGATGTTGTGGAAGGGAGATAACATGAGGTTCCCTAGTTGTTATCATCCTCGATGTTCCGTCAGTTTAGTTGGTTTGGTGTGTAATGCCCCTCATTTTTGGCTTGAGATAGTTGATAGTTTTATACTGTACTTTGATAGTTAGAGACATTTGAGATGTTAGACTTATGTTTTATGTTTACTATGATCATGATGGACTATATTTGACTGGTGTGGTTTTTGAATTATGTTATGAGTTTTATGATGACATTACTGATATTCCAGTTTATGAGGTATTATGACATGTTTAGTAGATGGATAATTGTTTATGTGGAATATTGTTATCATGCTTTATGTGTGATTTGTTGGTATTTGACTTATAGTTAGAGATGTTATGTTATTTTCATGCTTTCGGAGAGGGGGCAGTGTAGTATTGCTCAACCTGAGCACCCTACTATGCTGTGAATCCCTAACTCTCTATGTGTGCCATATATGTGTATGCAACATATTGTTTTGATGCAAGTTTGTAGGTATCAGGCCTCGACTCCACCTGACTTAGAAGGTCTGAGCAGGCCCTTGCCCCAATGGATAACATTGATGGGAGATAACATGGAGTTTCCTTAGGTCCATTTCCGTCTTCAGTTTGTAGTCGTGAGTCTGGATGTCACACGTTGGTCCTTGCCTTAGTTTTGGTCATCATGTGGTATGTAAAGTGATTTTTGAGTTTTGCTCATAAGCCAATGTGTGTCTTGGAAATGCATTAATGAGTTTATTATTATAACAATGTATTAATAAGTTAAGTATTTTGCTTAATCGTATATTATTAAGGAAATTTGGATTATTATTTTAATATAGACTAAATTAATTATTTTAATGTTTTTTTCTCTAAAAAGTGTCCGAGTCATAAGTTTTATTATGGTTAGTTAATATATAGTTATTTATAGAATAATATTGGTGATTAATTTAATGCTGTTAGTTGTCATATATGATTCCAGTTTGGGGAATCTCTATTATAAGTAAAAAATTTAAATTTCTCCGAGGAGTGGGATTCTCAGTAACAGATCCACGATTGTGGTAATTTATGAGTTTAGCTATTTGTTTGAAGGAGAGGAGGGAGAATGGAGAGAGAGAAATTGGTAGGCTTTGGCAACGGGAAACAGGAAGAGTTTGGGGAGGCTGGGTTTTGGGGGCGGTAGCATTGGACAATGACAACAAAATTTAGTGCAAGAGAACTAGGTTCTTTCTTCATCCATGTTATCTCTGAATCGATGAATTTTCTTGTCTGTCAATTACATTACTTGTTTAAATTGGTCCATCTAGCGGTCTTTATTTAAAGATCTTCTTTCTTTTAATTAAAAAAAAATCATGGTATGATATTTGCTCAACTTCTGAGTCGTTGTAGAGATTTGAAGAAATATATGTCCTAGAGCTTTGTCAGATCATGGCATCAACCTACATCATCTTCTACCCATTGCTTGTGTGCCCCTTGACCTAAATGTTCTTCCCAAGCCATTGAATCAATCTAATTCGAGTCAGACTGAGAGCATGATCCTTGCGATATAGTAGAACCTTCATATGGGTTTCTAATCTTTGTAAGATCCTTAATAGATTTAAACATCTCGTGATCAAGGAAACAAATCCCAACACTTGATTCTCTGTTAAAATTTTCACATGACTTATAGTGCTTATCGCATTTGTGAAGTTTTGAATTCTTTTTTTTGTAAAGCTTTCACACTTGCATGCCACAGAGGTCTCTAAGGCTATCTAGTCGCCTTCGCCTACAACCATTTTTTTAGGAGTTTAAGGAATTTCTTTAAATGTATAGAGTCCTCTATTAAATGCCTCTGCATCGAATCATTTTTACCTGTCTATGCATCCATTTTTGCTTGAGGCATTTTGTCGAGCAGTTCGCATGATGTCTTTGTGCTTCTTCATTTTTTTTGCTCGCATCGCTTGCCAAGGCACTGACAACTGTAACGTCTAACAAATATCCCCCTTCCTTTGTGCTTTGATGGATGTCCATACTCTAATCCAAAGCCACCTTTTTGGCATAGGCTGTGAGGATGTTGGCCATTTTGTGTATCTCCTACAAACAGTGCGTTGCATGTGAAGACTTCTCTAGAAAGGAATTTGACAAACAATTCACATGCCTTGTCTATGCTATAACTTTTTGCAAATAAATCAACTGGAGCATTTCCAATTTTTTTAATCAAATGTTGTCATTTCATTTTATTTTGATTTTCACTTAAGTAGGATAAATGCTGGCAGAAAAATTGAATTGGCTTAATATCTGCTAGTTGCAATTCCTTGAAAATTTCTTTCCTCAAACTATTTTGTGTAATACCGTAATCATTAAAATCAATAATAATCCATTTATGTGAACATTACTTGGTCATCGAAGAAGACAATATCCCACAATTCTCACGCTTGGCCTCTATAACCTGTTGATATAACACAGATGAATAAAAGTTTTAAACTTTTTTGTTACCAACTGATGCACTTCGGTTGCTTGGAGTTTCAATTTTATATTGCATTTTGTGTTTCCTTCTTACCTGGCGCCATCCTTACACCTCCAAATAGGGATATTTCTGCAAATTTGGACCCTTATTCTTGAATCTTTGCTTGAATCGGCCGTACAATCCCTCTTGGAGCTTTCTCACCTGAATCTTGTTGCCATTTCTCCTCTCCCAATATGATCTTTTGTCCTCTGCATATCTCTTGTGTAAGCAATGGCATTAGCAAAAGTTTTATAGCTTATAATAGATAAATTACTCAATAAGTATTTTAGAAAGATTCATATATTTATAGCATGTTTAGTAAGAAATCGTGATAGTAGAAGGTTTCTATTTTGAAGTTTAGGATGTTATCCCTTGAACTAATTGTTAGTGGTTTATGCATCTCATTTAATTAGAATTTAGGTAAACTTTATATGCAAGTAGGTGCATGGTATTTTTGTATTATTTCTCCATAAATAACATTTAGCAGATTGGAATGTAATTTAAATTATTGCATTAGATTTATACCCAACCTATTATGGAAAAGATATTAGGAAAATTTAATGATGATATTAGAGTGATAAGTTTCTAAATTTTGTTTGTGTTGAATGATTAGGAAATCAGGTTATTATGATTCAAAATTGTTCAGGGTAAGAAATGTAATGATTTCCTTGCATGGTGAGTTAACTTAGGAATAGAATAAATATGTTTTGGAATAATAATATTATTATCTTATTTGAGTAATTGGCATTAGTATATTCATCGGATCTTATATAGCTATTTTTTTTGTAATTATGCTGTGGAAGATTAGTAGCTTGGAGGATAAGGTATTACAAAGTTTAGGTCCGTGATGTTGATTACTTCATTGTATGAAATCTTGAATTTTGAATAGAGTACTGATGTCTTAGGAAAGTTTATGATTTAACTACAAAGAGATATTTTAAGTCTTTTATTGAATTCATGTTAATTAGTTTAAAAAGTGTTGTAGTAATTGGGTCTTGTATATACATATATTCTTTGATCGTTTATTGCTAATTGTAAACTGATGTGTATCAACGATGCAATTGGGTCATTGTATTTAATTTGGTCTTGAGTCTTGCTGTTATGTTTTGTCTAGCTTAATGTAATGGTGATCATGTTAGTTCTGTGAAAGGTCAAGGTTGTTAAGCGTCATGCTTTGGTTAGTTGTTTATTGGTATTTGTGTTAAAATCTTTTTAGCTCTAGAGGCTTGTTACCTTGAATTCAGTGTAATATTGTGGCAAGGATGTTTTGGTGATGAGTCTTTAGGTGTGAGGTCTTGATGTAGATTGGAAAAGATTGTTGTTTTGAAATTCAAAAATTGTCGATTAAATGTTTTATTTGATTTGGGATTTTGTAATGGACAGGGGAAAGTTTCGTGGTTGAGAGAGTGGATTTAAAATGATCTATATAATGTTTTGGTTTGTGTAAAGTTTGATGCCTTTCAATCCCTTGTCCATGCACATTTTTGGTTTATGGGTGATGGTTAGGGCTTGCTAGTTGTATGTAGGAGAGTGGCTTTCATGGTGGGGCTGGTGCCCAAAGTGGCTGCCTGGAAAACACCATGGAAGTTGTAATCAAGTGATAACTTAATAATTGATCTAGGTGGGTTGGATAGTAATTCACACAACAAGATAAGTATGATGCCTCACCCATGCCTTGAGTGCTTTCACAGACTAAGGATGGGATGAGAAGCCTGGTTGGCAAGGTCGACCTCCTTGTCTCCACGAGAGGATGTGTCAGCTCCGCATGTGTCACCCTATGGGGTCGGTGCCTATAGAGAGATCGCTAGGAAAACCATAGATGGGGGCCAGTTTCTAGTGAGAGATAGCCTGGAAAACCCATGCTAGGACCTTGTGATGACACTCTCCCTACTACAGCTTAGTTACTTCCTCTTTGTTTTGGTTGTTGCCTCTGATGAATTGACTTGTCTTGTTGACTTGACTTGTTTTGATGATTTAACTTGTCTTGATGATCTGAGTTGTCTATGCCAAGTCTGTATCTGTCTTCTTGTATCCCTTGACTCAGTGGAACCTCATTGTTATCTCCTAGCTCGGAGGGGTGGACCTTAGGGTTTCACATGGTTGGGTGGAAGAGCTTAATCCATTGGTTATTCTTGGTCGTCTTGATTCGTGATCACTGCAGTCGTGATTCTAGTTCCAGCTTTGTACTTGCATTCTCAAAGCTGTATTGCACCTTCCAAATTGTAAAATCTTGTTGTATATTGTAAACCGATGTAATCGGTCATCAAGCTTGTAATCTTGTAAATGATCTTATGTAACTATTCATCTCTGCAAATGAATGATGTAAATCCTCTTCTGTTGTATTATAATGTATATCACTTGTATTGTTATAATTTTATGTTTATCTGATGCAGTTATGCTCCCTAGAGGTGTTAGTTGTTCATTTTATTTAATGTTGTTAATAGTGTAATTTTATTTAATGATTAACGCATTTACTTCCTTAAAAAAAAATATTTCTATAAATTTTGCACTTGTTAGTCTAACACTCTAGGGTTGCATGACAGGGCATCACATGGTGCTTGATTGTCAGTCTCTGTCGTTAAATGATTGGTATGTAGTCCCTGAGTTGTTTTGTCGATCTATTGTTTTCATCAAATAGATTATTAATCTATTTTGTAAATAAATAATATTAAGTTTAAAATATATTAAATATTTGTCTATGTTGTTAAATAAATAATGTTAATTTTTGAGGTATAGGAATTAAATTAATAATTTTTAATAGTTAATAATAATAATAATAACAAATAAATTATAAGTATTTAATATTATTTATTTGAAAGATGTTATTTTATATTATTTATTAATTTATTTGAATGTAGTGAGTTGTCGTGAGTGGTAGTTTATTATTTTTGGGAGAATCTCCAATAATGGGAAAATTAATATATTTAATTTTGGGTGTGAGTGGATACCTATAACAGAAAATCTTGGTGTGGGAATTTATTGAATTTGTTTATTTTTATGAAAGGAGGGATATTTGAAAAAAAAAAGGTCTTGCAGAAGAAGTTTTGGGGAGGATTCTGAAGATTGAAGTGGGTATGTCAATATTGTTTGAAATGGGGAATCTCTGTGTATGATACTTTAGTCTGTCTCACTCTCAATACTCTCTAAGTCTTCTCTGCAATGTCATTCAAATTTATAATGTAAGAATTTGACTATGCAAAATAAATGCAATCTTTCAATAGTTTTCTTCTATCAACAACCCTGCATGTTCCATATCTGATAAATAATCCCAACTTTTGCTTGTAACTTGCAATCGTTCCCTCTACTGAGGTGAATGAAAATTTCTTTGTAGCCATTTTCTTCAGTTGAAACTTGAACCTTGCCATACGACCTCCTTGGAAGCATTTGTTTTTGATATTTTGTTCATACACCCCGTTTAGCGCTCCTCAAGTCTAGCAATTTAATATATTCGCCTGAGATATTTTTCCTATGCCCTTGCCTGAATTAATTGCTTGTAGCCATTTTTGCAGGGAGCTTTAAATGACATATGACGTTTTAGCTTTCACTTGATTCTTCCTTCCTTGGAAACCTATTAGAGATAATTTGAGAATTTTGTTGATCTTGTACTTTTTCTTTTTTTTTTCCAGATTTGAATACATTCATACTCCCTAAAAGCATTCTCAATAATAATTATTAAACTACAATTCTTTTTCCCTGTAGACGTCTTGGCTGAAAAAAGATGGATTTATTTAATTATTTCTCTGCAATCTTTCTCCTACATCCCTCATTTGAAGCATTTTAACAAGTAACTTCAATTTCTTCAGATTGCCCTACCTGATAGTACTAAATTCATGAAATCTAATTTATTCTTTCAACCAGATATATATATATATATAAGCAATCCTTCTACTACATTAAATTTTTTTAAAGAAATTCAACAAACTATTAGCATTTATTTACCTTCAGCCAACAATCCATTTTGTGCCCCTTGCTATTAGCATTTATCTCAATCTTGCTAGTAAATCTTCCATTTCTCAATCCATAATGGAATTGCATTAAACTTCTGAGGTGAGTTAGTGCTTATTCTGCAACTCTTAAATTTCAGCATATGGCTTCTCATATTTGCATTCTAATCAATTTCCTCAATCCTCTGAAAAGCTTTCATAATGAATAGAAGTGAATAAATGAATAGGTTTCATAATGAATAGAAGGGAATAAATGAATCTCTCTTTGCATAATTAATTTTAACCTTGATAGAAAATAGGAATAGTAAGTTTTTAGTGAAATAGTAATTAGCTCTTAAAGGTTAGTTGAATAGGAGGTGGAATAGATAGTTTCCTTATTACACTCATGTGTAACTAAATTTTAGATAGGGATATTAGAAAACACTTTTCTTTTAATTTTTTTTTTTAATTGTAAATAATATTGTTTTTTGCATTTAAATAATATCTGTCCCATAAGGAGTAATGTGATGGCATTTATCTTACGAAGTTATTATCTCATAAAAGTAACTCATGTATTACCAATAATTCATTTGGAAGCTATGTAATTATTTATTTATTATTATAACAAAATGGAGTTTCTTACATTCTATCCTTGCTTTTTTTTCATTATTACTTTTATTATTATGCTGTAGCAAGAGATGTTTTATTATTGTCAAGTTTTTTTTTAAAAGAATATAATTTTTTTTCTTTTTTGATTTTCTATTTATTAATAAACTTAAGTTTGTCATTATTTTTAGGAAACACACTTCCTTTATTTTAGGAAGAGTAAGTTATATTTTTGGAAGGGGAATCTTAGATATTTTTAAGTAAAATATATATATATATATATCTTCTTTTATATGTTTTGAATCTTTACTTATTATTAAAATGTATTTTTAGGGAATAGATGTCTAAATTGTAAAATATTTAATTGTTGGTTGATTAGAGATTTTTAACCAAAATATTTAGTTAAGCTCAGTTTCCATTATTATTATTCAATTCTATTTAATTTAGTGTAAATGGGTGTATCATTATTATTGAAATAGTCATAAATGGTCAAGAAAGTATTATTTAATTGGAAATTTTGTAGTTAAAAATGATTTTTATATTTCTATGTTCTGTGAAGACTATGTATTTAATATCCTTTGAGCTTGATTGTAAATATAGTATTATGATGGTTATTTCATTAGAATGTAGTAAAATCTAGATATTAGGATTTAATCTAGTTCAAATAGAGTATAAATATGATACTTAATTGTTAATTAAAATTAGTAAATTTATTATTAGAGAAGTAGGATAATAGGTATTTAGTCATGTTACCTATTTATAAAGAAAATATTTATTCATTAAGAATTTGCACTAGAATATTTATTAACTTAAATCTTAGTTAAATGTTGTAATGATGATATTCTGAAAAGATCATTAGTTTTGTTTAAAAATAGGATAAGGGATAAAATAGTTCCTTATAATTGTTGTTGTATTAATGTAATTTGTCATCATGTTAATCTAATGTTGTTTAACTATTATTCTTTCATGATTATGTCTTTAGTTTAGGAATTCCTCTCATTTAGTGTCTTTTCAAATTATGGGTATTGTAAATTCTATCAGTAGTTCATATTGTCGAAAATACAAGCCTATAGAAGTAAGTAGGAATGATTTAGAAATGAGTTGTAATGTTTGTATTAATATTTACATTTTAGTGGTTTGCTCCAGAGGCTTAGGGTGCTTTTGATCCTTTATGTTTGGTTTATACAATTATTTTGAATAGAAATCACAAAGTTATCTAGAATTTTAATAAGACCCACATCAGTGTAGAAAGAGGTTTAGTCTAATAATGGGTAGTATCTTGTTTGACTGAATTTTCTGTTATAGAATAATTGGTAACCCTTTCAAGTTATTATTATTCTACATTATTGGGATAGAGTTACCTTATGTTGTTAGATGATTGATCATGCTTGGAATAATGTTACATTCTTTAAGACCATTATTAGTGCATCAGATCATATGTTACATTTGTGGTTTTATTATTGAATTATGGATCTTGGTTTATGATGTGCTTTGGAAAGTATGTGATGTATGACCATTGCGTTTTAATGGTGTCATGTGTTTGTGTTATTTGGGGAAAGTAGTTTCCAGAGGCCTAAGAGGGTGTGATTATGTGGGGGTTGGCTATGTGTGCATCTTGTGAGTCAAATGAAATGCATTCTTGAAATATGGTTTATTATTCATGTTGGAATGACACATGTGCAAGATGGAGAATGCCTTGCTTAGTGTACTTATTCGTGTGATTATGACGAGCATGCAAGATGGAAATGCCTTGCTTGTGTAATGTGAAATG
This sequence comes from Cunninghamia lanceolata, assembly GCA_027924645.1. Taxonomy (NCBI): domain Eukaryota; kingdom Viridiplantae; phylum Streptophyta; class Pinopsida; order Cupressales; family Cupressaceae; genus Cunninghamia; species Cunninghamia lanceolata. The sequence continues at coordinate 26,317,803 of BSBN01000213.1, read as the reverse complement.
ATGTATATTTTGAAGAATGTGATAGTTCATGCTTGGTTTATGGTATGGGTTGTGAGAATCTAGATGTAGTGAAGGGGGAGTGGCTTCTAATGTGGGGCTAGTACCCAAAGTGGCTAGCCAGGGTAACCCATTGGGAGTTTTGTAATCAAGTGATAACCTAATAAATCTAGGGGTTGTGTAGTTTTCACACTAATTAAGATAATTGGATTCCTCACCCATAGCTGTAGTGCTCGTTCAGGCTAAGGATGGGATGAGAAGGCCTGGTTGGCAAGATCAACTTCCTTGTCCTCATGAAAGGAATGTTGGTTCCGCATGTGTCACTCTATGGGGTCGGCGTTTAGTAAGAGACTGTCAGGGTAACCATAGATGGGGGCTGGCACCTAGCGAGAGACTGTCAGGGTAACCCAAGGATGGGGGCCAGCGTCTAGCTAGAGACTGTCAGGGTAACCCATGTTAGGACCATGTGATGACACTCATCCCTACTGCAGTCTAGCATTCCCTAATTATTTTTCTCCATTCATTATGTGATTGCCTCTGGAAGTGTTGTTGAGTTATTTGTGATAGTTACCAATGTTGTGATGGAGTCATGTGTAGTTCTTGTTCCTTTTAGACTACTATCTACCTGTTTGTCTATTGTCATGGGACCTCATTGTTATCTCCTAGCATGGGGGGTGGACCTTGGGGCTCCACATGGTTGGGTGGTTGTGCTTTACTCCATTGGTTCATTGGCATCGAGGCTCGTGTGTGAAGAGGTTATGTCTCTCATGTTTCTAGTTTTGCATCTGTATCTGAGGACAAACATTTGTACTACTTGCACCTGGATTTTTGTATCAATGGATATCATATTGTAAATTGATGTATTTAGGAAAGAGCTTATGTATCATTGAAATTATGTAACTCCTTTTGTAGAATACCCTATTTGTACTTGTAATTATTATTAAAAGGATGATGTAACAAAAGTTGTTAGTTGACTCTTTGACTTATTTGAATAAGTTATGTATGTTGTTGAATATTGTGTTTTATCAATAATGCAGCTATGTAATCCCTATAGATGTTAGTTTAACTTTATTGTGAATAGTCTGTGTTGTGTTTTGTTATCATTTCTTCTATTTAAAAAAAATGCCTTTTTGTTGCTTTAGTTGAACTTTTCTCTAAGGTTGCATGGCGGGGCATTACAAAGAGGGGGGGAGGATAGAGAGATAAAGGGAGACTAGATGGAGATATAGAGTGGGGGAGATACATATAAACAGAGAGAGGGAGAGAGAGAGAGAGAGTAGATAGAGATATAGAGGGGGTGATAGAGAGAGTGAGAGATAGAGAGGGAGCTAATAAGTGAGTGAGAGAGAGGGGGGAGAGAGGGAGAGGGAGAGGGAGAGAGATGGAGAGGGATGGAGGGAGAGATAAAAAGAGAGGGAGGATAGATAGATAGAGGGAGAATAGATAGAGATATAGAGAGGGGTATAGAGAGAGAGAGAGATTTTAGTGCTTTAGTGTTGATGTTTAGGGTTTTGGGTTCATATTTATGGAACTTAGATTTCAATATTGAGGAAGAGGAAGGTAATGAGAGGTTGGGAGAGATAATGAGAGAATGAGAGAGAGAGAGAGAGCACATGGGTGTAGAGATAAAGAGATAGAGAGGGAGAGGGGGAGATAAAGAGAGGAGATATCAGTTTGGTGAAGATCTCTCTCTCTCTCTCTCTATATATATATATATCCCCTCTCTATCTCTTTCTCTATCTCTTTCTCTCAATATTCCCCTCTATCTATCTCTCCCTCTCTCCCCCATCTCTATCTCCCTCCTTCCCTCTCTATCTCCTCTTCTCTTCCTCTATATCTCTAAATGCTCTCTCTCTCTCTCTCTCAATTTCCCCTCTCTATCTCTCTATCACTCCCTCTCTATCTCTATCTATCATTCTCTATCTCTATCTCTATCTCTATCTATCTATATCTCCCTCTCTATCTCCCCACCTCTCTCTCTCTCTCTATCTCTCCCTCTACCTATATCTCTCAATCCCCCTCTCTATCCCTCTCTATCTCTCCCTCTGTCTATTTGTATCTCTCAATCTCTCCCAGTCTATATCTATCCACTCTCTCTCACTTCCCCTAACTATCTATCTATCTCTCCCTCTCTCTATATATCTTTCTATCGCTATCTCTCCCTATCTATCTCCATCTCTCCCTCTCCCTCTCCCTCTCCCTCTCCCTCTATTTGTCTCTATCTCTCCCTCTCTCTATCTGTCATTCTCTCTCCCTATCTCTCCTTGTCTCTCTCCCCCTCTCTATGTCTTTATTTGTTTATCTCCCCCTTTCTCTATTGATTTTTTTTTATGCTTTGTTGACTATATAATGAAACAATATACATAATTTATGCACATTTATAAGTAATAATAATAAAAATCTAAGTCAAAGAAATTGATTTACAATGTAGCGAAAACAATAATATCAATTGAGTGTGAATAAAGTTAAAATTCCAACCAAATATCTAAGTCAAACCTTTAAATTCTAAACAAAAATCATGTTTTATATAACATAAAATGCAATCACATTATGGCTTGGTATTTTCCAAGCCTAAGTGTGATTGCACTATGGCTATTTAAACATAATGTGACTACGTTATTGTTGAAATTACTGACTTGGCCACTTTTTTGTTCCCCTATGTCAATGATAAGTAGGAGATAATCATTTAAGAACATAGAATAAATGACTATAAGATGCCTCCATTGTTTTCCCCAATGGTGAGGCAACATGAGCTATAACCTATCAATATAAATCATGTAAACATAGTGAAACATGTGATGTGAAATGTAAACAATATCAGTACCAACATGTAAATAGCAATAGAGAAATATATCTGCTAAGATTTGAGCATGAAGGCATGTGAGAGATGCATGACAAAGTCTCCTAGTATGGAAGGTATGGCAATGAATAGTAAATATAGGTGGAGAGGTAAAATAGATATCAATTGATATAATGAACTAAGGACTCTCAACACTCTATACCCTTGTAACATTGTAAAGTCTTGTAAGTATCATTAAATCAATAAGCAATTTTCAATTGTGACAATGAGAGGATCTAAAAATATATTTAGTCAAGAAAAGGTCATGTCAAAACTATATACCAATAGTGGTTATGATCGTGAAACGTCCTCTATGAAAATAATCAATGAGTGTATTAGTCATTTGTAACCATACAACAAAAAATTTATTTAAAAAACCACTATAATAAATGCACAACTACAAAATATTTGAAAATGTGTCTATGTTACCTATCAACCAAAAATATAAAGTCATTATGAATAGTGATATTGTGTGTCAAGTACACATGATTAGGGTAATAATTGGTATAGAAGGGAATACTCTAAGATTACTATATATAGAAGGGTAAAAGGTGAAAAGGACCATTCATTTTTACCATCACTTATGACAGAGGGCTTTCTATAATAAAGTCATGGTGCACCATAGAGGATAGATTCCTATCTAGGTTAAAAGAGTATAAGCATGCATAGATGTCAAGAGGTGCCAAAGTAGGTAACCATCATTTTTTACCTAATCTTTCAAAAAAAAAATCATGAAATTTGCTCAAAATGTTGTAAATATAGTGCAAAGAATGTTTTTTATTATTTTCTTGTAACCCGTGGAACTAAACCAATGCATGTGGATGTGAACCCATCTACATAGGATTGAGCAAGTATCCATGGAAATATCTAAGTAACATGTGTGGAAATGATTTGTGCATATGAACCAATCCATGGAAATGAGTTGAAAGATAACGTGTCAAAATTTGAATTTTTTGATCATTTATTACCAATTTTATCTTGTGATATGGTACCAACAATAATCTAATTTTGTTTCTGGGTGCATAATGAGTTATAGATCAAGTAGTGGCCACACAACTATTAGATATAGAACTTAAGACTTCTATAGCCCACTAACACAGACATAGTGATGTTAGATCATGTTAGATAAGGTAGATGATGCATCCTCTAACCTTGAACTATGATGTTCATATGCTCACTGTTTGAGCAGAGAAATGATAATCAGATAGAAACACATTTTATTTACCTACAAGAGATATTATAGTGACACTCAAGGATGTACAAGTATCACATGATTGCCAATACAAGGGAGATAGGTTAGAGTATATGGCCATACCACCTTACAATAGGATAGGAATTTATAATGGTATTGCATAGCAAAGGAGGATTATACCTAGAGTGGTGTATAATTTTTTGATATATTGTTGGGAGATGCATTGAGAAGATGCAAGTGGCCACCGATGATTATAGGTGTTTTAGTCTTGCTAGACAATAAGGGCTCAACGATATCATATGACCTCATAGATTTTTTGCAGGATGTAGAGGAGCATCAAAGATTATATTCATGAGAGATGTGCATGTTCACATAATTATATGATGACCTCCATATATTTGTGGACTACAATAGGAAAGGGCTTAGAGAAACAACATTACTACAAAGAAACACTTATTAGTACATTAGGATCCCTTGGCTACCAGAGATACTGGTGGATATAAATGAGGGACGTCTCTACCATTATGCTTGGATATTAGCAAGTTAAGGATATAGAGATAGGACCACCCTCCTTGGATAGAGGAGGATATTTTATTGGTTGGGTCCATAAGACATCACATGGAAGCCCTTTAGGGGTCTTAGATAAGATGAAAATGAAAGATTTTAGATAGGTCACATTAGGAGATCACGTTGGTTCATTAGGAAGCAAACCTTTTTTGAATAGAGATGTTTCATTAGGAGAGATTACTTTTATGGTTTGGTATACAAAAATCTCAACCTCCTACACCTCCATTAAATAGGAAGCACCAAAGGTCACTTGTTAGACCAAGGGAGGTGGTTGTGCCACTATTCTCTTATCAAATTTGCATAGATGATTATGAGATTGACGAGACCATAGAGGTGGTTGATGGGGATGATTCAAGAACATGAAATGAGTGGAAACATATGTAGATCATTTTATCCATTAGATGCACCCATGGCATAAGAGGCAAGAGGGGTGAGTGAGGAATTGTTGTTCTCAAAATCAGCTATGCTCATTTTTGTAGACAACCCCTACGAAACTTGTCCGTTTCATAGCCTACACTCTAAGTTTGTAAATTGAGACAAGTACTCTTGGCCTCATGTGAAGTCATCTGACATCCTAGAATAGTTTACAACATTCCCTTAAGTCAATTCCTTGAAATTTGTGCAAAGTGATTAGGTTGCAAACTGATCAAAATATCAATTTTGATCATTTTATGGTGTTAGCAAGTTTTTGAAACTTCATGTGCAATAGCGGTCAAAATTGCCGCTCTTGCATATCCTTGTTACCTCCTATGTGCGATGTCAATCAAAATGACCACTCATTCATACTTATCTTGTTTCTTTGTTAATGCAAAGGCGGTTAAATCCGCCGCTCATGCATGTCTTTTGTCAGATTTCACATATGTAAAAGCAGTCTTTCCAGCTGACAAAGCATGATCCTGCAAAATCCATGAACTTGAAGTCAGCATTATCATGCCATGTTTAATGCATAGCTTTAAAGTCTTTTTAAAGCATTTTATTTCCATTTTATTTTTCTTATTGTTTGATTTTGAGTCTTCCAACTAGATTGATGTCTTCTTCATGCTATTTTGCTTCACAAAGCTCATGTAAACTTCTGATCTAGCTGCATTTCTTGCTTTCGTGACTGCGCTTAGGGTTTCATTTTTTGACCAGGTAGGTTTTTGTTTTATTTCTTCTTTGTGTTTCAAGTTTTTGTTAATGATAAATGGTGTTCTTTTTGTTGATCAAAATCATCCTCTGTTTCTTTTTAAAAATCTAGTTTTATTTTGAATTCATATGTTTTGTTTCTTTTTAAAACCCCAGTTCTTAATAGTTTTGGGTTTTGAGTAGGTTTTCATTTTGTTGAAGATTTTATAGCCTTACGAGAATTTAGGTTTTCATTATACATGTGTGTAGTCGGTATTTTCTGCCGATGGTGTCTTAGAAATATTTTCCGTTGTATGTATGGTCGGTGAAATGACCGACATCTACACCTTACTTTTGGACTACCACATAACGTGTAAAAGCGGCCGAAACTCCCGCTATTGCATGTTTGACTTGGAGTTTTAGGAGCACCTGTATAAGCGGTCCTTTCGACTGACTCTACACAAGCTTTTCCTCCGATATGTATTAGCGGGCCATTTTGTCGCTTGTGCATACATATCAAGCTTGCTTATTCCCATGTAAGGGCGGTAAAAACCACTGCCCTTACACATCATGTATTACCCCCAATATGCAATGGCGGTAGAAAGTTTCGCTTTCACAGATAACTTGAAGTTTCAAAAGCATATGCCTTAGTGGTTATCCTGACTGACTTCGCATTAAAACTTGCTTGTTCCATCACATGTAAGGGTGACAAATTTTGCCGCCCCTACATCAAACATTTTCTTAGAACATATGCAATGGCGGCAAATTTCACCGACCTTGCACATACTTCAAAGTTTTTCCAACATGCAGGGTCGGCAAAATTTGCCGCCCTGACACTTGCAATACATCCCTCTAATGCAAGGGCTACTCTCTCAATTTTCTAACTTTAAGAGATTTTCAACTTTGCTTTCCTAAGCCCGGTTTCCTTGGTTTTTTCAACCTGCTTGCGCTCTAGTCCTTTCAAGCGTATCCCCATAGTCGTGATCGTCGACATGCAATTTTCTCATATTACCAGTATTTCCCCTAATTGCATGATCATGGCTTTTTGTTGCAGTTTCTCCTATGGATTTTCTCTCTCCATCGACATCCTTCTGGTGTTAGCTTTTTCAGATGACTAAGTTGTCTCCAAAGAAGTCGAAAGCAATGAAGTATAAATATCAGGGTGTTTTTCCAATCACCTCAGTTACTTCTAATGTTGATGACATTCGGGATACAAAGATTGGCCATGTAGACATGGCTGAGTTTGTGGAAAGAACCAAGTCTAATAATCCTAGTTCTGCAATGAAGAAGATTGTTGATAGAAACATTCATTTGGTGTCATCTTTCCTGGTGGCAGCTCATAATACTGAGTTTGTTCTTCAATGCACTCAGTTCTACAACAGAGACACTAGGGTAGTGGTGGATACAAATGGCAATGTGATAATCAGATTGGATCCATAATTCATTGATAAGGTTTTCATGTGTCGTGCTGTTACAGAAGTTATAATACTAGATTTTGTTGAAGCTCAAAGAGAATATGACAAAAATTCTGAGAAGGCTAAGAAGATAATCAACACCAAATGGCTTAAGACTTCAAGGTCAAACTTATCCAGGTGGCCAAGGAGTTTTCCCAGAAGTGATTTATCGAAGAAGTTGGTGATCTCATAACTCTTCTTAGCAGGATAAGGGGGTTGGCTTCTTCCTCACTTTTTCATGAGTGGATGTACCCTTTTATCAAGGTTATATTTCAAGGAAAACAAGCCATCTTTTGGGGTGAGCAAATCAGAATTGCTCTGCATGAGCAATTGACTAAGGTATCCACTACTTTCAAATTCTATATGACTTTTTACCTTGTGTATATAGCAGCCTCCATGAGGATCTTTCTGGGTTTGACATCCGAAGGAGATAGGAGAGTGGTTCCTTTATATCAGTACTATCCTCAACTGACATTGAAAGGTTCTATTCACCACTTTAGGAGGGTAAATGATGCTTTCTTCACAGTGTCCTTGTGTCTTTTTGACCCTCAGTTGGAGCAAAGAAGAGTTTCAGATGAAGCCTGGTCAGTGGTGAATGATTATGGATGCATGTTCTTACAATTTCCTACTTTCTCATATTTAAGGGTTGGATTTTTCCAAGGTTATCCTTATATGTTACCAAGGTTTCCTTCAGATAAACTTGTTCTAATGGAATTATGTAGACAAATGATTGTCATACATAATAAACAAATGAAACTCAAGAAACTAGGATTCAGATTTCCAATTGAAGTTGGCAGGTTTTCAGTATCAACTGCTGCAAAGGCTAGAGCCATGGAAACTGAAATGTAGCTAGTGACCATGAAACAGTTCAAATGAAGACCAAGGTTTGATTATAGGGGTGTAAAAGACAAGATCAAGAGGAAGACCCAGTTTCATGAACCAAAGGTTGAAGACATCTAGGTGGACTTGAGGACAGAGGAAGATATCAGAAAATTGGACTATAGTAGGTTATCTCTAGAACAAATTGAGTATCTAGGATTGGTTGATATTCCTGAAGACCTAGTGGATGATGAAGAGTTGATTGATTCTAGATATAACGCTAAACAGGTTGCTGGTTCACCTCTTCCTCCTATCCAATGGTCTAAAAAAGAATTAACTTCTCTAAGGAAAAGGTTTGAACCTATATTGGCTAACACCAACAAGTGGTTAGCAGGTAAGGGAATTGCTTTGAAAGAATTCCTTATGGGATCAGAGACTAAAATCCAAGAACAAACAGGTAAGAAGGTGGAGAATAGGATGAAGAATAAGAGTGACATTCCCTCTTCCTCCAAACCACATAAACCCAAGATCAAATTTGTGACAAAGAAGTCAAAGGTTGTAGAGAAAGAATCTAAGGTAGAAGATATGGAAATTGAGAAACAAAATACTGATGAGCCAGCTACTGAGGAAATGGAGGTTGAAAATAGATCAATAGAAGGATAACGAGATGAAGTTGTGTCTTCATAGGAGAATGTACAACAGGAAATGGGAGTCTCTTCTCCTTTGTCTGACATACCTATTTCAATTCCCTGTTTGTTTCACCTATTGACATCCCATCTTCTCAATCTCCATCACCTTCAAAAATAATTTTTGATAATCCTCAAACTGCTTTTGATAATGTTCTTCATTCTTCTAAGTCTATTCCTAGTCTGTCCTCCTCATCTTTTGATATTGGAGATTCTTCGATATTTGATCACTTTGTAATGGGTTTTGAACAAGTTTCTAATGTGAATGTGTCAGCTGCAGTGTTTACTAATACTCCACCTATTGTTTCTACTTCCAATGCCAGTGCAGTTCCAATAACACCAACAATGGAAACAGACCCTAATGTGAGTACTTTTGTGTTTCCTCCATGGTTGTCAGCATATACACCTAAAAGAAAGAAACAAGCCATCTCTCCAAATGACTTTGATTTTAGTAAGCTGGTACCTACTAAGGCTAAGACCCCAAAGAAGCCAAAACATCTCTCAAGAATGCTAGGAGACAAAGGGCACAAATTTGTGGAGATTGCAAGGCCCCCACAGGATGCCACCATAAAAAAATTTAGTATGAATGATTACTCTATTTATAGGGTTGAGTTGGGCAAAATAACACATGAAAGTGCAAAGATTGACATGCAGTCAACAATTGATATTCTAATTCAGAAGTTTGACAAAGAAAAAGAGATGAAGGATCATTATAAAGCAATGGTAGAACAATTGACTACAGTGGTAAGGAAGATTACTTTGAATTCAGAATCAATGACTCCTAAGGTCGTTTCTGTAGAAGATCCTATCATCTAGAAAGCTAAAAAGACTCATCTTAAGGGGAAAGTGCTTGAAGAATATTTGGAAAGGATGCACACACAAGGAATCTCTCTTCTTAGAAAGCTAGCTAAGAAAACAAGCAAAATGGCAAAAATCAGGGCAGAACTTGATGATTTGATTGATGTTATTTCTCGGGATATTGAGCGTTTAGAACAGAATCATGATAAGTGGGTAGAGATGAGGAAGCTAAAAATAAGTGCTTTGATATCAATTGGTGTCATTCCAAATAGGGATTCATATACTGAGACTATGGAGGCATTGACATATCAGAGCCGTGTGTTGAAAGATCAGATCAATGACCTAGAAACTGCAAGGAAGCTGAATGACCAAAGTGATGTTAGTCTCTTGCACAAGTTGGAGGAGTTGCCATGCAATTTGGTGTCACAAGATAATCAATTTCTTTCTGCAGAAGAGATGATCTAGGAATTTGAGAATATGTTTCAGAAGGAGTTTAAGGACAAAACATTTTCAGTCGCCTCTGTGGATAATATTCTCGACAATCAGTGAACTTTGGATAATCTAAAGGCCAAGTTAACTAGCCATGCAAAATCAATTACCACGGTCAGAGATGCCATAGTCAGAGCTCGTATGATTTTCAAGAACACAGTTAGTTCGGACAATCTTGTGATGCAAGCAACGTTCACTATGTATGATTGCCACATGAAGAAAGAAGGCAGTGCAAGTTGAAGCAGCTTTTTCATTACTTAGTTTATTTTCTACTTTTCAGATGTACTTTTGAAATAATTTTGGACATATTTACATGTACTTTTCTCATATGTAATTACATGTAAAAATGTAGGAAGTCCCAAATCAAAAAGGACTCCTTTGTTGAATAAGTCATATTTAATTTTTTTCTTTTCTATTTTTGCTCTCGGTTTCTCTTATAAATAAAGAGGACCACCATTGTAATTTTTATATTTTAGTTATTGAAGCGAAACTCTGCCAAATTGAAGAGCATTTTGAGACTTTGTGTTCAAATTGTAAATCATATTTTATCAAGTGAATAGAAAAGCAAGCGATCTTTCAATCTTTGCATTGGAATAACTTGTGGAGTATTGGAAATTGTTCTTATGTCCTTTTCCTTATACTATCTTATCTACTTGATCAAATAGTAGTGTGAGTGTGAATAATTTGGGAGATGTTCTAAAGATAATTTTGGAGACTTTGTGCTACAACAATTATCTTTAGCTTGAGATTTTATGTTTTGAAGTAAAGGATATTGGAAAGACTTTGAGCTACTATTATCTTTTGTGATCGTATTTTTGTTGTAGTATTCGGTGAAGACTTTGACCTGCATCTTATCCTACTTAATTGTAAATTAGTAAAAGAAGCAACTATAGACTTTGTGCTCTCATGGGTTTCTAGGTTATTTCAAGTTGTATTGTGAAAGTACTCTTTTATATTGTAAACATCATTTCTGAAAAAAGAGAAATGGATGATATGGTTTCACCATCAAATTAGTTCTTAGTGTAAATAAGTTTGCAATAGTTAACAGGGAACCTCCCCTTGCTAAGAGGAGAGATTTATCTCATTACACTATGGTTGATATAACCATTTTGTCTTCAGTTAGTTGAAGACAAAATATTCACCCAACAATTTTTGGCAACTCTACTGGGGAAGGAATGCGCAACTTGAAGCCTCACGCTCTGAGTTGAAGCATTACAGTTCTTTTCCATTGTTTCTAGACTTTTCAAAATTTTGTTGAGTACATTACATTATGGTAGATTCATGGTATACAAGAAGCAAGAGAGCTCAAGGTATTATTGATCCTGTATTTGAGTTGATGCAGAAAAATAACTTTGGTCTTTTGCCTCCACGACCTCAACTTTAGAGAACTAGGAGTTTTCCTCTTACTAATGCCAGGTCTCCAATACCAAGTGAAGCTTCTAGTTCTAGTACTAATAGAGTTTTGTTTGTTCCTATTCCACAGAGGTTTGTTATCCCACCCTTTAATCAGTGCACCATGGCAGCTCAAGGCCCTTGGGGTAACACTTTTGGTCCTTTGAATTTAACTCCACCATTGCATGAACTACCTCGTAGTTTGAGGAAGAATTTTCCTAAGTTCTATGGCAATGGGAAAGTCCACCCGAATGAACACATTGCAACTTTCTACATAGCTTGTGATGTATTAGGTGTGGAACATGAAGATGTAGCATTAAGACTTTTTGTGGAAACACTGCAAGGTGTTGCTGTAGATTGGTTTTACCATCTTCAAGCTCAAACTATAACAAGTTGGAACACTCTCAAGACCAAGTTTGAAGCCAGGTTCAAACCTGTGGAAGATGCACATGCCTTGTTAGCATAGCTAACACAGATGAAGAAAGAGCCACATGAACCCATGCGAGACTTCATCGCTAAGTTCAATAAGCTGACAAATAGGATTCCTACAACTGCTCAGCCAATAGCGGAGAATCTTAAGTGTTTCTTTATCGATACTCAGCTTCCCGAGGTGAGCTTTCTGCTAAGGTGAGCTAGCCCTGGAAATCTTCCCACAGCTCAAATTTTGGCTACTGAAGTTGAAGATGATCTTATCCTTGCGAGTAAGATAAGAAGAGATTCCAATAGGAATAGAGGTCAATCCTCTACTGATAATCCTTCCACAAGCACCACAGATTCTATGGTGCAAAAGTTAGCAAATGAGTTGCTAGCTTTGAAAAGGCAAATGTCACAAGGTATTTTTGCCCTTCCTTCTTATAGGGATATACCAAGGAGGATATTTCCTAACAATTCATATTAAGGCAATGCTGCCAAAAATCAAGGGCAACATAATCGTCTTCCACCCACACAAGGGAAGCTCACCATTGAAGCAGCGCCGGTCAACTTAGCAGTTGGCTATTATGAAGTAGAACATGACCATTCTTTCCAACCTGAGTTGGACCAAGAGAATGATGCTAATCTTTTTACAAAAGGAGAAGAAGAATTAGCTGGCGACTCTACCATTGGCTTTTTGAATTACCAAGATGAAGCTGAAAAAGAAGGAGAAGTATATGATGGGGCATATGTTATTTTTACTAGGTCTCAGAATCGGTCAAATTAGCAAGTTGATAAAGGAAAGGCAAGAGAGGATCCTTAGCCAGTGATCTCAATTGCCAAATGGGGAACTCCATTGCCTTTTCAGTCGAAGGACCCGGTTGGCAATAAGCAAGTAAGTACATCTAACAATCTTGTATCTTCTACTTCTGTCCCTCAGACCAGTACTACCCCTAATAAAACCCAGAATGATGGATTTCCTTCCTCTATCCCTAGTTCATTTCAGCTATTTGATATAATAGATCATGCTAGGAAGACCAAAATCCAAATGTCTGAGGTTGAGTATTTACAAGCTAATCCCGAACAGTTTGATAGGTTAGCTAAATACGTCAAAAACAAGACTGTCCCTACAGGAAAAGACCTTCCAAAAGTTTCCCATGATTCCTCAAAGAACAAATCCACCCAAAATAATCTTGTCACTACTCCCCTTGTTGCCCCAAGAAAAATAGAACCTTTCTATGTTTCTCTATTGGTAAATGGTCATGAGTTGAGTAATTGCATAATAGATTCTAGGGCCTCCAATAATGTCATGCTTACCAAAGTGGCGGATGCCCTTGGCCTCACCTTAACTAAGACCTTTGGGATATGTTTCTCCATGGAAAATACGCAAGTGCCATTGTTGGGCCAAATCAAAGATGCCCAATTTGCATTTGCAGCCTTTCCAAACAAGAGGATTAAGATGATCGTCCTAGCGGCTGATGTTCCAGCCTCTTATGTCATTTTGCTCACGTAATTTTGTAAAGATGTGGGTGGAGAACTGAACATGGACCTATCCGAAGCAAGGATACCTGTTAAAGGCATCATGCACAAGTTGCTTCCTGAGAAAGAAGCAAAGTATATTGTTACCCAAACAACAAATCCCAAAGCCCAAATTTTGTTTGAGTCCTCGAGAATGGGTAATTATTTCTTGTCTACTAAAGATACTTCTAGTTCATTAGACGAGTGCTTCAACATTTCAGATGCAAAATCAGAGGATATTTCTAGTAAATCAGATGAAAGTTTAGATGAGAGCATAATGATGCCGGAATCTTCTCTTTCTGATGAAGAAGAATCTACTAGTAACAGAAACATCAAAGTAAGAAATTCAAATGATGTTTGGGTTTTAGAATTTGATGGTAGTTGTTCCTCTACCAGTTCTGAAGCCAGAATTGTTTTGATATCTCCACAAGGTGATATCTTCCCTTTCTCATACAAGCTGCAATTTGACAATACCAATAACACCGCCGAATACAAGTCATTGTTGCTCGGATTGGAGGCTGCTCATGCTAAAGGTGTTAAGAATCTTCATGCTCAAGGAGACGCTGAATTAGTTGTTTTCCAAGTCAGAAATTTATATCAGACAAAAAATGAAAGGTTGAGGCATTACCGCAACTGTGTTTGGGATTGCATCGAAGGTTTTGATGCTTTTGACATTTCTGCAGTATCGAGAGAGTTTAATGATTGCGTTGATTCATTAGTTGTCTCTGCCACCCTCATGGTTCCCCATAAAGACTTCAAAGGTAAAAAGTACACAATTGTGTTGGTTTTCTAACCAAGTGTACCAGATAATGCTGACCATTGGCAGGTGTTCAATGGTGATAATCAAATCATAGCTTTCTTGGAAAAGATGGATAGCTTTGATGAGCTCTATTTTGAAGGTAGTGAATCTCCACCACGGGAATACATTTCTGAAGTAGATTCACAAACTGGTGAAGAGTTTCTTCAACTAAAAGGGAATAAGATTCCAAAAGGTTTGGTTTCCCTAGAAAATCTATTTGATAAGCATGACAGATACATTAAATAGCAGCAACAACTTGATTCAAGTTCATCTATGGAATTTGAACAAGTAAATTTAAGTTATGAGGCAGGTCCCAAAATGGTCAATATTGGGAAGTGTTGCACTGCCGATGAGAAATTCAAATTCATTACACTCCTTTGCCAATACATTGATGTCTTGGCGTATTCTTATAATGACCTGAAGTCTTTCAGGTCTGAGGAGATTCAGCATGAAATTCCTCTCAAGGTTGGGTCATTGCCTCACAAGCAGAAACAGAAGCAATATAATACCAAAATATCAGGTACTTTTCTTTCTAAGATTGAAAAAATGTTGAATGCAAGAATAATCTTTTCGATTCATCTTTCTACCTAGATCGCGAATATTGTTCCTATAAGAAAGAAGAACAGAGAAATCCGTATTTGCGTTGATTTCAGGAATCTCAACTAGTCTTCTCTAAAGGATAACTACCCCCTACCCATCATGGACCAAGTGTTGCAAACTATAACTGGTTTGGAAATGTTATCTATGTTAGACAGTTTTTCAGGATATAATCAAGTAGAGGTCAATGAAGCAGATCAATACAAGACTACTTTCACAACACCTTGGGGTACATTTGCATATCGCAGGATGTCGTTTGGTTTAATCAATGTTGGTGCTACTTTTCAGAGAGCAATGGACCTCGCTTTTAGAGATGAAATGGGGAAATTCATTGTGGTATATCTTGATGATTTGACTATTTTCTCCAAACAACGTCATGATCATGCGTATCATTTGCGACAGGTGTTGGAAAGATGTCAACAAAATGATATTTCTCTTAACCCTAAGAAATGAGTTTTCAGGGTTACAAAAGGTAAACTTCTTGGTCACATTGTGTCCTGAGAAAGCACTAAAATTGACTCAGAAAGAGTCAAGTGCATCTAAAGTCTTACTTTGCCTTCTAGTAAGACTACAGTTCACTCTTTCTTTGGAAAGGTAAATTTTATGCGGAGATTCATTCTAGAATTCGTGGAGAAAACCCGTCACATTGTCAACATGATGAAGGGTAAGACTACTTTTCGTTGGAGTGAGGAAGGTAAAGAAGCATTTGAGGACATCAAGAGGGCCATAGCTCATGCTCAGGTTCTAGTTTGTCCTAATTATACCAAGGATTTCATAGTATACAGTTATGCTTCCGAGCATACACTTTCAGCCATTCTTGTTCAGCAGAATGAAGAAGGTGTGGAATCTCCCATTTCATTTGTGAGTTGTCTTCCGAAGGCTCATGAATTGAAATATTCAAATATGGAGAAACATGCTTATGTCATGGTCAAGGTGGTAAAGCATTTCCAGTTTTATATTTTGAATTCACATACTATTGTTTTGGTGCCTGACACAACAGTGAAGTCGATTCTGACTCAACAGGAGTTCAGAACCAAAAGAGGCAATTAGATTTCCAAGATTCAAGAGTTTGATCTTGATATCAAACCTACCAAGCTTTTGTGTTGTAGAGGTTTGTGTCAGTTGATTGCTGACAATGTACCAAAAGAGACAAGGGATGAAGAAGAAGAAGTTGAGGATATGCCAACTGTTCTTTTTGTCACTACTACAGATGAGTGGTATTCAAATATTGCTCATTTTCTTACCTATGGTGAGTGTCCTTCTCATCTATCCTATAAGGAGAAAAGGACTATCAAATTGAAGGTTGCTAGCTATGTCCTATGGGACAATGGTTTGTATAAAAGAAGCCTTGATGGAGTTTTTCTCCATTGTGTGGATAAAATGCAACAAAACAGACTTTTGTAGTCTTTTCACAATTTAGCTTGTGGAGGACATTTTTTTTCTCCTGTGACAGCTCATAAGATTCTGCGGCCTAGGTACTATTGGCCCACACTGTTTCAGGATGCGTACAATTGGGTACGTAGGTGTGAGTTATGTCAACAGTTTGTTGGAAGGCCTAAGTTGGTAGACTTACCTCTCAAACCAGTTGTGATTGAAGAACCTTTTCATCAATGGGGCATTGACTTCATTGGTGTTGTGAACCCACCGTCAAGCGCAAGACACAACTTTGTTCTCACCGCAATTGATTATTTTACCAAGTGGGTGGAGGCCATCCCAGTTAAGCATGCTACTTCTGAAGTGGTATGTAATTTTCTTAAGGAAAATATTATTTCTCGGTTTGGAGTTCCAAACAAAGTTGTAGCAGATAATGCTACTTGTTTCTCTTCCAATGAGATTACTGGCTTTTCTTATGAACATGGGATCATTCTTTCTCACTCTTCAAACTATTATCCACAAGGAAATGGTTAGGTAGAATCTAGTAACAAAAATCTGGTTACTATTATCAGGAAACTGGTGGAAGATAATCAGAGAACTTGGCATAAAGCATCGTTTGATGCTTTATGGGCAGACAGGATTACCCCCAAAAGGGCGATAGGTATGTCACTGTTTCAGCTTCTGTATGGTCTAAATGCAGAGATACCTATTACTTTGGACTTGCCGGTATTGAAGTTGGCAAAGGCAGTAGAAGATATTTGAAAGTTCTATTGATAAAAGAATCATGTACTTCATTGAACTTGAAGAATAGCAAGCTATGGTAGTAGACTGTATTGTTGAACATCAAAGTCAGGTGAAGAAACTCTTTGACAAGAAAGCAAGGGATCGTGATTTTCAAATTGGAGATCAAGTCTTGTTATGGGACAAGAGGAGAGAACCAAAAGGAATACATGGGAAGTTTGATTCTCTATGGAGAGGCCGGTTCATCATTCATCAACTTTGTGATGAAAATAGCTTCTTGCTAGAGTATCTTGATGGAATACCATTCTTGCTGCCTCACAATGGACAACATCTGAAGCACTTCAATCCTTGAAGTATCAGATAAGTTCATTTATACATTTGTATAGTTTTGCATTTTTATTTTTGTATTTTTGTTTAGTCTTTTGTGTCTTTTTATTTTTGGTAGCTTGACTCAATGGCCCAATGGCATCGATGAAGGCACTCAGAGACTAGATTCTTCTCCCTTCGATTGTTTCAAAGTTTGATCGATGGAAGTTCCCTAGTTAGAGCCAGCTGTTGTTCTCAAAATCAGCTACGCTCGTTTTTGTAGACAACCCCTACGAAACTTGTTCAGTTCGTAGCCTACACTCTAAGTTTGCAAATCAAGACAAGTACTCTTGGCCTCGTGTGAAGTCATCTAACATCCTAGAATAGTTTGCGACATTCCCTTAAGTTGATTCCTTGAAATTTGTGCAAATTGATTAGGTTGCAAACTAATCAAAATATCAATTTTGATCATTTTGGGGTGTTAGCAAGTTTTTGAAACTTCATGTGCAATAGCGGTCAAAACTACCGCTCTTACATATCCTTGTTACCTCCTATGTGCGATGTCAGTCAAAATGATTGCTCATTCATACTTATCTTGTTTCTTTGTTAACATGTAAAGGCGGTTAAATGCGTCGCTCATGCATGTCTTTTGTCAGATTTCGCATATGTAAAAGCAGTCTATCCGGCTGACAAAGCATGATCCCATGAAATAAATGTACTTGAAGTTAGCATTAATTGCACTCGTGCCATGTTTAATGCATAGCTTTAAAGTCTTTTTAAAGCATTTTATTTCCATTTTATTTTGCTTATTGTTTGATTTTGAGTCTTCCAACTAGATTGACGTCTTCTTCACGCTATTTTGCTTCACGAAGCTCGTGTAAACTTTAGATCTAGCCACACTTCTTGCTTTCGTGACTGTGCTTAGGGTTTCATTTTTTGACCAGGTAGGTTTTTCTTTTATTTCTTCTTTGTGTTTCAAGTTTTTGTTAATGATAAATGGTGATCTTTTCATTGATCAAAATCATCCTCTATTTCTTGTTAAAACCCTAGTTTTATTTTGAATTCGTATGTTTTGTTTCTTTTTAAAACCCTAATTCTTAATAGTTTTGGGTTTTGAGTACATTTTCATTTTGTTGAAGATTTTATAGCCTTACGAGAATTTAGGTTTTCGTTATACCTGTGTGTAGTCGGTATTTTCTGTCGACGGTGTCTTAAAAATCTTTTCCCTTGTATGTATGGTCAGTGAAATGGCCGACGTCTACACCTTGCTTTCGGACTACTCCATAACGTGTAAAAGCAGCCGAAACTCTCGCTATTGCATGTCTGACTTGGAGTTTCAGGAGCACCTGTATAAGAGGTCCTTTCGACCAACTCTACACAAGCTTTTCCTCTGATATGTATTAGCGGGCCATTTTTCCACTTGTGCATATATATCAAGCTTGCTTATTCCCATGTAAGGGTAGTAAAAACTGCCGCCCTTACACATCGTGTATTACCCCCAATATGCAATGGCGGTAGAAAGTTCTGCTTTCACAGATAACTTGGAGTTTCAAAAGCATATGCCTTAGCGGTTATCCTGACCGACTTCGCATTAAAACTTGCTTGTTCCCTCACATGTAAGGGTGGCAAATTTTGCCTCCCCTACATCAAACATTTTCTTGGAACATATGCAATGGTGGCAAATTTCACCAACCTTGCACATACATCAAAGTTTTTCCAACATGCAAGGTCGGCAAAATTTGCCGCCCTGACACTTGCAATACATCCCTCTAATGCAAGGGCGGCAAATTTTGCCGCCCATGCATTTACTCTCTCAATTTTCTAACTCTAAGAGATTTTCAACTTTGCTTTCCTAAGCCCAGTTTCCTCCGTCTTTTCAACCCGCTTGTGCTTTAGTCCTTTCAAGTGTATCCCCATAGTTATGATTGTCGACATGTAAATTTCCCAGATTACCAGTATTTCCCCCAATTGCATGATTATGGCTTTTTGTTGTAGTTTCTCCTACGGATTTTCTCTCTCCGTCGACATCCTTCTGGTGTTATTTTTTTCAGATGACTGAGCTGTCTCCAAAGAAGTTGAAAGCAATGAAGTATAAGTATCAGGGTGTTTTTCCAATCACCTCGGTTACTTCCAATGTTGATAACATTCGGGATACAAAGATTGGCCATGTAGACATGGCTGAGTTTGTGGAAAGAACCAAGTCTAATAACCCTAGTTCTGCAATGAAGAAGATTGTTGATAGCAGCATTCATTTGGTGTCATCTTTCCCGGTGGCAGCTCATAATACTAAGTTTGTTCTTCAATGCGCTCAATTCTACAACAGAGACACTAGGGTAGTGGTGGATACAAATGGCAATGTGATAATCAGATTGGATCTGGAATTCATTGATAAGGTTTTCATGTGTCCTGCTATTACAGAAGTTATTAAACTAGATTTTGCTGAAGCTCAAAGAGAATATGACAAAAATTCTGAGAAGGCTAAGAAGATAATCAACACCAAATGGCTTAAGACTTCAAGGTCAAACTTATCCAAGTGGCCAGGGAGTTTTCCCAGAAGTGATTTTATCAAAGAAGTTGGTGATCTCATAACTCTTCTTAGCAGGATAAGGGGGCTAGCTTCTTCCTCACTTTTTCATGAGTGGATGTACCCTTTTATCAAGGTTATACTTCAAGGCAAACAAGCCATCTTTTGGGGTGAGAAAATCAGCAATGCTCTACACGAGCAATTGACTAAGGTATCCACTACTTTCAAATTCTATATGACTTCTTACCTTGTGTATATAGCAGCCTCCATGAGGATCTTTTGGGTTTGACATCTAAAGGAGATAGGAGAGTGGTTCTTGTATATCAGTACTATCCTCAACTGACATTGACATGCTCTATTCACCACTTTAGGAGGGTAAATGATGCTTTCTTTGCAATGTTCTTGTGTCTTTTTGACCCTCAGATAGAGAAAAGAAGAGTTTCAGATGAAGCCTAGTCAGTGATGAATGATTATGGATGCATGTTCTTACAATTTCCTACTTTCTCATATTTAAGGGTTGGCTTTTTCTAAGGTTATCCTTATATGCTGCCAAGGTTTCCTTCAGATAAACTTCTTCTAATGGAATTATGTAACCAAATGATTGTCGTACATAATAAACAAATGAAACTCAAGAAACTAGGATTCAGATTTCCAGTTGAAGTTGGCAAGTTTTCAGTATCAACTGCTGCAAAGGCTAGAGCCATGGAAACTAAAATGTAGCTAGTGACCATGAAACAATTCAAACGAAGACCAAGGTTTGATTATAGGGGTGTAAAAGACAAGATAAAGAGGAAGACCCAGTTTCATGAACCAATGGTTGAAGACGTCTGGGTGGACTTGAGGACAGAGGAAGATATCAGAAAATTAGACTATAGCAGGTTATCTCTAGAACAGATTGAGTATCTGGGATTGGTTGATATTCCTGAAGATCTGGTGGATGATGAAGAGTTGATTGATTCTAGATAGAACACTAAACAGGTGGCTGGTTCTCCTCTTCCTCCTATCCAATGGTCTTAGAAAGAATTGATTTCTCTAAGGAAAAGGTTTGAACCTATATTGGCTAACACCAATAAGTGGTTAGAAGGTAAGGGAATTTCTTTGAAAGAATTCCTTACGGGATCAGAGACTGAAATCAAGAACAAATAGGTAAGAAGGTGGAGAATAGGATGAAGAATAAGAGTGGCATTCCATCTTCTTCCAAACCACATAAACCCAGGATCAAATTTGTGGCAAAGAAGTCAAAGGCTATAGAGAAAGAATATGAGGTAGAAGATATGGAAATTGAGAAACAGAATACTAATGAGCCAGCTATCGAGGAAATGGAGGTTGAAAATAGATCAACAAAAAGACAAGGAGATGAAGTTTTGTCTTCATGGAGAATGTACAATAGAAAATGGGAGTCTCTTCTCCTTTGTCTAACATACCTATTTCAGTTCCTCTGTATGTTTCACCTATTGACATCCCATCTTCTCAATCTCCATCACCTTCAAAAATAATTTTTGATAATCCTCAAACTGCTTTTGATGATGTTCTTCGTTCTTCTAAGTCTATTCCTAATCTGTCCTCCTCATCTTTTGGTATTGGAGATTCTTCGATATTTGATCACTTTGTAATGGGTTCTGAACAAGCTTCTAATGTGAATGTGTCAGCTGTAGTGTTTACTAATACTCCACCTATTGTTTCTACTTCTAGTGCCAATGCAGTTCCAATAACACCAACAATGGAAACAGACCCTAATGTGAGTACTTCTGTGCTTCCTCCATGGTTGTCAGCATATACACCTAAAAGAAAGAAACAAGCCATCTCTCTAGATGACTTTAATTTTAGTAAGTTGGTGTCTGCTAAGGCTAAGACCCCAAAGAAGCCAAAAGTTATTTCAAGAATGCTGGGAGACAAAGGGCATAAATTTGTGGAGATTGCAAGGCCTCCACAGGATGCCACCATAGAAAATTTCAATATGAATGATTACTCTATTTCTAGGGTTGAGTTGGCAAAATAACACATGAAAGTGCAAAGACTGACATGCAATTAGCAATGGATATTCTAATTTTGAAGTTTGACAAAGAAAGAGAGATGAAGGATCATTATAAAGCAATGGTAGAACAATTGATTGCAGTGGTAAAGAAGATTACTTTGAATTCAGAATTAGTGACTCCTGAGGTCGTTTCTGTAGAAGCTCCTATCATCCAGAAAGTTGAAAAGATTCATCTTAAGGGGAAAATGCTTGAAGAATATTTGGAAAGGATGCGCACATAGGGAATCTCTCTTCTTACAGAGCTAGCTGAGAAAACAGGCAAAATGGAGAAAATCAGGGCAGAACTTAATGATTTGATTGATGTTATTTCTCAGGATATTGAGCATTTAGAACAAAATCATGATACGTGGGTAGAGATGAGGAAGCTAAAAATAAGTGCTTTGATATCAATTGGTGTCATTCCAAATAGGGATTCATATACTGAGACTATGGAGGCATTGACATATCGGAGCCGTGTGCTAAAAGATCTGATCAATGACCTAGAAACTGCAAGGAAGCTGAGTGACCAAAGTGATGTTAGTCTCTTGCACAAGTTGGAGGAGCTGCCATGCAATTTGGTGTCACAGGATAATCAATTTCTTTATGTAGAAGAGATGATCCAGGAATTTGAGAATATGTTTCAGAAGGAGTTTGAGGATAAAACATTTTCAGTAGCCTCCGTGGATAATATTCTCGACAATCGGTTAACTTTGGATAATTTGAAGGCCAAGTTAACTAGCCATGCAAAATCAATTACCACGGTTAGAGATGCAATAGTTAGAGCTTGTATGATTTTCTAGAACACAGTTAGTCCAGACAATCTTGGGATGCAAGCAGCGTTCACTATGTATGATTGCCACATGAAGAAAGAAGGCAGTGCAAGTTGAAGCAGCTTTTTCATTACTTAGTTTATTTTTTACTTTTCAGATGTACTTTTGAAATAATTTTGGACATATTTACATGTACTTTTCTTAAATGTAATTACATGTAAAAACGTAGGAAGTCCAAATCAAAAAGGACTCCTTTGTTGAATAAGTCATAGTTAGTTTTTTTCTTTTCCTATTTTTGCTCTCGATTTCTCTTATAAATTAAGAGGACCCCCATTGTAATTTTTATCTTTTAGTTGTTGAAGTGAAACTCTGCCAAATTGAAGAGCATTTTGAGACTTTGTGTTCAAATTGTAAATCATATTTTATCAAGTGAATAGAAAAGAAAGCGATCTTTCAATCTTTGCATTGGAATAACTTGTGGCATATTGGAAATTCTTCTTATGTCCTTTTCCTTATACTATCTTATCTACTTGATCAAATTGTAGTGTGAGTGTGAATAATCTGGGAGATGTTCTAAAGATAATTTTGGAGACTTTGTGCTACAACAATTATCTTTAGCTTGAGATTTTACGTTTTGAAGTAAAGGCTATTGGAAAGACTTTGAGCTACTATTATCTTTTGTGATCGTATGTTTTGTCGTAGTATTCGGTGAAGACTTTGAGCTACAACTTATCCTACTTAATTGTAAATCAGTAAAAGAAGCAACAATAGAATTTATGCTCTTGTGGGTTTCTCGGTTATTTCAAGTTGTGTTGTGAAAGTACTCTTTTATATTGTAAACATCATTTCTGAAAAAATAGAAATGGATGATATGGTTTCACCATCAAATTAGTTCTTAGTGTAAATAATTTTGTAATAGTTAACAGGGAACTTCCCCTTGCTGAGAGGAGAGATTTATCTCATTACATTGTGGTTGATATAACCATTTTGCCTTCAGTTAGTTGAAGACAAAATATTCACCCAACAGGAACCAACACCAGTAGTAGAGGAGGATATAGTTGGAAAGCCTCTTGAGGTAGACATAGGGATGGATGAGGGTGAGGCATCACTAAAATAGGTGGTCAAAGATGAGGATTGGGGAGATGGTGATCTAGGTATAAAAGAAATATTTTATGTGTATAATGTAGATATAAATGGAGTATGATGTGATATGTAAAAGTGAATAGCACATCTAACCTCTATATGTCACATGATATGTAGGTAGTATCATAGAGTAGGTGAGCATGATCTCAACAATAGTGGATCAACTTACATGAGATATGCTAATAGTTCCAATTGACCAAGTAGAGAGAGATTATGTGCATGCCCCCTGGTTTGCTTCACTTTTTGATCTTGTGAATTAGGATCATATAGAATACCTAATAGTTCCTACAAAGTGCATGAAGCCACGAATGGAAAAGGACACCATTCATGAGGAGAGATATATGATACATAAAAGGCTAGCTTAGGCACAAGTGAGAGCAATCATACCCACACCTGGAGAAGAATTAGTGAATACCATGGTACTATATCAACTAACAACCATACAAGTAGAGACTCAAGTAGGATAGTTGGAATAGAGAACCTATGAGAGGAGATCAAGAGGCTTTAATGCATGATGATAGCCACCAGTAGTTAGTCAAAAGAGAGGTCAAGATTTAGATGAGGACCAAGGCTAGGGAACGTATTAAGAAAATAGAAGTAGGATCTTCAAAATAGCCTCCTCCCAAGTGATATATATTTGGATATGATTGTACTCACATTTAAACACTTGATATATGTGATATGAATTTCCTATATTAGCTTATGACATGATTGTTGCATGATTTATATTATGTTTATCTTTCCTATTTATGGATGCTCATGCGTATATGTAGATGATGTAATAGAAATAATAAGTACACACTAAAATGCGAGTAATCAATGAACATTGTAATTCATAATGGAATCTATATAAGATGAAGCAATTAATGCACTAAAATGAATCTCACAATCATAAACTAAATAAATTGAATTGACTATAGTATCTCAATAAATGGATGAACAACATGTGTCAGTAAATCCCAAATTGGTATGAACCATGGATAATGAATGTTGTTTACCTTTCTATTTGTGTTCTTTTAACCATTTCTTCATATCCCCAAGCATATAACCAATACCGTGATGTTCTTTTTTTCCTAAAATGTTAATGGTTCAAGTGAACCATGTTCATTTCATCAAATCTCTTTGCCTTTATAACTATTTTTTTGCATAATCTTGAATCTAGGCCCATATAATTGATCAAGTGATATATAGTAAAAGGAAGAATCAATAGGAGAAGTAATACCTTCTTGTAATGTTAAAAATTGCATACCCTACAATTTTATGCTATATCATGAACTCACTTTCATGTCCATTCCCATAGCATGTTCTAGGATCACTTGGACTCAACCTTGGCCTATTTCTCTTGCACCAAAGATTGCCAAGAATCCATACTAGAGAATTATTCTCATCGCTCTCTTCAATGCATGTGCCAAATTTGAGCTAATTCACCTTGAACACTAGCGCAATGCACAAACATCTACACAATGTGCTCGCATCCCATATCATACCTCACTTCAAAATGAGCATTAATCTTGCATGTTACCATCTCATAATGTCTCCCAACAAATGTAACATCCTTGCAGACTTGCTTTGCTATATTTATCCTACCTTGACCAAATCTAGAAGATAAGAACAATAAAAGGCATCATTTTTTATAAAAAAATATCTTCCTTCTGAATCTTCCATCTAGCTCTCTTCTCTCCATCTTCAGCTCTACAAATTCCCTTGATGATTCCCCAAGTTCTTGTTGTCATTGTGCAAGTTACAGGTCTTATCAAAAGGAGAACTTTCTCTACAAAAGGTTACACTTCTCCCAAGGATTTGTCCAATCTGTCTTCTACAAATCATTGAAGGCATTTTTAGTAGGCAGTGAGAAGAAGATTGCTCCCTAAAGATCCTTCTCATCTTCAAAATTCACATCACCACAAGCATGGCAGTGAATCTCTTGGTGTTTTCTATATTATAATCCTATTAAGATAATATACTTTGTTGTCCTATTTCTTTATCATTCTGTTGATCCTATTGCACAAACAATGCATCAACAATATCTATATTGTTATCAAATCCAATCCCATTTCCCTCTTTGTTAGGATTGAGGTGCCATCAACCTTATAAATCTGATTAATTATTTATTCCTAATATTGTAATTGGTAATTCAATCATAAGGGATGAGGAATCCATTGACACGGTAATTTATTTTTTATTGGTATGATAATTAATTATTTACTGGCAACAATAACTAATTACTTACCGATAGTAGTTATTATTTACTTTTAACCTCAGGATAACTACAGGTGAAATAGGAGTGACCAATCTATATTTGGATTATGATAGGTTAACAAAATCTACTATTGTTGATGTCTTAGATGTTGTAAGGAATTTTTCTATTCTTGGTCCTTTGTGATGGAGTATCTTATGATAGTGTAAGTGGCATAATGGAAGTCTATTTTTGTCTCGTTAGTGGGAATCCTAAAGGAGGGCATTGGGAATCTTTCTATGACAATTGTAAGAGGAGTTATTGCATTTCCCTATGTTGGATGTTTGGATTCTCCCAGATATGGCACCACATTTTGTGGCTTCTTCACGAAGCATGTAATTATCTATAAAATTGAGCTTTGGAGGAGTACAAAGATATGAGTTTGTTTGCAAGTACACAAATGGTGTCAGATTGGATGTAAGATTGAGGGAATTGAATGTATTATAATCTTATTCAAGATAATACAAATTTGCCCTCTTTTTCTAGTGGAGTTTTTTACCCAAAAAGGTTTCCTCCATGTAAATTTGATTGTTATGTGTATGGATCTTGAGTATTGTTTATTTATTTGATATTCATTTACATCTTCATTTGATATTCTATAGTATAATTTCAGATTTACAAGTTTATCTCAGATTTCCATATTGTAGTGGTTTCCTTTATTTCTAACATTTGGTATCAGAGCCTGGCCAGCGGTGTTTATTGAGTGGAAATGTGAAGGTTTTATGTGTTGCAGTGAGAGTTCTAGTTTTGTAGATTTGTGTGTGTAGAAATCATGGTTGCATCAACATCTTGGTTAGATATTGAAAAATTTAATGGAACAAACTACGAGTTGTGGAAGCTGAAAATGGAGGATCTCCTTGAAGAGAGGGATCAATGGTTTGTGACATCAAAAGAAAAGAAACCTGATGATGTTAGTCTAGAAGAGTGGGATAGATTGGACAAAAAGGCACGGTGCACAATCTAGTTATGTCTTGCAGACACTGTTCTACTACATGTCTATGAGGAAAAGACTAAATATGCTCTATAGAAATGGTTTGGTGAGATTTATCAAGCCAAGAGTCTGGTAAACAAATTATATTTAAAAGTAAAGTTGCTTTCTCTTAAGATGAAGGAAGGTGAATCTATTCCAGAGCATTTAAATACTTTCAATTTAACTATGAGTCAATTAGCCTTTGTTGATGTTAAGGTTGAGGAAGAAAACAAATGTATTATACTTCTTTGTTCTTTACTTGAGTCTTGGAGGAATTTCATTCCTGCTATCACTACTAACCTTGAAGATCCAAAGATGGATGCTATTGTTGCAACTCTGCTATCACATGAAATGAGTAAGAAGGCTATGGATAGCTCAGTGGATGCTCCTAATGTCGGGGGAAGTTCTAAAGAAAGAGGACCAAAAGGAGATTAGAAAGGGCCTAAGGACAAATCAAAAGGTAGGTCTAAAACTCCTGGAAAGAAGAACAGAGTCAAGTGTTGGAACTGTGGAAAAAGAGGACATGTTAAGAAGGAATGTAGAAACAAAAAGAAACAATGAGATTCTTCCATATAAAAGTCCTCTGATGCAGGTGATGAGATTTTACTTTCTTCTTGTAATGTTGCATCTAATGAACATTGGTTGGTTGACTCAGGATGATCTTATCATATGACTACTCATAAGGAGTGGTTCTCCACATATGAAGAATATGATGGAGGTAATGTCTACCTTGGAGACAACACTACATATCCGATAGTTAGATGGGGAAAGGTACTATTGTGTTTTAGTGATGAGATGATTAAAGCCCTCCTTGGTGTTTTACATATTCTTGGATTGGCTAGAAATCTTATTTCTATTTCAAAGTTGCATGATTCAGGAATGCATGTAACATTTAAGAAGCATGGTTAAAGATGTTGGATTTAGGGCACACAACTGAGAGGGGGGGGTGAATCAGTTGTATAAAACTTTCTCCCTTTTATGTACTTAAATCCACATTGTTAATTAGTAGCATAATAGAAGATCAATCATGAAAGCACAATGTAACAAATAAATAGTATAAACACATCAACACATGAAACACCAAGATTTTGACGTGGAAAACCCGGTTAAGGGAAAAACCACGGGGTGATTAACCCAAGATAATATTCTCTGTTAGAAGAATAGAAACAACAAATGGCACATGCCAATTAGGGCTCACTGCCTGAGCACACTGCTCACAAGAGGCTCACTGCCTACAGGAGATGTACTGTCTACAAAGGAATAAGTATCACATACTTGAATTGGTAAATAGCATCTTCACTATGCTTGAGTCAGTTCCATTTAAGCTCAAACCTTCTGCTCTGCCTTTCGCTCTTCTCTTCACTACCAGATGCTCATCTCCACGAATACAATCTTGAAATGACTTCGCAAACCTTTATTTATACACGACATCAACTTAGGAACAAACATCTAAGTTGGTAAACAACCACAAGAACATTCACAAGTTGTATAATTCATCCAGTCGGCCAGTCACAGAAAGAACACCTTCATCCGGAAGTATTTCTTCAATTCTAGGCTCCAACTCTAATGCGGACCATCAACATGAACTGAACATAATCCAAGGACCTTCACAAGCTTTCCTGAATCACCAGGAACATCCGCACTTCCTCTACTTACTGAAATCCTTCTCTCCTTCATTTGAAACCTCAAGAACACAGTTTGTCATCACTGTCACAAAGGAATAGGTTCTTCCGGACCTTTAAACAACAAACTGATCTACTTGACACTTCACAAGGACGTCCTCAACACTTCCTCAAATCTATAGAGTGGGATAATGCATTACCGGACCTTACCGGACCTATCTGTCTCACTCTATCACCATTGAGCACCTGTCGGAACCGGTTCTACTTGAGCGACCATAACTTCTTCAGATCTTCATGTGGATCCCTAAAAACTTGACTGGAGCATCTCAAGACTTATATCTACAAACCCTTTAAACTGCATCCTCTGATCCTCAACCTGTCTTGGACTTTTACCTTGTTATCATCATTGTTCTTCATTGTTCCTGATTGAGACTATTTTCTCAATATCCTTAGCACATAGCTCATCCAATCCTTCTCATTAATGCAACTTGAGTATGTTGACATCAATGACAACACCGGTTAGGCCCATACTTGCAACAATCTCCCCCTTTGTCATTGATGGCAACATATGATGTGAAAAACCATCAAGACAAGAACTTCTCCTTTCTGTCACAGCTCCCCCTAACAACAACCCTTCACATGTCTTCTCTTCCTTTACTTCTCCCCCTTTGATCATCAACTACTTGTTTTTCACATGTCTTCTCTCCCCCTTTGACATCAATGGCAAAGGGCTCATACTTGCAATTCTAACACATCAAAACAAGAGGCACACAATTTTCTCATACCTTTCTGAACCATTTTGATGAGGAAGAATATGTCAAATTAATATACCAATGATCACTTCTAAATGAACATTTATTCTGCAATCAAGAATAGAGAATATCCTTCCTCTTGACTTTATCATTCAAACCAGCCCATCAAGATTGCACAACCTTCACCATCAAGCTCTTCCTGTAACACCACTTTGCAAAACCAAATCCAGGTGAGAGTTCCTTGAGAACACCTTAATAGAAGCATCATGACAACTTAATCATGTAAGTATCAAACAATATACAAATAGGATCAATGTCACAACATCATCAAACTCTTTGTGCAGAGAGCTTTTGAACACTTTATATGATCCACTAAACATGTCACTGATCATAAACACCTAACATACACTGAAACTCAAAAACATCATAAACTTCATTTCAAACATTTAGGCAAGCATGACAAACAAAACAAGATCAACTGATCTCCTCCTGTAACTTCTTGGGGATAAAAGATAGAACAAGAACAACTCCCCCTCACATCATGCTCTCAGTTATCCAACTAATGATGTAACTTGTGCAAGATGCACAAGTTTAGGATCCTTCTTGTCCTGACTTTGTTTTCTTCTCCAAACCTGTATAAACCTTTTCTTTTCTTTGCTCAAGGTGTCTGCTCTAGATGTCTTCAATTTATTCCTGCAAAACTGTGCCTTATGCCCAAGATTGTGACACTTAAAGCATGTGACATTATAACCAATTAGAGGAGTAAATAAATCACATTTCTTTGACATGCTAAAAGTACTTCTATGCATCCAACAGTCTCTTTCTATGTGACCAACTTGGTTACAATTGTAACATATTATATTAGAACTCTTATTTGTCATTCTAGAAAGACTCTTGTTCTTATGCCACTCAACATTATTTCTGGCATAAGTCTTACAATCTCTAGCTCTATGACCATAGATATGACAAGAATAACAATATCCATGATACTGAGAATAATTATACCTTATTGTATAGTATTGCCTAACAGGTGGAGGTTTGTTTGTTCTTTCTCTTGCATCATCAGGAGCTTTATCTTTTTCTATCTTCTTGTCTTTCTTAGGAGTAGCAGGAGGATTTCTGACTTTGGAACACTCTCCTTCTTCAGTACTCTTTTCAAACAACAAATTTTTCTGCAACTTAGAAGAAGCCTTTTCTAACTCCTTTCTTAAAGAAACTATTTCAGATTCATACTTTTCACAATCAACTTCTTTGACCTTTAGCTGATTATTAACATCTTCTTTTATTTTCTCAACTTCTGCAATTTGAGCCTTCAAATCTTTTATCTGTTTTTCTGCATCTTGAAGATTTGAAAGAATTTTTGTCTTGGATTCCTTTTCCTCTTGAAGTTGCAACTTTAACCTTTTGTTTTCCATTTTGAGTTTTTTTATCTCATCAAGGGCACAAATGAGCTCACCTTCCATATCAATCTCATAATCATCTTCATTATCAATCTCAACAACAAAATTTTCATCAAGCTCTTGTCTTTTTACATTCATATTGAAGTCTTCCTTTTTATCACAATTCTCAACTGCAGGATCATTCTTTTTGCTAATCTTAATTGAGACTTGTTTTTGATCATCATCAATCTTTTTTTTGTTCAAGACCTTATTTCTATTCTTCTTACCCATTTTACTCCACACAGGATCTACCCGGGCCTATTAGACTTCAAAAAGGGAACCTAGGCTCTGATACCAATTGTAGGAGTCAAGGACAACACTGAGAGGGGGGGTGAATCAGTGTTGTGTGAATTTTCAAATCTTTTAACAACTTCTTGCAAACTTTCTCTTACAGAACAAATAGAGGGGAATACATTAATTATTTTTGCACAAGATTAATAATGAAGGATGTGAAAATAAGAAGAGAACTAATATACACACATACAAATGAAAAACAACATTAAACATGACACATGCTTTTCACGAGTGGAAAACCCTTCTTGGGTAAAAAACCACTCAAAACTGCCTCACTGGCTTAAGTGAAAACCTCACTGGTTACAATGTTTGGAAGCACCAACTTCCAGGAGCACCAACCCCTAATTCTTTTGAAGCACCAACTTCAAGGAGCACCAACCCCTAATACAGAACAAATTAAAAACTCAGAGGGTTTCTCTGTTTCAATACAAAACACTTCTCTCCCATGTGTCTATCAAATAGCCATTCTTTTCATCAACCCAAATCATGTACAAACTC
Source organism: Cunninghamia lanceolata (assembly GCA_027924645.1). Lineage (NCBI taxonomy): Eukaryota > Viridiplantae > Streptophyta > Pinopsida > Cupressales > Cupressaceae > Cunninghamia > Cunninghamia lanceolata. Next base: position 26,286,458 of record BSBN01000213.1, on the reverse strand, counting down.
AGATATTCAAGATCAATCCTGTATCCTGATCCACTCTACATACTCTGTATGTTTCATCTTTGTCTATTTATAAAGTTGCATCAATGCACCTGAAAAATTATTGTAAATGAAGACTCTTGATATTCCTCTTCTCTGCAAAATCAAATTCATCTTTTATGACCTTTCATATTTCAATCAGTGTCCTGTGGGAGAAAATAAAAACTCTTTTATTTGTATCCTCTTCATATCCACCTGCAAGAAATCCTGAACCAACAAATTACATCTCTATAAAATAAAATCAATTTCATATTTTCTCTGAATAACTTTTTATTTTCTCTCATATTTCAATCTCATCACTTCTACAAATTTCAAATAAAATTTTCTTCAAATTCTTTTCTAAAAATGTCTTCAATAAATCTGCCTTCATGTATGAACCTTCATATTCCTTATTTTCTTTCCAACAGGACTCTTCAATCTGCAAACATCTGTGTATAAACAATCTTTTTCAAAAACAATTCATATTCTCTTTGCAATTTTTCACAAAAAAATAAAATCATTCAATCCTGTCAATCTTCCTCATGAAAACCTTTCACCTTCACTAAATTCTTCATCAAATTTATTTTTCAATCTGCCCTTGTATTCTTTCATCTACCCTGCATAAACAAAATCATGAAAGAAGTCCAAACATCTTCAATAAAATCTGATCAATAAAATCTCTAAGAACTTTCATCTTCTCTGCAAAAGAAAATCTCCTTTGTCTTCTTCAAAAAAATCTTTTTGAAAATATTTTCTTCAAAAACTTTATCCTCATCCTTTTCTCAAAAAAAGAAAATTATCAAAAACTTTCCCTCTTAACAAATACCATGATAATAGAATAAAATCCCCCTTTTTTTCTTTTTAGAAATCTTCTAAAAGAAATCTAAAACAATTGCTTTAAAAACTCCAACTTTATGTCTTTTAGAAGGATCCCATATTTTATGGAAAATATAATATCACAAAAATCTCCTTCTTAGCTTTTTAGTCCCTCAAAAAACTCACCAATAAAATCTGCCTTAAGAAAGAAGCTAAAAATTAGCTTTAATATTTCCTTTGAAACTGCCTTAAGAAAGAAGCTAAAAATTAGCTTTAATATTTCCTTTTTCAAAGATTAAAATTAGAAAAAAAACATTTTTTCTTCCTTCAAATTCGTGCCCACATATTTGAAATCTTTTATGGTTTTGCATAAAAAAATGACCTTACTTTTAATTGTCATAAAATTATGACATGGAGGCTGATCAAATTAAAGTTTCTAATAAAGCCATAAAAAAAAAGGCTTGGTGATCGGCTTCACAATAGAAACTTAAAAAAAACATACTCCCTTAAAAAAAAACACGAGCTCCACACATATTATATTTTTTTATGCTTTTTGCAACATAAAGCATGGCCCCCTCTTTAATTTCAAAGACTTTTAATATTAAAGATAAAAATATGATAATCGGGCTTTCTCCTCCATTTAATATCTTCATCGGCCTTTTCTAATTTATAAAAGCATACATTGCTTTTCTTACAACTCGTGCTCCCCTCAAATAGTATCCTTCGAATATAGAAGCTTAAGCAAAAAATCAATGGTCTTTGTTAATTGAGCTCTTCAAAAATATTGATGACTTATTATAAATAAAGCATTATTCAATGTTTAATAATATATGCTCTCCAAGTATTTTGATGTTTTATGAAACATGCTTCCCGCTTTGAACAAATGATTTTCAAAGACTTTCCAACACCTCAACCTCTTGCTCCTATATCATGATCTAATTCATGTTACATCAATGCAATACTGAGTCTTGAAGACAAATCACAACCTTGATAGACCTGACACCATCAAACAACTTGATTCCTGCCATATACTACTACTATATCCTTGAAGGCACCACACTATATCAAGTCAACATCCTTAATGAAGACATGATCAACATTTCCAAAGAAAGACAACAACTGGTTCAACTGAATTCCTTAGCATCTCAATACATTGAAGCAACATGAGATAAGCAATGCTTGGGAAGACTTGTGATCATCTTGACTAACATTATCTTCCAAATGAGTGCACACACAAGCTTCAACATGATAACAAGATAAAAACACTTTACCATACTGAACATGCTATGCTACATAAGATGATGTCACTGTCAACAACTTCACACAACTCTTGATGAACACACATATCTCTGCATCAACCTTTTGCACTTACCTCCTGAAAGGTGACCTTTGAAGATAAATATATGAACCAATAAACACACTAAACATGAGAATCCATCCTGAGAACAACTCCTGTCAAAACCAACATATTGGAAACCTGCAAGACCTTTTTGACATCAATGACAACCTGTCACCATCATCATCTCCAAACTCGGCCATTTCAAAAGCAGCCAACTTACCAACCAATTGATCTCTTGTGACTGTTGTGTGAGCTCTGAATTCTTCAATTGCAAAAGCCTTGATTTTATAAGAAGCCGGAAGGGATCTGAGAACTTTGCCAACAATCTCTTCTTCACTTAGGATTCCACCTGCATTTCTAATTCCACAAACCAGCTCATTCACTCTTGGCATAAAAGAGGTAATATTTTCATCATCTCTCATCTTTAGTTTTTCAAATTTTCCTTTTAGACTTTGTAACTTTGCACATTTAACAAACTGATCTCCTTCATGCAAAAGTTCTAGTTTCCCCCAAATCTCAAAGGCAGTTGGTAGATCAATAGCATTTGAGAGCTCTAAGTCAGATAATGCACTTAGAAGAGCCTCTTTGGTCCGCAGATTGTTTTCAGCATCTGTGATTTCATTTAGGGTTGTCGGACCACCCTGTGGAGGTATATAAGCTTTTGTAACCATGGACCAGTATGCAAAACCCATACACTGTAAGTGACATTTCATGCGACCTTTCCAAAGAGTAAAGTTGGTTCCATCAAACTTCGGACTATCTTTCTTATATGATGACATCCTAGATCTCCTCAAGTGGTTAAGCTCCTTTTAGAGAAACTTAGCTCTGATACCAATTGTTGGATTTAGGGCACACAACTAAGAGGGGGGGTGAATCAGTTGTATAAAACTTTCTCCCTTTTATGTACTTAACTCCACATTGTTAATTAGCAACATAATAGAAGATCAATCATGAAAGCACAATGTAACAAATAAGTAGTAGAAACACATCAACACATGAAACACCAAGATTTTGACGTGGAAAACCTGATTAAGGGAAAAACCACGGGGTGATTAACCCAAGATAATATTCTCTATTAGAAGAATAGAAACAACAAATGGCACATGCCAATTAGGGCTCACTACTCACAAGAGGCTCACTGCCTATAGGAGACACACTGTCTACAAAGGAATAAGTATCACATACTTGAACTGGTAAATAGCATCTTCACTATGCTTGAGTCAATTCCATTTAAGCTCAAACATTCTGCTCTGCCTTTCGCTCTTCTCTTCGCTACCACACGCTCATCTCCATGAATACAATCTTGAAATGACTTCACAAACCTTTATTTATACACGACATCAACTTAGGAACAAACATCTAAGTCGGCAAACAACCACAAGAACATTCGCAAGGTGTATAATTCATTCGGTCAGCTAGTCACAGAAAGAACACCTTCATCCGGAAATATTTCTTCAATTATGGGCTCCAACTCTAATGCGGACCATCAACACGAACTAAACATAATCCAAGGACCTTCACAAGCTTTCTTGAATCACCAGGAACATCCGCACTTCCTCTACCTACTGAAATCCTTCTCTCCTTCATCTGGAACCTCAAGAACACAGTCTATCATCACTGTCACAAAGGAATAGGTTCTTCCGGACCTTTAAACCACAAATCAATCTACTTGATACTTCACAAGGACATCCTCAACACTTCCTCAAATCCGCAGAGTGGGATAATGCATTACCAGATCTTACCGGACCTATCTGTCTCACTCTGTCACCACTGAGCACCTGTTGGAACCGGTTCTACTTGAGCGACCATAACTTCTTCAGATCTTCATGCGGATCCCTGAAAACTTGACTGGAGCATCTCAAGACTTATATCTACAAACCCTTTAAACCGCATCCTTTGATCCTCAACCTATCTTGGACTTTTACCTTGTTATCATCACTGTTCTTCACTGTTCCTGATTGAGACTGATTTTCTCAATATCCTTAGCACACAGCTCATCCAATCCTTCTCATTAATGCAACCTAAGTATGTTGACATCAATGACAACACCGGTTAGGCCCATACTTGTAACAATCTCCTGGTGAGAGGAAGCTTGGTGGTAGCAAGGGGAACAAGGATGGGAACTCTATTTAGGATTGATTCCACTATTGTTTGCACATCCACCTATGTGAAAAAAAAATCTAAAAATACATGTATGTTGTGACAGCGTAGATTGGGTCACATAAGTAAAAATGTCTTGAAAACTATTATCAATAAAAATTTATTGGACAGTTTCTCTTATTCTGATGAGCACTTTGATTTTTTTGAGCACCATGTGTTTGGTAAACAAAAAAAAGAATCTTTTCCTTTGGGAAGTAGTAAGGCAAAGGACAAATTAGAAATTATTCATACATATGTGTTTGGTCCTAGATGGATAATGATTCAATTGGTAAGTCATGTTATTTTGTTACCTTCATTGATGATGTATCTAGATTTACATGTATTTACTTTATGAAGAATAAATATGAATTTTTCACTAAGTTTAAGGATTTTAAAGTCTTAGTAGAAAACCAATCAAGATTGAAAATAAAAGTATTGAGATCTGACAATGGAGGAGAATATTGCTCTAAGGAATTTGATGAGTTTTGCAAGAATGCAGGTATCATTAGACAAAAGACAACTCCATATACACCACAATAGAATGGTGTTGTAGAAAGGAAGAACCAAACCCTTAGAGAAAGAGCTAGAAGCATGTTGAGTGATGCATAGTTGGATAAATGCTTTTGGGCAGAAGTTGTGAACACCACTTGTTACTTTGTAAATAGATCTCCTTGCAAGTCTCTCAATTCTACTGCCTATGAAGTGTGGACAAGTAAGAAACCTTCTATTTCACATTTAAGGGTTTTTGGTTGTGAGGCTTTTGTTCATGTGCCTAAAGAAAAGTGATCTAGGTTGGATCCAAAAGCATAGAAATGCATCTTCATTGGATATGGTGAGAATGTTAAAGGTTATAAACTTTGGAATCCTCTAACCAAGAAAATTTTCTATTTTAGAGATGTGATTTTTAGGGAAATTAGAGTTATTTTTTATCTTGTACAACTAGAAGAGAAAGAAAGGAAAAAGATAGTGCATTTTGATTTACAACAAGAAGATGCTCATTAGGAAGAACAGAATGATGGATTTGAGAAAGAAGAAGAAGAAGATTTAAGTGAAAGTTCTAATGAGGAAGACTCTATGGTTACAGAAGAAGTTGAGCATACAAAAGAACAAGAGGAAGAATCTATTACTCCTCCGTTGAGAAGATCCACAAGACAATGGAATCCAATTGATAGGTATAGCCCACTAGATTTTATTATGTATTTTCTTTATTAAGTACTGACGATGAGCCTAGATCCTACAAGGAAGCTATTCTTGTAGATGATAGTGAGTCTTGGAAACTAACCATGTATGAGGAGATGATGGATTTAGACTCTTGTGATACCTAGGATCTTGTTCATTTTCCCAAAGGAAAGAACTCCATTGGTTGTAAGTGGGTCTACAAAAAGAAATTTGGTGTAGATGGTTCATTGGAGAAGTACAAGGCTAGACTGGTAGCCAAGGGCTACTCTCAAAGAGAGGGAGTTGATTTCAGTGAAATTTTCTCTCCTGTTGCTAAATTATATTCTATTAGATTTATTTTATCCATAGCTATTGGTTATGATTTTGAAATTGAGCAAATGGATGTTAAGACTACATTTTTTGCATGGAGATCTGGAAGAAGAAATTTGCATGCATTGTTTTGAGGTAAAAGGGAAAGAACACTTGGTTTGTAGGTTAAAATAGTCTCTTTATGGTTTGAAACAATCCCCTTGGATGTGGTATCAAAAGTTTGATTCTTTTATGTTGAAATTGGGCTTTGTGAGAAGCAAAGATCATTGTGTTTACATTCAATGTATTGATGATCGAATATTAATTATTGCCTTATATGCATGGATGACATGTTATGTTTTAGTAATATCAAGGATATGGTTAGTGAGCTGAAAGCTCAACTTTTAGGTGCATTTAAGATGAAGGATCTAGGGGCAAAAAGGTACATATTGGGAACAAAAATCAAGAGAGATCAAGATAACAAAAATCTTTGGTTATCTCAAAGTATGTGAATACTATTTTGCACAGATTAAATATGTAAGACTATAAGCCAATTATAATTCCTTTACCAGTTGGCACTAAGCTTATGTTAGATGTTTGTCCCAAGTGTGAAGATGATTTTGAGGATATGTCTAATGTTCCATATGCTAGTGTTGTAAGAAGTTTGATGTATGCAATGGTTTGCACTAGACTAGATATTGCCCAAGAAGTGGGAGTTTTGAGCAGGTTTATGTCTAACTATAGTAGAGAGCATTGGAATTATGTAAAGAGGGTATTAAGATATTTGCATGGTACTTCTAATTATTATTTAGTTTATTCTGGTAGTAACAGTATGGATAAGACATTGGACATACAGGTTTTTGTTGATGCAGATTGGGTAAATGACATGGATGGTCAAAGGTCCACTAGTGGCTATGTGTTTACTTTATTTGGAGGAGCTATGATTTGGATGAGTAAAAGGCAACCCATTGTTTCTTTGTCCACTATCGAATCAGAGTATATGGTTGCTACTCATGTCTCTAAGGAGGCTATTTGGTTATAGAGATTGTGTATAGGTATTGGTTTTGATTGCAGTACTATTTAGATTGGTTGTGATAGCCAAAGTGCAATTTGTTTGGCCAAAAATCCAATGTATCATGCTTGAACTAAGAATGTGGATGTTCAATACCTCTTTGTTCAAGAAATGGTTGCAAATGAATATATTGAGTTGAAGAAAACACTTAATTGAATGTTGTAGATTATCTTACCAAACTTGTAAGCATAAAAAAATTCACTTGGTATAAGGAGATGTTTTTCTATGGTTGTATTTACAATGTATGACACATGTCAAGTGGGAGAATGTTAGGATTAAGGTGCCATCAACCTTGTAAATCTGATTAATTATTTACTCCTAATATTGTAATTGTTAATGCAATCATAAGGGATGAGGAAGACACAATAATTTATCTTTTAGTGGTACGGTAATTAATTTTTTACTGGCAATAGTAACTAATTATTTACTGGTAGTGGTAGCTATTTAATTTTGACCTTGGGATTACTACAAGTGAAATAGGGGTGCCCAAATCTATATTTGTCTTATGACAGGTGTAAGAGCATCTGTTATTGTTGATGTCTTACATGTTGTAAGGAATTTTTCTATTATTGGTCCTTTATGATGGAGCATCTTATGACGGTGTAAGTGGCATAATGGAAGTCTATTTTTGTCCTGTTAGTGGGAATCTCAAAGGAGGTCATTGGGAATCCTTCTATGACAATTGTAAGAGGAGTTATTAAATTTCCGTATGTTGGGCATTTGGATTCTCCCAAATGTGGCGCCACATTTTGTGGCTTCTTCATGAAGCTTGTAATTATCTATAAAAAAGAGCTTTGGAGGGGTACAAAGATATGTGTTTGTTTGTAGGTACACAAATGGTGTCAGATTGGATACAAGATTGAGGAACTTGAATGTATTGTAATCTTTTTTAAGATAATATAAAGTTTCCCTCTTTTCTTGGTGGAGTTTTTTTACTCAAAAGGGTTTTCTCTACGTAAATATGATTGTTATGTGTATGGCTCTTAAATATTGTTGATTACTTTGATGTTCATTTATATCTTTATTTGATATTCTACAATATAATTTCAGATTTGTAACTTTATTTCATATTTCCATATTGTAGTGGTTTCCTTCATTTCTAACACTCTTGGCAATCTATTGGTGTAGACCACCACCCTTTTTATCAAATTCACACATTACGCCTAGTGTCCTCTCCATAGACCATGAAGGTGCCCCTAGCATCTTTTGTCACCACATCTTCATTCCTAGACACACTTAGGATAGGTGCACACACTTTTTATCAATGTCTTTATCATTTGAATGCTCGTGGAGGTTGAAAGTCCAAAGCAGGGGTTTGACCATTCTTGGAAAACTCCTTAGTAGTCCCAATCTTCTTTTCTCTCTTTAGATATAGGTATTTGGAAAGCGCTCAACCACACAAAGGTTTGGTTGTGTTTTTCTTGTCATTTCTGTAGGACCTAGTTGTATCATTTCATTTCTAATTTTGTCTTCATCATTAGGATATTACTTTTATCTTCCTCTATTTATGTTGTGCAATTTTAGTTAGAAGTTGTACAAGTTAAACTAGAAATTGTTGGGAAGACTTGAAACATTCTAGATTGCACCTATTGGTCATACCTTGTTGTATGGATGACAACGCTATGTGCAGACATCTTTATGATGTGTTGCCATCTTTGGCTAAGGCTCCTAGATTTTAGCACTAGGTTTTATTTCATGTTTCATTTCACTTTTTGAATTCTATTTATGTAAAATTATCCATATCAGTTGTATTTGTAAGATTTAGATTAATTTTAGGAACTCTTAATCTGGTTTGCAAATTAGCTCTCTTTAAAATAAGTGTGGAATAGGAATTAAGTAGAACATGTTTTCCCTATTCACATTTCTGGTGAACCCGATATGAACACACCTTATTTTTTGTTCCTTTTTCTTCTGAAAATTTTTCTTTCTAGCCAAATTTGTCAATACCTTTCTTAATTTTCTCATTTTATTCTACACCATGGACACGTTCTCTTCTTTTCTTACATCACTTTCTAGCTTTGCTCAAAAAGTTATTAATAGTGATACTTCATTTCATGCATATGATAGTGACTTAGCTCTTCCTATGTCACTCTATGTCTTGATCTCTCTCCTGAAACTCTTACTACTTATAGAGATAGTTCATGGGATGATGACATCATTGATAATTTCCTTAACATTACCTTGCCTACTCTTCATGATAGTGCTCTCCCCCTCAAGGATGAAGCATTGACTAATGTAGTCCATGATGTTTCCATCTCTCTTCCCACTTCCCTAGTTGCATGTTCAAACTCCTTGGACACCATCAAGGATCTGGAGACCTCTTTCGCTTCCTTCATCACTTGCGAGAATCTTATCCTTGCAATTGATGATATTTATTCACAACATAGTTCTCAAACTTCTATTGATAATCTTTCTTTGAGTGCCTTTGATGACTCTTCTTCAAGTGATGATGAGGCTCGTGTTCTTATTGGCTCCTTATTTCAACAAGATAGACTACTTTCTTATTCATCCCCTCTTTCTTTGAAAGATGAACTCTCCCTCATAGATAACATTAAGCATGATAGTATCATCATTACTTTCTTAACATCACATTGGATGAGAGTCCTCCTTTGATAAATATTGAGCATCATTTTCATGATCCTTTATCTACTATTTCATTAGATATTGAGCATCAATCACATGATCCTATATCTACTATTTCCTCTTCCACATCAAACCCATCTTTGCTCGACCTTGACCCTTCCCATTATGTTTCTCCACCTTCCTTGCCTACTACTACTCCTACATCATTTTATTTTCCAAAGACATCACCATTGATCCTTTGTGAGCTACCTTCTATTACTTCTACATCTAAATGTCTATGCTCTCCTTATACTCTGAGATTCTTGCATACCTCTCTCTAGTTGGTATGGTAACTCTTCCTTTTGACAAACTGACAAATACAATGGCCATGGTGACCCATTGCACCATATAAAACACTTTTCCACTATATGCTTGACTCATACATGTGATGACTATGTTTTGGCAAAATTCTTTCCTAGCACATTGAGAGGCATTGCCTTAGACTAGTTCTTCACCTTACCTACTGGTTCCATACACTCTTTTTCTGATCTTTCTCATGCATTTATCTCTCACTTTCAATATAACATGGAGGCTAGGGTCTATCTTACACACTCAGTGCAACACATACAAACTATTGATGAGACTTTCTAGAGCTTCACTTCTCATTTCTTTTCGTTGCTTGTTCAATAGAGTTTGAATCCCCCTCATAACCTTCTTCTACCTCTCTTTTATCAAAACTTACTGACACATATCCAACAAGCTATACTTTTTGATCAGTTCCATTCTCTTTTTGAATTAGCTCTTTATGCAATTGAAATTGATCAAATCCTTCTAGAGCACCCTCGCGTCAAATGTGGCGATACACTTCTCCTTACTTGTGATGAGTAGTTCCTTCAACCATCTCAAACAAACATAGATTCATCACCCTCCACTTTTGAGCCTATTCCAAATCTTCAACCTTTTCCCATTTCACCCAAAAAAATTGAAGCACAATCCTACATGAATGTTCTTAACTCTCTTGAGTGCATCCTATCCACTCTCTTGGAGACTCAATTGATCACTCTTCCTCCTACACACAAAAATGTTTCTAAGAATAGTCATTCTACACATCCTTCTTGTGCATATCATAGAGTGCATGGTCATTCTACCATTCAATGTCAAGCACTAAGAGACATAATACAAGACCTTATCAATACAGGTGTCATCCACATCTCTTCTTATTACACAACCTTTTCTTCTTCCAATAATGATAACATTGATTTGGTAGATGAATCAACACAAATTCATGACTCTCTGCAATCATGATGTATATGATTTTTGACACATGTAATTCTCCCATAGCTCATTCTTTTGTAGCTATGGAGCCAATGTCTATTCATACAAGCCCTCATATTTTTCTTCATGCAATAACTAAAAATACCTCTTTCAATAAGTTGATGCTTCAATCTATGGCTCATGTTCCTTCTCTGTCTTTTACATTTGATGGAGGCACACTATTATCTCCATAGAATCTTGTTTCTTCTCCCCTTGGCCATGCACACTTTGCTAAGATATCAATATTTAGGTCTCTATCATGCACCTAGACTTACAAGCTTCTTTCAACATTGACACATGACATTCAAAACCCCTAAATAATGACATCAAGACTACCTCTATCATAATATTGAGAAGCATTTGCAACATCGAGCTTACTTCTATCGTCACGTTGAGACTACCTCTATTACACATTGAGATCACCTCAATCCTAATATGAGAACCACCTTCTTCATCATTGTTGTCCTTACCCATGTTCTTGGGGGCAGTGGCAACTTTCTCTGAGAACAGATGTCCTACATGCATCCTCCCTGTGAACATTCTTCATCTACCATTCTCACATTATCATCGTACGAGCCTTGCAGCATTCTCGCTCCCTGAAGAGTCCATTTTTTCTCCCTACAACATTTTTACCTTTTATGCTCCCTACAACATCTTTACTTTTTTTGCTCCTTGCGAAAGTTTTATCGTCTGCACTCCCTGCAACATTTTTAGCTTTTTCATCCTATTTCTCTGTGTATGACCCCTAGAGACAAAAAAAGATGGAGTCAATGTCATGTATTCTTTTCTATATCAATTAATTCCATCTCCTCCATGTGTACCACTTGACTCTTCTCCTAAAGCAGTCGATGGAATCTTCTTCATCATGTTCTTCTATCTATCGTGCATTGATTAGCAATTTTCATTACTTAAACACATTAGATTTCCATGGTCCATAATATTTTGCAATGGAGTTTTTGGATTCAACTGTGTAAGATTTTTGTTATCAAAACTTACACAGTTGAATCCAGAAACTCCATTGCAAAATTTTCATTACATTTTGGGGATGATGCAAGTACTGAGATTCATAGCTAGGTCTCTTCCTTTTTGACTCAAAATTTCTCTTTTTTTTCCATGTTTCTTCTTCTATATCTACCCTTTTAATGTGTGTGATACAAATTTATATGCTTTTGACACACTTCTTGGTCTTTAGAATTGCATGTTATTATTTTTCTTACATCATGGTTTTGTAGGACTTGTTCTTAATACTGTGATTTTGTAGGTTCTAGATTGGGATCATCTTACCTTCCACTTAAAGAATCTCTACGACCTTTATAGTATCATTTTTATCAGTACCCTTTGATGACATTTCATTTCAGTATTTCATTTATGTACTTTAGCATGCTTATTACATAATGTCATCAACCTACTAAAGTGGGGGCAAAATGTAATGTCAAAAATCGCATACCCTACAATTTCACATTATATCTTGAACTCACATTAGTGTCCATTCCCATAGCATGTTCTAGGATCACTTGGACTTAAACTTGGCCTATTTCCCTTGCACTGAAGTTTGCCAAGAATCCGTACTAGAGCATTATTCTCATCACTCTTCAACACACATGCCAAATTTGAGTTGATCCACCCTGGACACTAGCACAATGCACAGACGTCTACACAACACACCGACATCCCATGATGTACTACACTTCAAAATGACTGTTATTCTTGCATACCACCATGTCATAATGTCTCATGAAAAATGTAACGTCCATGCGGATGCACTTTGCTATCTTTAGCCTACCTTGACTAAATCTAGAAGATAAGTGGTGCAAGGGCACCATGTCAAGTCATGTAAATATGGTCTTAATTTTGGTTTAAGGTGTGTTGAGTCTAAATGTCATCTAATAAGGTCATAATAGACCATTCATAATGTAATTGGAGTCATTTTAGTGCTTATGGTCATATTTTACAAATATTGTCAAAATGTTGTCTTATAAAAGTGCAAAAAATGCACTAAGTTGGAATACCAATGGTCATGGAAGTTGAAATGCAGTTTGAGTCAGTTTTTTGGCTGGTTTTTGGTTGTCTAAGGTTCATATACATTGTGTGTGGTTCGAAGATATGGGCTAGGTGATCATTTTGTGAAAGAAGCAATAAAAAAAACTCACTTTTTACTGTGTTTTCCAGCAAACTTTGTTGCTCCAGGCCATTGTACGGCCTTGTATTGTTTGTTCTTGCTTCCAAATGCATGATAGTTGATGGATATGTGAGTTAACAACATTTTGGTTTTGGTCTGAGTTAATTTCATAAAGATTAGAGCATTTTATAGCCATTTTACTATAGGTGGCCAGAACTCAGATTTTGAAGGTTTGAGGATATAAAAATGAAGATTTAAACCATTCCACCTAGTGAAATTGCTTCTAACTTGGTAGAATGGCTCCCATAGATGTAGGTTTATTGTTTGTATGCTTTGTAGGAGCAGGGAAGGTGTTTTGAAGGAGATTGATGCTGCCCTAGATGAATTTTCTAAAAAATTTTCTTGAAAAGTGATGGCTCCAAGTTGGGGTTTGCATAAAATGCATAGGTAAAGGTTGTGTGAAGGTTTGTATAGTATAGCATGTGCAGGCCTATTTTGAAATGTTTGAGGTCTTGGTTGGTAGAGAAGAGGTTTGGAAGGTGTATTTTCAATAAACCCTCCTTGAGTAGCCTAGACAAGCCTAATTAAGGGTTTAGTGGTTTGATGATTCTAAAGACATTTCTTGTGCCAAAAATTGTTGATTCAGCCCATTTGTAACCTAGTGGAGGACTGTCAAAGGTGATTTGGGATTGAGTGAGTGTCTGGATAGGTGATGCTTTGTAAAACAAGGCTAATTGTAGCCATTTCCAGCGTAACAATCTATATTTGGTTGAGATGTTCCAAAGTAACCCTATCTGAGTTTTAGATATGTTGAGGAAAGCCTTAAAGGGTATCTGGAATGCTATTTCTTTTGTGGGTTTAATGTTGTCTTAGAGGGATATGGTTAGAATATCATGGTTAGGAGACCTACTAGCACTTGGGTAGCCAATATAGGGAATGGTCAAGAATCGAAGGGGGTAGACTTTGGAAGGGGTTGGTTTGGTTGTGTTTGAGTCCTTGAGGTGGAAAGAGGCATGTGGTAACCTTGTGAGGTCAAAGAAGTTGGAAACCCAAGTTGTGCCCTTGAAGAAGGAAGTTGCCTTGAGAAGGTTGCTTGTGAAACTTGTAGAAGTTGCTTATTTAAGCCCATTGTTGTGAAATATGCCTCCATTAGATTGAGTTTGAACCCTTACTCTGCATCAATTGGTATCAGAGCTCAGAAGGTCTGGGCAAGAGAGTTTGGTGTTTGTGTGTTTGTGTTTGTGCAGGTTGAAGAGAGAACCTGGTTGCCAAAAGACTAGGTAGAGAAAAAGAGAAGACACCTAGGTGAGGCAAAGACAAGAGGAAGCAAGGTTAAAGGGACTTGCTTGAAGAGAAGATGGATTTGTTGAGAAGGTACCTGCAGGCTGGGGGTTCACAAAAGAAGAAACAAGAAAGGAAAAAAGAGGAAAAAGAGAGGGCAAAACAAATGGAGTTTGACCAAGAGATAAAAGAAGTGAGGCAGGCTATGGAACAACTGAAAGAGATGAGAGAAAGAATGGAAGATGAGATGGAGTAGTTGCTCAAAAGAGCACTCAGTTGGCACTTGATAATGAAGAAGAAGGTTGTATGGCCTATTCAAAGGCTGATGCAAAAGAGAAGACAAATGAAAGCATTAGAACTAGATGTGAAGACAAAAGAACCTTTGATGGAAAAAGGTAATGAACAAGCAAAGGAAGATGAAGAAGGAGATATGGACATTGCAGCCATTCCTAAACAAGAGGATGCTATCACAGCAGAGTGGAAGGATGAATTCCTTATGAAGACTCAAGATGTGTTGAAGATGCATGATGGTATTGTGGTTGGGACAATGCTTTGTCTATTGGTTTCAAGAAAGGATAGAGGGTAGTTATACTCTGCCATTTTGGAGGTTTGTAGACCTGATCAGATAGAGGTAATTGGAGCAAAGAACCTAAGAAAAGACATGAGGACCAAAGATGAAGAAATCATTGTTACATTGCAAAGGCAAAAGGCCAAGGAAAACAACTATCACTTCCTTATTGTAATAGCAATTTTGAGGAGGAACAAACCAAAGTTCAAAATGAAAGAAGGAGGACAAGGTGCTGAGGTAGAGATTGGGATACATCAAAGCATGAAGGATCAGATTCCAGGTGACAAGACAATTAGAAGGCTAGTTTGCTTTGACAAGTTGAAACCAAAAGTGAAAATGAAGACCAACTGGAGCTGTTTCAAAGAGGACAAGAGGCAGTGCATAGAGGAAATCAAGGAGGAGCATATAGAGGATGAAGACCTATTACTTCCCTCAATCCAAGAGAGCTTTGGATTTCTTTTGGCCGAGATTATGGTGCAGTGGCACCATGTCAAGTCATGTAAATATGGTCTTAATTTTGGTTTAAGGTGTGTTGAGTCTAAATGTCATCTAATAAGGTCATAATAGACCATTCATAATGTAATTGGAGTCATTTTAGTGCTTATGGTCATATTTTACAAATATTGTCAAAATGTTGTCTTGTAAAAGTGCAAAAAATGCACTAAGTTGGAATACCAACGGTCATGGAAGTTGAAAGACAGTTTGAGTCAGTTTGTTGGTTTTTTTTTGGTTGTCTAAGGTTCATATACATTGTGTGTGGGTCGAAGATACGGGATGGGTGATCATTTTGTGAAAGAAGCAATAAAAAAACTCATTTTTTACTATATTTTCCAGCAAACTTTGTTGCTCCAGGCCATTGTACGGCCTTGTACTATTTGTTCTTGCTTCCAAATGCATGATAGTTGATGGATATGTGAGTTAAAAACATTTTGGTTTTGGTCTGAGTTAATTTCATAAAGATTAGAGCATTTTATAGCCATTTTACTGTAGGCGGCTAGAACTCAGATTTTGAAGGTTTGAGGGTATAAAAATGAAGATTTAAACCATTCCACTTGGTGAAATTGCTTCTAACTTGGTGGAATGGATCCCATAGATGTAGGTTTATTGTTTGTATGCTTTGTAGGAGTAGGCAAGGCATTTTGAAGGAGTTTGATGCTACCCTAGATGAATTTTC
The DNA here is from genome assembly GCA_027924645.1 of Cunninghamia lanceolata. NCBI lineage: Eukaryota > Viridiplantae > Streptophyta > Pinopsida > Cupressales > Cupressaceae > Cunninghamia > Cunninghamia lanceolata. The sequence continues at coordinate 26,270,592 of BSBN01000213.1, read as the reverse complement.
TGAGATTTTTTCTTGAAAAGTGATGGCTCCAAGTTGGGGTTTGCATAAAATGCATAGGTAAAGGTTGTGTGAAGGTTTGTATAGCATGTGTAGGCCTATTTTGAAATGTTTGAGGTCTTGGTTGGCAGAGAAGAGGTCTGGAAGGTGTATTTTCAATAAACCCTCCTTGAGTAGCCTAGACAAGCCTAATTAAGGGTTTAGTGGTTTGATGATTCTAAAGACATTTCTTGTGCCAAAAATTGTTGGTTCAGCCCATTTGTAATCTGATGGAGGACTATCAAAGGTGATTTGGGATTGAGTGAGTGTCTGGATAGGTGATGCTTTGTAAAACAGGGCTAATTGTAGCCATTTCCAGCGTAACAGACCATATTTGGTTGAGATGTTCCAAAGTAACCCTATCTGAGTTTTAGATATGTTGAGGAAAGCCTTAAAGGGTATCTGGAATGCTATTTCTTTTGTGGGTTTGATGTTGTCTTAGAGGGATATGGTCAAAATATCATGGTTAGGAGACGTACTAGCACTTGGGTAGCCAATATAGGGAATGGTCAAGAATTGAAGGGGGCAGACTTTGGTAAGGGGTTGGTTTGTGTTTGAGTCCCTGAGGTGTAAAGAGGCCTGTGGTAACCTTGTGAGGTCAGAGAAGTTGGAAACCCAAGTTGTGCCCTTGAAGAAGGAAGTTGCCTTGAGAAGGTTGCTTGTGAAACTTGTAGAAGTTGCTTATTTGAGCCCATTGTTGTGAAATATGCCTCCATTAGATGGAGTTTGAACCCCTACTCTGCATCAATAAGAACAATAAAAGGCGTCAATTTTTTATAACAGAAGATCTTTCTTCTGAATCTTCCTTATGAATCTTCCTTCTATCTCTCTTCTCTCCATCTCTAGCTTTGAAACTTCCCTTGGTGCTTCCCCAAGTTCTCACTATCATTGTGCAAGTTACATGTCTTATCAAAAGAACAACTTTCTCTACAGAAGCTTATGCTTCTCCCAAGGATTTCTCCAATCTTTCTTCTGTAGATCATTGAAGGCATTTTCAATAGGCAATAAGCAATAGATTGCTCCCTGAAGATCCTTCTCATCTTCAATATCCAAATCACCACAAGCATGATAGTGAATCTCTTGGTGTTTTTATATCATAATCTTATTAAAATAATATAATTTATTATCCTATTTCTTTATCATTATGTTGATCCTGTTGCACAAACAATGCATCAATAGTATCTATATTGTTATCAAATCCAATCCATTTACCTCTTGGAAATCTATTGGAGTCAACCACCACCCTTTTTATCAAATCTACAAAGTAGGCCTAGTGTCCTCATAGACCACGGAGGTGCCTCTAACATCTTTTATCACTGCATCTCCATTTCTAGACACACTTAAGATAGGTGCACACATTTTTTATCAATATCTTTATCATTTGATTTCTCGTGGAGGTCAAAAGACCAAAGTAGAGATTTGACCATTCCTGGAAAACTCCTTAGCAGTCCCAATCTTCTTTTCTCTCTTCAGCCATAGGTATTTGGAAAGCACTCAATCACATGGAGGTTTGGTTGTGTTTTTCTTGTCATTTTTGTAGGATCTAACTGTATCATTTCATTTCTAATTTTATCTTCATCATTGGGATATCATGCTTATTTTCCTTTGTTTCTATTCTGTAGGTTTAGTTAGAAGCTATACATGTTAAACTAGAAATTACTGGGGAAGATTTGAAAAAATCTGGACTACACCAATTGATCATACCCTATTGTATGGATAATAGCACTATGTGCAGACATTCGTGTGATGCACTAGTGTCCTTGGCCGGGGCTCCTAGATTTCAACACCAGGTTTTGTTTCATGTTTCATTTCACTTTTTGAATTATGTTTCTGTGAAATTATCCATATCAATCTATATTTGTAAGATTTAGATTAATTCTAGGAAGTCTTAATCTAGTTTACAAATCAACTCTCTTTAATTAAGTGTGGAGTAGGAATTAAGTAGAACACTTTTTCCCCATTCACACCTCTAAATCATTGTCATGTGCACAAGCTAACTTATTGTGCTTAAGATCACTTTGCTACACAAGTGGTTGCCCATGCATAGATGGATCCATATAAAGAGGGATCTTGTAATCTTTAAAATCAATATGATACTCTCCTACACCACAAAGTGTAAAGTTCAATGTACCCCAATCATCATCATATAAAGCATTATCATTATGTAGGGAATAATTCTTTGTAGGTTCATATAATTTGATTGGTTGATTTTGTTTCATAAAATCTAGTTGTCAATTATTTGGAAAATACTAAATGGTTGAAAATATGCTAAAATCCAACATTATTTAGTATTATGTCAAATTTTAACACAATGATGCAATGTAGAAGGTACATTTTGCATAGAATGTAACCATGGATGCCCTAATAACATATTATAAGACAATTGTCCAAGCATCACATGGAACAATTTATCTAAAGTAAGTGGGTTGGTTGTGATAGGAAGAGTAATAGTACCCAAAGAATTTCTCCCACATTATCAAATTCTCTAATATTATATCTAGTTTTTACAATGTTGGTGTATCCACATTCAAATTTTTCATATAATCCTTAGAGCACATGTTCAAACTAAATTTGTTTTCAACCAAGAAACATTTTATATTCTAGTTGTCATAATGTGCAAAGGTAATTTCTCATGTTAATAGCTAACTAAAGTGGGAGATCTATCATTAAATGAAACACCATGATGTTCCTTATGACCAATAGATTTTATTATAGAAGTCACTAGTTGTGGATGTGTATCAAAATTCACTTGAATTTTTTGTAAAGATTTCAGCAAGATATCATAATACAAAGGTGAAGCACACACTAAATCCCAAAGAGATATCTTAGCTTGTGTATTTTTAAGTTGCTCAATAATACCATGTTCCTTATGTGTCTTAGAGTTAAGCTTAGACCTATAGGAGAAAGATTAAACATACTAGTTGACAAAGCTAGTTGTTGGGATAGAAGATTATGACCCCTAGCCATCCTTTGATAGATATGTCCAACTGTATGATAACTTTGTGAAGTAGTTTTGGCATTAAAAATAGGTATACCGCTAGGAGGAGATGGATTAGCATGAAAAATAGGACATGGAGATACATAATCCAAATGAACAGTAGGTGAAAATAGTGACCAAGCGTCTAAAGATAGATTATGAAAAGGCTCATCTATGTCTACACCATCCTCAAGCACGCACTAGGACAAGAAAAATGAGCAATAAAAGCATGTTCCAAGTCCATAAATGAATGATAGAATAAAAAAGATGAATCAACCCATTCTAATGATCTACCACACAAATGAAGTCTACACTCACTAATCAATACGATGTCATCATCTAAGTACTCATAATTAGCAAGCAAGAAAGATTTAATAGGTAAGGAAGCATTAATAGTACTATCAAAATGATCATGTAAGAAATCCTCACTAAGAGCAATAATATTATCATGCAATGCATATGAAAATAATGAAGCATTAAGAGAATATACATGAGAAGCCAATGAACTAACATCATAATGCATATTATCATCATGTAATGTATCATGAGGTAAAATGCCATCATGGGTATCCATACAATTTACATGAGATGTGAAAAATAATCATGACAGTATATAATCCATAGATGTAACAATAGAATATAGGACTACCTCCTCCATATCCATCACACTAGATGTATCATTGTGATGAACCAAAGCACATGAAGGAAACGTATACAAAGGTAAAATATCATGGTGTCTACAATTTTGCAGTTATTTAAAGAGGTGAATCGATTTCTTCATATTCGATGGAAGTTCAACCTTGATATTATCAGAAAATGAGAATTGCAATTTTGAGGAAAAAAACTGTGCATAAATATATGCCAAATTGCCAACTAGTGAAAAAGCACCCAACATACAACAGTTCAAGATAGCCTTCAAACACTGAAGCCTAAAGGACATATGGTTAGCAATACTGTAGCCAACCAGTACTTAAAAGGAACACCAAATTTCGATTACTAAAGTTAGCTATATCAGATGAAGCAGAGAGAAACAACAAAGCTCTGAAGATATGAGAAACCATTATAAACACGGGGCCTTCCAAAACCATTATCAACACAAGATTAACACAACGTAGAGGGTAGCCCAAGGGGTTGTGGTGTGGGACTCAAATTTGACAGTCCACCTTGTCTGTCAAGAATTTTTTTTTCTACAGTTTAGTCTTCATTATTGTCTTAATGACAATTAATTTTTTTAATGCAAGTCAAATTTCATATAAGAAATATTTTTAAAAAAATTACAAATGTTTTTAATGTATTCATATCAAGGTATTTCAAATAAGTTTAGATACTATGGCAGACCTTTTGGATGCCTAATGTTTGATATGACCCATGCTCTACATAAGAGCACAAATGAGTTGCATAAGACTCTTGGGCAGAGAAATTTTGGAGTGCTTATTCAACACTCTCCTTGAATCATTTGGATGAGTTACAAAAGGGGATGCAACTTGCCTTGAATCATTTGGATGAGTTACAAAAGGGGATACAACTTGCCATCCGTGTCCAGTGTGCTACTCAGCAGCAGGGTAGTTTGGCAATAATAAGAAATAGATTCAATACTAATATCAAGATTTCTCTTCTCTTTACTTTGATGTGTTTAAAATTAAATAAACAGACTAGAGATAACCACTATTTTGAGATAAACATAAATTACACAATGGAAAAAATTATATTTGTATGGTTGTGTGAAAAGACTCATTGGTAACTTGTTAAGAGATAATTGGTTACTGGTAACTGCTAACTTGCTAACATCTTTCCTGAAATGCCCTTATCTCTTTCTTGTTTTCTGAATTTTTCCTTCTTGTAGCTTGTCTGCAGCTCTGGATAATCAAGATTGGAGTCTAAAACTAGATTAATAGAAGAAATATGAAATATTGTGCAGCTTTCTTAGATTGGGACAAACAAAAAATTTAATTGTTTGATGTTGTGGAATGAAAGGAAGACCATTGTTTATATAAGATATTCTATAAAAAGAAACTTAAAGTATTTAAAATTTTTTAAAAAATCTAAAAATTTGAGATTTTTTTAAAATAATAATAGTTTCTATTTAAAAATTTTAAAATAAAAGGATATATATATTAATACAGTCAAATATTTATTTTTATTGTATTTTACAGTTAAAATCTTTAAATACAACTATACAATTGTCAAATTTAAGCCCTGTAACAAATGTGGTGTAATGATTAAGGAGTAGATTCCGTAGTGACCGTGTTTACACAAGTTAAGATTGTGATCCATGCTTACCCCACATCATGTTAAAGGCGGCCCATGACCTCACTCGAGATTTTTCAAGAAAAAGAGAGTAACTCATAGAGTTGTCATAATGCTAAAAGGTAGATAATCCTTCTAGTTAGCTGAGATTCTGCATGATGAAGGATAGTGCTGCAGAGGTCCAATAGGCTCTGGTATGTCAAATTCTCCAGCCAAGGTGCTTTAGATATTCAGATGTTCACAAATTGAAGAAATGTTGCGGTTTACAAATCCTTCAAGCAGGCCCTCCAAAGGAAAGAGCATCCATTGCTGTCAAGTGTGTCATTCATAATGGCCCCTGAAATCTGCTGCATTATTTTGCAAAATACTTGGAACCTTGCAATAGAATCAATACCAACCAGTACCAATCCTTTCAATCTCAATCATCATGTAAACCAACTTGGAGTTTTCTTCCCATGGTGTGTCAAAATTGTCAGTCCAAGTCACAGTCACAAAAAGAGTTGGGCTAAAATTATTATCTGCAGATACCAATTATGAGTTGCCATTTTGAGTTGATGCAAAAGATGTAAACCACATAAGTTGCAGAGGAAATAAAAGGCAATAAAAGAGAAGCATTGTGAACATAGTAAAATATGACAATGAGACAGTGCATAAGTAGAGATTTGGCATATAACCGAAACATAATATTCTCCTGTAATACCCTCAATAGCCAAATCAATGAAGTCCATAAAGCACTTAAAAACCCTCCATAGGGGTATACATCTCTTCCTTTCAAATCTTGTTCTGCTGAAATATATAGTTTCAAAAGTTTGTCCATACATGAATAACACATCACACTAAACTAGGAATCAGAATGCCACCCTATGAGGGTGGTTATGGAAAATTGACAGAGACCTATAAGCCAGAAACAAGTACCTGAAGTCCTTTCTTTTCGTCAAATTTTCTTAGTAAGCTAGGGAAACAGTTATATTGGGGGCTTCTAATGATTACTGTGTAGGAAAAGAGAGATCAGAAAATAGTATACTTTGTTTGCCTCAATCTGCAATATCAATAATTTTGAAGGTGCTTGAGTTCTCAGCGTAAAGTTAAAGCTTGTGTATTTGTATAGATTCAGACCTCCAATTGAGAAGATAGAAAGATGCCAGATTAAGAGGCACTATATTTGTGGAGATTGTGGTTGCAAGGGTGATAATCACATTAATTATTCTATTGACATCGCATTTTCTCCTTGGTTGCAAATATAAATGAAGCTTTGGAAAGACTTACTTTAAAATTGTTGCCACAACATCAGTGTTGGCTACTTTTTTCTGAATTAGCTCTTTGTTGGGGTTAGCAGTGATATGTTTTCAGCAGTCTGAAAAAGTACTCAATGGGGGTGGTTACAGAGACATTTATTTATGAGGCCTGAAGGAGAATTCTTAAAATATTTTTAAAAAGGCACTCCGCCATGATTGTCTAGTGTATGCGCAAACACTATTTTATAAAATTAACATCATTTAGCTTAGCTAATAGATTGTTCATACAATTAGATATAAAGGAAGCTTCCTAATGATCAAGTTTTTGGCAAATTTTGTATGAAACAGGGGCAGAACAGCAAGCTCAAGAAAGTTTAAAACACAAAACAATAAATTTCATCCACAAGATCTTAAAGCCTTTCAAGGCTTTTTAAACAATTTTTTCTTTATATCAACTCCTATTCTGCTTCAGCATCATACTAAGCTTACAATCAAAATCTTTTTTTTTGGTTGTACTCTCTCACTACTATACTAACAATGATCTAATCTTTCTACTAATAAAAATAAAATAAAACACTCTAAAAATAGCCTTGCTTTTCTAAAACAAAAAACAGTCCTATTTTTATCTTCCTAATTTTATATTTAATTGCTGCTCCTATTTTTTTAACTGTTGTTTTTTTTTGTTCTGCTGTTTTGATTGGTATTCTTATATGGCTATTTAGGCTATGCCTTGTTGACATCAGATTTTCCAACATTCTCCCCCTTGATGTCAAATCCCTATATGTACAATTTTGTCTTCAATTATGTGTGTATTATCTCACTTAATCCTTTAGTCAAGATATTTGCCAACTATTCTTTTCACCTATAAAACTAAATTTCATCTTTCTTGTCTTGTACCAACTCTCTTACATGATGGTGCTTTAGTTCTCTGTGTTTCATCTTTGTATAAAATATTAGTTTCTTACTTAATTGTATTGCTTCGCCATAATCACAAAATATTACTATAAGATTTCTTTGTTCTTCTCTGAGATCTTCCAAAACTCTTCTTAACCAAATTGTTTGTGTACATACGACTATTAATGTAGTATACTCTACTTTTGTACTGGATAATGCAACTATATTTTGTTTCTTTGAACTCCATGAAATCAACCCACTTCTGTCACGTCCCCTTTTTATAAATAATTTAATTTAATAATAATATTTTAAGTTGTCTTAGTAACTTTATTTTTATAACAATGTAAAAAGGACGACTTATGTATTATTATTATTTTAAAGTGGGCCTAATGTAATGTTATATTAAAAAGTGTTTCTAGACACTCTTAGAGAGAAATTAGATGGGAAAAGGAATTTCAAATTGAAAAGGTGATTATAAAAGGGAGAGTTGTGCAAGAAGAAATCACCCATTGTCTATTGTTTTTTATTTAGATAATCAGCATACCAAGGTGCTGAATCCTTTACAAAAAGCCCCCAAGACAAAGCAAAACAAGCCACAAACATGCCATCAACAGCACACAAACACAACAACCATGCTCTAAGACAACAAAACCAAACAAGGGATCTAAACAACACCAAATCCTGAGCTAGCAAATCTAACTCCCTTGACCCTAGGACGCAAAGCAGCAATAGATTTGGGGAGTCCTTTCTTTCTTCGCTGAACCACAGTCCAGGAAAACTCCAAGTCTAAATCCTCAGAGCAAGGTGAGAGGAGGGGATCCTCAACAAACGCCGCAACCATAGAGATCTTGCGCAAAGAAGTTGATCCAGAAGCAGGCAGAGCCGAAGAAGTAACCAAAACCGAGGAAGTAGCAATCTGGTCTTGATCAAAAGCAACCAAAGATACAACCGGGGCCAACGAAGGAGACCCGACACGAACAAAAGAATAGGAATCAGAAGAAGTCATGGGGTTCGCTACAACCTGCTCCACTGGGAGAACATGCAAAGTTTCCTAGGAAGGCTCGTCCTCCTGTGAGGATCCATCCTTCGGGGAAGCGCTGATAGTCAAATGGTCGATGAGTGCATTCTTCCACCAAGTTGCTGCACCCTTGTGGTGAGAGTGAGGACAACCGGAGGCCAACTGATCAATAGAGAAACATCGTTTGCATCTGAAGGGGAAACCCTCATAGTCTAACTGTTGTGTCCAAGGCTTTTCCCATACCATCAAAACTACATCTCCATGAAGGGGTTTGGAGATGTCAATATCCACTAAGATGCGAGCAACCATTGAATGTCCTATATATGAGGTCGTAGAGTCTTCCTTCAAGAAACGACCAATAGCATTGTCGATGGCCTCGTAGCATGAATCCTCCCAAAACTAAAGAGGGAGATTCGAGAGTCGAACCCATATTGGTCTAATATTAAGTGGCTCAATGAGTGGATTGAAGGAACGAGCCCATGGTTTGATGGAGAGTGAATGCTCTCCCCACATCCAAACCCTGTCATCCAACACTAAGTCCCGCTCCTCCAAGGAAGCAAAGGTCACAATGACGAATCCCCTAGCACTGGAGGAGTTCAATCTGTCCCTCCACAAAGGGTTTCAATGATTCCATGACCCAATTGTGAAGATCCGGAAGAGAGGGCCATAAACCGTTGAATCTGCAAATCACTTCGTGCTTAAGATAAAACTCCTCATTCTCTAAAACTTCCTAACCACACACCACCACTGGTGACAAACGAGCACGTGGCAATGGTCAAACCCTAGTCTGTGATGGGCGGGCCTGAGCTCTCGAGCTATTCACAGCTTCAATAAAAAACTTCTAAGGGTGACCTGTAGCTCCTGTGCCAGTGCAGGGCCTAGTATCATCGCTCTCATGAGATCTCGCAGGGCAATTTCGTGCAGAGAGAGCAACCCAAATGAACTCTTAACACAGTTTACAAGCGCAGAGGGACCATCGTATCCGGGCCCTGGACTAGCAGCAACCCCTGGAAAAAGAGCACACAAATCCTGAGAGATCTATTCTCTTGGGCCAGATTTATTCGTTGCCAAGAGCAAGCAATGCTCAGACCCCGCATCCTGCACAGACGTAGATTTTCCATTCAAACCTGCTTCCTGCTCAGATGGAATCGCCTCTCTAGCCATCATAATTTTATCCATTGTCTATTTTATCAAACCCTTTTCTCTAAGTTTGAGCACTTGTGTTCATCTCCACGCCTAAGGATAAAAACCCTTTGGTGTAGGGAATCTGCAGGGGAAAACCCTCTTGTTGATATGAAGCAATTCCATCCAAGGATTGCATTTGTGCTGAAAGTTTGAAGATTATTTTCAGTTTCAGTTTGGTAATTGAAATTTTTTAAAGCTTTTCAATGTGTTGAAGATTTGAAGTTTATATTCCAAATTGGTGAGGATTTCAATGTTCATACCTTATTGAATAAGTTTTTATTTCTAAGTATCTAGATTGTCGTAGCACATTAGGGTATTACATTGGTCGTTCATCTAATAAATCCTACCACACCCTTTTTATTATCTATCATAGCTTATAGAAAGGAGTTATATTCCATTGGAGTTGCCATACAAAATTCCAAAGACTTTTGTAGCATTTCTAAACTGCCAGTTGTACCATATTTGGGAGTTGCAAATCATTTGAGGTTGTTCAAACAATACTTCTATTGGTCACTGGAGAATATTGTTTCTCAATGTTCTCGTACTTTGTTGGGTGCTTTACTCAAGTATATTTTGTTGTACCATGTGTTTCAAATATTGAACGCAATCATTGTAAATTGGTCGATGTTGTCAATATTGTTATTGGGATTTTTGTTGAGTAATTTATGTAAAGGATTGCTATGATTACATCAATATTCTAGCAATCGATTTGGATTATTCGTTGTAATCTTGTTTCATGGTGTCATTTTTGGTAAAGGATTGTGGCTTTGTTTACAACAGTAATTTATATATAATTTTCAAATTGCAACCATACAGTAATATCATTGAAATGTTAATGATGCTTCTTGTTGCTGTTAAAATATTATATAAGCTTTAATATTGCTCAAATAAGAAAATACAAAAAATTGCATATTCTTTAAAAAATCCAAAAAGGGACATTACAACTTCCTAATGTAAAACAATGACCTAATGTGCTCTTTCTATCATTTGATGATCTTGCCCTATCCAAATCGAATAAGCAAACAACTTTGACTGTTCAACTAAATAATAATGGATTCTATGCCTTTCACATATCTTTGGTACTTGTAAATGTCTTTGTAGGTTCACTCATATACCTTAAAATCAATGATACTACAAACATAATATCTGGCCTTGTAATTATCAAATACATTAAACTTCCAACAAAACCTTTTTATTTCCTCTAATCTTCTTTTGAAAATCCATCTTCTTTCATCATTTTTCTTCCATGTGCAATTGGTGCATCAACTCCTTTACAATCTAGCATATTAAACTTCTTCAACATATCTTGTGCATAGTTAACTTGACAAATAAAGATCTTACCATGAGATTGACATACCTCCACGCCAAGAAAATATTGCATAAGTCTTAAATCAATGATTTCAAATTCTTTCATCATTGTCTCTTTGAATTATTTCTTTATTCTATTTAAACTTGTTGTATAGATTAAATCATCAACATATAGACATATTACCTTCTTGAAATATAGTGTAGGCTCTATTTACAACAAAATATAGATTTTAATAAAGATTTGACAACTATACCAAGCCCTAAAATCTATATCAAGTGCAACAGAAAAGATTTAAGATAAAATTATTGCAACCAAATAAAAATAGATGTTACCGAATGATTTATGAAATGTGGTTGCTCCGAGTATTGCATAACTCCGTTGTAGAGATGGTCGGGGGCCGGGTAAATGAGAATGAATTTGATTTTTATAAAGTTTGATAGAAATTGGTTTGGGTAGTTAAACAGATTTTTGATTCGGTGAACGGTAAAAGGTAGTTAGGGTTATGGTAGGCATTTTTACGGGTTTTAGATTAAAATAATAAATTAGGTTTATTTAATTTATTATTTTTGGGAGGTTATTAGCTCATAGGTAAATAATAAATTAATTTTAATTTATTATTTACGGGATATGTTAAAATGAAGGATTTAATGGGATATTTAGGGATTATTATGGATTTTATGAATAATGAAAGGTTCGGTCAATTTGGGATGTCTACATTTTGCCCCTCTTTGAAACAATGTTGCGAAGCAATATTGTTTCAAAGAAAGTTAAAACATAGGCTTAGATTTGGATCTTGGGTAGGCTGGGGTTTATATGGGGCTCATAAAAATGAAGCATTGGCAGATAATGCCCCCTCAAGAGGATATGCAGGGACAAAGGAGGTGGATAGGCTCTTGAGAAAGGAAGACAAAGAGAAGGATGAAGGAGTTATGCTGATTAAACGTTGAGCAACCTGATGTTTGATATGGCACCTGACGTTATGCACCAAGGTAGAAAGACCAAGGTGACGATGTGTCTTATGCCCCAGTGTAATACAACCTTGTCTAACGTATGAGGAAGTAAACTTAGAGCATTAAAGTCCTAATGCAAAAAAGGTATGTGGTGACCTTAGATGCACAGGATAATGCAAAAAGCTATTCCAACATACACAAGATATGAATATTAGCTGGAATGATATGGATGTGATTCAAATGCAAGATGAAAAGATAACACACACAAGCAAGCAAGCAAGCATGCACAAATGATTCAAAAACAAACAAGGCATTGCCTCTATCAAGCTGCAAACCAATGATCAATTAGATTGATTGATGCTGATAATGATGATGATTGATTGATAGCGTTGTTGATGTGGGAACGATTTATCCTGAGAACAACGCGAGGATTGGGTTGATAGCGTTGTTGATGTGGGAATGATTTATCCCGAGAACAACACTAGGATTGTGTTGTTGATAGGGGAACGATATATCCCAAGAACAACACTAGGATTGGGAACGATATATCCCATTGATGATGATGATTGATTAGGTTCACAACAAGGCGAGGAACAAGACCGTGGATGTGATTGGATAATTTGACCTGATTGATTGACATTGATTGGTATGGAAGGATACGTGCATGTAATTGATTTGATTTTTGTTGGATATTTGATTTTTTTGTATTGTAGGAATATTGTGATTTTTTGGCTTTTCAAATGGGATGATTTTTTGGATTTTTGGCATGGGATTATGTGTAGATAGCCTTTGAATAGATACTAATGACAAGGGAAAACCAAACCACAAGGCAAGGATCAATAATGAATGGGGATGAACAATAGTGAATGCGATAGACAAAAGGATTGGATGAAATGGGGAAGAGGATGGGCGATAGGATAAAGGTAGGAGCATGGATGGATAAAAGAATCGGCAATAGGATAAAGGTAGGAATATGGATGGATAAAAGAGTCGACAATAGGATAAAGGCAGGAATATGGGATTGGGGATAGAAGGACAATGAATGGGAAATTAATGATAGATGGATGAATTGAACTGAATATGGATGAAAGGAACTGAGGATGTGATCTCAAAGGATTACGTCACATAGGAATAACCTACCCCCTTCTCTATATTATGCCTCAGGATTCAGTGGGGTGATGCTGATTAGGATATATGATAGGGATAATGGTTGAAAGGGATGAATGGACTTAGTAGTGGATGGATGTATGGAGGATATTTTTAGAAACATATGGATGGAATTTTGAGTATGACAAGAGGTGTCTAAAAGCATTTTCAATATTGTGCCCCTACTCTTATCAAGATCAAGAGGAAGGGAATATAAATGGATAGTGCAATGAGGAAGGTATGATAGATATGATAGATAAGATAGGATATATGCGATGGGATAGACTAGACAACATGCCCCCAGGTGTAAAGCACATAGATAATCATTTACACATGACGCCTGTTTGCCAGGTTTTCATCATGGTACTTGTCCAAGGCGCCTGTTTACCAGGTTTTCACCATTGGACGAAATGGTTTATCTTTACTATTTTGATTTTTTTTTTTTTTTGTAGGAGATAGTCGGATGGAATAGATGGGGGACTCAAGATTTTGTTCCAATAGAAATGTCCCAAGATGGATAATGCACCGACCATGTCAAATGTCGTTATGCTCATAGATGTTGGTAGGGAATTGCATGAGATGGCAATGGATTTTGATGTGGATTATGAAAGGTTCATGCAAGGAATGATAGGGGATAGGAGAGTATGAGGTGGACAATGATGGAAGGATAGTGGATGAGGATGGAGTTAATGAGATAGATATGTCTTATGCAAAAGCATGGACCATAGGATTATGATGGAAGAAATAAGTAGGATAGTAGATGGGAGATGGGGAGATGGATGTATGTGGGAATGTTATGGAGTGGAAGGGAACCAAGACCAACGGTTGCACACACCGAAATGGATTTTGAAGCTTGGAAGGGGGATTTGGGAGTAATGGAGATGTTATCTTAGGGATTTGCCTATTTAGGTCTTTAGGAACCCAAATGGACTTATGAATTTTAGGATTTTGTGATAGGGAGCGGGATATTTGGGATTTTAGAATTGTGGATGATCCATTTGAACTATGTACTTTTTGCTTGGGGACCCAAACCATTTTGGTTTTGAAATTATCTTTTTGAGATGTGGACTTGGGTAGCATTTTTGAATTTTGATTTTTCTTTGATTCTTCGCATTTGTGCCATATGGCATGAGAATTATTGGGATTTTTGGCTTTATGGGTGGAGGCATCCAAATTTTTATTTTTGAATCCCATAGGGGTGTTTAGGATAGCTTCATGTTTATTCGATGTGTGCATTTGTTGATCTGGATTAGGAATTGTAGGGGATTTATGGGAATGGGATGTATGAATGGATTTGTTGCTAAAGTGATAAGGAGATTGGAGGATGGGAATATTAGGAGTTGGAAGGAGTGGAGGTAAAGTGGATGGAAGGATGTTTGGAGTTGGAAGAAGTGGAGGTAAAGTGGATGGAGGAGGATGAATGGTCACATGCTTTTTGGGTTTGTAGGATGATGGAGGAGGAATGGAAACATATGTTTTATGGGTGCGATGAGGTCCACCTAGTTTGGGCTTAGATGGAGTGGATTTAGGAGGTGGAAGTGTGGTACCAACATCTTGATATTGCTTACCTTGGGGTGTATAACCAATACCATACGGTTTTGGGGAGACTTTGACATGGATGGGTTCCAAGGTTCCTTGTTCATGAAGGCCCAAGCCTTTACCTTGATAATTCATGTTTTGGAGTATGCGGTGAACAATTGGACTAGGTGTGCTTTGGGAACTAGACTTGAGTGGTGTGCTTTGGGAACTAGACTTGAGCTCATTATTGGATGGAGAAGTGGTAGACAAAGGTTTCTTCTCTCCCATTAAAGAACATTCATGGATGAAAGTACCCAGACTAATAGGATGTGATGGCGGAGTGGAAATAGAATCAATATGAGATAGTGAAGGAGCAATAGGATCTTGTTTATGCTCATTATGCTCATGAAGATTCGATGTATTTGTTTGATTATCTATGTGCTTGTGGGGACCAAGTGTCTTATCAAGGGAAGTGGATATTGTGGGATGATGGATAAGAATGGTGGAGGTTTCTTGAACATGGATAGTATTGGGACCATGAGTGGAAGGAGTGAGAAGCTCTTGATCACAGATAATATCTTGATCATAGAAAAGATATAGGTTATGAATAGGTGGAAAGGAAGAGCTCTGATCTTGATTTGGTAAGGGGCAAAGTTGATCATGCTTTAGATTTGACCCTTGGCATAAATATTGAGTTTGGATAGGAATGGAGGTTTCTTGGATAGATTCAATGTATGGTGGAGAGTGAATTAGGCTTATGGCAGGTGGTTCTTCAAGAACATTTGAAGGTTCTTGGATAATTTGTGGACTAGAAGATGGGATTGGAGAAATAAGCATGACATTTAAAGGTTCTTGGATAGGGATTTGATGGCATGAGGATGGTGGTTGATTCCTTGCTAGTAGCCAATGGATCACATCCTTCATTAGTATACGAGTGGATGGACAATATAATGGATGGAGAATAATGGTAGATGGTGTAGGCATAGAATGTAATGGAAGGATAATGGGATTAGATATGATAGGAGTGGGATTAGGATCAGATAGATGGACAACAGGATTGGGATTTGGATTAGGTGGGGGGATGATAGGATTGGTTGTGATAGGATCAAGACTTGGATTGGGTTTAGGAAGAGTTGATGGTTTAGACTTGTGTGGGGATTGGCTTAATGGAGTAGGATTTGGAAGGTTGGAAGGATTATATGATGGAGGTTCCATAAAGATGGATGAATGAGGACTAGTAGATGGATTGGTGTATGATTCCAAACTTGAGGTGGTGTCTCCCTTGTCAAAAGTATCATTAAAAAGACTTGCGGACTCATGCGCATGTTGTGGAGGATTTTGAGATGGATATTGAGGAATATTCATGAGATTGGTTGATGTGGAGGGACTAGGTTGGCATGATGATGGGGGTGAATCATAGAATTTAGGTTGAATTTGTTGATATTGTATGGATGATGGTGGTGAAGGTAACGAAGGGATTGATGGATGAAGAGGACTAGTGAATGGATTGGAATTGAAATTAGACATAATTTGTTGTTGTTGCATGGATAAAGGTATGATGGATGATGTGTTAAATGAAGGTTGTGGTTTTTGGGTTAAGATTTGTTGTTGTTGAAGGAGGGCTTGTTGTTTTTGGCTTTGCTGTTGAAGATATAAGGTGAGGGGACATGGTATGTGTGAAGATGAAGCATGGGTAGGGATCTGGACCTGTGAGGTTTGAGGTAAAGTTATTGTTGAATAGGTTTGAGGTATGGATGTGTTGGGTTGATATGAGTGGTAGATTGGTTGTGATAAAGGTTTGTATGAGGTGGATGGAGATGATTGATGGAGAGAGGAAGTAGCCCGAGCCTTGGCTTTAGCTTTTTCTGCTTTTCTTCGTGCTTTTTCTCTCTCATAGATATCATCAGGGACTCTAACTCCACAATCATAAAAGTATTGCATAAAATAATCAGGATCATGATTCATGGAGAGATGAACAAGTTGTAATGTTTCAGGATCTTGTTGAAGTTGAAGTGCAATGGGATTCATTTCAGTATAGTCATGTGTGGGTTTAGGAGTCTTGGGAGGAAAATCTTGGGTTGTGTTGTGATGATAGGAATGTTCTTGTGGATGATGATCATCATAGATATGTTGAACCTCTTGTATTTCCTCATAGTCTTGAGATGATAGTGATGTTGGTGGAGGCCAAAATGGAGAGATATATGGTTCATGGGTATCAAAATATGCATCATGATCTACCAAATTCTCATCATTATTATATCTAGGAGGGCCTCCGCAGAGTATGAGTTTTGGTTTTTGATTTGTCCTAGATTTGTTGATGGTCACAACCATTTTGACGTTGAAGAATAAGGATTAGACTAGGTGGGAAATGAATTAGGTGGGAAATGGATGGATCAATTGAAAGAGCTCCTTAGGATTCAAAGTGACAAGGTTCCACTTGAGATGTCACACAGAAGGATGATAGGTTCTCAATTCTGAAAGTCAAGTTGGTGATATAGGAGACAAGTTGTAGTGATGATGATGATCAGGCACACACAATCATATAAGACACACAGCAATTCGATTGGTTGTTTTTGATGACACTTTGATGTTTTGCAAACACTTGTAAACATGCACGATCCTAGGCTAGGAAAGGACAATACTTGTTGAGTTCCCACTTGGTTTTACCCAGCCGCGCCTACTTATGGTGTATAGCTCCAGGAACTTGGGGCACGGGCTCCCCCTTACAGTGCACTCACTTCTCAGGCACACCAAGTTCCAGGTCCTAAGATGCGCAGATCCTGAGGTACCTTACTATCTCTGCCATAAGCCGCGAAAATATGGGACGGCTATCAGAGTTTCCTCCTGTATCAACAAGTAGAGGGTTTTTGGCCACTACACAAAAGGGTTCTAGTGAATATCCGGGGGACCGGCACCTTACGAGCGTCCAGCAAGCCACTAAAGGCTTTGACTAACCCTACTAGGAGTTTTAATATACACAAGGTACACCTCCTTTCAAGCTAGCACTGTACGGTAAGCGCTAATACCGGTTAGACTTGGCTTTCGCCTTATCCTCAATTTATATAGCGGGCCGGACGAAAGTCCCGCTTGGGGTCGCAAATGAGTTCTCCTTGCGGATGTGTCTCAAGAGCAGGCCCACTCTAAGGATAACAAAAGCGAGGAAACACGTTGTTTTTGGTCTCCAAGATCGCATGAAACGCAAGGAGAGAGCATACACAACGCCTTTGCCTCACACTCGCATGGGGTTCATTTTAATTCCAAATCCAAATGTGTGGTATTGGTTATACAAAATGTCAAAGAAATGCTTTTGATTCTCAAGATCGCCGAATGGCGCAAGAGAAGAGCATACGCATTCAATGACAAAATTGCAAGCCACAAGACATCGCAAACACTTGTTAATTTTAACCCTTTCTTATGATGTGATCTAATCTATAAAATGAAGACACAATGTTTCAAGATTAGATTCTTTGACAATCGTTCCTGCAAAAATCTGATTAGTAGTTTGAAAATTTATCTTTGACAGGCGTGTAGCTGCAAGAAAATGTTAGATCAAGACAAAACAATCCTGCAAAAAACCCAGACAAAAATATTAGTGCTCAACAAGCAGAAAATGTTTGATGTTTTTGAAAATGATAGAATTTCAGAGAATTATACCAGAAAATCAGATATGAGTTTGACAAAATAGATTGTATCACGATGTAGTTCTTTGAATCAGCTTTCTAATGCCTACAAAAACATGAAAATCCGATGTCAAATGAAAAAGTTAGGCCTGTTTAAATGAAACAGCCTCCAAGGGCTAGAAATTGGCACTCTGGCGGTTTGTAAATTTTGTGTTTGGCAATTTTCTGAAATTGTTCACATGCTTTCTGTGATTGTTCACATGTTGCTTTTGTTCACTAGTTGAGTTTACTTGGGTTCCTTTCGATCACTTATAACCTCCAGTGTTTAATCTCCAACATTAACCTTCAATATTAAATGTCAAGATAATAGCTCACTATCAGTGATTACCAAAAGATATTAACTTACAGGTTAACAATGATGATTTATTATTGAAAGATTGTGCTTCAGCTGTGCTATTGTGTTACAAATAGCGTGAGAAAGATGTGACTATTCCAAGAAGAGCGGTCAGGCAGGTGAAACATATAAAGTTTTAATAATGAGTGTTTGCAGGATATCAAGATAGATTTAAATCATTTAAAATCAAAAACATTGATAGTTATTATAAAACCTAACCGCTCGAAGGTTACTATCACACGGAGAAAAATATCCAACAGTCCAAGCAAGAGCCCTACAACTCGAAACTACAGAAGACAATAATCCACGAAGCCTTAAAAAATGAGGGCGGCAATATATATATTGAAAAGAGAATAATCACAACTTGCTATGGAAGACGTTATTCTTTGTCAGCGCCATAAAAGATTTCAAGAAATATGTTAATAAGAACATTTCTCACACAATTCCGAACACTAGAATGTTCACATTAAAAGTTTACAAAATTTTCTGTATGGAAATTGCCGTGTGACACAATTTTTCCCCAATCATTGCTAGTGATTATATAAAAGCTTATGAAGTTCAAAAGCATACGCCAATGAGAACAATGGACGGGTTTAGCAAATCTGTTGGTGTGATTGTTTACCTGCATCCACAGAAAATTCAAAGAATATGCCCATAAGAAACAATAGACTTAACATTTTTTTTTTTTTTACTCACGGGAGGTTAATGGAGTACACTGATAGAGAACCGATGAATTTAAAATAATTGTCAGCGTGCAAAGTCTCAAGTTAAGTTTGCTGCATATAAAACAACATAACTATAGGCTGAAACTCAGACAGGCGGAGCGTCGCCATCTGCAGAGATTTTGAATTTCGTTAAATCATGGATTTTCACAGAGAGTGGCAAAAGATTGTTTTTGACGTCACCGAGAGAGGAGCTTCATAGGGCTATGATGGATGCTCTCCCATTTTTATTTTTATTTTTCACAAACCAGAAAATTTCACCTGCGGCTTATACTATGGAAATACAGAAAGAACATGATCCTTAGTGTCTTTGATAAATAGATTAGCAGAAAGAAATGGATCAAACCTGCAAGTTCTCAAATCAGAACACTTGAAAACAAATGATTAAAAGGAGTTGTTCACGTCAGGTTCACCAATGTTTACAACAAAATATAGATTTTAATAAAGATTTGACAACTATACCAAGCCCTAAAATCTATATCAAGTGCAACAGAAAAGATTTAAGATAAAATTATTGCAACCAAATAAAAATAGATGTTACCGAATGATTTATGAAATGTGGTTGCTCCGAGTATTGCATAACTCCGTTGTAGAGATGGTCGGGGGCCGGGTAAATGAGAATGAATTTGATTTTTATAAAGTTTGATAGAAATTGGTTTGGGTAGTTAAACAGATTTTTGATTCGGTGAACGGTAAAAGGTAGTTAGGGTTATGGTAGGCATTTTTACGGGTTTTAGATTAAAATAATAAATTAGGTTTATTTAATTTATTATTTTTGGGAGGTTATTAGCTCATAGGTAAATAATAAATTAATTTTAATTTATTATTTACGGGATATGTTAAAATGAAGGATTTAATGGGATATTTAGGGATTATTATGGATTTTATGAATAATGAAAGGTTCGGTCAATTTGGGATGTCTACAGGCTCATTCTTGCTTCTCACAAATCCATTTACTCAAAACTATGCATCGATTCTTGAATACCATTCTCTAGGTGCTTGTTTCAAACCACAGAGTGCTTTCATCAACCTATAAACATATCCTTCTTTGCCTTCTTCAAATCCTTGTGGTTGATCCACATATGCTTCCTTTGTAATTTATCCATTCAAAAATGCACTCTTCACATCTAATTTGGTGTACTTCTGTCGTTTTTGTGTTGCTAATAATAATATCAATTTTATAGTGTCACGCCTTGCAACAAATGTATAGGTCTCTTTATAATCTATACCATACCTTTGAGCATATCCTTTTGCAACCAATATAGCTTTGTATCTTTCAACAGTACCATGACTCTTGTACTTTGTCTTGTAAAACCGTTTAGTTCCTATCCCTTCTTTGTCTTTTGGTAACTTTACAAGCTCCCAAGTTTTGTTCCTTTCAATAACATTAATCACTTCTTCTATTGCTTTAACCCAATCTTTATTTTCAATTGCTTCTTCAAACTTAGTAGATTCCATCTCAATATTTGAATAAAATGCATAATTAACTAATTCATCATCTTCATTGCTTTCTCTAACTTGACTTCTTGTTAATCTTCTTTCAAAATTCTAATCTAACATTAGACTTGGCGGATGAATTTGAATTACCTTCTTACTTTGTGTAACAATACTTGAACTTGTAGATTTTGGACTTTCAACATTTTCGTCTTGATCCCAGACTATTTCTTGACTTACTATTTATTTTTTTTCTTCATATGATTTACATAGACCCGTCCTTCAACCAATATAGCATCTCTTGAAATAAGGCTCTTCATGTCATGAGGGGAATAAACTTGTAATCTTTGCTTTCTATACTATAATTTGTAAATATGCATGGTTCACTCCTTGTATCTAATTTTTTTCTTTCTCATCATTTATGTGAACATAAGCTAAACAATTAAATACTTTCAAGTGTGCCATTGTAACCTTTCTCCTATACCAAGCTTCATATGGTGTCCTATTTCTCATCACAATAGTTGTGCTCCTATTCATGATGTAAATAACAATGTTAAGTACTTCTCCCCAATACATTTTGTCCATACTCTTTGCTTCCAACATGTTTCTTGTTGATTCTATTATTGTTTTGTTCTTTCTTTCAGCCACTCCATTTTGCTCTGGCGTATTAGTTGTTAATTGTCTCTTGATTCCACTCCTTGCACAAAATGCATTAAATTCTTCTGACCAAAATTCACCTCCTTTATCTATTCTTAAACACTTTATTTTCACTTTCTTTTTTTGCCATAACTTACACAATCTAAACACTTCAAAAGAATCATTCTTATTTTTCAAAAAATAAACCCACATGTATCTAGTAAAATCATCAATAAATGTAATCATGTAGTAGTTCATACCTATGTTTGCCTTGGACATACAACCATACAAATCTGAACGAATAAGCTCCAATGGCTGATTTTCTCTCCATGACTTTCCAAGAAATTTGTCCTTGTGGTGTTTTCCAAGTGCACAACCCTTGCACACTTCTTTTCTTTTTGCTTGAATCATTGGTAACCCATGTATCATATTTCTTTGATACAACATACACAATCCTAAAAATTAAAATGGTCATACCTTTGGTGCCATAAAAAACAAGCTCTCTCAATAGTAGCATAACAATTCATTTGCTTTGATTCTTAATAGTAACATTTAGTTCTTTGTCATTTATGTAGTAGCAATCATCTTTCCTCATCTCTTATCATAGATAGTATAAATTTTATCATCAAATACAAGTTTAAGTCCTTTCTCAACAAGCTAGCCAACAATCAAATTATGCCTTAATTGTGGTGAGTAGTACACACCAGCAATTCTACTTTTCTTTGTCTAGCGTCTATATCCAATTTCATTTTCCACAAACTTCAAGGACTTTGTATCACCCAATCTTACTTCAGTTTTAAAATTTTCATCAATCTTTAAAAATGCTTTTCTACCACCTGTCATATGATTAGACGAACTTGAATTTAGAAACCATACCTCATTACTTGTGTTTCCAACTTCATTGCATGAAAGAGAGTAGCACAATGGATCTTTATCTTTACCTTTCTTTGGACCTTCATTTGCCTTCTTTGAGTATTCTTATGCATAGTTTGTTTTTCTTCCTTCATTTGAATTCTTGAATTTACAATCTCTCTTTATATGACCAAATCTTTTGCAATATTAACACTGAATTGGCAGCCTTCCTGCATTAAATCTACCTTTACCTCTTGAGAAGCCATGGCCTCTACTTTGTCCTCTTCCTCTAAAGTTAGAACCAAACCCTTGATATGAGTTCTCACCCTTATTGCCTTGAGGAAAGCTAGTACTCACTCTTTGATTATTATTGATCTTTGCCATGGACACAAATGCTTTAATTAGACCACCCATACACTTTACCTTCTCTTAATGGATATGTAATGATCCTGTAAAATCCCTAACTGGATCTGCCCTAGAATTCTGATTTATTTTTCTGCTCAAACCCTAATTTCTGAATTCTGATTTTATTTCTGATTTGTAAACAAATATAACAGCGAACATACAATTGCCAATAATGCCAAATAATGCTTCTAACTGATGATCATATCAAACATGAATTCCACCATGAAATACATAAGATATAGCCATCCAAATGCAACATAAAGTCTGATTTTCTGAGTATAAATCTGCTGCTACAAATTTGAATATGATGACTGGAAATTACATCAAATCATGGGCACAAACATGATCAAACATAGCTCGGAATGCTGTTGTCCAAATCAGACCTAAACCATAGGTTTGTACATACCAAATGATGAAGAATGATGCACAACAAACCCTCCAAAAATGGCAGCGCTTGCAAGGATGATGGCGACTGCTAGGGTTAGGGTTCCAAACCCTCCAAATGATGAAATCA